>OX453079.1:2744870-4064870 GCA_949699795.1 Spicauda simplicius
TACGTTACATCACTAGTATGTAGTACATTACATCACTAGAATGTAATATGTAGCGACATCACAAAATATTCAAATTTCGGAAAAAGTTGACTAAAAATGGAGTCTGACCAGTCAAATAAACTGTATCAACGCAAAATTTCATGTAAAATGTTCAGTAGTTCTTTCATGATTGAGTGACAAACAGTGTCTGTTTGTCACTCAATGACACCATCTAATTTTTGAAGTTATACTTCTTTAGGCGTGTTATGAAAAAATAATAAGATTGTAATTTTAAGATTCGTCACACAAAAGTCACAGTATGAATTTGAAATGAGATTGAAAATGAAAATACTATGCAATAGCTTTACCGCGGCTGTCCCAGAGTGTCGCAAGTTTTTTTTTTTAAGTAAATCTTTAGGCGCGAGTTAGGTTGCGGGTCGGAGGATGTAATTTTTAAAAAAGAATTTATTTTTCAAAAGAGAGCACGACCAATCGCTCTGGCGTTTAATACAGAACTGCTTACATCTAGGACATGATTTCTTAAGGCTAACTTATCATAAAAGTAACACTACACTTGTTTACTTCTAAGAACTGTTCGTTATGCTAACGTAACTCCTCCCCCCTTTAGAGAGAAGCGCGCCGAAGAATGCTGCTGGATCGGCTGCATGTCTGCTGGCGCTGCTGCTGCTGCTGCTTGACGCCGTCTTATATACCATTTGATGCCAAGTCCAATACCAATTGCTGCTAGTATTAAATATAAGGTTATAGATGACCAGCTTGGCCGCGAAGAGACGGTTGGTATGTAGACTGGTTCTTGGATCTCCTTTGCTTTCTGAAGGATGTCTTCTAGGTTATCCAGCGGGACTTCATCCAATTTAATGTTCGTCGAGAAGTTATTAGGAATGTTGTAACTCTTTGGCAGCGGGATGCTCTCCTCGATGTGTAGAAATCTTTTGTGCGTTCTAAGTGTTCGCTCCGCTATCTTGATAGTGCATCTGTTGTTTATGGTCACGACAGCTACACCACTGGTTCGTTGGTACTGGACATCATCTCCACATGTTGACTTCACCACTTCTTCCCTTTTCAGAATTACAATCCAACTATTTTCTTTTATTTGTCTAATGATATTATTTTCAAAGTTTGCTCTTGCATAAGAGCAGTTATGCGGTTTTTCGTGTTGAATAAGTTGCGCGATGCAGTCTTCTGACTTCTTCAGGGCCTGCCATTCCACGTGTCGGCATATAACTTCAGAGTCTGTTACAGGTATACATCGCTCGCGAGGATACGCAAACTCGTTACTACCCAAGATAAGGTAAGGACTTTTTGGAATAAGGAGCGTGTTGTTTTCATTCGGGATTCCGTATAGGTGGAGCAGGGAATAAGGTTTGTTAGTAACTAGCGGTATCTCTAATATAAAGTTAAGAGACTCGTTTGTACTGTAGGCTTTAACAATAATTGATTTTATTAATAAGTGAATGTTTTCTATTATAGGTTTATACGGAATTTGTAAGTCTATTTCACCCTCTATGTCTTTCAACTCCTCTAATAGGTGTCCTGAGTCTACTACACTTGGATGCAACTGACCCAGATTGGAGAACGTCACAGCGTTTTCTAAGGTAAGTAAACGATCATATATTTGCTGTAAGCATACTGTAATTTGACTGTATATTGCTGCCGCATTAATGTAACCTTGCATGCGCTTTATTTCATTTATTGCTTCCTCTATTCTTTCCTGATTTTTCTTAATTTTTTCTAACTTATCATTATATTGCATAATAAATTCTTTCATTAACCCTACTGTTTGCCTATGCTTATTTTCACTAGCTATGGACCAGCTTTTAATCTCTTTTATTTGGCTTTCAAATCTCCTGGCATCTTCTTGGTCTAAGTTTCCAGTTATCGCTTTAACTACAGAGCCTAATCCGTCAATTAAACCTCTCCTTTTCCTACTGCTTACACCTGCTAATCCTATCCTTTCTGAACCTAAGTATACTAACTTATTTTCTATGTTTCCTACTAAATATTCTATCTGATGCTTACTAACTATGTTTCCCTTATAGCTAGAAATATTTTGATTGTTGTAATTAAATGTATAGTAACTTCTACATACTTCTATGAATATTTCACGCATACGTGAAGTGTTGTACGATACGATAAGATGGTAAGTATCCACTTGGTTCCGAACCATCGCTTCCTTGAGCACCAACACTCCATTATGGCTATCGATTGGTTCTACAATCGCGGTGACTCCGGTGAGTCCGAGGGCTGCGATGAAGATGAAGGTCCTGAAACATGTACGGGACGTCTCAGCATTCTGAAGTGAACCCTAATTGTCTTAGAATTTACATGCGTTCCTACTATCTCTGCGATTTGTTCCGGATGTATTCGTACAATTGTATACGGACCTATGTATCTCGGTTCTAATTTGTTGCTGCGAGCCGTTTTAGCTACCTGCTTATATACTTTATCGCCTACTTTAAATGATGCGGTTTCCGTATTTTTATTGCTTTTTTCTATTACTGCTTGCTTTTCTTTTGCTAATTTATCGCTTACTAATTTATGTACGTTTCCCATAATTTGCTTATGCTTATTGACGTATTCTTGATAGAACTCTTTCGGAAAGTGTAATTCTAGTGGGTTCCTTGCACTCGTATGACCGTATAATAATTCAAATGGCGTAAAACCCGTCGCGGAATGAACTGAGTTATTGTATGCGATAATTGCATACTTCATCAAGTTTGTCGTTTCATCTTTGTCTGTAATACGCTGTATTCTAATCATTTCACCTAACGTCGAGTGAAGTCTTTCAATTGGCGAATTAGAATTTGGGTTGTACGGCGTTGTAAAGTGAATATGTATGTTATGCATAGCGCATATTTCGGTTATAACTTCATTGTCGAATTTGGGGTCCGAATCCGTCGTAATTTTATGAGGTACGCCTATTATTGAAAACAAAGTGAGCAACGATTCTGCAATGTGAATACTAGTTGACGCTGTTAGGGGAATAGCTTGCGCGTACTTCGAAAAGTTATCAATGATTGTTAAAAACGTTACACCTCCAGTGCTGTATAAATCCATAAATAAATGTTCCATCGGCTTATGCGGGGTATCCGTGAGGGATAGCGGTAATTTTAACGGATTACGTTCATATTTAGTTTTTAAACATTTATCGCATTGGTTAATAAATTTTTGAATTGATAGTAACATATTTGGCCAATGATAATTCCTGCGTAATTGCTTATACGTTTCTTGTATGCCTCTGTGAATTGTTTTGCCTTCATGATATTTTTTTATTAAATCTACTTGATCGTTCCTATTCTCCACAAATGTAACGCGTGATCTACAACATACTAATTTCGGGCCTCTATTTCCGAATACAGTTTTGAATACTTTACTAAAAATAGGGTACAACTCTTCGTCGTGAAAATAACAATGGAACGTGCGATCAGCAATTGTATGCTCTTTAAGAAATTTAACTATTTGTGGTTCCGTATTATTTATTGGTATGAATACGTCTTTTATTATTACTTTGCCTTTTGACCTATCTTCCACCCTGTATTCATTACCTGGTGATTTTTTAATTAGAAATTGTTTTAATTGTTTGTCTATTGCGTCAGGTATTTCGGGAATTTTGTAAGTTGTTTCGTCATTTTCTTGTGAAGTCGGGGTCTGAATTGGACTAAATAAATCTTCTATAATACTATCTCTATTATCTATCGGTATTACCGCTGTGTCTAACAATGACTCAATATCTATATTTTCCCAATCGGTTTCTAGAGCTTGCGATGGTCCTGGCTGAACATTTGTAGTATTTTCCCTGTCTTGTTCCGTACCTAAGATTAAATCTATAATTTCATTATCCTGCAAAATTCCTTTCTCCACCTCATTGTGGTAGACAATTTGAACACGGGATAGGGCGTCGGCATTAGTATTTATTTTGCCTTTCTTGTATACTACCTCGAAGTCATACTCGGCTAACTTTAAACGCCATCTTGTTAATTTTGAACTGGGATCTTTTAGTGACATGATCCATGTGAGGGGACGATGATCCGTATATATTATAAATTTTTTACCGTATAAATAAGGACGAAAGTATTTTATTGACCACACTATACTTAACAGTTCCTTTTCTATAGTCGAATACCTTTGTTCCGTGTCTGACAGAGTACGTGAGGCGTACGCTACTGGTTTGTCATCGCCTACCTTACCTTGTGACAATACCGAACCTATTGCTACATCCGATGCATCAGTTGTCAGAATAAACGGTTTTTCAAAATCCGGGTATTGTAAGATTGGTGCGTTTGTCAATATTTGTTTACATTTCTCGAAACAATTAACGAATTCTGCGGATGCTTCAACCTTTGCGTTCTTTTTTAAGCATTTTGTCATTGGTTTTGTGAGCTTAGCGAAATCTTTAATGAATTTTCTATAATACCCTACTAATCCGAGGAAGGCTTTGATTTCCTTCTGCGTTTTAGGTAACGGAAATTTTTGTACAGCTGCTATTTTATCCGAATTAGGTTTAAGGCCTTCATTTGTAAGAGTATGTCCTAAAAATTTTACTTGTTTTTGTAAAAATTCTGATTTATTTAATTGTATTTTTAAATTATGAATCCTAAATCTTTCGAAAACTTGCTTGCATCTCTCTAGGTGCTGTTCTAACGAAGTAGAATATATGATCACGTCATCTAGGTAAGTAAGCACGTTATCAAGTCCTCTTAAAACCGAATCCATTAACCTTTGAAAGGTGCTAGGTGCATTTTTCAAACCAAATGGCATTCTCAAAAATTCATAATGACCCCTTTCTGTACTGAACGCTGTTTTTTCTACGTCTGCTAAATCCATTTCAACCTGGTGATACCCTGATGCCAAATCTAACGTTGTAAAATATTGTGCGCGTCCTAATTTGTCTAAGATGTCGTTAATATTAGGTAGTGGATACTTGTCCTCTATAGTTCTTTCGTTTAGTCGTCTATAGTCGATTACTAGTCTCCATTTTTTTTCACCCGAAGCATCTATCTTTTTTGGGACGATATGCACGGGGCACGACCACGGAGAAATACTTTCCCTTATTATATTTTGATGAAGTAGTTCGTCAACTTGTTTTTGTATTTCTATTTTTTGTGCGGGAGCTTGTCTGTAACTTCGGACAAAAATTGGGGTATCGTCTGTCAATCTAAGTTTATGTTTAATGTCGTGCGTAAACGTTAAAGGAATAGTGTCGCAGTAAAATAAGTCTCGGTAGTTATAACAGAGTTTTTGAATTTCACGTCTTTCCTCGAAGTTCATATGTTCCGTTCTAAGTCTATTTAAATTTTCTTTAAGTAATTGATCTATTTGTTTCGTAGACCGCATTCAGTTAACGTGAGTTACGTTTTGTTCTAGTTTAAACTGTTCTATGTTTGAGACTGCTTTTAATTTCACGGGATAACTCTTCTTTATTTTAATTATGTTTTCCGTTTCGTTTATAACTGTAGTAAGTAAACAACCGTGTTTAACCGTGACTAAAGCGTCAGGGAAAACTAAACCTAACTCATTATGTTGTCGTAATAACTCGTATTCACCTTCGCTATAATTGCATGATAAGCTAACTACTTGTTCACAGTTCGGATTAATTGTAACGTAAGTCTTAATGTCATCTCGTATGGGAATCGTTGTTGACTCGGTTCTCAGCATCATGTTCTTCATGTCTATCTGAGAACCTAATAACCCGAGTAAGTCAACACCTATCAAGCCTTTAAAGTCATCATCAAAGTTAAATATGAGAAATTTATGTGTCCGGTCGCAACGGAATAACTGCGGTAACTTAATATAGGCTACGTTATTGTGTTTTGTCACACCATGCGGGGTTTTAATGTAATTCGTCTCTTGTCTAATGTCCGGTTTTATCGCTAAGTTTCGTATCACGTCCGGGGCAATAAGAGATTGTGATGCGCCTGTATCTAATAAATATCTACCACCTAGTTCGCTAATATATATGTAAGGCAAACGTATGTTGTTATTTATATTTACATAGACTAAGTTTCTTCTTTTATTTCCTGGGGGTAAATAAAATTTTCCTCCTCATTTTCCTGCGGGTAAAATAATTGCGATTCAGGTTCTAAATCGAAATTTTCGGTTTCCGCTTCGTTTGACTGAAAATTTAATTTATGTTGTGCCGGTTTAACATTCGGAGGTATGCCGGTACCTCGTTGCGCGAAACGTGGGCCGGTAGCACCTGGGGGCTGAATAAATCTTGGACCTACCTGCGGCGGCATGCTGCGTTGCATCTGATAATTCGGTGGAGCCACGGGGTACCTGTGATAATTACCCTGGCTAACACTCGGTCTGGGAGGCGCAATCTGCCTCATCCTATTTTCTAGCATCTTCCTATTTTTTAACTTTAACTCTTCCTGCTTAGCAATAGCTATCGCGGCTTCTAATTGTTCTGCTCCCCTAACACGAACACTAAGTGCGATCAGAGGATCTAATTGGTCCAAAAATACATTTAATGACATTTTTTCATAAAATTCTTTTTTACTATTGTCCAAGCTAATTAATGCGTAAGCAATTTCTCTAATTTTTTCTGCAAATAGGTCTATACCCGACCTATCCTTTGTTAATTGCATTAACTCCTGAACCAGTTGCACCTCATCTCTAAAATCTCCAAATCTATTTTTGAGGATTGTTTTAATATCCTCCCACGTTCGAAAATCACTATTTTGGGAAAGAGCCTCTACTGCTTTACCCGTTAATTTGTTTCTAATAATACTAGCTACTGCAGGTTCTTGCCTATTCTCAATATCTTCTAAAACACTTTCAACACCTTTAATAAAAAATTCTAAAGTCTTTTTATTGCCGTCGTATGATGGCAGCAAGATTGACAACGTTTTGAAATCAATGGTTGTTTTCTCATTTTTCTGTTCATGAGCCATTTTGAGCACAAACGAACTATTAATACACAATAAAACACGATACAAATAATACAATAACAATGAAATATTAAAACACTAAAACAATGTTAGTTTCAAGGTTTTAAGGATAAAATTTAGGAATCTCGGGAGTAATCAGAGTAAATGCTTACCCCACGAGCATTGCCGTTTCTGAGGCGTGAGTTCTGCAGAGCTGGAGCTGGATCGGCGTGTCTGGACCCGCTGAGGTTCTTCTCTGGATTCGCGTTCGCGGGGATTTCCCGAAGTCACAATGCACTGATATCGTTCTTTCAGACTTTTTAGTCGCGATTATGCAGCAAATTCTAACACAGGAACCGTTTTACTTCAGATCGCGAATCCTACCGACTGCGCCAGTTAGGTTGCGGGTCGGAGGATGTAATTTTTAAAAAGAATTTATTTTTCAAAAGAGAGCACGACCAATCGCTCTCGTTTAATACAGAACTGCTTACATCTAGGACATGATTTCTTAAGGCTAACTTATCATAAAAGTAACACTACACTTGTTTACTTCTAAGAACTGTTCGTTATGCTAACGTAACTCGAGTGAGAATTGGTAAACATTTGAGAAGTTAGTTTCGAATGTGTATGTTACCTAACGATGCTTTCCTTACGTGTGAACGGACCCTTACGGTCACGTAAGGGTCCGTTTACACAGACCGGCTCGGAGAGGAGAGCAGATTTTTATCACGTTCAAAACAGTTTTGAGTAATTGTATTAAGGTTTATTTTTATATATGCACTTCTTTTGTCATTAGAAATGTTTGAACGCGCTTCGTGTGAAATAATAATAGGAGCCGACCGACTCTGATTGCGTGCTCTTTCTCTTTCGGCGTTTAGTTGCGGCTACGCTCCGGCCACTTCCAAGCATATACGTTCCAGGTATACGTTCCGATCTGTGTAAAAAGAAAAATGCGAGCCGATGCTCTCCGAGACGGTCTGTCTGAAGGGATCCTAAAGTAGTGACAATTAACAGTCTATTTGATTACTTCGTCTATGGTAAACAATATCTCGGTTCAATGACATCACCTTCGTAAAATTATAATATTATCTAAACGCAAACGTGAATAAACAAAAACGTGATATAACATCACGTTATTCAACAAACTCGGTGATATAATTCTATGCAAATAATTTTAATTTTAAATTAGCAAATATGATTTCGCTGTTTTATAGCCATTGATATAGAAATTTATCGCGATAGTAAACACCAGCACGCCGTGCAAAGGAGATATCAAAATTTATAATCACTACATAGTTTAAAACAAAGTCGCTTACCGCTGTCTGTCTCTATGTATGCTTAGATCTTTGAAACTACGCTACGGATTTTAATGCAGTTTTTTAATAGATAGAGTGATTCAAGAAGAAGGGGTTTATGTATAATACATGATACATGAATAATAAAGTAGAGAAACACTGATAATTATCAGTGTTTCTCTACTTTATTATCTAAAATTTTATTCTAAAATATTCTATTCACTATTTTAAATTTTATTCTAAAAAATCTAAAATTATAATTTTAGATTTTTGACTTTTAGACGGAATGAAGTTCGCTGGATCTACTACTTAGTTATACATAAACTAAACTAATACTGAAGTACACGGCACACAAGTACGGCACACTTTTACATGAGGCGACCATCATAGTCCTCGGGAGTAGCAACGCGTGTGATTGACATCAGATACAACCCATGTTCTGTATGAAGTTGATTCCAGATGTCCATGGGCGGCATTGACCATTTAACATCAGGACTGCATGCTCGTTTGCTACTTCAGTCAAATAAAAAAAGTAATTTTAATAACCTAGTGGATATACCAGCGGCTTCGCCTTCTTCCACCCTACCACGATAATGGCGACTCGCGTAGCAGAGTGGTTACCATACATAGTAACATAGTGGGTTCTGGGTTCGATTCCCGGCCAGACAGGTATCTGAATGACGAATTTCGATTTCTGTTTTGGGCCTGCATGTTTGTATATTCATCTTAACATGTCCGTGGCACCCACGACACAGGAGAAAATCCTACTGTGGGGCAGTGAGTTTCGAGTGTTTTTGAAGTGAAACTTCTTTAGGCGCATGAGGGTAAAATTTTTACAGATGAAACGTCACGCCGGTATGCAACGGAAGTGTCGGAAAAGAGAGAGAGAGTGATCGAGACCGATTGAGAGAGAGTAAGACAGGGCGAACGTAGCATGAGCAACTAGCCGTGGAGTGAGAGTAGGGAGCAAGCGAGTGAGAAAGATTGAGAGAAAAAGTGAGACAGAGCGAACGTCGTATCACGCCTTTTTCCCTTCCTCTTAATCTTGGAAATTTAAAGTTTTAGATTTGTATAAATATAAACAAGATTTATAAATTAGTTCGCCAAAGAAGTTTCACTTCTGACATGTGTACTTTGTACGCACGCATGTTTTTTTTTTTATAATAGTGTTTTTTACCGTGGTAGACGTGACCTAAGCCGTTTTAATGTTAATGTTTTAATATGTTTATGTTTTAATCTTGGTAGGTCATGTGCCAACCTATGTGTGTGCCAATTTTAAAGAAATCCGACGGGTAGTTTTTGTGTGTGGAGTTAGTGTTGTGTTGTTGTGTTACAAACACATGGGCGGCTTATAACGTATAGTGCGGGGTGTGCACACGGGCGCCACCGTCTCGGGCCAGACAGGTATCTGAATGATGAGTTTAGATTCGTGCTCTGGGTCTGGGTGTTTGTGTATTCGTATTGTGTGTATCCATGGGACGCACGATACAGAAGAAAATCCTACTATGGGGCTATGAGTGTAGAAAGCATTTTTTTTCTGTCAGACAGACAAAAGATCAGAAATATAGACATTTTACTGAACTTACTCTTAGTCCCCCAAATATATATATATATATATATATATATATATATATATACACATATATATATATATATATATATATATATATATATATATATATATATATATATATATTTGATTGCAAAATATGCAATGAACAAATACGCATAACTTTCACTAATACCTACCTACTCTTCAAGATTTAGTAGAAAAACAAGTCTTTATTCAAACATTTATTTAAAACAATTCGATTCACAAATAACATTCGATTACCTTATTTACAGCACAAATTATTTATAATATAATTATTATTAGATATCACAACACGTCTAGCGATATGTATTGTATATTTGTACTTTACTAGGCCTAAATTACATAAAATACAAAAAACCTCCAGATATAATCTATTTTTTAATAAATTAGTACAAAACTAAGCCTTTATGTTATCAAAAATTACATATTTTGTCTTTGGCTCCGAGATTTTAAATAAAATATAGTTAAAATGTTGTTTTTTAATAATACAGTGACTGTTAATCTATTTTTTCATTAATAGCAATAGAAAGAAAAAGGTACAATATTTTTACAAATAAATATGACATTTTTATAAAATATTTTAAGAAAAAAATTGAAACTTAGGTACATTTTTGAAAGGCGTTAAAAATATTTTAATAGGTAAAGGTGACTCATACGAAAGTATTACGTAATAAAATACAATAAAATGTGTTTTTGTTCATAAAATCACAACAAGTATTTTATATATTAGAAACTAAATAACAATAACAATATTTTATCAATTTCTGAAATCTATACTGTAGGCCCTGCGTGCTTAACACGCACAAAAGTCAATAAAAAAATATCTTATAATACAAAAGTGTAAATAATTAATAAGTTATAAGTAATTAACTTATTATTGATAATAAAATTCAATCTAAATTCGGGTTGGCTCACTGGTCGCCCGCTTACGACTTTTCTGGCTTAGAAGATTTCCTGAAAATAAAAAAAATGTCTTATAAACATTCATTTAATAGGCATACATTAATTATTTGAGATATGTAGGAGGGGCGGAAATAAAGACATTTCATTTCATTTCATTTCTTGTCGCGCGTATCTAATATATAAAATTCTCGTGTCACAGTTTTTGTTGCCATACTCCTCCGAAACGGCTTGACCGATTTTTACCAAATTTTATATGCTTATTCAGTAGGTCTGAGAATCGGCCAACATCTACTTTTCATACCCCTTAAGGGATGTCCACCCTTAACATTTATTTTTTATTTTTTATATGGCAAAACAACGTTTGTCGGGACAGCTAGTAGCTCTATAATATGGCTCTCACTACATAGTGTAAAACAAAGTCGCTTCCCGCTGTCTGTCTCTATGTATGCTTAGATCTTTAAAACTACGTTACGGATTTTAATGCAGTTTTTTTAATACATAGAGTGATATAAGAGGAAGGTCTTTTTATGTATAATACGTGCATAATATAGCCGAGTAACACTGATAATTTTAGATGTTTGTCTTTTACGCGGAACGAAGTTCCCCGGGTCAATTAGTCTATAATCAAAATCAGTTTTAAAAAATATAAAATTGAGTTCTATTTCTAGGGTGAAGCAGTTCTTGTGTTTCAAATGGATAGATGCGGTTGTCAGCTCACTTTTATATGAGTCGACCCTCATAGCCCTTGAAAGCCGCTGCGCACGTGATCGGCTTCAGGTTAGCCCTTATCTATACTGACTGTCTAACAGGCAGTTAGCTCCCTGTTCGATTCCCGGTTAGACAGGTATCTGGATGATCAGTTTAGATTCTTGTTCTGGGTGTTTGTGTATTCCTCTATGTGTCTGTCCATGGCACCCTCGACACAGGAGACAATCCTGCTGCGAGCCATGGGTGTAAAAGCGTTTTTTTTCTAACGATGATAATTACTTGGATGACGCGGGTACACACCTGCCGGCCAACATATCCTGGATCTCCTGGAAGCTCTTGCCCTTGGTCTCGGGAACGATGAACAGCGTGAAGAAGAACGCGATCACACAGAACACAGCGAAAATCCAGAACGCGATGTATGGGCCAAGCGACTCTGAGATCTTCTTGAAGTATCTGATAAAAGATTATAAATAAATTATAATAAAATAAACCGGTCAAATGTGAGTGGGTCTCGCGCACGAAGGCTTTCGTATGTACTATTGTAATATAAATTACGGTCAGTTAGTTATAAAGTTACAAAAATTGGCAGCTACTTTTAAGTAATCGAAAGAAATATCTAAGAAAATACTCTTAAATATACATAATAAATTTTAATAATTAACGGGTACTCGCGATGTATACTCGCGGTTTTTGAATTTTGTAAGAAATCTTTTTTGCAGATATTTTTATTTATAGATTTTTTTTATAATTTAATATTTCTTATAGACCCCTTGGTGATACGTGGTGAGGTTTAAGACTACCACCAACTAAAAAAACCTAAAAAAACCAACATACCTGGTAACCAGGAAAGAGACGAACCAACACAGCGCCGTGGCGATCGGCGACGCGACCGCCTTCACCTCGATGGGGAACAGCTCGCTCATCACCGCCCACGGCAGGGGACCCAGACCCCAGCAATACGTCACGATGAAGAGCACCAGCGAGAGGATTGGGAGGAACCTTATTTTTTCTACCACCTCGCTTTCCGTTTCGACCAGCAGGAAGAACATGCCGAGTAAGATCTGGTTGGAAAAGTTTTGTTTTTATATGACAGAATAGGTTATTGCAAAAAACGAAGCATCGATTGTCCCGTGGGTGTAAGATATTTTCCCATCGTAAAAAGTATATGTTAATCCAGAGTATCAGCTAACTCCCTATCAAATTTTATGAAAATCGCTCCAGCTGTTTATACGTGAAGAAGTAACAATCATGCACACTCACAAACTTTCGGCATTATAATATTAGTATGATATTAACACTTTCACGGACAGAACATGATTGCACGTTATAATTTGAGATTTTGATATGGCACAACGTACGATTAGGGCCGGCGCACATATGACGGAGCGCAGCGCAGCGCAGCGCAGCGCATGCCCGCGAAATTTTCTTAACGAATCACACACTAGCCGAAATTCGCGCTAATTACTGGGAGAATGCGCGCGGATGCGCGCGAATGCGCGCGGATGCGCGAGCATGCGCTTCCATGCTCCTCAGAAATAAATTGCTGTTATTTAATTTTGGATATTATTTCTAAAGGGACAATGACGATAATAGTTTGACAGCAAAAAATGCGCTGCGCTGCGCTCCGTCATATGAGTGCCGGCCCTTACGTTCAAATAAGAAATATTATGTACGACACAATGTTTATTCCTGATGAACTTTTAAGTTAAAATCTTATAGGATGTACCTTGTGTCACACTATGTAAAATAGTAGAAACTTTACTATCACGATTCTGTCTGTCTTTAAAACCTATGATATAATTGGACTCTACGTATTTATAAGTCATGTGTGGTGATTTACTGAGTCATTCTCACAGACACAGGCTCAAGCGGTACCGTCCGCGAAATTGTTTATCTAGGTCAAAAAAAGGATGTGTGAGCTATATCTTAGTGAAATCTGACCGTGGACCAAAGGTGGTAGAACCAGTAAAGTTCGCTCGGGGAAGTACCACCGCCACACCTATTTCTAGCGTGAAGCAGTTCTTGCGGTTGGATAGAAGGGTGTGGTTGCCGGCACACTTTCACATGACGCAATCAATAGTCCTCGGAAGTAGTAACGCATCTGTGATTGACTTCAGATTGTAAATTAAACATAAAATATGATGGAGCTAGAATGTATAATAACTTGCCTGAATATATAACCAACGTAAAGTCCTTTACTAAATTTAAAATTCTGTTAAAAAATTACATTCTTAATAAAACTGAATAAAATAATATTAACATCTATTGTAACATGCACTAAGCGTACTAAAAACACGAAGACAATAATGCTACTATGTCAAGCATATACATGCAAATCACAGTCACATTCAGACACACACAAACACGCACATGCACAAGCTCACACACGCACGCATGCACCACACACACGCACCAATTTACACAAACACATACTCAGATAAAGAAACATAATGTACATGTACCGAGCATTACTATACTATTAATTGTTAAGTTTCTCATTTTAAGTGACAATGTACTTTGTATGTCTTATGAGAAATAAAGATTCTGTAAACCTAAACCTATTGAACCCATGTTCTGTATGTAGTTGATTACAGATGTCCATGGGCGGCAGTGACCACTCACCATCAGGTGGACTGCATGCTCGTTTGCTACTTCAGTCAAAAAATAAGGACCGTGTTAGTTTTTGCGTGAAAGAGTTACTAACATACATACATCCTTACAAACTTTAGCAGGAGGAAGAATGTACCCAGCAAGTTTGGTTGGAGAATAAATAAGTTTTTTTTTATATGATAACTAAGAGGTTCTAATAGTAAGTGGGTTTTGGTGCCCATGGACACCTATGTGGTCACTTGCTAATCTTACCGTGGATGTCGGTTCACTCTTATATCTGTTATCGACTGCAAATAAAATCCTTGGTCTATATGGAGTAATAGTTATCGTCAACGCCTTATTGTCCCACTGCTGGGCACGGGCCTTCTCTCGGAATGAGAGAGTTTAGGCCATAGTCCACCGCGCTGGCCAAGTGCGAGTTGGTAGACGTAATAGGACGTGGAATAATAGTTACAGCATTTGAATTACCAATAAAATTTGCAGTCCATCTATCCCCTTGAGGCCCTTGAGGTCAACTGCTGGACATACGCCTCTTGTAATGGGGGTTACCAATAGTCCTCTCACTTGGCATGCATATTTCATAGTTGGTATATGTTCCACAAGAAGACGTGCTTAGTGCTCATCTCTTGTTTAGTCGCCACCACATCCACGGTATGAGGAGTAGCGCTTTTCAAAACGAATACCACACAGAACATTAACAAATAAGAATTTTCTTATAGTTACTTACCAAACCAATGGCGGTACCGCACGATGAAATCAGCAGCAACAAACGCCTTCCTAGCCTGTCCACCACGAGGGGTGTGATGAAGGAGGCCACCAGCTGTTGAAGGAATGCGCCATTTAAATAATGATTCTGAAGATTTTTGATAATAGACACAAGTCGAAAACATTTACACCTACGCCCAAGATGTTATTACGAAAACAATTTACCCAACTGCTTAAAAGTTAGCTTAGTTTTTTAAGAGAATTGTATACTAACAAATCAATGGACCCCAGGGTCTGAATTATAGACTTATTATTATTATTAAAACATTTTTATGAAGTTTGCGTTAAGACAGTAACATAAAATTTTTGGAGTCTACCCCATAAGAATCGATTTGCATATACATGTAAGGGCCTGTATGAGAAAAATGTGAGAAGTAAAATCTACTGATAAATGATCTCGTTACGTTTTTTATTGAGTATAACGCCATCTAGTTAAAACTTTAGAACTATTTTAGTCGCTACGCGTGGATGGTATGTATAGGTTTCGTGATTACGTTTTACCGAAATCTCGATGATATTTAAAATAGTAAATCGTTATGATAAGTAATGTAACTGTAACTGTAATTTACTATTTTAAATACCATCGAATATCGTTAAATACGTACAATATTAATGTTTTAATACGTTCTTATATATTAGATATAATTTTTCAAAAAGAAACAAGTATTGGTATTATTTATATCTTTAATGTGGGAGTATGGCGCCATGTATTTTAAATGCGAGTAAACTCCAGTGCGTCGGAGCTGACACATACACTTATTTTTAAAATGTATAGGTAAATATTCAATGTTCTATTTACTAGCTTGCATTAGATACCCATATTGCCATGATTAAAAAGAAATTGTTCCTAATTCTTTTTTTCTATGTATAAGAACTATTATTTAAAATTAAATGGTGCATGTCGCTCTGCAAACATTTTTTATTATAAGATTGAAGTAGCAAATGAGCAAGCAGTCCATCTGATACTGCCGCCCATAGACATCTGTAATCAACTACATACAGAACATAGGTTTCATCTGAAGTCAATCACAGATGCGTCGCTACTCCCGAAGACTAAGATGGTCGCCTCATATAAAAGTGTGCCGGCAACCACACCCTTCCATCGAAACGCAAGAAATGCTTCACGCTAGAAATAGGCGTGGCGGTGGTACTTCCCGAACTACACTGGTTCTACCACCTTTAAATTTAATAGACGTAAGAATTAAGAAACTAAGAGCTACAAAATGAACGGCCGTCACCTGCACAGCACCAATGATGATGGTAGCGATGGCGGGGTCGAGGGAGGTGCCGGCCATCTTGAAGATGTCAGTCATGTAGAACAGCACCGCGTTGATGCCGGAGAACTGCTGGAACAGCACTAGGGCGCACGAGATGTAGAACGCTTTGAAGTTGCCACCCTTGAAGATGTCCATTACCTGCACGAATTGATGAAAAATGATATGACAGCTGTATGAGAGCAGTGATAGCCTGATGGTTGAAACTTGCCCTCTCGATCAGGTCCGAGGTTCAAACCCACGCACCACTGATTTATGTGCTTATTGTAAGTTAATTATCACTGCTTTTCGGTGAACGAAAACATCGTGAGGAAATCTACACACCAGAGAATTCTTCGAGAGAAGACCTGTGCCCAGCAGTGGGACAATAATGGACTGACGAGAAAAAATATTCTACACCTTCTGTTGGCGCGTCATCGACCCGTAGTCAAGCGCGCTGGCAAAGTACGAATTGGTAGACATAATTTACTATAACAAATATATTTATCTGTTATAGCTATATATATATATATATATATATATATATATAGCCTAAAGCCTTCCTCGATAAATGATCTATTCAACATAAGAAGAACTTTTCAATTCGAACCAGTAGTTCCTGAGATTAGCGCGTTCAAACAAACAAATAAACTCTTCAGCTTTATAATATTAGTATAGATAAGAATCTAAAAATTAAAAATGATTTATGAATTATAAAATTATAATAAACTTAGAGTACAATTAAAATCTATTATATTATATATAAAGTAATGTTATAAAATAAAAATAAAAGTTATACTTTAAATTATAAGTCTGTTTGTTACAAGGTAATTTATGAAAATCGTGAGAATTACATGGTGTGTATTACTTTGACCATTATAACAATAAATACTAAAACTTATAATGTTAAGATACACGGGACAGAAGTTGTAACTTGGATGATTGTGATATTTTTACTTACACCGAATACATCAGCGAATAAAGAATTACACGAAATTAGCCGCAAATACAAGAAAACTAAAAGGGTATAAAGAGCTTTAATATCTCACCGTAGCAGTCTTCTCCATGGAGGCCTTGACGTCGATTTCGATCTTGCTGAGCTCAGCCTCCACACCGCCGCGAGATTTCCCTCGAAGGGTGCTCAGACATGTCGCAGCGGATTCTCTATCATCTAACCCAAAATAAATAATTAATACACGTTTCCCATCACAGCAAAACCAAAGTGGTTAACGCGTGGGATCAGGCTGTGTAGTAAGCGCAAGAGAGAGCTATTATGGAAACATCGATTTCATCCTTCTGAAAAAAATAAAAAAACCTATATAGAATATGCCAGCAAATATAAACGAATTATATGCCTGACACAAAGATCAAGAAACAATTTCTACATTAAATCTTCGACAAATAAAGCTAAGGCTTCCTGGCATGTCATAAATAACAATAAGTCAGTTTACCCAAAGCAAAACATAAATAAATTAGTTATTAACGGTAAGGAATTGACAGAACCTAAACAAATCGCAACATATTTTAATAATTATTTTATAGATATTGTAAAAAGTAATAGTACTAATCATTCCTATAGTTCTTTGACATCTAATTATGACAAAACAATATTTATGACACCAGTAACATCTTATGACATTCAAATTATTATTAATTCTCTGAAAAATACGAATAGCCATGGCTACGACGAAATCACCACAAAGGTCATTAAATACGTATCAACTATAATTGCTCCAGTAATATCTCATTTGGTAAACTTAAGTCTTATAAACGGTACATTTCCAGACCTATTGAAAATATCTATAATTAAACCCTTGTTTAAAAAAGATGATCCATGCCTTATTAGTAACTACCGTCCTATAGCACTATTATCAATATTTGCAAAAATATTCGAAAAAGTTATTTACAAAAATATATATACATTTTTGGAATCAAATCACATTTTCACGAAGGAACAATTTGGTTTTAGACAAGGCAAAACTATCAATATGGCCATATACAATTTCCTTACGAATGTAATGCATAATATGGATAAAAGAATACCTGTTTTAGCACTGTTTATGGATATTACAAAGGCATTTGATCACGTGGACCATACAATACTATTAGATAAATTATACTCATATGGCATTAGAGGTAAGGCGAACGATTTAATAAAATCATATCTATCAGGTAGACAGCAAATAACACAAATAAGCAGATTATGTATAAAGACAAAGACTGAAAAAGTGTACGAATCAGATTACAGGAATGTTTTTTATGGTGTGCCGCAAGGAAGTATATTGGGTCCACTGTTATTTCTTGTATACATTAATGATTTGCCCCGAGTAACCAATAATAAAATTACATTGTTTGCAGATGACAGTACTATATTGTTCACTGATAAAAACTTGACAAATCTTAGAGATAATATAAACTCCTCATTGACATCAATTATAAAATGGTTTGAATATAATAACCTAATTATCAATTTAAATAAAACCAAAGTAATTCAATTTAAACAGAGGGACGATGAAAATAATAAACTTAATATTAATTTTGATGGAACTGATATAGAAGAAGTGAAGAAAACTATTTTCTTGGGCTTACATATTGACCATAAAATGAACTGGAAAGAGCATATTGACCATGTTTGTAAGAAACTAGGAAAATTTTCGTATGTTCTTCGGAACCTCACTAAAATCGTCCATGAGTCAACGGTCTTAACAGCATATCATGCATACGTTGGCGCATCACTCAGATACGGTTTGATATTTTGGGGAAACTCAACGAATAAGGATAAAGCATTTAAGGCCCAAAAGAAATGTATAAGATCAATATGTAAGATAAATGTTACGGAATCCTGTAAACCTCATTTTAGACGCCTAAAAGTCTTAACATTGCCGTGTCTTTATATTCTAGAATGTTCAATTTTTATAAAATCAAATCTAGAGTACTTTGAATTTTCGACGCGGGAACGGCATAAAAATAAAATGCAGCTGATAATGAGCAAAACCCATCTATATAAGCAAAGTTATTTTTGTAAAGCTCCTGTTATATATAATAATCTACCTTTACACATACGAACTATCACTAAAATAGACATCTTCAAAGATAAGCTCACTTCTCTACTAGTAGAAAAATGTTACTACAAGATTGACGAATTTTTGAATGACAAATTGCTAACAAACTTTAAGTGCTGACATTTAAATATGAATAAAATGAATAATTTATAAATAAGTCCTATATATTAATTCGTGTGTTGTTAGTTGTGTTTATTTAAATTTTATAATATTGTTTAATTTCATAACATTATTGACATGCATGGATCCAATTTTATTGTACGCCCAGTGAGGCAGGACATAGAGATTATATTTTCTGTACCTATCTAAATATTATAACACCTGTTACGTACCTATGTTCCACAATAAATATATTATGAATTATGAATTATGAATTATGAATTCCATTAACAAAGTTAAGTAACGTTGCGCGCGGTCATGAGATCGATGGGTGACCGCTAGTGGTTTTTGGCTATGGTTAGGTCCATGTGATAAGAAGTGGTCATTTATAATTGTCCTTAACGAAGATTACAGTACTAATTTTCACTAGGGTGACGACAGAGACGTTGCTCATGCAAGCGGCGATATTACTGCCATTATTAATTTACACGTTTTTTAAACGGTAAGGGACCACTTCCGTCCACAGACATTTATAATCAACCTCAAATAAGATTGCGTGCTGCCTGAGCTTGTTCTCAGGTGAATTGCTTTTCTTGTGGACTAATGTATTTTTTTTATCTAACTGAAGTAGCAAACGAGCATGCAGTTCACCTGATGGTAAGTGGTCACTGCCGCCTATGGACATTTGTAATCAACTTCATACAGAACATGGGTTCCTTCTGAAGTCAATGACAGATGCGTCGCTACTCCCGAGAACTATGATGGTCGCCTCATGTGAAAGTGTGCCAGCAACCACACCCTTCTATCGAAACGCAAGAATTGCTAGAAAGAGGTGTGGCGGTGGGACTTCCCCAGTCGAACTACACTGGTTCTACCACCTTCCTAAATAAAAAAAAAAATCTTCCTGCTTTTCGTAAATAGACACAAAAATACGTTAAATTTAATCCCCGATCATCTTCAAACACAAAGTGTTGCTTTTCGTAAATAGACACAAAAATACGTTCAATTTAATCCCCTATATTCATCAAACACTAAAGTGTGATAATTAATTAAACAGCCATACTCACTCTTCAACAAGTAGTAAGTGGGTGACTCAGGCATGAAGAAGAAGGCGACACAGAAGACAGCGACGAAGACGATGCCCACGTAAGATATCACGTGGTACGACACGAACGGGCCGATGCCGTAGATCAGAATGAAGCCCACTGTGATGAACATCTGCAAGTACGAGCCCAGCGCGCCTCGGACTTCGTCCTGGGTGAAGAACATAAGGGTTTTTTTTTTTCTTTTTAATCTGACTGAAGTAGCAAACGAGCAGTCCACCTGATAGTAAGTGGTCACTGCCGCTCATGGACATCTGTAATCAATTTCGTACAGAACATGGTTCTAGATACATTTGAAATCAATCACAGATGCGTTGCTACTCCCGAGGACCGTGATGGTCGCCTCACATAAAAGTGCGCCGGCAACCACACTCTGATAGGGTGAAGATGATGATATAATATTTTTAGTGAAGATGATGATATAATATTTTTAGTGAAGGTGATGATATAATATTTTTAGTGAAGATGATGATATAATATTTTCAGTGAAGGTGATGATATAATATTTTTAGTGAAGATGATGATATATATTTTTTTTTAGTCTTTGGTAAAGAGTAGTTCTTTATATAAGGTTGAAGTTGAAGAAGGTTGAAGTAGCAAACGAACATGTCTACCTGATGGCAGGTGGTCTTTCAAGCTCATGGACACCTCTAATGAACCTGATTATGATCAGATCTTATTTGAGGTTAGATTCAGATGCGTGGCTACCCCTGAAGACTTCAGACCAGAATCAGGTCCACCCTTACTGCAGCCCACCTGATGGTAAGTGGTTACTGCTAGCTATTGACTGCAGACGTAAGCACCTTCATACAGAACATAATTTCTATCTGCAGTCCTTTACACATGCATCGCTTCTCCGTTGTTAAACTCGCCTCATTTAAGTGAGCCGGCGTCCACAATCTATCGAAATAACTTCACGCTGAGAATAAGTGTTTTTTTTTTTATTTGACTGAAGTAGCAAACGAGCATGCAGTCCACCTGATGGTAAGTGGTCACTGCCGCACATGGACATCTGTAATCAACTTCATACAGAACATGGGTTCCATCTGAAGTCAATCACAGATGCGTCGCTACTCCCGAGGACTATGATGGTCGCCTCATGTGAAAGTGTGCCGGCAACCACACCCTTCCATCGAAACGTAAGAACTGCTTCACGCTAGAAATAGGTGTGGCGGTGGTACATCCCCGGTCGAACTACACTGGTTCTACCACCTTTATTAAGTGTGGTGGAACTTCCCCATTCGAAAAGCGCTGGTCTTGGCTATCTTTCTTTCATCTTTCCTATTCGTCGTGTCCTTCATTATTTCTTTCTTCTTTAATTTATTTCTTTATATCTTACCGTAGCAATCTCAGCGCAGTACATAGGCGATATAGTGAAGATCATGCCAACAGCGATGCCCCATAGGATCCGGGCAGCGAACAAGTAGCCCATGTTTTTGGCCACCACTGTCATGATCCAGCCGAGGAAAAGGGGGATGGAAGACGACATCAGTCCCCACTTCCTCCCGATCTTCGAAGCGGCAAGGCCTCCGATGAATGGTCCTGGTGGAAGATTATAATAATAAGGAAATGGAGAGAGATGTAAATAGGTAGAATTTATAGGCTAATAGAGACAAATATGGAAAAGATTATGGATTCATTATTTTCCGTATTCATGTGAAAGCAGAAACGAATAATTAATTTGCCTAGTTGTTTAATAGAAAGTTAAACATTATCCAGGAAGCTAGTCGAAAGACGCCTTTTCTAAAGCGGCAAACCGTAGTCCAGAAAAAGTTGATGATTAAATAGTATTAGTGTTACGGCGCGGGTAAAGTGACTAATTGACATACTGTCTGTATGTCTTTATTTTTATCTGACTGAAGTAACAAACGAGCATGCAGTCCACCCGATGGTAAGTGGTCACTGCCGCTCATGGACAAATTTGTAATTTGTGTGAGCAAAGGACTCTATGTTAGTTTATCCGTGACAGTTATGTTTTTTATCTGTGTCATAAGTTCCGTTTAAGTTATCTGTATCTTTCAATTTGTATTTCCTTCTTCGTAAAATAAACTGTTAATTGCAACGGCCGTCTCGACTATTCATTTGGCACCTTTTTTATCTGACTGAAGTAGCAAACGAGCATGCAGTCCACCTGATGGTAAGTGGCCACTGTCACCCATGGACATCTGTGAGCAGTGAAGTCAATCACAGATGCGTTGCTACTTCCGAGGACTATGATGGTCGCCTCATGTGAAAGTGTGCTGGCAACCACACCCTTCCATCGAAACGCAAGAAATGCTTCACGCTAGATATAGGTTTGAATGTGAATGTATAAAATATGCGAATATTCGCGATATTCTTTCCATCACTTAAAAGTAAATATAGTGAGATTTGGAGTCTTAAGTTTTCTTATATTTTCTAGTCAAAAGTTTATTATAAATACAATGATAGCTGAGATGTAACTATGGAGAATACATTTTTATTGAATGGAACATAAACACATTTGTTATCTGTGTGATAAAAACATTTTTTATCTATATGAATAAAATTCCATTAGTGTATTATCTGTATCTTATCGACATATCTCCCTGTAATCTGGAGGGTACACAGATGATTAAATCTAAGAGGAGGTCTATACGTGGTCTGATTGGTGATATCGTGGTGAAATCTCTCGTGATTCAATAGGCGCCCCCACACCTGTTCCTGTGCCTATTTGTGACTGGTTGTTTATGTTTGCTGTTTGCACCTGTTTGTGATTGTTTGCGCCTATGTTTCAAGTAAGGGACAGTATCACTCTTTAAATCAGTACTTTACTACGAAGGTAGTTTATTTCGTTTCCTTGAAACAATTGTAATGTCGTTTTTTTATCTAACTGAAGTAGCAAACGAGCATGCAGTCCACCTGATGGTAATTGGTCACCGTCGCACATGGATGTCTGTAATCGACTTCATACAGAAAATGGGTTCCATCTGAAGTCAATCACAGATGCGTTGCTACTCCCGAGGACTGTGGAGGTCGCCTCATGTGAAAGTGTGCCGGAAACCACATCCTTCCATTTCGCGCAAGAAATGCTTCACGCTAGAAATAGGTGTGGCGGTGGTACTTCCTCGGTCGAACTACACTGGTTCTAACACCTTCACTGAAACCGTTGGATTCCGAAGACACAGGACCAGTTGGACCTGGCCTCATGCCTTTAGAAGAGGCCTATTTCCAGTAAGACCACAAGAGGGGAGATGGATGGATGATAGGTGTACCCTATATTAAGAATTCTTTTAAAACATGCAAGTAGGTGTGATCTCTGAAGATTGGAATCTATACGGATGTATGTATGATAGGTGTACCCTATATTAAGAATTCTTTTAAAACACAAAGAGTCAAATTGGTGTGATCTCTGAAGTACGAAGATTGGAATCTATACTCACCGAAAATAGCGCCGACGGTAAGCAGGGATCCCATCCAGGCTATCTGATTGTCGTTGGGTATTACCTCCAAGGGGTTGGTGGAGGTGTCGTTCAACTTGCCGTTGACGGGGGCCGTCCAGCCCATGCTGTAACCGGTGCTCGCGACCACGATGTTCGCTGTCGACAAAAAAGAATGTTAGTCGTTTTTTGATAACATTTAAGTAGCTAAGTATGTAGTGCATTTGATAGGAGGCTGCTGGTTATGGATATTTTTTTTATATATTTATATTACGGGCCATCTGATGGAAAGTGGTTACCGTCAGCTATGAACATTTGCAACACCAGAGGAGTCGCCAATGCATCGCCGGGTTTGAAGGAGAGCTCTTTTTGCACCGTAAGATAATCATTTATTCGATCTGCTTACACACACACATTTGGTTATTATACATGAGTACATTATTTAAAAAAAAAGAGCGTGCAAAACATCACGAAATTACCACTGCTCAACATTATGTTAGCATCCGAGGACAACCAGCGATGATCATTCCGCATACAGATGACAATCTATTTATTTATTTACTAGCTCTTACCCGTGGCTTTGGTCGAATGGAAATAACATTGGCATTTGATAGCGAGATTCAGAACTTGCAAATGAATTTTACTAACGACATCTATTAACAACGTCTGGAACTACTAAAATGTATCAACTAACAAAACATCGATTTTCTCATGAGAATGAGAGAGCGGTAAAAAGTAGTCTACGTCACTCTCCGCCCTATCTCCCAGCATATAAACCATATCATATAATAGCTATGTGGCGACGTGAAAGAGGAACAAACAAACACACTTTCACATTGATAATATTAGAATGGATTTTTTTACTTCTGTAGCAAACCTGTGATAGCCGAGCAGTGATAGCCTAATGGTTGAAACTTGCCCTCTCGATCGGGACGTCCGAGGTTCAAACCCAGGCACGCACCAATGATTTATGTGCGTATTAGAAATTAATTATCACTGCTTTTCGGTGAAGGAAAACATCGTGAGGAAACCTACACACCCGAGAGTTCTTAAAAAAAAAAAAGTTCTCGGAGGTGAGTGAAGTCCACCAATTCGCACTTGGCCACACCGCGCTGGCCAAGTGCGACTATGGCCTAAACTCTCTCAATCTGGGAGAAGACCCGTGCCCAGCAGTGGGCTAATAATGGGTTGATGCGATGCGGAGCAAACCTGATCCATTTTAAAGGATGCATGTCCATTTATCCTGTACACGCATTTTATGTATATGTGAGGGGAAAACACGGCTGTTATGCACGGAAAATGCACATAAGCAAACCGTGCATAAATGTCAAAGTAATAGACTTGTTTGCCCATAACTTGCTAGTATTATGTTCACGTTGTGTACAAGTCAAGTTATTCGTTTGTCACTGTGTACTTTACTGTATGTTAGTACGCTTAGTGCCAGTTTTCTTCGTTGTTTACGTTTTGGCCATTATTGGAAAAAACACTGCGAAGTATGGCTGAAAACCGAAACCCAAACGGGAAATGTAAATTGTAATATAACAAGAAACTTAAAAATGATTATTTTGAGGAATCGTAATTCCTTTTTTTATTTGTTTGAAGTAGCGAAAGAGCATTCAGCCCACCTAATGGTAAGTGGTCACTGCCGCCCATGGACATGTGTAATCAACTTTATAAAGAACATGGGTTCCATCTGAAGTCAATCACAGCTGCGTTGCTACTCCCGAGGACTATAATGGTCACCCCATGGGAAAATGTTCCAGCAATGACACCCTTCCATCGAAAAGCAAGAAATGCCTCACGCTAGAAATAGGTGTGCGTGTGTGTTCAATTTTGTGCTAAGGGCATCGGAGATGAGCTAAAGCTCACTCCGGAAGTAGTCTGACAGAGGCATCGTACTCAGAAGACTCCGGTTGCATACTACTGCATTTCCCACAGTTCTCTACCCATCATCGAAGGTGGTGTCAGAGAGTTTTTAGTGCGGTAAAAGATACCATACATGTTACAGTAAAAGGTACCATTATGTCAAGATCGTAAAATATGCCACAATTATCTTACTAAAATTATACAGGTGAAAGTTTTTGAGGATGGATGGGAATTTTTTACTTCTCGAATTTACTCGAAAAAAAAGTTTATATCTTTATATAAAAACTTTTTTTTCGAGGGGTACTTTCGAAGTACCCTTCAGGGTACCCGACAACGTGGCAGCGACGCAGGGTTAAGTGGGATTTTTATCGCAGTGAAACCTCCCGGTGGCGTCCTCAGCGCTACAAAGAGGATTCAGGGATGTTTAAAGGAACTCAACCGGCGTCCTCTGAACGCGTTGCCCAAACGAGTTCCTCCCAGGTGAGCGGCTGGGCCCACCGTTCAGTCTGGTCCTTACCACAGTATGCGAGAACACACACCGCCGTCCGAATGAACGGTTCGAGCTCCCGCTCCAGCCGTCCGTTACCCCGGAAGCCCCATTTTAATCGCCTCTTAGGACGAGGTCCTAGATCAATACATAGAATACTATTTACCGTAGTAAGCGTGACCAAAATAGGCATAGCCGCGTGTAAAAGCTAGTAAATATATGCGTATACCTTATAATATGTAATAAAATATATTACGAACATATAAAGATAAGCGCGAAAACATAATCCACCCATGCCGTCAAGTAATTGGAATACCTACACACAGACAGCAAGTTATTAAGTTGTATTTTACAAAAGCAGTGATAGCCTAATGGTTGAAATTTGCCTTCTCGATCGGAACGTCCAGGGTTCAAACCCAGGCATGCACTAGTGATTTACGTGCGTATCGGTAATTAATTATCACTGCTTTTCGGTGAAGGAAAACATCGTGAGGAAACCTCCACGTTCTCGGAGGTATTCCAAGGTCACCAATTCGCACTAGTTCAGCGCGGTGGACTATGGCCTAAAACTCTCTCAAAACGTCAAAAAATACAGAGTAACCTATCATTAATTCAGGCTATAAACTATTTATGTGCCAAATTTATGAAATAAGATGATACTACAACAGAGATTTGGTCCAGCTAGTGGTCATGTATCGCAGTGTCCGCGACAATTTGCTACATCCCATTTAGGTGGCCATAGTGAGTTCATTGTAGATCGTCGGCCCGCTGTTTCCTGTGGATACCGAACTAGCAATTGGCAAACGCGAAAAAAAATATGGTTGGTTTTGTTCCATCATTTTTGGATAGAAGATTTTAACGCGACTTGCAAGGTAATCAAATAGTAGTCTTTAGGTAAAGGCCTCTATGCGGCTTTTTATCTCTCTCAAAATCTTTCTCTTACTACTCTACTCTCTACTACACTTTTTCTACTCTTCCTACCATTGTTATGTTATCTAAGTTCGTCATTAGAGGCAGCAACGCATCTGTTATCAAATTTCATGGGATTCTACTACTTCAATATTTCTTATCTATACTTATATATCCTAATATATCAATAAACAAAGCTACCTTCAAAAAGAAACTTCGTTTAACAAATAATACTGAGTAACGTTACTGAATATACTTATATATTACTTATATACTGAACTTATATATTTAGTATGTAATCATATTAACATTTAATACATATATTCATATTTTGTCTCTTTATTATTATTATTATTTTGTATACCGCTTTCGTTGTATTTCGGACTACCTGGAGGTTGGCTGGCAAAGAATGCCTATAGCATTAGGTCCACCTTTGTACAATATTTATAAGGACATAAAGATTAAATAAATAAATAATATTATAAAGAGGAAAACTTTGTATTTTTGTATGTTTGTTATGAATTAACTTCCAAACTACTGAACAGATTTTTAAAATTCTTTCACCATTATAATGCTACATTATTCTTGAGTAACAGTTATTTTTATTACTAGAATACATCCTTGTTAATATTTACTTACAGTAACGTAAATCAAGGTGTACAAAATTTTGCTTAAAAAATATTTCATCGCATACGCTGCGGTACCTATTGATAATAGAACAAAAATGTTCTATAATATAAGAGAACATATTTATATCTACGATATATATCTACGAAAATCTTGGACACTGCCGCCGTACAATGACCAGTGTGCTCCCAAGCAAAGCAGTCGAAACGTTACGATACGTTACACTAGATTTTTTGAGACTTCTGCCGGATTAAACCCCACGGTTGTCCCCAAAACTTATGCCAGGCGCGTTGACGATTGACCAAACCCCCATTACGGATAGGGGGGTGACCAGGAGTGGATCTCAAATGTATAATGGTTGGATAGAATTCAATATAGTCTGCGCGAACGAAGTCGCGTCGGTTCTGCTAGTTTATTATAATTTTACTGTTACAAAGAAAAAAAAACAAGTTAAATACCAACTAAATTTTAATCAAACAGTCGATTAAATAAATTGAAAAATAGCACAATGATAATAAAATAGGCGGGAATAGCGGATAATGTAATAAGCACTTCCAGGTAAATTGTTGGGGTGCTCCCCATTTATCGTATTTTATAAGTAACCATTGCGCCCTTTAAACAAATGTTTTCATCCACATACATATATGATTATAGTGCTACCCCAGTTGGAATGCCTTGGATAAGTATGTCTCTTACTGGGACATCCTCCTGCCACGGTTCTTTTTGTTTATAAAATGCCTGTCAAATCAAAACAGCATCTCATAACACTGTTGTACTACCCATAATTATAGAATATGCATTAAAATGTGCCCAAATAGCTTACTTAGAAATTAATTTTTAACAATACTTATTTTTGGGAGCATTAGAGTGGGTAGGCGTACAATCTTGTATGCAAAAGAAACCTTTAGATACCAAATTATATTTGTTAGCAACATCGATATAGTAAAACCCTATATTAAATATACATTCTATATTATTCGGGTATTTCTATATCGATAGTTAGCAAATATTTCCACGTGACACGATCGTGATCGGTTGATGACAGCAAATGAGGGGAGACTCAGTGGCGACATGACATCGACATTGAACTCCGTCGACACGTGGGAACGGCTTAAGAGCAACGCCACATTGCGTTAGCTGCGAATATTTGGATGTTCGCCAAATATAGTTTCGGTTCGTCAACAAAGCATTTGTTAAGTATTTTTGTCGATTTACAGTTTTATCTACATATTCGTTTGACATGTTTGGCGAATGTTGGTTATGGATGAACAGTTCAACGCTTTCTTATAATAAAACTAGCTCTTACCCGCGGCTTCGCCCGCACGGTCAAAGGGAATTAACATTACCATTTGATAGCGTGATTCAGAACTTGCAAATGAATTTGCTTGTTTAATTTAGACACGGGGCGATTAACAAGCGATTAAAAAATGCATTAAATCTATTTATTTATGTCACATGTTTTGAATTCACTCACGTTTTAATTTGCGCGAGGGCTGGACGCTCGCACGTCATTTGTTTTGACGTATACGTCAAACTACGACATTAATAATTATATTACGATGACTATAAATATTATGTCACTGCTCTGCATGAAACACACAATTAAAAATATATCAACTTTAAGTAAAAGACACAGTTTAGTCCAAAAAGCCTAGATTGGTAAACTGGATGCTTTAACTCCGGTTTATAATTGCATTTTAAAAAGTACTTATCTATAAATTTAAATTATTTTACGTTCATTCGTTAAAGACAAAAGTTAAGTTAATAGTTTAATTAATTAGTTAATAGTTAAGTTAATAGTTAATGTTTACCTCTATTAAAATAAGCGTCTTTTTGTTGTGTTATTATTGAATTCAAGCATCGATGCATGTATGACGATCGTGTCACGTACATTGTTTCCAATAATTTATTTCGTGTGATTTTGTGTCGTTATAGTGGAAATTAGACAAACGTTTAGGACGTTTTAAGATAAACAAGTCGCATCGGTCGAAATTCGACCGTAATTTAAATTAAAAAACTAAACTTCATATTGTCCAAAGTAGTACGAATATTTCTTAAATTCAAATAAAATATAATAATTATCAAGTAATTTTGAACGCACCCGTTAAATATAAAATAGGTTTAATTATTTAAGCCGCATTTAAAAGCAATAGCGGGTATTCTGACAAAGACACTGAAATTTCTGACGTTATGTGTTTTCACAGTAAGATATTGAATTTCATTTATTTTTTATGTGTTTGTGACAAATGCACGGTGTGTGTAATGTATATTTAGTGGATTTTATATATGTTATATGCATTATTTGAAAAAAAATACCATTCTGCACTCCTTCTCTACGTCTACTATAACCGTGCAAAATTTCATACTAATCCGTCCGCGACATATTGCTTAAAAATGCACCACAAGTTTTTGCTTCACGTATTAATATATAGATATTTAAAGGCATGGCACACAAACTTTTTCGGCTGAGTGTAGCATTACCCTTAAACAATACAGCCTACATTACTTTACAACATACCTATGACGGTATTCTTAGGGTGACCATAAGTGTAATACTTATAACGTCATTTATTTACACTGCATCGAATGTCAAATGTTGACTTAAAAACTTTAATCTAAGCAATTTACATAGCAAACGAATGTATGCAACCTGGTTCCTTAAGAAAAAAATAATAGTATAATTTTATAATAATACTTTTTATTCTGGCCCTTTTATTATGAATCGATTCGTGACTTTTTTCAAAACTTACTTACGACATTAATTTTGAATCGAATATATTTTTTTTTGTTTGAAATATCGATCTAAATCAAATAAATATAATAAAATTTTTGGGTCTATAAAATCAAGTCATATGAAACTGTCTCAAGAATTATCTTTCAAAATTTCATTATTGTCACCCTACCATAGTTAACTCTACAAAACAAGTTCACAATGGGGATAAAATAATCATAAAAGTAATTATCCTTGGCTGTGTGGTGTCGGCCTTTTAGAATAGCACCACTCCCTCTCTTCCCGTGGATGTCGTACGAGGCGACTAAGGGATAAAACATCCAGGAGATGGGCAGCAGCATCTCCTGTGAAATTCCAACATTTACTGCGGTCACCAACACGCTTGCCAGGCGCGGTGACTACTGGCAAACCCCCCTTATGACAGGTGCAGAAAAGCCACGGCCCCCAGTCCCCGGCGGCCCCGCTATTCCGGGCTATGGTAGCGGCCAAGGTAACGGCGGGGCAGGGGGTGCTAAGAATCTCCGGAAGAGATCCGGCTACCACAACCGACGACTTCTGCACCTGGCAACATACAACACCAGGACACTGAGGACCGACGAGAAGATACAGGAGCTGGAAGAAGAAATAGACAAGTTAAACTGGAGTGTTTTGGGATTGTCTGAAGTCCGAAGACAGGGGGAGGACACGATAATCCTCAAATCTGGAAACTTGCTCTATCACCGGGAGGGCGATCACCTGTCCCAGGGTGGTGTCGGGTTCCTCGTCCACAAATCCCTCGTGAACAACGTTGTAACAGTCGACAGTGTGTCGTCAAGGGTAGCGTACCTTATACTCAGAATATCCACCAATTCGCACTAGGCCAGCGCGGTGGACTAAGGCCTAAACTCTCTCATTCTGAGAGAAGACCCGTGCCCAGCAGTGGGACAATAATGGGTTGACGAGATTCGCTGAAGGTCATACAGGTATATGCGCCGACTTCGACACACCCAGACGATGAGGTTGAGGTTATGTATGAGGACATAAGTAGAGCCATACATACCTCAAAAACCCATTTTACCGTTGTCATGGGGGATTTTAATGCAAGACTAGGCGTGCGAAATGGTGACGAACGGAGGGTGGGGCCCTTTGGAATTGGACAACGGAACCACCGAGGTCACATGCTTGCCAACTTCTTGGAGAGGGAAGACTTCTTTATGATGAACTCTTTCTTCAAGAAGAAGGCACAGCGAAAGTGGACTTGGATAAGTCCTGATGGTTCCACTAAGAACGAGATAGACTTCATTTTGGCAGACAAACGGCACATATTTAATGATGTCTCTGTGATCAACAGGGTGAAAACCGGAAGTGATCACCGGATGGTAAGAGGCACATTAAATATCAATGTAAAGCTGGAACGGTCACGCCTGATGAAGTCTACGCTCCGACCAACACCTGTCCAAATCCAGGGCTCCGAAGAGTTCCAGCTACAGCTCCGAAACCGTTTCGCGTGTCTCGATTCTTGCGTTTCTGTGGACGAAATTAACACCAAGGTAGTAACAACTGTCCACGACGTGGGGTCTAAGTATTTTAAGACCCACTCCAGTGGTGGCTCTCAGGTTCTCTCAGAGCATACTCTCGGTCTTATGAGGGAGAGGCGAGAACTATGTGTGCAGTCTCCAACCTCAATGTCGAGATACAGACTGCTCAATAAACAGATCTCTCAGAGTAGGCGACGCGATTGGCGTGCTCACAACACCCGACGCGTAAAAGACGCTATTGAGCGAAACCGGGGCTCAAGAGTGTTCGCCAGGGATCTGTGCATTGGGCAGAGCCTGCTGACGAGGTTGAAGACCGAATCGGGCACCGTAGTTTCGTCTCAGCCCGATGTTCTGAGAGAAATTGAGAAATACTACGGACAGTTGTATGCTTCCGCACGAGCTCCCGCCCGTAACAAGGCGGACGACAAACGTGCCAAACTGACCCGACACTATACTGAGGACCTCCCGGACGTCAGCCTGTACGAGATTAGAGAGGCTCTCAAACAGCTGAAAAACCACAAGGCACCGGGGGATGACGGAATCACAACAGAGCTGCTAAAAGCTGGCGGTAAACCCGTACTAGTGGCGCTCCAAAAGTTGTTCGATTCCGTCATTACTAGCGGGACAACCCCGGAAGCGTGGAGCAGAAGCGTAGTGGTGCTGTTCTTCAAAAAGGGCGATAAAACCCTCCTGAAGAACTACAGGCCCATTGCGCTTCTGAGCCACGTGTATAAGTTGTTTTCGAGAGTCCTCACTAACCGTATTGCACGCAGGCTTGACGACTTCCAGCCTCCCGAACAAGCCGGATTCCGAAAAGGCTACAGCACCATGGACCACATACACACGCTTCGGCAGATTATACAGAAGACCGAGGAGTATAATCTGCCGTTATGTGTTGCTTATGTGGACTATGAGAAAGCCTTCGATTCTATCGAGCACTGGGCGGTGCTGGAGTCCCTTCAGCGATGCCAGATCGACTATAGGTACATCGAGGTGTTGAAGTGTGTATACACAGCCGCCACCATGTCAGTCCGAGTACATGACCAAAGCACGAACCCCATCCAATTGCAGCGGGGAGTCAGGCAAGGCGATGTCATATCGCCGAAACTGTTCACCGCTGCGTTGGAAGATGTGTTCAAGCTGATGGAGTGGAAAGGTCTTGGCATCAACATCAATGGCGAACACGTCACACACCTTCGATTTGCCGACGATATAGTCATCTTGGCAGGTTCGCTGACGGACCTCAACACAATGCTAGGCGACCTCAACAGTGCCTCACAACGGGTGGGTCTTAAGATGAACATGGACAAGACGAAAATCATGTCTAATGTCCATGTCACACCCGTACCGGTAGTTGTTGACGGCACTCCTCTCGAAGTTGTCGACGAGTACATTTACCTGGGACAAACGATCCGGATGGGTAAGTCCAACTTTGAGAGGGAGGTCACTCGAAGAATCCAACTCGGCTGGGCTGCGTTCGGGAAATTTCGTAGTATCTTTTCGTCCACAATTCCTCAGTGCCTGAAGTCGAAATTGTTCGAGCAATGTGTGTTGCCAGTGATGACCTATGGCGCCGAAACGTGGTCCTTCACTAAAGGCCTCATTCGAAGGCTCAGAGTCGCTCAGCGTGCTATGGAGAGGGCTATGCTCGGAATTTCGCTACGAGACGTGATTCGTAACGATGAAATCCGTAGACGAACGAAGGTTACCGACATAGCTCTCAAAATCAGCAAGCTGAAGTGGCAGTGGGCCGGCCATATCGCTCGAAGGACGTATAACCGATGGGGACGAAAGGTCCTCGAGTGGCGACCACGTTTAGGCAAAAGGAGTACAGGTCGCCCCCCTACCAGGTGGACCGATGACCTGAAGAAGACAGCGGGAAACCGTTGGATTCAGAGGGCACAGGACCGGTTGGAGTGGCGCCATTTAGGGGAGGCCTATGTCCAGCAGTGGACATCAAAGGGCTGATGGATGGATGGATGGATGAATTATCCTTGTGGCTATATTTTTCCATCATTTCATGCTCTTTAAACTTTTAATTTTAATGATGTTTTGCAAATCGACGTCCCCGTTACTCTATTTTCAGTTATAAAAAATATCAAAAATATCATGAATAAAAAAAAACATATATACGGTAGAATTGAGAAACCTCCTCCTTTTTTGAAGTTGGTTAAAAAAACAAAAAACGCGAGAGCTAAAACGCAACTTTGCAGTCGGATATTGTTTTTTTTAATAATCTCTTCTCTATGTATTAATACGTGAAGCAAAAACTTGTGCATTTTTAAGCAATATGCCGCGGACGGATTAGTATGAAATTTGCGTAGAGAAGGAGTGCAGAATGTTAATATTTTTTTCAAATAATACGTTTAACATACATATAATCCAAAAATCAAGATTATGATTATTAAAAAAATATTATTATTATTATTATTATGAACTTATTATTCACTGTATTATTTCGATATACACTTTGATAAAACTTATTTCTTAATTGTACCAATTTTGACGTAAATATCTCAGGACCAAATGTAACTAATCATATTTTTATCATCTCCTAAAAAGATTTAGAATACCAATAGGCTTATGTTAACAATTGGAAATTTACAAAACGATAACATTTTCATCGATGTCATTGATATTAATTACCTCCCGCAAGTAATTAAAAAATATCAAGTACTTATTTTATCGGATAATTCCTTGATGTGTATCAATGTTGTTCTCGAAATTTATTGATATAGAGTACCAAGATAATATGAGTTATCATATCGTTACATTACATTTAAGATAAGTGACCGAATTACGTGAAAGATCTGTTTTCTCTATCTTTTGGTAGCGTTCCAATAAATAATTGATATTAATAAAAACCGACCAAGTGGGAGTCGGACACGTGCACACTAGGTTCCGTACCTTTCTATTTATAAAAACCTATCTATAAAAAGGCAAAATAATCACGTTTATTGTATAGGAGTTATAATTTTTAAAGAAATTTGCAACACGCAGTTGCGAGTTTTGATCGAACAAAAAATAGATATTATGGTAGTCCCCTTTAATATTTATTTCATTCTGTTTTTAGTTTATTTGCTCTTGTAGTGGCAACAGAAATATATCATCTGTGGAAAAGACAGACAGACGGACGTACAAACGGACAGATGGACAGCGGAGTCGTAATAATAGGGTTACATTATTACACTTTGGACACGGAACCCTAAAAATGGGCGAAACATGATGTAAGTTTGAGAATCAATTTTTTTTTTATTGTTATTTTATTGAATTAACAAACGAGCATGCAGTCCACTTGATGGTAAGTGGTCACTGCCGCCCATGGATATCTGTAAGCAACCTCATATAGAACATAGGTTCTATCTGAAGTCAATCACAGATGCGTTGCTACTCCCGAGGACTAATTTGGTCGCCTCATAAAAAAGTGTGCCGGCAACCACACCCTTCTATCGAAACGCAAGAGATGCTTCACGCTAGAAACAGGTGTGGCGGTGGTACCTCCCAGGTCGAACTGCACTGGTTCTACCACCTGGTAAATGCCTTATTTTTTTATTAATATTTGAATATTTGTGAGCATGTATGTGTGTTTGTTGCTCATTCACGCAAAAAATACCGGTCCGAGTCAGCTGTTTGGCACACACTTAGTTTGACGACCCGCGTGGCGGAGCGGTTACCATACCGGTCTGACGCGCAATGGGTCCCGGGTTCAATTCTCGGCCATACAGGTATCTAAATATTGAGCTTAAATTCATGTTCTGGGTCTGCGTGTTTGTGTATTCGTCTTATGTGTTTCCATGGTACCCACGACACAGGAAAAATTCTACTACGGGGCTATAAGTGTAGAAAGCATGTCTGTGTGTGCTTATGACATTATTATATTAATACGTGAAGCAAAAACTTGTGACGGATTTTTAAGTAATATGCCGCGGACGGATTAGTATTAAATTTTGCACGGTTATAGTGGACGTAGAGAAGGAGTGCATAATGTTAATATTTTTTTCAAATAATGCATATATCATACATAAAATCAACTAAAAACACATTACACACACTACCGTGCATTTGTCACAAACACATACATAGTAAACGAAATAGAACATTCAATGTCTTACTATGAAAATACATAACGTCAAAAATGTCAGATGTCTTTGTCAAAATACCGCTATTGCTTTTAAATGCGGCTTAGATAATTAAACCCCTTTTTATATTAAACGGGCGCGTTCAAAATTACTTGAAAATTTAAAAATACTGGAATTTGAGAAATGTACTACTTTGGACAATGAAGTTTAGTTTTTTAATTTAAATTACGGTCGAATTTCGACCGATGCAACGGGCGACTAGTATATATTAATACATAGGATACTCATTACCGTGGTACACGTGACCAAAGGGGGCTAAACTAGTGGAATAACCTTATAGATTATAAACAAATCACGTTAATCTCCACGCCATGTTTATCTGTTTGTATCACTGCCATTCACATTGATCTGCCAATTAGTTCTATTTATACACACCCACTAGTTATTGGGCGCGGCTTAAATATTAATAGATAAATTACAATTAATTTAAGTTAATTTAATAATAATATTTATATAAAAAAATATAAAAATTTTTCGAACTTGGTTTTTAGTTTGATATATTTTGTTTTTTCCGAGTATCTTATTTAATATCACAACCGTTATATAGAGATAGTCGTTAGTTTAAAGTGGAGAAATGTAACACAAGCAACATCTTGATATTATAGATCTAAAATAAACATTTTCTATTCCTGGATGCAATGTGCACAATCATGTTGATTCGATGCACTCACGAAGAGTGTTTATTTCCAACATTCGTATCATTTGGAAAAGTCCTTTGTCCAACAATGGTCTTTAAAAGTAGAATCCATCCATCCAAGGAACCCTTTGATGGACACTCCGGGACACAAATTTGCCGAAATAGTTTTCGCCAATTATATTACTACCACGCCTAACGTAAGTGTTGGTGACCGCAGGTCATTAATTCAGTCCCTGTAGTTCCGGGACCAGAATAGGGCTATGGTACCTTTGCCGTAAGAGACGACTAAAAGGGGCTTCCGGGGTTGCGGGCGGGTAGAGTGGGAGCTCGAACCGTCCGGCCAAGCAACTCCGGGAAACACGGCGACATGTGTGGTCTCATGCCGCTGTATAGACCAGAAGCTGTGGCGAGCGTTTTACGCCCACCAGGGAAGAGCCCCAAAGGAGCGTCGCGGTCGAAGGACTCCGGTTGTGTTCCGTTGGAGATCCCGGAGTCCTCCACGCAGCGCTTAGGACGGCCACCGGGGCGGTTTTAGTGCGGTAAGAATCCCCACATAACCCGTGTCGCTCCCACGGCGTCGGGTACCTTTTGAAGGTCTCCCCGTCGTAAACAAAAGAAATGATCATTAATTCAATTATCAGCACATAATTGAAAGGCGATTTCATGCAATTACCGCAATAATCTCTATTTCAAAAACGTCGATAACTGCGTTCTTATCTAGCGCAGATTAAGTTTTTGCAGATTTTTGCATAAAACTAATCAATTAATACGTGTTTGAAAGCAATTTCTGCATTTATCTGTTCTATCATCCATAGTTTATAGTTCATACGTGCTTGATAGGCAGCAAGTCGGAGATTAAATGATAAAATGATAGTTCTTATCAACCGTAATGATATTATGTAAATAATAAAATATATCTCACGATAAACATGCTTTGTTGGTTTTGTTTTATTACTAAGCGATATTTAAATATGATTTTGACGAAAAGTCATCTATTTTTACTTTATTTGTATTCTTCTATGTATGTTTATTTATATTTGATGTTAACTAAATCTAGGGTTGTAAGATTTGTAATTTGGGATCGGGATATAGATTGGATGCATCAAATTACGGATATCGAATTATTTCGAATTACTCGACAGTTTCCGAGTCTTAGTTATATATTACATTTTAGGTAATTGTAAATAAAATAAAAATGAGTAATGATTTAATATAGTTGTGGATATCAGTATTATCTTCGGGCCTAAATTATTCATAATCCATCTCATTAAGATTCCATTCCTATTAGAAATTAACTTAAACTTTTCTAAACGCATCAGTAACGGTTTCGGACACGTTTTTGTTTTCCGAAACAATCCGAGAAACGCAATTTTCGGTTACGGAGCTCCGTAACATTCCTGCTAAAAATATAAAATAGCGATAAATTTAATGTTGTCGTCAATCCATTATTGTCCCATTGTTGCACACGGGTCTTCTCTCAGAATGAGAGAGTTATAGGCCATAGTCCACCGCGCTGGCCAACTGCGAATTCGTGGACTATACACACCTCCGAGACCTTTTTTTTTAAAGAATTCTCGGGTATGTAGGTCTCCTCACGATGTTTTCCTTCACCGCAGCGATAATTAATTTCTAACCTTTTATTTTATTTAAAACAATTACCATACTATTAATAATTACTTTACAACATAAAATGGTTTATTGGCCTCTAATTATATAGTAACATATTTTTAATAACACCCCATTATGTGGCGCAGTAGCCATCATGCCGCTTTTACACCCCAAAGGTCCCGGATTCAATCCCTAGCCAGACAAATGATATTACTAAACTCAGTATATTTTTTGCATCCGTGTCTCCACACGCACTTTTAGATGGAACTTACAATCGCAATAGGAAATGAGACAATGCGATATTAAATGATGACATGCCAACATTATTATGTAATTGCTACAACAATACACAATCATCATAATATAATTATATACAGTGACTCTGATAAAAATACAACATTATGTCATAGAAGCAAACTAGATGCCTGACTGAAATTGTCGTCCCTGTAGTTTCGGGATCAGAATAGGGCTACGGCATCCCCTGCCTGTCGTAAGAGGTGACTAAAAGGGGCTTCCGGGGTTGCAGACGGCTAGAGTGGGAGCTCGAACCGTTCGGTCAGGCGATCCCGGGAAGGACGGCGGTATATGTGGTCGCATACTGTCGTAAAGACTAGACGGAGCGGTGGGCCCAGCCGCCCCTCTGGGAGGCGCGATGGGGCAGCGCGCTCGGAGGATTCCGGTTGAAGTCGTTTCGATATCCCGGAGTCCTCCTTTTCAGCGCCGAGGACGGCCACCGGGGTGGTTTTAGTGCGGTAAAAATCCCACATAACCCTGCGTCGCTCGCCCCCCAGGTTTCCCCCTCGAAAACAAAAAAAAAAGGAAAGAAGCATGCAGTCCATCTGATGGTAGATGGCCACTGCAGTCCATGGACATCTGTAACATCTTATAGAACAAGGTACTATCTGAAGGCAATCACAGACGTGTTGCTACACCCGGAGATTACGATACAACTATTTTAATAACTCTATCAAATGAAGAGAAATGTTTTTTTTACAGGCACTTACAAATAGTCAGTTACAATTTCACTCCATAATATAAAACAGAGTCGCTTCCCGCTGCCTGTCCCTATGTACGGGACGGATTTTAATGCAGTTTTTTTAGTAAATAGTGTGATTCAAGAGGAAGGTTTTTATGTATAATACATGTATAATATAGTAGAGATACACTGAATTTTAGATTTTTGACTGTGAGGCGGATCGAAGTTGGCAGGGTCAACTAGTTTATACTATTTTGTTTTTGTTTCGAATAATAAAAGTAAGTTCCGGTATCGATATAGGTATGTATACTATATAATGTTATTACAATTTAAAGTTACAATACATTTTTAAACGCAGATAAAACACGAGTTAAAGCTTATAAAAAAAATCGACTAAGTGCGAGTTGGACTAGCAAAAGAGGGATTCCATTCCATTAGCTGTAATAATGGCAAAAAATCACCATCTGTCCTTAAAAAATATTCGACGCCCCACGTCGCGGAGCTACCATACCGGACTTACGCACAATGGGTCCTGGGTTTGATTCCCGGCTAGACAGGTATCTGAATGATGAGTTTAGATTCATGTGCTGGGTCTGGGTGTTTCTATTTGCATCGCGTACCTTTTGAAGGTTTCCCCCTCGAAAAAAAGGGTCTGGGTGTTTGTGTATTCGTCTTATGTGTTCTTCTTATTCTTCTGTGTTCATGGTACCCACGCAGTGGCGGACTAACCTAGTCAGAGGCCCAGGGCGGCATAATTGAATGAGGCCCCTCTTAGTGCAAAAAGATTTTTATTAATTTCGAATATGTTGCCTAAGTATTTTTACATAATTAGGTTTATTTGATTCAGATCTTATAATTGACGTTCGAATTTGAATTAGACTTTAATAAACAGTTGAAAAAATAAAATAAGTACGTATAATTTTTCAAAAAAACATGGAATAGAATAAAGAAATAAAAGAATATTACAATATTATTATATATATATTAAATTAAAGAATATTGTACCGCATGTACAATATACATGACTGTACTGTACTTAATATTTTAAAGTCGAAAGTAATATACTACGAATCTAGACATTAGAAACATAGGGCAGTAAACGTATTTTTTTTTAAATGTTATCTATATTACAGGCTGTCTGTACTTATTTGTCTCCGGGGCCTCCAACTCCGATTAAGCGCTTTATACATTAACGTTTTTAACGGGACTCCCGCGAAGGTCATATACGATACACGATGCAAGACGACCGTAAATAGGTTGGTTCGACGTCCTGTGTTACCTGCTGTCAACCTGCTGGATGTCAGCACTATTCACACTCATTTTGCATGGTGTATGGTGTATGACCTTGGCGAGAGTCCCATCAAAAACGTAATGTATAAAGCGCTTTAATTACGATTTAATCAAGGGAACTTGCAGCCATTTGGAGGCCCCTCAAGACTAGAGGCCCGGGGCGTACCGCCCCCTCCGCCCCCCCTTAGTCCGCCACTGTACCCACGACACAGAAGAAAATCCTAGTGTGGGACTATGAGCGTAAAAAGCGTTTTTTTAAATTCTACTCTATTTTTATTATTTGTTACGACAGCATTGGCATTTCCGTTGTTGTTGTAATCTGTTTAATCAGCTTAATTTTTTCGAGTTTATTTTCACGATTCATGAGATACAGCTTTGTGACTTGCATATGAACAGACGGACAAACGGACAACGGAGTCTTATTAATCCTGGTTTTACGTTTTTAATAATTTTTATAATTTTTGCACACTTTCACATGAGGCGACCATCATAGTCCTCAGGGGTAGTAACGCATTTGTGATTGACTTCAGGAACCCATGTTCTGTATGTGGTTGATTACAGATGTCGCAGGGCGGCAGTGACTTTCCATCAGGTGGACTGCATGCTCGTTTGCTACTTCAGTCAGATAAAAACCCTTTACGTACGGAACCCTGAAAATACAATACCCTTTTTTTTGTTTTCGAGCGGGAAACCTTCCAAAGGTACCCGACGCCGTGGGAGCGACGCAGGGTTATGTGGGATTTTTACCGCACTAAAGCCCCTCCGGTGGCCGTCCTCGGCGCTGAAAAGGAGGACTCCGGGATCTCGAAACGACTTCAACCGGAATCCTCCGAGCGCCCTGCCCCATCGGGCTCCTCCCAGATGGGCGGCTGGGCCCACCGCTCCGTCTAGTCTTTACGACGGTATGCGACCACACATATCGCCGTACTTCCCGGGATTGCCTGACCGAACGGTTCGAGCTCCCACTCTAGCCGTCTGCAACCCCGGAAGCCCCTTTTAGTCGCCTCTTACGACAGGCAGGGGATACCGTAGCCCTATTCTGACCCCGAGACTACAGGGACGGAAAATAGAGGCCTATATACTAAATGATTGATAGTGCATCAATAGAGCAGAAAGCACCGAAGATTAATTTCTATTGCCCCCTCGGATATACATGATATTTATGCCTTCAATAACACCTAATCAGATAACCGTAACCTCCAAGCTATCGATTCGCAATAAAATTATAGGTATATACGATATCTAGTATTTAAATTTACAATAACAATAAATGAGAATGTTTCGTAAACATGTTGCTTGAAATTCATAAATTAAGGAATTAGATTATTTTTGGTGTTAAAAGGTTTGGTGTTTGGTGGTGTATATTTCGATAAGGATTAACACTGGACAAATATTAATATATAAATTAAAAAAAGAAAGAAAACAAAGAGGAACTAATTACTACAAATAAAATATAAAATGACCGTGTGAGTCATGGTTCCCAAAACACTGGCGGCATTACCTTGCTGCACGGCGTGGCTATGGCTTGGTGTTATTGTTTTTATTATTATTGTCTAGACTAGATCCAAAATTTTGAAACAAACTGGATTTTTGAATTGTCTTACAGTTTTTTTATAATTTATAAGATTACGAATAGATAGAAAACTCGCGTGCAATGCACAGGTAAGTCGTTGACTGTCCCCGATGAAGATATTACATAATTTCATAAAGGATAGAGTTTTTCTATGTTTTTGGGTTTTTGAACTCATTAAAAATAACAAGATCTAAGTCCTTCATTGAGATAACGATAACATTATTTAAAAAATAAAAACTGGAATTGACAGTAAGAGTTGCTGTAAGTTACACGAGACTATGTAATAAATAGATCCGACTTAGCTTTCTACTTAAAGTCATCAATTGTAGGTATGATTAGGTCAGGTCAGTTATTTCCTATTCGGAAAGTGTACAAACTTCTTAATAGTTGTAGATTTTTATAATTAATACCTTCAATTCATTTGCCGGTCATTTAATCATTTTTTTTGGGTTCCGTACAGAAAGGATAAAAACGGCACCCTATTACTAAAACTTAGTTTTCTGGTTTTCCGTAAGTCTGTCTGTATGTCAACAGGCTTTATCTCATAAACAATGATAGCTAAGCAGTTAATATTCACAAATGATATATTTCTAATGCCGCTATAACAACACATACTAAAGACAGCTTAACATAAATATTTAAGGGGGCTCTCAAACAAAAAAACAAGATTTTATGTCGTATTTTATAGATAATAGTACGGAACCCTTAAACTCGCACTTAGCCGATTTAATATATTCGATCACTTAAATCGGATAGTGTATATAAGTAGGTACATCTTAAACATTAGAAATGTCTTCTAACTTTTCTACTGTGGAATAATTTACAAGAGATAATCTGCATTAATAAATTGTACGTGCTTATCTTCGTATTAAGATCGAATCATCGATAATTTTTATCGGATTAGCATTTCGCACACAATATGATATAATAATTGCATATCACTATTTCGCTAAGACATGTGTTCAATATGACACGTATACATATGCCCTGCGTGGACTACCGCACAATTCAAAATTAATAAATTTTAAGTTGCTAATATAGTTTTATGCAGCTAGTAACATTGTTTATTTTAATTAAGAAATAATCGGACTGCTGAAAAACGATTCAATAGGTTTTTAGTTTCTGTAATAATTAATTATACAGCATATTCTTTTTACTGGGTGTGGTAGATTGAATGCCATAATTAAGCTATTGCATTTAAGCTTATCGCGGGATTTGAGCGCGGCAATCGAATCAAGAAATTCCGTAACGAAAAAACCCTAACACCCTCTCCGCCTATCATGTAGAGCGGCCGAGCGTTCGCTTCTTCTCGTCAACCCATTATTGTCCCACTGCTGCACACGAGTCTTTTCTCAAAATGAGAGAGTTTCAGGCCATAGTCCACCGCGCTGGCCAAGTGCGAATTAGTGGACTTCACATACACTCGAGAACTTTTCTTTTTCTAAAGAACTCTCGGGTTTGTAGGTTTATTCACGATTTTTTCGTTCTCCGAAAAGCAGTAATAATTAATTTCTAATACGCAGTGGTGCGTGGGTTTGAACCTCGGACCTAACGGTAAGTTTCAACTATTAGGCTATCACTGCCCTAATCGATCTTAGAATTTTCTAATAGTTAAAATAATAATTCCTGTAACTACAGTTAACGCAGATGGCTAGAACGGTTTATATGACGCAATTATGTTTTGATGTTATAGTAAATATTAGTATACTATACTCTGCTTGATAACCACTAATCATGACGGATGTATAGCAGAATCCATTGAAAATAAACACAATCAATGAATAGGTAACTACTAACTATATAATTCATTCAATCGTGTGTAGCGTTTGTATGAATTATAGCGGATTAATATAAGTATTTATGATATTTTAACGTTATATAATTTTAATGTCTTGTAAGTTATGTTTAAGACATAATTGCATATAAAAAGCTTATTTTTATATAAAACTAGATGACCCAGCAAACGCTGTTTTGCCATATAAACTTTTTGAAAAAATATTAAGGGTGGACCACCCTTATCACTAAGTATGAATTAAAGATGTTGGCCGATTCTCAGACCTACTCATTGTGCTCACAAAATTTCATGAGAATCGGTTCGGAGGAGTGCGGGAACGAACATTGTGATACGAGAATTTTATATAAGTATTAAACTTTTGAAGGTATACGAAGCATTCTAATCCATATTTAACTAGGATCGTGGACTGTAGTTATAGTCTACGATCCTGGTTAAATGGATTAAGCTAAACTTAGCTTTAAAGAGCATGTCGACGTAAAAAAAAACAAAAACGCTTTGACATGTCCCAAATGTGCACCACAACTGTGCTTTCTACAACAAAAAATTCTACCTATTCAAACCATTAGACCCAGATTTTTCTGATTCTCAATATGCTATAAAGGTATTGATGCAGGTTACAACGTTTTCGCTTTGTAACGTCGATATGGGCAAAATATCGGTCGACGCGGGTCGGCAATATTGCGGCGGCAAATTTCGTATATCTCGAAATTCTTAAATATTTCTATCGAATTTCCCGAATGACAATAAGGGGCAGCAAAGTTAGTTTATTAAGTTGTTTGCACTATGAAAATGCAATATGCTCTTTTCAAATTTTGCCTACACCTTGATTTTATAATTCCCGAACCCAGTTGTGGGACAATATGGGCCGATGTTATGTCTCCGTGATTTATTTATCATGCAGGGTTCATAATGTTAATTAGGTCAATGTTAATCTTATTATACAAATCATTACTAGCGTATCGGGGGGGGGAGGGGGGGAGGAACCGAAGACTTATGGGCTCAAATCTAAATTCATGTAGGTACTTGATTTCATCAAAAATTTTTAGAAGTACTTAGAAAGCCCTTAGATATAATAATAATTTACATTATTACCAGTAGTGACTGAAATAGTTTCCACAGATTAGCAACGCTGCAAAAAGACAGCGCAGTGAAATCAGCTGACAGATTTAATTTTTATCTGCGTTCTGTTAGTGTCATACAAAATGTATAGGTAAAAAGGTTTTTCAGTAAAATCGAATAAATAATTGGTAATATGAAATAATCGAATATATACACACGCTTTCTACACTCATAGCCCCACAATAGGATTTTCTCCTGTGTTGTATACCCACAACACATGGACACACACAAGACAAATACACAAACACCGAGACCCACAACATAAATCTAAACTCATCATTCAGATACCTGTCTGGCTGGGAATCGAACCCGGGACCCATTGCGCATCAGAGCGGTATGGTAACCACTCTGCCACGCGGGTCGTCAATATATGTTTAATATTTGTATATGTATGCGAAATCAATATGCATCTATAACATACCATGCAAAATTTATAAAAATCGGACTAGTGGTTCAGGCGTGATGGAGTAACAAACAGATACACACCATCTTATTTATAAGTGCTAGTGTAGATTTAAAAATATTGTAAATTATCACTCAAAGATAGGAGAAAATCAAAGATATTTTGTCTGGTCAGCTGTTCTTGTGTTAGAAAAGGGGTAACTAACATAATATATAAGATTATTATGGCAACCTTTAGCTATGGTACATAATATCGTTCAAGTAAATTCGATTTGGAGTGTAGCCGGTTTATCGCAAAAACAATTTCATAAAATATCAAACAACATTGAAATTGGATTTATTATGTTTACATATATACAAATAAGTAAATAGCCATAGACAAAACTGTTTAGTACATTTACTCTGTTTGATTTCTCATTCGACTGTCTTTTTTGTTTGTATTCACTATTGTTATCAATAAAATACTTTATTTTTTTACTACTATTATCATTTTAATGATTAAAACAAAGTCAATAATTAAAATTACAACTTTCTCTCTTTCTAATTTTAAATCAATTCTAATTTTAAAACATATTATGTTTAAAGAGCGTTTAAATCTCATCTGTCTGTTTTAATCTTAAAACTTTCGATGTCTTTAGGGGGTATAGTTTTATTCGCATCTGCTCTTCTTTAAAACTTAATCTTATCTGAAATACACTGTGTTTACAGAAAATCTTAATATCGTGTACTTTATCACACACATGACTTCAAGGAATTGCCAAAATTTAGAAATAGAAGAACCTAACGCCAGGCTGGTTTCTATCACCCAAAGTCTAAAGTGTTGCATGAACACTGCATGTGTGTATTTCTCCTAAAAATATCTGTTTTCTTCACCAAAGTTCTTTAGCTGGGTCCAGCCCCCAAATGAATATGCAAATCTATCATTGTTGTTATTATCTGTATTTGCTATATACTTTCTTATCTATACTAATATTATAAAGAGGAAAACGTTGTAATTTTGTATGTTTGTTATGAATTTACTTAAAACTACTAAACCGATTTTAAAAATTCTTTCACCTCTAGAATGCTACATTATCCCGAATTAATATAGGCTATATTTTTTAATAGAAAAACTAAGAGATCTTTGCTAAAACTTCTGTAACGTGAACCGAGGTGTACAAAAATTTGTTTTAAAAATAATGTACAATTTATATACAGTTTAATTAATTCAATGACTTAGACTTTATTTTATACTAAACAGTGAATTACTGTTTCGCGTTAAAGTTGCGTTTTGTTATTGTATTAATTATTTTCGATAACACAATTTATCGAAGATAAGAAGTGGTAAAAATATGATCATATATTTTTACTATCTTGTATCATATCATGAGGTGAAGGTTACCGCATTTATACGGTCAAAGGTTCTTAGATTGGACATTATGGACCTCTTGTATGGACTTTTTGTCAACGAATAAAATACATTTTTTCCCAGCGACAATCTTCAATGATTTTTAAAAACGACTATTTAAAGAAACAAAGTGTCAATTCTAAACATTATTTGTTATTTTTTTTGTATTATTTAAATACCTTTGATTTAAACGAATTTCAATCGATTATGTTGTATCTAGAGGTATTTTATATTTTTATGGTTGATTATGTTTTTGGTTTTATTATTTATATTTATTACAACAATTATATTGCAGTATTAAAGTTAAGTTATTTTCAGTACATAATTACGATTTAATTATTTTCGTTATTGGAAATGACGAATTTGAAGAAAATTTAATTTCCGCACAGATTAAAAACACTAAATATCTTAAATATATTTTTTTACTTTTTATTTTTTTTATCGGCGTTTATAGGCATTTTGATCTAAATATTTATAACACTGATTTATTCTGTAATCACTTTCATTTCAATAATTCGACACATTTATTGATTCCCGCTTGAAGTAACAAAATGCGCGCGAAATTTAAAACTGAACACAACACAGACCACTTTTTTTTCAAAGCATTGAACACATTCGGCCAATGTTTTTTTAAATTCGTATTTAAGTATTCTATATTTAAAATTAAAAAATACGCGAGAAATTTAAAACTTAGCACAACACAACCACCACTTTTTTTAATTTCAAAGCATCGAACACATCCAGCCAATATATTTTTATTTCGCATTTTATTATTCTTAATTTAAGTTAAATATATTCACTTATACATACCAGCCCCGGCGATGACATATTGCCGCCACAACTGTCCTGCCTCCATCCTGTGCGCTTGCTGGTTGACTGGCGTGCCGGTGCCTACCGGGTCGTACGCGTAACCTCTATCGTCCATGTGACGTAGCGTTACGCAGTGATACGTAAGATTACGTATAGGGTGGTATGGGTGGTATTTGGCGTCCGATCGCCGTTATCTGCCAAATCTGCAAGAATTTATTTGGTTATTATTGTAGCAACCGATGGATTTGTTTGTTGCACTTGGCCTGATAAAACACAGACATTGTGAATTTCCTATTCTATATTATTTTGCCATTAGTGGAATAATATTTGAATAATGTCCTGAAAAGATTTTATTCATTTCTTATGTTTTATTTGGCAGTTTACAGCGATGCAATATTTTTTATTAAAAAAAACTTCTTCCTTTATGGAATGGCATCTCTTAAACTCTATCTACTTATTTTCCATGATAAACATAATTTAAAATAATTGTTTTAAATTGACGCAAGTACAATTAAAAGTTAAGTGAGCTGTTGTGCACTTTCCATATTGTTTTGTACAATAATCGATAATATACTTATTGATTATATACAGTTTTCAGTAAATACAGGTACATGAAAGAGCACAACACCTGGACAAATAGATAATTACGATTTATAAAATATATTATTTAACTGTATTTTCGTCAATGGTGTTAAATTTTCGAAGCGATTAAAACAATAAACGTGTACCTGTGTAACTAATTCAATTTATATCTGGAGGGGGAGGGGGGCCCTAGACCCTAGCTCTCTTTATTATCCTGCTGAGCATTGTTGGGTCTAATGACGTGAGGCTTTCAGTTGTAAGAGATGGAATTTTACGGATACACATTTTCCTGACCACAACAATTTATTTTCTCAAATAAATGTTTTTTTTTTATTTGACTAAAGTAGCAAACGAGCATGCAGTCCACCTGATGGTAAGTGGTCGCTGCCGCCCATGGACATCTGTAATCAATTTCATACAAAACATGGGTTCCATCTGAAGTCAATCACAGATGCGTTGCTCCTCCCGAGGACTATGATGGTCGCCTCATGTGAAAATGTGCCGGCAACCACACCTTTCCATCGAAACGTAGGAACTGTTTCACGCTAGAAATAGGTGTGGCGGTTGTACTTCCCTGGTCGAACTACACTGGTTCTACCACCTTATTATAATGCGAGTGGCAGAAGTATTAACATTTTAGTATTACGATCTGTCACAATCTGCTGAATTTCCTTAGCCGATACAAGTATTACGTGACCACAACAATTAGGCGCATGAAACAAAAGCGGTTCGGTACCCCGCACCTCGCTTCTTACCCCGCGCATCCCCTAGTGACGTGCAATCGTGTATCGTCTCGGTGTTTACGTTACCTAGCACATGTTTAATATTATTTCGTTATAATGTTATTTTTATTAGTAATTGTTGAATTTTTAAAGTTATTATTAAATTAGTTCATTATTCAATAAACCTCAAAATAGGTAGGAAAAAGACTATTCATGGAGGAGAAAGGACTCTTACATTAAAAATATGCTTTTTATTTAACAACACAAGATGCATGGGCTCAGTATTCCTGTCTCCCAAGTCGAAAATCGAGTGTGTGCTGCAACAGGCATTAGTCTTTTACACAAGTAAAAAAGAAAGAAAATATTCCATGTCTGCGAATATATCAAACTCATGAAACTGCTTTAATAAATACTGATTATTGAACATACACCACTATGGATATGTTTTATTAATGGTATACCTACCTACATACTCTTGGTATTTGGTAAAAGAATATACTTCGTATCGGGATGGAAAATCCCTAGTTCTAATGACGTTTCAACTGTCATGCGCCTAATTGTTTTGGTCGAGTAGTACAAAGAAATTTATGTTTCTCCTTCCATTTTCAAAAAATAATGAGATTTAATTTTCCTTTCCAATATGTTACACTATAATACACTACTTACACCAATAACACCTAATCCGTAGATAAAATAAAATAATCTGTGGGTTTTTCTTTAACGATGACTTGTAACATCTATTTTACACTAATAATTGCTTTTTGACATGATTATCTGATTAATTAAAGGACAAAGTGTGATAATATCTGGACTAAACATTAAACATTGGGAAGGTTCTGGTAATGTACCGAATATTTATTTACTAGTTGAATCCCGCAGCTTCCCCGCGTTAACAAAAATCGATTGTCCTGTGGGAATAAGATATTTTCCCATATTAAAAAGTAGCCTATATGTTAATCCAGAGTATCAGCTAACTCCCTACCAAATTTTATGAAAATCGCTCCAGCCTTTTACACGTGAAGAAGTAACATGTATGTATAATAGTATGATTTATTTATTTATTCTTATATACTAGAATGGTATATTTGTATTCGCATTTGACAATATTCGCATGTTTTCAGTTATTCGCATTCGCAAAACATTTTGCAAAAGTTTTGCGAATATTGAATTGCATCTCTTCGCAAAAACAAGTCGTCAAATTTATTCAAATTGAACAGTTTGACCACCGATAAAATACCCCTATACCAAAAACTGAAAAAAAACAACGTCAGGGCTCGCAATCGCTTTGTTACGTCACAATTACAACAACATAATTATTGTGACGGCAGTGATATTTTTGCAACAAACATTTGAAACAGATATTTTTTGGTGTGATCGCGATCCGTAGAACTATCAAAATATCGGCATAAATTATTCAAAAGGGATGAAAAAACCTACAGATTACATATAATAAATAAGTTAGATATCATCAACCCATTATTATCCCACTGTTAGGCACGAGTCTTCTCTCGGAATGAGAGAGTTTTAAGCCATAATCCACCGCGCTGGCCAAATGCGAATTGGTGGACTAATAAATGAGTAGTATCTAACTCATTTTTCAACAAATTTTAAGTATCTAACTCGATGCTTAAAATTATTTTCAAAATAGTATATCATCCAGCGGATTAAAAAGTGACAATTTTGTGCTAGAAAAAGACAAAAATTAATATACCTTGCTCTAATAACTGCGCGTTTTTTAGAAATCCCCAAACGCGAACACATTTTTTTTTATTTTATTTTTATATTTGTACCTAACGATAAGGCAGACGGGCCACCTGATGGAAAGTGGTTTACCGTCACCAAATTTCACTAAATCACACTAGGATTAAGCATTTCAGTCTTACGATACTCGTGCAGTATAGAGATAACAATAATTAAGTATTGCAAAACATCGTACGTCAATTTGCATACTGCAATTTCTGCATTTCCTGATCTCACAGTAAATAAATCATTCCGTTTTTTATTCGTATTGTATTCAGATATGTACGACGGATATCATAGACAATAAACATATTAATCATTTGCATTATTATAAGGAAAATTTGAATAAAAAATCAATAAGAACTAACAAAACAGAGGCCCTTGACACTATTGTTGTAAGCAAGAAATAAATCCCAAGATGGCGCTTCCGAAATCTACGCAGCTTTCCCAGTGCCGGATTAAGCCAGCGCGGGGCATGTAGCAAATACTGACAAGAGGCCCATAGTTTGCCTTAAGTAAAGGTATTACATAAAACAAATGTTACAAATGAACTTTTTTGAATTTAACCTGGGAAAACTTAGAGATGAAACTTTCTATGTCTACTTCTTTCAGTTTAAGATTTTCAAGATAGCTATGATAGTAAAATATAAATAGTAGGTGTTGAGCCGCGGGGCCCGTAGCATTGCTACTCTTGCTACGTGGCTAATCCGGCACTGAGCCTTCTCTCTATCTTTTAGCCTTTTGTGCTGCACTGCTGGACAAAAGCCATTCCTATTTCAGGAATTTGTAATTAAAGGGATTATATGCCAATTCTTAGATAAAGTTGATGTTACAAGACGCTGTTGCCCGTCTACGACATCCGCAGGGAAGAGGGAGCTATGCTATACGGCAGGCACATTATATTTATCTATGTTAAAATTTATCAAACATTTGCTGTAGAGCGTTTCAATTCCTAAGGAATTATTCAAAACTAGATAGTTATGCTCGACCTTTTGACCACGCCGAATAATAAATAATCGATTTTTTATTGTAATTATGACTTCTGAAGGGAATGGCGAAACGCTACACTAAAGATTAATTCAATAATTCTCGGATCGGACCGGATATTGGTTTTCTGAGATTTGTTTTTAACTATGTTTTTAATGAAGAAGACATAAAGAAGACATTTGGAGAACATTAGACAAAAATCTCAGACACCGAAATTCAGATAACGAAAATAATCTTATCTCACGATGTTCTGTCACCGTTAAATCAACCGTATACACTACATATTTACATTATGGATATTATCAATATGTAATTTTGGATAATTTTAATACTTAAATAATGAAAAGACTAATAGTTCCACATAATCTCCAGATTACCTATCAGTTGATACTAGTTATAATTGGACCGATTGGAGTCCATTTAGGAAAGGTCTATGTCCGGCAGTGGACCTCAAAAGGTTGATGGATTGTTGGATAGATGATTATGCCGGATTAGCCACATAGCATGAGTAGGAAATGCTACGGGCCCCGCAACTAAAGAAGCCCCGCGGCCCAACACCTACCTGCTATTTATATTTTACTATCTTTGCTATCCTAAAAATCCTAAACTGAAAGCAGATGTAGAAAGTAGATAAAGAAAGTGTCATCTCTGAATTTTCCCAGATTAAATTCAGTAAAGTTTACTAGTAACAGTTTTGTTTTATTTAATACCCTTGCTTAAGGCCAACTATAGGCCTCCTGTCAAAATTTCCTACAGGCTCCGCGGTGGTTTAACCCGGCACTGTAGATGATTAGTTACAATCACAATCTCGGCAGGGCGAAAACTATTTATAATATCTCAATAAGATTCTACTCCTATTAGAAATGAATTATTCGAAACAGTTTTATCAGATTCCGTTACGGTATCCGATATTTTGATTTCCGTTGCGGTTACTTTTATAATAATATCCAGTATTATCGAGCAGAACACTCATTTAGTTATTAGAATTAATCTAAAACAAATTTTATTACGATAACAGTTTAATATCTGATGGAAGTTAAAACACTTATATTACATTAATATAAACATTTAAAAGGTTGTGATAATGACCCAAGAAGTCAAGACACAATAATCTTGTTAATATTACTAGTCTATTATATTACTAGTATATTGGACCTTAATTCAACTCAAAAACTAAACTTGATATTGTCCAAAGTAGCACGAATATTTAACAAAATCAATAGAGTTATCAAGTTATTTTGAACGTAAAAAGAGGTTAAATTAATTAAGCATTTAAAAGCAATAGCGGGTATTTTTACAAAGATATCTGTAGTTTTTGACGTTATGTTTTCATAGTGAGACATTGAATGTTTTATTTCGTTTATTATTTAAGTGTTTGTGTTAAATGTACGCTAGTGTGTAATTTAAAATATGTATGTTTTATGAATTATTTAAATAAACTATGACCGTGCGTAATTTCACACTCCTCCGTCCACGGCTTCCAAAAAGGATCCCAAGTTTTTGCTTCGCTTCACGTATTAATATATAGATGCGAAATTTGTGAGAATGTATGTTTGTTAGTCTTTAACGCAGAAACTACTAATTGAAAATAATGTACACATATTTAGATTAACACTAGAATAACATTAGATACTCAATACTTTCGTCAAAATAATCGAAGCGAGCGAAACAGCGGAAATAGTGTAGTACATAACAAAGTTTATTAAATCTGTATTATATATACTCGCGCTTACTATGTCTTACATGTATACATAAACAGCATCATTAAACCACTCTTAAAAATGAAATTAACAGCCATTTATGAGCCAGTAAACGTTTGAAATACAATGGCGCGAAATATAAGGATAGCCGTAAATTAGTATTCGAGTCTTCAAGGCCATTGCGTTTTAAGATGCGTGGGCGCAGGAACGATCAATTGAGTGTCTAAATAGTTTCCTGTTTATGTACTATTTCCGGTGTATCAATTTTCCTACGAGGAAAGTTATTGTTTTCTTAGGACCTTCGTTTAGACTTCTATGCACTCATTTTTTTAAAACGGAGAATTTTAATTAAGTTGAGGTGTTTTGAAGTTCACGTTAAAATAAGGTAGTCTGCGTGTGGTACTATAATTTAGGTACTGAATTCAAATAATGATATCTGTCCAGGTATATATGTATACAGCATTTATCTGCATTTTTATCTAAATTTGATTTTTGATGTAAGCATGAGCAAGCCTTTTTAACCATATCTATCAATTACAATTTATTTTATCATATTACATAATATATATGGAAGTATATGAGAAAGTATGTGTGTTTGTTAAAACTACCGGTCGAAACTTGGCACACACACGAGGGGGGAAACCTTCAAAAGGTACCCGACGCCGTGGGAGCGAGACGGGTTATGTGGGATTCTTACCGCACTAAAACCCCCCGGTGGCCGTCCTCAGCGCGGCGTGGAGAACTCCGGGATCTCCAACAGAACCCAACCAGAATCCTCCGAGCGCGATGCCTATTTCAGGCTTTTCCCTGGTGAGCGAATACGCTCAACCCACCTTCTGTTATTTATTTACGGTGGTATGTGACCATGCCACCGCCTTCCCGGAGTCGTTTGGCTGGACAGCTCGAGCTCCTACTCTAGCCTCCCGCAACCCCGAAGGCCCCTTTTAGTCGCCTCTTACGACAGGCAGGGGATACCGTAGCCCTATTCTGATCCCGGAACTACAGGGACAACATAGTTTATGACCTAGATTATCCCATAGGATACTCATTACCGCGATAGACGAGATCGAGGAGTGCGAAGTCACCGGAATAACCGAGGAGGTATTTATCAAATTCATCAATATCGTTTATGACCAGTAATCGTAATTTTTATATTAATGTGAAGTGTCATTTTCAAATCCTTTTTTTAGAATACGGCGCTCTAAAGGAAATATTCGATTTTGCATTATTAAATTTAATGTAGAGGAGTTTCGGAATAATATTTTAAGTTTCGTTTACATTACCGGCAGTTTAAAATACATTTATAATGTCAACAATATTACATATCTTTGCCAAAATACGAGTAAATTACACGTAAGTTCAGCTTAATAATTAAACTCCCCCTCCCCAACTACCACCCCCATCCCCCTCTCTGTCCTTTTATTTATGCGTATTAAATATACTTACATAAATTAATAAGCATAAATAATTTTAGAAATCAATATTGTGTTACAAAAAATTGCAATAAATCGACTCTACAACCTTATCATACAAAATAGATACTTATCAAATAAGAAAAATCAGAGGATAGCTGCACGTAACGCCATCTAGGTGTGATGGCATAAATTAAATACTTTTTTCTTTTTAATTTATATTTATTTATAGGCAGACATTTGATCGCAATCCCACCTGATGGTAAGTGATGATGCGGTCAAAGATGTACCATGCCTGCCTAGAAACAGCCTATTCACTCTGGCCTTGAAAAGGTCCAAATTGTACCTTTCGGGAAATACGCTCGCGGGCAGCGCATTCCATTCAGATTTAATTTATTTGATTATTTTTGCACTTTTTATAACTCTCCTTACGCAGTCGGGTAATTGAAACTGTTGACTCTGTTTCCCCAGAAAGCAATAAGTTATGGACGAGATTACACCACGGTAAATGAAATATGCAACAGTGGGTTGTCGATATGTAATAAAGTAAACAAGAATATTGACATAAAATGCTTAATTAAATAGTTTTTATTTTTGTGTTACAGTTCATCATCATTTCTATACTTTAAAAAGGTAGTTAGACTTATTTAAGCCTTATAACAGTAATAAGGTCTCCTGTCTTGTTGTTTAAAGGGTGTGCTAAGGTACACAGGATATTAAAAAGATATTCCTAGATATAGCAACGTACCTGTGGCGGATTTCAGGTAGGTTTCGGCATAATAAATTAGGCAGTGACCACTTTTAATCTGGTGGACTGTCCATTTGCAATGTTTATGTTATAAAAATTGGAAATCCTGAGGTATTTGATTAGCGGGAGGTTACTTTTAGTGATATTACTATAAGAAAACCTACAGGCGCATAATATAACTTAAACCGCGTAAAAACCCAGCGTATTAACAGCCACTGACTGTCACCGGCCATTACGCAGTTCCTGCTTTTCTATTAATCTTTGCCGTACCAATGAGACGGGGCCCCCGTGCTACAGGGGCTCCTGGACAGCACGTTTTGAGACGGCAAATATAACGACCTTTTTGGAGAAACAAAGAGTAGGTAGAGTTTACAATCTTTGTTTTTTTTTTGTCTTCAATTTGCATACATAGGTGTACTGGAGTTATTCGCAGAAAAAATTGACAACTCGGTTTGCGATTTAATTACTTCGTTTTTTGTGTTTTAATTTTGCGTTTTTTTAAATCCTAGGTACTCTTCACTTGGGCCTACAACTAATTTTTATACAAAGCTCTTACAAGGCGCGCTACGCCCTTGATTTTTATTACCTTTATTCCTCCCTTAATGGAAGATTTCCATGGGGTCATCAAATAAAATTAAAGTAGACAGTTTTCAAATTTAACGCGCGACGGTACATTCAAAAAACAAAATGATTTCGATAAAGAAAGGTTACTTATAATTTATTTGCTTGCATTAACTATAGTAAACTACATTTAAATGGGATAGCGATTCGATCTGTAAGGCGAAGTGACCGTCTAGCCACACGTAAAAATGTACCCCATGTCCATCTCCCATTAAAGAAAAACCATTACTCGGGGTCTAATGCATTTTCTCCAATTTTCTCCGATCACGTTCACATTAGTTGTAGGTATATTGCAAGGTTATCCCTGTAGTTCCGGGACCACAATAGGGGTACGGTAACCTCTGCCTGTCGTAAGAGGTAACTAAAAGGGGTTTCCGGGGTTGCGCGCGGGAAGAGTGGGAGCTCAACCGTCCGGCCAAACAACCCCGGGATGGACGGCGCCATGTGGTCGCATGCCGCCGTAAAGACCAGATGGTGTTTCGGTCTCTTTCGGTCGGAGTACTTCGGCTGTGTTGAGGACGGTCACCGGGAAGGCTTTAGTACGGTAAGAATCCCGTATAACCCGTGTCGCTCCCACGACGTTGGGTACCTTTTGAAGGTTTCCCCCTCGTAAACAAGAAAGGCTGTGCAGTGACAGTCAAAAACGTAAACAGTGACCGTTTCGCAGACTAGCAGCAAACATTGTCGCCAAACAGAAGCAAGTGGCAACCAATTAATATTCCCGTATGATAAAACGCTAAATATTCCACGATCGAGTGTTTTATCGCCGTAATAGCGATTGTTTGCGCAATTTAATGTTAAGTCTAGTGCATTTTAGTAATGGAGGACGCCACTCCTGCCAAGTGTTTGCTTTACTTGACATTGTCACGTCGCAATGTAATGTTTAAGTGGCAAATATGATAAATATGTACTAATAAATGCGAAGTCTTGTCTGTTTGTAAAGGATCAACCGGGTTTGTCCAATCGTGTACCCTGCCTGTTTATGACTTCAATAGTCAAACTTAACCATCAATATATCGTCAACCCATTATTGTCCCACTGCTGGGCAGTTATAGGCCATAGTGCACCGCGCTGGCCAAGTGCGAATTTAACCATCAATAATAACAAGTATTGACCATATTTTATATCTTATTGAAGTAGCAAACGAGCATCTACTGCATGACTTTTACATGAAGCAACCATCTTATTACTTAGAAGTAGCCACGCATCTGTGATTGACTTTAGATAGTATACCTATTTTATATGAAGTTTGCTTAGGTCATGGCCGGCAGTGACCACTAAGCAAGTGCGTTTGGTACTTAAGTCGTATAAAAGGCTCCTGACGCTAAGAACTCACGGAGCGATTTTCAGCCCCGGCCGCGGCGGTTGCGGGCCCGCAGCTTCTGTAGGATGCAGATATATATGAAAAAATTAAAGCACATCTCACGACGCGTTTTTCGCCCGCGATGTGCGCGGTTGTTTGCGGGTCCCGCTGCACCGGCGGGCACCCAGTCAGTGATGCCAACTTAGGGGTTTTTCCCCCAAATTTAGGGGATTTTCAAGTAGGATGGGGATTTTTTAGGGGTGTAAAATTTTTAGGGGTATTTTCAGGGGTTTTTATAATTCGAACATACAGGTGTTTTAATGGGAAGTCTATATAATCAATGCCTTACGACGAAAAAAGGAAAAAAAACGTCATGCATTACACCCGAAGACCTTTTTTTTTCGTCGTCAAGTCAGGTTGCCAGGAAGAATTCCAATTAATAATTCATTATGGGGGATTGTAGGGGTTTTTAATGAAGACTTTAGGGGAAAACATTTTTGAGAGTTGGCAACACTGCACCCAGTAGAACCGCGCGTGCCGCGGTCAGCCGCAGCCGCGGCGGGATGGCGCCCGCGCGCTCTACGATCAGTGGGCGGGCGAGTGCAGTAATAACCGGTCTCGTGAGTTTATAAATTAAACCGCAGTTCTATAACCGCGGCGAGCACGAGACAAAAACACCCCGAGAGTTCTTAGCCTGAGAGTTCAGTGAAATACACTTAGGGATTGCAATCCGGCCTCATTTTCAATCTGGCCGGATCCAGCCGTTTTTTTCTCAATCCGAACATTAATCGAACGGTTAAAACAGTGTAAAAAAAGGATCGATTTCTAACAGTAATTATTTTTGTAATGTGAAATCTTTGTCAAAATATACAATCACCGGATCCGGTGGAGGTCAAGATCCGGTGGTGAATTGGTACCGGATCCGGATTGTGTAAATTTGTGCCGGATCCGCCGGATTACCGGATCCGGTTTTCCGGATTGCAATCCCTAACTACACTCCTAAGCGTTAATTGAATGAATGTCAAAGGTACATGAAATTTACCTAGTCGTACCTATTTGGCAAGTGCTAAAGGCTATGGCCAAAACTCCTCTCAATCTGAAACTAAATCTATGGCCAGGTATTGGTCAGTAATGGACGACGAATTATTGCATTATACTTGTGCTCCACTTATCTGTTATTTACAATCGTTACTTTAATGAAAAAACGATAAAAATGTTGATGAAATATTAATCTTAGCAACGATTATCAAATATTAATAATATTATCTACTAATCTTCTTATTAACCGAGTTCCCAGGTTATCTGCTCGTTATTTTCCGTTTTTGTAGATTAAAGTATTTATGTTTCTCGCAACTTCATACGCGTACTAATATATGTAAAAATGAATGTTTGTCTGTATGTTATTTATAGAATCGAAAATCATTTGTTCTTTAGCAAAGTTGTTGTGGCCCACGAAGGTTAACACGAAAATCTATTGAGCAATCACTGCAGTTCATATCTCTCATCTACCCATTATTGACCCCCTGGTGGGCAGGAATCTTCTCTCAGAATGAGAGAGTTTAGGCTATAGTCCACCGCGCTGGCTAAGTGCGAATTGGAGGACTTCACACACCTCCGAGGACTTTTTTTTAAGAACTCTCGGGTGTGTTTCCTCACGATGTTTTCCTTCACCGAAAAGCAGTGACAATTAATTTCTAATACGCACATAAATCAGTGGCGCGTGCCTGGGTTTGAACCTCGTACCTACCGATCGAGAGGGCAATTTTCAACCATTAGGCTATCACTGCTCTTATGCAGTTCATATGCGGGTATTTAATTTCACCTAACTTTAGATCTCTTACAAGGTACTAACTAAAATCAATAGCGTCATTCAGTACAGGGTACAGCGCCATCTAGCTGTATCGCCGAAAACTGTTTTCGTAATGCATTTTTGTTCCATCAAATTTCCTATTAGTTCGTTATATGAAACTTTTTGGTCGAGTAGTAGATAGAAGATATCACAAAAAATAGACAGTCATAAAGCCTAATTGATAAAAGTCATTCAATTACAACAGATTAGTTAGAAAGTGTTTTTATTTCATATTTTCCTTAAAAGGAATTATGAATTAAGCATCGGGATTATTATTTATCGACACAACATACGTAAATAACTTATCTAATCTTAATAAATACTCATAAGGAAAGGTAAAATAACGGATTTAATAACTAAAAATTTTAATCCAATTAAATTCATTAGTATTTGTTTATAGACAAAGTTATAAAAAATAAAAGAAATGTATGAAAAACTATTCTTGAATTCAAGACAATTTTTTACAAATATAAGATGTGTAGAAACAGGAATCTTTCTTTTTTTATTGTAGATGTGTATGAATTATATAGGAAATTACTACGTATGAGACATGAGTTTTGCAAGTTCAATGTCTCTATTATCTTATTACAAAACTTTATTATTCTCATACAATTTAAGTAGCAAACGAGTATGGACTCCACTTAATGGTAAATGGTCACAGTTGACCATAGGACCATAGGCATACAAGAGGGAGCCGGCAACAACACCTTTACACCGAAGTACAAGAACTTTCACGCTAGCTAGAAAGCCCTTTTTTATTTTGTTCTCGAGGGGGAAACCTTTAAAAGGTACCCGACGGCGTGGGAGCGGCGAAGTGTTATGTGGGATTTTGATTTTCACCGCACAAACCCAGGTGGCCGTCCTCAGCGCTACAAAGAGGACTCTGGGATCTCCAAAGAAGCGTTTCTTTGGAGCCAACCGGGAGCCCTGGAGTCCTTTCGAGCCCTGGATTAGGTTAAAACTTGTTCGTTCCAAGAAGTTAAATCTCAATTATTTTATAAATAACACGTACGTAATGAGATATGGTACATAATTATACAATTTTCCATTAGTACCGATGTATTCAATGTTACTTAGTATTGTGGAATGCTGTTTATATTGTGTATGCAAGTTATAGTTAGTAATCATATTTCCTAACGTCACATATTTTCTTCTATGTTATATCCATATTAATTATTTATTTATGATTCATTTTGTAATGCTTTACTTATAAAATCTATCGTAATTTTCCACGCCTACGTTTGATATGATATTTATCTTATTTAATCAATGCTGCAATGGTATTTAAATAAAATTGCTTAAAAAGCAATCAATATCTTTCAAAAATCCATGTGATTATAGAAATCATTCCATATGGAATGGATTTTGAAACACTACTTTATGAAAAAAATATTCATGTCGTCTCTATGTACCTATAATGTTTATTATTTAATGAACCTTAAAATAACCAGACTATGAACAAAGATTATCTTAGACTAAAGCGAAAATTAATTGTAGAAAACCACAATTCTAAATTCATCTTTATTATATCATTAGCTCTTACCCGCGGCTTCGCCCGCAAGGTCAAAGGGAATTAACATTAGTATTTCATAGCATGTATCTCGATATGTATATATATATATCGATATATATAACTCGATCGGGTAAAACCTGAAAGCATTGTTTAATTTTTACCCGGATTTTCTGTAAAATTTATTTTTTGAATTGCAGACTGAAGGACAGTTGTAGTATGATTTTCATATCCTTAAATATGTAAGTCAGCTTGTAACGATATACATGTTCAACTGAAATTAACATATCCAAAGATTTAGCTTTCATTACCATGTAAAAAACATGATTGTAATTATATTTATAAAAAATGGATATAAATGAAAAAAATGACAAACCCGCTGAGTTTCTTGCCGGATCTTCTCAGCTGAGGTCGTATTCCGATCCGGTGGTAGTGTAAGAAAAAATGTAACTGACAATCTGTAAGTGCCCCCGTAGGCTTATACAAAATAAAGACATTTCATTTCATTTGAAGCAGCGTCCTTGAGTAAGCATCTTGCACCGGTCGAATGAACATCTAGCTCCACGCTAAAATTAAATAAAAATCAGAAATCCGCGCAAACGACACCAACTTCTTGCACAAGTGAAACAATAGTGAGTGATTCGCCAGGATTCGTGTGCGCAAAACTCCATCTTAAAGGACCGCCGAGCAGCAGACCCTGGACTTTGCAGGGCTTTATTCAGGTAACGCCCCAAAAACATAAATAAACAAAAACCATCTCGCGTAGACCTTATCGAGACCAATCAAACGACACCCGTATCTCCCGGAAATTCCAATTCTACACGGAGATACGACCGCCGCAAAGCACCAAGAAGCACGTGGTGAAACTCGACCACGCGGTCTGGAAAATAACCTCGCGCGCACGTGGTTAGTCTCGCAGGCACGCGGCCACATCTGCTCGTGCTCCGGAATCGCCTCCAAGACCTTGCCCACACCTACGTAGGACGCCGCAACGACCAGCATCACTCACCAACGTCAAGAAAAGGTAGACCCCGAGGGAACCCCAAAACGGGAAGACCAACACCCCCAGTGCTTGGGCTCTCCCGAATCAGCTCCACGAGGTCCTTCCACCCCCTTGCATCCCCCCCCCGAGATCAACCCCCCTGAAAAAAAAATAAAAAAACCTCCCTGCTAGTGATACCCCCCTGGACCCCCCTCTAAAAGTAACCCCCCCCAATCATCGACTCACGAAACCTCCCTCCCCCCCCCGCACAAGGTTACCTCACCCCCCCGGAACACTACTTCTGAACCAGACGTCCTGGGATACCCGAGTTTGGACTCAAACAACTCAGGAGAAGATCTTACATCCACTGGCCCCAACGGAATCTCCGAAGTCCCATCACGTACCCAGGCAGCAGACCAAGAAGTGACGCTTACTCCGGCAACACTACCTTCGCCGTATAGGACCAATTAGAAAATAACTTTAGATAATAACTGTAACACCACCGTGTTGTAACACCACGTATCATTAAGTTAAGTAGAAATACCAAATAGATAAAATAATAATAATAAAGTTACCAACATGTCAGTCAACAAAACCACCAAAAACTCTGCGGAGGCCACCTCGACTGCATCAGCACCGGCATTAAAGTCAACCTCATCGAGACCGGTGCTCAGAACACAGAGATCGCTGCGGGAAAAAGTTCTGTCAAAAACCGCAACCGCGAGGTCCTCATTCAGTGAGGACTCTGTAGAGAGGCCCCTGTCGACGGAAGTGTCAATTGCCGAAAAGATCGAGACGTGGGAGCAATCTGAGATCCCGCCCCGTCCAATTGAGTCCGATGACGAATTCTCGGACGCGTCAGTATTATCCGAAGGACGCCCGAGCATCATCAGAACCTCGAACAGACGGAGCGGGGTCCAGATGGACATGGCAACCAGACTGGCAAACGAACAGCTCCAAAAGGCGAAGGAAGCGCTAGAGGCTGCAGGCAATATGAAGAAGGAGTGGAAAACCACTACACTCGATTGCCTGCAGACCCTTTATGAGACCGTGCTGGCATTGTCAGACTCCAGATCGCGACATAAATATAACCTAGAAAAAGAGAGATCTCGCCATGCCCAGGAGCTGGTCCGAACGGAGAGGGCCCATAATAAACTGACCGCCGAAACGATCAAAGCCCTGACCGAGGACCTGCGCAAGGCAAGAACGGAGGTTACAGCGAATTTGGAGGAGACAAAGGCCATAAGGAGCTGGCTGGGCTACGAAACCCAGGAGCCGTACAGCCAAATTAAGGCCCTGGTAAAAGTGACGCAAAACATCGAGCAAACAATGAAAGAAGCCTTAGCCAAATCCACGGAGATAATAACGGAAAAGAGGACAACCAACCTAGAGCCTCTAAAGACCGAACACGCGAAGATCATTAAAAGCGTGCAAACCATCTCCGAACAATTGGAGAGGCTTAAAAACGATCTAGATAAAATCGCAACCTGCTCCGATGAAACAAGGACCGCCACTAAAAAGATCCTAGACCATCAAGTAGCCAACCCTCCTAAAGCAGACATACCCGAGCCCAAGGAGCTGACAGAGGTTAAAGGACACATAAAACAAATACTCAAAACACTGACACAACACACGACAGCCATACAAGAAACGACCCCGCCACAAGACATAAAAGATCACCTGCAGCCAATAAATGAGCGACTGGAAGCTGTCTCCTCAGAACTCAGAACCATGCGCGAGCAAAAGCAGCGGACGCCCCCACCAGCTATCAGCATTGGTACGGAAATAGCCCTGCAGGAACTCGCGAAGGCGACAGCGGCTAAGCCCACCTATGCTCAAGCGGTTTCAAAGCCTCCCCCACCAAAGCCAAACCCGAGTCACACTCTGATCGTGTCATCGACAGATCCGAACAAAACCGGAGAAAACGTGATCGAGACGATTAGAGTTGCCTTAGACTTAAAAACAACAGGCGCAAAGGTGGATAGGGTTAGGAAGGCCAGAAACCAGAAGGTTATACTGAGCTGCAGGACGAAGGAGGATATGTCCCTGGTGCAGAGCAGAATGGTCGCGGACAAACAACTTAAGGTAGAGGTGGCCAGAACGAACAACCCTCTAGCAAAGATAAAAGACGTCCTGTCTTACCACACCGATGCCGAAATAGTAGAACACTTATGGGCACAAAATAAACACCTGCTCAACGACATCGGTGAGAGGGACAGGACAATCCGCGTCCGTTACAGGAAAAGAGCGAGAAACCCACACGAATGTCACCCGATCCTAGAGCTCTCTCCAATAATTCATAAGAAACTCACTGAGGCCGGAACAGTGTACATCGGCCTCCAGAGAAGACCTATAGTGGATCAATCCCCACTGGTGCAGTGCACAAAATGCCTGGGATACGGCCATACAAAGGCCGTATGTAAAGAACAAAATCAGGCATGCAGCCACTGCGGAGAGGCCCACACATGGGAGAAATGCCCGAACAGACTGGGGCACAGAGCACCAGTCTGCATAAACTGTCGAAGGGCAACAGGAAAGAGCGAAGGGAAACACCAGGCATTCAGCGATGAATGCCCTGAGAGACAAAAGTGGGATGCGATAGCCCGGTCTCGCATTACCTATTGCTAAAGGCACCCAGGGACACAAAACGTCTTCCCCGAATAGGACGGACACGACGAGTCTGCGGATAGTCCAAGCAAATCTGCAGCGCTCAAAGCTGGCAACTGTGGAATTGGTTCAAGCTGCAAGAGAGCAGGGTATGCACATTGCCCTCGTACAGGAACCGTACGTGGGTAAGGAAGGTGTTATGGGACACTACCCAGGGACGAAAATCATCCAATGCTCTCAAAACAGACAAAAACCAGTGAAGGCAGCAATACTCGTATTCGGCGAACAGCTGGAGATCACCCACGATCCCCGACTTGTCACCGAAACTGAGGCGGCAGCCCTCATCACAGCAGGCCAGCTCAAGATCGGTTTCGTGTCAGTTTACTTCGAGGGAGACCAAGAAATAGACCCTTACCTGGCGCGCACACGGCAAGCGTGCCAGAGATTAAAAACAAACAACATCATTGTGGCGGGAGATGTCAACGCCTGGAGCCACTGGTGGGGAAGCAGCAGAGAAAACTCAAGAGGAACGGCCTACAGCACCTTTCTTAACGAGATGGAATTCGAGGTCTTAAACACCGGAAAAACACCAACCTTTGAAACCTATAGGGGCGACAGACTATTTGCAAGCATAGTAGACGTGACAGCATGCAGTCAGTCGCTCCTTAGGAGAGTGGACAATTGGAGAGTGGACGGAAATATAACAACATCGGACCATAACGCTATCACCTTTGTGATACGACTGGATGCGGCGCTCAAGCCAACTAGAACCGCAACCACACGCGTCTTTAACACAAAAAAGGCGAACTGGTCTGAATTCCGCACACACTTCAAGACTCTACTCGGGGAATACAACATCACCCCAAATACCATTAAAAAAGGGAAAACGCCCGAGGACCTCGAAAATATGGTCACGAAATACACGGCTGCCATATTAGAAGCGTGCGACAAGGCCATACCAAAACTTGGACCTCGAAAAGCGAAAACTAGGCCGCCTTGGTGGTCAAAGATCGTTGAAGAGGCCCAAAAAGACACAATCAAAAAGAAAAGGAGAATAAGAAACGCTGCACCCCACCGGAGAGAGGCAGTAATAAAAGAATACGTAAAGGCTAAGGAAATATACAACCAAAAAGCCCAGGAAGCACAAACGAAGAGCTGGAAGGATTTCTGCACAACGCAGGAGAAAGAGAGCATGTGGGATGGTATATACAGAGTCATCAGGAAAACAGCGAGGAGGCAGGAAGACCAACTGCTGCAAGACGCCAGCGGCCAGACCCTGGCCCCAGACGAATCGGCGAAACTCCTCGCTGACACTTTCTACCCTGAGGACTCCACAACAACAGACAACCCATACCACATGCAGCTCCGAAAATTGACGGAGGGAAAACCAGCAGATCTGTCGGCGGATGACCCGAGCTTCACACCAGCAGAACTCGATCTGGTGCTGAGAGCTATGAACCCAAAGAAAGCTCCCGGGAACGATGGGCTGACTGCCGACATCTGCACAGAGGCGATCCAATGCGAAAGGGAAACGTTCATGGCAATTACCAACAAATGCCTCGAACTAGCATACTTCCCCAAGCAGTGGAAAACGGCTCATGTTGTTATCCTCCGGAAGCCAGGAAAGGACGACTACACGAACCCAAAGTCGTATCGACCTATCGGTCTACTACCAATCATGGGCAAGATTATCGAAAAGCTCATGGTAGGCCGAATCCAATGGCACATCCTTCCAACCCTAAACAGTGTGCAATATGGCTTCCTGCCGCAACGCGGAACCGAAGACGCTCTCTATGACCTCATGGAACATGTACGATCCGAAATTAACAACAAAAAGATCGTACTATTAGTCTCACTGGACATAGAGGGGGCTTTCGATAACGCATGGTGGCCGGCACTGAAACACCAACTAATGAGGAGAAAATGCCCAAAAAACATCTACGCGATGGCCAGTTCGTACCTCCAAGACCGAAAGGTAAAGATCAACTTTGCCGGAGCGGCGTATGAAAAGGAAACCACGAAGGGTTGCGTCCAGGGATCCATCGGCGGACCGACCTTCTGGAATATCATCCTAGACCCGCTACTTAACCACCTAACCGGCAAAGAGGTGTACTGCCAAGCGTTCGCGGACGACATTGTACTGGTGTTCTCGAGTGCCAAAACTGAATCCTTGGAGCAGTCAGCTAACAGCGCTCTGTCGGATGTAGTCACATGGGGGATCCGGAACAAGCTCAAGTTTGCACCGCACAAGACCAACGCGCTGCTCATCACCAAAAAGATAAAGTTCGACCCCCCAAAGCTCTATATGTCGGGCACTCAACTACATCTGGTAAAAGAGATGAAGCTCCTAGGTCTCACCATAGACAACAAGCTCAACTTCAAATCGCACGTGGCCGCAGTATGCAGGAAAGCGGCAGGCATATATAAACAACTAGCGTGCGCCGCGAAGGTGACTTGGGGCCTAAACACCGAAGTAGTACGAACGATTTACATTGCGGTAATAGAACCGATAGTGACATATGCCTCAAGCGTGTGGTCTCAGGCGACAGACCTCCAAATGAACAAGAGTCAGTTGGATGCACTGCAAAGAGGCTTCGCCCAAAAAGCCTGCAAGGCATACAGAACCGTGTCACTAACCGCCGCACTCGTCCTATCTGGGCTGCTCCCATTAGACCTCCGGATCCAAGAATCAGCAAGCCTGTATAAGGCCAAGAAAAACGTATCCACAGACTATCTACCATCTGGAAGAAAACTGGAACAAACGGTGAGATACGAAGACCTACCTCACCCCTCCACACTTACAACGACCACATATAAAGTGTTGGAGAGCGTAGATCCCGAGTCCTTAAACAACCACCATATCGTCGGACCCCACGTCTATACCGACGGCAGCAAGATAGCAGAAAAGACAGGAGCTGCCCTAACATGGTGGGAAGACGGAAGGGAAACCAGTTTTTCGACCTATAGTCTAGATCCTTCCTGTACGGTATTCCAAGCCGAACTGTATGCATTACACAAGGCTGTGGAACAAGCGAGATCGAGCAGACACAAAAACGTTAACATCATGAGCGATTCAAGATCGTCGCTAGAACTACTCGAAAACCCAAGACCGTCTCACCCTCTGACGAAGGCAATAAAAGAAAATATCAGAGGGATAAGAAGGGAAGGAAGACACGTTCAGCTGTTCTGGGTCAGAGCTCACATCGGGACCGCTGGAAACGAACGGGCAGATGTGTTAGCAAAATCAGCGGCCAAGAACACGTCAGCCACCCCGGACTACGCAGAAACACCGTTGTCCTTCGTCAAAAGAAAAATTAGAGAGGAATCGATCCGTAAGTGGCAGGATCGCTACACCACCTCTAGCACCGGGTCAGTTACGAAGACCTTCTTTCCAGACGTGGGCAAAGCCTACGCGATCATAAGGAAGACCAAACTGACACCAACACAAGTGCAAGCTTTGACGGGACACGGAGGAATGGGGGAGTATTTACACCGGTTCAAGTTGAAGGACAGCCCCGGATGCGAATGCGACCCCAACATCAGCGAATCAGTCTGGCACGTGATCTTGGAATGCCCCAGATTCCTAGCGACCCGAATGGACACGGAGTACAAAATCGGTGCCAAATTACAGAAGCTAAACCTGGCAACTATCCTCGGAGAAGATGAAAAGAGGACACACTTCCTTGCCTATCTGGACTCCATCTTCCGGATCGTATGTAAAAGAAACTCTACATTATCGCAGACAGTCACAAATCCCACAATAACGCCAACCAGCACGCTCCAAACGAACGGAGAGCACACCCCGCACCAAAGCCCTCTCGACAATACTATAACAGCATTTAATAACTTGCTGCAAGAGGCAGAACAAGGAGAACCCAGATTGAGAATTCGGGGTGTGGCTCTATTTATGGATAACAACGAAGAGCGTCTCGGCATAAGCTTCTGCAACACAAAGTGCTCAGGCAGAGTAGCCATTTCACCTGGCCTTGCGGCTCTGCTAAACGGCAGCACTTTCAGGGCCACAATGAAGCGCAGAACGTATAGCGCACTGTCTGAAATCTCGGTGGTACGCAGGCGCTGCAAAATAGTGCGAACTAGAAACAAAACGATCGCACTATTTGAAGGGAGCGAAGAAGAGACCCAGTTCGCCCAAGCGTGTGCAATACTGCTAAGACTAGGGCAACCAGGTGAGGAACCCGCGTCAACATCAAGGGTAATAAGCCTCGACGCTATGGTGGTGGGGAATATAAAGGGCAGAGCGGAGGATTACACAGGGAGCCTCAAAGCCTCGGAAAAACATGAGGTAGTGGTATACGAAGACAGGGGCGAAAACCTCAGTTTTCTAAAACCACACAAGGCAGGCCCATCCTCCTCCCGTAGCCCCGAAGACAGATGGGGCCACCCCATAGCAAGCCCTGAGGAAGTCAGCGGGTCAGAGAGACTGCAGCAGAAAAGATCCGCTGAAAGATCTGCAGATCAGAAGCAAGCCGAACAAAGCGTAAAGAAGGGAATACTGTCAGCAATAATGAAGACTTTCAAAGCCGCCTCTCAACAGATTCCAGGCACAAAACACTACACTCAAAAGTTAGACACACACACAACACTGACAAAATCACCTGAAAGGTACTCACTACAGCCAAAGACCGCCATGACGAAAGCGGACAAAAGCCTGGTCGAACCGCCAACTCTCCGGGAAGCGAAGAACCCTCTGGACCACCTTATAAACGCATTTCTCGAGTTTAAAGCATTAACAGTAGCGACAAAGGAGGACAACAAGAGGACATGCCATAACATCATGCAATCCTTCCTTCACAAAGATATAAGGCTACTAAAAGAGAGACTCGAGAAAGCAGAAGCAGCCATATACAACAACGAAACCTCCCAGACGATTGCAGGCGAGGAAACTGGAAGTCACATGGCAGCTTACAGCGCAACCAGAGGGTTCGTTGCGAAGGACGAAGAGGAGAGCGAGCGAATAGGCCGGGACAAATTTCACACCCCAACTGATGATCCCCTAGTAGTGATAGCCCGCTGCACCAGGATAATGCTAGACGAAAAAATTCTAGCGATGGCGGATAGCCTATCCGGCGAATGCGGCGGCTTCACTCCAGACACATGGGACTTACCAGCATTCTCGTGGATTAATGGGGTTCCGGGCGGCGGGAAATCGACTTGGATAGTGAATAACTTTCAGGACAAAAACGACATTGTTATCTCAACTACGACGGAGGCAGCGAAAGACCTCCGAGAGAGACTCGTCCTCCGCACTGGAAAGTCCGGAAAGTTTGCCACATCAAGGGTACGCACATTGGCCTCGATACTAGTAAATGGTTCAAAAGGCAGTTGCAGACGACTATTAGTCGACGAGGTACTCATGAACCATTTCGGAGCCATTGTGATGGCGATAAGACTGACCGGAGCGGAGGAAGTGGTGCTCCTCGGAGATGTTAACCAGCTGCCGTTCATAGAACGCAACAACCTATTCGAACTGCGATACTGTCGACCAAACCAGATAACCAGGATAAGCCAAGAACTGTTGTGCACGCACAGGAATCCGGTGGACGTAGCGTATGCCCTAAGCGAGGTATACAGTGGCATATACTCGTCCACGTCGCGTATGAGATCCCTGAAGCTGAAGAGGTACACCGATGCGCTGATCCCAAAGACCCTCGAGAGGACACTCTACTTGGTACACACCCAAGCCGAGAAGGAGAGTCTGAAGAAAGAGGGCTTTGGGAGTGGGGAGGGATCGCGCACCCTGACCATACACGAAGCACAGGGATTAACGAGCGAGACGACGGTAATTGTGCGTGCCTCCACAAAGCACCTCCACTTGCACAACAGCGTCCCCCACGCAGTAGTGGCAGTATCGCGTCATACCACCAGCTGCACTTACTACACCGACTACAGCGATGACGCCGTAGCTCAGTTCATCCTAAGAGCTATGACTGCCACCGATGAAAGGCTGGAAGATTATAACATCTCCATGGCAATCCGTAGCAGGGACTCAAAAATCATAGATAAGAAAAATTGCACGTTCGAAGTGGCCTCCGGAAAGAATTAAATCGCAACTTACAGTAACAACAATGTAATTAGAGTGTAGTGTCCTTAGAATTATATACAATAGCTTAGCATTATACGTAAAAAAAAAAAAAAAAAAAAAAAAAAAAATTACTGAATTATACACACCATGTAAATAAAAATGATGAATGGTCCTATATATATATTAAGCGTAATTGTAAGATTTCTTTAATTGCCAACGTTGTCACCACCGCACACGACGGTGTGATGGTGGCAGCGATGGCCTAACGTGGAGCTAAGAAATAAAGACTTATTGTTAAAAAAAAAAGAAGAACTATTGTGATAAAAGGCACGGACGATCAGTCTGTGGAGTTTTTGTGTTATAATAAAAAAAAAAAAAAAAAAAAAAAAAAAAAAAAAAAAAAAAAAAAAAAAAGCAGCGTCCTAACACCGTAACACAAAACTATTTCACACTAGAAACAGGTCGCGATTGTAAGGTAGGTAATTACTTTTTTATCTGAAGTAGCATACGAGCATGCAGTCCACCTGATGATAAGTGGTCACTGCCGCTCATGGACATCTGTAATCAACTTCATACAGAACATGGGTTCCATCTGAAGTCGATCACAGATGCGTTGCTGCTCCCGAGGACTATGATGGTCGCCTCATATAAAAGTGTGCCAGAAACCACAACCTTCCATCGAAAGGCAAGAAATGCTTCACGCTAGAAATAGGTGTGGCGATGGTAGGTACTACACTGGTTCTACCTCCTTCAAAAATTGGTACAACACTTGGGACAACTCAATATTTTAAGTTAGAATACAATATATACGCGCATTTTATATAGCCTGTATTTTAATTGTTTGCATCTACTTGTTTTACTTTAGCTAATGTTGCATTGTATCAGATCCGTATTCAGATAAACTTTTTTCTTTATCATCGTGAGTAATGAGTTTAGATATTTGATACCCGGCCCTCCATTACCAAAGATAAACGGATTAAAGCGTTAATTTATCTCTTCATAGTTCACTGAAGCGTTGATATCGAGTGTCAGAATTTAATTGTTTTAATTAAAAGGTGATAGACATTTGTGATTTGAATCCAGACTAAGTACTTCCTTTTCCTTTATAACAAGATTAGCTCTTAGCCAATAGCTAAATTAAGAGTTATACGGAATTAACATTAGCATTTGATAGCGATTCAGAACTTGCAAATGAATTTTACTAACGCCATCTATTAACAACATCTAGAACTACTAAATATGTATTAACTAACAAAACATCTATATTCTCATGGGAATGAGAGAGTGCGGTAAAAAGCAGCCTACGTCACTCTCCGTCCTCCTAACTATCTCCCAGTATATCAACCATATCATATAATAGCTATGTGGCGACGTGAAAGAAGAACAAACAAACACACACTTAATACATGTAAAAATCCATCAAAAGTCTATCGCGTGAGTTTGCTAGTGTTTTTGATTATTTTACACGGTTGATTTAATAGAAAAATCCAGCAATAGTCGTTTGATTTTGAGTTTAGGTTTTAATTCCCATTCCGGTTGAAGTCGTTTCGAGATCCCGGAGTCCTCCTTTTTTAGCGCCGAGGATGGCCACCGGGGGGGTTTTAGTGCGGTAAAAATCCCACATAACCCTGCGTCGCTTCTACGGCGTCGGGTACCTTTTGAAGATTTCCCCCTCGATAACAAAAAAAAAGGTTTTAATTCCCATGTCTTCTGTCTTTGTCCATCAAAAAACATATACTTGGGTTTGATTATCAATATTATCGCAATGATTTGATCCGTCTACGATAGATTGCCACGTTGGCAAAGTTTTTATCTTATTTGTTTTGGTAAATATGTACTTCGACTCGATTATTATCAATATGGTAAAGATTTTGATCGTCCATGACCGATTGCCACGTTGGCTGGTTTTTATCTTTCGATTTTAGTGCACATGTACTTCAGCAGATTATAATAAATTTTACAAAGATTTGGACCATTCATCACAGATTGCCACGTTGGCAGAGATTGCTTTATCTCCCTCGTGTAATAACATGTACTTAGGTACGATTATGATCAATATCATACTGATTTACTTTATGTCTTGTGCTTAATATCACACGTACTTTGGCACGATTATGATCGTTATAACAAAGATTTGAGCCCTCCACGACAGATTGCCACGTTGGCAATTTTTTTATCTTTTATTTATTAGTGCACATGTACAGCGGCATGATTATTATCATCACACCGATTTGGATTGCCGGCGATAGGTTGCCATGTTGGCAGCTTTGTTATCTCTCGTGTTTAAAATCACTTGTACTTCAGTCAGACTATGATCAATATTACAAAGATTTGGGCCCTCCACGACAGATTGCCACGTTGGCAGTTTTATTTTATCTTGTTTTTTAGTGCAAATGTATTTGTGCCTGTTATCCATATCATAAAGATTTTGACCGTTCATGCAAGATTGCCACGTTGGCAGTTTTTTTATCAGACGTTTTTTAGTAAACATATGCCTCGACGTGATTATTATTAATGTTATAATAATTTGGGCTGTTTATGGAAGATTGCCACGTTGGCAGGGATTATTTTATATCTCTTGTTCAATAGCACATGTATATCGGAACGATTTAGATCAATCTCTCTTGATTAAGAGCATATGTACTTCGGCACCATTGTGGTCCATATCACAAAGACTGGAGCTGTCCACGACAGACTGCCACGTTGGCAATTTTTTATCTCTTGTTTTTTTAGTGGACATGTACATTAGTATGATTATTATCACATCAATTTGGATTGTCGGCGATAGACTGCCACGTTGGCAGTCTGTCTTAACTCTCGTGCTTAAATTCTCATGAAAGACTATGATCAACATCACAAAGATTTGGATCGCACTGGATTGATTGCCACGTTGGCGGCTTTGTTATCTTTTGTGTTTAATATCACATGTACTTTAAAGATTTTGACCGTTCATGACAGGTTGCCACGTTGGCAGTTTGTTATATGTCTCGTGATTAAGAACAAATGTACTTTAGCCTGATTCTCATCAATATCACAAAGATTTGGACCGACCACGATAGATTGCCATGTTGGCAGATTTTTTTATCAGACGTGTTTTAGAAAACACGTGCCTCGAAGCGAATATAATGTTATAATAATTTGGGCTGTTTATAGTAGATTGCCACGTTGGCAGGGATTATTTTACATCTCTAGTTCAATATCACATGTATATCGGAACCATTTAGATCAATCTTTCTTGTTTAAGAGCATTTGAAGGTACTTCGGCACCATTATGATCCGTATCAAAAAAACTGCCAACGTGGCAATCTGTCGTGGAGGGCTCCATCCACGACAGATTGCCACGTTGGCAATTTTTTTCTTACGTTTTTTAATCGATAATGATAATCAATATCATAAAGGTTTGAAATGAAATGCCTTTATTTTGTATAGGCCTACGGGGGCACTTACAAATTGTCAGTCACATTTTTTTTCTTACATTACCAACGAATCGGAAAACGACCTCAACTGAGAAGATCCGGCAAGAAACACAACGGGTTTGTTTTTTTTGTTATTTATATATATATAATATATATTTTAAATATAATTACAATTATGTTTTGTACAAGGTTATGAAAGTTAAGTTGTATCTTGCCTTATGCGTTTGATGCGTCTATGACTGTTTGCCATGTTGGCAGTTTGTTTTATATTTTGTATTTTTATTACATATTTACTTCCATGATAGTGATCAACTAGCTTATCCGGCTCAGCCCCTTTAGTCACGTTTACCAAGGCAATGAGTATCCTATTTGTTAACCTTTTTTTTTGTTTTCGAGGGGGAAACCTTCAACAGGTACCCGACGCCGTGGGAGCGACGCAGGGTTATGTGGGATTTTTACCGCACTAAAACCCCCTCGGTGGCCGTCCTCGGCGCTGAAAAGGAGGACTCCAGGATCTCGAAACGACTTCAACCAGAATCCTCCGAGCGCGCTGCCCCATCGGGCTCCTCCCAGATGGGCGGCTGGGCCCACCGCTCCGTCTAGTTTTTACGACGGTATGCGACCACACATACCGCCGTCCTTCCCGGGATTTCCTGACCGAACGGTTCGAGCTCCCACTCTAGCCGTCTGCAACACCGGAAGCCCCTATTAGTCGCCTCTTACGAATCCTATTTGTTAACCTACGTCATAAATTATGTACACTATAAATAGGTGTAAGTTTACGTAAACAAATAAATGTGTCTGCCAAATTTCAGCGAAATCCCACCAGTACTTTTAGCGCGAAAGAGTAACAAACATACATATATACATCCGTACAGACCTTCGCATTCATAATAGTGATAAGATAATACAAAGTTTGGACCCTACACGATAGATTATATTATATTTTAATCACTATATAGTATCAAACGAAGTCGCTTCGCGCTGTCTGTCCCTATGTATGCTTAGATCTTTATTTTAATAAATAGAGTGATTCAAGAGGAAGGTTTTTATGTATGTCGGAGGAAGCTTAGTCTGGTTGATTGTTGCTTGCATGTATAACGTACAATTCTGTTTGTTTACATTTAAATTATTGTTAAAATTAATAATTTAATTTGTTATAGCCTCCTTTTGATTTAAAACCTTGTTAATGGAATAAAAAGTAATAAGTTTGTTATTTACGTAGCGACCAATCAGAGCAGAGCGGATGTCTCGAGTGGGGTCGAGGCGCCATCTTTTCTTGTAGAGAGGTTTATAGTTTTTGCGACATTCTTTCATTGACTCTGGTAAGTGAAGGATCGAGTTGGATCCTTGGAGAGAATATATCTGGTGACAAAAGTGAGATCGGTACCTCGAACCCGCTGCTCGGTCGTAATTGTTGTAACCTTTGCGAATTGTTATCGAATTTACATTAAGTTTAGCGAAGTATTGTTTAATCGGAATAAAACAGTGTAAAACCGTGATCCTCGTGTTTTGTGCCTGCATTTTACCCTGATGACGCCCACTAAACCAGTAACCACTAATGACGATGTCAATGAGAATGAGGTTCCTCCGACATGTATATACACAGATAATTTTAGATGTTAGACTTTTGTGCTGAACGAAGTTCGCCGGGTCAGTTAGTAAGAAATAAAAAAAAAACGCTTTCTACACATAGCTCTACAGTATTTTCTCCTGTGTCTTGGGTGCCATGGACACACAGAAACACGAATACACAAACACCCAGACCCAGAACAGGAATCTAAACTCATCATTCAGATACCTGTCTGGCCTGCCGAACCCGGGACCCACTGCGTGTCAGATCGGTATGGTAACCGCTGCACCATGCGGGTCGTCTGTAGAAATAAGATATCACATAATTGGGACCCTTAACGATAGATTGCCACGTTGGCAGAGATTATTTATATCTCTTTTTCAATAGCACATGTATATCGGAACGATTTAGATCAATATCACGACGATTTTGATCGCTCGTGACAGATTGCCACGTTGGCAGAGATTATTGATATCTCTTGTTCAATAGCACATGTATATCGGAACGATTTAGATCAATATCACGACGATTTTGATCGCTCGTGACAGAATGCCACGTTGGCAGAGATTTTACATTTCGCGTTTTCGTTAACGTGTAGTTTGGGGCGATTGTGGTCATTATCGTAACGATTGCCAGGTGGTAGAATAGAACCACGGTTAGACGGTAAGGTACCATTTCTATATCTATTTATAGCGGTAGTTATTGCGTTTTTGGAAGGATGTGGTTAGCGACTTACGTAAATGTGGCAACTATTTTAGAACTCTGGGATCTTTAATTTACTTGCAAAATTATTCTGCATGAAATCGACAACAGATGATCATTATATCGTCAACCCACATTGTCCCACTGCTGGGCACGGGTCTTCTCATAGTCCATCGCTTAGGCCAAGTGCAAATTGGTGGACCACACCCCCGAGAACTTTTTTTTAAAAGAACTCCCGGGTGTGTAGGTTTCCTCACGATGTTTTCCTTCACCGAAAAGCAGTGATAATTAATTTCTAATACGCACATAAATCAGTGGTGCGTGCCTGGGTTTGAACCTCGGACCTCCTGATTCAGAAGGCAAGTTTCCACCATTAGGCTATCACTGCACTTCAGATGATCATTATCAACGTAGTGTAGTCTCACTGAGACTTTCAGATGGCTACCGCCCTGGCCAGGTTCGAATTGGTAAACACACAGAGATCTTTTAATGATGTTTTGATAATCAGTTTCTAATACGCACATAATTTTAGAAATTTCATAGGTGGGATTTGAGTCCCTGACTTCCTAATTAAGAGGATTAGTTTTTAACAATTAGGCTATCACTTGTACAGATGGATAGGTACTGATTATCCAAATCCTATCGATCAGAATCCCTACATGAAGTATATTAGAAAACACTTCACAGAACTATGATATTGTTATCTATTAGTGGGCGTTTTAGCGTGTCAATTGCATATTAAACGTCGCAATTAGATAATATAAATTGTTTTAGTTATGGACATTATAACTTGTAGTTTCTTTGCGGGATAAAATCCGTAATACGGAGATCCGGCAAAGAACCAAGGTAAACGACATAGCCGTACGAATTAGCAAGCTGAAGTGGCAGTGAGCTGGACACATATGTCGCAGAACCGATGGCTGATGGGGCAAACGAGTTCTCGTGGAGACCACGATCCGGTAGATGAAGTGTAGGACGCAGCTCGCTGGACTGACGACCTCAAGAGGGTTGAAGGCAGTGGTTGGATGAGAGTAGCTGATGACCGAGCATTGTGGCACAGCATGGGGGAGGCCTATGTCCAGCAGTGGAATGATAAAGGCTGATGTGATGATTATAACTTGTAGAGTTATAAATACTACTTTTATATATTATGTTCTAATAGATCTGTGTTAACTAAATTGTAAAACAGTATGCAATATTACAATTTAGTTAACACAAATCTGTTAGACCGTAATATGTAAAATTAGTAATTATAACTCTACAAGTTATAATGCCCATAATTAACACAATTTTATATTACCTAATAAGAGTATGCAATACACATTTGAAACATTATTTTGTTGACATTATTAACATTTAATCTTCCTAAAACAACACTACGCTTATCAATTTTGTTAATTATAATAATCTACTGAACCCCGCAGCTTCGCCCGCGTTAAAAAAATCGATGTACCTATCGAATGTCCCGTGGGTATAAAATATTTTCCCATAGTAAAAATCCAGAGTGTCAGCTAACTCCCTACCAAATTTTATGAAAATCACTCCAGCCGTTTAGACGTGAAGAAGTAACAAACATACACACTCACAAACTTTCGCCTTTATAATTTTAGTATGAAGTATGATTGTGCTTTCCCTATTAGTAATTTTTGTATTTTTTTAAATACGTATCTTTAAACGTAATAGTGCTATGAGGTACCTACATCCGTTGCAACTTTTTGTACCTACCATGAAGCAGTTATTGCGTTTTAGTGGAACTTATATTTTATGGCAACCATCTTAGTATTTAGAAGTTTTAAAGTATCTGTAGACGTACTATCCCTTAAGACACATAGGTACATACATGGGTAGCAGTCACCATATACCAGTTGGTGGACTACATGCTCGTATGCTACTTCAGCCTTATTGAATGTAAGTAGTCTTTTGCTCCTTAGTTATAAAGTAATGGATGGATAAATAATCTTTTTGACATTTTCAGTCCTTTAGAAGTATAACGTGCTGTTAAATATTCAGTTTTTTTCGAGATTGAAGTAGCAAAGCATATCGACGGGATCCTTGAACAAAATCGTATATGAAAAATTACCAATTTACAGTATGAAGCTTTGTTGATTGTAATAGCTAGTAGCTACTTAGGAACCTATTTATTAAGTTCTTAAATAGCTGTTACAATGTTTTTCTATTATACGTCTTTCTTGACGTAAGTAGATAATCAATGTTTCTACACAAAACTTCTAAGCTTCATACTGTAAATTGGTAATTTTTCATATACGATTTTGTTCTAGGGTACGTCGATATGGTTCATCTGACGGCAAGTGGACATTGCTGCTCATAGACATTTGCATGCAATATTTAGGGTTGCCACCTTTTTTCCAACGATTAAAGAACTTTGGCTGTAAAAGGTATAACGAAAAAAGTATGTAGCTTCAAAATAAAGTACAATTTATCTTGTTCCATATTTTTGGTTCCAGGATATTTGTAGAATGGCGTGTGGTGGTGGTCGGCGAAAAGAAGGGGTAAAAAAGGTCACCAAATATAAACATATACAGCTACTTTTTTAAATAAGGCAGCTATGGAAACGTAGAAATAATAGAATTTTTGTTTCACACAAAACTGCTTATAATCAATTTTTTTTAACTCAGATCATGCAAAATAAAGTATATTCGCATACTTTATTTTTCTCATAAAGTATAAAGTACAATTGCTCGAAATAAAGTACAAGACTTTATAATACAGTACGGGTGGCAACCCTAGCAATATTATACAGAACAACGGCTCTATGTAGTCAACCACAGGTGCGTTGCTACTCCCGAGGAGAAAGACGGTCGCGTAAAACAAATATGAGCCGGACACCACATTCCACCGAAACGCAAAATCGACTTTTGAAATAAGTGTAGAACCTATATGGTTCAAACAGATCTATCTTCCACCGTTTACCACCACTTTATCAACTTGCTAGCTGATTCTATTTGAAATACAATATTTTTATCAAAAGATGGGCGTACCATTACGCAGTATTATTGAATGAATCAATATACAATTAAGTGTATATATTTGCAGTTAGTCACATACTTCAGTGCTAAAGTACAAATATAAATATTTATTTATGATATATGTATATGTTACTAAGTAGGTATATTAAATATTTCTATTGCTCGAGTTTAAAATTAACACCTACCACAAATTGCCAGCCACCCAGGGTTGACTGGTTCATTCCGTTGGAGTTTCCGAGTCCCCTACTACAAGCGCTGAGGAAGGCCACCGAGGAGGTTTTAGTGGGTAAAAATCCCACATAACCCGGAGTCTCTCCCAAGACTTCGGTGTACCTTTTGAAGGTTTCCTCTCCGTAACAAAAAAAAGGGTTGACTGGTAGAGAATGCCATCAGGCATTAGGTTTGTATTGTAACTTTTGTAAAGGTGCAATAAATATACAAATAAATAAAGTAGGGAGCGAAATATTTTATCGTAAGTCAATGTTTCTCAAACTGGGCGATGTCGACCCCTTTAGGGACAGGAGCCCTATAAGGGAGCAATAATGTTCCTGGGAGTAACATCACAACGTTGTAGAAAGCATTTTTTTTGTAAATATACCAAATGTTGATGTCGGAGACATTATTTAAGAATATATTTTTCCATTTACCAAATACAAATAGGAGTTATTTTTTGTTTCGTTGAACACTGCAGGGCGCTAGAAAATTATTGACACAAAGAGGGTGACAGTTAAATCAATATTTTTATTTTATTTTATTTATTTATTTAGACACACCAACAGCATAACATATACAACATTCACAAATAACTCTTAATCATAAATCATAAACACTAATATGTATGCCACTTACAGGCGTGTACAACATGCACTAAATCTATGTAAGTTAGGCTATTACAGAAATTTAAAACTAGTGTGGTTTTAACTAAAAAATTATACAATAGGCAATAGAACTACATACCTGCAACACAACATCTAATTGGGAATTTTGTTTATGGAGAGTGCACGAAACTGGCCGAGTTTAAGGGAGAAAATATCTTTAGGTTCGTTAGTGAGCCATGTATTAAATGTATTACACATGCGAGGTATTGGTGAATTTTTTCCAAATACAGTGGTACGAAAGGGTGGTTGAAACATCGAAATCGGGCGTCGGGGAATCCTATGAGGTACATTAAATTTAAAAAGTTTAAGAAGCAGAGGGCAGTCAATAAGATTGTTGAAAATTTTGTATATGAATAAAAGGTCCAAAAATGTTCTACGCTTACTTAAAGAAGACATTTTAAAATGTTTTAGTCTTTCATAGTATGATGATTTATTCAGTCCGAGTTTTTCAAAATAAGATAAATGCCTTAAGAATCGTTTTTGGACCCTTTCTATTCTTAGTGTATGGGTAGCATAGTGGGGCCTCCATACAACAGAACAATATTCTAATAGGCTGCGAACTAAGGCGTTATACAGAATAATACGTGTCTGTGATCGTTTAAACATTTTGCTATTTCTCATGATAAAACCTAACATTTTAGACGAACGCTTAACAATATTATCTATATGAGGCACAAAGGTTAATTTTCTATCCAATATTATTCCTAAGTCCCTAATTTTGTCAACTTCTTTGAGTGCCTTGCTGTCTATAAAATATTTGGACGTTATTGTATGATGTTTGCGTGTAAATTTTATAAAGAAGCATTTATCTACATTTAGTTCCATTCTATTAATGAGACACCAATTACATAACCTATTTAAATCGTGCTGCATCATGAGAACATCGGCTTCAGATTTTATAGTTCGGGCAATTTTCAAGTCATCGGCGAATAAATAAGGCGTTGATGAAATAAAGCTATTAAGCAAATCATTAATATAAATATTAAAAAGAATAGGTCCCAAATGGGAACCTTGTGGGATTCCCGAGGTTATATTATGGAGCTTGGACTCGTAGCCCTTTACAACTACGAAGAAAAACCTATCAGTCAGATAAGAGCGAATCCAATTGTTAAAGTTTCCTGTAAAGCCGTATGCGGCTAGCTTATCAATAAGAGGTAAGTGGGGAACCTTGTCAAAGGCCTTGCTGAAATCTGTGTAAATAACATCTACTTCATCATGCTTATCAAGAGCTTCAGCAATGCCTTCAACAAAGGTGACCAGATTTGTGCAAGTTGATTTGGATTTTACAAACCCATGCTGGTGATCGCTAATAAATTGTTGAAAGTGACTTATATGTAAGTGTATATTGAGAACGTTTGACCTAAATTATGTATAATGAGTGAAGATTAATTTACTTTCTTCTATTATACTTGTCATTTTAAAATGACAAATATTTAGTAAATTTATAAAAGATGCAGTCACATATTAATAAAAAAATACACAATAATTAATAAAGTAAATTATATAAATCGTGCGTATATGTAGAGGACTGAAGATGAACTTTTTTAACTAAAACCGTTTCGAAAAAATCACCAATAAATATACATACCTACTTCATATATAAAAATATTTTTCCAGACTTAAAAAAATCACAAAATTTTCATAATTTATGTAAAAATAGTTTTATTTCCGGGCCGGGTCAAATTAGTATCTATTAAATGCGTTTTTTACGTCAACACAGAAAGTCAATCAATCAGACTAATTATGATGATTAGCAGATTAAAAACAACTTACCTATATTTTCTTTTTCTGGCTAAGCCACAGATTAAACAGAAACCGTTAATGCTTTAATGCCAAAGACAAAGCAAAAAAATTGGCAAAGGGAATTTAATTACTGTGAATATTAATTTAATTTTTGTTAATTATTTTAAAATTAATTATTTAAAAGCACACACTGCCGCCAGCAAAGCGATAAGTTAAATCAGTGGCCAGTGAACGATACATTTGCAATCAATGTTTGCTGATAAACACTTTTTCCACTACACCGATATACAGAACAAACAATGATTATTTGCTGTGAGTCACTCGCCACTTCTATGGGACCGAAGGATATGGGTCAACTTTTTATGGGGCTGTCATTAAGGTATTTTATAGGGTCGGTGCAACGTAAATAGTATATTTTGTAAAAATATAAAATATTAAAAAAGCGCAATACAGATTTTATTGTTATACTAGTATACTCGCATGGTTCTACATGATCATTTTTACAATAGTAACGAATATCCCATATGTTAAGGTATGTGAGTTGCGTTTGGGAATAAAGTTTTCTATTTCTATTTCTATTAATCCAGTCGTAAACTATGTGTGCGCCAAAAATCATGGAAATCCTACCAGAAGTTTTGGTGTAAAAGTTGTGTGAACCACTCATACATTCTTACAGACTTACACATTTATAAATTAATAATAATAATAATATGTATGAAGATTATCTGTATTCTATCAAATCTAAATTTTCATCATAGTCAATCAGGCTGACCTAACGCAAATTGATGTCTTTGCCTAAATAAAATAATGAGAACATCTTAAGAATTACTACTCGCATGTACAATAAGCTGCCAAAGGTGTCCATGGGCCTAGCCAGAGTGGAGAGGTTAGGGGGGTTCAAATGTTCAACCTCCCCTCCGAAATAGTAAAAATATAAATATTCATAGTAAAACGCATATGGTTCGCCCATGAAGTTACCACAATCACAACTATTTTATTTTATATTATAACCACACCTATTTTATCGGCTGTAACGTAATAAGCACAGTATACAAAAAGACAATTGAGTGACTCGGTATTTTATTTCCATAGCCCGCTACCGGGTCGCCACCATTTGGGAAGCGATGGCCTGAACGCCTCTAATTCAAGTGACCCACGCCTAACAGTGGGACAGAATTGGCTTGATAACTACGTAAAATTATATACAACGCCTCTGAGAAGTCATTTTTGCAGAAAGCATTTATGATTTAGGATATTACCTACTTACAAAAAATATACACACCCTAGTTCATAACACAATGTTCACTTAGTGTTTAGTCTGATTTTTGACAAATTATTTAACAATATTGTTAGTAAAAACAGGACCTTCAAGAGTTCACTACCTACGCTAGGGGCTTCGAAAACGGATATCTTTAGATATACCTATCACTAAAGACACAATTAATATACACATTAATATTAAGAAATATTATAAATAAACTAGCTGTCCCGACAAACGTTGTTTTGCCATATAAAAAATAAAAAAAAATGTTAAGGGTGGACAACCCTTAAGGGGTATTAAAAATAGATGTTGGCCGATTCTGAGACCTATTGAATAAGCATATAAAATTTGGTAAAAATCGGTCAAGCCGTTTCGGAGGAGTATGGCAACAAAAACTGTGACACGAGAATTTTATATATCAGATAATAAAACTATTTACTTACTGGGAATCCAGGAACGAACAACCGCTAACACCGGCCCAAATCCCACTGAATGCAAAGCTACTTGCGACTGACAATATTCTCCACCGACCACTCCACCACATGATAACCGACGCCAAACTTACGCGGAAACTTACAACCACTTGATACAAGTGGTCATTGTACGTAGTAAACAATTACAGTCATAGTCATGCAAATTGTCTTAACATTCTCTTTTCCATACTTATTAGAACTAGCCTTTTTTTTGTTTTCAACGAGGAAACCAAAAGGTACCCGACGCCATGAGAGCAACGCAAGGTTATGTGGGATGTTTACCGCACTAAAATCCCCCCGGTGGCCGTTCTCGGCGCTAAAAAGAGGACTCTGGGATTTCCAAAGGATCGCAACCGGAGTCGTCTAAATGCGTTGCCTCTTCGAGCTCCTCTCAAGTGAGTAGCTGGGCCCACCGCTCCGTCTGGTCTTCGGGTATGCGGCCACGCATACCGTCGTGACTACTTCCCGGGGTCATTTGATCGAACGGTTCGAGCTCCGACTCTAGACGCCCGCAACCCCGGAAGCCCCTTTTAGTCGCCTAACGCTACGGTATACCGGTATACGGCATACGGCAGGGGATACCGTAGCCTTATTCTGATCCCGGAACTGTCAGGTCTATGGATTTTATGTCAGTGTAACGATCTTTTTTCATCTTACTGATCAAATACCTTCAATGATCTGTTTAAGATGTAGAAAGAGGCTACAAGTAGGGATTGCAAGCCGGCCTCATTTTCAATCCGGCCGGATCCGACCGATCGATCAAATAGTTAATGAAGTGCAAAAAAACGATACATACACAAAATCGCCTTCACTAGTTTAAATTTAAAATTAACATATAATTGCATTGTCATCAGAACTAAACTTTTATTTCAAATTTCAGCTCAATCGGACAATAAGAAGTGGGTTAAATTAAGGTTGCAAGATTTGACCTAAACACACATACATACCCACACACATTGTATGTTAAATAAATGCTTTTATAAAGAGATAACGACGTCCTTTTAAGTGTAAAAAAATATATAATCACAAATTTAAAGTGAACCGTTTAAAATCTGAAAAAAAGGATATCTTTAAAGGTGACTTGTTGAATTTGCTACTTAATTTTATTATTATGCAATATGACGAGCCGACCCCCGCGACTTCGTTCGCGAGAACCAAAATCCGTCCATTAGACTTTTAAGGTCCACTGCTGCACATCCCTCTTTCCCGTTTTGTCAACAGACACCAATATATTGAACTTCAAAGCCAAATACTAAGTTCTTGAACTTGCATCAAATAGTGCGGATTTTCGAAAATACTTTCAATCTAAATTTTACCCTCTTAGGTGTTAATTTACCGAAAGTTGTTTAAAAAAATCAATGATATCAAACCCGAAAGCCAAACAAACAAACCTGCCATCCCATTTTGATTGTTTTGTGGAAGTTTAAGAAAATTGTATTCAAGACACTACCGTGGATTAAACGCATAAAATGACTCATGAATAGAAAAAATACTACCTTAATACTACCGTATTTGCTACGCCGTAGCGCACTGGCGTAGCAACAGAAAGTGCCCTAACCAGCATCCCGGTTTGCCAAAAATTGTGAACCGACCCGCCGCTCCTTGGAGGTATATCAAAATATTATGGAAGAATGTAACACCTTTTCCTTTCACCATTTTTTTACAATATTGCATTCATTTGGCTTGGGATTGGATTGGGACGGCAAGTTTTAGGGGGTCATATACCTTTTTTTGTTGATCTATTTTCATGTAATGTACACTGCACTGACTCATTGAGGATTTGTACTTTTTTATCTGATTGAAGTAGCAAACGAGCACGCAGTCCACCTGATGGTAAGTTGTCACTGCCGCCCATGGACGTCTGTAATCAACTTCATACAGAACATGGGTTCCATTTGACGTCAATCACAGGTGTGTTGCTACTCCGGAGGACTAAGATGGTCGCCTCATAACGAAGTGTGCCGTACTTTACATATCTTTAATTTTTTGTACTAACTTAAAGTCCTCCACCATATTTTCCTTTCCAACCACCATTTTTGACGTGAAGCAGTTTTTGCGTTTGCTGAAAGAGTGGTAGCCGGCTTTCAAGGGGCGACAATCTAAATCCTCGGGAGTAATCTGTGTTTAACTTTAGGTAGAACCTCTGTTTTGTATGAAGTTGATTATACGCTTTCTACACTCATACCATGGGTAGTGGGTGGGGGTGGATGGGTACCACGGACACATACAAGACAAATACACAAACACCCAGACCCAGAACATGAATCTAAACTCATCATTCAGATACCTGTCTGGCCGAAATCGAACCCGGGACACATTGCGCGTCAGACCGGTACCATACTCCGCCACGCGGGTCGTCAATGCGGATTATAGATATGAAAGGGTGGCAATGGCAGCTTACCTTCAAATGCCTGCAAATGATCGTTTGCTATTTCAATCGTATAAAAAAACAAGTGATTATTGATTTGTAATACGCATATTACTCAGAACTAAAAACCAGCTAATCTATGGGTTCTGGGACTTGAACTTTGAAAGATTTAAATCGTCGTCAACCCATTATTGTCCCACTGCTGGGCACGGGTCTTCTCTCAGGATAAGAGAGTTTAGGCCATAGTCTACCGCGCTGGCCAAGTGCGGATTGGTGGACTTCACACACCTCCGAGAACTTTTTTTTTAAAGAACTCTCGGGTGTGTAGATTTCCTTACGATGATTTCCTTCACCGAAAAGCAGTGATAATTAATTTCTAATACGCACATAAATCAGTGGTACGTGCCTGGGTTTGAACCGCGGACCTCCAGATTGAGAGGGCAAGTTTCAACCATTAGGCTATCACTCCTCTCTATCACTTCTCTTATGATGTAAATCATAATACTTTTATTACCGAACTTTAGTTAAAGACTCAACAAAACCATAAACAAGCTATTACTCAACCACAACAATTAGGCGCATAAAACAAAAGTGGTTCAATTTCCCGCATCTCGCTTCTTACCCCGCGCATCCCCTAGTGACGCGCAGTCGTGTATCGTCTAGGTGTTTAATGAGTGATTGTTGAATTTTTACAGTTATTATTAAATTAGTTGATTATTCGTCAATAAAACACGAAATGGGTAGGAAAAAGACTATTCGTGGAGGAGAAAGGATTCTTACATTCAAAATATGTTTTTTTTTAACAAGAGAAGAGTATTAAGCTCAGTATTCCTGTCTCCCAAGTCGAAAATCGAATGTGTGCTGCAACCGGCATCAGTCTCTTACACACATTAAAAAGAAAGAAAATATTCCATGTCTGCGAATATATTAAACACATGAAAGTGCTTTAATAAATACTCGACTATTGAAAATACACCACTATGGTGTAGGTTTTAATAAGGATGTACATACTTTTGGTATTTGGTAATAGAATATACTTCGTATCGGGATGGGAAATCCCTAGTTCTAATGTCGTTTCAACTGTCGTGCGCCTAATTGTTTTGGTCGAGTAGTAATTATAAAATATTTGCACTCACCTAAAGTTTTCGCTTGTAATGAGTAGGCTTTCTGTAGTAGGTAACATTATCAAGAAAAAGTTTCTTTTCTTGTTTGGGTATTTAAACGAGCTAGCCCTGGAAGCTTGTTAAATTTGAATGAATCTTCATAAATATGATGCCCATTTATGCAGGAAGGCTTCAAGCATATATAACCATTTAAGTCTATGACAATTTTTAACGTCATTCAACGAAAAGTAGAGCGGTTGCATTATTCTTTGCTTATTTGTCTAAATCACAGAGTACCTTTTATATAAATATGTACGTTTACTGGTAAATATTGGATATTACGTACAATAAAATACAGACATTATTTTGATCCATTACAACTGATCAAAAACGCTCAATTTTGAAGAAACTCAGTTTTAATTTTATATCTTCCTTAACTGGCCACTATCTCAATTTTACTTATAAAAAACTACAATTGACATACGGAAAATATTCCGTCAGATATCACGGTAAAATTGTTCAGCGAACAATGAAATCTCGTTACGAAAATCTAAATTTATTCAGAGTATCAGGAAAAGTGAAATGACTTGTCACACGAAGCTACCAAAACTAAAAACCGAGGAGGAGATGGCAATACGGGGAGCTCATTTGATGGGTCCGGGGCTAGAATCGAAGTTCGACGAACTGAAATATGAGATCATTAACAAAATAGACAAAGAAATGACGGATTCTCAGAACGCGAGGCAGTACATTTCCCAGAAATATGACGAATTGTGCAACAAGATACAGTATCTGACGGAGTTAGATGCTACTGTGACGGGTTTTCGGAGCGACGTGAAGGCGGTGGAACGGCAGATAGGGGAGCTGTCGTCGCGGATCGACGATATCGAAAAGAAGACGATCTGCAAGGAATGCCCTTCTATGACTTCGTCTATGTATTCTGCTAAATGAAGATCGCTCAGATCTGCAAGGAGTCATGACCTTGTCCATGTTTCGTGCTAAATAAATTGTTTGTTACTTTTATGCTGTTTATTAAATTTTATTACTAATAGAGCAGTTATAGCCTAATGGTGCAAACTTGTCCTGTAGATCGGGAGGTCCGAGGTTCAAACTCAGGCACGCACCACAAATTTTCTTAAAAGTGCGTATTAGAAATTAATTATCACCGCTTTTCGGTGAAGGAAAACATCGTGTGGAAACCTACACAGCCGAGAGTACTATAAAAAAAAGTTCTCGGATGTGTGTGAAGTCCACCAATCCGCACTTGGCCAGCGTGGTGGACTATGGCCTATGACTCATGCTGAGATAAGACCCGTGTCCAGCAGTGGAACGATAATGGGTTGTCGAGAGTACAAAGAGTACCTAACTCTATCTTACGGCAGGAAGATCTAGTATAAGACTACGGAGATATATTTAGGCTCTTCTTACTATATCTTTTACATATATATAGTCCTCGTGGTGCACAATAGTAGAGGACAGGACTAGCAGGAGCATGTGACATACGCCCTGTAGTTCCGGGATCAGAATAGGGCTACGGCATCCCCTGCCTGTCGTAAGAGGCGACTAAAAGGGGCTTCCGGGGTTGTAGACGGCTAGAGTGGGAGCTCGAACCGTTCGGTCAGGCAATCCCGGGAAGGACGGCGGTATATGTGGTCACATACCGTCGTAAAGACTAGACGGAGCGGTGGGCCCAGCCGCCCATCTGGGAGGAGCCCGATGGGGCAACGCGCTCGGAGGATTCCGGTTGAAGTCGTTTCGAGATCCCGGAGTCCTCCTTTTCAGCGCCGAGGACGGCCACCGGGGGGTTTTAGTGCGGTAAAAATCCCACATAACCCTGCGTCGCTCCCACGGCGTCGGGTACCTTTTGAAGGTTTCCCCCTCGAAAACAAAAAAAAAGGAGCATGTGATATACTTTTTTCTGAACGTATAAATACTTAGAATGAATCTAAATGCGGATATCCCTTTTTACCGAATGTGTAAGAAGGGTAATTAATATTGTACAGAAAACGAACATGTAGTCCATCTGCTGCTATTGTCGTCTAAGGAATCTAGAACCAATGTAGCAAACGAGCACGCAGTGCACCCGATGGTAAGTGGTCACTGCCGCCCATGGACATCTGTAAGCAAATTCATATAGAACATAGGTTCTATCTATAGTCAATCACAGATGAGTTGCTATTCCCGAGGACTAAGATGGTCGCGCTTGCGTTCTTTAATGAGCTAAGATGGCGCCACTGCTGCATCGGTAATCGCGTAGATGTCCTTGGACGACAATAACCACTTACCATCAGGTGGACTGCATGCTCGTTTTTTACTACAATCAGATAAAAACGTATGGCCAAGAACATACAATACTACTCCCGAAGAACACCCTCGTCACTCACACTTACACAATATAAAAGGAAGGTACCAAAGAAAACAATCAAGTACTTTGTAAAATTGTATTTAAAATTATGTACAATAACATTTAGTTACTACTACACTTAAATTGCGATCATCAAATTCTTAAAACACAATTCTAAAGCACTTTCATTTCGTTAGTCACATTATTGCAAATCACAGATGAAACTACCTGATCACAGATTTACGTAAAAATACCGTAACACCCCGATTTACGTTACCCTTCTCTTACGTTATCTTAATTTTACGTTATCCTGATTTCCCCGAATTACGTTCTTTCTATTTATTCCTTCCCTATTTGTATCTGACTCACAATACTCACGATACTCGACTTACACTAACTTTGGCAAATCTTTTTCCAAGTTTATGTTACCCTGATCTTCCTAATCACTTCATAAACGTTATATTAAAATATCCGTTCCCGCTTAGTACCTGACTTCAGTAATTCGCTACTTGATATTACGTATTTTTCACTCTATATTGTGTATTGCTTTGGTAATTTGACTTACGCTACTTGATATTACGTATTTCTCTTTATATTATTTATCGTTCTCTTAAACTTACGTTACCCTATGTTACGCGACATGGCAATTTGTTCATAGTTCTCTAAAATTACACAACTGCGTTACGTATTTACGTTATATCTTTTCAACTTATTTTTCCCTTTCTACGTTACTTAAACTTACACGATTTATTATGCTTCACTCTTGATCTTATCTATCACGTAATTTTGGGGTGTTACGGTATTTTGTTTTGACGTAAAAAAATGGATAAATTTTGAGCAAAACATATCTTTCTACACAACAAAGTGCTTTAGAACAACCTAAACTAAACATTTGGCATTACGTTCTTTTATAAATATAACTATAACATTTTTATAAGTACTATAAAAATATAATTTGATTCTAAATTCTGTTCATAATTAATCACAATAAAATAACATAATCATAACTAAATAATAACAATTAAATAATAAATTAAAATAAATTTTGTTTACCAAAACTTATTTCAAAATTAGGCCTTCAATTTTGATTTTCAAAATTGTATCCAAAAATTAGCATGTCTTGAAAAAATGTCATATAAAATTTAAGCATCAAAATAGGCTATAAATATATTTGTATCAAAATCATCAAAATAGCATCATATTATGGCAATCTTCGTACTTACTAAATGTAACAACATTTGAACGGTACAACCTCATTTATCTAAATTCATATTAAATCTGGCTACGAAGGCACAAATCTGCAAATTCATTCAAGCGAAATCCGACAGTCTTACTCACTGAGTATTTTACAGTTTCACATGCATCAACCTTAAAAAACACCAAAATCCACTATTCACTTCCTTACTTTCCTCCCAAAATTGTTTGGATTTGAGAAATGGTCTTGCCTTTAGTTTCCGGGATTAGGAAGAACACGAAGAAAACACAGATAACCATGAACCCAGAGAAGAACCAGAAGCAACTATGCATACCGATAGCGTTCTTCATCAGCGGAAAGCAGAGCGTTACTACGAAGACGAGACACCAGTTGGTGATGACAGCGATACCTGACGCCGTGCCCCTGACTTCCACTGAGAAGAGCTCGGCCATCATCATCCAGGGAATGGGCCCAAGACCCAGAGAGAAGGAAACGATGAAGAGAATCAAGCAGACCAAGGGAATCCAGCCCACAGCGGTCACATCAGTCCCAGCGCTTTGCAACTTGAAATAAACTCCGAGAACGATCAAACAAATTCCCATGATAACGCAACTTTGGATGAGGAGAATTCTTCTACCAGCTTTTTCAATCAGCAAAGAGGAAATATACGTGACAACGGTTTGGACAACACCAATAATGATGGTGGCAATAGCAGGGGGGATGTCAGAGCCGGCGGATTGGAAGATGTTGTTAGTGTAGAAGATGACGGCGTTGATCCCGCTGAACTGCTGGAAGAACATGAGGCCCAGAGAACAGATGAGGGCCATGAGGGACGCCCTGTTGGTCACGAGACTCAGCATTCCGCCCTTTTGCCGGGATGCGTTGTCTACCTAGAATGAAAAGGATATTTTATAAAATTAAAGATGTTTTACGGTAAAATAAAAGTTTCGCGTTTTTTTAATATATGCAACGTATGGACATTGCATATATAAACATTTTTTTGTAAGAATAGGCATTTATATATATTTTAATATTTCTCCATGTCTTTGTTTGTGTGTTTGATACGAACAAACACACGAAATAGAACTTTAAAGTATTGAAAATCTATTTTAATAAATTTCTAATATTATGTATAGTATAGCATTTTTTTGTATTTTGAGCAATTCTTGTATTACATACATTACGCATATAGCAGTAAGTCTGCTATATACGGCGATCATTTAAATCCTCTGGGGTAGCAACGCATCCATAATTATACTATACTAATATTATAAAGGCGAAAGTTTGTGAGTGTGTGTTTGTTACTTCTTCACGTGTAAACGGCTGGAACGATTTTCATATAAATTTGGTAGGGAGCTGACACTCTGGATTAACATATAGGCTACTGTCTGAAATATCTTACACCCACGGGACATTCAATACGTTGATTTTTTTTTAACGCGGACGAAGCTGCGGGGTTCAGCTAGTCTTTAGATATAACGGATGTTAGATACTTTGGGTAGTAGTTGAAACGTCTCTCGTGTCGTCTCGTCATTTCATACTTTGATATCATATTCCCTTCTAGCCTGACGAACATATAATTACGCGTAGGAGTAGAAACACATCTATGGCCAGCCTTAGGTAAGACTGAGTTGGAATGAGTACAGATGTCCATGGACAACAGTGACCACATATGAACTTGCTTTGCTACATCTTTCAAATCAAAGTGTAGCGTATCCTGCCAAATATGCTTCTTGTACAGCTGTCGCCAAGAACTCTAATTGAGCACACGGCGAATACATTTTAACTGTATATTGCACTGGGTTATATATACATAAACAATATTTTTTACGCTAATACTGAGCTGATGCAATACAGGGCTGGTTCTACCTGATTGCCTGGCGTCTACAGCTAAACATTACTTGATACACTGATACTGAGTTACTGCAATACAGGGCTGATTCAACCTGATTGCCTGATACTGAGCTACTGCAATACAGGGCTGGTTCAACCTGATTGCCTGATACTGAGCTACTGCAATACAGGGCTGGTTCAACCTGATTGCCTGATACTGAGCTAATGCAATCCAGGGCTGGTTCAACCTGATTGCCTGATATCATCCCATCCTCAGATGCGGATGCTCTTACTCGTCACACAGAATGTCGGGGACTGACTGCCCCTGGTGGCCTCCAACCTCCCCTACAGCCACCCCGTGCCTCGCCTGAGAACTGATACTGTAAATCTGATACTGATCGCAATTAGTCCGACGCATCGGTTATCTCACTGATACTATTGTCGCACAAACTGTTAATACACACAACAGACATCTGATAATGTTCGCACTGAGTATATAATATATATAAAACTTTCTCCTTTTCTCACAAAAATCAATTCATCTTTTTACTCGGTTAACAATGCCATGACAACCTGACAACGTCACAGATTTAAAAATAAGAAAAATAATTCAAATAAAACTTCTTGCTTACAATAATATTTCGCATTCGCGACAACAGCCAAATATCGGGCAAGATACTGGAGCTAACTTTTATAATCAATGTAAAAACAATATGGCAATAAAACTATATACACAGAAAAAAAGACAAACCCACTGAGTTTCTTGCGGATCTCAGTTGAGGTCGTGTTCCGATCCGGTGGTAGTGTAAAAAAATATATGTAACTGACAATTTGTGCCTCCGTCGGCCTATGCAAAATAAAGACATTTCATTTTATTTGCTGCTCATGGACACACACATAAATATACAAACACCCAGACCCAGAATAGAAATTCAAATCACTAAAAATCAATCTGGCTTATCATGATCAGACCGATATGACAGATTCTCTACAGGCGTCATCATTATAGAAAAGTGTAACGCAGCAGTGATGAGATGCTTTAATGTGGCGTGGTGCGGTGACAAAGGAGGTGCGGTGTGGTGACGGAGGAGGTGCGGTGAGGCGAGGGGGTGCGGTGAGGCGAGGGGGTGAGGTGAGGAGAGGTGCGATGATTGACGTGGCAGAGCTGTCATTATTGGAAAGGAATTGAGAATATTTTTTGATTTTTTTTTTTTCTTTAAAAAAAAACGCTTTCTACACTCATAGCCCCACAGTAGGATTTTCTCCTGTGTCGTGGGTGCCATGGAAACACACAAAGACGAATACACAAACACCCAGACCCAGAACAAGAATCTAAACTCATCATTCAGATACCTGGCTGGCCGGGAATCGAACCCGGGGCCCACTGCGTGTCAGACTGGTACGGTAACCGCTGCGCCACGCGGGTCGTCAAAAAATGTTGGTGAAAAGTATTTTTCTGGTGTCTTATTTTACAGCGTTATAATAGCTTACATCATTTTGCATGTCTTCCAGTTCGCTGGTGAGATCGGCGTCGGGTCCCCGCAGCCAGCGTAAGGCCTTCTCGGCGTCGCGACGCCGGTTTTTGCTGAGCAAGTACTGTGGGGTTTCTGGCATCCACCTGGAATTACATGAACAAGTTTTAACAATTGTTAGTAACATTTCTTCTGCAATAAATAACAAATAACTGCTTCCTGGTTATAGGCGTCACTGAAAATTAGCTCATAGGCGTTGCTACTCCCGAGGACTATGATGGTCGCCTCATATAAAAGTGTACCGGCAACCACACCGTTCTATCGAAACCCAAGAATTGCTTCACGCTAGAAATAGGTGTAGCGGTGGTACTTCTCCGGTCGAAGTACTCTGGTTCTACCAACTTGAATAATTAAATTTGACCATTATCGTCAAATCAACCAGACAATAACTAAAACTCACCAGAAAACAAGAACCAGTAGAGGAGGCAACAAGGCTGACACGATGGACAGCGTCCGCCAGTGGGTCCAGGCGCCCACGACGAACGTGAACAGAATCCCGACCGTGAGGAAGAGCTGGAAGAACGCTCCCAGAGACCCTCGGATGGACGTTTCGGCGATTTCGCCGATGTACATTGGCGCTGCTACGCAAATACCGCCTGAAATAGGTTACAATCATATTATTAATAGAGTTAAATTTTTATTAAATGCAATAGCAAGAGAATTTTTAATAATTGCAATAGCAAACGAGCGTGCAGTGCACGTAATGGTAAGTAGCCAATACCGCCTATGAATATGTATGTATGTGCAACGACCAGGGATTGTATCTGAAGTCAATCAGAAATGCATTGCAACTCTCTAGGACTAAGGTGGTCGCCACAAATGATAGTGAGCCAGCATCCACTCCCTACCAGCAACGCAAGAATTGCTTCACGAAGCTTGTAGTTCGGCGTAAGTACTTTGACGAATATCTATTTAAAATAAAGCGGAAACTTGTTCTTTTATTGTTTGTTTGAACGCGCTAATCTTCGGGTTCATTTTCCAAACCAGCATGCAGTTTATCTGATGGTTAGTGGTCGCTGCCGCTCAATGACATCTATAACCAACCCCAGTTAATATTGTCTTACAACCTAGCCACAGAGACGTTGCTGCTCCTACGGACTAAGTACGAATGCTTCACATAAGTACATATGTCTGCGTTACCAACTTACGTGATGCTGCCGGTCATTTAGAGTTTCACAATCAGTGCAGATCACCTGACCACCTAAGGTCTTCGTCGTCAATCTATTATTGTTCTACTGCTTGGTACAGGTCTTTTCTCAGAATGACAGAGATTTAGGTCGTAGTCCATCACACTGGAAAGTACGAATTGAAAGACTTCACACAACTTTGAAGTCATGGTTGTGTTTACCCTACGACGTTTTTCTTCACCATAAAGCAGCGTTCATTATTTTTAATACGCCTATAACTTTAGATACATCAGTGGTATCTTGGTTTTAAGCCTCGGACCCTCGATGCAGAGGAACTCGTTCAACCATTAGGCTATCATTGGACATCAGGTCTTACCAGTTCCAAATCCAGCGAACACCCTCGCAGCAATGAGCATAGTGGGTCCATTAGCAAAGATGGTCAGCAACCAGTTGATCATGAAGGGCACGGAGAGGACCAAGATGGTGGGGCGGCGTCCAAACCGCTCCGCTAGGATCCCTACCGGGAGAGCGGCCAATGCTGCCCCGATGGCCAACACTGAGGAGATGAGGGAACCTGAGGAAGAAGAAGAAAAAAAGGCTTATTAAATAACATCTCCTCGTCAACCCATTATTGTCCCATTGCTAGGCACGAGTCTCCTCTCAGAATGAGAGGGTATTAGGCCATATTCCACCGCGCTGGCCAAGTGCTAATTGGTAGACTTCACACACCTCTGAGAATCTAATAAAGTTGCGTTACTACTTCCGAGGACAAAGACGGTCGTCTTATATAAAAGTGATCGGAAAATATATCTTTGTAGCGAAACGCAAGAACAACATCACGCTAGAAGTCTTCACGCTAGTAGTGCTTCTACGATTTAAAAGAGTACTTCGAAAAATAAAATAAATCAATTAACTATACATAAAAAAGATCGGTGTGCTCCTATTAAATTGCTATACCCTAACAGGGTTCATACTATGTGTGACTCTAAATAATATTTACCACCTAATTATAACATTCACTGTGTATGTATGCAATAAAGTATTGAGTATTGAGTCAGCTTGTCTTAAGTAGTAATCGTGGTAAATTCACTGCTGGACACGGCCCCTAGAAAGAAGGATATATGTATGTTTTTTTTATCTGCTTGAAGTAGCAAACGAGCATGCAGTCCACCAGATGGTAAGTGGTCCCTCTGTAGGGAACTTCAAATACAACATGGATTCTATTTGAAGTCAATCACAGGTGCGTTGCCTCTCCCGAAGACCATGTTGGTCGCCTCATATTAAAGTGTCCCGGCAACCACAGAACCACACCCCTCCATCGAAACGCAAGAACTGCTTCACGCTAGAAATAGATGTTGCGGTGGTACTTCCCGGTCGAACTACCTACCACCTTTAAATGTATGTATATTTTTCAATCAATTAATTAACTTGTTTTTTTATTTGTGGACACAGTTTTTTATCTGTGGAGATAGATATTAAATTTAGCCCGTGTGACGATTCCCGTAGCGTTACAAAAATCAGCTTTGGACGAACTTCAGCGAAATTATTTTAAATTAAATTTATTTACTTTTATAAATATTCCAAAATTTACAAAAAACATATCGCGAAAACCCATTGCATATTAAAATAGATTTAGAAATGTTCGATAGCAATAGCAGCGCTGAGATCGGACATATGTTTTACGTTCATCAATAAATTAAACAGAAGAATATACCAGCAAAGAATTCATAATAGATTTATAAATAGACTCTTCAATGAGGTTAAATACCAATTTTCGGTCACGTGAGCTTGTTTTCTTAAGATTATCCAACCACGCTGTCGTTTGGCACTGGTCCAGTGCCAACGTAATCTGGGGGCATGTTGTGGGTGTGCCGCTCTATACCCACTTATAATGTTTGCTCTTGAAAATGCGTAGCTTTGGATGTCTGGCTGATTATCCGGTCCATTTGTAAAATGATGGGCATATTGTATAATGTTTCAGGCTTTTGCAAAATTGCTTTTGAATGACTAATTGGCTTTAAAAGCAATTAGGTTGACGATTGTGAATTTGAATAATAAAATGGTATTTTCATAACATTGAAATAGCAAACGTGCATGCATTGGACCCGAGCGTTTGGTCACTGCCACCCTTGAACATTAAAAATGGGGTTATATGGCGTTATTTACAGATATTTTGCTACTACGATTAATTGCACGCTCGATTTCCACGGACGTGCAAGTTGTGGAAGTTCCCTCCTGAGGTATTCCCAGAGCGCTATGACATGGGGTTCTTCAAGAAAGGTGCAAAAAGAGCTCTTCTTGACAACCGGCGATGCATTGGCGACTCCTCTAGTGTTGCGAATGTCCATAGGCGACGGTGACTGCTTTCCATCAGGTAGCCCGTCTACCTTATCGTTAGGTTAAATTATAAAAAAAACAGATGCAAGTTTTGAAATAGTTTAACTTCGCACACCTGCTTTGCTTTCGCACCTCTCTGGCGGAAATACAACCTTCACCAGAATGGCAACTAATCAACTGAGTTGTTGCAGTTACATGAATAAATGTCATTTTAATGTAGTTACATACTTGGCAAGAGTTCCAATGGTTACGGAGGGAAGTGGGGTGTTTTTGTTTACGAATTGTAATCTTGTTATATTATCATCAATCCATTCATCAGCCTTTTAAGGTCTACTGCTGGATATAGGCCTCCCCAAAATGACGCCACTCCAACCGGTCCTGTGCTCCCTGAATCCAACGGTTTCCCGCTGTCTCCTTCAGGTCATTGGTCCAACTGGTGGGAGGTGACCTGTGCTTGTTATATAAAGCGGCATATTTTCAGTGCAGAGCAAAATATATATACCTATGCCCAGTCTACGCAACCGGACGTGGGTTCATGCCGCCCAGGCCAAAGAAGATGTCGTCGCCCACAAAGGCGACCAAAACAAAAGTCGCCAAAAATAAATATTTTGTCGCGCCCGAATTGTAAAAATAATATCAATTAGGCAACATTTTTTTAGTAGTGGCATAGCACAGACGGGAGTCAAAATTAATTAGATTTGGCGACCTTTTCTGGAAGTCTGTTTAGATTTGTTCGTTTTCAACTAATTTCTTAGATAGGTAAGAGGAGAATTCAACTCGACTTCAGACAACGTAAACCCACACTTCGTCGCTGACTTTTTTACTTAAAACGAATAATACTCTCATAGCCCCAGAGTAGGATTTTCTCCTGTGTCGTGGGTACCATGAACACACACAAAGACGAATACATAACCATCCAAATCTAGAACAAAAATCTAAACTCATGATTCAGATACCTATCTGGCTAGTATCGAACCCGGAACCCATTGCGCGTCAGACCGGTATGGTAACCGCACCGCCACGCGGGTCGGGACTGGAAATGATCGCTTACTTTGAGCAGTATCCAGTAAGAAGCTAGCTGGTTGTCCAAGCGAGTTGATCAAGGATTTGTCGGTAACATTGACATCTTCGGGCAAGAACAGCTGCGTTTCGTTCTCTTCCTTCAGCTGTGGTTGCAACTGGGGCAGCGCTGGGGACGTCCACGCCAGGATTGTGCCCGCTATCACCGCGCCTATGGCCGCTGCAATACAATAAGACATACATGTTACAATAAGTTTCGAGTGGTTGAAAAACGTAGTACACTAAAATCTTACAAATATTATAAATGTGAAAGTTTGTGAGGATAATTGTGTTGAAAATTATTTTTACAGACCGTAGGCCTATTATAACAATATATACTTAATTTTTCATTTAAATTCATCCCTGTTAAAAATTATGGCAATAAAACTGTTTAGCATTTCTTATGCGCTAGCAATACCACAGCTAGTGTTAATCATCTCAATCCTCGGAGCTAGTACTAACGCATACACACACTCATACATATTTATGTACTCATACATATTCATTCATACATATTTATGTATGAGTGTGTGTATGGCCCCAATTAGAACCTCAGTCCTATATGAAGTTGGAAACGGAATTCTACGTGTGGCAGATACCATCAGATGTCAGCATATTTGCGACATCTACATCATTATGAACGTGACAATAATACATTCAACCGTCACGCGCTTGGAGTTCCCGGTTATAAATATCCAAGTTCCCGGTTATAAATATCCAGAGGTGCGCACTGCACTCTGCCGAACATCGGTTGTTAACATTAGTGTATTTTGCATGTCTAATAATAAATCGAATAAATTATGAATCAATTAATTCTATAAGCAATTTGCCAATAAATACGTGCTTTTGTTTTTATTGGATAAAAGAAAATAAAAATATTCGATTTAATGTTAACAACATTAGTGTATTTTGCATGTCTAGTAATAAATCGAATAAATTATGAATCAATTAATTCTATAAGCAATTTGCCAATAAATATGTGCTTTTGTTTTTATTGGATAAAAAAAAGTAAAAATATTCGATTTAAGGAGCAAACGAACATACAATCCATCTGATGGTAAATAATCACTGCCCATTGACATTGGTTAGGAACCACATAGGGAAAATGGGTTCTTCAAGTCCATCACAGATTCATTGCTACTTCCGTGGACTAAGTTATTCATAGAGATGTCTACGTGTGGCAGTGGTCACCATCAGATGTCAGCATATTTGCGAGAGCTATATAAAAATATTTATTGTCATTGTGAACGTGACAATAATACCCGCTACATTCAACCCGTCACGCGATTAGAGTTCCCGGTTATAAATACCCAGACGTGCGCACTGCACTCTGCCGAACATCGGTTGTTAACATTAGTGTGTTTTGCATTTCTAATTATAAGTCGAATTGTGAATAAAATTAAGTCATTGACTGTATGAGTTGATCATCTCTATTTATAAGCAATTTGGCAATAGGTACGTAATAACATAAAATAAACAAACGATTCCTATATTTAGTTTCTAAATAACTCCAATTTTCTACGCTTTTATATCCGACACTAAAAAATTGTCAATTTTGTTCTTTCTATCCTGCTGCCGATTAGAATGTTTATTTGCTTGTCTATATGTATGAGGTAACTTAAAGGTGATTTCCTATCACGCGGGCGCGTATCCGCGTTAAGATCTAGCCCGTATGTGCACACGTATTATTTATTAGATACTACTCCTCTCGTTCGTACCACACGCAGGCGGGACGTAAAGGTACCGCAGCGAGTTTATTCACGCACGCGAGTGATGTGAACGTAAGCCCGCGTGATAGGAAAAAAGACCGTAATGGTAGAAAATTATATGGAAATTCATTTATCCTACTTTAGCCTAAAAAACTTGTTTTTGCATAAAATTCCTAATCTGAAAGGTTATCAATTTTATCTAGATTAATAAATTAGCCCAAGGTTTCAGCGCAACGCGGAAATCAATTATATAACACTGATTAATTATTATTGCTTATTGATATACGTAATTATCATTATAATATTAATGTTATTTTTGAAGTTGGTAGAGTCCTCCTGGTAGTGTGACTCCGTTTTTTTTATATGATTAATGTAACAAACGAGCATGCAGAGCACCTGATAGTAAGTGGTCACTGCCGCCCACATAGAATATGGGTTATATCTGAAGTCGATCACAGATGCGTTGTTGCTCCCGAGGACTAAGATGGTCCCCTCAAATAAAAGTGTGCCCGCAACCACACCCTTCCAGCGAAACGCAAGAACTACTTCACGCTAGAAATGGGTTTGGCGGTGGTACTTCCCCGGTCGAAAGATTGTTCTACCACCTTCTAAAATTACGTTTATACGGCACGCCTATTTTTGGTCACGAGGTAACGTGGTAACGATGACATACATTATAATCCGAGACATTCCAAATTTGTATTTCAGAGTATGTTTATCCGAGACATTCCAACTTAGTCTTTCAGAGTAGCAACTCATCTGTTGCTTACTACATGTAAGACTTTTCTCACTTAGGGTTGGTAGAGACACAGTACAAATATGGTACTGTACATAGTACAGTATGCAAGGTAAGCCTAGTTGATAAAATAATTACTTACACGCTATTGAAGCAATAGGGTTGTTTGTCTTTATATATTTTTTAATAATAAACTCGATTTGGGTAACTTTGAACATTTTTTACAATATTTGTGATATTATAATCTGTTTTATATTTATTGCACCTTGTTTTTATTAAATGAATAGTGTCCTTTTTAGCTGGTTTATTAATCTAACACAATAAATTTACGGAGAAAACAATTAAACTATCCACAATTACCCCTAAAACTCAAATTCAAAGTTATCCTTAGTTTTGGGTAACTTTGAATATAATTTTTTGAGGATATAAAATCCGTCATTAATCGAATATTTTAAGGTCTGAGTAAAATTAATTAACATATTTTTGTTAATTAAAACCAAATCTATAAAAAATACATTTATTTTGATATATAAATACAATAGACAACTTGGTCTTGCCATATGAATCAAGGTCGATCAATTTGGTGGTAAAATAAGATACTAGTTTTTTTTTGATTATTTATTCCATCCATCCATAGGATGGACGGAACATCGGGTACCTTTGGAAGGTTTCCCCCTCGAAAACAAAAAAAAAAGGATGGACGGAACATGGACATAACATAGGCCTCCCCTAAATGGCGCCACTCCAACCGGTCCTGTGTCCTCTGAATCCAACGGTTTCCCGCTGTCTTCTTCAGGTCACCGGTCCATCTGGTAGGGGGTCGACCGGTACTCCTTTTGCCTAAACATGGTCGCCACTCGAGGACCTTTCTTCCCCATCGGTTATCGGTCCTACGAGCGATGTGGCGGCCCATTGCCACTTCAGCCTGCTAATTTTGAGAGCTATGTCGGTAAGCTTCGTTCGTCTACGGATTTCATCGTTGCGAATCATGTCTCGTAGCACGCATAGCACGCTGAGCGACTCTGAGCCTCCGAAAAAAATATTTTTTTATGATACAGGTAACTTTGAACCGTTCAAAGTTACCCATATAACATCAAATTTCGACGTCGTCAAAAGTTTAACAGTTTTACGCAATATTCAACATGGGATACGGATAGTACAGTTTCAAAATAATAATATACAATATACATTTTAAAGATAAACACCAAAACACACCTGTTTACGGTAAGTTTTATATTATAATTGCTATTTCAAAATGAAGCATTAAACACTTGCAACAACTTCACTACGGAAAAGGCGGTATTTTTTAAAATGATGACATTGATAGGTACCTTTTTTTACTTTCATTGCTATTACAACATTTTGGCAAACCATTTTACGCAGGTACGATATTAAAACAACAAGAAGTTTCCATGTAATAAATTAATATATTTTTTTCACAACTTTGTTCAAAGTTACACCGCTGTTCAATGTTACCCAAATTGATTGTACTGTTATTATTTAATTTACATCTACTGTCCTGTAGTCATCAAGTAGTTAACGAATAATATAAGAAGGTAATCTCACGGCGTCGGTTAATCCCACTATAACGATAATAATTATTACAGTTTTACATACGGAAAACAGTTCAATATTTATACAATTTGTGGATCATTGATTTTTTGTAGATCTTTAACATGTTATTACGGCGTAGATTTTTGCAAATTCAAAAAAAATTGCAATGGATTTACGTGGCATTTTTAAAAAGATCGCGGAAATAAATAGCAACGTGACCATTAAATTTGACGCGACACTCGCTACTGAAGCACTGCGAAAACCCCTTAGCGGCCTCGTCGATGCGTATGTTTGTGTGAGTATTCCCTTTTTGAACGTTTGTAGGCAGTTTGCATACTGTTCCTCATATTTGTACTGTGGTAGAGAGGCGCAATTGCAGAAGCGGCAGAACACTTATCATATTATGGTTGAACGCATGTTTGCTAGCTATTTGCATATTACAAAAAAATATATCTTTTTAATTTGTTACATACAATGATAGTTAGCAAATTTTAAAATCGTTTTATCCAACATTGTAGTACGGATTTCCGATACGTAACGCTTCATATTTGAACAATTTATCTGAATTCATGAGTGAAATATTATATTAGTATAGTGATCGTTATAATATTATGTAAGAGACGGGTGGAAATCCGGCTTGTTATCAAGCTGCCATTGACATTGACTCCCACGCATCAGTCCCGGATTCGATTCTCAACAAAGTAAAAATAACTTTACATTGTTCTTAGCAATGTCCCATGCGTTTGTATTTATGTCATAGTTATGCCTGTGAAGAATTTTCATTGCGGGGATAGATAAAAGAAAAGTAGGACTTGAAGTTAAGAGTGAGAGAGCCTGAATATAAATGGAAATGCGTTGAATAAATTCTGTACGCGGTGCCGATAAACATTACATCATTACGAGTTAAACTCAGGCGCAATCAATAACCGTACTAAAAATGTACTTTATGCGTTCAAAAATTTAAATTAAAACGTTTTATTCTTCAATAGTAAAAATGTTATGCTTCAATAATGGTATAGCGGTTTAAAACTCCTCTTCCCACTCGGAAAGTCCGGGGTTCGATTCGTAGACATAGATCTAGATGTTTTTAAAGTTAAGAGTGCAGTTAAATGTTTTAAAACGTCTTAGGGCTCCTACACGCTCTGCGTATTCTTGTAAATATCGCTGTGCCCGCAACACGCCAAGCAAGCTTAAAATACGTCATCAAAATACATTGGCATAATAGAAAAAATAACATTCATGAAAATCATAGTGGCATTGAAATAAAATGTCTTTATTTTGCATAGGCCTTACTAATCAACAGTTTTTTGATTTCTCACACTACCACCGGATCGGAATACGACTTCAACTGAAAAGATGCAGCGAAAAACGCGGGTTGGCCTTAATTCTTTGTATAACTTTTTTTATTTAACGTGTAAACAATTGCGCGAATCGGTCGCTGTCGTCTTTCGCGGTCGCATTACGCAGTCGCTAAGTACGAAATTATACCTTACCAGTTGACCCGGCGAACTTCGTCCCGCCTAAAAGTCAAAAATCTAAAATTATCCGTGTTCCCCCACTATATGCATGTATTATACATAAAACCTTCCTCTTGAATCACTATCTACTAAAAAAATGCATTAAAATCCGTAGCGTAGTTTTAAAGATCTAAGCATACACAGGGACAGACAGCGCGAAGCGACATCGTTTTATACTATGTAGTGAAGACAACTTTATTCACGTACCAGAGACAGCAGCAATGTATTGGTTGGTCTTCGATGTCTGTCCGCCCTTCTCCTGGACGGAGAGCATATGCATCGTTGGCTTATCCATGATTGAAGTTGGTTATACCATCCTGAAACAATAGATGACATGAGTGACCATAACACCACAATAGTCCAAGATAAGATTTAGAACTTGTTTATTTTTTTTTTTTTGTTCTCGAGGGAGACCTTCAAATGGTACCCGACGCCGTGGGAGCGATGCAGGGTTATGTGGGATTTTTACCGCACTAAAACCTCACGGTCGCCGTCCTCGGCGCTATAAAGAGGTCTCCGGGAATTCGGAACGACCGCAACCGGAAAGAACTTGTTTCTACGTCTTGCTTTTTTATCTAAATGAAGTAGCAAACGAGCATGCAGTCCACCTGATGGTAAGTGGTCACTGCCGCCAATGGACATCTGTAATCAACGAAATGCTAGAAATGCTTCACGCTAGGAATAGGTGTGGCACTGGTTCTACCACGTGCATAGTTAGAGGTATCAAAGCATACAATTCACTTCGTAGTAAGTGCTGTTAATGGAAGTCTGTAATCAACCCCAGGTATAATTTTAACTGAGCTTGACTATAGACGCGTTGTAACTAGGGATTGCGATCCGGCCTCATTTTCAATCCGACCGGATCCGGCCGGATTAATCGGACGCTTACAACAGTGTAAAAAAAGAATCGATTTCTAACGGTAATTATTTTTGTAATGTGAAATCTTTGTCAAAATATACAATCACCGGATCCGGTGGAGGTCCGGATCCGGTGGTGAATTGGTACCGGATCCGGTTTGTGTAAATTTGTGCCGGATCCGCCGGATTACCGGATCCGATTTTCCGGATTGCAATCCCTAGTTGTAACCCCTGAGGAACGGGTAGCAACGGCTTTGATAAGTGGGTATGTCTATCTTAATTCTCAAAAACCTAAACGAAGCAGCGCTTAATAGTTGCGACGATTGATGAGTTTATTTATGTTCTGGGTCTGGGTGTTTGTGTATTCGTCTTGTGTATGTCCATGATACCCACGATACAGGAAAATATCCTACTGTGAGTGTAGAAAGCGTGTTATTTATTAACAAAATTGAAGAGAAATGAATAAGTTAAAATACCGTAAGAAATTGAATTATTTTAGTTATATACTTAGGCATATGACAGAGTTCATCTCTAAAATAGTATACATAATGGTGGATCTAAAAATACAGATATAATCGTCTATTTATTGTTTTACTTTCCATATTTTTGCTTTATTGCCAAGGTTTTCAGTCTTGGCGCTTAGATTTTTGGCTCTTTCACAAATTGTTTTTGTAGCGAAATGTTTTAACAATTGTCATTAGAGGTTAACAGGAAGAGGGGGTGGCATTTATAAATATAATAGTAATATATTAAAACAGGCATATTGAAATTGAACACGAATAGATACAACACGAACAGTGACGGCAGACGGTTTTTTTTGTTCTCGAGGGGAAACCTTCAAAAGGTATTTATTTATTTATTTATTTTATTTATTTACACACCAATAGCACTACACACAGATCATGACATAAATACAGTACAGTTAGTTTGCATGCATGTATGCGTGCCAATTACAGGCGTGAACAACATTCCTTGCAGACAATCGTTAGAATATTATCTTAAACCTAAACAATTTAATTAAAAAGAGATAACAAATTAATACATACAACAATTATTCAAAAGTGGATATTAATTATATAGTTCCTGGTTTATTTTATTTTTATTTTTTTTTATTGTATCGTGATAAATATCTATTTCTGTTATAATTGTGCATATGCGGTTTTATTCGGCGCAGATTCGGGGAACCACTTGAAGTAGCAAACGAGCATGCGGTCCACCTAATGGTAAGTGGTCGCTGCCGCCCTGAGACATCTGTAAGAAACTTACGTACGAAATATGGGTTCTATCTGAAGTCAATGACAGATGCGTTGCTACTCCCGAGGACTAAGATTGGCGCCTCATATAAAAGTGTGCCGGCAACCACACCCATCTGATCTTTACCTTCTAAATTATTAAATCAACAAAATGCAAAGTTTGGTTTTCAATGAGTTTTCATTATCACCCATTAAAGTTTATTGATGCATATTTTGGCAAACGTGTTTACGCATTTGCATTCTGCATAGTTTGTTTTACGAGATATGAGTAATTTGAATAGAGAGATTATGCAAACCGTATATAATAGGCAATTCAATCTAATAATTTAACATATGCCTTATATAATCTTACATTAGAAGTTCATTTTACATATTTAAGACTATGAAGTCAACATGGAAGAAGTTCAAATTTGGAAAACAAAACCGATTTACAGTTAAAAAGTGCCGTTAAAAATATTTCAATTAACATTACCCCAAGATATCGTGATAATAAGTACCTAACTCAGCAGATGATCTCACAAATGATAATTTTTGCAATAAGTAATTTCTACGAGTCGTAAATAGCGTTGGAAGGCTCCTAAGATGTTATAAGACATCGTAAATATCAATTATTAATACAGTAATGTTGTATCTTTACGAGATATTTATGCAATAATCAAGAAGACATAAGTGTTAGTTCTTCGCAATTTAATGCATTTTGTAGATATCAAACGCGAATCGTTTGAGGTAGTGTAGTATCTCTATTCTCGCCAGTTTCTAGCTTTCTTGACTTCAATTATTTAGCTTAATTTAGTTATTATTTTAATTGAGTTATATTTATTTAATGTTGTCAGCGACGAAACGACCTACTTCATGCTTAAAATATCTGCGACGGTGAAACCTCATTCCTTACATTTTTTTAATGTAACCAAGCCTAAATAAGATAAAAAAAAACATGCGTGGGTACAAAGTACACATGTCAGAAGTGAAACTTCTTTGACGAACTAATTTATAAATCTTGTTTATATTTATACAAATCTAAAACTTTAAATTTCCAAGATTAAGAGGAAGGGAAAAAGGCGTGATACGACGTTCGCTCTGTCTCACTTTTTCTCTCAATCTTTCTCACTCGCTTGCTCCCTACTCTCACTCCACGGCTAGTTGCTCATGCTACGTTCGCCCTGTCTTACTCTCTCTCAATCGGTCTCGATCACTCTCTCTCTCTTTTCCGACACTTCCGTTGCATACCGGCGTGACGTTTCATCTGTAAAAATTTTACCCTCATGCGCCTAAAAAAGTTTCACTTCAAAAAATACGTGAGGTTACAGTTAAGGCGCTACCCTTGATGCTGAAGTTGGAATATGTTGGACAACTCCCTCAAACCAAAACACGGCAATGCTTAACTTACCTACCTATTAGGCAGAGAGTTTGGCTCACACCTCTTCTGAGACGAAAGGTTGGAACGCGTAGTCTGTTCTACCTTATATTCGACTTTGAGTATAAGTGTAGTTTAAAAGGAAGAACTCACTATGTACAAAGTTTTTTTTTATCTAACTGAAGTAGCAAACGAGCATGCAGCCCACCTGATGGTAAGTGGTCACTGCCGCCCATGGACGTCTGTAATCAACTTCATACAGAACATGGGCTCCATCTGAAGTCAATCACAGATGCGTTGCTACTCCCGAGGACTATGATCGTCGCCTCATGTGAGTGTGTGCCGGCAACCACATCCTTCTATCGAAACGCAAGAAATGCTTCCCGCTAGAAATAGGTGCGCCGGTGGTACTTCCCGGTCCAAGTACGTTGGTTCTACCACCTTCAAAATACACATAATACTCATTATAAAATGCGATTATGCAATCGGTCCCGCATTTGATGCATCAAGTTCAGTATGGAAGGTCAATTCGATTCTCAATACCGGTGCGCCACGAAATTATTTACATGGTAATGAGTAGGCATCGGATTATATGCACTATTAAAACGCCAAGATATTCATGCAAATGTGCACTATAAAAGGGTGAAATATGCACTAAAATGGACGAAAAAAAACAAAATATGCACTATCAAAAAAACATTTTTTTTGGTCGGCAATCTTCAACTATGGCAGGAATTAACGAACTAAAAGAACGAACTGCGAACTATTATGCACAATACTAATGAAAAAAAAAAAACAAAATATGCAATAACGCCATTAAACTGCATTTGCATATTTGCATATGCAAATTCACAAATCCAATGTCTACCAATGAGGTTCAGATTAATATCAGATGCGTTTATTATTAATTAAGTGTAGTTTTAGGTAAAGCTTTTTTACTTATGTCAGTCCATCCACGTTTCAGTCTATCTGATCGTGATTGGTGCATTTGTTTTTCACTTTCATTCCACACATTCATCTATTAGCCTTTTGGGTCCACTGCTTGAAAAAGGCTTCCCGTAATGCCTGCGTTTCGATGGAAGTGTATGGTTGCCGGCACACTTTCACATGAGCAGACCATCATAGTCCTCGGTAGTAGCAACGCATCTGTGATAGACTTCAGATAGAACCCATGTTCTGTATGAAGTCGATTACAGACGTCCATAGGCGGCAGTCACTACTTACCATCAGGTGGAATGCATGCTCGTTTGCTACTTCAGTCAGATAGAAAAAAAACTTCCTCTTGTCAAAAGCTGCAATAGACCGCACTGGATGTCGATGTTAAACAGGAAGACGCTACTGCCAAACTCCCGAATTTTATACTCAAATCGCCTCCTACGACATCCTTATTACTAATAGGGTGTGGGTGCTAGCTGACTTTCTAACGAAGCGATCATCTAAGTCCTCGGAAATACTCTTTCCGAGGACTTAAATGATCGCTGATCGATGATCGCATCAGAGATTGACTTCAGATAGTTTCTGTTCCTTATGCAGTTGCTTACAGTTATCCCTATGCGGCAGTGATTACTTACGATCAGGTAGACTGCAAATAGAGCAGTGAGCAGTGACAGTAAGGTTGAAACTTCCCCTCTCGCACCACAGATTTTTGAAGTGAAACTTCTTTGAGGGAACATGAGGGTAAAATTTTTACAGATGAAACGTCACGCCGGTATGCAACGGAAGTGTCGGAAAAGAGAGAGAGAGTGATCGAGACCGATTGAGAGAGAGTAAGACAGGGCGAACGTAGCATGAGCAACTAGCCGTGGAGTGAGAGTAGGGAGCAAGCGAGTGAGAAAGATTGAGAGAAAAAGTGAGACAGAGCGAACGTCGTATCACGCCTTTTTCCCTTCCTCTTAATCTTGGAAATTTAAAGTTTTAGATTTGTATAAATATAAACAAGATTTATAAATTAGTTCGCCAAAGAAGTTTCACTTCTGACATGTGTACTTTGTACGCACGCATGTTTTTTTTTAATTATGTGCGTATTAGAAATTAATGATCACTGCTTTAGGGTGAAACATAGTGCGGAAACTTACACACCCCAGAGTTCTTTAAAAAATCTACTAGTTTACCGATCGAAGCCTACCATATCGCACTTGGCCAGCGCGGTGGGCTATGGTTTAAGACTCTCTCATTGTGAGAGAAGTCCAGTGCCCAGCAGTGAGATAACAATGGGTTGACGAGAGAGGTAGACTGCAGACTCGCTTGCTGCTTCAATTTTATAAAGAAAAAATAGCAACTAACCTACCACCTCATCAGTCTGTCAGTTTTAATATAGACCTATATAAACTATACAGGCTGTAATAAGGGTCAATGAGTTGTAGAAGAATATCAGAGTCATCCTGTTGAAACGGTAAATAAACAACTGCAGTGACAATCAATTGTAATGTGGCATGATATGATAATTAAATGGCCGCTTGTTTTGTCCATTTTATCATACTAATATCATATTCTTCATACTTCATACTAATATACTAATACTAATTACTAATCATACTAATACTATACTAATATTAATATACTAAACTAATAATATGATAAAGGCGAAAGTTGTGAGTGTGTGTTTGTTACTTCTTCACGTTTAAGCGGCTAGAGCGATTTTCGTAAAATTTGGTAGGGAGTTAGCTGACACTCTGGATTAACATATAGGCTTTTTGCTGTGGGAAAATATCTTACCCCCACGGGACAATCGATACGTCGATTCTTTTCTACGCAAGCGAAGCTGCGGGGTTCAGCTAGAGGATAACTAAACTGGTAAAATCTAAGGTCCAGCTTAAATATTACCATTTTGGTCACTCGTACACTCTTATTCTTTATCTTGAAAACTACTGAATCGATTTTGATAAAACTTGCACTATAGTGTTGATAAAATAAATGCAATCTAATTAGAAATTCGTCACAATCTGAGGTCTGATAAAATTTCGGCAAAACACATACGTACAAACATATCTACTTTAAAAAATATATATTTTTTTAGTCCTCATGGATTATCATATGAGAAAACTGAAAATATTGTAAGCGTATGAATGGATTTATGTATGTGAATATGTTTCTGTGTATTTCCATTTCTTTATGACATATCATTAGGATGTTCTCAGTTTGGGGAAACAACATAGGCCCTATTATTGAATAAAAGGTTGATATTATTAAATAAATTGAAGGTGGTAGAACCCCGTGTAGTTCCACCGGGGAAGTACCACCGCCACACCTATTTCCAGCGTGAAGCATCTCTTGCGTTTCGATGGAAGGGTGTGGTTGCCGGTACACTTTCACACGAGGCGACCATCATAGTCCTCGGGAGTAGCAACGCATCGTTGATTACAGATGTCCATGGGCGGCAGTGACCACTTGCCGTCAGGTGGTCTGCATGCTCGTTTGCTACTTCAGTCTGATAAAAAAAAACACCCCAACGACTAATTCTGTTTTTATATTAATAATTTCTTGTTTGAAGTCGATAATTGTGATAAGCGTTATTTATGACGTTGGATGTTATCATAATTCCGTGTTTGGGTGTTCACAAATACTTTTATCGTTGACAAAAATCATTTATAAATCGTTCACTCTTGAACTTTAAATATTGGTTATCACTTTATCAGGCCTATTTTGACACTTTTTTCCAGCAATGCTCGAAAGTTGTGAGTTCATAAGTTTTTTATCCTTCCTCGCCTTGTCATTGTGTTTTGAGTGAAAAAGAAGTAAATTATTTTTTCTTGTCCAAAAAGAAATTCAAAGATATGGTATCTTTGAATTACTTTCTTTCGACACTTTCTTTCTTTCTTTATTTGGGTTTAAAGAATCATTTATTTCTCATAAGACATACAAAGGTCACTTAAAATGATAAACTTAAAAGCTAAATAATACAAATTTTGTCCGGGAGACATGTGTGGGTAATGGAACAAAATTTTTTTGAGGCAACCATCCTAGTCCTCGAGAGTAGCAACTCATCTGTGATTGACTTTAGGTAAAACCTATGTTCCGTATCAAGGCAGCAAACAATTACCATCAGGTGGACAATAGGCGTGAAAAATATTCAGTTTATAAGTCATTTTTATATTTACAAAATTTTCTTTGAAGGCACATTTACTGGAAAACATGAATGCTTGAAAAGTCTTAATATTGGTTTCGACAAATATTATCGTCATCAAGTCATTGTCCCACTAGTGCGATTTTTTATTATATTGAAGTAGCAAGCGTGCATACAGTTAGTAAATGGTCAATGCTGCCCACGCACCAAGCATTCGTTCTGCAACGAGTACGAAAAGCTACACCAACTTGCAATACTAGGCGATTGTTTAAAGGCCACTTTGTGAGTCTTAATTTTTTTCTACAAATACTAAAAATATTCTGTTGCTACAAGGCAGAAGTATATACATAAAATATGAATTTACAATTAACAGAGATGTAAATAAATGAACATCAGAACTATACGTTTAAAGAATATTATTTATCATTTTTTCCTGTTCCACAGGTTCTGAGAAATTTGCAACAAGTATTTCAAGTGGGTCCTTCGTTGCTTAAAATTAAGCAGGAAAATAGTGTCTGCCTACATACTGTGTAAATATTTTTTATGAGTTGTTTTTTGCCTTTGGACAGATCTGCATGGACGGCAATCACAGATGTCATCAAGCCCACATAAGTCTTACCTTTTTATGTTAATGAAGGGAAACCTTCCAAACTGTACCTACACGACCTAGAATACCCGCTTTGGATGTCTTCAGCGCTGCGTGGAGGACTCCGGGATCTCCAATGGAACACAACGAGTCCTACGAGCGCGATGCCCCTTTCGGTCTATCCCCCGGTTAGCATTTGCGCTCACTGCACCTCCTGGTATTTCCTACGGACACACATGCCGTCGTGCTACCCGGAGTTGCCTGGACGGTTGGAGCTCCCGGTCTTACCGCCCGTAATCCCAGAAGCACATTTTAGTCGCTCTTACGACAGGCAGGGGATACCGTAGCCCTAATCTGGTCCCGGAACTACAGGGACAAAGATCAGTCTTATCTGCATTTGGTCAGAGATAGGGTGGCGTAGTCCTAGGGTGGGAACCCATCTCTGCATTTGGTCAGGATGGGTTCCCACCCTAGGACTACGTTGGAACTATTGGTCAAAGAAATCCGGTCTATTAAGTGTTATAAAAAAGACTAGAATTAATTTTACAACACTGCTTTAAAATAGATACTTCCTCAGTTGAAGGGCCCGCGTACGAGTAGTGTAAGCTCATTCGAGTCGTTTTGAAATAAAATATACCTACCAATAATAATATACATACATAAATAGGTACCTTGCATACGTGTTTTCTATTTTTAGTGAAGTTCGTAATTATGTAGATTCAAAGTGTAGTCTCTAGTTACAAATTCCATTGCTAGTTAATGTGTAATGAAAACCAGTCCTTTAAAGTCATAAGGTACATCTTTTAAGAAATGAGTCAGTCTTATGGTCGAAAGACACTTACTTAATCTTAAGTTATATGCAGTGGTAACTTGGTATAGGGAGTACAGTGGCATGGGGAGTCAGAGAGGGCATTAGCTCCAGTAAACACATCTTGGCAGCGGCAATATCGGACTTTTTTGGATTCGATTACATAATTCCTACAGAAACAATTTCTAAGTTCAACTTGCCGGCACGTTTAGATAGCGACAGAATATTTAGCTTTGACGACTAGTCGAATCGCGACTTGGGTCGGTAAGTCTTATCAATAGGCTTGAAACGAGTAAATTATTAAATTACAAAAAAAAAAAACAAAAATCCAACTGCCTAAAGATTTTTAAAAACAGTCATTTGTTTTTATCTAACTACGTCAGATGGAGGTTAATGTTTTGAGATACGTACGTATACGATGTACGTATAGGTATGTTTGTATGTCACACATCGGATAAGTCAAATCGAAGTAACATTTAACAATATCATTACACGAAAATAGGTACTTATTCGTGTTTACTTGTTTACGCTACATTCCGATCATAAAACACGCATTTTCCCCGAAGGGAGTATTGATAACCGAATAGATTGATAACCATCGGCGCCAAATCTGACAACCGCTGATAATGGTAAGTGAGCGTTATCAGACCACTTGTGGTGACCTTCGATTGGAAGGTAGATAGGTAAAACAATTGATTTATTTAGGTAGAACGCATATGGTTCGAGCGGGGAAGTACAACGTCAGATAGTGTCGAGAAGCAGTTCTTGCGTATTGTTGGAGTTTCCGGCTCACTTTGAGAACGAATCATACTCATATAGGCGAAAGTTTGTGAGTGTGTATGTTTGTTACTTCTTCGCGTGTAAACGGCTGGAGCGATTTTCATACAATTTGGTAGTTAGCTGGCACTCTGGATTAACAAATAGGCAACTTTTTACTGTGGGAGAATATCTTACTCCCACGGGATAATCGATACATCGATTTTTTTAACGCGGGCGAAGCTGCGGGGTTTAGCTAGTTTATGAATAATATTAATAAAAGATACATAAATTAACCGTATTTGTTTATTATATAGAACAGGAAACTGATGAGATGGATGGTAGTGCCTCCGGGTTCAACAAAAGTATGAAAATGTATGTTAATTGTGCTACGTGGTGTCGATTTAAAAAACAAAAACGCCTTTCTTTCCGTGGTTATCGCAGGTTGTGACTGAGGTGCATAATTCAGGAGATGGGCAGCAGTCTTTCTGTGTACCATCAACACCCGCTGCCTACCCATGAACCTCTGTAATCAACTTCATACAGAATATGGGTTCTGTCTGAAGTCAATCACAGATGCGTTGCTACTCCCAAGGACTATAATGGTCGCCTCATATAAAAGTGTACCGGCAACCACACCCTTCCATCGAAACGCAAGGAATGCATCACGCTAGAAATAGGTGTGGCGGTGGTACTTCCCCGGTCGAACTCCACTGGTTCTACCACCTTCAAATAACCTAGACATTCATAAATCGATTCGGGAACGGAACCCGTACAGCATATCTACAATAGCGAGTGAGTGCTATGGCGTTTACAGCCACTTATCAGATAATAAACCATTAAAGTGGGTTATGGGCTTAAGGTATAAAATCAACAAGATTAGGATAATCCTGCTACCGTTTGGCAAGCTCTTGATACTTATGATTAATGGATCAAATACAAAAGATTGAAATAGCAGACAAATCTCCAACCAATTGATACTTTATATTTTGCTCATGGACACATATTATAGCAGGAAAGCGAACTTGTATCTCTAAAATTCGTCGAATTGGGACACACTGAAAATCAGTGGTCGTGGTTCGCCGCGGTGAGTCTGAGTGTGGACCCTTTTGTAAATTTTACTGCGGCAATGGTCTCATTGTAAGTAATGTATGCTGTTATTTATGCCACATTATGTTATAGTATTTTTTTATAAATAAATATTTCTTTCTTTCTTTCTAAAATTCAATTTTACACAATTGCCAGGAAAACTATTCTGACAATACTTAGAGCAGATGTTCCTAAACTCATTTCGTCTAACTCCAACTTTGAAAATCAGTTATTTTGTAACGCCCCCCATTTTCTTTCCCCTTAAAAACATTAATAAGATATCAGTCTCGATTGGAATTTAATTAAACTTATCAGCGTTACCAGACGCCCTGAGTTTTAAATTAAGTCGATCTGCAATTTGTCGACCAGATAAAAAAGGTCGCCAAATCTTGGAGAAAACTAACATTTTATATATGAATTTCAGTGGATTTAAGATATGAAGTACCTAAAGTTACAAATCACCCATCACCCTCTTTAGTCACATAAGTGCCCTCGCATTTGTGAGCCCCTTACCGTCTCCTCTAGGCCTCCAGCGCCCCGTACCTGTAGTTCTGGGACCAGAATAGGGCTACGGTATCCCCTGCCTGTCGTAAGAGGCGACTAAAAGGAGTTCCGGGATTGCGGGCGGCTAGAGTGGGAGCTTGATCCGTCCAGCCAGGCGCTCCCGGGAAGGACGGCGGTACGTGTGGTGGCATACCGCCGTAAAGACTAAACGAAGCGGTGGGCCCAGCCGCCCATCTGGGAGGAGCCCAATGGGACAACGCGCTCAGAGGTAACCCCCTTAAGAAATAAAAGGCCTAAAGCGCCCACAAGGAGGCGTTATCACCCACTTTGGGAAATACTGGTTTAGAGCATTGTTAAAATAGCTAACTAACAATTTTGCCGCCCCTTATTTAGATTAGTGTATCTATTATAGTAACATAAGTAAAGGTTACTATACTAAGAATTTGGCTTGAAGCGAAGCCAATTTCAATGCACAAAATAATAATTTTAAAAACGCTAAAATATTTAAAGAGGAAAAAATAATATAAACATATCTATTAATAGCAGGACATTTTGACAGTGAACTTTGTTCTGCCTTAAAGTCTAAAATCTAAAACTATCAGTGTTTCTTTACTATACCATGTATTTGTTACCAATAAAAACCTTCCTTTTTAATAACTCTATCTATTAAAAACACTGCATTAAAATCCGTAGTGTAGTTTTAAAGATCTAAGCATACATAGGGAGAGACAGCGGAAAGCGACTTTGTTTTATAGTAGTGATTCCCTCATGTTAGATCGCCTTTCATGAAATAAATCAGTGCTACCAAACAATTCGACGTAAACGAGTCAATAAAACACGATTTACAACTATGAGCTTAATAAAAGATTTTTTACTTTAAAAACGTGATTTTTATTGCTATTAAACGTAATAAACCGATACACGTACGCCAGTACAATATTCCCACAGAATAGGTAATAATTAGAAATGTCTAACGTATTTTTTTGCGTCCACTTTCGCATAAACGAAAAATTCTAAAAATAGACAAGTACTTAGTGCTTGGCTCGTTTGTTATATAAAATTTCGCCGGCTACCCCGGACTATTGTCCCGACTCCCGAGTGAGTCCGAGTGAGTGAGTGAAAGTGGGCGGGAGTTTGAATGATGATACAGTGAGAGAGTTTCAGGCCATAGTGCCCCGCGCTGGCAAAGTAGGTAGTAATTGGCAGACTTCACACACTTTTAAGAACTTTTTATTAGATAATTTCCAGCCTGTAGGTTTCCTTACGATTTCCTTCAACATAAAGCTGTGATAATTATAATATAAAACAATGTCGCCTCCCGCTGTCTGTCCGTATATATACTTAGATCTTTAAAAATACGCTACAGATTTTAATGCAGTTTTTTTTAATAGATATAGTGATTAAAGAGGAAGGTTTTTATGTACACCTAATACATACATAATAATTTTATTATAGTAAAGAAACACTGAATTTTAATTTTTTGTAAATGTATGATTTCTGTAATGTCACTGTGTACAAAAACTAATAAATAAAAATAACGAAAGAAAAACAAGGATAGATAAATATTTATACAAGCTATTTTGTCTGCACGCATAAAAAACGATATTGCAAAAGTAGTAGGTATGATTATAGTTTGCTCACTAAGGTGGCATGTTATATCATTGATAATACTGTTGTCTAAAACAATATCTTATGAACTTTTTATTAGATAATTTCCAGCCTGTAGGTTTCCTTACGATTTCCTTCAACATAAAGCTGTGATAATTATAATATAAAACAATGTCGCCTCCCGCTGTCTGTCCGTATATATACTTAGATCTTTAAAAATACGCTACAGATTTTAATGCAGTTTTTTTTAATAGATATAGTGATTAAAGAGGAAGGTTTTTATGTACACCTAATACATACATAATAATTTTATTATAGTAAAGAAACACTGAATTTTAATTTTTTGTAAATGTATGATTTCTGTAATGTCACTGTGTACAAAAACTAATAAATAAAAATAACGAAAGAAAAACAAGGATAGATAAATATTTATACAAGCTATTTTGTCTGCACGCATAAAAAACGATATTGCAAAAGTAGTAGGTATGATTATAGTTTGCTCACTAAGGTGGCATGTTATATCATTGATAATACTGTTGTCTAAAACAATATCTTATATTCTTGTCTCATATGTATATAATATAATCATATGTATATAATACTCTCATATAATCTTTATGTTAAAAACTTAATTCCAAAGTAGGTACTGTCCAAATATTTGAATTACAAGTAGTAATAACCCAAATTTCATTAGAACCATTAAAAATACTTAAAGCAAAATTTAAAAATAAAATATTATGTTAGTCAATTCTAGACATTCTGTGAGCACCATTAAATCGAGCGTAAAACGAGATTTAAAAATAGACCATTATTTTAGTCTATTCTACACATTCGGTGGTCTATAGGTTCAACAAGTGTAGCTTATCAACGCTGTGCTAATGTTGAGATAACTCGCACCGGTCACCCTGATAATATGCATAAGTACCACTTTTTGTAACAATACGTAAATTGTTTTATTAACTACCTCTTTCCACGGTTCTGCGCGCTTCGGTTACGAAAATAAATATTATCCTAAGTGTAATAAGTATCCTATGTGTTAACGTAGATCATAAATAATGTGTGTGCCAATTTTTAGCGAAATCCGACTGGTAGTTTGTGAAGTAGTAAGACACACATACATGATGACAAACTTTCGCATTTATTATATTATTATTTTTTTATCACGACTGCGCCCAATTGGATTATGTTTTACACAGAGACGAGTATCATATGATTTAATCCATGTATAATTGTGTATGTATTATCTAAGTGACAAATCTAATCCAAACTCGATAAGCAGATTTTGCGCAAGAGTGACAAACATCCATCTTTACAAACGTTTGCCTTTTTAATATTAGATATTGCAATATACCTTGAGTAAACATGCTTGTCAACATGTATGTAACTAAGTAACTAAACGTGTCAAATGATTCTATCATAAGTGCGAATTTAAAAATAATTAAGCCTTACTTTACTGGTTATGGAAAAAAATATCGACGAAACTTACAACCTGGCTTTCCTCATGTATGAATTTAAAAAAAACGTATAGCAATTTGTACTTGGACAGCGTGGTAGATTCCATAATTCATAGGCGCATAATTTATCTTCATCTCTTCACACTCTGGAAGGAGACCTGTGCCCAGCAGAAGACAGATTTATGATAAACATGTAAAACACGAAACTATCAATGTTTCATATTTTACGTGGGAGTTAATACGAGTTTAGAGGGACCGGGGTTGTTCATAGAACAAAATTAAACGAAAAAACTACTTAATCGGTCTATAACTTATAGACCAATTAAGTAGCTATTGGCTCGACTTATAGATTATAAGTCGAGCCAATAGTTTGTCACAGACAGACAGACACGCGAGTGATTTTACAAGGGTTCCGTTTTTCGTTCAGATATAAGGAATTCCTAAAAAAAGTACGTAGAATCCCGTTTAAATTCAATATGGATGTTATGTATATTTTCTGGGGTATGATTTCATACTAATAAAGACCCCACAACGGCCTGTCTATCCGTCCGTCCTCGTTTGCCTCACGAAAGCCATTATCGGTACTTAGCGATCATTTAGTCGCATACCTGTATTAATTGCATGCTCTTAGCATTAGTGCATTGTATGCAGACTAGTTGCATTTTATGATTAGTTTTTAAGAAGCAACCGACTATGTCGTCGCCGTCAACCCATTATTGTCCCACTGCTGGGCACGGATCTTCTCAGTATAAGAGAGTTATACGCCATAGTCCACCGCGCTGGCCAAGTGCGCATTGGTGGACTTCACGCACCTCCGAGAACTTTTTTTTAAAGAACTCTCGGGTGTGTAAGTTTCCTCACGGTATTTTCCTTCGCCGAAAACCATTATAATCAATTTCTAATAGGCACATAATTTTAGAACAATCAGTGGTGCGTGCCTGGTTTCAACCATTAGGCTATCACTGCTCTACCCGATTACGTATCTATAGCTTATGGCGAGTGGTCGCAATGGCCCATTGACAACCCGCAAGCAATTATTTAGAAGAAAGGTTCAACCTAAAGTCAATTACAGATTCCCTGCTACTTCCGAGGTTGCTTTAAGATCATCATACTTCATACTACTATTATAAAGGCGAAAGTTTGTGAGTGTGTATGTTTGTTACTTCTTCACGTTTAAACGGCTGGAGCGATTTTCATTAAATTTGGTAGGGAGCTGACAGTCTGGATTAACTTAAAGGCTACAATTGTGGGAAAATATCTTATCCCGATACATCGATGCTTTTAACGCGGGCGAAGCTGCGTGGTTCAGCTAGTAGTCGATAAATGAAGGACATTAAGATGGTCTTTTTATTGTCGTCAACCCATTATTGTCCCACTGCAGGGCACGGGTCTTCTCTCAGAATGAGAGAGTTTAGGCCATAGTCCACCGCGCTGGCCAAGTGCGAATTGGTGGTCTCTTTATTATATGAAGGGTATTCACATATGCGATTTTTGAATTTCTTTCTGCCGATATTTCGACTCATTTGCATGGATCGTGGTCACGGCTAAACTATACTTAAAACAACCAGCTAACATATTTTTTGGGAATTAATTTTCAACTTGGGGCAGTAGTTCCGAAGCAACATTTTATATTTAATTTGACAAATACTTTATGATATTCAATTAATAAAATATAAAAGTAATTATTTAGTATCGTAAAAAATAATTAGTTAACATATTGTTAATCTCAAAACAATTAAAACATTTGTAACCTTTAAAAATAAATTGATATAATATTTGACGACGATATACGATTTGACGACCCGCGTAGCGTTTACCGGTCTGAGGCGCAATGGGTCCCGGGTTCGATTCCCGGCCAGACAGGTATCTGAATGATAAGTTTAGATTCATGTTTTGTGTCTGGGTGTTTGTGTATTCGTCTTTGTATCCATGGTACCCACGACACAGGAGAAAATCCTAGTGTGGGCTATGAGTGTAGAAAGCGTGTGTGTAAATATATACTCCATACCTTTTTCAAAAGATGTAAAGGACACCCAACTATGTCTCTCACTTATCTGCTGTTAGTGATTTATACATAACTTTACCATTTAATCTTCTTAAGAGTTAATTTTATTCATTCAAAGCAAGTACAAAACAGAATTAACGTTAGTTCGTAGAGTACTTAAAGGCAGTAAGCCGAGAGATGAGTCAACGTACAAGGGTGTCCGGCATGAGGGCGCCAGACTAAGACGCCTGAACGTCCTAATAGCTACTCTTAATAAGAGTTTAAAGTGGAAAACCCAGGGTAGTTCGACCGGGGAGGTACAATCACTGCCGCCTTTTTCTAGCGTGGAGAAGTTCTTGCGTTTCGGTGGAAGAGTCTGGTAATAATAATAATTTTAGATTTTTTTAACCGGCATAAAAAAATCGAAAATTATCAGTGTTCCCCCCATTATATTATGCATGTATTATACATAAAAACCTTCATCTTGAAAACTGTATTAAAATCCGTAGCTTAGTTTTAAAAGATCTAAGCATACATGGGAAAGAAAGCTCAAGTAGCAAAACATTTGTAGCTAACTTCGATAGAACCCTCGTTCTATATGAAATTGCTTACATATGTCCAAGGACGGCAGTGGCTCAGATGATCTGATAGACTGTTTGCTCGTTTGCTGGTACTATAATTGACAAAAATAGAGCACAAACTCAAACACTTTGCAATGAGTTTGTAAGAAAAACTCAACTAAGTTATATATACGTTTAATAGAGTTAAAGTTATTTATATACGTTTGATAGAGTCAACGAATGATCAGAAAGCTGGCACATACCTCGGTCAACGAATTAGCCTTGCTATTCAACGAGGTAATGTTGCCAGCGTTCTGGGAACTCATCCTAGGGACAGTAATTTGGATGCAGCATTTTATATTTAATTTCGCAATTTGTTTTTTCTTTACCTTTTAAGTTATTCTTTTATATATACATATAGTTATAAAATAAGTTATTTAATATATTCATATTGTTATTTGAAAATTAATAAAATTATTGTGATACTAAGTTATTTATTTTTTAACCATAGAACCCTAATTTGTACTGAAACTAACGCAGATAAGAGAGATTAGAAATAAAATAATCTGACAGGTTATAGTAAAATATTTATTGCATCCTATTGACAATCTAATATGTTTATGGTGTTTTGATTTTTATTACTAACTGTGCCCGCGGTTTTGATCGGGATATTACACTGTTATTTTAAGTTTGTTTTTTATCTGACTGACGCAGCAAACGAGCATGCAGTCCATCTGATGGTAAGTGGTCACTGCCGCCAATGGACATCTGTAATAAACTTCATACAGAACATGGGTTCTATCTGAAGTCAATCACAGATTCGTTACTATTCCCGAGGACTATGATGTTCGCCTCATGTAAAAGTGTGCCGGCAACCACACTTTTCCATAGAAACGCAAGAAATGCTTCACGCTAGAAATAGGTGTGGCGGTAGTACTTCACGGTCAAACTATACTGGTTCTATCAGCTTCAAAATCACCCATGGCAACGGTCGAAATTTGACCGTAAGTCAACTCAAAAATTAAACTTGATATTGTCCAAAGTACCACGAATGGAATAATTAAATTATACCTATTCATTTTGAGATAAGTTAAATACACAGTTAAAGGATAAAAATGGTTTTATTGACTAAGCTGCATTTACGAGTATAAGCAACGACGGGTATTTTGACAAAGACATCTGACATTTTTGACGTTATGTTTTCATAGTAAGACATTTGTTTTATTTCGTTTATTTATGTATGTGTTTGTGTCAAATATATCGTAGTGGGTGTAAGGTGTTTTTTGCATTATTAAAAAAATATTAGCATCCTGCTCTCCTTCTCTATATACACTATAACCGTGCCAAATTTCACACCCATCGATCTTATAAAAATACATAAATTTTCTTAAAAACGGATCCCATGTTTTCGCTTTACCTACGTATTAATACTTATACATATAGATTTCACATCATGGTGCAATAAAATAAAGACTATAAATTATTATTATCTTTAGTGGATTATGTGATTAGTTGGAATGTCATTAGTGGATTTTGTCACGAGTGGATTATGACATTACTGGATTATGACAATGACAAATCATCTCAAATAGCTTTCAAAGTATATCCCTGATATCATATCATATTTCATCACTGAAAACGTTTTGATTGTTATTACTTAAGCTATTGCGACATGTTTTATCCATTTAAACTTTTTTTTATAAGATGAAAGTAGCAAACGAGCATGGGGACTCCATGATGGAAGTAGTCACTACTGGCCGTGGACTTCTGTAAGCAACTTCAAATAAAACATGGGTTCTTTCTGAAGTCATTCACAGTCGCGTTACTATTCCATAGGACTAAGATGGTCGCTCATATAAAAGTGTGCCGAGCATGCAGTCCACCTGATTGTAACTGAATACTGTCGCCCAAGGACATCTGTAGGCAACTTCAAATAGATCATAGAACCCATGTTCTATTTGAAGTCAATCACAGATGCGTTACTATTCCCTAGAACTAAGATGGTCGCTCATATAAAAGTGTGCCGGCAACCAAACCCTTCCATCTCGCGCAAGAAATGCTTCACGCTAGAAATAGGTGTGGCGGTCCTACCGATAGGTCGAATCATACACGTTTTATCACCTTGGGAATTAATTATTTTTTAAACATGAACGACTTATTAATCAGCCTTTTAGATTTCACTGCTGGACAAATTACTCCAATAGTATCATTTGCCAAATTACTTCGCTTGGCATGTTGTTGGTCGTAATGGGTGTTGGCGATATCTCAGTCGTCTCCTATGACACCTTTTTTTTGTTCACGAGAGGGAAACCTTCAAAAGGTACCCGACTCCGTGGGAGCGACGCAGGGTTATGTGGGATTTTTACCGCACTAAAACCCTTCCAGTGGCCGGCCTCGGCGCTAAAGAAAGGGGATCTCGAAACGACCGCAACCGGAATCCTCTGAGCGCATTGCCCCATCGGGCTGCTCCCAGATTTTTTTAATCGCCTCTTACGACAGGCAGGGGATGCCGTAGCCCTATTCTGATCCCGGAACTACAGGGACGATCCTAAAACACCTACGGTAAGGAGAAAGTGGTGATATTCAAGGTCGACATCACACCACCGACTAGCTAGCGTATTCCCGCTGCTTCGCCTGCTTCTGACAAGTCTACCACGGTAATGCGTATCCTATGTGCTATTCTCGGTCAAAAATTATGTGTGTGCTAAATTTTAGCGAAATCCAATAGGCAGTTTTTGAGTGAAAGTTTAACAAACACATATACATCCTCACAAACATTCGCAAGTATAATGTTAACAGGATATTGACCGCAAATCGAGCTATAGGTTTGCAAAAAAGTTAAGTACAAATGATTAATTTTAGACTACATTAACAAAAACACACAACTTTCTACACATATACACACATACACACACACACACTCACACATGTAAGTTTATGTGTACAGTATAATGTGTGGATATTTACAAAGATGTGTGTACGTGCCATGTGTAGGACGTGCATTAAACGTGAAACGAAATGAAGACATCCGTTCGCTGAGTATCCATTTACGAAAGAAATTACCCCATTTATGAACGTGCTCTGATGTACGTCTGTATGACTTTAAATTGGGAAATAGAAGTGATACAGTTTTTATTACATGTAGTAGCAAACGAGAATGTATTCCGCCAGATATGATGTGAGTCGTATAAAATCAAAGGTGGCTATTTGGACCTATTTTTGGTAAAGTAAAAAAAAAATGTGTGCGTGTACTAGCGTACACTCGTAAGAAGTGAAACTTCTTTATGACGTTATTTTTCAAAAAATAATTTGCTATATGCAACTTTACAGAAATTGGTTCAATAAAGTTAAATTAGATAAAGTTTAATAAAAGGCTTGTATTAAACTTTATCTAATAATCTAATCTATAATAATCTATCTAATATCACGCGTGGTAGGGATAAGAAAAAGATGGCGCGTAACGGAAAAAAAAAGATGGCGCGTAACGGAAAAAAAAGATGGCGCGTAACGAAAAAATGTTACACTAAATTTTTTTCCAACCCCGATAAAGCAGTTTCACTTCAAAAATGATTCTCTTTTATGATAATCCAAAAAAATATATTTTTTTGAGAAATAGAGAAAAGAAATAGAGAAATACCGGTAGATTTTTTTATAATCTACCGGTATTTCTCTATTAAGTTAACACTGAGAGAATGTGCCGAGATGCATGATTGACTGGGTATTCGCATTTTTTGTTTTGTGATAGCCGCATTTAATACCAACCTTAAAATATAGCCTTATTTGATTTTATACGACTCATGTGGTCACCGCTGCCTATAGACATTTTTAGGGGACTTCATAAAGAACGGGAATTCTATCTAAAGTCAATCACAAGTGTATTACTCCCAAAGAGTTTTCTTTTATAATAATAACTAGCTCTTACCCGCAGCTTCGCCCGCACGGTCAAAGGGAATGGGGAATATGCATGATTTTTTTTAAGTCTGACATTAATCATTTACCTATATATAATGACGAAAAATGTAAATAGGCTTGAAAATGTCCAAATTTTCTCAAAAACTTAAAATGAAAACATTGAATAAAGGAGATGTTTCAAAATGTATGGACCTTTGGCCAGGTATGTGTACACCATATGATAAAAAGGCCAGTAAAGTATAGAGCACTTTTAAACTAAGCATTTTATTAAAATCGACTGGGTTTATTGGTACAAGACTAGAATTATAAGCTAGAATTGCAACACAATATAATGGCGGCGATATTATTTCATTTTGACAGTTGAGGTTAATAAACAAACTGTGACAATGACAATCAGTTGTCAGTGATTGATCTAAATTCTGATCCAATGCAAAAAAGGAAAAACTTATTAATACATTATGTAGCTTAGCTATGATAACCATAAAACTTTTGTATAGTTATGGTTCTGTGAAAACAAATGTAAACAAAGACTAATCTTACGTCATAGCTATTAGTCAATTACAATTATGATTTCAATTCAAACCCGAATAAATCAGTTGATGTTTGGAAGTCCAAGTTGAGTATGTAAATCCTTTATTCACTAGCCTGGCCAACAGGTTAACCGATGAACAGTCCAAAATATAAAAGTCAAGTCAACTGAGGTAAGTAGCGATCCGAAATCCAAGATATGTAAGCCAGGGGTTTGATAACTTGATATAGAAACTCCAACACAATACGCACACGAAAATATTCCGTGAAAATATCTAAGAACAAGAAGACAGATGAATGGATCTAAAGTCCGACTTTTAATTCGATGCAGTAAACTGACGTAAGCTAATGTCACTTAACAAAATAATGATACCACATTTTTCTTAATAGTCATGAGCTCGTTCATTCAAAAATTGAATGAACGGTTTTTAATATAGTTCACATTCTAAAAATAATTACGTTTAGTATTAATAAAATCTTTTTTATTGGTGTTATCAATCCAAACTTTTAATAATGGGACACTTACATGAAAATAAATGGCTTAGTTGCCTCAATAAGTAGTACAAATTATTTAACAAAACAATAACAAAATAACATGCGGTACCAATTTCTGCCGTTCGCCTTTTAATATTTTTATAATACTATATTAAAGATTACAAAAACATAATCCTCCTTCTGATACAAATAAATAACTACCGTAAAGTGGGGCTAATTGGAACACTTTTTGTTTTAAAGTTTAAAGAGTTTTAAAAATTCTAGGTACTGTAAATTAATGTTTTTTTTTTTCATTAGCTTTTACGATATACTAAATACTCATAACTGTTAAGCTTAGGTCAATAAATATTAAGATATATATTTTTTAATGTCCTCAAATATCGCATGAATGGGGTTATTTAGAATCACACTTTTTTGGTTTGGCTTATCGTGTTTTTTGAAGCTGTGTCTAAAGAAACTAAGAATGATACATTTGGGAAAATTACAAGCAATATCACCGAAATGCGCAGAAAATACTCTGTTTTATTTTACTTCACTTTTCATGTACCTGTTTATATCGTGTCTACCAAACGAAAGTTTTTGACATTAAAAACACACTTGAAATGTCACTTTTAAAATTACGAACCGTGCAATAAATAAGGAAGCTAATCGTTAAAATTTCCCTGCGACGTTGACCCATATTGTCAATGTATTACCAGAGCGTCTATTTTAATTCCTGTAACTCTTAAATATAAAAATATATACGATCAACACTTTTTATTTGAAAATTCCAAATAGCCTCGTCAATTGCAAATAGCCCCTGACGGTATCCTGATATTTGTGGTCCGTTTTTTTTGTTTATGGCACGCGCGCGCAGAAAGTGTCATTTTGGTTCGCTTTTCATTCGTGATGATCACTCGCTCAAAAGTGATGATCAGCAACGCCTACAAGTACGTGTATCACGAAAATTATCAGCAATTGACGGAATTTGAAGTTTCCAAGAAAGATGAATGCGTAAATAAAGTAGCTGAAATATTAGGAATAGCAAAACGCACTGTTTATGATGTCCTAAAGGAACATAAAGAAAACAAAGATGCACCCCCCAAGCCTCCCAAAAAACCTGGCCCAAAGCTGTCATTCAAGGAAAAATTTGATGAATTCACGTTTTCCACCATTAGACGATGTGTGCACCAGTTCTTTTATAGAAATGAACCTCCAACCATCGCAAAGGTCAGTCGGTAGATATTATCTTTGACATTGCAATATTTAATCTTGTTTTTATTATCCATGTAATGATTTCAAGGTTACATTAAATACAAATTACATTGTTTTAGGTACTGAATATTATTAACGATGATCCGGACTTACCCAAGATGTCAAAAGAGACATTGAGAAAAGTCATGAAGCACCTAAATTTTGCATACACTTCACGTTCTCGCAGAAGTGTACTTATTGACAGGCAAGATATTGTAACATGGCGTCAACGTTACCTACAACAGATTAGGGAATATCGAAGGCAAGGAAGATATGTTTACTATCAAGATGAAACTTGGGTTAACGCAGGTTAGTAATTATTATTACTTATACCGAATAACTGCTAAATAGCATCAAGAATTAATAAAATCCCATCCCATAAATGAGTAAGTATGTAATACTTACCCATATTTGCAATAAATTAATAAGAATTTAAAATTTGTTATGCTAAATATTTATATATATATTTTTCAGGTCATACTACAAATAAAACCTGGGTTGATAAAACTATTACAACATCCAGGCAGGCCTTTTTAGACGGAATGACCACGGGTTTGAAAAATCCAACAGGTAAAGGAAAACGACTCATAATAAGTCATATAGGCGGTGAAGAGGGCTTTGTTGAAGATGGTTTATTAATATTTGAAGCAAAGAAAGGTAAAGAAGACTACCATGACGAAATGAATGCAGCTTGTTTCGAGGAATGGTTTGAGAGGATTTTACCAAGATTGAAACCTAATTCTGTGGTAGTCATGGACAACGCCCCATACCACTCCAGGAAATTAGAAACGGCGCCAAACATGTCTTGGAAAAAATCAGTAATAATAGACTGGCTCTCAAAAAACAAAATTCCTTTTGAAGAAAATATGGTGAAAGCCACTCTTTTGGAACTTGTTCCTAGTAATCAATGTTATAATAAATATGCGGTCAATGAGATGGCCGCACGACACGGAGTTACTGTACTAAGATTGCCCCCTTACCACTGCGAGCTTAACCCCATTGAATTGGTGTGGGCGCAGGTAAAGGGGCATGTTGCAAAAAATAATACTACGTATAAATTAGAAGACGTAAAAAACTTATTTATAGAAGGTGTAAATACTGTTACACCCGAAAGATGGAGTAACTGCGTATCACATGCAATAAAAGAGGAACAGAAAATGAGTGGGCTTGATCCATTAATTGATAATTTGACAGACAAATTTATAATAAATGTAACCGATACGGAAAGCGATAGTGAATAAATAATCATTTTCACATAATTATTATAGTTTTTTTTCTTATCCCCTTAATAATCAGGTTATATATATCACATTTATTCACGTTAGGATAACAAAGTGGGATATTGATTTTTTTTGCTAAAAAAATATTGAACTAAAATTGATTATATCATTCATTCACTTGTCACATCTCTATTTATTTATTAGCAATAACCTGCAACACTGGAACTGTCAGTTTACTGCATCGAATTAAAAGTCGGACTTTAGTAAAAGAATCAATATGACAGTTGTCAGATAATGACAACTATAGTTTTGTCCACAGACTGTCTAAATCAGTTGTTCCGCCATATTGGAAAACGAAGAAAATAGTTGATTTTAATTGGTTTTGTGCCAGAAAAGTACACGTTTTTTATAAATTTTAAGTATTTTTTTCTGATTCTTGAGATTTTTCTCGATTTTTTGAGATGGTGTACATATACCTAGCCAAGATTGAAACATCTCCTTTGAGCCGTTCAAACGCGGCCATTTTGCGCGCGCTTTCGATGACGTCATTAGACATGGCCCATGAACTGCCGTGTATGTTTTGGTAGTGCCTTTCAGTTATTTCACATATATTTCCAATATTTATAGTTATATCTATGATGAAAGCACCTAAAAACGTTCGTACAAGTATAATATGTGCAAAAAAACTATCAGAAATATACCCGATAAAGTTTTTTTTTGTATTCTAAGCGATGCAAAAATTCTAAGCCGTACAAATACTGTACGGCGTGTAGGGTGTAAGGATGAGAAAGAATAATTTATCCCCGTGTTTATTGGCCAGGTGGGAGAGAACCAGTGTAGTTCGACCGGGGAGGTTCCACTCCCACACCTATTTCTATTGTAAAGAAATTTTTGCGTTTCGATGGAAGACTCTGGTTGCCGGTTCTCTAGATACTACCACAAAAAACACACTTCTCGTCAACCCTTTATTGTCCCACTGCTGGGCACGGGTCTTCTCTCAGAATGAGAGAGTTTAGGCCATAGTCCACCGCGCTGGCCAAGTGCGAATTGGTGGACTTCACACACCTCCGAGAACTTTTTTTTTAAGAACTCTCGGGTGTATAGATTTCCTCACGATGTTTTCCTTCACCGAAAAGCAGTGATAATTAATTTCTAATACGCACATAAATCAGTGGTGCGTGCCTGGGTTTGAACCTCGGACCTCCCAATCGAGAGGGCAAGTTTCAACCTTTAGGCTATCACTGCTCTTATCAAAAAACACACGATTAAACTATTATTCTCGAAAACACTTGTTAGTATTAGTAGTAGTACCCAGTATAAATGTCGCGGCGATCTTATATCCGCTGACGTCACATTTCGTTTGACCAATCGTAGCGCGTTTCGTAAATTTGAATTTCGCTCCCTTATTTTGCTTATTTATTTTCCCTATTAACATTTGATAGCGTGATTCAGAACTTGCAAATTAATTTTACTAACGTTATATATTAACAACATCTGGAACTACTAATGTATCAACTAACAAAACGTCGACATTCTCATGGGAATGAGAGAGCGCGGTAAAAAGTAGCCTACGTCACTTTCCGCCATCCTATCTCCTAGCATATAATAAAGTAAGCCGGTAACCACATCCTTCCCTAAAACGATTTCAATCAGAGGGCCTCTCGAATTGTTGCTTGCCCACGTTAAGTTCAAGTTAAGTTCAAGTCTTCCGCCGCCACTGGACAAAACCCCCATTAGGACCCCCATATTATAGTCTGCACGAACGAAGTCGCAGTTCCGCTAGTTAGTTATTTATAATTATTAGGTACAAATAATGTACGTGGTACCCGCAATAACGCGGGTAATAAATAATCAACGAAATGTCGTATTAAACAGAATGCTAATTAATAGTAAAACGCATGAACGGTGACAACTCATCTGGTATACATAGATAAAGCATAGTGCATTGGTCCTTACCATGGAATCGTACCCCCTAGGCCTCCCACGGAAGGTAAGTTTCTTCCCTATTTCCCTTTTATTAATCTCTCGTTTACAACGTACAGAATTTATTTAGTATTTGGAGTTAATGGTTACAAAAAGCATGTTTGATGTAAAACTGGAATAAAAAAGTATAAAGAAATGCAGTTCATGTTAAAAAATAAGTCCCCTGATATAATTACGCTTACCAAATAAACCTGAGTATAATAAAACAAGTACTTTTTTATTGATTTCCGTTTGTTTAAACAGTGTTAAGAAGTTTAAAAAAAAGAAAGTGTGTATGTATTTGTGTACACGCGTTAGAAGATAAACTTCTTTGGCGTAACAAGATATTTTTTTTACTTTGTCTTTTGTCTTATTCTACGTTTGTAGAAAAACGACACTAACAACAGAAAAAACTAACATTTTGACTACAGCTAACTTCTGGGTGTCGGATTTTCGTGACGGTGTCGATTGCGCGCGCGATTACTCTCATCCTTTTTACCTAACGTGCCAAAAGAAGTATAACTTCGAAATGTTTTGAGTTTTTTCATTGTAATTGTAATCATTTAATTGAGCCAGGTAGATGTCTCTCTCTAGCTTCCTAAGTCGCTTTTTAAAGGAGTCTTTCTTCTTTATAACGAAGCCTTGCTAGGTTGAGAACCACTAGCATTGATCGACGGGCGATTGACATTACAAAGTACAAGCGCTTATCGCCTATATACATTAATTTTAAACATTGAACTGTGTTTCCAATTACTTTGTACTTGTATTAATTTTTGTTTTTTAATGATAGAGTACGCTAGATAACAATGTTATTGTTTTTTTGGTGCTAAATTTTCAAAGGAGTTAAAACGAGGTCAAAAAGTCATTACTGCTTCTAAGGACTATATTTGAACGATTCGTGTTTTTTAAGGGTTCCGTACCCAAAAAGGTAAAAACTGAACCCTATTACTAACACTCGGCTGTCCGTCTGTTTGCCTTGCCGTCTGTTCAACTGTTATCTACCACCAGGCTGCATCTCATGAACCGTAGTAGCTAGACATTTAAGTTTATTTCTAGAAGTTTATTTCGGTTGCCGCTATAACAAATACTAAAAGCAGAATAAAATATATAAATAATTTAAGGGCCTTCCATACTACAAACGAGATTATTTTGTCAGTTTTACAGATAACTAGCTGACCCGACGTACCACCTAAAAGTCAAAAAACTTAAATTATCAATGTTCAAGTTCAAGTTCTTAGTTTATGTATGTTGAGTGTGTTTTGGTGTATAAAATAAAGTTTTTTATATTCCTCTACTATATTATGCATGTATTATACATAAAAACCTTCTTTTTGAATCAATCTATCTATTAAAACACTGCATTATAATCTGTAGCGTAGTTTTAAAGATCTATAGGGACAGACAGCGGGAAGCGACTTTGTTTTATACTATGTAGTGATATGCTACGGAACCTTAAAGCGTGAACCCGACTCGCACTTACAATCCGTTTTATACGGAACCTTAAAACGCGAACCGGACACTTACAATTAGCCGTTTTTTACTCCATCCTTCATACCAGGACAACAACGCATAACGCCGAATTGTTAAGGATTCTAATCGACCAAAGGGTTCCTTGTATTTCATTTGTAGTACTGTAAGGTACATTTCTAAAGTGCATGTCTGATTAGCGTTAATTAACTGAAGCATTGACATTGTACGTTGATAATGGCTATAAATTGAGTTAGCACTCTGATTGAAAAACGTGGACTCCGTTTTCAAGTTCAATGTGACAATTCTACGATATGACAAGTTCTAAGTTCTAAGAATTAGAAATGTAATGATTTCATTTTTTTATCCGACTGAAGCAGCAAACGATTGACGAATTGATGGTAAATGGTCACTGCCGCCTATGGACATCTGTAATCAACTACATACAGAACATGGGTTCCATCTGAAGTCCATCACAGATGCGTTGCTACTCCCGACGACTATGATGGTCGCCTCATGTGAAAGTGTGCCGGCAACCACACCCTTCTATCGAAACGCAAGAGATGCTTCACGCTAGAAATAGGTGTAGCGGTGGTATTTGCCCGGTCGAAAGACACTGATTCTACCACCTTGAAATTCTAGTAAATGGGTATCGTTTTTTATTAAATTGAAATAGTAAGCGAGCACGCAATCTACCTGATGGTAACTAAGTGGTCACTGCCGTTCATGGACATAGAATAGGGGTTCTGTGTCCACCAATTCGCACTTGGCCAGCGCGGTGGACTATGGCCTAAAAACTCTCTCATTCTGAGAGAAGACCCGTGCCCAGCAGTGGGACAATAATGGGTTCTGTGTAATCACAGATGCGTTTCTACTCCTGAGGACTAATGTGGTCAAAAGAAACCTTGGACGTGCGGAAACAAAAATAAATACTTATTTTATTTATATACTACCTTCTACTTCCATGCGTAAACTATTGTCGAAAACGGCTTATATATTTTTAACATTCTCTTTTTAAAACATTTTTGTGTCATGGATGTAATAAATAAATGATGGCCTCATTTATTTATGGCCAGGAATCAAACCTGGACACTTTGACATCTCGACTCGGAATTTTATTCCCTAAGCCACGTGGCTCGCAATTTGCAAAAACCTAATATTTTAGAAAGGAAAGGTTCAGTTATGTATGAATTACATGCCAAGTTTATTTACTGAAAATTACATAACAAACTAAAAAATAAAATGGGTACATATTGATAGATATAATTTTCAAATCGTGTCCGAAACAACGCATAATTATTTTAATCCTTACTTAGAAGGTAAGAGATTAAATGGGGTGATTTAATGAAGGTAGGAAAACAGTACCCAGATATTAATAATTTTATGTATATAAAAAGTTTTAATAAATATTTTATACAATAAATTGGATTAAATAGATAATATAAGTAGGTAATTCAATCATTACTAAATTGTCAAACTGCCTATTCATAATCGGTTAATATATGTACTTAAGTAAAAGTATTAGCTGTTAATTATTTTATCGAATAAAATCTATTCTTCTTTTATAATAACTTACATTTAAAATGCTATTTAAATAGTTCAAAAACGTTTGTAGCAAACAGAAAATATCCCATCAAAAAATAAGGTAACACATTTTAAAATAAACGAGGGTAGCGTTTATAACTCACCAAAATACTACGTAGAAATCAGAAAATCAAAGCAGCATTCACCACGCACAATACACCACAAAGTAAAAAAAGATTAAAATCGGATAGATAATGCCGATATTCGAAATTATGTAACGATGTTTACCGCGCGGGAACAGACGCGTCGATGTTACGCGCGTTTTTGGAACACTGGCCAAATATTCGAATTTGCCCACGAGCCCACGTCGGGATCGGCTGTTCCCATTGGTCGGACGTATGGATTTTTATTTTTTTACGCTCCGGAACTCCGCATACAGCCGACAGCCAGACAGACACGTATATTTCTATTTTCTTTTAGAACTGGCTTTTTAATTATAGTTTCGTCACTGATAAAAAATGTATATCTTAAGAAATGTCTTACATTATTTTCAATAAAATTTTACCATATTTTGTTAAAACTATAGTTATTTTTAAAATTCGGGACATACAGACAGGGTGAAAGTTAGGTACAGGGTATTAGTCTACTGGATTAGACGTCCCTATCTTGTCTTGTAAAATTACTTACGAATAACTAGCAACCAATTACATAATTTTTTTTGATAGAGTTTCATGATATCTAAGGAATTTAATAAAAGCGGTCGACAGGGTAAAAAAGCCCTCCGATTAAAAAAAAAATGTACGAAGTCTGATCATTTCTTTGAATAAAATTTGTCAAATTATTAAAGCTTGGTAAAACTGTTAAATTCGGTAAAACGAACGGCAACTATGGACTTCAAATTATTTTTTTTAATCCTATGCCTCCTGGCATGGAATTAAAAAATGGCTTAAAAGACTGATTACCAGATTTTTTTAAAGAATACATTTAAAAGATTTTCTTTAAAACATTTATTGATTTTTGTTTCAAACGGCCTTTGAACAAGTCAGTCAATTCTTGTTATAGAAATAGCCGATTTTTTTTCAAAGCACTAAATAGTTTTACGATTAAACAATAACCTGAACCGTTCCTAGCATCGGAGTAATTAGCCAATGTTTAATCAGAAGATTACAAATATGCATTAGCTGCCCAATGATACTGATTACGAAAATCGATTCAACAGATAAGAGTTGTGTGGATAGAACTAACAAGAATTGTACGAGTAATATACCTACGCTAATATTTTTCTTTTTTTTTTTTTGACAGGAGTTTCTAAGGAGCTTAGCGGAAATGGCAACTGTCACCCATGAATTTCTGTAAACAACTTCAGATAAGAATAAAATTCGACTTGAAGTCGATCACAAATTTACTGCTTGTTACAAAAATTAAACCCGTGGAGAGTTTGAATCAGGAATGTTTTCGAACTCCGTAAATATAACTGACACTATCGGATATTAAAAATCAAAATCTATCCTTATTTTCATTTTCGGATAGAGGGAAAACCTTACTGAGACGTATTTTTAGTAAATAATATCTAATGGATGGATTAAGTAGCTTTAATAATAACAGATATGACTGATTGTAATAGTAATTGTAACGTAATAATAACAAAATGATCATCTATTTGTATTTTACTGTAAAATTCCATAATACTCCGTAATCGAAACTATCCGAAAATGACGGATAATCCGATATAATTATATATCCGTAACCGTATCCGAAACCGGTACAATATTATTTCTATATCCGTATCCGTATTCGTATCCGTATCCGTATCCGTATTCAGGTCCGAAATTCAATTCATAACATCCCTGGTTTGAACCTCGACTTCTGCGGTTGAAGAGACAGAGTACTAATCGACAAAGTATTCCCACAGCTGGGCAAAAGCCTCTAACCATGGCTTAGGCCATAGTACTCCATGCTAGCCAAGTGCGAATTGAAAGATTTCACACAAGGAAACGGGCATAGCAGTTTCCTCACGATGTGGTCCTTTATCTTTACAACTGATAATAATTTCTTATTCACATATAATTTCTGATTTTGATAACGCGCCTGGAATTCAAATCTTAAAGCCCCGGTCACTGCTTTTTAATAATTAATTTCATTCTAATTATTACTCTTAGAATCATTGGAAATTAATTATCACTGATTTTCGGTGAAGGAAAACATCGCGAGGAAACCTACACACCCAAGAGTACTTTAAAAAAAGTTCTCGGAGGTGTGTGAAGCCCACTAATTCGCACATGGCCAGCGCGGTGGATTATGGCCTAAAACTCTCATTGTGAGAGAAAAGCCGTGCCCAGTAGTGGGTTGTACCCCATTACATTTGGTGGAAATAACATGATAAATACTTTAGTAACTACCTTTTTTTTTTTCTTTTTTTTCCAGAAGGAAACCTTCAAAAGGTAGCCGACGCCGTGGGAACGACGCAGGGTTATGTGGGATTTTTACCGCACTAAAACCCCCCCGGTGGCCGTCCTCGGCGCTGAAAAGGACGAATCCGGGATCTCGAAACGACGGTAAGCGACCACACATACCGCCGTCCTTCCCGGGATTGCCTGACCAAACGGTTCGAGCTCTCACTCTAGCCGTCTGCAACCCCGGAAGCCCCTTTTAGTCGCCTCTTACGACAGGCAGGGGATACCGTAGCCCTATTCTGACCCTGAGGCTACAGGGACGAGGCGCCGTTGCCGGTGGCCGCGGTGGATCCTTCTCCGAGATATGTAACTACCAAATGTTATCTGGAGTTAACAAGAGACGTAAATGGGCGTCAGTCGCTATCTACAATTAGATGGACTATAGAAAGCTTTTTACACACTGTTCCATAATAGTATTTTCTGTTTCGTGGATGCCATGAACACAATCAGAGATAAACATATAAACACCCAGACCCAGAACAATAATCTAAATTCATCATTCAGACACCTTTTTTTTTTGTTATCGAGAGGGAAACCTTTAAAAGGTACCCGACGCCGTGGGAGCAACGCCGGGTTATGATTTTTAACCTCACTAACAAACGGTGGCCATCCTCAGCGCTGCGTGGAGGACTCTGGGATCGCCAATGGAACACAAGCGAAGTCCTCCGAGCGCGATGCTCCCTTTGGGCTCTTTGCAGGGAGCATGGTACACACTGCGTCTCCTGATGCTTACGACAGCATGTGGCCACACATGCCGTCGTCCTACACGGGATCGCTCGGCTGGACGGTAAGAGCTCCCACTCTTACCGCCCAAAACCCTGGAAGCCCCTTTTAATCGTGTCTTACGACAGGCAGGGGATTCCTTAGCCCTATTCTGATCCCGGAACTACTGGGTTAACCATTCAGGCACCTGTCTGACAATGAGTCAAACCTGGCACCCACTGAGTGTCGGACCGGTATGGAAACCGCTCCGCCACGCGGCTCCTCAAATGTTACTAGCTGTCTGTTTACTAGCTCAATAAAAAAAACAATACGGGGAAGGCAACAACCAAATCCAGATTTATAAACGTAGTAGTTTACGTACAGGAAGTTTTTAATATCTTTTCTTAACTTACATAACCGACAATGCAATATTAGGTAGACATTCCATTTCACGAAGACTCTCACGTTTTCATTATTCTCTTATGCCTAACGTTGAAAATGTATTGCGCATTAAATCATGCTTGGCCAGTAAAGCTGTATAAATCTCAGGGGACTCATTCAAATAACGACATTGAGCATATCCTTTGTGGTCTCCAGAGACTTTAAGCGTTAGGTACCTACAATGATAGAATTGTATTTTGTTCAAACTGTCTAGGACCACTTAGAAAATCATAGCATTTAATACAGATTACAGACTGAACAAATAATGTCTTTATTAACGGTAAAGTCGGCAAATGCAAAGTTCCATTAAGAGATCTTGATTTATGTCGGATAGAACACAAACATAATTGGGTACTGATGGTTCTTGTATTCTACTTTCATAATCCAATTAAAGAATAAGACCAAGAGATCCAGGCTACATCTATCATGCCATCATTGAGTGTAATTTCAAATTATTTAGGTTAATCCAGTATGTAAGAATATGTTTATAACATAATCGGATTAGATACATCATCAAGAATACCATTTTTTTTTGAGTTGGTGTTGGTTCAAAAATTAAATATTATTAACACCAACATCGAAAATACTAAATGCCTAATTGCGGGCTGTATCATCATTACAAGTAATACCTGTTTTTTTGAATGAAAGTGAATGAAAGTTAATAAAATTGGATCGAAAAGCAAGAAGCTAAGGCCATAAAAACAATATTGAAGATATATTTTGACAGCTACATTTGACAACTTCAAACAAATTGTCAAATACACGTGTTTACATTGAAATTTTCAACTTTTTTATGTGTGTTTTTGTATAAACTAACCTAATGTGAATAAAAATATACAATGAATCCAAAAAAGTTACTAAAGAACCCATCTTTGGCGTATACCAGTAATCCGGACTATAGAAAACCGCCAAAAACAGCGAATCCGGTAAGTAACCTTTATATTCACTTTGTTTATATTCACACACTTCGACTTTTATGGAAGAATGTTAAAAAAATATTAATAAATGTAAATTTTCAAGTATATTGCTTTATATGCAGATGTTATTCAAGTTTCTGCGTTACACTTTGAATAGAGCGAATACGATTTACAATAGATTCAAGTTGATCTTGCTATTGTTTCCTTAAATGCTTATTTTGATATTGTTCTGGGTAGTAGAGATGAGCCCGGAAGGGGCGCAGCGCTAGGGGGCACCGGTGGTATCCGTTGGAGGTCCCGGGGTCCCCTGCAAGCGCAGAGGAAGGCCACCGAGGAGGTTTTAGTGGGTAGTATACTCTGTAGTGTGTGTGTGTGTGCACTAATATGTATATGTCTGACATCTAAAAATAATAGTAATCTTATACAATAACCCAGACGAAAACATTTTCATCATGCACTAATTGCTCAGTGCAATTGTGTTGGGCTTTAAGAACAAAATTTATGAGCCTGATCTTGTGGCCACAAAATTGTTGCGAGGGTGACGTGACGAGGGTGACGTAAATCTCCCAAATCTAATTCTTGCAGCAGTAAGAGAATGTTTCATGCCCAAGCAGATAGAGTAATTAGTGTAAAAGGGAATAATATATTTTTCGTTTCACAACCTAGTACCTACAATGCCTGGGAGCACCACACATCGACTCCTTCAACTACATGCTCCAAGACGGCCTAAAAGCCGCCATTGCAGACCTCATACCTGCCGAGTTCGAACTCCCCAAAGGCGAACGGGTCAAGATTACTATAGATGATGCAGCGTTCGCCAAACCCAGTGTACCCATAGAGGCGGTGGGTGTGAAGAATCAACGGGTGCTGCCAACAGAGTGTAGGCAGCGGGCTGCTACGTACAAGGGTGACTTCAAGATTAGAGTAACGTTTGCGGTTGATGGAAGGAGTGTATCTATCGATCGGTCCATGGGCAACTTGCCTGTAATGGTCAAGGTAAGAATAATTAATAGACCGTCTTTTCTTAATATGTTATTGAGTACTCAATACAGTGGCAGGTGGTAGAACCAGTGTAGTTCGACCGGGGAAGTATCACCGCCACACCTATTTCTAGCGTGAATCATTTATTGCGTTTGCGGAAAGGTGTGGTTGCTGGCACACTTTTATATGAGGCATCCATTTTAGTCCCCGGGAGTAGCAACGCATCTGTGATTGGCTTCAGGTAAAACCCATGTTCAATATGAAGTTGCTTTCAGATGTCCATGGGTGGCAGTGGCCACTTACCATCGGGTGGACTGCATGCTCGTTTTCTACATCAATCAGTTAAAAAGAATTATCAGCAAAATGCAGTAGTGGAAAAAACCGTTGATAAGCACTAGTCTCTTCCTTATTACATCCTTCAGACCAGAAGTCCAGAATCCAGTAGCACTTAACACTGTTTTTAGGGAGTAGGTAATCTCGTCAACCCATTATTGTCCCACTGCTGAGCATGGGTCTTCTCTCAGAGTGAGAGAGTTATAGGCCATAGCCAACCGCCTATGGGGCAACAATGTGTTCCATTGGATATCCCGGGGTCACCTGCAAGCGCGGAGGAAGGACACCGGGGAGGTTTTAGTGGGTAAAAATCTCGCATAACCCGGAGTCTCTCCCAAGGCTTCGGTGTTCCTTTTGAAGGTTTCCTCCTCGTCACAAAACAAAAGGCCATCACCGTGCTGGACAAATGCGTATTGATAGACATGTAGGTAGTAGATGCGTTGAATTCAATGGGTTGTTTAATTAGTAGTGGTTTCATATGCATTTTTTGACTACATAAATTTTTGTTTTTTTCATTTTAGTCTAAAACATGCCACTTAGCTGACTTATCGCCTGAAGAGTTGGTTAAACACAATGAACATGCTGATGAGTGGGGTGGATACTTCATTATAAAGGTTAGTACTTAATTACAGTGCTGCTTTAAGGAAAAATACTTAATTTATGGTCTATATTATAACGAAGTTATTTATTGATTCAATGTTTTTAAGTACATAGGTCGAAATTTAGACCTCATATGGGGCATAGTGTTCATGTGGTAAGCTATATAGTGTGATAAGCTCTATTGTTTAATGTAATAAATATTACGGTTTTATTGTACATTATTATATAATTAGAGAAGCAAATAAGCATACAGTCTGGCACCAAGGGCAAGTGGACACATCCACTTATATCTGTAAGCAATTTCCTACACAACAAGTGTTCTATCTAATGTCAATCACAGATGTGCATACATTTTAATAATCAACGGGTACTCACGATATGCATGCGGTTTTTGAAATCTTTAAGAATTCTTTTTGCCGATATTTCGACCTAGTTGCATGGATCGTGGTCACGGCGAAACTGCGGTGGCGGGGAGAAACCGTTGACAAGCACTAATTGTGGATTAACCCATCTACCCTTCGTCTAGTTCGTTTTTCTTTTTTAGGTTATTTCTTAGAGAATTCAAAAACCGCATATCGTGAGTACCCGTTGATTATTAAAATGTATCAATTTCGCGATAATACTAGTCTAAAATCATACAGATGTGCATGCTAGTCCCGAGGACTAAGATGGTTGACTTAGAGCTGATTCCCACTTGTCGGATGTCGGATACAAATATTAAATGGAGATCGGCGCCATTGTTCACACTTCGGTTAATAATCGGCTGTCGGCCGCGTTCGGAGCTAGTGACAATTTTAAGCACTCTGCGCGAGGTAACTGCACAATGGACGTCGAAGCTCTTGTTGTTATGTATTAATATTTAAGGAGAAAACAAAGAAAGGGAGCAAAGGAAAAAAATATTGGATGCACCCAATCCTGAGGGAACGATTTAGTTTAGGAACATTCCAGAACTTAATAACAGAATTGAGAAGTGACGAAATCAAGTTTGTCAATTATTTTAGGATGTCGAAATCACGGTTTTCAATATCCACATTTAATGATCTACTGGCTCAAATATCAGAGGGCAGTCCGCCCCGGCACCCGACAAAATATGAACAGCGCTAGTCTTACGTAAAGGCGAGCGAGATCCAACACCATTTTTTTCCAGGCGTAGAGGGTTGGCAAAACACCCAACATTTACTGTCGGCGCCGACACAAAATCGGTTTCCGATGAGTGTGAATAGCTTCATATAAAATGCTCCGCTACTAGAACCTCCGATTATTATTCCTGTCCGACATCCGACAAGTGGGAATCAGGTCTTATATAAAAGTGAGCCAGAAACCACACCTTCCAATAAACGCAAAAACTGCTTCACGTTAGAAATAAATGTGGGGCCGGTACCTCTCCAGTCGAACTACACTGGTCCTGCCACCTGGTTTTCTATTCTTAAATGGTTCCAGGGTCATGAAAGACTAGCCCGGATGCTGCTAGTCACGCGAAGAAACTACCCAGTAGCAATCAAGAGATCCGGTTGGAAGATGAGGGGAAACCTGTTCTCGGACTATGGCGTTCTCGTTCGCTGCGTCACTGATGATCAGACTAGCACGGTAAGTTCTATGATGACTTTTAATATGTCGGTAATGGATGATTCATTCATCCCCCGTCCTCTTCAGCTTTGGAGCTCTTCCAGGAGGAGATGTTGCTCCTATTTTTATATATTAAATGATTTGAATGCTTGCAATCGCGAGTGGTCTTTAATCCATTGTCGTTCCACTGCTGAGAGAAGTAAAGTTTTAGGCCATAGTCCACTAAACTAGCTACATGCGAATTTAACTTTTTTTATACACTATAGACCTATCACAGTTAACGGGTACTGACCCGTTACATATTAAAAGCAACCAAAATCTTCACAGAACAACGTCCTCCACTTCCTACAAAACGGTACATGCAAGCTGAGGTTCTCTCATCGCAAGATAATGTACTACGCACCTCTCCTGCTCATTATAAAATGCCTGGTGTACTAGCCCGACCACTACATATAGCAAATACCCGTTAATAAGTACTCGTTAAAATTTGTTAACGGGTACTTACCCGTTACATATTAATATACCAATATCTTCACAGAATAACGTCCTGCACTTCCTACAAAACGGCACATGCAAGCTGATGTTCTCTCATCGCAAGATGATGTACTACGCGCCGCTCGTGCTCATCATGAAGTGCCTGGTGGACTGGCCCGACCACTACATATATAGATTGCTGTTGCATGGGAAGAAGAATGATTTGTACTATGTCAAGTGAGTGGGTTTAAGTTTATAGATGGGCGGCAGTGACCACTTAACATTCGGTGGACTGCATGCTGCATTTTGATGGTGGTAGAACCAGTGTAGTTCGACCGGGGGAGTACCACCTATCTAGCGTAAAGCATTTCTTGCGTTTCGATAGAAGGGTGTGGTTGCCGGCACACTTTCACATGAGGCGACCATCATAGTCCTCGGGAGTAGCAACGCATCTGTGATGAAACCCATGTTTTGTATGAAGTTGATTACAGATGTCCATGGGCGGCAGTGACCACTTACCATCAGGTGGACTGCATGTTCGTTTGCTACTTCAGTCAGATAAAAAAATAAAAAAAATCTAAGCTTCTGTTATTGTATTTAAATATTATTTAATATTTAAGGCAATAAATTTATTATTATTATTAAATACAAGAACTGCTTCACTTAGACATGTACCCGTAGAACCCTTCTTACAAGCAATCCTTTCAATTCTCAGTTGCATACAAAACATGCTCCGTGAGCTACACGAACAAGGCCTCCAAACGTCCCACGAATGCAAGGTCTACCTAGGCCGAATGTTCAGGCCGAAGCTATCCGAGCTGCCGCCCTGGACCACCGACCTACAGGCAGCGGACTTCCTGCTGAAGAGGTGTGTCATGATACACCTGACTGACCCCAAGGACAAGTTCCACGCGCTGGTCTACATGGCGCAGAAGTTGTATGACGTCGTACAGAATAAATGCAAGGTATATAGAAAGATCTTTATTTAGTCAATTTTTGGGTTACAATATTATTGATTACATAAGATGTTTAAAAAAAAAGAAAAGGGCGCCAAAAATTGAATATGCCGGTTAAGGCGTTCTATATGTATGGCACTCACATACTCGTATTTATCATTAAAAGACTTACAATTAGACACTATATTACAGCTGATAACTTTAGAAGATTAAATATCTTTTGTATTTTATATTTTTAAATCATCGTTTAAGAATTCGTCATACGTGTAATAGCATTTTTCTATTAATATATTTTATATTTATATATAATAATGTTGTTTCTAATAAATGTTTTTTTTTTACATTCTAATGCCAATTTTAATGCTAATCTTATAAAAAAAAACATTCACACGTGCTTACGTGTGTGTACACGCACGCACACGTACGTACTTTTATGGGGGCTTCTCCACTAGTGTTAAAAAAAACTACGTTTTCCACTAAACGACAGTTTATTACCACAATTACACTTCAACAAAAGTCTTTAATTTCCTAAGTTTTTAGAAATACCTCAACGCGACGGAGCTCAAATTCTAACTAACGATTTTATTAAAGAAATATATAATTGTGAATTTCGCTTACCGTGCAACCTCAATTTGATTGAATCCGCGTGACGCATTTGCCTGATTATGCTAAATTTGCTATAACAAGGGTTATAACAGTACGCACACACACACACATGCGTACGCACGCACACACAGAAGCTCACCCTAAGCACAACACAAATTGATACACACTTTCCCTTGATAATCGGCTCAAGCATCGAGACCCTGTAGATTAGAATAATCTGTCCCCCGTATATCTTTTTTTTACCTGATTGAAGTACCTAACGAGCATGCAGTCCACCTGATGGTAAGTAGCCACTGCCGGCTATGGACATCTGTAATCAACTTCATACAGAACATGGGTTCTATCTGAAGTCAATCACAGATGCATTGCTACTTCCGAGGAATATGATGGGCGCCTCATGAAAGTGTGCCGGCAACCACACCCTTCCATTGAAACGCAAGAAACGCTTCACGCTAGAAATAGGTGTAGCGGTGGTACTTCCCCGGTCGAACTACACTGGTTCTACTACGTTGAAAGACATGGCCGAAGCATATAAGAGGCCAGGAAGTTGATAAATCCTATATAAATACCATACATTGTTTGCAGGTAGAGGGTGCTGACGCAGTAATGGTCCAGGAGCTGCAGGTCGGTGGCCACCTCTACCTGCAGGTGCTGAAGGAGCGGCTGCAAACCCTGCTGTACATTCTCAAGGCCAACATCCTCAAACGAGCCAGAAGTAGCGGGACAATGACGTTGGGATCGGTGAGTGTAATAATTTATGATAATACTAGTTGACCCGGCGAACTTCGTTCCGCCAAAAAGTCAAAAATCTAAAATTATCAGGGTTCCTCCACTATGTTATGCATTTATTATACATAGAATACGTCACACACCTTCGATTTGCCGACGATATAGTCATCTTGGCAGGTTCGCTGACGGACCTCAGCACAATGCTAGACGACCTCAACAGTGCCTCACAACGGGTGGGTCTTAAGAATGCTATGCTCGGAATTTCGCTACGCGACATGATTCGCAACGATGAAATCCCTAGACGAACGAAGGTTACCGACATAGGTCACAAAATCAGCAAGCTGAAGTGGCAGTGGGCCGGCCATATCGCTCGAAGGACCGATAACCGATGGGGAAGAAATTTCCTCGAGTGGCGACCACGTTTAGGCAAAAGGAGTACAGGTCGCACCCCTACCAGGTGGACCGATGACCTGAAGAAGACAGCGGGAAACCGTTGGATTCAGAGGGCACAGGACCGGTTGGAGTAGCGCCATTTAGGGGAGGCCTATGTCCAGCAGTGGACATCAAAGAGCTAATGGATGGATGGATACATAGAAACCTTCCTCTTGAATCACTCTATCCATTAAAAAAACTGCATTAAAATCCGTAGCGTAGTATTAAAGATCTAAGCATACATATTATATATAATGACAGACAATACATAATAATGACAGACAGCAAGAAGCGACTTTGTTTTATACTATGTAGTGATAAATAATAGATATTGAGATGATATGATATGACATATATCTGATATGTCATAATAGACCTGACAAAACTATACGGTGAGTGAAAATATATATACTTTCTTTTTTATTTATCTTAAAGTAGTAACAAACAAGCATGCAGGCTCTCTGACGTTAAGTAGCTGCTGCAATAGACTTCTGTAATAGACCCCAGATGAAATGAAATGAAATGAAATATCTTTATTTTGCATAGGCCTATGGGGGCACTTACAAATTGTCAGTTACAGATAAGTTTAGTCCTCAAGTTTGGTGGCAGATGCCTATTTACCTCTAAGAACTTGGAATGTTTCGGATAAGCGGCTTTTAAAAAAACCTTTCAGAGAACATAGCAGTACTTAAATTAAAATACTGTTATTTAGTCGTAGTCGATCCAAACATACATACACTCCAGAGTTGCCAGGCGTCCCGATTTTTCAGCCAAAATTAAATGTCGCGCTTGACAGGCTCAGTCCCGCTTTTCGGGAAGACTGGACTTTTGAAAAAAAGGTCGCCAGTTGCAAATATAAGTGGAATTGCAGATGTTGCCCAAAAAAAGGTCGCCAAATCCTCCGGCCCTCCGTACTCCAAGGAGAAAACTAAAATTTTTGTCCGTGTATCTGTAAGACGCGACACCCTTTGTACCGAGACGACTGTTGTCCCGCTCTGACTATGAAATCCCGCTTTTTTCACTCAAAAAGTTTCTAAACACCGATTTACTAAAGAAAATCTGGCAACGCTGATAAACTCCAAAAAGTGTAACTGTCCTTCTGACAATAAGGACTGGTAATAAAAATATAAAAAATCTTTGTTTTGCAGAAAGAGCTACAACAGCTGATGCGAATGTCCGGCAACTTAGAGCAGAAGTTCGAAACATTCCTCGCGACGGGCAACGCCCCGTCCAACAACGTGAACCTAGCGCAGTACAAGGGACTGACGATCGTCGCTGAGAACATCAACCGGATGAGATATATGTCGCACTTCAAGTGAGTATCTTGTACAGTATAACCTAACACCGTCCAACAACGTGAACCTAGCGCAGTACAAGGGACTGACGATCGTCGCTGAGAACATCAACCGGATGAGATATATGTCGCACTTCAAGTGAGTATCTTGTACAGTATAACCTAACACCGTCCAACAACGTGAACCTAGCGCAGTACAAGGGACTGACGATCGTCGCTGAGAACATCAACCGGATGAGATATATGTCGCACTTCAAGTGAGTATCTTGTACAGTATAACCTAACACCGTCCAACAACGTGAACCTAGCGCAGTACAAGGGACTGACGATCGTCGCTGAGAACATCAACCGGATGAGATATATGTCTAGGGATTGCAATCCGGAAAACCGGATCCGGTAATCCGGCGGATCCGGCACAAATTTACACAAACCGAATCCGGTACCAATTCACCACCGGATCCGGACCTCCACCGGATCCGGTGATTGTATTTTTTGACAAGGATTTCACATTACAAAAATAATTACCGTTAGCAATCGATCCTTTTTTTTACACTGTTTTAACCGTTTGATTAATGCCGCCGGATCCGGTCGGATCCGGCCGGATTGCAATCCCTATATATGTCGCACTTCAAGTGAGTGTCTTATACAATTTAATACTTTCTATACACATAAGCCTAGAATAGGATTTTCTTTTGTGTCGTTTGTACCACTGACACATACAAAGACGTATACAGGGTGTAATCGTTAAGTGTGCACAGGCAATTATTCCGTAACTATTACAGATATCAAAAAGCATTTAACTGATATCAAAAGAGTACCTAATGAGTAAAATGACACCATTAACTTTTAAAAATATAAAGAGTTATATCCAAAAACTTTACAATAAACGCAAACCTGGAAACACTTGTGGTGACCGGAAAAATACAGGGCAAGAGGCCACGGGGGCGCAGTCCAATGCGTTGGTCTGATCAAATCCGCACCAATCTCGACACCACCGTACATCACGCCCTACACACAGCTGTAAGCAGAGTTTGTTGGAAAAACATTATCGAAAGAAAGGTGACAAATAGAGACCACGACCCTCAGCATTGAGGAACACGAATCAAGGAGGAGGAGTAGAAAGTAGATTAGTAGAACTAGTACATTGTACGATAATAAATTGTTTTTTTTAGGAACATGTTAACGGGCGAACATGAGAAAGAGGGACATGTTAATAATGTAGGTACTCCTGGGTCTGGGTGTTTGTGTGTTCGTCTTGTGTGTGTCCGTGGTACCCGCGACACAGGTGAAAATACTAGTGTGGGGATATGAGTGTAGAAAGCGTGTTTTTTTTTAACTTTACCTATTCTACCACCTTGAAAACTTGGGACCTTGGACGATCTATATACATTCTACCAACGTATTAACCTATATACATTTTCACGCCCAGGGCAATCCACCGAGGCTCCTTCTTCATGGAGATGCGTACCACGGAAGCTCGGCAGTTGTTGCCGGACGCGTGGGGCTTCGTCTGTCCAGTGCACACCCCCGATGGAGCTCCCTGTGGACTGCTTAACCATCTCACATCTTCCGCACAGGTGGGTAAACTTTGGAGATCCCGGAGAATTCTACATAGTGTGCGTTCCATTAGACGTTCACAAAGTGCACGCTCACGACCGCAATTTTTCCCGTTCCATTAGCTTGGAACACCTTGTTAGATGGGTCGTCGTGAGCGTCGCGTGGGCGTAAGTCATGACGTCATGAGTGACGTATTCGCCGCGACCACAACGACCGCCGTCGTCTTGTGGAACGACGTTTTGGGCGTTTGGGGCTTTGTGAGCGTCTTCTGGAACGCGCCCATAGTCAAGTGTTGCTCGCATGGCGTCGGGTATCTTTTGAAGGTTTGCCTTCTCGAGAAGAAAAAAAAATCGGTGAAGCACACATGCCAAGGATGGAGCACCATTTTGTATTTACTAGTGTGGCGACCTCCCGCTACTCATCAAGAGATGGCGCTACTAGTATTCTGAAACACGCTATCGAAGCATTCTCAGAATCCTGCATATATACAAGTTCCGAACATCAACTGTCGGAGCACGGCCGCTCCCCAGGCATGATCACCTAGCCTGGCGGGAGATCTCCCTTTCCCAAACTAGTTTATTCCAGCTGCTTCGCCGGCTTTGATCCAGTCTGATATGGTAATGAGTATCCCATGTGTTAATTTTATCAAGGTTAAAGGAAAAGCACCGATTGTCAGACCTTCTCAATACGCTCACAAAATTCATGAGAATCGGTCAAGCCGTTTCGCAGGAGTACGGAACGAACATTGTGACATGAGAATTTTATATATAATTATATAGATTTAGATTTTAGATTATTATTATCGCAAAATTGATACATGCGAAAGAATTCTAAAATAATTAAAAAACAGCACATCATGAGTACCTATTAGATATTAATAAACATTATACGAAATTATAAATACTAGAATTGTGCTATATTTTACAGGTAACGCAGATACCGGATGCGAAGCAAGTCGAAAATTTGCCGAGTGTGTTGGAAAGATGCGGTGAGTATATCGATTTTTAAGCTACTTTCTACTTAGACTGTTGCTATCTCTCTTTAGAAGCTCTTTATAAGATTAAAATAATAACCACCTGGCATGGTCATTATTTTTAAGACGCACATTATATACACATATCACAACACACACATACACCTACCACAATATACATCACAATACACACACACATAAACTCGGTCAATACATACACTCATATCACAATACATAAACTCTGTACGATATTAAATAATCGATAATTCGTTCAGGTATGGAGCCAATATCAATAATAGCCCAGACTCCCCTGTCGAAGGACGTGTACAAGTACCCGGTGTTCGTGGACGGCAGGCCGGTGGGCTACTTCCCCGAGGTCACCGTGGACAAGTCCGCTGCGTACCTCCGGACCCTCAAGACCAAGGGGGAGGAGGTGCCTATCACCACGGAGATTGTTGTTATACCGAAGAAACAGGTTAGTGGAAATGTTTTGATTTTGTACTAGGATATTTTCAGAGATGTCTACCAGGGCAATGAGTGTCCTGTAGTTCCGAGATCAGAATAGGGCTACGGCATCCCCTGCCTGTCGTAAGAGGCGACTAAAAGGGGCTTCCGGGGTTGCAGACGGCTAGAGTGGGAGCTCGAACCGTCCAGGCAGGCGATCCCGGGAAGGTCGGCGGTATGTGTGGTCGCATACCGTCGTAAAGACTAAACGGGGCGGTGGGCCCAGCCGCCCGCAGGGAGGAGCCCGATGGGGCAACGCGCCGAATGGATTCCGGTTGCGGTCCTTTGGAGGTCCCGGAGTCCTCTTTATAGCGCTGAGGACGGCCACCGGAGCGGTTTTAGTGCGTCGACAATCGTCAACCCATTATTGTCCCACTGCTGGGCACGTATCTTCTCTCAGAATGAGAGAGTTTAGGTCATAGTCCACCGCGCTGGCCAAGTGCGAATTCATTGACTTACCTTCGAGTTTTTTTTTAAAGAACTCGGGTGTGTAGGTTTCTCCTCACGATGTTTTCCTTCACCCAAAAGCAATGATAATTAATTTCTAAATCAATTCAATTCAATGAGTGTACTATATGATTTATTTTATACTAGGGATTGCCCGCGGCTCTGCCCGTCTTGGTCATGTCTACCGCGGTAGAGATGATGCTGTGTAGTAATCTGGATCATAAATGCTCTGTATGCGAAATTGCAGCGAAATACGATCAGGACTTTTTGTGTGAACTACACTGGTTCTACCACCTTGAGACTTTATCACATAGACTAATTTATTTTTAAATATGAAGCCTGCGATTAGATAAAAGAGGGGATGGAATTTTTTTATTATCATAATAACATCATGGGTATCAAATGAAAGGTAGTAAATATATCACAAAAATATGCACATTACAATACTTTCATGTTACTATTTTGACTCAAAACCAAAAAAGCGTTTAACTCAATAACTTATTACGTAAAACAAAAACGCTCTTGTTTAAAAATAATCTCTTGCAACTGAAATCAGCTGTTTTTAAGCATTCGGATATTTGTATTATTAATTTAACCGACGACCCGCGTAGAGCGGTGACGATACTGGTCTGACGCGCAATGGGTCCCGGGTTCGATTCCCGGCCAGACAGGTATCTGAATGATGAGTTTAGATTCGTGGGTATTTATGTGTGTCTTGTGTGTGTCCATGGTACCCACGACACAGGAGGAAATCCTACTGTGGGGCTATGAGTGTAGAAAGTGTGTTTAACAATGTCAATTGTTCTTACGCTACCGGAACACGACGTCAACTGAGAAGTCCCAGCAAGAAACTCAGCAGGTTTGACTTATTTGTTTGTCTTCAGATCATTCATATAACAGTGCTTATAGTTAAAACAGGTTTGCAGATTTTGCCAACTTGACTCTTCATACAAGTTTTTTTAGAAAAACTGTGAGCCTGAGACCTCTGTTCTGTAACACAGAGATCTATTGATTAATCTCGTTTTAAAGAAAAATCTATAGAAAGATGCGTATTCGTAGTTTTAGTAGAGTTGGCAAAAATTGAGACAGACCCTTGTAATTGTCACTAAGTAGAAATTACATTGTAGGTTTTTTTTCTTTTTTATACCAATTTGTTCTCATATGAAAAAAGTTAGCTCCAATGAAATCTTTCACCTTGCTTTTATGATTAGTTCCAATTATATTATTAGTATTATTAGTTCTAAGCTTATTTTTTATCTGATTCTGGCAGCAAACGAGCATGCAGTCCACCTGATGGTAAGTGGGCACTGCCCGTGGACATCTGTAAGCAACCTCATATAGAACATAGGAACTATCTGAAGTCAATCACAGATGCGTTGCTACTCCCGAGGACTATGATGGTCGCCTCATGTGAAAGTGTGCCGGCAACCACGCCCTTCCATCGAAACGCATGAAATAGGTGTGGTGGTGGTACTTCCCGGTCGAACTACACTGGTTCTACCACCTTGAAACCTTGCTTTTTTTATTATCAGACGGATCGTCCGTGCCCTTTTTTAGCATGGTTTTATTTTTGTCTTCACGTCATTATCACAGCTCCACTACGAGCCTTCGCCGTCGACATCGCCCACAACTAGGTAACAGTGTAAGCTCCCAGTGTAGGTCCCAGCTGTGTGCGGTGGCGGCAGCGGCAGAAAACCTTATCTAAGCTTACTATGTAGGACCAATTTTTTTAAATTATGTTTTGTTTTGTAATCATCATTATTATTATATTAGAGCAGTGGTTCTCAAACTTTTTGAACGACGGAACCCTTTTGGGAAGCAAAATATTTGATGGAACCCTAAAATAAAACAATTGTTTTTATAAGTGTATTTTTTATTAATCAGCATAATAAAATTACAATGTAACACTTACTAACTATTATTTACTTCACCACTTGGCAAGGACAATAATAAAAAACATGAAAAAAGAAAAAATCTAACTAGTGGGAGATATCAAAGTTTTTTTTTTCTAAATACTTGCGGAACCCCGACAGAGGTATCACGGAACCCTAGGGTTCCGCGGAACACACTTAGAGTACAGCTGTATTAGAGTATTGGGGGTTGGGATATTTTGGGACATCTTAGGACTTGCTTTCATTATAATGTATCGCACGTCAAGCCATTGACGGTTTCGACTCTTACCTTGTGTTACAGAAGTAGAATTGGATGGCCAAAGTAAACGACACATTATGTACAACATTGTTATATTCTCACGATTTTACACGTATACAATTTCAGAATACATTCGGACAGAGTAACGTCTTACACTTGCGAATTATTAGAATGATCCATATTACGATAATACCCTCCCTTTTATACTAAAAATGGCAGGCGTTAAGGAAACCGTCACAGAGACAAAAACATTGCTATTAATCTATTACATTATATAAAATTAAATATATGCATTTATAATATTTATTTATATAACCATTTATTTATGATGTGACTTCTATTGATTTATGATATTTATAATAACATAGCACGATCAATTTAAATACAATCATTATATAGATTCTTATTGATGTTTATAACTAATGTAGTCACGAGTTTAACAGTAGTGTCCCCAGGCAAGCTACTTGTTGGTTTGTAACACTTGCTTAGTTATGAAGTGTATTTGCAGGTGTGTTCGCAGTACGCCGGCGTGTTCCTCTTCACGTCGGGCGCTCGGATGATGCGGCCGGTGATCAACCTGTCCACTGGGCAGCTGGAGCTCATTGGGACTATGGAGCAGCTGTATCTAGATATTGCTGTCACACAGGGGGAGATATACCCAGGTATGTTTTGTTGTGGATACTGATGTGACGAATGTGCTTATTTGAACTTTTGCGAATATTGGCGCCGTCAGGTTCATTTTTTTTAATGTACATCTGTTTTTGAGTGCATACTGCAGTTATTTATTAAAGTTATTTATTACTAGCTGTGCCCGCGACTTCGTCCGCGTGGAATAGTTATTATGGGCATAATTTATTTTTGCAAACAACCTCCTCAGCTTTATAAATTATAGCTGTTTCCCACGACCTTGTCCGTTTCATTTTCTATTATTATTTTAAACAATTTAGTTTTGAATAGAACATAGCTAACTCATATAGCTCATATATAAAAAAAATAATTGTGAAATTATTAGAACCTAAAACAAAATATCCTTAAAACAAAATCAAATAGTATTTAAAAAGTATTATTACACGACGATAAAACGACGCAAGATCTCTAAGATCTAAAATGTTCATTGAAATTAAGTGATGTCAAAGACAATTTTGTTCACAATTAAATACTCTTAATCAACAACACATTTATTTGGACAAAGATTAATATTATTACGTTGATACAACTCTTAACTAATTTCGACCGAATTTGATTACCATGAAAACGGTTCTAGTGAGTTAATCTTAAAAGATAGACATATACAGTCGCGGACATTTTTTTAGATCATTTCAAGAGAAATAATTATTTCATACATATATTTTTGGTATCTTGTACCGTTTTCGCAGCGCACGCAACGGAAGTCCTCAAGGATGTATAATTTGCCCCGATTTTTCCATTATTTCTTCGCTCCTAATAGTTGCAGCGTGATGTTATATAGCCTAAAGCCTTCCTCGATAAATGGTCTATTCAATACAAAAAGATTTTTTAAATTCGAACCAGTAGTTCCTGAGATTAGCGCGTTCAAACAAACAAACTCTTCAGCTTTATATATTAGTATAGATATCGGGATATACTTTTTCAACCAACTCCTCCACATTTAAACGAAGACGTATCGATATAAAGATTGATTTTGACTTTTCCGGGTAACAAAGCACTATTATCTACTTATAGTAAATCATTAGAAAATTGGAATATCACTGAACAGCGACATATATTCTAAGTTCATATTTTGTTTCATGTGGTCAAAGATAAGATCTTTTAAGAGGTGCATCGGGCTATTTGTGCGCGTAAATTGTTCTTTGTAAAGCAGAAGACAGAATCAAAACACTTTTACAATTCATACGAACAGGGCGCACCCGCTTGCAGGGCGCTGCCGCACCCTGCTTGCTTATTTTTTATGTTTTCTTTTATGTTCCAACCTAACCTAACCCATCCTGTTTAAAAAGCTACCGCTAAATCCAACTCTTAATAATAACATGACAATACTCCTGCATTTTCAGGATTTAGGTATTCAACGTGACACTTTTTATCATAATGTTCTCTCAGGAACGGGTCGTAATGTATTGTAATCAATAAGTACCAAACTCATACGGCTTAAGTAGGTTGTGTACTTAGATTATCAGGGTTGATGAATTGAAGTTTAATTTATTAATCACATTTCAATTTAATGAGCTCTCATTAAACTCATAATATATACTAAAAACAACCGTAAGCATTATGTGACTACCTTTTATAATTTAGGCTTGCACTATCCCGCATCATCAGGGAGGAGTTGAAGGTAAAAAAATATCCCGTGTCTTTGCTTAGTATTCTTATTACTTATACGTAAGCACTTGCGAGCCAACTTCTATAGCTTGGGCTTGCAGTATCCTGCATCATCAGGGCTGAGGAGTTTAAGGTCGAAATTGTCATCATGTGTCCTTGCTTAGTAATTATATTACATACCCGAAAGCATTAAATGGCCAACTCCTATGGCTTAGGCTTGCAGTACCCTGCATCATCAGGCTTGAGGAGTTGAAGATCGCAATTTTCATCTTGTGTCTTTGCTTGGTAATTATATTACATACCTGAAAGCACTAAATAGCTAACTTCTATGGCTTAGGCTTGAAGCACCCCTGTATCATCAGGGTTGAGGAGATGATGGTCAAAATTTTCATCTTGTGTCTTTGCTTAGTAATTATATTACATACCCGAAAGCACTAAATAGCTAACTTCTATGGCTTAGGCTTGAAGCACCCCTGCATCATAAGGGTTGAGGAGATGATGGTCAAAATTTTCATCTTGTGTCTTTGCTTAGTAATTATATTACATATCTGAAAGCACTAAAAAGCTAACTTCTATGGCTTAGGCTTGAAGCACCCCTGCATCATCAGGGTTGAGGAGATGATGGTCAAAATTTTCATCTTGTGTCTTTGCTTAGTAATTATATTACATACCCGAAAGCATTAAATAGCCAACTCCTATGGCTTAGGTTAGCAGTACCCTGCATCATCAGGCTTGAGGAGTTGAAGATCGAAATTTTCATCTTTTGTCTTTGCTTGGTAATTATATTACATACCCGAAAGCACTAAATAGCTAACTTCTATGGCTTAGGCTTGAAGCACCCCTGCATCATCAGGGTTGAGAAGTTAAAGGTCAAAATTGTCATCATTTGTCTTTGCTTAGTAATTATAATAAATACCTGAAACACCAAATGCCCATCTCATAAAGTTTAGGCTAGCAGTATCCTGCATCATCAGGGGTGAGGAGTTGAAGGTCGAAATTTTCATTTTGTGTCTTTGCTTAGTAATCATATTACATACCCGAAAGCATTAAATGGCCATCTCCTATGGCTTAGGCTTGAAGTAACCCTTCATCATCAGGGTTGAAGAGTTGAAGGTCAAATTTTTACCGTTCATCTTTGCTTGGTATTTTTATTACATAACCGTAAGTACCAAATAGCCAACTCTTACGTTTTAGTCTTGAAATACCCTTACATCATCAGGGTTGAGGAGTTGAAGATCAAATTTTTGTCCCACGAATTTGTTTAACAATCTTATTATATATCCATAAAAACAAATTGACTTACTTCTACGGTTCAGGCTAGCAGTACCCCTGCATCATCAGGATTGAAGAGTTGAAGGTCAATTTTTTTAGGAAATATCTGCTTAGTAATCTCATTCTACATTCAACCCAATTGGACTCCTACAGCTTAGGTTTGGCCGAGTATCGCTAATTTCGTTAATTTGCTTCAAGGAAATGGATCCTATGATCAGAACCGTATCAAACTCATCAGAGTACCCTTGAAGTACATTCTTTCAAATAAAAGAAAAATCATCAAAATCGGTTGGCGGGAAATTGAGTTATTCATCTATTTATCGCGCACATCGTTAATGCAAATATCAGACTTATGCGCTTTTCTTATGGATGTCACTGTCAAAAGTGAACTAAAAATAAATGGGACCCCATGACACGCACTACCTTTCAAATGAAAAAATAAATCATCCAAATCCGTTCACCCAGTCCGGAGAAATCCAGTAACAAATATAAAATTTAAAAAAAAAAAAAAAAAAAAAAAAACAGACGAATTGATTGAATTGAATTGATCCTCCTTTTTGGAAGTCGATGCGAAATACTAAATATTATTGAGGTGGCCTCAAAATTGACTGACTTTCATACAAACTTACATCTTCTATTTGGGTTAAATTGGGGGGGGGGGGTCACAAAATTCATTCTTAACTGACGTCTACGTCATAAAATGAACACCTAGTAAAAATCATATTCGTATCTTTAGCAGTTTAGGCTCTACGATGTTAATTCAATAGATGAGTGAGAGAGCATCCATTCGTTTATATATAAATATATATAGATATAGAGATATAGATTTGTATAGTATCAAATAACATAGGTACACACATAACCAATAAAAAATACATAACAAAGGAATACATTTTACAGACCACAACATGTTTAGTTTCAACCAATTCAACTATGCAGTAACTTATATTAACACTTATCGAACACAGAATACATACTGCGTAGTTTTAAATTGACATAACTTTTTTATTTATAAACCGATTTACATAAAATAAACACTAAATGTTAAGTGAAGTTTCCCACAACACATCGCTGAAAATTATATTCAAATTGGATAAGCCGTTTCTGAGATTAGCGTTTTCAAACACACAGACAAACAGACAAACAGACAAACAGACAAACAGACAAACAGATAAACAGACAAACAGACAAGATTTCTAAAAAACATTATTTTGGGTTCTATATCGTATTAAAGACCTCTAGAAATGGTTTTCACCTAAATTTATTCCATGTACAGACAGCGACCTCTTACAGATTTATTATAGTATAGATATATTCGCAAAACATTCGCACATTCTTTGCGAATGCGAATATTCGTTACAACATTAGATTTGGAAACCACCAAAAAGTATTCGTCGCAGTGAGAGCGACTCCCGATCATATAATAAAATAATAAATAATAAAAAAATCAATTTATTGCTACATACCACACTTAAAATTACAAAATAAAAATATCTTATATAATAATTAGTACATGAGCAACAGGAGGCGGCTCAGCTTGAGCTGACATAGGCCTATCGTCCTACGCAGCGCTGTTTTTCAGCCTTTCCCTATCCCTGCTGATGGACGGGAGTAAATAAGAGTGCTCCCCAACTCCCTTCATAAAATTTTTAAACTGCAGTATCAGTATAAATTCACTCTTGCCCATGCGTGTATATTTTTGTTTGTGTATGTGTGTGTGTGTGTGTGTGTGTAAGTGAGTGTGAGTGTACGTGTAGTTGTAGTGATCAGAAAAAGATTTTAAGTCGAGGAATTTCCAGTAAGCGTGGTTTAGATTTTCTGCAGCAAATTGTCGTTTCAGCAATGCCGATCGGTACTTTAACTTAAATGTTTTAGAACTCATTTTAAGTCTCAATGGTGGTGGTAAATTGTTCCATATTTTTGCTGCAGAAAATCTAGAATATATAGGACTAGATTATATAGATATTTGCCCCCAGGTAAAACAACCCACATGGAGTTGTCCAAGTCAGCCTTCATGAGCAACCTCGCCCAGTTGGTGCCGATGCCGGACTGCAACCAATCTCCTCGGTAACTATATTATATCTATTGTTGTCAACCCATTATTGTCCCACTGCTGGGCACGGGTCTTCTCTCAGAATGAGAGAGTTATAGGCCATAGTCCACCGCGCTGGCCAAGTGCGAATTGATTAAATACTCGTAATACGAGTATATCAATTGATTAATTAAATATTTAGATTTTTTAGATATGTCGTCGCTTACCTAAGTTGATTTAACTTACATATCCCTACATATAATTAAAATGACGCATATATATTTAAATAAGTAGTTTAGGCTGAGAATAAGTTACAATCGAAATTGTATGTAATTTTATACCTTCTTACAAATTTCATTTTTTTGTGTCTGTTTGTTTGCTTTTTAAGTTGCTTTTAACCAACATTATTAAATTTGATACATTGGACAATTGTAGTCTATACCTTGAGGAAACTTCGCAACCTAAAATAAATATAAAGAGATTACAGGTGTCCAATAAAACAGCTCACCATCAAGTGTACTGCAGAGTCGGTTGTACGTACTTTTACTTTTAAAAAGATATTCGATGTATTTTTCTATTTTTTTTCTATCTAGGTTTATAATATTTTGAAGCTGCAAGTTTTAAGATGTTTTATCAAAAAAAAAGTTAACAATTATCCGGGGAATTTCTTAAACCTTGATAATTTTCAATCATTTTCGGAGATTTTCGAGAGAGCACAAAATTCTGAATTATTTTGTCACTCTTATTTTTTGGCTTGTACAATTATTTTTAACATATGTAGTTTTTTTTAATAACCTACACATTTCATTTCCAACAGAAACATGTACCAGTGTCAGATGGGCAAGCAAACGATGGGCACACCCATCCACACGTGGGCGACCAACGCCGAGACGAAGCTGTACCGGCTTCAAACCCCGGCCACGCCTCTCTTCAGGCCGACGCACTACGACAACGTCGGGCTAGACGACTACCCGTGCGGGACCAATGCGATTGTGGCTGTTATATCGTATACAGTGAGTTGGTCCTTTGAGCCGGATATTAATTTGACGACCCGCGTGGCGCAGCTGTACCATACCGGACTGACACGCAATGGGTCCCGGGTTCGATTACCGGCCAGACAGGCATCTGAATGATGAGTGTATGATGTTTGTGTATTCCGTCTGAAGCCAATCACAGATGCGTTGCTACTCCCGAGGACTATGATGGTCGCCTCATATAAAAGTGTGCCGGCAACTGCACCCTTCTATCGAAACGCAAGAAATGCTTCACGCTAGAAATAGGTGTGGCGGTGGTACTTCCTCGGTCGAACTACACTGTTTCTACCATCTTGAAAACTAAATCAGATCTTTCATTTGATTGTCTATTTATTTTCTTTAAATTGAACGTGATAATTGAACGTGATTTAGTCTCTTTTATTACACCATTTATTTACAATGTTATTGTTTTCAGGGCTACGACATGGAAGATGCGATGATAATAAACAAATCAGCGTACGAGAGAGGCTTCGCCGCCGGTTCTGTCTACAAAGCGGACTTTATCGAGTTGACACACTCGTCCTCGTACTTCTGCAGGGATCCCACCAAGCCTGAATTGGCGACGCATATCGACGAGGATGGGTTACCGGCGGTGGGTGCTAGGATTCAGCCCGAGGATCCATTCTACTGGTAAATAGCTTGTGATTATTGAAGTGAAACTTCTTTATCGGGGTTGGAAAAAAAATTAGTGTAACATTTTTTCGTTACGCGCCATCTTTTTCTGTTACGCGCCATCTTTTTCTGTTACGCGCCATCTTTTTTTTCCGTTACGCGCCATCTTTTTCTTATCCCTACCACGCGTTATATTAGATAGATTATTATAGATTAGATTATTAGATAAAGTTTAATAAAAGCCTTTTATTAAACTTTATTTAACCAATTTCTGTAAAGTTGCATATAGTAAATTATTTTTTGAAAAATAACGTCATAAAGAAGTTTCACTTCTTACGAGTGTACGCTAGTACACGCACACATTTTTTTTCATATGCAAAGTTAAGGTTACAATTTGATAGGTTACTAGGTAATAAGGCTATGTTGTAATTAAAATATTTTGTAATTAAATATATTGTAATCAGTTACATTGCACGTTGGAAGTAACTCAATTTACAATGTAATTGATTACTATGTATTTCAATTACATTCAATTTAATTACTTTGCAATCCATTATTCATTACATTACATAAGTAACTAGTTATGCCCATCTATGCTTGTTACAATATGATACAATAATGTACGATATGATACGATATTGTATGAGATGCTACCATTCGATAAATTACTGTATGAAATAATTGTATGCACCATCAATATGCATTCCATCAGGTGGCCAGGCTGCCTTATCGTTAGATTAAAGTATTGAAAAAAATAACAAAAAAAAAATGTGTGCGTGTACTAGCGTACACTCATAAGAAGTGAAACTTCTTTATGACGTTATTTTTCAAAAAATAATTTACTATATGCAACTTTACAGAAATTGGTTAAATAAAGTTAAATTAAATAAAGTTTAATAAAAGGCTTTTATTAAACTTTATCTAATAATCTAATCTATAATAATCTATCTAATATCACGCGTGGTAGGGATAAGAAAAAGAGTGCGCGTAGCGGAAAAAAAAAAGATGGCGCGTAACAGAAAAAAGATGGCGCGTAACAGAAAAAGATGGCGCGTAACGAAAAAATGTTACACTAAATTTTTTTCCAACCCCGATAAAGAAGTTTCACTTCAAAAATATGCTATACGATATCATAAGATACAATATTACATTGGTACATGATACTTTAGCGGCGGGAGATCTCCCGCCAGGCTAGGTGATCATTTTTGGGAAGCGGCCGTGCTCCGACACTCGTTGTTGGGAACTTGTGTATATGCTGAGCGTTGAGACAACTTCGTTGGCGCGATTCAGAAGCGCCATCTCTTGATGAGTTGCGGAATATTGTCACTAGAGGCGCCATCTCTTGACGACTTGTGGGAGGTCGCCACAATACGATACTAAAGGCGCCTTCCAGCAGACGCTCACAAAGCCCTAAACGCCCAAAACGCCGTTCCACAAGACGACCGCGATCGTTATGGTCGCGGCGAATACGTGACTCGTGACGTCACGACTTACGCCTGTCCACGCATCTAACGAGCCGTGTGGCGCGGCGGGGACGAGGCCCGGGACCGCGCGACCGGCGAATTTAGTGTTGCCAGCTTAGGGGGTTTTCCCCCAAATTTAGGGGATTTTCAAGTAGGATGGGGATTTTTTAGGGGTGTAAAATTTTTAGGGGTATTTTCAGGGGTTTTTATAATTTCAACATATAGGTGTTTTTAATGGGAAATCTCCCCGCCAGTCTATATAATCAATGCCTCACGACGAAAAAAAAAGGAAAAAACCGTCATGCACTACACCCGAAGACCTTTTTTTTTTCGTCGTCAAGTCAGGTTGCCAGGGAGAATTCCAATTAATAATTCATTATGGGGGATTTTAGGGGTTTTTAATGACGACTTTAGGAGAATACATTTTTGAGAGTTGTTAACACTGCCGGCGATCCAGCGGCCAGTGCGCGACGAGACCTCAGCGCGGGCGCACGTCCATTAAATTCGCATCTTACCTACTATTTTATTCGAACATTATAACGATCGTATTGAAGTCGTTTTCGTTTTATTTAAACCACATCGGAGCATCGCATAGCCTCAACAACGCCCATGTGACGCTCACGACGACCTATCTAATAAGGTGGGTCGAAGTGATCGTTCCACTAGAGGTTATGTAACCCTCACTAGCTAGTGGATCGGGAAAAACTGCGGTCGTGAGCGTGAACATTGTGAACGTCTAATGGAACGCACTATAAATGATAAGATCCTATTTGAAAATATTCAATTTTATAAAATATCTCCTCCCCAGCTTCTACGACGGCGAGAAGAGTCAATTCGTGGTCTCCCGCTTCCACGGTAAGGAAGAGGTGTTCGTGGACAGCGTGCGTCTCTGCGGGGACTTCTCCCCCCGGGCGCCGAAGAAGGCCTGCGTAATGATGAGGATACAGGTATGGAGTATAGTAAGATAGAAGTATGGTTCTATATTCTGTAGACAATTACATTTTTTTTTTTTACACTACCACTGGATCGGAACACGACCTCAAACGAGAAGATTCGGCAAGAAACTCAGTGGGTTTCTCTTTTTTCGTTGTATATCTTTTTTGTCATCTTGTTTTGTTCTTTTAAGGTGGAGGAGTTTGGTTGCCGGCTCACTTGTATGTTTAAATTTGTATATACGAAGAAAATACAGGCGTACGCGCGTACACACACGCACACATGCGCGCGCGTACGCACATACGCACACACGCAGACGTGAGCGCTCACAAACACACACGCACGCACATATGCGCGCGCGTACACACACATACGCATCTAACCATAACCTAAGACAATAATGCCAATGTTATTTTAATTATGTCTCGTAGGAAATAAAGATAGCTTAAGCTGAATTTTTGATATCTACAATTGCTAACCGTTTTGCCCACAGCGCAACCCAACAGTGGGCGACAAGTTCGCGTCCCGCGCCGGGCAGAAGGGCATCTGCTCTCAGAAGTGGCCCGCCGAGGACCTGCCCTTCACGGAGTCGGGCCTCATCCCCGACGTGCTGTTCAACCCCCACGGCTTCCCCTCGCGGATGACCATCGCCATGATGATCGAGTGCATGGCCGGGAAGGCCGCCTGCTTGCATGGTCACGTGAGTGTATAAATCTTTATAAACTACTGGCTGTCCCGACAAACGTTGTTTTGCCATATAAAAAATAAAAAAAATGTTAAGGGTGGAACCCTTAAGGGGTATGAAAAATAGATGTTGGCCGATTCTCAGACCTACTGAATAAGCATATAAAATTTGGTAAAAATCGGTCAAGCCGTTTCGGAGGAGTATGGCAACAAAAACTGTGACACGAGAATTTTATATATTAGATTAACCTACTAAATTGTTATTCAAGCGTTTGTATGTGTGTGTGACCGAACGTATAACGTACATGCGTGCGTCTGAGTGTATGTCTGGCTGTGTGTCTGACCGTGTGTCTGTCCGTATGATCATGTAGAAACATGATAACGGATAGAAATGAAAGTGTGTATCGGTGTATCGGTATGTGTGTCTGTTTACGTGTTCGCGTGTGTATGTATATTAGCGATGAATTTAGTAAGTCTTTTCCTTTATTATATTTTGCATATTTGTATCTTTTGTATATAACTGCAGCATAGTCTATTTTTATTAATAACTACTAAACTATTTACCAAATAAAAAATCAAATTCTAATAGGTTCAGAGCCTCTTTATTTCCTAAAGCGGCTCGTCACCGTACTAAAAATAAAATCCATTAGATAAAACTTTGTAATGTCGATCGCCATCTTGCATACCACGTGACATACGAGATTAAAACAAAATCCAGGCATACCATTTTGTTCCACTTGTGAAGAATTCAATTTTCCCCACGTGATGACGCCTCTCCGCTTCATAGAGCAGGATACAGAACCATACCACCTGTAGTTTTCTGATGAATCTATGTAATGTCGCCTGCAATCTTGCATATTATGTGGCATATAAGAGTGAAACCGAATTTCTGGCATTATTACTTATTTTACTTATATTTAATATAACCCCTCTGCCCTCAGGTACACGACGCGACACCCTTCCGCTTCACGGAGCAAGACACGGCGATCAACTACTTCGGGAGACTACTAGAAGCCGGGGGGTACAACTACTACGGTACCGAGCGAGTGTACAGCGGGGCTGATGGGCGGGAGATGCAAGCGGATATCTTCTACGGGCTGATACATTACCAGCGGCTGCGGCATATGGTCTCGGATAAGTGGCAGGTGAGCACTTGGTCGAGGGGAGTTCTGAAATGATTGGGGGCTTTAAGTAAAAGGTTGGGGGACTGGTTTAGTGAACCTCCCTATTCATGTTAAGGTCAAAAGTCTAAGGTGGAGATGGCCCGGTTAAACCCCCGCCATCGGAATTTTGGGGGCTCTTCTAGTCAAAGCTAGAGGGAATGGCCCATTGGAAGCCCGAGAGTTCCCATGTTTGTGGGGTCTTCCAATAGGAGGTAGGAGAAATAGCTCAATGGAAGCCATATTTTGAAGCCATTTTGCTTCCATATTTGGGGCTCGAAAAGTGACCAATGGGAACAAACCCTGTGGAACTCTTGACACTATGATACGGAGCTAGACACGACGATCAACTACTTCGGGAGGCTGCTAGAAGCCGGGGGGTACAACTACTACGGTACCGAGCGGGTGTACAGCGGGGCTGACGGGCGGGAGATGCAAGCGGACATCTTCTACGGGCTGATACACTACCAGCGGCTGCGGCATATGGTGTCCGATAAGTGGCAGGTGAGGAGGAGGGGGAGTTCTTGATATATCTATGTTGGGGATCTGAAAGTGGGGGAACCTTGATGTCAGATTGGTGCGGGATCGTCAAGTGAGGAGTTGCCCCGTGGAGCTCCCGGCTTCTGACTCCCATTTTGGGGACCTGAAAGAAGCAGGTGGAAACTGGCCCAGAGGGAGACTTGGCATGGGAGTATTGGGGGAACATTATCTGATGTTGATTTGACAGATGGAGGACTGGTTCAGTGAAACCTTCGACACTCATCTAGGGTTCTGATAGTGAAAGGTGGGGAATGAGTCAGTTAAACGCCCGCCTGTTCGTTTTAAGAGGATGGTGTGGGGTGGGGTGGGTTAGGCTAGCTCAGTTCAATCCTTGGTACTCCATGGTATGTTTCATTATTTCATATTATTTTACTCCCATGTCACATTATTTTATTTATACTTAATATCAAAATTCTTACACAATATCCGTCCCCAGGTCCGTACAACGGGCGCGGTGGACGCGCTGACCCGTCAGCCGGTGAAGGGGCGGAGGCGCGGGGGCGGAGTCCGGCTCGGGGAGATGGAGCGCGACGCGCTCATCTCGCACGGCGCCGCCTTCCTGCTGCAGGACAGGCTGTTCCACTGCTCCGATAAGAGCGAGGTAATGTTGATTACATGACGAAGGTTTTTTTTATCTGACCCTATGTTTAACATGCGGTACCCTGATGGGCTTTATATAGTATTGCTTCCTTCTATATATAATTTTTCGATTATTCTAGGTGATTTTATCTGACTGTAGCAAACGAGCAACGTCCACCTGATGGTAAGTGGTCATTGCCGCTCATGGACGTAATCAACTACATACAGAACATAGGTTCCATCTGAAGTCAATTACAGATGCATTGCAACTCCCGAGGACTATGATGGTCGTCTAATGTGAAAGTGTGCCGGCAACCACACCCTTCCATCGAAAAGCAAGGAATGTTTCACGTAAAAAATAGGTGTGGCGGTGGTACTTTCCCGGTCGAACTACGCTGGTTCTACCACCTTGAGAACCAGTGGTCATTAATAATAATCATCATCATAATCATTAAGTAGTCTAATAAATATAGATACTACATATAACGTATCTATATTTATTATATTTTTGAAGCTAATTCTAAAATTAATCTATTGCACCTTACCTATTCTTATATTTATTGTTACTTTAACTCCATATCCAAAGGTTGCCTGGAAGAAACGCTGTTTAGCGATAAGGCCGCTTTTTGTATCGTTATTTTAATTTGTAATTTTTTTTGCTATGTTTATGACGGAGGGGGTGGTTCTTTTTCGCTCATCGTATTAGGATAACCTACTGTGGGCTCTGATAGGGAATGTTAGCACGAGAATAAATTGCAGACTTGATTTTAACACACAGTATATTGCCGAATTAAACTTGTTACAATCACTGAATTAATCAAACTAAATTAAGTAGGCAAGTAATCATAGCACTAAGAACGCGGGATGATTTTAGAGTTGTCTGCTTCGGCCGACCGTCATCGACATAGATAAATACTAATATACTAGAGATAGATGTGCAACTCTCGATTCCTTCCAAATAACTGTGTACCCTGATCAATAGATGTCTCTGTTTCAATTATTTTGGAATGACCGCTAGGTGGCGCTCTTTTGTAGACATATTATTGTTTCTAATAAAATTATAGGCCTATTTTAAAACGTTAAGGCTGTATATAAGAATAAATAACATTCATTCTATGTAAAATAAATAAAACAAAGTATTCATAAAAATAAGTTTTTATTAGTCCATAAAAAAATTGCCAGGTAATCGTTTTAGTAATCTTCCAAGTCCAAGATCCAAAAAGCCAAGTAATCATAAAGGCAAGAGTCCAAGTAAATCCGTAAAAGAAAAGCCAGGTTATTGTTTATCAAAATGAAGCACAAGGAAAATATTTCTGCAAAAGTTTATACCGCTGACAAATCGCACCAAATTCAAAACTTTTCTGACAGATGACAGAATAACTATTGTGTTGCCATTTTTACTACACACAAAAACTACCATTATTTTATAATTTATTTTTAAACTAGTTGACCCGGCGAACTTCGTTCTGCCTAAAAGTCCATTTTTGATCATTAGGATTTTAAAATTAATACAAAATAATATAAATAAAATATGCAATTGCTGCAGACTTTGCAGAATGCTCTTTCCACTGTAGTGTTGACCTTTATTAAAAATATTAAGTTATAAAACAATAAAAAATATTTTCAAATACTTTTTGTTGATTAATCTTAAGTAGGTATAAATATTTTTGGAGTTTTACTGTATCTACAAATTCTACCATAATTCGTACCACAAAGTCTTAAATATACCTGGCAATGTTTTTATACATAGACGTAATGAAAAGTTTCATTATACGCAAAATTTATTCAAATTTTAAAATAATGTTTGTTTATTTATATTACCTTATATCTAAATACAGTTTATATTTAAAAAAATATTACATCTATGATGAAAGTCAATTGCAAAAATAAACCAAAAAACTTGGTATTTTTTGGCATTAATTACAGAAGCGCCATCTGTTAAAAATATGATAAAATGAAGCCTCAATATTTGTACCCTGACCACTAGGTGGAGTCTCTTTCCATACATTTTTTCTTAGATAATGTTTCTATGAGAGTTTCACCCCCATGGTCATCGATAGACTGAGGTGTCGGCCATTAAACTGGTACAACCCTAACTTCATCGAACGCCACTAGATGGCGCTGGCGTTCCGGTGTTGCCACAATACCGCCATTTCCGACATATATATAAGCTGGGTGGCCTATCCTATATTACGGAATTAACATTTAGAATAACGTAGGTAGAACTGGAATCAACAAGAATAACGCTAAGCGGTTTAAGCGGCAGCATATTTAACAAAGTAATCCCTCAACTAAGTCAGCCGATCCACTTTTATGCATTCCGATCGCACGACATAATCTACGCCTACCCGCACAGCGTTGCGTTAAGAGAAGGTAGGTGCTACCCTCATCTGTCCAAGTTAATTAATACTTTACGAACTATAGAACTAAACGGCCTTAGTCATGAAATGTACTTAGATTTCCCGTCATCCACCGACATACTTTATGGGTACAATAAAGAATATTATTGAAGTGAAACTTCTTTATCGGGGTTGGAAAAAAATTTAGTGTAACATTTTTTCGTTACGCGCCATCTTTTTCTGTTACGCGCCATTATCCGTTACGTTACCACGCGTGATATTAGATAGATTATTATAGATTAGATTATTAAAGTTTAATAAAAGCCTTTTATTAAACTTTATCTAATTTAACTTTATTTAACCAATTTCTGTAAAGTTGCATATAGTAAACTATTTTTTTGAAAAATAACGTCATAAAGAAGTTTCACTCCTTACGAGTGTACGCTAGTACACGCACACATTTTTTTTTTTTATTATTAACATATCGTTTCCCCCAGGCGATGCTCTGCTCATCGTGCGGCACTCTCCTCGGGCCGCTGTCGGCGGGCGGCGGCTGCCGGCTGTGCGCGGGCGGCGCGCGCCTCCGCGTCTCCATACCGTACATATTCAAGTTCTTCGTCACGCAGCTCGCCTCCGTCAACATTAATGTGCGGATCAATTGCAGCGACGTGGCGGTGAATAGCTGCTAGTTTGCGCTACTTGATGATAGATGGCGCTGTTTAACTATAGCGATGTGATAGTTTCCGCTGATTGATAGTAGATGGCGCTGATCGATTATAACGACGCGGTTGTGATAGCTATTAGTTTTCACCGCTTGATAATAGACGGCGCTGCAAAATACTGTATTAGGCTGCGACTGTAAAGCGGCTTAAGACTAATTACCGTAGTTCAATAAAAGATAATGCCACATGTTCACATTTTGAAAATGCAGCCGTTTTTCACAAAAATTGTCCGTATTAAAATCGAATTGCCCCACAGTTATTTTTTTTTTATATGACATGGGATATGAAATTTTGTATAATTTATGTAAATGTCTTAAAATCTAATTAAATAAAAAAGTACTATAAAATTAAGGATAGTTTTATTCATATTGTTTAAAATCCCAAATTAGCATGTGAACGGATGGCGCACGCCTCCGCGTCTCCATACCGTACATATTTAAGTTCGTCACGCAGCTCGCCTCCGTCAACATCAATGTACGGATCAATTGCAGCGACGTGGCGGTTAATAGTTGCTAGTTTGCGCTACTTGATAATAGATGGCGCTGTTTAACTATAGCGATGTGATAGTTAATAGTTTCCGCTGACTGATAGTAGATGGCGCTGATCGATTACAACGACGCGGCTGTGATAGCTATTAGCAAGTATACAATAATAATCTATGGCTATTAGTTTCCACCGCTTGATAATAGATGGCGCTGCAGAATGCTGTATTAGGCTGCGACTTAAGGCTAATTACCGTAGCTCAATAAAAGATAATGCCACATATTCACACTTTGAAAATGCAGCCGTTTTTCACAAAAATTGTCCGTACTAAAATCGAATTGCCCCACAGTTATTTTTTTTATATGACATGGGATATGAAACTTTGTATAATTTACGTATATGTCTTAAAATCGAATTAAATAAAAAAGTTCTAAAAAATTAAGGATAGTTTTATTCATGTCGAATAAAAACCCAAAATAGCATGTGAACGGATGTTGCGTGCGTCCTTCTTTTTAATACCATACATATTCAAGTTCTTCGTCACGCAGCTCGCCTCCGTCAATATCAATGTGCGGATCAATTGTAGCGACGTGACGGTTAATCTTAATCGCTCCTAGTTTGCAAAGATTGATAAGAGATGGTGCTGATCGGCTATGGCGACTTGACTGCTAGTTTCCGATGATGAATGATAGATGGCGCTAATATGCTATGGCAAAGTAATGGTAATAGCTACTAGTTTCAACCGCGTGATAATAGATGGCGTTACAAGATGTTGTTTAGTAAAAGGTGACTTTAAAAGTCGATAAAAAATGGCACTACATTGTTACGCTTTAAAAGTATAGTTGATTTTCATTTAAAAAATGAGCGTAGAATTTTCGGACTATCTTACAACTTCAAATATTTTTCCTTTGTGCAACATATAAAATGTTGAAGTCTAATTTTGTATAATTTATATAAATGACTTAGAATCGAATTAAGTAAAAAGTACCTTAAAACGCCGGTAGTTTTATTTATATAATATTAAATAGAAAGCAAAAAAGGTTGTACGCGGGGAGGCGCGTGCCAGCCGTAAATATTTAAGTTATTCGTCACGCAGCTCGCTTCTGTTAACATTAACGAGAATTGTACTGACGTGGCGGTTTCTATCTACTAGTTGCCACCAATTGATAAAAGATGGCGCTGATCGGCTGTAGCCGCGTGGCTGTTAATAGCTACTAGTCTTCCCTGATTGATGGTAGATGGCGTTGTTCAACGTGATATATAATGCTAGTGATTTTCTATACCTCACTAAAAGATGGCACCACATGTTAGGTAAAAGAGGGTGCTGTTCATTCCTAAATCGCGACAAGTATAACTGCGAAATGCGACTCCACATCTCGTTAATAGATGGCGCCACATAATCTTATTTCACGCTAGTCGCATACCTGCTAGCACCGTTTTTCGACTTGTCGATACCGCAACACGATAAAAGTCATTTTCGCCTCTAATCCTATATCACACTGAGGAAGTTTAGCTACATGAGACGACTTTTCGAAAGTCTACAAGGGATGGCGCTAAGATTTTCAATCACGTTATCGATTTTTTTAATTAGTTAAATTATAATATGTAAAAATCAAACAGCGCAAAAACAAATGATATTGTTGGTAAATTAAAATAAAACATTTTTAAGAACTATCATAAAATTTTATTCATTAGAACAATCAATCCTCGTCCATCGCGACTTCTGCCTCCTTCTTTTTGTCCTTCTTTTTCTTCTTCTTCTTGCTGCTCAGCTGCAGAGCCTCGGCCGCCTCTGCAGCCGCCTGCTGCATCACGTCGATATTCTTCGCCGGAATATCGCCAGTTTCGTAAAACTTCAACCGGTCTTCGACTTGTTGGCGGAGTTTCTCGCCGAATATTGTTGTTTGGTTTTCTGTGAATGCGGAAATTATTTTTAAGAGATACTTACAACAATTTTATATTTTTAGAAATATCTTGCTGAAAATCTAACCTGGAACTCACTGAGTATCAGACTCGTATGGTAACTCTACTATTCAAAACTATGTCATTGGCATAATTTGTCGACATTACTAAAATAACAAATAAAATTATATCCATGAAGTATTTATTCTGTAATTTTTGATAACATACTAACAATACTAACAGAAAGTCATTTCGCACTTTTTTTCGGTCAGAAGGAACGAAATTTCTTGTAATCTTGATTTATTTTCATACAGATTACCAATATTTTAAAATGGTTTTTACATCATTTTAAACTGAAAGCAATATGAAATATTTTTGTTACGAATTCATGGTATGGAATAACTAAAAGTGGTTATTTTAGTAATTTAAATTATTATTTAGCATAGTGGGTTATTATTTTCAAATAGCAAAATTCTTATTTGCCTATTGAATCTTCAATTAGATTTTAGACTTTAATAACAATATTTTTATACCTTAACAACATGTCTTGTATGTTTATTTATGTTGCAGCAACATTGAGGCATATATATGCAACACATATGCCTTCGATGTTGTGTGCATATGCTGTAGCATGGGCTTTATTACCACAAGTGTACAGAGGACTTGAGATAGATCAACCATGCAATTAGTAATAAGCAATATTTAAATAAGAAAAAACAATTTAAGTCGAGAAAATATATTGGCAAGTCGAGAGTACAACACTATGGGCGCTTTCCAGAAGACTCTCACCAAACCCCAAACGGCCAAAACGTCGTTCCACAAGACGACCGCGGTCGTTGTGGTCGCGGCGAATACGTCACTCATGACGTCATGACTTACGCCCACGCGACGCTCACGACGACCCATCTAACAAGGTGGGTCGACGTGATCGTCCCAGTAGAGAATACGTCAGTAAAGCTCACAAGCTAATGGAACGGGAAAAACTGCGGTCGAGAGCGTGCGCTTTGTGAACGTCTGATGGAACGCACCCTATGTCAAAGGCTTTTAGTTATAGTGCAATAAATTGCAATTTCATGTATCTTATTATGTTTCTTTACCTTTTTTAATATATTGGGTTACCTTTCCCTGCTGTATGCTTAAAACATCTACGACATAATTATACTACATGTACATGGCAATAGTGTTAGTTTGGTCTAACTAATTTCATTTAAAGTTTTTAGGGATTATTGAAAGCATAATATGTTTTTTATATACCAATGATTTTACATGACCATATTTCTGACACTCATAATACATGGACTTTTAGTTTGGTTGAAACTATTAAACCTTTAGAAAAATAAATAATTAGGTGTGAGTATAATTATTAGTTACTTGTATATTATCCAAAATATATATTTATTTATTTATTTATTTTGATCACCTACGTAGTTTACACCAAATAAAATATAAATATAACACAATTATACTATACGGAAAAGCTAAGTGCAACTACATTTATAGGCGAAGACTGCTTGCAAAAAGGAGCGAGTAACAAGTAAGTCAAATGATAATAACAATAGTAATAAAGAAAAGAAAAGAAACTTTTTTTCTGGAATAAAATTAAAATTTAATTAAAATTAAATTAAATTTAAATTAAACAGATTTTATAAAATAATATTATATTATTTTATTAAATAATATTTATTAGGAATTTATATAAATACAACAGAGAAAGTAAATAAAATTAATTAACATAAACTACACTAAATAAAAAGTAAACTTATAAATAAATAACAACAAGGAAATTATCATTATAAATAAAACAAGCCATCAAAAATTGCCGCGTGAGGCATGGTTCCCAAAACACTGGCGGCATTACCTTGGTGTCAATATTTTTTATGCATATACAGCATGATATTTTCTTTTTATTTTATCTGAGCTTAGATTTAATACATTGGTATACTAAATAAATTATAGATGTATCTCACATTACTCTTAAAGCCCTACTACGAAGCTACTATCTTATAATAATATTAATTTTCATACAAATTCACCTAATAAAAACGCAAAATTATAAATTATATGTTAATTATAAACTATAAGTTATATGTTACTTATCCTAAAATTTATTTGTTTATTTAAGTATATATTAATATTTTGTGTATATATTTAATTTAAGCAATATTTATTGTTTCAATAATTGATAATTCGTTTACTTTTATATACCTACCACAGATTATTGCTGCCGCCCAGGGTTGACTGGCAGAGAATGCCATTAGGCATTAAGTTCACCCTTGTAACCCTTAGATTAAGGTGTTTCAAAACTTTAAATAAATAAAAATAAAACATGATACAAGAAAAGTAAAAACAGTGACTCACCGGAGAAGCAATCAATCCTCGACGCAATAGAGCACTTGTTGGCCAGGTACCGACTGATCCGCCCCTTGTTCTTGAGGCCGGCGCGCCCGATGAACGTGGAGTGGTACAGCAGGCCGTACTTCGGCGTGTTCGAGCGGGTCTTCAGCGCGCGGAAGAGGGCTTTTTCTGCACCTGGAGGTTATAAATAAAAGGTTTGTTTACTAACTATCCGGACCATAATCATTAAGACACACATAATTTATGCTAGAAGTAAAAAAAACAAAAAAAAAAACATTTTTATACTCTGGCGACCTCCCGCTACGCATCAAGAGATGGCGCTACTAGTATTCTGAAACACGCTATCGAAGTATTCTCAGTACCTCGCATATATACAAGTTCCGAACATCGACTGTCGGAGCACGGCCCGGCGGGAGATCTCCCGCCGCCAAAGTCTGCTCGCGGAAAGGCGGGAGGTCGCCACATATAATCTTTGACGAACCGCGTGGCGTAGCGGTTACCATACCGGTCTGACACGCAATGAGTCTCGGGTTCGATTCCCGGCCAGACAGGTATCTAAATGATGAGTTTAGATTCACGTTATGGGTCTGAGTGTTTGTGTATTCGTCTTGTGTGTGTCCTTGGTACCCACGACACAGGAGGAAATCCTATTGTGGTGCTTTGAGCGTAGAAAGCGTGTTTTTTTTAAATCTATAAATCTATTAATATCGCAAAAATGCCTTGCGAAAGAAACAGTGTGCATTGGCCCTTAATCGAAATAAATAAATAAGGCTCTCTACACTCAGCCCTACTAGGATTTTCTCCTGTGTCGTGAATGCCATTAACACACAGACGAAAACAAACACCTAGACCCAGAACAAGAATCTAAATTTATAATTCAGAAATCTGGTTGGGGATTAAACCCGAAACCCATTGCGTGTTAAAATGGTATAGTGACCGCTTTGCCACAGGGGTTGTCAGGTATGTTTGAACTCATTGACCGTCGAAATCAACTAGTTGCCGATAATCCAAATCGTATCTCTTCGCAAACATCGACACATAGTCGACGCTTATATCTTTCGCCTATATATTTACAGTACAGTTGATGTGTCTCGTAAACCCATTATTATCCGGGTCTTCTCTCAGAATGAGAGAGTTCTAGACCATAGTCTACCGCGCTGGCCAAGTGCGAATTGGTAAACTTCATACACCTGAGATTTTGGTGTGTGTAGGTTGATACGATGTATTTCCTTCACCGATAAGCACACAACTAATTTCTAATACGCACATAATTTTCAGAGCAGTGATAACCTAATGGTTGAAACTTGCGCTCTCATTCAGGAGGTCCGAGGTTCAAACCCAAGCACGCACCACTGATTTATGTGCGTATTAGAAATTAATTATCACTGCTTTTCGGTGAAGGAAAACAGCGTGAGGAAACCTACACAACCAAGAGTGCATAAAAAAAAAAAAATTCGGAGGTGTGTGAAGTCCACTAATTCGCACTTGGCCAGCGCGGTGGACGATAGCCTAAAATTCTCATTCCGAGAAGAACCTTTGCCCAGCAGTGGGACAATAATGGGTTGGTACCACCACATAATTTTAGAAAAATCAGTGTTATTTGAACCTCGGATCTCGAGATCCAACTTTCAACCATTAGGCTATAAAGTAAATGTATATAAATATAAGGTCAGTTACCAAGAATCTGTAGCGTGGAGGCAGGATACTTGGCGAGGTTAGTGAGCGAGCCCGCCTTGGAGATGAGCCTCGCGCCCACCTGGTCGCCCACCAGCGTGCTCAGGTTGGGAGCCACTGACCCCATCTTCGTGTGGAGGTACTCCGCTATCTGTTTCCTAAGAAAACAAAATGTATGTACTTTTTATCTGAAGGCAGTAGCAGACGTGTATGCAGGACAAATGATGATAAGTGGTATAGTAGGGGAGCCCAGGATGCTAAATGTGGAGTTACTCGAGCGTCGCGGAAACTTCTTAGGTTTGGTAGATTAAATGATAGGAAGGATAAGTGGTCCTATAATGTTTTCTCGTTGACTGGTGGGATAAGCGTCTACAGAGTTTCAAATTTTTAAAAAATAATCTATGATATGGAATTACTCGAATGCATCATGTTAGGGCAAAGTGAGATTAATTACACCCTAAAATATGTCTAATTTGCTATTCTGACGATTTAAGTGTATCCTTGGGGGGTAGGAGGTTAACAAAGTTGCATAATAAGTACGACGTCTTGACTCACTCAAGCGCGCCAGATTAGGATAAGCGGAGGTGAATTAGAACCTGAGATGTGTCCAGTTTGCTAATCTGACGATTTGAGCGTCACCTAAGGGGGTGGGAGGGTTACTAAGTTCCCCTGGGAGTCCCAAAATCCCCTCTTGGGCTCCCTTACTATAGGTAAGCAACTTCACATAGAACAGTGGTTCTATTAGAATGTACATATGACTTTACGGGTCCCTTGCCTACAACCAATCAATGCTATCATACATTTTCTGAAAGGTTTATGTTATTATTTATGGTAAGTAAATTGATAATTGAAAGATGCATAATACACCATTTTTTTATTAAAGACAATATCTTATTATCTCGGACTTAGGTTTAATAATTATTACAGCGGAAGTTTGTAAAAATAGATTAACAGGTTCAATGATGAATACCCTTTATTATAATGAAACCATAAAAAAGTAAATTTAACTGTGGCTTCATTTGTTTTATAGGTTTGTTTTATTGTCACAAGGGAGCCAGTTCGGAGTAGGTTCAGTCTAACTAGTGTTCTTGTCTTATATGTTTTCTCTAGTATTTATAAATATATTTAGTTGATATATAACTGTGTTTATATACCAAAACCCTAATCTAAAACCCTTCTCTGTGTAAAGACTCAACCAAGAGCAACCGAGAGCAAAGTATGTAATGAATAATGTTTTTTTTTTATATGTAAACCTAACGATAAGGCAGACGGGCTACCTGATGGAAAGTAGTCACCGTCGCCTATGGACATTCGCAACACCAGAGGGTCGTCAATGCATCGCCGGCTTTGAAGGAGAGCTCTTTTCGCAGCTTTTTTGAAGAGCCCCATGTCATAACGCCCCGGGAATAACCTCAGAAGGAAGCTCGTAGCAAATGATTAAGGAATGTAGCCAAACATTAAGGCAAATATTATATAATGCATAAATGCCATGTGATGTTGTTTGCTTATGTTATAGCATGGGCTTTATTACCACAAGTGTATGAAAAACTTGCGATAGATCAACCATGCAATCTCTTTTTTATAAAAATGAGATAGCAATTCACCATCCAAGGTGATGCTACTCCCGAGGACTTAGGTGGTCGCCTCAAGAGCGTCGCCAACCGCATACTTCCACCGAAACGCTTCAGGCTAGTAATAGGTGTAGCAAGCACCAAATGATAATAAATCGTAACATAAAACAGTTTTTTTTATCTAACTGAAGTGGCAAACAAGCATGCAGTCCACCTGATGGTAAGTGGTCACTGCCGCTCATGGACATCTGTAGTCAACTTCTTACAGAACATGGGTTCCATCTGAAGTCAATCACAGATGGGTTGCTGTGTAGGTCGCCTCATGTGAAAGTGTGCCGGCAACCACATCCTTCTATCTCGCGCAAGAAATGCTTCACGCTAGAAATAGGTGTGGCGGTGGTACTTCCCCGGTCGAACTACGCTGGTTCTACGACCTGTTAAAAATCAGTCTTAGTTATGAGCCTGCGATTCGACCCTCGGAAGTAAATATCGTGTCCCTTACATAATTAAAATAAGTACTAACCTATAGTTACTTAACGCGATGACTCTGCCGGCAAACATTTGTATATTAATCAAGTCGACGGGCGATATATCCATTCCCATGGACATTTTAGACGCATCAATGATCGCCTGCGCTTTCTCAGAGTCCCCGAGGATCTCTGTGAGGGGCTCGAGAGACTCCTCGGAGAGGGTCTTCCGGTCTTTGATGAACTCTGCACATTTGCTGTAGAGATGGTTGTCTGGGACAATGCTGACGAGCTCCGGGAAGTGGTAGGAGTACCACTCTCTGTAAAAAAATGTGTAGATGTGTTGTTAGTGTTTTAATTTTAAGGTTTGTTTAGCAGTCCTTTTTTATAAGGTTGAAGTAGCAAACAAGCATGAAGTCCACCTTATAGTAAGTGAATAACAGCATCACATGGACATGTGTAAGCAACTTCATATAGAATGGGATTATTATATTAATATGTGAAGCAAAAACTTGTGATTCGTTTTTAAAATACTTGTCACAGGCGGGTGGGTACAAAATTACGCACGGTTATAGTTGATGTAGAGAAGGATAGCGCAATGCTAATATTTTTTTCAAATAATGCATAAAATATACATAAAATCAACTAAAACCACATTACACTCACTACCTTGCATTTGTCTAAACACATACATAATAAACAAAATAGAACATTCAATGTCTTACTATGAAACACAACGTCAAAAATGTCAGATGTCTTTGTCAAAATACCCACTATTACTTTTAAATGCAGCTTAGTTAATAAACCTCTTTTACGTGTTAAAACTGTTATCATTTATTTAAATTAGAGAAATATTGATGCTAGTTTGGACAATATGAAGTTTGGTTTTTTAATTTAAATTACGGTCGAATTTCGACCGTTGCGACGGGTGACTAGTTATTATTATTGTTACAGGGTACCCACAACAAGAGAAAATCCTACTATGGGAAAAATGTTAGCATTGCGCAATCCTTCTCTACATCTATACTAATATTATAAAGCTGAAGAGTTTGTTTGTTTGAACGCGCTAATCTCAGGAACTTCTGGTTCGAATTGAAAAGTTCTTTTTATGTTGAATAGACCATTTATCGAGGAAGGCTTTAGGCTATATATATATTATAAACGCGAGTGAAACCGCGGGAACTGCTAGTCAACTATAACCGTGCGTAATTCTATACCCATCCGCCAGCGGCAAGTATTTTAAAAACTAATCACAATTTTTTGCTCCACGTATTAATTTATTTATTAAAGCATTTAAAGTTTCTAAATATTACCTGATCCTCATAGAAAAAGTATTAACATCCTTGTCCAACTGATCCAGCAGCGCTATGGACTGTATGATCATGTTGTCCACGCGGTGCACGTTGAACTTGACCCGCGCGCGGGAGTACGAGTGGCCGAGCCCGAGCTGGGCCACGCTGCACGCCTTCAGGGTCAGGCCCTTGATGAGGGAGTGGAAATGGTGCCTTATACCTGGGGAAATAATCACTATTTAACCTATCAGTATTTAACGCCATTTGTTTGAATTAAGTAATTATAGGGACAATACGCGGCGCGAACAAAAATTATTATACCCTCCAAACAAAAAGTTAGCAGTAGTGACAAAAGCCACACTCTGTATGGCCATAAAGTTATATAATAAACTACCTTACCAATTAAAACATATAAAGAAAGACCACATATGTGCCAGAAAATTAAAAAATATATTAATAGAAAAATGCTATTATACATATGACGAATTCTTAAACGATGATTTAAAAATGAAAAATACAAAAAAAAAAAAATCTTCTAAAGTTATCAGCATTGTAATATAGTGTCTAATTGTAAGTCTTTTAATGATAAATACGAGTATGTGTGTGCCATACATTTAGAACGCCTTAACCGGCATATTCAATTTTTGGCGCCCTTTTCTTTTTTTTTTTTAAACATCTTATGTAATCAATATTATTGTAACCCAAAAAATGACTAAATAAAGATCTTTCTTTCTTTCTATGTTTGGGTAGTTGGTTACAAAAATAGAATTAGAAGAAAATTAAATTCATATGGGATTAAAAGGTTAGATGCCAGGTCAATTCTTAAGCAATGTATAATCTGTGCGTAGGAAGAGGAAGGGTTAGGGTTCTAGATGGTTAATGGCGACTGAATACTATGAAGGAAAGACGTTGATAATTGTGTTAAATACTGAAAAGACGAAATTGAACTATTTTGTGCGTGTGACGAAGTTGTTTTACTTATAAAACCCACATTTATGTACTAAGAAAAAAATCTGGATCTAGAATAGAATAGAATACTCTTTATTGCACACTAAAAACAGACAAACATAACAAAAACATATAATACAGATTAGTCGTATGCAATAGGCGGTCTTATCGCTAGGCAGCGATCTCTTCCAGACAACCTATGCATGGAAAAGGTAAGGAGAACAGGAAAAAGATAGTGGGAAGGTATGTCTAGGTATGTCCTAAGCATTTTTTAAATGTAAAATTATTGTAGAGTTACTGTGTACAAAAAGTTATATGACTGATTAGTAGAAAAAAATGGACTGTAGTGAAAAGTTGTATTGTGGTTGAATTAAAATATCGCGAGCGTCAGCCTATACCCGCCGTCGTAGGCCAAATGGTTGAAGACAGGGTCGACCGTTCGCGAAAAGCGACACACGCAGACCGCATACCTATCGCACGCAAATCATGACGCGAACAGTAATTCTGGAAACTGTTACAATACTTCGATAGGTTTGGGCTGTAGCATGTTATAAGCAAATACATACGAACACACGTATACGCTCGAAAAACAGTACAATCCTTCTGATGCAGTTGCGTAAAAAAAAAAAAAAGTTATGAGCACGTTTTCAAACCATTCTCTCGTCAACCCATTACAGTCCCACTTCTGGGCAAGGGTCTTCTCTCAAAATGAGAGTTTTAAGCCATAGTCCACCATACCGGTCAAGTGCGAATTGGTAGACTTCACACACTGAGAACTTTTTTTTTAAAGAACTCTCAGGTGTGTAGGTTTCCTCACGATGTTTTCCTTCACCGAAAAGCAGTGATAATTAATTTCTAATACGCACATAAATCAGTGGTGCCTGGGTTTGAACCTTGGACCTCCCGATTGAGAGGGCTAGTTTCAACCATTAGGCTATCACTGCTCTGCACTGCTATCTCCATTAAGCTGTAATAATTCCTTACCCCTGACGAGTTCCGGCACGGCGCCGGTGTGCGAGCACGGTATCTCCAGGGCTTCGGCCACAGCGGCGCCCAGCTTGGCGTCCGCCACTCCCAGGGTGCATTTGCTGCGCTTCTTGCGTTTGGGCAACGCGCCCTCCAGGAACAGGTTCAAGTCCTCTGGGACTATACCTGTTGAAGAATATTGATGGTTTATTACTCCATCCATCCATCCGTCAGCCCTTTGATGTCCACTGCTGGACATAGGCCTCCCCTAAATGGCGCCACTCCAACCGGTCCTGGGCCCTCTGAATCCAACGGTTTCCCGCTGTCTTCTTCAGGTCATCGGTCCATCTGGTAGGGGGGCGAACTGTACTCCTTTTGCCTAGACGTGGTCGCCACTCGAGGACCTTTCTTCCCCATCGGTTATCGGTCCTTCGAGCGATATGGCCGGCCCACTGCCACTTCAGCTTGCTGATTTTGAGAGCTATGTCGGTAACCTTCGTTCGTCTACGGATTTCATCGTTGCGAATCATGTCTCGTAGCGAAATTCCGAGCATAGCCCTCTACATAGCACAGTTTATTACTATTTGCTATCAAATCTACTTTAATCAATGAGGACTGATAGTCAATATACTAGAGACTAGGAAAAATAGGCAATTTGACAGGTTTTTAAAATACATTTTATATTATCTGGCAGAGGTTAAGGAACCCAGTAAAAGTTGTTTTTTTTTAATTTTGGTACATATTTGCTGAAAAATATCAAATTAAAAATTCAATATTTAAATAGCACGCAAAAACGCTACTTTGACAATATGGCGGGTTGGTGACGTCACTTGCCTGTATTGTCATCTGTGGCTGTGGCGGTATCATCCACATATATTTGTTGTAAACAAAAAACGAAATTTACAAGCAAGTGACGTCATCATAAACCCGCCCAATCAGGAGCATTTTGTGTCACGTGACAAACGTTTAAAAAAATGCATTTTTATTTAAGGATTTTTAAATAAATTTATTGATTATTTTCAACTAATGTTAATAAATAACCATTCTTAAACTCATAATATATGCTGATAACAGTAATTGACACTTAATTTTTCGCATTGTCAAATAGCCTACTGTGGTATGAAATAAAAGCCTATTTGAACCTTATCCCAAGACACACATTATCCCACCTTATCCCAAGGCCACATTTTTTTAAATATAATGTTGAAATAGCAAACAAACATGCAGTTACCTAATTATAAGAGACAGCCTTCACATAGTTGCTACTCCTGAGGATCAGGTTAGAATTATTCTTAGTGTGATGCAGCTGCTGCATTTAGTTGGAAGGATGTAGTTGCTTGCTCACTTTTAGATGAAGCGTCAATTGATGATTGACTCCAGGTATAACCATCACTTTATATGAAGATGCTTACAGACGTCCATGGGTGACAGTGACCACTTACTATCAGGAGAACTACATGTTCGTTTGTTACTTCAGTCTTATAGAAAAACAACAAATAATCAAATCTTAGGGCTATAGGTTGTTATTTAAGTCCAGGTGTTAGAGCTATTGTCCCTGTAGTCCCGGGAACAGAATAGGTCTATGGTGTCCCCTGCCTGTCGTACGAGACAACTAAAAGGGGCTTTTGGGGTTGCAGATGGCTAGAGATGGAGCTTGAGCCATCCAGCCAAACAACTCCGGGAAGGATGGATGCATACCACTGCAAATAACAGGTGCGTTGAGCGTATTCGCTCACTAGGGAAGAGCCTGAAATAGGCATTGTGTTCACGGGACTCTGGTTGTGTCCCAATGGAGATTCTGGACTCCCCCACTCTGTGCTGAGGACGGCCACATTGGGATTTAGTGGGGTAAGAAAAACAGGTGTTAGAACTATACCTTCAGAAACAGCATTAATATTCTCCAGCGCAACCACAGCAGACTTGAACGGCTGGAAGGCCACCAGCGTGACCACAGAGTTGAACCGCTGCAGGTCCGTCACCGACTCCTCCACCTGCGGCAGGAACGCGGCCAGCTCCTCGAACTCCGCGACGCGGAAGAGGGCGAAGCCCGCGCTGTGCTCGAATAGCACGTATAGCTTAATCTGTAAATATAAATGAATATGTATAACTTACTCCGTAAATGTGTGTTTGAAACCAAAGTTATTTTTAAAACATGTCGTTTTATTTTTGTTGCTTGGTTATATGTATATTCACATAAAATATATAAACTCCTTCGTTTGCTCGAGATGCTTCTGCCTTATAACACTTTAATACTAAATAAACGGTAATTGTTTAGGAACTGTTTATTGGTACGGTTCAAGTATAAGTTGTAAGCAAGAAAAGGTGAAATAAGATCACGTATCAGATTAACAACTCAAAATATGGTGGGCAAACTTATCTGCACATACAATTTTTGTATATTTCAGTAAAACACAATATTAATTCATAAGACAAATTACTGAGAGTAATACTAACCATTTTTTTGATATTTATAGACTATTACTATTGTAAAAAAATAACATTTCTGTATTAAAGAAACAAAACCACATGTGTTTTGGTGTTTGGGCCCCCGCTTCACCAAGCAAACACGAATTATCGACGCTTAGGTTAGGTCTTTCCGTTTCGTGTTTAATTGTGATTTTTACATGGGCTTAAAAATATTAAATATTAAATTTACATGTATTTTTATATCAAATATTGATGGAAAAATATATTTTTTTATTTAAAAATTATACAATTTACATATATACATATGTCACCACATTAATAACATAATGTAATTTTGATTTTAGCAATATTACGTAAATTGAAACGAATGAATATTTTCGTTCAGAAATAAGAAGATATTTTTTATTTTTAACAATCCAAAATTATTTTAAAAATCAATTTACCATGACGAAAAAATAATAAATATATCTTTTTGGTGTAAAACAATTTCATAATTGAAAATATCTCACCGCTTGTATCCTGGATTCCGAACGGAAAATTACATATACTCTGTTTAGTTGTGTTATCTGTGAACTTAACGGACGCTTTGACAACTTTTAAATTTTTAAAATAAATATTGAAAGGGAAGCTTGGTGTAGCGTAGTTAAAGTTAACTGTTAGGAATTAATTATTTATTACTAGACTGAGCTAAAGTGACCAGTGAATAAAAGTGTTAGTTACTAAAATGTGTTGAATAAAGACTAATCATGGCTACGATAGTGATGCAAAGGGACCTTGTAGTATCTTTAAAAAAGGAAACAATATCAAACGTTGGTATTTTGAGCAAACTTCAGCCAACTTCTGCGGAGTTATCGAGGCTGATTTTCAAAGAAAATGCCTTGGAGAAGCCCACACAGAACTTATTTAACCACCTTTCGTATTATTTGCTGTCGATTATCGACGTAAATGTGAGTGCGTCGTTAACTTGGCCCTTATACGATACGAAAGCTGAGAGGGCTTATAGAAACGAACTAGCGGGCTTTATTTGTGACTATAGCGGTAAAGGGCTCCTAAGCCCTGTAATGTCCTCGTATTTAGTGAACCCTGGATGTTATAAAGTAACATTATTAGTGTTCCAACTATCCCAATTGGCGGTAAATAAGATGCTCTTGACAAAAATGGAAAAGGATAGTCAAAAGAAATTGTACAACGAAATGACTGAGAAATACAAATCGCACCGAAAAGAAGGTTTTATGGAATGCATCGAAAAAGAAACGCAAGCCATGTTCAGTAAGTTTTCAAATCATTTGTATAAAAGGGAAGCGATGGAGAAAATAGCTGGGCTATTTCGAAAAAAAATTACGGAGATGGAGACAAAGTTATCTAATACTAACGCACAGAATTATATTAACAATTTGGTTGACGGTTTTATTAAATCACATAATGTGAATGAGGAGACTAAATCAGAGATCATTAAATTAAAAGCGGTTAATGAGCAATCAAAATTTCTCGATTCTTGGCTAGCCGAGGTAGATGCTACTATGGACAGTATGGAAAAAACGTGGAATGACAAAATATCATCTTTAACATGTTCTTGTCAAACCTTGTACAAAACCTCCAAGGAATTAATAGCTAAAAACACAGGAGAGAGTGACCGCAGTACCTACTCAGTTGAATATAACCATAAAAACGACGAAATATGTACAAAAGATTTAGAAAACAGCGTCAGTAGTCAACAGAAGTACGTTATACGTAACTTGGTTAAGGACGGACAATTAAATTTCCCAAATCTTATCCGAGCATTTGTTATATCTATTTGTTATATACTAAAACATAACGAAATAGGAAATGAGATATATAGTTTCAATGAGTACTTGGAAGGTGGGAGACGGAATTATTCAGAAATGGTGTCGGCCATGCGGATTTTGATTGAACGAGTATTAAACGCTGAAGCTAAGTTGCAGGTGAGTTTAATTTAATTGTGATTGTAAATAGCAGAAATGCATGCAGTCTACATGATGGTATGTGGTCCATGCTGCCCATAGACATTTGTGAGCAACTTCAGACAGAACTATTGTGCTATTTGAAGTCAATCACAGATGTATCTTGTGGTTTATAGTACCCTGAAAGCATTACTCTCTTTATGTAGTCAGGTAAAAAGGTTTCAGCCTATGTCGTCTGTTTCTTATGAATATATATTCATGGTGGGGTTAATTTTTTTTTTTTTTATTTCACTGAAGTAGCAAACGAGCATGCAGTCCACCTGATGGTAAGTGGTCACCGCCGCCCATGGACATCTGTAATCAACTTCATACAGAACTTGGGTTCCATCTGAAGTCAATCACAGATGTGTTGCTACTCCCGAGGACTATGATGGTCGCCTCATGTGAAAGTGTGCCTCATGTAAATATAAGCTTTATTTTTAAAGATAGCTATTGTTCCGATATTAGGTCAAGCATTCTCCAATGGAGAGTTTTTTTTAATTTTCTTTATAAAATAGACAGTAATATTCATTTAGCTTAAGGCATGTAAGTACTTGCCTAAAGCTAAATGAGTAAATATTCTAATTACCGTTGTGGCTGGACTATAAACAAACATAAAAAAGTAATTTTCACTTATATTTCAAATATGGTTTTGTGAAATTCTAAGTATGTAGTCATTCATTTAATAAACAGGCTATTTTACTTTTATTTTCAGCCGAGCTGCGTTCTGTACAGTAGTTCAATTTCGATGAAGGAGTTACCTGAAATCCCTCCTTTGCCAAACCTCTCGAACCTTAAGGCTACTAGGGACTCAACACAAATACTATTTGATACTTTCACACCTTTCCACTTAACAAAGTACCAGTTTAACTTACGCCGGAAAAATAGTGGGACTCTCTTTGTAAAGCCACAACCAAGGTCCCTGATAACACCATTCCATCATGCACCGAGAGAAGACTTTCTAAAGAGTATCATATCTTGCCGCATCAGCGCGTATGATAGACAAACATCAAGTGAGGATCACAACATGTCTGTCATATCAAACGTGAACAGAGGGAACGAAACGATAGCTGAATGTTCATCAGGTTTCACCAAACATCAGATACTAAGATTGCTTTCTACTAAGAAAAGTAGCAGTTCTAAGAAGTATAAGTATAGTACAGAAAGACCCAACATTAATATCAAGAAGGGAGGCTTGTTCAATGAATCAACTGCGTCCATTGAGAATGGTCTCTTCCGGAGTTACTCATCACCCAACTTGTTTGAGAACAGGGAAAAGAGGTGTTATTCTAAAGGGAGAGGTAGAAAACTGTCGATAATGCAAGAAGACAGCCCGTCGTCAATGCTAGAGATCTCTGGCATAGAAACGCTACACCGTGAAGGCAATTACAGCACTCCACAAGATCATGCCAATACAGAAATTACTAGAAAAGTATCAGATTCTAGTATGCCAGTTATATCTATATCATCGGACACAGAACACAGAATCAATCACATTTTGAAAGAAGAATTGGATTTGGATAAAGAAATGGGGATTAATAGCATAGTATCACCCATTCTAGAAGAGCCTAGAAACAACTCGGAACACTCAGAGAAGTTAGAAGTTAGAAACGAGACACCTAAAACAAACACACAGTTGATTCGAAAAACTAGCTCGTTAGAGAAGATAATTAATAGGTTTAAGAAGGTCAGAGCAAATGTTTTATCAGAGAAAGAGGAGACAGCAGAATTCAAAACAATAGTAGAAGAAAAAGAGATTGCTAGAGGGGTGAATTTTGATGTTTTTGCAGCAAATCGAATACTCTTGCCAGATCTACTCAGTCCAAGTTGTAATAGCATGTCAGCTAAATCTAATGGCAGTAATACTGATTATTTGGATCAAATTTGCATTGAACTGGACAATGTTGAAGTGAAGAAGCCAAGGCAGAGTCTCGGTACAGCGTTGGGAGTAGACCAGACATTTCTAGACCAATTTGATTTGATAGACTGATTTCATATTTATAAATATATAAATAAGTATTAAGGAATATGCTTTAACTATATAGGTTTGCCAATTTATTCATATTCATCTTTACTTATAACATTACAAATCGCGTTTTATAATAAATACTTATTTTTACACCAAATAATTTCAAATGCAGGAACACCTACATGTGCCTTAAATAAAAGTGTCTTAAAAAACTTTATTTCCTTATGATAATATTTTTAACGTAAATTTAATGCCTTAGCAATTTTTTTACAGTTATTTGAGGGAATCCATTATTTTCGTCTGTAAGATACACGCACGCTTTCTACACTCATAGCCCCACACTAGGATTTTCTCCTGTGTCGTGGGTAACATGGACACACACAACACGAATCCACACACACCCAGACCCAGAACATTAATCTAAACTCATCATTCAGATACCTGTCTGGCCGGGAATCGAACCCGTAACCCTTTGCGCGTCAGACCGGCATGGTAACCGCTCGGCCACGCGGGTCGTCAAATATGTATGTCAATTGCATACCTGTGGCACATTTATATTCCCTGTAATACTGTTAGTCACAACGAATGTGAATAAGCCCTTAGGGAAACTTAGTGTTGTCATGTGTCCTATAAACTATGTAAAACGCTTTAAAATAATTCCTACTACAGTCTGCTGTCAGGCTCTGTCTTATTCTTTACTTCTTGTCTAAAAGACTAAACCTTTTTATAAACTACAATTAATTTGTCTTCAGTCTTGTAAATATGTTTTAAGTTAGGTTTAACAAAATAAACCACAAATAAAAAGCAGTGTTTTATTTCAAAAAATTGAATAACCATTAAGCGCTTTTACAGTGTCGATTATATTATTTTGTACTTAATTACCACAGCAATACAATTGTACAGTGTTTAAATTAATCAGTAAAGCAAATGTTAAAAAAAATAACACATTGTATTTTGTCGAGTCACAGGAAAAAATCACTAACTACAGAATGTGCAATATGAAGTTATCAGCATTTAATAATATTTATTTCATTTATATGAAATGTCCTGAAGTTATATGAAGTTATACCATCAAATAAAATATCGTACAGGTTAGTGTATCCGTAATAATAATGTATTGTTAAAGAATAGTATATTAAGTGAATAAATCGGGATTATACAATTTTGTAGTTAGTGAGTTTTTCTTGTCACCCGACGATTTATTTTACACTTACAAATAGTTCGAACCATATTTATATTTAACATAACTACTGCCTTTGATTATATGTTAGAAGTTAAAAAGAAATATTAAACAATGGTAATAAATTAAAAACTTTCAATAAATCATTTTCAGTGTTCTTTTTAGGAAGTAGCAAACTAGCAAGTGATCTACAAGATGGTAAGTGGTTACTGCCGCTCATAGACATTTGCATAAGAAATTTCATTTAGAATAGGGGTTCTATCTGAAGTCGATCACAGATGCTTCGCTACTCCCGGGGACTAAGGTTGACTCATATAAAAGTGTGCCGTCTATGGATGACACCTACAATCACTTACCAATGGTCTGATAGATTGCATGCTAGTTTGTTACCTCTATAATTAAAAAAATATAAATAATCAATGAAATAAAATATTTTAAATTTTTGCTTCATTATCTTGCAACTTGACCATTTTTTCTGATATCTCCCAAAGCTTTTTAGCTTTGTTCATGTCACTCGCTGACCGCGAGACCGAACTTTCTTGACAGTCCGAGAAGTATTTGCCAGTAGTTTTGGCCAGTTTCTCATCAACCGCCAACATGATTGACGTCTGACAACCCTGAACCGGGGTCTTGAAAAAGCATTTGTTGATCAGAGCCAATCCCCAACTCAAAGGCACTGGTACAGACCTCCATATACCCGTGTCGATTAACCCAGGGTGCAAGCAGTTCGCAGTCACTCCTGTTCCTTCTAAACGACGTGCCAATTCCTTCGTGAAGAGAATATTAGCTTCCTTTGACGCGTAATACAGGTATCCTGGCAAGGTGGTCAAAGGATTTGGATTCTCAAGGTTAAATGACGCAAATCTGTACAGTGAAGACGCGACGACAACTATTCTGGACGGGGCACTCTTCTTCAGCAAGTCTATCAAGAGATGAGTCAAGAGGAAAGGTCCGTAGTGGTTTGTAGCCATTGTCATTTCGATGTCATCTTCGGACTTGTTCTTCTTGAAGGTTTCCGCGTATCCAGCGTTGTGGATGAGCACGTCCAAGGTCTCCTCGGTTTTGTTGATGTCGTCGGCGAATTCTCTGATGGACGAGAGCGAGCTTAGATCTAATTTCTTCACTAGGACTTTTGTGTTTTTCGTGTCTTCGATAATCTCATCTGAAAATGTTAAAATTGAATTTCAGTTGTATTCAATTATTTCCTGGTTGAAAAGATTTATTCATAATGAACATGATCTGTGTAAAAGACAACGTAACATTGTGTGAAAATCACGGGTATAAATTTTTAAATTAAATTTTAGAAATCGAGGATAAAATCTTGTCTATTTAAATGAAATGAACATTGACTGGTCGGAAGATCAAAGTCGTCTTAACCCACTATGTGTACACATCTGAAGTATTTGCCTGTTACATATTTAGTAGTTCCAGACGTTGTTAATAGATGACGTTAGTAAAATTCATTTGCAAGTTCTGAATCACGCTGTCAAATGCTAATGTTATTTATCCCTGACCGTGCGGGCGAAGCCGTCCGTAAGAGCTAGTAGTTTACTTATTTATTATTTTTTTGTGTATACAGAGTAGTCCGATCAAATAAGAGAAAAAAAACAGTTAGTTAATTATTTTTCCCATACACGGGAATGAAGGGAAACTTTCAGGTTTGGTTTATAATTGTATTTTGTACAACAATTGTACCAAAATTCAGCTTGTTGCGAATTTATGTATGTAGCACCGAATGTCTTATTGGCATTAAACACACTTGGCGTTTACTAACGAATTAGGCATTCCTGTAATGTTAGTAAAGATTATCGAATAAATAAATAAATTATTTGACTGGACTATAGAAGAGTTATTAGTAGTGAAATCTTACATTTAGTCTGCTCAGCTTTATCCATATTTCGACACGCCATGATGACTTTGGCACCTCTCTTTGCCAGCTCCCTAGCCGTCTCCTTCCCAATGCCACTGGTGCATCCGGTTACGATGACGGTCTTTCCATCCATCCTGGTCTTTCCTCTGTAAGACCCGCAAGTGAACCGAGCGTACAAATGGATGGCGAAGAATATGCCGACGAGACCAAGAATGGCCAGAAGACCAAGGATTATCAGGAGAGGAAAGACCCAGTACAGGTAGTCGGCTTTCCACGCTTCGGCTACAATCATGTCTGAAATTAAGAAAAAAATATGAACTTTTTTTTTGTCGACTGTCTTACATAGAAATAGTAAGAACGGAAAGGACTAACTCAATTTCGAGAAATTGATTTCAATACTTAAAATTACTCTTAGTAACGTAGGCTTGCAACAACTCGCCAAAATGCGAATACAATTGTGTTGTAATTCTCAAAACGTAAATTTCGCAATAAGTTTCTTTTATTTTAATCGTGCAAACAATGGTAGGTATACAAGGTTTTTTTGATTATCCCTCGCTATTCATTCTAACTTTACTTATGTAGGTATAAATATTACTAATGTTATAAATGTGAAAGTGTGTTTGTTTATTCCTCTTTCACGTCGCCTCATAGTTATTATATGATATGGTTTAAATGCTGGAAGATAAGAGGGCGGAGAGTGCGTAGGCTACTTTTTACCGCGCTCTCTCATTCCCGTGAGAATATTAATGTTTTGTTAGCTGATACATATTTAGTAGTTCCAGACATTGTTAATAGATGGCGTTAGTAAAATTCATTTGCAAGTACTGAATCACGCTGTCAAATTGTAATGATAATTCCCTTTGACAGTGCGAGTGAAGCCGCGGGTATGAGTTAGTTTCTTATATATTCAGATTTGGTAGTATAAGCAGACTGCAAGAACCATCTGTTTGTCATTTTATGACATTAGGTACCTACTTAGATCAATTTGCATATTGTGTTTTTATCAAACAGATTTCCCAATAAGCTATTGTCCATTGTATCTTAAACACGGAATTGATTAACACACTTAGAATTTGGTCACTCGGACTTACACCTTCCCGGTATTAATTTAGTAGGTACTATATAGTACTTTTAAATAACTTTTTATATGAGTAAATGCCCATCTAATGGTAAGTGCCATGCCGCCCATGGACAAGCAACATCATTCAGAATAAGGGTTCTATCTGAAGTCAATAGATGCTACTTCATAGGACGCAGATAATCGTCTTATATAAAAGCGAGCCGGCAACCACACCCTATCACCGAAGCTGGAACCATATAACTTCTACAAACTAATAAAAGTAGGTAGAGATTTATTTATCACTTATACAAAAAAAAAACTCTTCGTACACATAGACTTGGACTTTCGCTTGCGTTGTGCTATGGACATATGCAAAGACAGATAAACAAACACCATTTTTTTTTGTTTTCGAGGGGGAAACCTTCAAAAGGTACCCGACGCCGTGGGAGCGACGCACGGTTATGTGGTTTTTACCGCACTAAAACTCCCCCAGTGGCCTTCCTCGGAGCTAAAAAGAGGACTCCGGGATGCTGGGTTGGGCCTACCGCCCGTCTGGTCTTTACGATGGTATGCCGTCCTGCCCGGGGTCCTCCGATCGAACGATTCGAGCTCCCACTCTAGCCACCCGCAACCCCGGAAGCCCCTTTTAGTCGGCAGACAGGAGATACCGTTGCTCCATTCTGATCCCGGAACTACAGGGACGGATAATTAATGCTTATTACGCACATAATTTACTAGTGCGTGTCTGATATTTGAACCTCGGACCTCCTGATCGAGAGGGCAAGTTTCAACCATTCTATCACTGCCTGTTTGATACTTATAATAAAAAAAAGTAATTATAAACTCACGAATTATTCCTAAGTTTTGGCGCTAACACAGTTCCAAATACAGGTTATTAGGCAGCTAAGATTCGCGCATAACTAAATTACTGCCATTATGTGCCGGATTTTCCCGACATTGCTTCAAATAAACTAAGTACGCTATTAAGAAGGTAATTCGCAGAAAAACAAGTATGTTAAGACTACTTATTATAATCAATGTTTGAATGGGACGGTGCGGTCAAGAACGGTCATGGAGAGGGTTTTATTTCATTAATTTTTGGGGTTCGATCACCTAATGAGTCGCTAAAATTCAAACGTGACCATCTCCATGATAAGTCAAACCGTAGAAACTGGGAAATTCAATTATCAAAATTTACAAGTGATGATGACAGATTTTTTGGTATTCCAGACATTTTTTTCAATATAAAGTTAATTTTGAAACTACTGAAACCATTGTAAATACGCTAGTTTTTGTAAAATATCAATTATTTTTATTTTCGTTTATGGATATGGCCATGTTTGATTTAAATGTTTATGATTAGACCACGTTTGATTTGACGTAAGATTAAGTTGAAAGACCGTTTTCTTTCTAGTCATTTTTGGTGGTAATTTTATTATATCACGATCCATTTTACCTATTTAAATAATATATAAAACTACTAGCTGTCCCGACAAACGTTGCTTTGCCATATAAAAATAAAAATAAATGTTAAGGGGGGACAACCCATAAGGGGTATGAAAAATAGGTGTTGGCCGATTCTCAGACCTACTGAATAAGCATAATCGGTCCAGTTTCGGAGGAGTATGGCAACAAAAACTGTGACACGCGAATTTTATATATTAGATCGGGATACACCTGTTGCAAACACTTACAGCGACAACTGATCTAATTTAAAATGGCGAGTAATTCGTTGATACTGTGTCGTGATTGGTCGTGATGGATATGGAGCGTTTTGTTTTGTAGTCGAGTGAAGAGATGGCCAAGTTTGAATAAGATGGAGGAATATCGGCCGTATTTTTTACTAATTCTGGATGGATATGGACATATTTCACTCCACAAACATATTTAATGTAACATAATCTTTTTATTAATTAAAAAATCCTAAAATTCTTTGTATTCTTAGTATGAGTTTGGTATTTTTCCTCGTAACAAGCATTGTTAATGTTTTTGATCATACATTGCAGTGTACATTGCGCGCTATTTATTTTTTCGACCATAACTTGCAATGTAGGTACTTTGAAATTAATAATAATAAATCTTTATTTGCTGAAATGTGGTTACAAAGTTGGTCAGTACATAATATAAAACATCTCACATTTGCCACATAATGGCGTATTAGGAGCGTAAACAAGAGTTTTTATGAACAACAAACGTGAAGGATAAGGTAAATGATGATTTTTACTTTTTATTTGAGATTATAGTGTTTGTGGGTTATTAAGAGTCATTTTTAAGTGTAAAAAAGTGAGTTGAAAAGTAAAGACTGAAAAAATATAAGTACCTACTTCAGAGATAAAAATCTTAAGTTAAATAATTGTGACCATTTATTTTTTGATTCAAAATCGGACATTGATTTATGTCAATTAATATAGGATGTACCTACAATTAATATAGGTATGTTGATTCATAAAATAAGTATTGTGATTTCTTAGCGAAATATAGTCTGTGAAATTCGTCTTCGAAAAAGGCCATCAATTCACCTTAATTATTATAACCATGGTAAAATGGGTCAACTTTGCAAAAACGGGTAATTTTGCGTTTATATAATTTTATCGGGGACACCGTGAGGGAGAACTGAAAAACGGGACAGTCCCGATCAAAAAGGGACGTAACGACACGTTAGTTTTACCTGTTGTGTGTAAAGTCTTTGGTAACATATAGGGTATCCCAATCAATGGTCGTTTTTTTTTCGAGGGGCAAACCTTCAAACCCGACGCCGTAACCAAAGTAACCGTTCGGTCAGGTGGAAAACGGCGGTATGTGTGGTCGCATACCGTCGTAAAGACTAGACGGAGCGGTGAGCCCAACCTCTCACCTGTAAGGGGTCCGATGGGGCAACGCGTTTAGAGGATTCCGGTTGAGTTCCTTTGGACATCCCGGATACTCTCTTAGTAGCGCTGAGAACGTCCACTGGGGGGTTTTAGTGCAGTAAAAATCCCACATAACCCTGCGTCGCTCCCACGGCGTAGGGTACCTTTTTTAGGGTTCCCTCTCGAAAAAAGGCTGTGCGCGGAGACGCCTGCGATTCCCCAAAAACTATTCGGATTCGCCAGTGCCTGTTTACGTTAATGAAGGCAGTGTCGTAACTCATACAGATACATAGATTTGTGTGAATCTGAACTCAGGTAACAAAAAGTAACCTTTTGCTAAACAATGCGAGGACGGGGTAAAAATTGATGTCAAGATGTAAGAATTCTGAGAAAAAGATGAATAGGTAACGCTTTGATAGTAAAAAATGCACAATAGGCAAAATACACCAACTGTGCATTTTTAGCCGACTATGTCAGGAGTGTGTTGTTTTTCGAGTATATATGTGTGTATGTAAGTATTTCTTTGGGACAAAACACAGCCCTAACGGCTTGGCTCATTGTAACATACTAGTCATCCGTCCCAACGGTCGAAATTCGACCTTAATTCAACTCAAAAACTAAACTTGATATTGTTCAAAGTAGCACAATTATTTCTCAAATTAAATGAAAGTTCGATCATTTTAAAGTTATGTTAAATAAACCGAAAGGTAAAAAGAGGTTTAATTGACTAAGCTACATTATGGGTGCGTTCCATTAGACGTTCACAAAGTCCACGCTCACGACCGCAGTTTTTCCCGTTTAACTAGCTTGTGAGCGTTACTGACATAATGTCTAGTGGAACGATCACTTCGACCCACCATAATAGATGGGTCGTAGTGAGCTTCGCGTGGGCGTAAGTCATAACGTCATGAGTGACGTATTCGCCGCGACCACAACGACGTTTTGGGCGTTTGGGGCTTTGAGACGTTTTCTGGAACGCGCACTAAAAAAAATAACAGAAGAAGACATCTGACATTTTAGATATTATGTTTCCATAGTGACAATGAAAGTTTTATTTCGTTCATTAAATGTGTCAAATGCATGGTAGTGTGCGTAATGTGCTTTCAGGTGATTTTATGTATATTTTATGCATTATTTGAAAAAATATTAGCATTCCGTAATCCTTCTCTACATCAATTAAAACCGTGCGTAGTTCTATGCTCTTCCATCTGCGGCAAGTATCTTAAAAATGGATCCCAGGTTTTTGCTCACGTATATAGATAACATATCATTGGCGTCAACACAGTTTAGAGTATGACACAGGCTATATAATTTTGAAATATGTAGAGTATGACACAGGCTATATATTTTTTATAGCGCGATTAGAAAAGCCCGTCTAAAAAAAAATCCCTTCTTCCCCTTTTTTCTGACCTTAGGCGCCATTTTAAAAAATATAACCTATGTCACTCTTACAACTGGGTCCTTTCAAATAATGTACCCACTCTCTTTCTAACGCAGTGGGGAAAAAAGGGTAAATCGAAAAAAAAAAACACTAGACACACACACAATAGAAAATGTGCAAATTTTACATTGAGCACTCAGGCTTTTTGTTTTACTTTTAATTACTAGCTGAACCCAGCAGCTTCGTCCGCGTTAAAAAATCGATGTATCGATTGTCCCGTGGGAATAAGATATTTTCCCACATTATATGTTATTGTAGAGTGTCAGTTAACTCCCTGCCAAATTTTATGAAAATCGCTCCAGCCGTTTTGACGTGAAGAATTAAGAAACATACACACTCACAAACTTTCGCCTTTACAACAATTACAACATTAGTTTTCGTTATATCTAATATTAAGCCGACAGCGTCAAAAAAGGTGTTTTTTCGAGCGTATAATTACACGTATGTACCTACGTTCTTTGGCATGAGCACGGCAAAAATGGCTTAACGGGATGAGTTGCTAAGAAAAAAAAAAGATTCGTTTTTAAACTGTCGAGTTTTTTAATAATTTTATTTGTTACAATTTACAAGACTGATTCGAAATTAGAAAAGAAATAAGCTAGCTTGTCCCCGAAAGGTAAAAATGCGTAACATTTTTCGAAATTTGAGTTATAATGTCGGATTCCGGATGGGTGCATTATGCCAATTTTTACCCTCTATTTCGCTTGGTCGTAAATTGAGCATACATTGTTTAATCATAAAGTCAGTCTATGTTATTAATATAGTAGCATATATTGAATAAAATTAAGTATTCTTAGTATTTATGGAAACTGAAAAATACTTGGTGGCTATCATCATATTTATTTATTTATTTAATTGAATCATCCACAAAATTACAAAATACACTAGTTCATACACATTTAGATCATGAGAAAGTGTATTGTAATTTTAATTACGGATGAGCACAGCATGTGTACTTAGCCAAATAGGTGCATTAACATATATCTAAGTTAAATTTATGTTAGGTATAACTCAATGTTAAATTAATAATAATATAATTTATTAAATTAAAATGCGATCGATTTTCCGTTTGATTATTTTTGAAGTGAAACTTCTTTATCGGGGTTGGAAAAAAATTTAGTGTAACATTTTTTCGTTACGCGCCATCTTTTACTGTTACGCGCCATCTTTTTCTGTTACGCGCCATCTTTTTTTTTCCGTTACGCGCCATCTTTTTCTTATCCCTACCACGCGTGATATTAGATAGATTATTATAGATTAGATTATAACTTTATTTAACCAATTTCTGTAAAGTTGCATATAGTAAATTATTTTTTGAAAAATAACGTCATAAAGAAGTTTCACTTCTTACGAGTGTACGCTAGTACACGCACACATTTTTTATCATTTTTACTCTTTCTTTTTTTTTATAATATTAAAGTAGTAAACGAGGGCGAAGTTTATCTATTGAAATGTTACATTTTATTAAGCGGCTTTTTATTTTTATATATTAAGCAGATAAGTGTATAATTATGTCCAAGTTTATGGGGTCAATACACCTGTTTCGCGGCCGCCATATTGGAAAATAGTGTTATGAGTAATTTAATTCAACTGGTGCTAGCATTTCAAAAAAGCTGAGTTATCTTATTTTAGAATCCGTTGCGGTGGATTAGGAATGGTGCAAGATTTAAAGTAACATTAAGACAAACTTTCTAAAGTTACTTCGAATCCAATTTGTGCAATTATCATTAGGCATAATTATATTAAAGTAGAAAAATTCGCGCTAAAAATTACTCGTACGACTCGGCAGTACAAGATGTAATTAAACTTTCTCTTATACAAACATAATTGGGCCCAATTACCAAAATCGTCTGGTCATCTAACGATGTGTTTCTAATTACCACGGTTGTAAATTAGGGAAAGGAAATGTTTGAATTAATGTATTAAAACAAAGAGCTGATTAATTTCCGTCAAATAAAATATGATTAAATAATACTTTATTATTTTGGTCATATTTTATAATAATATGACATAATCTAAGTCATAATTTATGCTTACGTCGGAATAAATCGGAAGATTAAACACTGTCGTATGTTTTTTGGAAATATGTGTCAACATTTTAAATTATATGAGTTTCAATCTTTTGCATTTGTAACTACTTGATACTAGTTGTTGCCTTCGACTTTGTGTGCGTAGCTATAGAGCCAACAATTAACTCTTTAAGCTTACCTATACCAAATATCCAAGACAAAGCTACGTAGGTTTTATGGGTACTTTTTAAAAATAAAAAAAATGTAACCTATATATTGTAATAAATATATAGGTTACCATCATATGTCAAAAACCTTTTCTTAGTGGCTGTCTACATTTTAAATCAATTTATTGTCAAATAGGGTCAACACCCCGTAATTCCCCTCTCCCCATTTTTAAGAAAAATAACGAAATTAGATTACGAAGTCATTCATTCATATGCTTATGTGGACACTTTAAATGACATACATAAACGGAATACGACACCGAACTATTATTATGAGTTTACAATATTAGTGCATTTGTTAAATTATAAACAATAATGTTTATTCAAATTCAAACTAAGACGCTTTCAATTATAAGTCACTAGTTGACCCGGCAAACTTCGTTCCACCTAAAAGTCATAAATCTAAAATTATTCGTGTTCCTTTACTATATTATGCATGATTATATCTATTATATCTATTAAAAATACTGCATTAAAATCCGTTGCGCAGTTTTAAAGATCTAAGCATACATAGGGACAGACAGCGGAAAGCGACTTTGTTTTATACCATGTAGTGAATATCGACAAGACATTTAAGCTGTACCGCGGGGATCGATAAGATGACCATACATACATACATACAAACAAACAAGCACACACATATATACACTCAAAAGACGCTAATATCATTCTGAAGCAGTGGAGAAAAAACATGTTATTTCTCTTTAGTCCAAATTACTCATTTTCTCAATTTACTTTTATATTTACTCGACAATTGATGCAAAAATGAAAAATACATATAAGGGTCCGTTCACACAGACCGGACCGGAGAGCAGATTTTTATCGTGTTGGAAACAGAGTTTTGAGTAATTGTATTAAGGTTTATTTTTATATGTGCACTTCTTTTGTCATTAGAAATGTTTGAACGCGCTTCGTGTGAAATAATATGAGGAGCCGACCGGCTCTGATTGCATGCTCTTTCTCGTTCACGCAGCCAGTCGGCTCTTATTGCGTGCTCTTTCTCTCTTGCGTAGTGGCTACGTTCCGGTCACTTCCAAGCGTTTACGATCCGATATGTGTGAAAAAATGCGAGCCGATGCTCTCCGATCCGCTCTGTCTGAACGGACCCTAAAAGTTTTGTACCAGATAAAACTGAATAATTTAATGAAAAATAAAATATAAAGTGACCTTGAAAACCATGCATATTATGCTCCGGTGAATATCAAGTTTTATTTCTTTTTAATTACAGGTAAATTTCGCTTATTGTGACGAGAAACTACTAGGTACCTAAATAAGGTGGGGTTGTGGGCAGCTAGTAGAGTATAACGAGTAGGCCAGCTAAGTCCCCTCATCGAGTTATTTGCTTACTCTTACAGTTGTACATGGGGTTGTCACTTTTATTTAATACTAGTCGAATCTCGCAGCTTCTCCCGCGTTAACACAAATCGATTGTCCCGTGGGAATAAGATATTTTCGCGCAGTAAAAAGTAACCTATATATTAATCCAGAGTGCCAGCTAACTCAATACCAAATTTTATGACAATCGCTCTAGACGTTTACACGTGAAGAAGTAACAAACATACACACTCACAAACTTTCGCCTTTATAATATTAGGATGATTATTTGCGTATAATGACCCTTCCGCTGTCATTATTATTTTAATAACTTAACATGTATAATGTAATGTTGTAACCGTAATGTAATTATAACTGCAGCTATAATATAGATGAACTTTGTGACGAGTTCTTAAACGATGATTTAACAAATATAAACAACATATCAATTAGCTGAAATCATCAGTATTGTTTTGGTTATATAGTGTCTAAGCCTTACAAATATGTGAGTGGCATACATTTAGAACGCCTTAACCGACATACCTATTCAATTTTGCTTCCCTTTTTTAATCTTATGTTATCCATTATATAAAATAGATAAGGACTATTATTATTTACCAAATAAAATAAAAATCAAACATGAAACATTAATCAAATAATATAAGTGACGAAGTTAATATCTATTTTAAATACCATTTTTATAGACTAAAAAATACAGCGAAAATCCGAGCGAGAGAGCATTGTACTATTTATTCGAATACGTGTGATCAAATGCGTGGCGCAGCCCCTACTCAGGCCACGCACGGCACCGCAAGTTTATTTGATTGTGTGCGTAAAAATTGCGTGCTCACAGGGGCCAGTAGGGTTGCCACCCGTACTTTATTATAAAGTAGTGTACTTTATTTGGAGTAATTGTACTGTATACTTTATGAGAAAAATGAAGTACACGAAAATACTTTATTTTCTAGGTTTAAAAAAGTTTGATTATAAGGAGTTTTGTGTGAAACAAAATTTTTATCATTTCTACGTTTCATAGCTACCTTATTTAGAAAATAGTAGAATATGTATATTTGGTGACTTTTTTTTTGCTCGTCAAATTTTATGTATATTTAACCTTTTTTTCGCTGACTACCACCACGTACCATTTTAGGTTCCCAACCATCTAAAGGTTTCTGGATCTAAAAACCACGGGGATAAAATAAATTGTACTTTATTTTGAGGCTATGTACTTTTTTCTTTATACCTTTTTTATTATTTATTTTATTTTATTTATTTATTTATTGTCAAAAAGAACGGCAGAACCAATTACACTTATTGACACATACTTAAAATCAATTAAATTCAATATTACAAATTAGATTGTCCAAATTAGAAACATAATAATAAATAGGATTTAACAAGTGAGTTATCAGTCAATATTTGCAAAAAATGTTTAGAATAGTATTACAATAATATAATAATAATAATAATAAAATAGTGAAATAATAATATTATTGTTGTGACAATTTCTTCGGAGTGGTCATTGAGACTCACTGAACCTTAGGCACACATTCAGAACTTTCTTCCACTCATCCGCATACAAGTCGAAGTCAGGAAAGGCTTCCAGAAGCGCATTGAGCGCAGAGAGGGTGCATGGTATGGGGGAATTGGCACATGCAACTGATCGAGTGAAAGAAAGGCACAGCAAATAATTTTTGCTTTCGGGATCGTCGATGGTATTTAGGGACAAAGAAGTGAGCCAATTCGTTGTGTAGGTGCGGCGCGTCAATCATACCCCGAAGAATTTTGAGGGCAGTAACTAATTGATCAGTTGCTCTTCTGGTCCTGAGCGAGTTATAATTGAGGCATCCCAGGAGGAATGCTGTAGGGTACATGAATGGGTAATAACCGAACCTATGCTTATAAAGATACCTAAGAAAAGTTTGTTGTATCTTCTCTAGAATAAACTCGTAAGTTGACTGATGAGGGTTCCAAACGCATGAGCTGGCTTCAAGTTTGCTGCGAATCAAGGTGTTGTACAATAGTCGAATGATGCATTCAGAATTGAAACAACGTGCGTTCCTTAGTACAAAACCTAATCGCTGGAAGGATTCTTTGGCAACGGATGTTATATGTTCATTAAAAGTAAGCTTCCGGTCGAATGTGACACCCAAATCTTTCATTACCAAAGTTCTGCTTATTTTGGTATCGCCAATTTTATAATCAAAAAGGATTTTATAGCCAAAGTACTTTAATCGTTGAAAAAAAAGGTGGCAACCCTAGCCACAGGGCCCCCGCTAGCTGGCCTACTGTTTTTAGTTATACTTCCTTTGGTAAACAATTTGAAACAACAAATGAGCATACTCCTGTTCCACTTCAATCGGCCATTTTTATTTTATGGGTGACATCTTCCACCACGCTATGAAAATTATTTACATTTTTTATTTTTTTGTTTTCGAGGGGAAAACCTTCAAAAGGACCTTCAAAACCCGACACCGTGTGAGCGACCCAACGCAGGGTTATATGAAAGAAAGAAAGATCTTTATTTAAAGTCTTTCTCTTAAAGATCTTTAAGCCAATTTATGGGTTACAATAATATTGATTAAGTACATAAGATGTTTAAAAAAAGAGCGCCAAAAAGATTTATACCGCACTAAAAAGTGGCTGTCCTCGGCGCTACCAAAAAGGACTCCGGGATCTCCAAGGAAACGGAATCCCCTGAGCGCGTTGTCCCATGTTGCTCCTCCCAGATGGGCAGCTGGGCCCACTGCTCCGTCTAGTCTTTACGACGGTATGCCACACATGTCGCGTTTCTTTCCGGGATCGTCTGACGTTGTCAATTTAATAAAGTATGGCTACCTTAGCCTACAATTTCAATTTTACGGTTTTACCCCATTTCCGACTCACTACCCAACCCCAATGCTCCAACTTGTAATTCTTTAGCGTAATCTATGCCCGTAGTGAAAACGGATATAAGTCTCATTTTCCGAAATACTCCAACTCACTTTATTTTTTTAGCTTAATCTGAGCCCGTATGAAAACGGATATAAACGCATTTTTGATAAATTCTAATCCTACACATTTAAATTTTAACTAAAAACAGTAGTTCCAAAATTACATGTGACAATACAAAATTTTGTATTCCTCTCCACTCCTTGTCACATAATGTCACACTTTATGTATGTAACGTGTAATGTAATTTATGGATGGCCTCAAATTGAGTCGGCAAATACACTATTCCACTCAAACGCAAAAACTGCTTCACAATAATGAAATAGATGTGAATGTGGTCATAAAGATTAGCCTATATGATTTTTATATGCTACTAGTAGACCCGGCGAACTTCGTTCACCAAAAATCTAAAATTATGGGTGTTCCTTCACTATATTAAGAATGTAATATACATAAAACCCGTCCTTTCGAATCAATCTATCTATAAAAAAACTGCATTAAAATCCGTAGCGTACTTTTAAAGATCTAAGTGTACATAGGGTCAGACAGCGGGAAGCGACTTTGTTTTAACTATGTAGTAATACAAACGTAGTAAGTTAAGTTAGTAGCTTCATTCAGGTACCTATTTGATAAACAGATCACGTAGTATCCTGGTTTGCAGATGTTCTCTGAGACAACTTGTAGCCTTGGCAACTGTGATGTCATTGAATCCATACATCCATACACTATGATGTCATAATTCATATACATAGTTACATACAAATTGTAATTTCTTTTGAATGCCCATTTGAAGATAAGTTGGAATGTTTTGGGTTCCGCAATTAAAAGGTAAAAACGGAATCTCTTATCAAGGTTTCTATCTTACTACGAAACATAATATAAACAAAAAGCATATATCCTAAGTCTTTATAAAATCCATGATATTTAACCTTATAAATAAGATTATTACACTAATAATAAACTATATATTTTTTAATAATAAAAAGTAATAGATGTGTGTAAAAATTTTGTTTTTCGTTTCATCTATTGCTATGCCTGCTTTCATAACCTAATCCGTACACTTAAAATAATAAAATTTTGCTTTACGGAACCCTTGTCGTGATATTTTTGGTTTAAGTATCTACAGTATTCTAACTTCTTACAAACGCACGAAACGCAAGTTGTACCTACGCACCTCGATTTCGGTATGCACTCGGTATGCAACAGCCAACGAATGTGCCGTAGAGACGAGCGGGCGGTGTGACGTTTTTTAGGCAGTGGATCTTTTTATTTAAATAATAATGTAGCGAAGAGCAGTTGTAAAATATATTAGGCTGTTTTTGATTGCTTTAATTGTGCATAAACACGTTCAGTGTTAATATTTTTTATTTTGGTTGGTAAAATATTATTCAGTGTGAAATTTACAATTATTATTTGTGTACGATTTGATATTAAGTCTCTCAAATAGTAAAAGAAAGCGTTGTTTAATACCTTAATCTACTGAATAAAATACATAATAAGTAATAAAGAAAGTCAAGTATGCAAATGTAATTAAAATACTTTAGACGGGTAGCCCTAACGCATACTCTCGTCCAGCGCGTCTGTAAGTATAAAATTCAAGGACGGGGCAGAGTTAGATTACTGTATGATACTAGTACCACGGTATAAATATCTACAGTAGTCTAACTCCTTAGAAGCGCACGAAACGCAAGTTATACCTACGCGGCTCGATTTCGGTTTGCATTCGGTCTACAAACAGACCCGAATGTGCCGTAGAGACGAGCGGACTGTGTAACGGTTTTTTGAGCAGTGATTTTTTTATTTTACTAATAATATGGCGAAGAAGAATTGTAGACTATATTGTGCTGTTTTTGGTTGTTTGAATTCTACATTAACACATCCAAAGATAACATTTTTTAAATTACCTTGAAACTACGAAAGGTAAGACAATTATGATGATTTTTAATGTACTAGAACTACCTTCTTTCTTTGTTTCTTTTTTAATAAATTGGTTTTTAGCTTTTCTATCGAATATAATACCTGGATCCATAAATAATTAAAGAATATTATGATAAAGGGAAGTGACATAGGTAAGTATGTGTGTCCTATATGCCATTGGCGAAGTGTATCTCTTTTCAATAAAGTACATAGTTATAGGTAAGTGATATTTTTGCAAAAAATAGAATATTGTTCGATAAATAAAAACGCTTTCTACGCTCATAGCCCCACAGTAGGATTTTCTCCTGTGTCGTGGGTGCCATGGACACACACAAAGACGAATACACAAACACCCAGACCCAGAACAAGAATCTAAACTCATCATTCAGACACCTGTCTGGCCGGGAATCGAACCCGGGACCCACTGCGTGTCAGACCGGTACGGTAACCGCTGCGCCACGCGGGTCGTCAACTAAATAACTACATAAAATAAATAAATCATTTTAAATTTATAATTACATTTTTAAACCTTTCTTTTTTGTTGTCGAGGGGGAAACTTTTAAAAGGTACCCGACGCCGTGGGAGCGACGCAGGGTTATGTGTGATTTTTACCGGACTAAAACCCCCCCGGTGGCCGTTCTCGGCGCTAAAAAGGAGTACTCCGGGATCTCGAAACGACTTCAACCGGAATCCTCCGAGCGCGTTGCCCCATCGGGCTCCTCCCAGACGGGCGTTTGGGCCCACCACTTCGTCTAGTCTTTACGATGGTATGCGACCACACATACCGCCGTCCTTCCCGGGATTGCCTGACCGAACGGTTCGAGCTCTCACTCTGCAAACACGGAAGCCCCTTTTAGTCGCCTTTTACGACAGGCAGGGGATGTCATAGTCCTATTCTGATCCCGGAGCTACAGGGATGACAGACTTGCCTGAAAAAAAAAGCTCTTTTTTTATATTTGTGGATATCTCCTAAAACGTTGTTTGGAGAAAGATGATTGTCAAGCCTTGAAGTCATATATAAAGCCCGATCAAAGAAGCCATAATTTCAGCGAAGAGAGTCGGTATTTAAGCTACCGAGACTACTGCAAAAATAATTTACAAAGTTTTTTAATAATACCCAGGGATGATTTTGTGCAATATGTAGAAAAATTGGAGGAAATATTTCGAACTTCATTTAAAACAACACACATAAATTGTAAAGTAGCTGCAGGTATTTATAACCAAATGAAAGATATTCCTTTTTCTCCACCATGTCAATATTTCCCAAAATTATTTTTTATTATGCTTTTTATCCGAATGCGAATTTTTTATACTATTAAATTTAATAATAAAGCTTTTCGTACGTCTCAGTCGAGGCGCAAATATTTTTCAGTGTCAAATTTGTAATTATTATTAGTAAAATAATGATTTGTTATTAAAAGTCTCACATATTAAAAAAATAGTTTTTTTTATAACCTAAATCGACTAATTAAAAAACATTACATGTATTCAACACTTCCTATACAATTCACATGAATTATATTTGTTTAAAAAATAAATAATAGTTAAAAAAAACTAAAAAAACACGCTTTTTATAGAAAACCGAACTAAAAAATAGAAAATAAATTTAAATGAATTTAAATTAAGAAAATAGTGTTAAAAATTTTTATGAATATAAATTAATAATAGCTTTTTTTTAAATATTTTTTTTTTATTCACACTATTATTAATTTATATTCATTGAAATTTTTAACACTATTTTCTTAACTTAAATTCATTTAAATTTATTTTCTATTTTTTAGCTCGGTTTTCTATAAAAAGCGTGCTTTTTAGTTTTTTTTTAACTATTATTTATTTTCTACTTTTTAGTCAAAATAAAACATGGAATAATTTTATTAAATTAGTGTATTGTCATCGGTCCTCAATAAATCTACAAAGTTTGAACGAAATCTGGCCGTTTAAAGTGGGTCAAAATCGCGCCCAAAGAAGTCGGTTACAAACAAACATACAGGTGAAGCTAATAAAAAGCTAATAAAAATATATAATAATTACTGTCAAACAACCAGAAAGAAAGTATTCATACTGGTTGATGTTATTAAAATACTATAGGCAGGCAGCCCTAACGCAATTTTTCGCCCAACGCCTCCGTAGGTATAAAATTCAAGGACACGGCAGAGTTAGAGTACTGTATGATATTTATACTGTGCTAGTACTGTGATTTAACTATTCTACCAATCAGCATTAACATTATTATACACAGATTTTTACCCGACTGCATCAGAGCGAGGGTAATGTTTACAACCATTGATTCCTTACGCATTGATTGAAGCCAAGAAAGACGATCAATGAAAAATAGCTATTTAGGTACTTATTAAATAAGTTTCTAAATAGCTATTACAATCAACAAAGCTTCATACTGTAAATTGGTAATTTTTCATATACGATTTTGTTCTAGGGGCTCGTAGAAATCAATGTTCATTTACAATATCATTTCGCTTGCTATCGACGACACTTTCGCCGTGACCTATGTTGCGTTGCTCACTTTCTTTTTCTACACCAAGGAATGCCACTTGATATTAAAAAGAGTATACTAAATAACCGCTTCTTCGTCTGCGTATTTAAATCTAAGAAGAACTAAGCAGTGATAAAATAATCTATATATTAATATTGAAGCAAACACTTGTGATTCGTTTTTATGATACTTGCCGCAGGCGGAGGAGTATGGAATTACGCACGGTTATAGTTGATGTAGAGAAGGATTGCGCAATGCTATTCAAATAATGCATAAAACATACATAAAATCAACTAAAACACATTACACTCACTACCTTGAATTTGACACAAACACATACTTAATAAACGAATTATAAAACATTCAATGTTTTACTATGAAAACACATAACGTCAAAAATGTCAGATGTGTTTGTCAAAATGCCCGCTATTGCTTTTAAAGGCAGCTTAGTTTATTAAACCTCTTTTTACCTTTAACGGGTGCGTAAAGTAAGACGCCGGTGTGGAGTTTTCCTACAGTAAAGTTTACGGTGAATTAAAACATCATAAGGAAACCTGTACACCTGAGCGTTCTTTCTAAAAATCTAGGAGAGTAAAGTCTACCAATTCCCAATTTTTCAACGCGGTAGACTATGGTTTCGCTCTTTCTTTTCTGAGAGAAGTCCGGCTTAGCAGTGAAAAAATAAGGGGTTAACGACCCAAACGACCCAAAAAAGTTAATTTATTTTTCACACATCATCGATCGATGAGAATAAAAGGGTCATTTTTATCTGATTGAAGAAGCAAACAAGCATGCAGTCTATATGCTGGTTAGTGACTGTGACCGTCCCTGGACATCTTTAAGGAACTTTGTACAGAACAAGGTGGTAGAACCAGTGTAGTTCGACCGGAGAAGTACCACCGCCACATCTATCTCTAGCGTGGAGCATTTCTTGCGTTTCAATGGAAAGGTGTGGCGTGGCGTGTGGAAAGGCACTTTTATATGAGGCGACCATCATAGTCCTCGTGAGCAACGCATCTGTGATTGACTTTAGCCGTATTCTACATGAAGTTGCTTACAGATTTCCATGAGTGGCAGTGACCACTTACAATCAGGTGGACTGCATGCTCGTTTGCCACTTTAATCAGATAAAAAGAAAAAAAGGTTTCTATTTCAAGGTGAAGGTGGAATGAAAGTGTGCCGGAAACCAAAACTAATACAAGATTTGCATTTAGTAGAAATAAAAAAAACAGTGTTCGCATTTTGAGTTTCTTAGAGAAGTAACATATATTAGAGATGTAACAATATTAAATAAAAAAATGTGTGCATGTACTAGCGTACACTCGTAAGAAGTGAAACTTTATGACGTTATTTTTCAAAAAATAATTTACAATATGCCACTTTACAGAAATTGGTTAAATAAAGTTAAATTAGATAAAGTTTAATAAAAGGCTTTTATTAAACTTTATCTAATAATCTAATCTATAATAATCTATCTAATATCACGCGTGGTAGGGATAAGAAAAAGATGGCGCGTAACGGAAAAAAAAGATGGCGCGTAACGGAAAAAGATGGCGCGTAACGAAAAAATGTTACACTAAATTTTTTTCCAACCCCGATAAAGAAGTTTCACTTCAAAAACAAGATTGAAAAAAAATACAACATAACAAAAAAGAGTAACCCGCTGAGTTTCTTGCCGGATCTTCTCAGTTGAGGTCGTGTTCCGATCCGGTGGTAGTGTAAAAAAATGTGTAACTGACAATTTGTAAGTGCCCCCGAAGGCCTATGCAAAATAAAGTCATATCATTAGTATCTTTTTCTGTTACGAAATCATGACTTTTTATTTCACTAGACAACCGACTACTTTATTAAGGGAAGTCTCATACATATTTATAGGATTGAAGTAACAAACGAGCATGCAGTCCACCTGATATTAAGTGATCACAGCGGCCCATGAATATCTGTGCAACTTCATGTAGAACAAGGGTTTAAAGGCGACAAGAACATTTAATGTATAAAATTCTCGTGTCACAGTTTTTGTTGCCAAACTCCTTCGAAACGGCTTGACTGATTTTAACCAAATTTTATATGCTTATTCAGTAGGTCTGAGAATCGGCCAACATCTATTTTTCATACCCCTTAAGGGTTGTCCACCCTTAACATTTTTTTTTAAATTTTATATGGCAAAACAACGTTTGTCGGGACAACTAGTTAATATCTAAATATATATTAATACGTGAAGTAAAAACTTTGATCCGTTACAACATGCATTTTATATAACATGCATTTTATTTAGCGTGATCAATGGTCACGGTACATTATGGTTTATAGGAAAATAATGAATCATATTCGACAAACTGAATGGTTTTGTAGACCAATTAGTTTTAAATCGTTTGCCGTATAAGCGTGCAGTAATAATTTAAGTTCCTGATAAATATCTCTTGAACTATTGAAATGTGGCATTAAATTTTAATTTATTTAAATCTGTCGTATTAAAATGCAGGTTTTATGGTAAAAACTTTCGATAAAAACTTTATTTAACTGAGATTTTTACCTCAAAATTATAAATGAATAATAATATGACTTTACAAATAAACTTCTGATTTAAACTAATATTATTACTATTCACTTAGGATTGGTCTAATAATAACAATGACAAAAGTAAACTAAGTTATTTGAAAAATAATGAGAGTGAAAATCAATTACTCTCCTCAGAATCGAACCCACAACATATCATTCGTCATGAATAACATTTTTTTGACTCTACACTTTTGTTTCATAAAAATACAGACGAATTGAGAACCTCCTCCTTCTTGGAAGTCGGTAAAAATAATATGTCTTACCTTTATTTTTCGAAACTACTGTCACTGCACTAACACGTGTTATCACATCAACGGCGGGCCACCAACTGATGGTCAAATCCGTCAGATGGTGGCAGGTGGGTGGCAGGCGCATCGCGTCTATCAGGCAGTTATTAATCAAACTTATTCGCACTTGTCAGCTCCGCGGATTCACTTGTATTTTTAATATTTTACATATATTTAAATTATAATAACTTGATAGAGTACATGAATATTAATGAAATAAAGATTACGCGTTACCTCTTAATATGGATTATAACTAAATATGCAAGCATTCAAATTAAATTAAGTAGTAGGTATTAGCACAGTATTATTATCATACAGTACTCTAACTCTGCCGTGTCCTTGAATTTTATACCTGTAGAGGCGTTGGGCGAAAGATTGCGTTAGGGCTGCCTGCCTATAGTATTTTAATTACATCTGCCAGTATGAATACTTTCTTTCTAGATTTTTGATAGTAATTATTATATATTTTTATTTAAACAATTACAATTCATGGTGAATTGTATAGGAAGCGTTGAATACATGTAATGTTTTTTAATTAGTCGATTTAGGTTATAAAAAATAACTATTTTTTTAATATGTGAGACTTTTAATAACAAATCATTATTTAACTAATAATAATTACAAATTTGACACTGAAAAATATTTGCGCCTCGACTGAGACGTAAGAAAAGCTTTATTATTAAATTTAATAGTATAAAAAATTCGCATTCGGATAAAAAGCATAATAAAAAATAATTTTGGGAAATATGGTGGAGAAAAAGGAATATCTTTCATTTGGTTATAAATAAATACCTGCAGCTACTTTACAATTTATATGTGTTGTTTTAAATGAAGTTCGAAATATTTCCTCCAATTTTTCTACATATTGCACAAAATCATCCCTGGGTATTATTAAAAAACTTTGTAAATTATTTTTGCAGTAGTCCCGGTAGCTTAAATATCGACTCTCTTCGCTAAAATTATGGCTTCTTTGATCGGGCTTTATATGTGACTTGACAAGGCTTGACAATCATCTTTCTCCAAACAACGTTTTAGGAGATATCCACAAATATGAAAAAGAGCTTTTTTTCCAGGCAAGTCTGTCATCCCTGTAGCTCCGGGATAAGAATAGGGCTATGACATCCCCTGCCTGTCGTAAGAGGCGACTAAAAGGGGCTTCCGTGTTTGCAGACGGCTAGAGTGAGAGCTCGAACCGTTCGGTCAGGCAATCCCGGGAAGGACGGCGGTATGTGTCGCATACCGTCGAAAAGACTAGACGAAGTGGTGGGCCCAAACGCCCATCTGGGAGGAGCCCGATGGGGCAACGCGCTCGGAGGATTCCAGTTGAAGTCGTTTCGAGATCCCGGAGTCTTCCTTTTTAGCGCCGAGGACGGCCACCGGGGGGGTTTTAGTGCGGTAAAAATCACACATAACCCTGCGTCGCTCCCACGGCGTCGGGTACCTTTTGAAAGTTTCCCCCTCGACAACAAAAAAAAAAGGTTTAAAAATGTAATTATAAATTTAAAATGATTTATTTATTTTATGTAGTTATTTATTTATCGAACAATATTCTATTTTTTGCAAAAATATCACTTACCTATAACTATGTACTTTATTGAAAAGAGATACACTTCGCCAATGGCATGTAGAACACACATACTTACCTATGTCACTCCCATAATATCCTTTAATTATTTATGGATCCAGGTAGTACATTCGATAGAAAAGCTAAAAACCAATTTATTAAAAAAGAAACAAAGAAAGAAGATAGTTCTAGTACATTAAAAAACATTATAATTGTCTTACCTTTCGTAGTTTCAAGGCAATTTAAAAAATGTTATCTTTGGATGTGTTAATGTAGAATTCAAACAACCAAAAACAGCACAATATAGTCTACAATTCTTCTTCGCCATATTATTAGTAAAATAAAAAAATCACTGCTCAAAAAACCGTTACACCGTACGCTCGTCTCTACGGCACATTCGGGTCTGTTTGTATACCGAATGCAAACCGAAATCGAGGCGCGTAGGTATAACTTGCGTTTCGTGCGCTTCTAAGGAGTTAGACTACTGTAGATATTTGTACCGTGGTATTAGGTTAATACCATCAAACCATCGTTTCGATAGAAGGGTGTGGTTGCCGGCACACTTTTATATGAGGCGACCATCATAGTCCTCGGGAGTAGCAACGCATCTGTGATTGACTTCAGATGGAACCCATGTTCTGTATGTGGTTGATAACAGATGTCCATGGGCGGCAGTGACCACTTACCATCAGGTGGACTGCATGCTCGTTTGCCGCTTCAGTCAGATAAAAAAAAAATGAAACAAAAAACACGAATTACTCAAAAAAATAAAAAAAAAATTATCGCTTAATTTTAGTATATCTTACTTTTTTTGCAAATGTATTCGATGAACAAACATCAAGAACTTACATCTTTAGTATACAAGTAAATTTATTCAACGCGAAAAATATTTGTTATTTAGTATCTAATTATATAACGTTGTCGTAATGAAAGTAAACATTTTTATAGATAAATGAAATAGAATAAAATAATTGTTTCGTGTTACTCCATTCCTATAATATTGGTGATCGAATTTCATCCATCAAGCGAAAATATGTTGAACTCGCACGTTTTTCGACGTTTTTAACCGACTTCCCAAAGGATGTATTTCGCTGGATCACGACGAAACTACATGTAACTTATATGAGCGCCGAGTTCGGAACTATGTACTATGTACTGTGTTTGCTCTAAACCAAAATGTATTTAAATTATTTTTTACTTTTACATAAAAGTATGGAAAAGCATGGAAGTCGGTTGTATTTTTTGTTTATTTTTTTTTATTGATAACTAAATCTTGTAATAACAGTTTTGTGTTTGTTTATTGATACGTACATTAGGTTATTCCCGCGGATTCGACTTCTTTTGTCCCGTCTGTCATGGTAATGAGTAGGATGGGGTACAACCCATTATTGTCCCACAGCTGGGCACGGGTCTTCTCTTAGAATGAATTTTAGGCCGTCGTCCACCGCGCTGGCCAAGTCCAAATTGGTGGACTTTACACACCTCCGAAACTTTTTTCCAAAGAACTCTCGGGTGTGTAGGTTTCCTCACGATGTTTTCTCACCGAAAAGCAGGGATAATTAATTTCTAATACGCACCTAAATCAGTGGTGCCTGGGTTTAAACCTCGCACCTCTCGATTGAGAGGGCAAGTTTCAACCATTAGGCTACCACTGCTCTATCCAGCTATCACTGATCAATTAGCAGGTATCCTGTGTTATTCTAGCTCATAAACTATGAGTGTGCCTAATCTCAGCGAAATAAAAAAAAATCCCAGGTGGTAGGACCGGTGTCGGCCGGGAAGGTACCACCGTCATACCTATTTTTAGCGTGAAACAGTTCTTGCGTTTCGTAAAAGGGTGTGGTTGCAGGGACACTTTAAATGAGGTGACTTAGTTCTTGGAAGTAATAACGCATTTGTGATTGACTTCACATACCATCTGTGTTTTGTATGAAGTTGTTTTGTCAATGGGCGGCAGTGACCACTTACCATCAGGTGGATGGCATGCTCGCTTGCTATTTCAATCAGATAAAACAAACTGACCGATCGTTTTTGCGTAAAAGAGTTACAATAACATACACCTTCACAAACAAAATGCATTTATACAATTACAGAATAAAATAAATAGTTAATACTTAACATATAAATTCAGTTGTCAAGAATTTAATTTTTAAATTATTTTCACGTTCAGGTGTACATGTCTATACTACTATAATAATAAAAGAACGGCGTGTCTGTACATCGCAAATATTTGACTGAGAATAAGTATTATAATGGATTTTGTAACAATTTTTAAAATTGTCTGTCAGTTTGTAAGAGCCAGTTTGTACGGGTTTTTGAAACTCAACAAATCAAAAATTCTAAAATTAATTTGAATGATCCAATATTGACGAAGAAAATTGTCGCATCTGGAAAATACATAAAATTCATTGGAGTATAATATTCAAATGGTTTCACAGATCATACTATCATACTTCATACTAAAATTATAAAGGCGAAAGTTTGTGAGTGTGTATGTTTGTTACTTCTTTACATCTTAACGGCTGGAGCGATTTTCATAAAATTTGATAGGCAGTTAGCTGACACTCTGGATTAACAATATATAGGTTACTTTTGCCTATGGGAAATAACTTACTCCCACAGGACAATCGATACATCGATTTTTTTAACGCGGGCGAAGCTGCCGGGTTCAGCTAGTTATGAATAATTATTTATGATTTGTATTTTTAAAGTAAGTGCTCATGTTAAAATAAAGCGCAGAAATGACAGAAAATAAAAATATTAGATACTAAACGATACATTTAGTCTACTTGTGTTTCATGGTGCTTATGTAATTTGGGTCCAATGACCTTCATCAAAGTTAAACATAAAGTAGTTTGGGCTATGAGCGTAGCGTAGTGATGTTCAACTCGAGTTAACTTGAGTTTGGCATAACTCGAGTCAACTTGAGTTAAATTACTTTTTGGGTAGACTGATACTTTGCAAGGTTTGTGATAACATGGTAATTTTACGAAGAACAAATCCTTATTAGTGTAAATGTATTGTGTATTAGGTCAATCATAAATAATTATATTAAGTAGACCTAATATAATTATTTATGATTGACCCAATACATGTATATGATGAATCTGTTCTGCTTTTTATAGTTTTACGAAGCAAGGTTATTAAAATGATGAAAACGAAACGAATGATATAGGTACTCAGATTCAACTCGAGTTACATGAATTTCAACTCGAGTTAACGCGAGTCATGTTGTCACATCACTAATAGAAAGTATACAACGCATAAATTCGAGCTTCATCTTGTACATCTTCTCGGATGTTCATTGAATACAAGTCCCATTATCTTCAAAAGGGCAGTTGGTTATATAAGAAGTCATAACACTTACTTGCGACTTTGGCGTAAAAGTACAGCTATGTTCTTACCCAATGCGTCGAAAGTGGGGTTTTATTTTTCGAGCATATGTATTTGTGTATATTTGTATGCATGTTTGTGCATTAGGGGAAAAGGAGGTCGTCCCTGTAGCTCCGGGATCAGAATAGGGCTACGGCATCCCCTGCCTGTCGTAAGAGGCGACTAAAAGAGGCTTCCGGGGTTGCGGGCGGCTAGAGTGGGAGCTCGAACCGTTCGGTCAGGCAATCCCGGGAAGGACGGCGGTATGTGTGGACGCATACCATCGTAAAGACTAGACGAAGCGGTGGGCCCAGCGGCCCATCTGGGAGGAGCCCGATGGGGCAGCCCGCTCGGAAGATTCCGGTTGAAGTCGTTTCGAGATCCCGGAGTCCTCCTTTTCAGCGCCGAGGTCGGCCACCGGGGGGGGTTTTAGTGCGGTAAAAACCCCACAAACCTTTTGAAGGTTTCCCCCTCGAAAACAAAAAAAAAGATACCTTGACAATCCCGGATCTACAATGAGAAGCGTTAAAGTAATTAAATTTTTATAAAGCAAGAAACCTGTCTGCTTAAAAATAATCAGCTTAAACTGAAGTCTATTAATTGTTTTTAACCAACCGGCTTTTATGGTCTAATCATTTAAGTCCTGGGATAATGTTACTTTTTCTCAGAAGTTATTTATTGTCGACGAGCATTAACATTTACAAAAAGTCCGTTTATAAGTGAAAATCCCTACTAATATTATAAATGTGAATTTATGTTTGTTACGCTTTCACGCCAAAATTACTGAACCGATTATCACAAAATTCTGTACACATATTCTTAGAGGTATTAGAAAAAACACAGGTTACTTTTTATTAAAATATCTTGGCAGACATATTGTTTGTTAAACAGTTGTCAATCATGAAACTAAACATTAAATTACCTTCAAATTAACATCATATTGTTCATTGACATCAATGCGATCGAAGACGCGGGTAAAAAGTAGTATAGTGTAAAAATAATACCAATACCTTCTTAATGAAATATGCAACGGCTCAAGAAAGATATTTTAAACAAACAAACAGTACACTTGACAAGTTCCGCTTGTATGGGTCGCCATAATATGTATTTGCGCTCACACACCATTGAAGGTACACTGCTAATGAAAAATGTTAACAGAAGTTTAATTATTTCTAGCGTAAAGCAGTGATTGCGTTTCTTTGGAAGGTCGTGATTGTCAGATAACTTTTATATTTTATACTTTTATATTTATAAGAGGCGACCATCTTAGTCCTAGGGAGTATTTTTTTTTGTTTTCGAGGGGGAAACCTTCCAAAGGTACCCGACGCCGTGGGAGCGACGCAGGGTTATGTGGGATTTTTACCTCACTAAAACCCCCCCCGGTGGCCGTCCTCGGCGCTGAAAAGGAGGACTCCGGGATCTCGAAACGACTTCAACCGGAATCCTCCGAGCGCGCTGCCCCATCGGGCTCCTCCCAGATGGGCGGCTGGGCCCACCGCTCCGTCTAGTCTTTACGACGGTATGCGACCACACATACCGCCGTCCTTCCCGGGATTGCCTGACCGAACGGTTCGAGCTCCCACTCTAGCCGTCTGCAACCCCAGAAGCCCCTTTTAGACGCCTCTTACGACAGGCCGGGGATACCGTAGCCCTATTCTGACCCCGAGGCTACAGGGACAGTCCTAGGGAGTTACAACGCATCTGTGATTGATAGATAGAATTCTTGTTCTGTATGGAGTTGCTTTCAGATATACTATGGGCAGTGGTGACAACAGACTGCAAGTTCGTTTCCATCTTCAATCAATTATAAAAATATTTTGGGTATAGTGCGGTGAGAAGTTTTTTCGTAATAACTAGTTAACCCGGCGAACTACGTTCCGCCTAAAAGTCAAAAATCTAAAACTGTCAGTGATCGTCCACTATATTATGCATATATTATAACATCAAAACCTTCCTCTTTAATCACTCTAAATTATTACCCTACCCTATTAAAAAAGCTGCATTAAAATCCGTGGTGTCGTTTTAAAAGATCTAGGGATACATAGCGACTTTGTTTATACTATGTACTATGTAGTGATGTAGTCTCTCATTATTTTCGAAGTGAAATATTCGTTAGGCAGGTTCACCGGTTGGGGATAAACTTATGGATTTGCAAATTTCGATAGTAAACGACAATATTCATGACGAACTTCGAAAGTATTGCATGATATGCGTATGAACGCATAGGTATTGATATATCTTACCAATATAAAAAGGTGAAAGTTTGAGGATATATGTTAATTAATTCATCGGTCAGCATAAATTATTATAAAAACAAAAACCCGACTCCTTAAATCGATATTACCTGTCGGGTTTTTTCTTTTTATATTAATAAGTTTAAATCAACACTTTTGATGACTTATCGTTAAATCTATGATTTCAGACTAGTATTAACAAAATCGGCAAAAAGAATTCAAAAACCGCATATCGTGAGTACCCGTTGATTATTAAAATTATGGTTAAATCGTATTTTTTTTCTTTTTTTTAACGTCAGGGAACCTTTTATAGGCTTCTCTCCGCTGGGCAACGGAGAGGGTGTGTCGGAGTCCGGCCGCAACCGTATACCGACTAAACCACTGACGGTGTCCCTTCGTTAGCTTACGCCGGGGGGCAGGGATACGCTTGCGCATTCTTTTCACTGCACCCCCCGGCAGCTTGGCCGCCCTTTCGGACGGCCCCGTCTTTGATAGGAGGTCTTGCCTCCCCTCTGAGATAGGCGCGCGTGTGACACGAACGCGCCACCTACTCGGGCCTGCTCCTGTGCGGACGGCTTGGCGGCCCTACGCCCGCCGCCCCAGGCCAGCGCTCATGGGGGCCGGAGGTCGTTGTTCCTCCGGCGCCCGGTGCCTCTTCTTTGAGATGGGAGGCGTGCGACGTGAGCCTCCCTTTCTCTCACCCTTTCTGCCTCCTCCTTTGCTCGCATAATTCGCTCGCAAAAGGAGGAGGCCGCGTCCCATGCGCTCTCGCTGCCGACCATAGCGTTTACTAGAGTCGGCAACGAGAGCCTGCCCTCCTCAATATTCAGCCCGTCGCAGAGGACACGGCGCTCGGCAGCCCACGCCTCACACTCCGCTAAAGCGTGGTGCGCCGTGTCCTCGGGACTTTCCTCACAATGATGGCACGGGGCCGTGGCTTCCTTGCCTATGCGACACAGGTACCCACCGAAGCAACCATGCCCGGTGAGCACCTGCGTCAGACGAAAGGTGAGGGCTCCAAAGCGCCTCTCAAGCCACGCCTCCATGACGGGTCTTATCGCCGCTATAGCGGCGTGCCCTGCGCTCGGTCGCACAAGTCGTTCTTTCCACTCTGCCACTACGATCTCACCCTCGCGGTCGCTAGGCACCTCCCCGCGCTGCTGATAGCGCACTGCAAGGGCTCTTGCTTCGAGATCCCAAGGCGGAGTACCGGCGAGGAGACTCGCCGCCTCAAAGGAGACCGTACGGTACCCTCTTATTAACCTGACTGCCATGGTTAAATCGTATGATAGATCGTAGTACATTACGCTGAAAAAAACTATTTATCAAAGGTACTTAATACGTAAAATAATTAAGTAATTTTAAAAGTTACATCAGCTCAGTGTATCTTATGTATACAAACATATACTAATATATAATTCATTACTTACAAAATCTATTATACGACGAGACGGAAGCACTTCTAAAACACTGAGAATTGTTCCTCGATTTTTTCGCACACACACACACACATACACACACGCACACACACACACTCACACGCGCACACACATTCACATTTTTATTACTATATTTTATATTACATAATATTGTTATAAGTTACAAGTTGTTTACTCTAGCCATAACTTAATCGTAAGTGTAAAATACTTATATGTAAATTGAAAAATAATGCATTGTAATTGAACTTACCTATACTATGGTTCGGGATGGGCGTAAACCGCTGCGACACAGTATTTTTACTATTGCAGACGTTTACGAATGTCAATACTTTGTAATTTGTTTTTAGTTCAATAAAAATCTTTAAATCTTTAAATCTTTAAATATACCTATGTTAATTAATAAAAAGACTTTATTACTCGAGTGTACGCACAAAAAGTAAGAACGGAACTTGGTTCTCGGTTATGAAAACACTAGAAAGTTTGTTTGAGATGCGCCGTCAGCAGATGATGGTGTGGCATACAGCCTGAGGGCAACGAAATATTCGCTTTAAGTGTTATTCGATACGTTATGTATAGTAAAATATCCTTACTTCGGTTTCCGCAATGCGTATTTAGTAGGTATTCGCTTTAAAAAATGTGTGTAATATTTTCTTTCGTCCCTTTAGTTTCGGGATTAGACTAGGGCTACGGTTATCCTCTGCCTGTCGTAAGAGACGATTAAAAGGGGGCTTCCGTGGTCGCAGGCGGCAAGAATGGGAGCTGGAACCATCAGGTCCAGGGAACCCGAGAAAGGCCGGCGGGAATGCTGTCGCATGACGTCGGAAGGACCAGTCGGAGTGTTGGGCCCAGCCACCCACCTGGGAGGAGATCGATGAGGCAACGCGCGCAAAGGACTTGGGTTGCGTTTCTTTGGAAATCCCGGAAATTCTTCGTATCGCTGAGGATGGCTACCGTGGGGTGGGAGGGGGATATTAGTGCGGTAAAAATCCTAAATAACCATGCGTCGCTCCCACGGCGTCGCGTACATTTCAAAGGTTTTCCCATCTATAACATAAGGGGTCTGACAAAATCTTATCTACGTACCTTCGCTATTGAATGTAGAGGCTTTGCAAGATGTATGCTAAGCCTGACACATCGTTTGTATCAATAAGCGCTGGAAAGTTGGATTTCTATAGAAATATGAACAGGCACATTGCAACTTTTGTGTCCAATTTATCTTGGTCTCCAACAACTCTCTATTTGAATGTGTTAAGCATAGTTCTGACAAATATTCGTTATCTATATATTAATACGTGAAGCAAAAACTTGTGATTCGTTTTTAAGATATTTGCCGCAGGCGGAGGAGTATGAAATTACGCACAGTTATAGTTGATGTAGAGAAAGATTGCGCAATGCTAATATTTTTTTCAAATAATACATAAAACAGACATTTAAACACATTACACTCACTACCTTGCATTTGACACAAACCTGAGAGAAGACCTGTGCCCAACAGAGGGACAATAATGGGTTGAAATAGAACATTCAGTGTCTTACTATGAGAACACATAACGTCAAAAATGACAAGACATTTGAGTCTTTGTCAAAATACCCGCTTGCAAATGCGGTGCGTTCAAAATAACTTGAAAATTATTACAATTCATTTAAATTCACCGTTGCGATTAAACTAGTAAAATTTATTAAACATATTTCCAAACGGCTTAACATTAATCGATTGAGGCTTATAGCTTATTAAATTTTATTAGCACGTGAAATAATATAAATTGATTAATAATTAAGTATTATTATAGGAACGTTGCGTTGCGTAACTGTTTTCTTTTATATGTACCTATCTAAAAAGTCTCACTCCATATAAAACGACTGACTGGTTTTACGTTTAACGACTTACTGGTTCTCTCCTCAACCCCACTGCTAGGCAGGGGTCTTCTCTCAGAATGAGAGAGTATTGGGCCAACGTCTTATGACAATGACATACTGGTTGATGCCTATTATTTCTAAATTACCAATATATTGGTTCATTTTCGCTAGTCTTTAAAATTGAGTAATCTTTAAAAGATACAAAGTAATATCGACATGACTGACTTTTTAGTACATTTTGTTATTTTTTATCTTTTTTCTATCTTTAAATACCTAAATTGAATGTAAAACCAATTTGTTTTAATAATTAAAATCATCAAAAACGCCTTTGCAATCTCTCCGAAAGATTTGTGCAAATCATGGTAGTGACAAATCAGTTAGAGGCAGGGCTCAACATAATCTGGTCACTCAAATGCATAGTAAATTATGATGGATCTCAAATGGCCATTGAAATAACGACTATAGAATACATTTGATATAGAAATGATCTTTAGAGTAGTTTATAAGTGGACAAGGGCATATTTTCAAAGAACATTGTATATATAGAGTACTATACATATATTAAATACAAAGCATCACTCTCTCTTCCCGTGGAGGACTTAAGAAGCGGCTAAGGGCAATGCCGTTTTTACCAAAAGGGCACTCGGGACCAGTGCCCAGGGCCCCCACCCTCAAAAGGCCCCGAAGGGCCGACCACTTTTCTCACATTTAATACCAAATTATATGGTCGGGCGCACTTTTCTCGTTGCATGAAAGTCGTCGGGGCCCTTTTGGAATGTAAAGTATGACGTACGTTCTTTACATTCCAAAAGGGCCCCAAATTCTTGTGTGCGCAGGGGCCCCAGCATAGTCTAAGACGGCCCTGGCTAAGGGGCAACCTCCAGGAGATGGGTAGCGTCTTCCTTTGTAACATCTAAACTCATTGAGGTCATGCCAGCAACACGCATTCCAGGCGTGGTGACTATTGTCAAAAACTTCCATTAGAGCAGGCTTGTGTTCAGTTGTGGAGTTCAAAACTTATAGATGTGTGGATCCTTTCATGTTTGTTTTTTGGAGTAACTCACTGGTAAAGCCACTTCGACTTTGATTAATTACTGAAGTTATTGGTCCTTCGGAAAATGTTTGAGGACATGGAGCATGATACTGTCTACATCTGTTATAGGAAACCAGGACTACTGCTTTAACTGTTATAAAACAGAATATCAACTTTACTTTACTTATTTCATTCATTCTTAATTTGAAAAATACAAAAAGATCGATACTTCATTGGTATCGTTTCGATATCTTCTATGGACTAAGTGGTTGCTATCACCTGAGATAGACTTTATATCTACCCCAGATATACTTTTTTATCTGATTGAAGTAGCAAACGAGCTTGCAGCCCACCTGATGGTAAGTGTCCCTGCCGCCCATGGACACCTGTAAGCAACTTCAAATAGAACATGGGTTCTATCTGAAGTCAATCACAGAAGCGTTGCTACTCCCGAGGACTATGATAGTCGCCTCATTTAAAAGTGTGCCGGTCAAACAAAGCTTTTCCTGTTCTTTTTTTCTTTTCTTATTATTCTTTTCTATCTCTTCTATTTCATGTTATGTTCTGTGGCCGACTTTCTCGACACGTTTGGCTGTAGAGTATGGGCAGACGCAATTTGTTTTGTAATGCATCGGAACTTTAAGAAAAACATTATGTAAGCTCCACAAAAAGACGTGGAAAGGTCTTATGGGTTCCAAGAAAGACGTTGCAATGCTATTGCCATAAATATTGTTGTTTTTTCTGTCATAAGCAGAGGTTGATTAATGATTGTAGTATTTTTAATTGGTATTGTAAATCAGTGCTATCTTAGTGATTAGAGACTTAGCCTGTCAAACGGGCTGTGCATCGTCAAACATATGTGTGTATCAAATATATTTCGGCGGGACACCGCATATTTACGAAAAACATGTTGCCGAAAATAATTATTTTAGTTACTACTCGACCAAAACAATTAGGCGCACGACAGTTGAAACGTCATTAGAACTAGGGATTTCCCATCCCGATACGAAGTATTTTCTATTACCAAATACCAAAAGTATGTAGGTATACCATTATTAAAACATACACCATAGTGGTGTATGTTTAATAGTCGAGTATTTATTAAAGCACTTTCATGTGTTTAATATATTCGCAGACATGGAATAGTTTCTTTCTTTCTTTATGTGTGTAAGAGACTGATGCCTGTTGCAGCATACATTCGATTTTCGACTTGGGAGACAGAAATACTGAGCCCAATACCCAATACTTGTTAAAAAAAAAGCATATTTTGAATGTAAGAGTCGTTTCTCCTCCACGAATAGTCTTTTTCCTACCTATTTTGAGTTTTATTGGCGAATAATCAACTAATTTAATAATAACTTTAAAAATTCAACAATCACTCATTAAACTAACATTATAACGAAATAACATTAAACGTGCTGGCTAACGTAAACATCTAGACGATACGCGACTGCACGTCACTAGGGGATGCGCGGGGTAAGGTGCGAGATGCGGGGTATTGAACCACTTTTGTTTTATGCGCCTAATTGTTGTGGTTGAGTAATAGTTTAAAGATTAAAAATTGTTTGTTTACAATCAATTTGGGTAACTTTGAACAGCGGTGTAACTTTGAACAAAGTTGTGAAAAAAATATATTAATTTATTACATGGAAACTTCTTGTTATTTCAATATCGTACCTGCGTAAAATGGTTTGCCAAAATGTTGTATTATCAATGAAAGTAAAAAAAGGTACCTGTCAATGGCATAATTTTAAAAAATACCGCCTTTTCCGTAGTGAAGTTGTTGCAAGTGTTTGATGCTTCATTTTGAAATAGCAATTATAATATAAAACTTACCGTAAACAGGTGTGTTTTGGTGTTTATCTTTAAAATGTATATTGTATATTATTATTTTGAAACTGTACTATCCGTATCCCATGTTGAATATTGCGTAAAACTGTTAAACTTTTGACGACGTCGAAATTGGATGTTATATGGGTAACTTTGAACGGTTCAAAGTTACCTGTATCATAAAAAAATATTTTTTTCGGAGGCTCAGGGTCGCTCAGCGGGCTATGGAGAGGGTTATGCTCGGAATTTCGCTACGAGACATGATTCGCAACGGTGAAATCCGTAGACGAACGAAGCTTACCGACATAGCTCTCAAAATTGGCAGGCTGAAGTGGCAATGGGCCGCCACATCGCTCGTAGGACCGATAACCGATGGGGAAGAAAGGTCCTCGAGTGGCGACCATGTTTAGGCAAAAGGAGTACCGGTCGCCCCCCTACCAGATGGACCGGTGACCTGAAGAAGACAGCGGGAAACCGTTGGATTCAGAGGACACAGGACCGGTTGGAGTGGCGCCATTTAGGGGAGGCCTATGTTATGTCCATGTTCCGTCCATCCTTTTTTTTTTTTGTTTTCGAGGGGGAAACCTTCCAAAGGTACCCGATGTTCCGTCCATCCTATGGATGGATGGAATAAATAATCAAAAAAAAAACTAGTATCTTATTTTACCACCAAATGGATCGACCTTGATTCATATGGCAAGACCAAGTTGTCTATTGTATTTATATAACAAAATAAATGTATTTTTTATAGATTTGGTTTTAATTAACAAAAATATGTTAATTAATTTTACTCAGACCTTAAAATATTCGATTAATGACGGATTTTATATCCTCAAAAAATTATATTCAAAGTTACCCAAAACTAAGGATAACTTTGAATTTGAGTTTTAGGGGTAATTGTGGATAGTTTAATTGTTTTCTCCGTAAATTTATTGTGTTAGATTAATAAACCAGCTAAAAAGGACACTATTAATTTAGTAAAAACAAGGTGCAATAAATATAAAACAAATTATAATATCACAAATATTGTAAAAAATGTTCAATGTTACCCAAATCGAGGTTAATAAATTTGCAATAATAGTCAAGCTACAAAGACATTTAATACGTCTATAATTTCAGCTGGTTATAAATAAAATACCGTGTCAAATACAAAAAGTAAACAATTGACATTAAATGACAAACATGCGAAATTCCTTCGTAAAATAATCAGAACTGTGTAAAAGTAAATAAAAACAATCAAATTTTCTAATATTTACATTATTTATTGCTATCATGGAGAGAACGATATCCAGCTTTGAATCACCGATACCTTTGTCGGAGATCGAATCAGTGCTGGCCTGGGTAGACACCTTCAAACTATCCAGGCTTACTAAGAAGATTAATAGGGATTTTTCTGACGCTGGTTGGTATTAAATTAATTTTTAGGATAAAAATATAAAATACGATGAATCGTTTTTTCAGTTATATAAATAAAATCATCCAACGCGCCTAAATACGTTTTTACTTCAAAAATGTATAATTTTGTTACCTTTTGTTTATTGGTCTAAGGGTTTAAAGATTAATAGGGATTTTTCTGATGCTGGTTGGTATTAAATTAATTTTTAGGATGTAAAATACGGTGAATAGTTTTTCCGTTATATAATTAGAATCGTTCAACGCGTCTAAATACGTTTTATTTTTAACGATGTATAATTTTGTCTTCTTTTGTCTGTCTATTGATCTGTAAGGTTGAAGTTGTATCAAACTAAAACAATGAAATTTAATTTAAGCATCGTAATATACTTATTTATGAACATATTATATTACGAGGTTACATCTTACCAAACACAGGTAAAATCGTAAGGCTAGACTGCGATATAAGGTTTGGCCCGCGTGGCAGAGCGGTTACCATACCGATTTGACGCGCAATGGGCCCCGGGTTCGATTCCTGGCCAGACAGGTATCTGAATGATGAGTTTAGATTCATGTTCTAAGTCTGGGTGTTTGTGTATTCGTCTTGTGTGTGTCCATGGTACCCACGACATAGGAAAATCCTAGTGTGAGGTTATAAGTGTAGAAAAGGTTTTTATTACATGAATATGTCAACCGCTAAACAATGCTGTTATTAGGCAGCATAGGTGTGGCAGAATAACTTTGAAGTCAACCAACGTCCTACGTTCTACCATCTTCAAATATTGTAATAAGAACTTATACTAATATTAACATTATATATCCTCAACCCATTATTGTCCCACTGCTGGGCAAGGGTCTTCTCTCGGAAGGAGAGAATTTTTGGCCATAGGCCACCGCGCTGGCCAAGTGCAAATTGGTGGACTTTACACACCTCCGAGAACTTTTTTTTTTCTTAAAGAACTCTCGAGTGCGTAGGTTTCCTCACGATGTTTTCCTTCACCGAAAAGCAGTGAAATAAATAATTTCTAATACGCACATAAATTAGTGGTGCGCGCCTGAGTTTGAACCTCGGACCTCCCGATTGAGTGAAACTTACCCTAGTTTCAACCATTAGGCTATCGCTGCTCTGATAGCCTTTTTTGCGCGAGGGGGAAACCTTCAAAAGGTACCCGACGCCCTTGTAGCGACGCAGGGTTATGTTGGATTTTTAACACTGCTCTCAATAATTTTATTACTAACACATTTTCCAGTACTTCTAGCAGAGATCCTAAGCGTCTACTACCCGAAACTGGTGGAGATGCACAACTACCCGCCGCGGAACAGCCACGCGTTGAAGTTGAACAACTGGATGACCCTCAACCGGAAGGTGCTGAAGAAGCTCCGACTGAACCTGTGCTGCAACACCATGGAGCAGCTCGCCAACTGCGCGCCGGGGGTCATTGAGCGGGTGTTGGTCATGGGTGATTATTTACCATTTATCTTAAGGTTCCGTATCCGAAGGGTAAAAACGCAATTATTCTACTTGTCACCCGTCGCAACGGTTGAAATACGACCGTCATTCAACTGAAAAACTAAACTTGATTGTCCAAAGTATTTCCTATATTTTTTTAAATTAATTTTCAAGTTATTTTAATACACCCGAAAGGTAAATAGTTTAATGATAAAGCTGCATTTAAAATCAATATTTTGACAAAGACATCAGACATTTTTGTGTGTTCTGTGTGATGTGTTTTTAGTTGATTTAATGTATGTTATATGCATTATTTGAAAAAAATATAAACATTCCTCTACGTCCACTATACCTAACCGTGCAAAATTTCATACTAATCTGTCCGCGGCATATTACTTAAAAATGCACCACAAGTTTTTGCTTAAAGTATTAATATATAGATTTACTAAGAATCCGCTGTCCGTCTGTCTGTCACCAGGCTGTATCTGTATGAACCGTTATAGCAAGACAGTTGAAATTTTCACAGATGTATTTTTCTTGCGGCTATAACAACAAATATATATATAATTGCGCCCAAGCAAGAAACATGATTTTTTTGCAGTTTTTTTATAGATAGATGGCACGGAACCCTTCATGCGCGAGTCGGACTCGCACTTGACCGATTTTTATATATAAGATTGAATTAGCAAATTAATATGCAATCCACCTGAAGGTAGGTGGCAAATGCCGCCCATGAACATCAGTAAGCAAATTCATTCAGAAGAAAGGTTTTCTCTAAAGTCAATCAAAGATGCGTTGCTGCATCCGAGTCCGAGGACTAAGATGAGCGCCTCATATAAAAGTGACGGCAATTACAGCCTTCCACCGAAACGCAAGAATTGTTTCACGCTAGAAATAGGTATTACCTCAGATTTTTAACAGTTTTTTTAAGGAAAAGTCAATTTAACAAAAAATAAAATTGTAAGACACACGATAAGTACCTAGGGTATAATGGGTAAACTTTTTGAAGGAGGCAGAACAAGTGTAGTTCGACCAGGGAAGTACCACCGTCACGCCTATTTCTAACGTGAAGCAATTCTTGCGTTTCGTTGGAAGGGTGTGGTTGCCGGCACACTTTTATATAAGGCGACCATCGTAGTCCTCGGGAGTAGCAACGCATATGTGATTGACTTCAGATAGAACCTATGTTCTATATGAGGTAGCTTACAGATGTCCATGGGCGGCAGTGGCCACTTACCATCAGGTGGACTGCATGCTCGTTTGCTGCTACAATCAGATAAAAAAGCCAAATTTAAGTAAAAAAATATTGCATAAATACTTACATTATTAATGAGAGAGTATTCAGCAACGACCAGTAGACGTTTTCAAAGCCACTTCTAAACGAAAAGTTGGCTTAATACGTGTAATCGTTAAGCATGACTTTAACTGATGAACACTTACGTATGTACTTATGATATGATATTTACGAGGAGTTACTTAGAATGATTACCTTTTAATGTAGCGATCGTCATAAAATAATTAAGTCTACTGGGACGAATTACTGGGTTAGGTATACATGTGTACCTAATGATTATTTCATGTAGGTTATTGGTGAGGTAAATGAGTAAATAGTAAAAAAAAAACGTTTTTATTGCTTGACAATTTTCTTAGACACTAGTTGCAAGGGACCCGTACTAGGTGATACCATAATGTTATCATTTTTTTTCTTAAAGAACTCTCGGGTGTGTAGGTTTTCTCACGATGTTTTCCTTCACCGAAAAGTAATGATAATTAATTTCTAATCACACAAATCAGTGGTGTGTTTGAACCTCGGACCTCCCTTGGTCGTTTACTTCTATAATAATAAAATATATCTTCACCCAGTACGAGACAAGATCAGAAGAGACGAGGACATCATCAGGAGCAGCAAGGAGGCCGAGCAGAACGTCTCCAGCGGCGGCAGTTACTACGAGGCGTGCGGTGATGACGGTAGTGGTCGATTATCGTTTATTTCACTTTCATTTTACTTTCTACACTCATGCACTACATATTTCTTCACTCTTTTTTACCCTTTTTCTGCTCACTCACGTATATTGGTGGAGGTTTATAGCTTCAACTTTTTACATATACATTTTTACACATATTTATTTTTACACTATACATAAAATAAAACAAAGGAACTTCTTGCTGTCTGTCCCTATGTATGCTTAGATCTTTAAAACTACGCCATAGACTTTAATGCATTTTTTAAATAGATAAAGTGATTCAACAGGAAGGTTTTTATGTATCGTATACATGTACCTTAAATATAGTAGAGAAAAACTAATAAACTTTTACTGATAGATTTTTTAACTTTTAGGCGAAACGAGGGTCGCCGGGTCAACTAGTTATAATATACTTTAATATATGATTTATTTCCATTACACAGAAAATGTGCTCGTTATACCTGTGAAAATGCGAGTTAACGGAGTGTTGGAGACAATTCAGCAGAAGGTGGTAAGACACGAGTCATACCTGATCATGAAGGAGGAACTCAAAGACGCGAAGGATGCCGCTGAGTTGCTCAGACAGAAGGCAAGCTACATTCCTGTGATAAAACTTGCTTTTAATTAATTCATAGAACATACCATCTCTATCATTCTGAGAGAAGACCCGTGCCCAGCAGTGGGACAACAATGGGTTGTATCCTCCCCAGAACATTCCATAGATACCATAGAGCACTATATACATATCATAGAGCAGTGATAGCCTAATGGTTGAAACTTGCCCTCTCGATTGAGAAGTCCGAGGTTCAAAACCAGGCACGACGCACCAGTGATTTTTTCTAAAATTACGTGCGTATTAGAAATTCATTATCACTGCTTTTCGGTGAAGGAAAACATCGTGAGGAAACCTACACACCCGAGAGATCTATAAAAGAAGTTCTGGCAGGTGTGTGAATTCCACCAATTCGCACTTGGCCAGCGTGGTGGACTATGGCCTAATACTCTCTCATTCTGAGAGAAGACCCGTGCCCAGCAGTGGGTTAATAATGGGTTGACGAGACAGAACATACCATTATAGAACGCAAGGAAATTCACCTAAAATTTGAAGTTGATTGACAGATGTTCGACGCCCATTACACTGGCGAAACTGGGAAACTAAACTTACAGATGTAAGAAGATCCAATTCTTCAATCTAAATGATAGCTAATTTCTTATCGAAACACCTTTTTTGCTATCAAATTTTAAAGCCTTTAGCTGGTCTTAACTTCCTCAAATCAAAATGGTGAATCCGCACTTCTACTATGATAGGGGAGCCCACGATGCTAAATGTGGGCTTACTCGAGTGTCGCGGAAACGTCGTGGTAGATTAAATAATAGGAAGAATCACGAATGAAAGGAGCACCCTTTCATTTTCACTTTGAGCGCCGGGAGAAACGTCTACAGAGTTTCAAAATTGTAACAATGACCATAATTATATACAATGGCAAAGTCAATATATAAATATTTTACTTTATATCACCGTGCAGCGCTCGAGTTTATCCTAAAATCCCCTCTTGGGCTCCCCTACTATACTATCACCATAAGAAAATCATGTGTTCTTCTAAACTCTTAAAAAAATTAGTAAATGTGGTAGAACATTGTAGTTCGATCGGGGAGGTACCACCGCCACACCTATTTCTAACGTGAAGCATTCCTTGCGTTTCGATGGAAGGGTGTGGTTGCCGGCATACTTTTATATTTGGCGACCATCCTAGTCCTCGGGAGTAGCAACGCATCTGTGATTGATTTCAAATAGAACCCATGTTCTATATGAAGTTGCTTACAGATGTCCATGGGCGGCAGTGACCACTTACCATCAGGTGGACTGTATGCTCGTTTGCTACTTCGTTATTATAAAAAAAATGTGTGCGTGTACTAGCGTACACTCGTAAGAACTGAAACTTCTTTATGACGTTATTTTTCAAAAAATAATTTACTATATGCAACTTTACAGAAATTGGTTAAATAAAGTTAAATTAGATAAAGTTTAATAAAAGGCTTTTATTAAACTTTATCTAATAATCTAATGTATAATAATCTATCTAATATCACGCGTGGTAGGGATAAGAAAAAGATGGCGCGTAACGGAAAAAGATGGCGCGTAACGAAAAAATGTTACACTAAATTTCTTTCCAACCCCGATAAAGAAGTTTCACTTTAAAAAATGTAAATGTATCATTGTCTTAAGTAGCAAATTTTTCTTTATTAGGTTGAACATTTAGACAACTTGTTGAAGTTAAAAGACGAAAGAATAGAAGAATTGCAAAAACAATTGGAAAGAAAACAAACCAGACGCAAAGAGGTGGAAGCTTACCAAAACAGTCTCTCTATACCATTAGACAGTTCTGTGCCTCCGTCGCCTAAACTAGCCGATTTGGTTCCTGTACCCAGTAGAACACAGTCCCTTAAATCAATCGAGGCGAACGCTAAAGTATCAAAATCAGAAGAATCAAAAATACCTGTACCCATAACAGATTTAACTAAAGTTAATTCGAAGCCAAGTATAAGTGAGATCTCGTCGACCAATTCCAAAGAAGAACAAGCATTGAACGTCGATAAAATAAAATCCGATGTATTCAAAGAAGCAGTTGCTATAGATGACAAGTTTGAAGGTTTTCAAGATACAGAAGAGCTTGTTCCTGAACAAGTTGTAGTGACGATAGAAGATACGATCCAAAAAGAAATTAAGGAAATTGTCAGTCCTTTAAAGCTTGTACCCGACATAAACGTTGTAAATCAGAACTGATTAGAACTACATTTGTTTTATTAACAAATGTTATATGACAAGATACTTATACTGTATTACGTGACCAAAACAATTAGGTGCATGAAACAAAAGCGGTTCCGTCCCCCGCATCTCGCTTCTGTCCGCGCGCATTCCCTAGTGACGTGTAGTCGTGTAACGTCTAGGTGTTTACGTTAGCCGGCACGTTAGCTTAATGTTATTTCGTTATAATATTAGTTTATTAAGCGATTGTTGAATTTTTAAAGTGATAATTAAATTAGTTGATTATTAGTCGATAAACCTCAAAATGGGTAGGAAAAAACTATCCGTGGAGGAGAAAGGACACTTACATTCAAAATATGGGTTTTTTTTAACAAGAGAAGATGCATGCAGTATTCCTATCTCCTTAATCGAAAATCGCGAGTGTGCTGCAACAGGCATATCTTACACAAATAAAAAAAGAAAGAAAATATCCCATAACTACGAATATATTAAACACATGAAAGTGCTTTAATAAATACACGACTATTGACATACACCACTATGGCGTATGTAATAATAATGGCATACCTATATTATTTGGTAATAGAATATACTTCGTATCGGGATGGGAAATCCCTAGTTCTAATGATGTTTCAACCGTCATGCGCCTAATTGTTTTGGTCGAGTAGTACACAGTTATATTTATGTGATAATCAAGGGAAAAAGGAGAATTCTTAAAAAATATTGTGTTCCAATGTGATTTGACGTTAGTAGTTGTTATATTTCTATTGAATTCGTTTTATTTATAGAGAAATTTTTCTAGTTATAATTTATGTAGGATTAAAACCCATTGTTTATTATTTATTAGTTTAATAGTTTGTTACATGTAATTTAGAAATAAATGTTTACAAAAAATGTGATTTCATTAGCATCGTATGTTCGCTTGGAAGATTTCACATAAGCTGGGATGTTGTTTGAGTACTTTTTGGATGTCACGGTATCGTTTCTTTCTAAATTCCTTCTCGTTTTCTTCGTGCCTGAAGATAAAAGATTATTTTAACAGGCATAATTATATATAGGCAGATATATAGATAGATATATATATAGGCAGGGTGGCCTATCCTATATCAGTCATGTAAGCATTCAATTGTGGGCGTAAGAATTACGGGCTAGGAGATAATTACGACACTCATTAGTGACTATCACACTTTACGGAATTAACATCTGGAATAACGTATAACTGGTATTAACAAGGATAACGTTCCGTTGAGCGGTGTAAGCGACAGCACTTTCAACAAAGTAATTCCTAAACTAAGTCAGCCGATCCACTTTTATGCGTTGCTTTTAGAGCAGGTAGGTAAGTGCTACCCTCACTTGTCCAAGTTATTTAATACTTTACGAACTATAGTACTAAACGGTGTTAATCATGAAATGAACTTAGATTTCCCGTGATCCACCGATATATACATAAATAAATAAAAAATGATTTCAGATTGGTCCTATGGGGTCTTCTTCCCTAGGCTGGTTCCCATGCCTCGCGAGCTACCGTGCTCCGATAGTCTAAGTTTAAAGCTTTTATGTATGGAACACACCTATTTCTAGCGTGAAGCATTTCTTGCGTTTCGATGGAAGGGTATGGTTGCCGGCACACTTTCAGCAACGCATCTGTGATTGACTTCAGATGGAATCCATGTTCTGTGTGAAGTTGATTACAGATGTCCATGGGTGGCAGTGACCACTTACCATCAGGTGGACTGCATGCTCGTTTGCTACTTCAGTCAGATAATAAAAAAAAAAAGTTCCACAGGAATGTAAAGATGATCAAAAAATAACTACTAACACAAGGTCTTCCCGACTGTCTTGTCCAATAACTTTGAAGCGATCAAATTCGATATCCTCATTGTAAAAGCACTCTTGGTTGATCTTGTCTAGTTCTTGCTTCATTGGGATCAGATCTGCCACTGAAAAATATTTAATTTACAGTGCACTTAATATGATCATCTTCATAAGCATATACAAGGGTGCGAGGGAAAGATTAAGGGGTGCGACGTACTGAGCGTGAAATGATGAATGAATGAATTCTTATTCGGATCAGTTACAACACATAAACACAAAGAAAATAAAAACAAAATGAACACAAAAATGAAAGACGAACATAATATAGTATAACTTGAATAAAACTACAATATTGAGAAATATATATGTGCTGCAACGACCGCGAAAAGGCCGGACTCAGCCAATGTCATGAGCAGGTTTTCCTACTCCATGACGCTGATTTTCAGTCTGCCCCACGAGTCGAGTCCACTCGGACGGCTGCGCGCCAGCCGGTCATTAGTGTAGCTTAGCTATTATAACAAAATCCACACTACGCCACCCATAGATGAAGTTTTTTTCAAAGAAAACTTTGAAGGATCCTTCAAAATTTAACGTAGTCTATTTATTCCAGATCTCGCCCCTCTAAGGGCATCTCCTTATGCTAATGCGTAGAGAATGCGTTGAGAATCTTATATTAATTATGCCTTCCCCTAAGAGGTCAAGGCTAAGGCACATGACTTAGGACGCTAAACTTTATCGGGCTTTTTTATCTGACTGAAATAGCAAACGACCAAGCAGTCCACCTGATGGTAAGTGGTCACTACCGCTCATGGACGTCTGTAATCAAATTCATACAAAACATGGGTTCCATCTGAAGTCAATTACAGATGCATTGCTACTCCCGAGGACTATGATGGTCGCCTCATGTGAAAGTGTGCCGGCAACAACAGCCTTCTATCGAATCGCAAGAATACTTCACGCTAGAAATAGGTGTGGCGGTGGTACTTCCCCGGTCGAACTACGCTTCTACCACCTTGGGCTAGCTCTATTCCTCCAATTAGATCTACGAAAAAAGAAACGTCATTTAGCTACTTACATGTAAATACTCTTTGCGTGCTAGAAGCCGGTGTAGGGCTGGGTACTCTACAAGTACACGGTGGTAGAGACACCGAGAGTTCAGAGGTCTGTACGGCCACTCCTTCGATGCTCGGCGTCCACTCGTCCAGAGGATGCTCATCTAGTAATTCGAAGTCTACTTTCTCCTTCTTTCGCTTGTCTTCTATTCTTTTCTTTAATATCTCTAGTTGCTCTGTAAAAAGGAGAATGTATATAAGATTGAGTGTTCCTCATACAGGTCTAATGAGGGTTGCGGGTTCCGTCCCCGATCAAATAATATATTAACACCCAGTCCCACGACACATTTGAGTAAATCAATATTTTACGTAATTAATAAAATGTCAAATTGTAGTTTATCCTGCCAAACATGCTTCTTGTTAAGCCAAATGTAAGGCAAGAAAGAACACAATAGTTTCTTGCCGGATCTTCTCAGTTCAGGTCGTGTTCCGATGCGATGGTAGTGTAAAAAAAATGTATCTGACAATTTGTAAGTGCCTCCGTAGGCCGAGGAAGGTTCCTGCAGTAAAAATCCCACATAACCCTGCGTCACTCCCACGGCGTCGGGTACCTCCTCAAATGTAACTTATGATTTGAAGTTGGACTCACCAGGGGAACAAGGTTCGTATTCGTCATAAGTTTGTTCAAAGTGAGTGAATGGGCTTGCTCTCATATACGGTGGTAGAGACCGTATGAAAGAATCTACTTGTAAACGCTGGCATTTCTCGATTGGACAAACCTGTGAAATGTAATAGCCGGATGTTATTGACTTAAGATACTCATCTGATGCTTGTCAGATGATTAGAGTAAACTACGGGTTAAGAATTTATAGCCAGTAACGATGAAATCCGTAGGAGAACGAAATTTACCGATATAGTTCTCAAAATTAGTAAGCTGAAGTGGCAACGGGCAGGCCACATCGTTCGTAGGATCGATGGGGTAGAAGAGTCTTCGAATGGAGACCACGTCTGGGCAAAAGAAGTGCAGGCCGCTCCCCAACCAGGCGACTTGATGACTTGAAGAAGACGGCGGGTAATCTCTGGATTCAGATGGATCAGGACCGGTCGAAGTGGCCCAGATTAGGGGAGGCCTATTTCCAGACTGATGGATGGATGGATGGATGATATTAGTATTTGTTTAAATAAAGTCCATCTATTCTAAAAGTTATTTTTTGTAATGTGGAACTAGCAATCTACCATGAAAATCAATTGATGGTAAGTGACAATGTTGCTTATGGACATTTGGAATCATCTCAGATAAGATTATTTTTTTACCTGACGTTAGTCACCAATAACTAAAGAGACACGGAGGACACCAGAACACAGCAGCGCATAACCCTACTGTTAGTAGCCAGCCATAGTCGTTCCTGTAGTTCCGGGATCAGGATTGGGCTACGGCTACTGCTTGTCGTAAGAAGCGACTAATAGAGCTTCCGGGTTTGCGGACGGCTTAAGTTCGGTCATGCGATCCCGGAAAGGACGACGGCATGTGTCGGCATACCGTCGTAAAGGCCCAACGGAGTGGTGAGCCCAGCCGCCCACCTAGGAGGAGCCCGAAGGGGCAATGCGCTCAGAGGACTCCGGTTGCGTTCCTTTGGAGACCGAAACAAATTATCTTCCGGCTATCCTCACAAACCTTCATAATATTACTCGTAGTAAAAGATTCAACGGTTTTAATAAATTAAGCCTCACCTTTTCATAATTGATCTTATGATCGTTATCCGGCACATGAGTGGGGATTACTTGCAAACTGTCGTTGTGAACGCTCCTATAAAACGATAAATATAGTTAACATTGAACACATATACTCACAGTGGCTCTAGATCTAAACTTTATGTGAGCAAGCTGCTCGCGAGGCCCTCGTTCGTCGACCAAAGGAAAACAGGTCGCTAAATATATATAGATTTAAGTAGACCTGTAATTTGACAACCAAGAACCAAAAAAGGTCGGATACATCCTCCTGATACATCCTGATACATCCTCCGGCCCCCAACACCAAGTCATGGGAGGTCCAGTGTCCGTGAACCGTGCAGAGACCCACACCGTCCAAGCCTTAAGCCGCCACTGCATACACACACTTTCCACACTCACAGCCAATGCTGGATTAGCCACATAGCAAGAGTAGCAAATGCTACGGGCCCCGCGACTAGAGGTAGTTTAAAAGGTGGTAGAACCAGTGTAGTTCGACCGGTGAAGTACCACCGCCACACCTATTTGAGCGTGAAGCATTTCTTGCGTTTCGATAGAAGAGTGTGGTTGCCGGCACACTTTCACATGAGTCGACCATCATAGTCCTCGGGAATAGCAACGCATCTGTGATTGACTTGAGATGGAACCCATGTTCTGTATGTAGTTGCTTACAGATGTCGCAGGGCGGCAGTGACCACTTACTATCAGGTGGACTGCATGCTCAATCGAACTTACCCGAGAGCAGACCTCGATTCATCGTACACTTCTTCCTCTTCCTCACCCCTGGATGAAGTATCCCTGTGAAAACCATACTTTAGAAATCATGTTTGAAAGTATGTTTTTGTCTGGAGAATTATACTTGAAAACGCCTCGACTAATCAGTAAATATGGCAAATATGGTGGGGTACAACCTATTATTGTCCTAGTGCTGGAAACGGTTCTTCTCTCAGAATGAAAGAGTTTTAGGCCATAGTCCTCCGCGCTGGCCAAGTGCGAATTTGTGGACTTCACACACATCCGAGAACTTTTTTTTCAAAGAACTCTCGGGTGTGTAGGTTTCCTCACGATGTTTTCCTTTGCCGAAAAGCAGTGATAATCTCTAATACGCACAAAAATCAGTGGTGCGTGCTTGCGTTTGAACCTCGGACCTCCCGATTGAGAGGGCAAGTTTCAACCATTAGGCTATCATTGCTCTGGATGAAATACGGACAACTTTTATAAAAACTTATAAATTACATATTAAGGCTCTTTCTTCTTTATATCTTCTTCTTTATATCTTTAAATTACTTACTTATTTATAAGAAATTTGGCCGTCAATCTCAGCATATACGAGAAGAGATATTTTATTTATTAGTATTTATTTAGGACTTTCAAAATTTACGAAGCCCTAGGGATTACCCTGGTGAAATCCATCCATCCATCCATCAGCCCTTTGAGGTTCACTGCTGGACATAGGCCTCCCCTAAATGACGCCACTCCAACCGGTCCTGTGCCTTCTGAATCCAACGGTTTCCCGCTGTCTTCTTCAGGTCATCGTTCCACCTGGTGAGTGGGCGACCTGTGCTCCAGATGCCTAAACGTGGTCGCCACTCGAAGGTCTTCCTTCCCCACTTGAGGACCTACCTTCTCCACTCGAGGACCTTCCTGCCACCCCGGTGAAATAAGACTAATAAAGATGTATGTTACATATAACAACGTTAATATACTTTTGTGCATATTCCACCTCCTCACTGTCATTGTCGTGAATATCTTCAAACATTGACGCCTGAAACATACAAATACGTCATACACACATTATTTGCAGTGTTTAGGTGGTGTGTCTCAAATAGCACCCCTACTTAGATGGTGTAGAATACCACTACATAATTATATCTATATGATTTGAAGGAGGTACCACCGCCACAAATTTTCACGGTGTAAGGTTGATAGGGCTTACTTTATATATCTCGCCAACCCATTATTGTCCCACTGCTGGGCACGGGTCTTCTCTCAGAATGAGAGAGTTTAGGCCATAGTCCACCGCGCTGGCCAAGTGGGAATTAGTGGACTTCACACACCTCCGAGAACTTTTTTTTTTTTTAAAGAACTCTCGAGTGTGTAGGTTTCCTCACGATGATATCCTTCACCGAAAAGCAATGATAATTAATTTCTAATACGCACATTAATCAGTGGTGCGTGCCTGGGTTTGAACCTCGGACCTCCCGATCGAGAGGGCAAGTTTTAACCATTAGGCTATCACTGCTCTGATACTTACTTTATATATAAAAGCTTTTTATAGGGCCACCTTATCTTTGTCCTCGGGAGTAACACCTGAGTAAGGGAGTAACCTCTGAGATTGCCTTAAGATGAGGTCTGAGAAAGACCCCTAGTTCTGCATGTAGTTGCTTATGATTTTTGTAATTATCTATAACGAAGTGAATGCGTGAAGTGTGACGTCAGGAATGTCAGGAGTCTTCATTACTGACCATTCTTGAAGATTTCAAGTAAAACACAGGAGTAAACTTCTTCGATTTATTCACAATTGAGGAGGTCCGATCGCTTCGACGGTTAAACAGAGAATATTTTTCTACCGGCGTTCGCTCGCCTTTTTATAACAATGTTTGGTGGTGTGACAATAACAAACTTATGGAGGGTAAACTAAATTACAATTCTAAAAATCATTAAATGTTGCTAATTCAATAAACAAATAATTTTCGATCTTTAAACTAACTAAAATAATTATTATCGGCGACGTGTTTTTCATAAATACGCGGTGTCGCGTCGACATCTATGATTGCTGTGATTTCTTCATGTTGTTTCTTTTTTTTAACTTTTTTCTTTGCAATATTTTATGTTAATTTGTATGCGTAGTATTTATACTCACCTTTCTGCTTCCAATATTGAGAACCACTTTGTTGTGATCGAAGGACTGTTTGTGTCTTTCTCGCTGAAAGTAACAGATATTTGGGTATTTCTTTATTAATTAACTAGCTGAACCCTGCAGCTTCGCCCGAACAAAGATCGATGTATCGATTGTCCCGTAGTTTTTGTACAGTTAAAAGTAGCCTATATGTTAATCCAGAGTGTCAGCTAACTCCCTACCAAACTTTATTAAAATCAGTCAGCCGTTTAGACGTGAAGAAGTAACAAACATACACACTCACAAACTTTCGCCTTTATAATATTAGTATAAAGTACCTATGATAGAATTTTATTCTATTATGAAATTTTAGTATGAAAACACTATTATTTCTCGAATTATTTGATACTTGACATTCCCAGCGATTTCCCTCATTTAAAGAAAAGGTAACTTAAGTTTAAACAGTAAGAACGGATTACATTTTTTAAATGAGTAAATGGACTTTGTGAGAGTAAAAATAAATCAATACTAGTTTAGTAGTTGATGCAATCTCCATAGAATCTCTGGCGCCAAGTAGCGTTGCCTTTGTGACCGGTTGAGGATTAGACGCGGCACTGAAAAAAAATAATATTTAGTGGTACTCATCTCTGGTCAAAGATAAATTGTCAAGTAGAACCAGTGTAGTTCGACCGGGAAAGTACCACCACCTCACCTATTTCTAGCGTGAAGCTTTTCTTGCGTTTCGATGGAAGGGTGCGGTTGCCGGCACACTTTCGCATTAGGCGACCATCATAGTCCGCGGGAGTAGCAACGCATCTGTGATTGACTTCAGATGGAACCCATGTTCTGTATGTAGTTGATTACAGATGTACATGGGCGGCAGTGACCACTTACCATCAGGTGAATTGCATGCTCGTTTGCTACTGATAAAACAGTTACAGTTTCAGAGAAATAGTTGGACAAACGAATGCACACATTAAAGACAAATTTTTACATTCAATTAAATTGAGAAACTATTTAAGGCCCGTCTTACGCCGTTTCTATTTTTGTTTATGCACAATTTTTTTGTAGTTTATCATTTCGTAAGGAGTTAAGGAGTAAACTTCAAAAATTGTGTTATGTAAACCAATTTGACAAAAATATGGGGTTTAATATCGTGTGAAACAGTAACACTAAGAGTGACGTTTTACCTTACAAAGTTGTGCGCAATTTTCACGTTTTTGTTTTAATAATGTTCCATGCATAGTTTATACCAGGACTTATAAAAATAGAATTTATATATTTTTTTAAATGTTTGGCACACTTTCGCATGAGGCGGCCATCATAGTCCTCGGTAGTAGCAACGCATCTGTGATTGACTTCAGATGAAACCCATGTTCTGTACGTAGTTGTTTACAGATGTCCATGGGCGGCAGTGACCACTTACCATCAGGTGGACTGCATGCTCGTTTGCTACTTCAGTCCGATAAAAAAAAACGGTTAAAAAGTAATAAAGTGAACTAACATGATTTTCAAAATGGACCCCATGTTGCCTCTGATGTCGAGGCTGGCGGTGGTCACACGACGACTTGCATTATCTGACTGGATAAATAATATGATGATGTCTGAGTTAAGGTGGGCATTCACGTTACGACGGTCGCACGGACTGTCGTACGAACTACGGTCGTATGCGACAAGTTCGATCGTAAATGCCTTGGTCCTAAGGCGGACTGTACGACCAAGGTCATGTCGCAGGTCCGTTGAAGTATTCAACTTGAACTGTCGTTGCGACAGTCCGTTCAAAAGTCCGTGCGACCGTTTTAACGTGAATAACCTTTAGATAAATTAAATGTCTTATTATTATTTCACAATTGACTACATATTATAAAACAAAGTAGCTTCGCGCTGTCTGTCCCTATGTATGCTTAGATTTTTAAAACTACGCTACGGATTTTAATGCATTTTTTTAATAGATAGAGTGATTCAAGAGGAAGGTTTCTAATACTGAGGTATATAATACTGTTAGGAATAACAAATAAGGATGTCATCACTACCTGCAATATGATCGTACATCCTCCATCTGGGAGGGGCCCGATGGGGCAACGCGCTTAGAGGATTCCGGTTGCGGTCGTTTCGAATTCCCGGAGTCCTCTTTATAGCGCTGAGGACGGCCACCGGGGGGTTTTAGTGCGGTAAAAATCCCACATAACCCTACATCGCTCCCACGGCGTCGGGTACCTTTTAAAGGTTTCCCCCTCGAGAACAAAAAAAAGAGGCAAAGACGGCTGATGCGAGGCCACGAACTTTAAGGTTAGTTATGTGGAAGGGTGTGGTTGCCGGCACACTTTTATATAAGGCGACCATCCTAGTCCTCGGGAGTAGCAACGTGTCTGTGATTGACTTCAGATAGAGCCCATGTTCTATTTGAAGTTGCTTACAGATGTCGCAGGGCGGCAGTGATCACTTACCATCAGGTGGACTGCATGCTCGTTTGCTACTTCAATCAAATAAAAAAAACGTATCTTACTCCATAGACCGCAGAGTTGGAGTGAGGGTCCTGGTTATGGCAATCGAACTTGTCTGTCGAGGGTAAGTGCTTGAGATATTCGTCCTTGATTGTGTTCCAATTAGGACAAGTCGACTTTTGGAACATGTCGTTGAAAGCTGGAAGACAAGTAATATGATAATAATCTACTCCTTTTTTTTTTGTTTTCGAGGGGGAAACCTTCAAAAGGTACCCGACGCCGTGGGAGCGACGCAGGGTTATGTGGGATTTTTACCGCACTAAAACCCCCCCGGTGGCCATCCTCGGCGCTGAAAAGGAGGACTCCGGGATCTCGAAACGACTTCAACCGGGATCCTCCGAGCGCGTTGCCCCATCGGGCTCCTCCGACCTCACATACCGCCGTCCTTCCCGGGATTGCCTGACCGAACGGTTCGAGCTCCCACTCTAGCCGTCTGCAACCCCGGAAGCCCCTTTTAGTCGTCTCTTACGACAGGCAGGGGATGCCGTAGCCCTATTCTGATCCCGGAACTACAGGGCGTAATAATCTCCTCCTAGCCCAATACTTAAATTTTCTTTTGTGTTATGGGTGCGATGGAAACAACTACCCAGAACAAAATTCTCGGATCATCAAGTCAAATATGTTTTAAGGGACCATATTTCAATATCAAGTAATAAGAGACTTATTGAAGAGAGTGTCTCCAAATTCTAAAATTATCTATCAGATCCACACAAATTCATGCTGTACGGTGTAACCGTAGACCAGGTCGCGTCAGCAGTTTACGCGCCACGAGCGTTCTTTAATTATGCATATTAATTTAGTACGATTTCGGAAAGCAAACCGCGCGTGCTGTTCCCTAATCAATCATCTTTCAAGTTAAATATAACATTTACCTACTCTACAACATCTTTTATTTAGCTATGTGCTATTAACCCGTACACATGCCTATCTTAGTTACAAATAAACTTCATGGAGTTGGTTACAAAAAAGTAAATAAAAGTAGGCGTATGCAACTTTCATATTCCACATAACAACACTTACTTATCCGTTTTCAACAAAAATAAACGAGAAAGTGAATAAATTTAAGAAGAAAAAAGGAAGACTAGTGTATAACACGATTATGAAAAAAAGAGGAATCATTGAACACCCAATTACCTCTCACTAAAGAGAGAACGCTTAAACGCTTTCTACACTCATAGCCCCACTAAGATTTTCTCCTGAGTCGTGGGTGCCATGGATACACCATAAAGTGGAATACACAAACACCCGGACCAGTTTAAAGGTGGTAGAACCAGTGTAGTTCGACCGGGGAAGTACCACCGCTACACCTATTTCTAGCGTGAAGCAGTTCTTGTGTTTCGATGGAAGGGTGGGTGCCGGTACAGTTTTATATGAGGCGAACATCATAGCTCTCGGGAGTAGCAACGCCTCTGTGATTGACTTCAGATAGAACCCATGTTCTGTATGAAGTTGATTACAGATGTCGCAGGGCGGCAGTGACCACTTACCATCAGGTGGACTGCACGCTCGTTTGCTACTTCAGTCAGATAAAAAAAACTAGAACTAGAATCTAAATTCATTCACATACGTGTCTAGCCGGGAATCGAACCCGAAACCCACTGCATATCAGACCGGTATGGTAACCGCTCCGCCACGCGTGTCAAGCTCTCCTTAAAGTCACCAAGAGCTCTATTTTAGTGCCGTCCTTACCATATTCCTTCCATTTCTTCGGAGCGGTCTTCTGGGCCTTCACACTTTTGAGAACTTCACGTCGCTGCGAAGGTTGGAAGTCGGACATGTCCCCAAACATCACGAATGGTCGATTGTCACCTTCTAGCATTTCCCACCAGGTCTTCTCTCGAGGTGGTTCTGTTTTATATTAAAGATCGGGATCATTATTATCGTCAACTGATTTCTGTTACTCGAAATAGATTTTCGGCTGAATTGAAGATAGGTACACATTTGTCATTATATGAAGTGACTATCAGGTTGCATGTTCGTATGGTACTTCCGTCTGATACTAAATAAAACGTTAGGTGATGTCATGAAATTTAATTGGCAAGTTAAAATGAATGCAACCTAATAGAAGTTGCTGGGACCAATGGATCTAGAAATAATCAGCTTTAAATAGGATTGGCATTCTTACGAAGGCTGACTATAAGTAAATCCTTGAGAACAGATAAAACCCCTGTTACCTACATTTTATATAACTAAATTGGAATAAAATGAATTGAAATCAGATTAGAACATGTTCGGAGTTAAGGCATGGAACACCAAATAAATAGCAATAATTTAATGACATATTTCAATGTGCCAAATAGAAAAAGTATGGTTCGAGCAAGTAAATATTATCCCCATATTTATACAGTGAAGTGAAGTTCTTGTTTCGCTGGTAGAGTATGCTAGTATCACTTACGACGACGATCGACGATCTACGACGAGACGACTTAGTCCTCAGAAGTAGAAGTACGAACATCTGTAATTGACTTTAGATAGAACCACAGTACTAGTATCTACAGTATTCTAACTTCTTACAAACGCACGAAACGCAAGTTGTACCTACGCGCCATGATTTCGGTACCCAACAGCTAGCGAATGTGCCGTAGTGGCAAACGGGCGATGTGACGTTTTTTAAGCAGTGGATCTTTTTATTTAAATAAAATGTGGCGAAGAGCAGTTGTAAACTATATTAGGCTGTTTTTGATAGCTTTAATTGTTCATAAACACGTCCAGTGTTAATAAGTTTTATTTTGGTTGGTAAAATATAATTCAGTGTGAAATTTATAACTATTATTTGTGTACGATTTATTATTAAGTCTCTTAAATATTAAAAGAACGCGTTGTTTTTTACCTTAATCTACTGAATATAATACATAATAAGTAAGAAAGAAAGTCAAGTATACATATGTATTAAAATACTTTAGGCGGGTAGCCCTAACGCGACTTCTCGTCCAACGCGTCTGTAGGTATAAAATTCAAGGACACGGCAGAGTTAGACTACTGTATGATATTAATAATGTGATAGAACCCTAGTTCTCTATGGACTTAGTTACTGCATCCCTCGGGCAGTAGTGGTTACAAATGATTAGATTGACGCATTCTCGTTTGCACTATTCTTATAAAAATCTATTTAATTACAAGAACTATTATGTTGGTATAACCTTCTTCCATTACAGTTTCCTCTTCCTCTACATCACAAGGATCTTCATTCGGATTGTCAACGATAGGCGATTCGATCTTTAAAAGATCTGGCATGTTAAAAAAATATTGATTTGTATCAGGCGTACCACCCGCAAAATGGTAAACAAAGTTTTGGAACTGGGAAAAATAAAAAAAAATAATTAAATAGTAATAATTTATAAATTAATTTTGTCGTGATATCAACCTTAGAAATTATGTAAATATAAAAAAAATATGTAAGGACAAAAGGGCTCATGCCATTCCTTAAATAAAAATTACTTGCATATAGGTAGATGTGCGGAGGGAGTATTATGACCATTTTCCACACGATACAATATCAGACATACATAAGAGGACCTCAACCGCCCTCTCATTCCAAAAATCAGTATCCTCCTCACCGACCTTCTTTTGTTATGAAAATCTTTGAAAGCTTACTTTCATCGTCAAGGCCTCTCAAACAAAATTTCTGGATCTACCAGAGATAGCATGCTGAATTTTGCCCAAAATAGACAATTCGTTCATGAAGGTGGTAGAACCAGTGTAGTTAGACCGGGGAAGTACCACCGCCACACCTATTTCTAGCGTGAAGCTGTTCTTGCGTTACGATAGAAGGGTGTGGTTGCCGGCACACTTTCACATGAGACAACCATCATATTCCTCGGGAGTAGCAACGCATCTGTGGTTGACTTCAGATGAAACCCATGTTCTGTATGAAGTTAATTACAGATGTCCATGGGCAGCAGTGACCACTTACCATCAGGTGGACTGCATGCTCGTTTGCTACTTCAATCAGATAAAAAAAATAGTAAAAATTACAAATAATTCTAAACCTGTTTCATAATTTTTTGCATCTTTTGTCGCCACTCATTGTCTACGCTGGCAGCTGTTTTGTATCCCCTGGACAGATGAAGGATCAATGCTTGTCCATCAGAGAGTAGGTCTTGTAAAGCTCGGATATACGTCGTGTATTCTGGAGAAAAAATCTTTTTGAGAAATATGGAAAAATAACATTAAAAAGATTTTTCTAACATAAATTAATCTTCATTTATACTCGAAAAAACATTAATAATAAAACAATATGTGTAAAAAATATGCGTATGTCGGAGGGACAGGCCAGATTGTAAATTGATGACGTCATAATGGCCCCACATGCACCGGCTGATATCGAACGATCGTCTCCTTTAAAAAGGGGTCTGAAAACTATCATAGGCGCGTATTCACGGGCAGCGGTAGACACCATTAGCGAAGGGCGAAGGTATCCTCGAAGTCATAGGCGCATTATATTTGGATGCGTCGCAGGGCACGGATCGCTGTCTGTTTCAACGGACTTATCCTAGCCCTTAGTATTGTCATTTAGCGATAGCCATTGAATTCGGATTACTCTAACTTCAAATCGGTTTAATTGATACTAATTACTTTAGTATCAATTAAACCGATTTAATAAACCGAGTAATTTCTATAAACCGCTTCTGATGTCCAAATGTTCGGCTGCCCTGGCTTCCTTTTCCGACACATTTGGATTATAAAATTGTTAGAATTATTCGTTTGTGCTCGTTAGTGTCGTACTCGTTAGTAGTCATTGGTCAAGCTTGACCACCGCCTGATAGAATCTCCTAGCTAAAATCCTAAAAGGGTCTAACTTTTTTATTAAGTTAATCATACAAGATCGTCTCATTCCCGAGGGCTAAAATTATCAACTTATACAAACATTAGTCAAGCAAGCTTTTCCACTGAAACGAAACACTTTCATGCTAGATAAAAGTGTGGCGGTGGTATCTTTTAGGCTTTTTTTTATCTGACTGAAGTACCAAACGAGCATGCCTGACGGTAAGTGGTTATTGCCGCCCATGGACATCTGCAATCAACTACATACAAAACATGGGTTCCATCTAAAGTCAATCACTTGCGTTCCTTTTTGCCTTTGCTACTCCCGAGGACTAAGATGGTCGCCTCATGTGAAAGTGGGCCGGCAACCACACCCTTCTATCGAATCGCAAGAAATGCTTAACGCTAGAAATAGATGTGGCGGTGGTACTTCCCCGGTCGAACTACACTGGTTCTACCACCTTGAATGGTCTAGGCCGAACCAATAAAAGTGCACTAACGTTCAGTGACCCTCAGTATCTCCAGCTTGCTCTTCTGTCGTTCAGACGCGAGGACGTACATCAGCCCCGCCAGGTTCTTACACTCCAGCTGTCTCTGCAATGCCATTATCTTCTCTCTTCTCTCTCTGTGAGCCTCACGCAACATGTAGCATGCGCGGGTTTGCTCATTACTGGGAACCAAATTAAAATTGTGTAAGCTTACAACGGTAGGTTTTATAGAAAAAATAATACTACAATCATCATCAAGAAATACATCAATTTTTGAATTATTTCTCAACATTTAATAAACCACCGTCTCACACTATCTCTGTCTAAGATAGGGATCTTACTGTATTCCTTTCTCTCCTTCTCTCTCGAGTACTCTCACTCTCTCTTTAACATTGCATAGCTTTCTCTCTATCGCGATCACTCTCTCTCTCTCCATTTCCTATCTCGTTCCATTTGTCTTTCTTTCAACGTCAGAAAAAACTTAACAATATTTAAGAGATAAACTTTCAAGTTTATCTCGTATACGTTAAAAAGATAAGTATCTATTTCAATAGATACTTATCTTTTTAACGTATATTATTTACGTATATTATTTTTTAAAAGTAAAGTAACTGAAATAATATTTACTGTAGAATAAAATCGAATCTCTCTTTTAACAATCTTATTTCCTTATCCATACGTTGTTGAAATTCTGCTTTTAACTGTTCTTCTTTTTCTTCTAGCATCTTTTCCAAATCGTCTGCTCTCTTCTTCTCTTTATCTATTTCATCATTCTTACAAGGACAGACTATGTGATCCTTCTTTATTTTACGGTTTTCTACATCTTCTAAGTTTGTGGGTGTCTCTTTTACTGTAATTGTTTGGGTTTCTTCTTTTTCAGCGTCATTGGACAATTTAATAGACGATCCACCCGGCGTATTTTGCTCTTCCCTGATGATTTCCAACACTTCCGTGGTGTCTGAGATGGTGACAAGGCGTTCGTGACTCGCGTGATGGGACATCTAAGAAATTAAGAAGACGGTCAAAAAATTTTAAACATAAAGCTATATCTAACATTTAGAATGATTCTCGCCGTTTGAGGCAACCACCATACTTATTTCTGTCTTGTATTAGCAGTATTACGTAGGTACTCTCATTGTGTTTTGGATTGAAGGGATTGATACAGTGCCTGATTAGCCACGTAGCAAGAGTAGCAAATGCTACGGGCCCTGCAACTAGAGGGGCCCCGAGGCCTAACACGTACCTGCTATTTATATTTTACTATTGTTGCTATCCTAAAAATCCTAAACCGAAAGAAGGTTTAGAAAGTAGATATAGAAAGTGTCATCTCTAAATTTTCCCAGATTAAATCCAGAAAAGTTTACTAGTAACACTTGTTTTATTTAATACCCTTACATAAGGCCATCTATGGTGGCCTCCTGTCAGAATTTGCTACAGGCCCCGCGCTGGCTTAATCTGGCACTGGATTGATAACTTACATACGGTGCGTTTCAACTTAGTCCTCAGATGGCTCAACGAATCTATCACCGACCTTAGAAAGGGTGATTATTTTTTATTACACTCAATTGGGGTTCATTATTAAATGTCCGTTGATTACGGATTCCACTTACTGTGTATCCTATCTCTACATAGACTATGAAAACTGATATGTCATGGCGAAAGCGACAAGATCATTTCACATAATTTAAAAAGTAGTATGTACAAAAATATGTTATTACTATAAACCACATTTATACTGTGTATAAACTGTGCAATGACGTCACTACATAATAGTGATACCGTTAAAACGTTATAGATAAAGATAGGAGGAGGTAACAAAGATCTGCTTTTGCGTTGTAGTTATCTTGGAATAGATATAAGTTTAGCTAGCTTTGATAAACAAATTAGGTTAAAGTGAAAAGGAGAACCCTATCGAGTTTTTTTTTATTGAAGTAGCAAACGAACATGCAGTCCACCTGATGGTAAGTGGCCAATGCCGCCCATGGACATCTGTAATCAACTTCATACAAAACATGGGTTCCATCTGAAGTTAATCATAGATGCGTTGTTACTCCCGAGGACTATGATGGTCGCCTCACATAAAGTGTGCCGACAACGACACCCTTTCATCGAAACGCAAGAAATTCTTCACGCTAGATATAGGTGTAGCGGTGGTACTTCCCCGGTTGAACTATGGGTACTTGTTGTGCCACCTTGAGTTTACTTTGAAAGTAACTTTAGCATTAACAACAATACTACGATAGCTCAAGACCTTGCTAATTTTATAGTTTAGGCGTTATTAACATACAACAAACATGGACATTTGTAAACAGCTTCATACATAAAAAAAGGTTTTATCTGATATCAGTCCTGTATTGACTTTAGATAGAATCCTTGTTCTGTAAGCTCTAAGGTTGTCTCATATAAAAGCCGGCACCCACACTATTTTAAATCGTGCAAGCAATTGCTTCACGCTAGAAACAGATGTGGCGATGTTGCTCCTCCGGTCGATCTGTATATGTGCGTACTTCACTATCTTAGTCCTTACAGGTGCCTATGATCAGCTTTAAGTAGAAGTTGTTCTATTTTCTGTACTGTTCTATAAGTCTTAAGGAAAAGATACATAAGACAAAAAAAATAGAAAAATAAAACACGCTTTCTACACTCATAGCCCCACACTAGGATTTTCTCCTGTGTCACGACACCATGTGGGTACCATGGACACACACAAGACGAATACACAAACACACAGACCCAAAACATGAATCAAAACTCATCATTCAGATACCTGTCTAGCCGGGTATCGAACCCGAGACCCACTGCGCGGGTCGTCAAAAGATGCCGTCGTACTGTCAAAGGAAGGGTCTAACTTTTTTCAAATATTCCCCAAAACCTAATAAAAAAACATTTCGTAGTAGATGGGTTGGTAATATTGGTATACCTACTTAAATGTACCAGACAGAAATCTAAACAATTATATTTGCACAATACAATTAACAACTTTTCGCTTGGAAACTCTATAAATAGGTCGCTATGTGATTTGCTATCGGCTGGAAACATCCAGACATGTGGTGGTCGCAACTAAGTATAAATAAATATTACACGTGTTTGTATACAAAGATAAAAGGTTAGAGGTGAAAATAAATTAGTAGGAAAATATTTTTACATTTACCAAAAATAATGTGAAATATTTGCCAAACAAAAAATGTATTCAGTTATTTAACATACAATTTATTTATAATATAATTTATAATAATGGATCTGTAACTCTTGCCACCACATGGTTATTTGTATTCAAAACAAAGACAATGTGCACGTGGTCAAATTGAGTGAAAGTGCGTGGAATAATTTATCGCGCCTAAATTTTAAATTTCAATTTAATAAAAGTATTTTTGGATCCGTATAAAACCAATTGAAGTTACGTTTATTAATATAAAAAAATATGCCTATTACAATAATATAAACTATTGTATCAATATAACCATTTCATGAAAATGGAAATATTCATTATGGAAACTATTTGTTACCTTTACTTGTGATAAAAAAAGTATCTATTGGTCTAAAATCTTTCTTTGTTTTATGAAAAATAATACTCGTTATGTACGTATAGGGTGTATTTTTAAAATGGCTTCAATGAACGAATTCTTTGAAACAGTGTAAGCCTGTGCTTACCATATTTATTGTTAGCTGATTATACTAACGTTATTTTATAGATTGCGAGTCTTTTAAATATCAATTCCAAGAATTCGTTTGCGGAGTGGAAGGGATCGAGTGAACAGTAAAGTTGAGTTTAGTCGCACTGTTAATTTTATAATAATATTTAGCAATATTACAAGTTGAATAATCAGCGCTATTCGTTGAGTTTATTAATCATTAAAAAAACGAATTTAAAATATCATATTTGTTATTTATTTGGACATTAAAAAATAGTAACGGTGTTAATACGTTTCCCACGGTGAACGCATGGCAACATCGTAAGTCGGAATTTTGCTGTCGTGCATGAAGTTTGTAGCATGTGATGTATCGTGAAAAGTGATAATTTTTTTACGAAAAAGTGTTGATTAATTGGACAGTGGTGTGATTAGAAGTGTTAAAAAAATCTCGTTGTGCGTGTACCGAGTGGTGTGTATTGTGTAAACGGCGTCATAGTTCAGTTATACGAATTACATGGATAAAGCCGTCACCTGAGGTTTTAAAGGTTAGCTTTTTTGGTCTGTTGTTTGTCTTAAAATAGATTTCTGTGCGGGTTGCAATGATATTTCAGTTTTGTTTGTGTAACGCCTTCATGTGACTTTTCAGTTTTTTCTGGGGACCTTGAACTAGAAACTGGTAGCAACCTTTTTTCGTTATCGTATCAAGGTTATGTTTCAGTGCGCGCATTTTGACGGGATGCTAATGTTTGTTTTGTTCTTGAAATATGGTTTAAAAAGAAGAAATTAAAAGAAAATGTGTAGTGGGACTTTATTTGTGGTGTAAAAGGCGGGAAATGGTGTTTAAAAATGGAAATCAAACACGGCGGTCGGACCTAACCTGTACGTGGTCAATGTTAATTTTTTGCAACATTTTTTGTTCTAGTCCGAGTAACCGTTATCTGTAACCAGGCGGAGTGCAATAAAGCGTTTTATTACAACGAATCGATGTTTTTAGGTACAAATTGCATTGGGATCACATGATTTACTGGTTGTTTTCACATTTTGACAGATGGCCAGCAATTTCGTCCGCGTATCTTTTGCGCTGACAGTATCACGATTTAAGAGTAAATTCTATGATAACAATCTTGAGTAATACTATTTCATCCATTATCTCTGTTTTGTAATACTTGTAATAACTTAGATTATTTCTACAAATCCATTTTTCACAGTGCCTGCTATCTATGCTTGAAATAGTAAAAATGTCTATTATAAATAAAAATGAAACTTAATTACAAAACATAAATTTCATATTATGAAAATTATTCTTAAAATCACACCAACTAAATTAAATTACCAGACTTATCCAATTAATAAAAAGTATCAAAAAATTATGCATGTTGTAGATATTCAACACTGTTCAATTTATTGTACATAATTTTAACCTAGTTTTGTTAGTATGCCTATGCTAAATTACTATCCTTACAACGAGGGTAAATTGGCTAAATTTGGGAATCCTAGCTCAAAAATCAATGTAAAATGATAACTGCTGCCTGAGCACAGCATAATCAATTCTACATAAGACTAGATATGTTTTATATAAACCCAGCCAGTCACATATAGAGCCACACAAACATGTTGCTGCCCTGAGAGGAGTAAAAAGTTGTAATGCCTTATGCCCCTAAGTCAATAATTGTCCATTCAAATCCTTTAAAACTCAGTATATCATGCCACTCATGTTAAGGACACAAAAGGAGTGATAGTGCTTGTAGTATTGTACCACGACAGGCTTTATCTCTTTAAAGCTGGACTTTATCCTGGGTATAGCGAATCTACATGGTTACCATGTTTCCATGTGAATTTTAATGGTTTAGGTTCCATGTGCATACTTGAACCAACTTACAAATCATTCAAAATAAAAAAAAGTACTACATAAACTCTATTCAAAATGTTATTTCAAAAGGGGTAAAACATATAACAATCTTATGATCTCAACTGAACCTGAATGGTGCTCATAAAATTCAACTCTGGGAGCACCATTGCTATACCTATATATGCCTAATAAATGCACTATTAGGTTTTGGTGTACTCTGGTCCGAGGGGTTTCTCTGCACCTTTTATCTTGGGAGTTATGCGCAGTAGGTATAAGAATTATGCAAGGAGATGCTGCTGCCTATCTCCCAGATTTTTTTCCCTTAGTCGCCTCTTACAATATCCACGGGAAGAGAGGTGATTCAAGACCGACACATCGAAAAAACATTGAAACCGTTGGATTCAGGTACGGATCTGTTGGAGTGGCGTCATTTAGGGGAGGCCTATGTGCAGCAGTGGACCTCAAAGGGCTGGTGGTGTGAGGGGCGTAGGGGATGCACATTTTAGCCAACCCCTTCCAACTTAGTATTCAGCAACATATCTATGGTCAACTTCAGATGAGACTGATCACATTTGGTTGATTACAGCTGTTCATATCAAACTTTGGCCACTTACCATCATGTGGACTGCATGCTTGTTTGCAACTTTTATATTATGACAAACAATAATTGAATTTAATGATGGCTACCTTATCATGACACCTTTACTGTTAATTATTAAAATTAGGCTGCCTTTAATTCATTTACATGCATCATCGTTTGTACGTATAATCAAACATATGGCAGATAATATAGTAATATGTTATAGAATGTTTTATTTCTTAGAAAATGTAAGTAGCTAACTAGCATGTTGTCCAATTGATAATAAGTGGGCACCTATAGACATCTTTAATCAACTGCGGTTAAGATTAGCACTTGAGGTTAGCAAAAGATATGTTGCTACTCCTGAGGGCCGTCAGACCAGAACACAGAAGTGCAGTAATTTGGCATAGAAAGGTGTTATAGCGGTGCTTATAAAGTTATACTACAAAGAGTTCTAACATCTTCGAGAAATAATGTGTCAGGGTTGCCAGATATCCCAATTTTTTAACCAAAGTTAAATGTCCTACTCAGGACAGCCTTGGTCTCGTTTTCTGGGAAGGACTGAACTTTTGCAAAAAAATAAAAAGGTTGTCAATCACAAATATAAGTGGAACTGCAGTATGTCGCCCAGAAATAAGGTCGCCTAATCTAAGTCGATCTGCAGTTCTGTTCGTCAATCAAAAAATAACAAAACGGGACGCCTAATCCTCCGGCCCTCCTTACTCCAGGAAAAGCTAAATTTTTTGTCCGTGTGTTTGTGAGGCGCGACACCCTTTGTACCGCAAGGACTGCTGTCCCTTTTTCTGCCTATGAAATCCACTCAAAAAGTTGACTAACCTGAAAAAAACCTGACTTACTAAAAAAAGCTGGCAACGCTGGTGTCAGTACACATTGTATGTAAGATATGTATCTTATCACAATGTAGACATGCCTTAACTGTCAAGATATTGTATAAAATAAATGTTTTTGTCTGGCACAGCACTTTTGGTGTCTACATGTAAATAAAGCTAGATTATTTTGAGAATGACCTACTACCTTGTTGGTCCATTCCATTATATGTGCAAAATTTTCAAAAGTTCTGAATTCTAAGTGTTGTTATATGTAAATGAGATTTAATTTATTGTTTTTTTACTATACTTATGGTAGATATATTTTCATTATATATAATTATGGAGTGTTGCATGAAAGAGGCTGTTTTTAGTAGGTATTAAATTCTCGTGATCACTTTGATTCTAAATAAGTTTAGAAATAATGATATTTTTGGTAGGATAATATATTAAAAGACTTTACTGATAGTACACTGATCAATACCACAATGATCAATGCTTGGTCATAGGATAATTATAAATGAATCTTTTTAAAACTGATTCCTCGCTCTGATCAAATTGATCATTAGCACTATAGTATTCATATGTGGAGGGCTTTTTATGTCTTATGAGACTTTTTTCCAAAATTCAGAAACTGCCTTTTTTGTATTTTATCTGTTTAATCACCTGTGAGCATGACAATGATTCAATAAGTACTTTGTTTGATCTTGTGAACTAAATGTATGTTATGTTTGCGTAGTTGTTCTTTAAACCTTAATGCTAAATGGTACAGTTTTGGTTACCAAATGTTTGCAGACAAAAATCTTTAATGTTGTTTTATTTTATGGTTTAAATGGGATGGTCCTTGGGTCCATCTTTAACTGGTAGAATATTGGGAACTTCATTCTTAAAATAATTCAGTAACTGTAGGCTTTACTTTTAAAAGACTTTTTAAAGTTATTATTTTATGTTAGGAGTTTTTAGAATTTCATAGAATTTAAAATATATGTTTACTTATGACTAGCTGAACCCTGCAGCTTCGTTCGCGTTATAAAAATCGATGTATCAATTGCCCTGTGGGAATAAGATATTTTCTCATGGTAAAAAGTAGCCTATATGTTAATCCAGAGTGTCAATTAACTCCGTACCAAATTTTATGAAAATCGCTCCAGCCGTTTAGACATGAAAAAGTAACAGACATATACGCAAACTTTCGCCTTTATATTAATATAGTAATAGTAATGAAGAAGTAATAAACATACACACTCACAACCTTTCGCCTTTATAATATTAGCAAATGTTAGTATGATAATTTCTTTTTTGCTATAGTCACATAATATTTTATGTCCATATTTTTAAGTGTTTATTATTGCAAACTATATTTTACCTTATTCTTACAATCCAGACTGCACCAATACGATTTTTTTGTTATTTTTTACGTTTTTTACCATATGTTTTTGATATTTTTGTCAATTTGACATTTTTATATGAATTGTCATGTATTACAGTTTTAATAACACTAGCCAGTTTTCAAGTTTAAGCTTTAATTGCTCAAAAAAGGTACATTTAAATGGGTATAAGTAAAAATTATAATTTCGTGTTATTTGTCAACTGCTTCATTATTTAAATTATTAAAGTGAAAAAAAAAGTGCAGCTCGGGGACTGCCTCGGTGCTATTGCACAGCATTTTTTATCAACTTGTCGTCAACTCATTATTGTCCCACTGCTGGGCATGGGTCTTCTATCAGAATGAGAGTTTTAGGCCGTAGCCCACCGCTCTGGCCAAGTGCGAATTGGTTATTGGCTTATCAACTTATGCAATTATAATTATTTATTTATGCAGTATTTTTCTTTAATCTTAATTCTAGTATTTTCTTTGGTTACTACCTATATACTTTCTCACAAACAGCTGCTGCCATTTCTATTGTAGTATTGGATATGGCACATTATAATTTATATGTAAAGACATAGTTTTGTCCCGTGGTTTCATCTGTATTTAAAAATGCAACATAATCTTAAATTGTAATAACTTAGTAAGAGCACATGGATTTTAATAAATTAAAAATAATATAATATATGTTACTTCTGCAGAAAATTTACTGAACATTTTTTCTGAGGATATATTATTATTATTTGGATATTACTTATCATAATTTTATTTATGTTAAGTAATGGACAATAAGTAATATTGTATTAAATTCATTGTTTCTGATTAGTATGTACTCCTACCAATTTATTCATCCAGGTATTTGAACTTGGGCTTACAATCTGGTGTCCAAGGTTTCTTTTGATTCCTACCTCTGATTTTTGGTAGTTATGTGCATATTAGAAATTAATTATCATATGTTTAATGGTGGAACATAGTATTTTGAGTAAATCAACACTCCAAATAGCAGTGTAGAGTATCTTTAAGTTTTTTGCCCCCGGGCACTAAATTTACGGGGTACATTTAGTGACCTATTATTTTTGGGAATCACATTGCAGGACATAGATGTCAAAGATTATGTAGGTTTGGCGATGGTTTTCTTCGCCGTCAACAATTTTTAAATGGGTAGGCGGCTAATCCAATTTTGGCTCCGAACGGCATAAATTCACACTACACAAGAACTTCCTTCTTCTTTGTTCTTCTTATGCATTCTTCTGTAAGCAAGTTGTATGAAATATTTAGTTTGTATATTAAGCTTCCGAATTTCGAATTAAAAAAAACTTTAAAAATTCTTATTCTCTGTTATATACTTAATTTTTCATCACTTCTTATTCTCTGTTAAAATATAATAATTCTTCATCACAAACTAATATATGTTTCTATAAAATATCAGCAGAGTTTTGAATTTAGACGGGCTCTACCACCCGCTATTCCATTTCTTTTGCTTCTATTATCCAATCATTTTCAAATTTTTCACCCAAAGATTAAAAACGGACCCTATTACTAACTAAGACTGCGCTTTCTGTTTGTCTGTCCAGCTGTCTGTCACTAGGTTCTATTTCTAATACCTCTTGAACCGTGATAGCTATAGACAATTGACATTATCCACAAATGATGTTGATGATATTTATTTTGCCGCTTTACCAAAAAATACTAAAAGCATAATAAAAAAAATATTTTAGTGCTCCCGTATAAAAGACGTGATTTTTTGTACGAAACGCTTCGGGCGCGAGTCCGACTCGACATTCCGTCCGACATTCGTTAAAACATAGTTTTTGTACTACGCACTCGTCAACCCATTATTGTCCCACTGCTGGGCACGGATCTTCTCTAAGAATGAGAGTTTCAGGCCATAGCCCACCGCGCTGGCCAAGTGCGAATTGGTGGTACTACGCACAATGATTATTATGTAGGTATGTGTGTGAGTACAACACATGCTCATTTGACCAAATAAACAATATGGTTTAATTTTAGACTATTTTTGGAAATAATTTAGGTGTATTGTGCAATATACATTGAAAATTAAACTGAGTCATTTGTAAACCAATACTATGATATACCTAAATCAATTTGACTTTTTTGTATGGTGAATCATAAGAGTTATCTCTGTAAGCTTAATTACATAGAGATTGTAGAGTAATACTAATTCTGATTAAGTATGTGTTGTTTTGACAAAAAAAAGATCACTGATATGTTTGTAAACATCACTTGGAAGCTGATTAATTTTCATAATAATCTGGCGGCTTGTGGCGTCAGCGACTGCCACCTGCTTAGGCCCCCAGATATGTTTCAAGTTATTAAAATTTATTTTTGTTTGGACACACTGTTTTGTTTGTTTGGAAATACCCAGGTGGTGAACAGCAAAAGATTTTCACTTAACAACAATTTGTGTTGAAAATAAGTCAGTCTGGCGCAACCCCTAAGGTCTATTCCGTTTGAATTTGTTTAAATTATTTATTATTGTTTCTTTATAATTTTTTTACCTAAGAGCTGGCATGCATTTTGCTCAAGAAATTGGTAGAGCAATATAAAGGTGAAATGTCAGTATCTTGGGAATCTTGTTCAAAGAGCACCCATAACTGTTTATGGTAGTGTTACTGTTTTTCTGTTTGGCAAATATTTTTTTAGGTATTTTTTATTTTTTTATTGTAAATATTGTATCAAGATATAATGTATGATTGGTCTTTACGAAGTTGCTTACCGATGTCCTCGGGCGGCAGTGACCACTTACCATCAGGACGACTGCATGCTCATTTGCTAATTCAATCATATAAAAAAAAGACAAACTAACTGACAAAAAAACTTTAAATTATAGTAATACTAGTTGACCCGGCGAACTTCCGCCTAAAAGTCTAAAATCTAAAATTATCAGCGTTCCTCTACTATGTTATACATGTATTATACCTACTTAAATCCCTTCCTCTTGAATCGCTTTATCTAAAAAAAAAACTGCAGTAAAATCCGTAGCATAATTTTAAAGATCTAAGCATACATAGGGACAGACAGCGAGAAGAGAATTTGTTTTATACTATGTAGTGATCTCAGTTGTCTTTCTTTGTTTCCTTTAATTTATATCATTTTTTCTCTTTTCCAGACATGGAGTCGCATATCCTAAATATGTACCATCAGGCTCGCTATCGCACCATTGGCCATAAGATTATGCGCTCAACGAGCGAGTCGCTGTCATCGGAGAGCAGTTGCAACCAGAATAGCCCGGAATATTCTCAGAATCAGCAGGCAAGTCAGTATGAGGAGAGCAACGGGGAGTACTGGCATCGTCAGGACGGTAATAAGTGTCACGAATGGAGTCAGAATCAAACAGTGAGTGGTCTGTGGATGTAATGTTTTTAAAGACTTCAATAAGTTACAATGGTCTTGGGTTTAAGGAAAAATTTTCCAGTGTAATTTACCTACGTAGGTACCATGTTCAATTGATTGGAATATAATTTTATCATATAAATATATGGTATCTAGTGTTCATATGCTATGATATTTAGTTACTTCAATAATTCTTTTTATGTTAACCAAAGATATGTATATTTTTTTCATAATCATTTTCATTAAAAATAGGTATCTGGTTATGAGTATGTTTTAAACATTATTGATGGATTGATTTCAGGTGAATATAACCCATAGTCAAGACTCAAGTTCTGAAGATGAAGAACAAATAGATGTTCAAGAGGTGTCAGTAGAAAAGGCCTGTGATTCTGGTGATCAAATGGAGCTTCTGGAACCAGACAATATGGAAGAGAATTCCCTTGTAGAGGGAGACGACTATGATATAATCCAAGTGTTCGCAGTAGATCCAGACTTAGATCTTCTTGAAGCTTCATCGGATGAAGAAAAAGAATCTGAAGATTATTGTATAAACGAAAATGTAGAAGATTCGGATAGTGGTGAATATTTAAATATTGAAGACAAAAATAACGAAAAAAATCAACATACAAGTCATGTTGGAATAGGCATAAACTTGGATAATCCAGTAGTTTCAAATGTCGATGAATATTTCATAAAAGATAACGATGAAAAACACATACTGGAAGTAAAAGATGAGCCAGTCGTTAAAGATGTCGATGAGTACTTTATAAAAAACCCAAAAGACGACTTAAAACCACCAAATTTAGACGATTTTCTAGTAAAAAATAAATTGTTAGAAGAAGAACATACTGATTTTCGGATACCAAAAAGTGTTCCTAATGTTGATGAATTTTTCGTAATAGAATCACAGGAAAAAAATCTTAAGGTAGAGAAAGAAGATGAACCACAAGAAGAGTTGGAACACGAAGATCCCCATGATGTGTCGATTAATGAATCCGATTTGGAAGTTCTACCGAATATTGAAGAATTAAAAAGATATCTTTTAGATGATTTGCCATATACCAAGTTTAAAAACTTACAAAAGTCTTGCTCAGTGCCACATTCTCCTATGCATAACATATGTATGGATATCGATGCTAAAACATGTTTAAGTTTTGAGAGCCTGAATCTAGATTTATCTGATATTGCTTTCGAAAACGATAAAGACAAATCTTGCAGTACAGCTAAAAGTGATGACATTCCGCGAACTTTGACAGACGAAGATGTTAATAGCTTTTTGATAACATGTAAACCAGAAGTAAAGGATATCAAAAATGAGGATGATCTTAGTCATCAGGATATGGAAATTGACCGTCCGGTTGAGTCGACAATTGGTAACATTGAAGCGTCACCAGCTCCTCTCATTCCTGACCGGAAATGCACTTCTACCCCAATACCCAAACCCACAGCGGCTACAGTATTGGACTATTGCATAGAAAAACCTGCCTTGAAGAAGGAAACTGAAGTGAAAGTGGAACTAGATGATTTCGTTGATGTAGAATCTTGCCATGACACTGTAATACCAGTGTTGGAAGCAAACAATTTGAGCTCTCTACTGGAACAATTCGAAGCCACGGAAAAGTTAAATAGTAAAACAAAGATTCCACCGGATACTAGGCCTGTAATAGAACCAAAAGTGAAATCCTACAATAGCTTAACGAATGGTATGCGCTTGCAGGACGCCGGAGTTCAACTGAACAAGACTAAAATGCGACAAATACTGGTGAGTATTGTTAAAATAATTCCACAATAACTTTCAGATCCCTTGAGAAAACGTTATCCTACCTTGACATATTGCAGATGCAGCCGACAGTTAACTCAACGATTAGGAGATCGCCAAGTCCTGTGCATTCAGACCACGACTATTGCTCTTCTAAAAAGCGGCACAGTCTTCCTAATATAAAGGGAGGACAGAGTCTGTTGAAACCTGAAGTTTTATCCAGTAATAATAGAATCTTGAACTCTAGACATAGATCGTGTAAGAATAAAAAAGTTGTGTATCACTTAAGCAGTGATGACGAAAGTGAAAAAAGTGATACCAATAAGAAAAACAAAAATATAAACAATCGAAGTGTCGATGACAGTGACATAAAGCTTAAAAAAATAAATTTAAAACAAACAGTCAAACCTCCCGTCAACCTAAACTGTCGTAAGAAAATATCACCTACACATAGTGCTTTGAACGATAGTAATACTGACAAAAGTAACGATTCTGTGATTGTGAAACGTGCTTATAAAGCAAGTGATACTTCTTGTAGTCAAAATTCTAACGGTAGCATTAAGTTAACTATAAAAAATAAATCTGAAGTTATACTAAAAACCTGTGATGCTAATGACAATCATAAAAATAAAAGTAGTGAAAAACATAAAGTAAGTAGTGTGAACGAAAAATCATTGAACAATGTTAAGAACAATTCTGTAAAAGTTATTGATAAAAATGTAGATAGGAACGAAATAAAAAATATTGTAAGCGTAGAGAATGAAAGAAAATGTAAGGAAGAATCGAACAACAACATTAATATCAAAGAAGAACCAAACGCGAATTCGGAACATTTTTATACTGCTCTATTCAGTAATAAACAAGACGTCCTAATACCACAGTCAATTCCTTTAAAAGCTGAAGAAAAAACACAAGACGAAGACGTAAAAAGAGTTGTTGATATTTCAAGTATACATGAAATTGAACAGCCTCAAAAGAAAAAGAAGCTTAATTTACAAGAATATAAATTAAGACGTGGCGTGAATTCCAATAATAGTTCAGCGACAGTTAGTCCTGAAGCAATATTTCCTGATATTCAAATCCTAGCAGCCACAGATAAAGTGCCAAAATATGCAATCAGCCCCGTACCTTCTAACGGTCTAACACCAGTAAAAGAAGAGACAAGCATAGAAGCACCTAAAAAGATTTTTGATCCTATCAGGGAGGCATCCAGGAAGATTTTGATGAACACAAAAAAACAAAAGGCAGAGGCTATGAGAAAACGAGATGAAGATATTGTCATGAGCAAAATACCAAAAGTAGAAAATTTAAAACTACAACCACTCATCAGTGACGATGAAATGATGAAAATCGTAGGAATGGCTCCGGCTGAAATATTGCCAGTTCCTGTTGTTACAGAAAAACCACAACCACAGCCCCAACCACACAAAGAGTATGATGAAATAGTCATGGTTAGTATAGGTACAAACACTGATGAAAATGTTTTTAAACAATTAGCAAAGGTTAATGAGGCCGTAAAAATAAAGAGTCCGTCCCCTGTAGGAGATAATAAATCTACTATCAATTTTAAAATTAAAAAATCGGACCACGTACTCAAACATAACGTGTTTGATGCTGTAAAAGGTGACAGGAGCTCAGTGGAAGATAAAAAACATAATCCGTCGGATATCAGAATGGACAAAGAAAGATTTAAAGACATAACAGCGACATTGAAAAGCGTAGAAAAACAAGTTGATACAAAAATTTCTAGCAATTCGTTGTTTGCGAGCATACAAGATACAGTTATGAAGAAAGCGCCAAGTAATTCTAGCCAAACGTCCTCTAACGAGCACAGAACGTCTAAATCGACTTCACCGACTTCACTTTCAGATAAACGTGATAAAACAAAACGTTTAAAAACTGTAATCGTGCGTGAATTTGATGCCAGCGCAGAACACGGAGAAGACAAGATAATTCTACATCTCAATAAAGAAAGGCAAAAGCCAAATTTAGCTAATATCACTATCCAAACAGACCAAGTCGCACAATTCACCACTTTGCCCGTATCTGATGAAAATACAGTTACTGTCAAACATCAAACCAAGGAAACACCAAGAAAAAGGAACGATAGCGATATGTCCTTGTCAAGCGAAGGGAGCCCAGTTCGTGCGAAAAAACGCACGAACTCAAGCATTACAGACGACAAAGCGAAACATAAGACGGACAGTCGACGAGATGTGAAATGTAAAGAGAAAAGATCGTGTTCTCGGGATCGTCACGACAGCTACCGTAGATCCAGGTCTCCATCAAGGAGTCACAGACGGAAACGATCGCACAGTCGGAACAGATCGCGATCGCGCGGCAGATATCGCAGATACAGACGATCCGACTCGCCGTATAGAAGGAAACGAAGGTCTAGATCTAGGTCCAGGTCTCGTTCCTACCGCCCCAGCCGCCGCTCGCCTTCTATCAGGAGAGATTATAGATCTAATCGCACGAGATCGAAGTCTAGACACACAACACGATCTAGAAGTCCCATGCCTAAGAAGAAGAGTCCTCAATATAACACTAATAATGGACTGGATAGGAAGTCCAATCGCTCCCTAACACCACCGATGAGAAAGCCGACTGTTTCAGAAAGCTCTGAATCGTCGTCGTCTTCGTCGTCAAGGTAAGTCAGCAGGTATGAGAAAGGTACACGATGTATTGTGCCCTTAGTCCAAATGAAGTCAAATTTATGCTAAATTGACTTTTATACCAAAACTGGGATTTATGGATAGGTGGTCACTTTTATTGAGTGGAGTTGGAGTGGCGTCATTAAGGGGAGGTCTATGTCGGGCAGTGGACCTCAAAGGGCTGATGGATGGATGGATGGATGGTCACTTTTATATGAGGCGACCATCTTAGCTCTCGTCAATAGAAAAGCATCTGCGATTGGCTGCATCATCACTAACCATCAGGTGGACTGCATACTCACTTGGCTACTTTAAAAGCATGAAAAACTAGGTATAATAATGATATGTAACTAAAACGGATAAATTCTTTCCAATTTCCTTAATACCTTTGTATTCATTTCATTAATTAAATTTAAGATATTTGGCATTAATCTTAATCTATTGTATTAATTATTGGTTTTAATATTATATATAAATAATCTTTTGTCTTAATTTCAATATTTTTTACGTTTTCTTAGCCGCCTGTTAAGAGACATATATAATTTTGTGTTCAATTCCTAATATAAATGTTGAATTTTGATATTTGTTTCGTGTTAATACGAAAATTTTTACCATATTTTCTAATTCTTACTTCCTCTTATTCATAGTTCCTCGTCTTCGTCAAGTAGTTCCTCTGACTGCTCAAGAAATTCTAGAAGATCCGGCTCTTACCGAATGGAAGATTACAGGAAAACTAATTTCAAAAGTCCATACAGCTCTGAAGATAGGTAAGTTCCTTCTTAATAAAAAATATTTGCCATTTATAATAAATATGAATATATATATATGAACATATAATGAATATGATTAGGAGATACGCTGGTATCTCCTAATCATATTCAAATTAGGTAAAGCGCTGGCTTTACCTAATTTTTAAACGTGAAACTGTACTTGGGCTTCGGTGTAGGGGCTCGATTGCCGGCTCTTTTTTGTATTACTCAATAAGTCCTTGGGAGCTGCAACGCGTCTGTTGACTTCAGATAGATAGATATAATAGTAGTATAAAGTTGATTACAAATTTCTATGAATGAGTTTCTATGAATCAGTGATCACTTTCCATTAGGTGGGCTGCACGCTCGTTTGCCACTTAAACCGGAAATATATATAGATTTGACGGTAAATTTTAAAAATGATTGGTGTTATCTTTTCGAAAAATAGTCCCGAAAAAAATGTGTTCAAATGAGCGAATCTTCAAAGATTTCGACAAATTTTGGAGTCTATTTATTTAGGTATATTTAGTATATAAATGTACTCAAAGGATTATCTGACCTAACCTGACCTAAGGAGGATAACCTGACCGCTATTATTCGAATAACAGCTCGAGCTGCGCCAATGCTTTGCGCGTATAAACATTTTTTGCGATTAAGGATAGTATTAAAAATACTATCTGGGTTTTACGCTTGCTACTCTTACTGATTAAATCGCAATCAAGAGTTTCCATGATAAATAAGTAAAGAAATAAAATTTTGCAATTCATTCAAAGCGCCAACAATTTGAATTTTATTTGAAGTACAATTATTTCCAGGGAGAGCAATGCACCTGTGGAAGAGAGACGGATAGTGTTCGTGGGTAAGCTAGAGAAGGACATAACTAAAGCTAGTCTGAGGGGGCAGTTTAACAAGTTTGGACCCATTACGGAAGTGCGTCTTCATACTAAGGAGGATGGGTGAGTTGCTTTTAACTATTTTTTAAATTTTGTTTTGAAGACTATATCCGGTAGATGCCTTGGGAGTGATGGCCACCGCCTGTTGCCTTCCTCAGCGCTGCGAAGAGGTATCCGGGATCTTTAAAGGAACGCAACCAGAGTCGTCTGAGAGCGATGCCACATCGGGCTCCTCCCAGGTGAGCAGTTGGGCCCTCCGCTCCCTCTGGTCATTACTACTATATGCGACCACACCTGTCGCCGTCTTTCCCGGGATTCACTTGGCTGGTTGGTTCGAGTTTTCACTCTCCTCCCGCAGGATGCAAGAACTTAAACAGGGACTTAATCTCTTCCAGGACTAGATATGGCTTCGTGACCTTCAAACGCCAGAGGGACGCGTGGACGGCGGTGGAATCTGCTGGTTCCTTCCCGCAGTACGACGTCGGCTTCGGCGGTCGCAGGGACTTCTGCAGGCAGAGTTACGCTGATCTTGGTGAGTTTAATGTTACAAAGTTTGTTTTAGATGGAAATATCCTGTTTTGTGTTTTAGGAAGTGTTAAATTGGATACAGGTAAAAGTAGGCAAGTTGCTATAGATACAACCAAAGTATGTATTATACTTGGAATATGTACAAAAGAGAATGATATTATTTTGGTATGAAACGCCTTGTTTTGTGCTTTAGAAGGTGATAAATTTGAAACTGATGAAAGTAGGCAAGTTGCGATAGATACAAGAAATAGTAGTAGACTTGGTGGAAGAGGGAATGGTACTATAGGTTTGTTACGAATTCAAAGACAGTCGCGAATTTGGGTTTTAATTTAATTTTAGAGGCAATTAGGTTTTTGGGGGTAATATTAGAAAGGGATAGTGATATCAAGAGATAGGTCTTGGATATAAGTGCCCGTCAAAATTGTGTTGAAGTAGATTTAATACTTGGTGGAAATAATTTGATTTGAAGTTTTATTTAAATAAATTTAATAGGAATGCAAATCAGAAAGAGAATCAGGAATAAATCAGAGATCAGAGTTTTATTAAATACAACAATTGGGTATTTTGCATACCTGTTATAGTTGCCTTTTTAAACATCACTCCATAATATGCATGATCTTCATGATTGCTTTTTTTTTTCAAACACTGCTTGGAATTATTTTTCCAAAAAAGGATCACACAAACAGATTCTTTCACATTATTTTCCATTAACAGATGGCCTGGAAGCCAAGTATACAGAAAGCGCTTTCCACGGCCAGCCAGCCCTCCCTGTGCGTAGGAATGAAGACATGTCCTTCGAACAAATGTTGCTAGATATGAAAAAGAAACTGAACAAGCGAAAAGGCGAGAAGCCACGCAACGACGACAGTATAGCTTGACAATTGCTTCTCTTTAGCCTATTTTTTTACCTGTCAAAGAGCAGCTGTCGAACTGACAGCTCGGCTGGCCGGTGCAGACGTCAAACTGACAGTTCGCGTTCCGTTTCGTGCAATCGAAAAGACATTTTGTTTTGTTAATGTTTTGTTTAAAGACGTTGCTCACACGATGTACCTACTTCCTTAGTTAAATTATTTTTTAATAGTTCTCTGCTACCAACTTAGCTCTTTTAACCGGTGTAAATATTAGTTTTAGTATGTTTTCGTATATAGATCTATGTATGTATAACATTTGTTAACACTACCTCTTATGTTATGTTAGTCAATTTAATTTTTTTCGTAACATTTGTGAATTTGTACATAATAAATACACTTAGTACTTTGAAAGACTCTGCTCCTAATTACGTGTTTAATTTAAAAGAAATAGTTTCGTATGATATTAAAAATAGAGATTGCTTATTTGCTGTAAGGATTCGGTTGTACAAAAAAGTACATTTTTAGATATATTTCGATCATGAGTATGAGTTTCATTATCATGTAATTGCACAGACAAACATGTACATATTTATATAATACATATGTTGTGATTAAATAAATACATTTGAGAGTTTTTTGTGTTTTATAGAGGCTTATCGATAATTCGAACAAAATATAGTTTAATATAAGGTTTAATGGTGGCGATTGACTCGACCGTTTCATTGTAACGTAACATTGTAACAGCTGGTTGCGTTACAGCGCCTGATATAAGTATATATGCCATTCGAGCACAGCGCTTAGTCAATCTAATTTATAATAAATATTTCGAATGACTTAGTTATATACGTGTCATTATTTTGTTTTTGTCGACCTGTTTTAACTTGTATTTATCAGCATTACTGAGCTTAAATGAAGCAGCTCAATAAATATACAAGATTTGTAGCTCAGCTCATAGTTCAAATATTTGTACTGCAGAAACGGATTGACTAACGCGATGTTTAATGACACGGTGTCTCAACATAATGTGAGTTACAGCTCACTAATTAGAATGAGCTGTAAATTGTGTGATTTCTCACGTCCTTCGTTCACATGGTACAAAAATTTGAATAGACGTTTAATGATACAAAGAATGGTTTTTATTACAATTTTGCATTACGTGAAAATAGCACAGGTCACTCGCCATCAATAATTCAGAAAAACCTGACCGATCAACAATTATTTCGCTATTTTTCTTATATATTATAAACAGTAGTTAATAGTATTGTAACAAATGAAAGACTGCCTAAAATTAGCACAGCGGTTAGGAATTGAGGGTAAAGTAATGAGGGTATGTTGATAAATCGTTTGTCAAATATGATGTAGGAATTTGAGATTAAGAATGGGTAAATACAGGCATTTTTCGGATATCACACCTGATTTGGGTTAAAGTAAAAAATAGTACCTCGAAATTAAGGTAAGTTGGGGTAAAATGGCTGTGGTAAGAGCATATTAATAAATTTACTGTCTGATGTGGTTATGTTTTTATAATTGGCAACATTATACGCGTACATAATTAAGCAGGGTTATTCTGTGGTGTTGCCTATTAAAATTTCCAATTTAGTCTGTTTCAGCTATACGTATATAATTTACCTACGCTTTGATATTACCCCCTCTTACCTTTTACTAAGAAGGTATTTCAAAGTAACTATGTACCGTCTTAAATGTTTTATGGAACTTTAACGGATTTTAGAATATATGTTATGTATCGATATTATATCGGTTTGTATCGTATCGGTATTGGTCGGACGTGGCTATAGACTAGTTGTCTTCCTGATATTTAATGGTGGTCATTATATCAACAGTGATTTGTGTGACCATAGATATTATATCTCAAAGATTGGGGATAATATGGTACAGGGTTTTAAATCAGATCAAAAATTGGACCCTGTTATGCAGAAAAGATCCAACAGCTTTTTTACGCTTGAATAAACGCAGTTCAAAGTTTGACCGTAAAATAAAAAAATGTTAATGTTACATTACGTTTTTGTTAATCGCCAGTTTAATAAGACATAACATGTACATTTTAAAAAGTAATATGTTTTGTGCATATAGAACTATTAGGCCATGGATATGTTTATAAATCGATTTCACACAAGTTGACTGGATCTTTTCTGCTTAACAGGGTCTAATTGATGATATTACTGTAATCCTAGACTATCTAGCTTGCAATATAATAATAATTTCAGCAAATTGAATTAAAAAGTGACAATTTTGTACTAGGAAAGGACAAACAAGTTACTTTTAACATATACAGCAAAAGCTCTTTATTCACGCTTTCCGCAGTCACATTTTTGTATTCGCGGGTAAAAAATTGAGCCCGTTTTCTTGTATATTCGTGTTCATGGGTACAACCCATTATTGTCCCACTGCTAGACACGGGTCTTCTCTCAGAATGAGAGAGTTTTAGGCCATACCGCGCTGGCCAAGTGCGAATTGGTGGACTTCACATACCTCCGAGAACTTTTTTTAAAGAACTCTCGGTGTATTGGTTTCCTCACGATGTTTTCTTTCACCGAAAAGCAGTGATAATTAATTTCTAATACGCACATAAATCAGTGGTGCGTGCCTGGGTTTGAACCTCGGACCTCCCGATTGAGGGCAAGTTCCAAACCATTAGGCTATCACTGCTCTATCCGTTTTCTTGTATTCCCGGCAATTTTTTTTTATTCATGTGTGTAGTCGGTACAAGTAAAATTATTCGACTCTTCCTGTTTGCACGTCAGCTATTTTTGCCATAACATAACGCCCGTGGACAAGGATATTTTACTGTATATTGTGTAAAATCTATTAAACTTGACAAAATTCTAACACAATTTTGTCCACTAAATTGTTGTTTCGCATTAGCCTTTATCCCCCCTTGCAATATACTTATTAATTTCGGCAGTCTCATTCATGTCTCCAAATTTAACAATATAAATAAGATATCTCTGGTCGTCGTAAACTACCGACTCTGAATTGCTTTTTAATTACAGTGTTTTAGAAAAATATCATCGAATTCTGATTGGAACGATACTTTATGAAAATTTAAGTCCTTTGTGGTTTTTGGGTATGGATGTCACACAGAACAGTATCGTAAATAATGTGTACTTTATATATGAACCATACAAGAATGTTAATGCGATTATATTTTTAATCGCATTAATTAAATGTTATAATATATTCGAATATATTATATTCGGAACAGAAAAAAAAGTTACATGTTTGTATGTATCATTGTCTATGGATCTTGTCTATTCTCCTATGTATAGCAATGGGTAATAAATAGTTTTCGTTTATAAATTTAAACTTAATTTCTTATTTTCTTAAAAGGGATTAACTGCTTTTAATAATATTACTTTTATTCTTTCAAATTAAAGTTTTGAATATTTTGAATGCATTGCTATTATTTCAAACCGATTATGTTATTAAAATAAATATTATAACGTTATATAAAGTATAGCATTATGATAAATTGAAGATCATTGAAAAGTTTAAAAAGAATTTGATCCCTTACATACTTGTACGTGTAATTACTTTTCGAATATATAAGTACATTTAATTTAATGAAACAAATGTCTACTATGTCTGTCTGAAAAGCTTAAATCGACCAGGCAGATTTTACATACTATATATTTTATGATATTTTTATAAATGTTGTAATGAAAATCTTTATAGGATAACACTTATCGTCTGGTTTAAATATATTATGATATAATATATATAACATAATGATATAAGTTATATCATATAACATAACTTTATAACCGAAATACGATATGTGCATAACAATCTCTTTATGCACTTAATGTATAATCTCTTGTATAATAATATTCTGAGTGCATTTTTAACATAAAATTTGTAAATTTTGGTTCATTAAATTGCTCGAAATCTTTTGCCGATAACTATTTTATTGTGTATATGTATATAATGACACAAATAATAACATAAACGCGGAATTCAAATGTGATTTTATTTACGCTTTTTCATTTATAACTTGTATAAAATCGAATAATATGTACATTAATATACTATCGTATAATTATGTATTGTTTAAAGCATCGTTTCTTAAATAGTAAGGTGCACCCGGCACTGGTCCTGAAAATAAATAATTTAGTAAAAACTAAAAAACGCATTTTTATGAAAAAAAAAACATATCGGCGGGTGACATGAAAAACTCACTAACTCAAAATTGTATAATCCTGATTTTTTCACTTAATACGCCATTCTTTATCAATACGTTATTATTAGGTACGTAAATAATATATGGATACAATAACTTGTACGATATTTTACGATCAAATTATTATTAAGTGCTGATGAACTTCATGTTGCATGTTTTGTAGTTAGTGAGTTTTTCCTGTCATGGGACGGTATTTCTTTTTTGCATATTATTTCATTGTCGGTCCTTGATATGTGTGGAAAGTTCCAAATTAATCAGAAGTCTGGAAACGTGAATATTGATCTCAGATTTCGTTTCATACATAGATACGACTCAAGCTAATATAAAGCGTGTAAAAACCGGGTCACGGTATTGTCTTTTTGTACTTTGTATTGTGATTAGAAATTGAGGTGGTAGAACCACCACCAGAAGTACCACCGCCACATCTATTTCTAGCGTGAAGCATTTCATACGCTTCGATAGAAGGGTGTGTTACCGGTACATTTTCACATGAGACGACCATCATAGTCCTCGGGAGTAACAACGCATCTGTGATTGACTTCAGATGGAACCCAGACGTCCATGGGCAGCAGTGACCACTTACCATCAGGTGGACTGCATGCACGTTTGCTACTTCAGTCAGATAAAAAAAAAATGAGAAATTCGAGCGAACTCGAGCAATCTTGGCATATACGTGTATATTACTTGAAATAGTAAAAACAGCAATATACACACATACATCATAGGCGAAGTTCTTTTGATATATGTTTAATACTGTGGACGTAACGTGTACTTCATATTTAACACCGACGTAAAAAGAGGGGTGTATATGTTAATATAATGGGACACGATTGAAACGATCAAGAGTCAGATGCCAACTGATTTATTAATTCAATGCATTGCTTTTTACACTACCAATATGCTACACATTAGTGCGTGAGTGTCCCCACATATAAGCTCTTAAACGGGTGAATCGATTTGAATCGGTTTTCTAACGTGCAATTAGTCGGTTAAAAACATTTGATATTTCACATTAAATATGAAAATAACCAGGCCACGACACACTTAGGTTTGGGGAACGCTGCTTTAAAGTATATAATATGTAATTATTATGTGCATAATAACGTTCAGGGTCTGTTAAGTCCGTCAACACTCGTTACCTATGTTTACCACTTAATGACTAAGTGCTATTATACTACACTTACATTATATTACACTTAAATAAGGTCTTTCCTGTCACATGGGTTTGGTGCCCGCGTGATGTTTTAGACCGCATGCGTGACATGTACAGTAATACATGTAGATATGTTTGTATATAAGTTCAATTTGTTTCTTATTCTTCGGAAAAGTTATTATTTTGTACATTGGACGGATTTGAGCGTCGTGTAAGACGATACAACGACTTAAACATTTCCGACAAATATATGTTATGTATCTTGCAATATTGCATATCGCGGGATATAAGAAAAGGAAAAGCTAAATTATGATATTCCTTCTAGTTGCACTTGGCTCAAGCTTGTATTATATCTCACGGGAGCGTTATTATGCTTTCTTAAACACTTTCCTGTCACGAATGCCACACATATAAGGGATACAGTGAGACTTTGGTTAGTTAATTCACGCATGCGGGATAGACAAGCACGCGGATATAAAACCACGTGACATTAAAAAGATTTTAAAGCTATCGCGTTTTAATGTTATGTGCAATGATATTATAAGTTTTTTTTATTTATAGTATCTCGTTAGTCGTTATATTATAACGTTAATATAATAACGGTATTATATTTCAAGTTATAATATCAAGTTATTAACGTTTTACAACGTCGATAGAGCTGTATGTAACGATTTTTGAAATATATTTTATTGTAAGCGCTTGATAACGATTTCAGAAACTTTGTTTTAAAATTAACGTTGTATGCGGTTTTTTTTCAATTACATTTTAACAAGTTAGTTGAATGTTTTGTTTTTGGAAATGATTTTTTAGTTATGTTGTATTTAACTCTAAAGATGTGTATCTTAAGTTTTCAGCTGGTAATCTTAAATCTAGCTAAAATGTAATTCGGAAGTAAATTATGTTTGATGCTATAATATTTGGACGCCGTATTAGTTGTCTATTAAAATATACTTTGCAAAGAATCTTTAGCATATAAGAAGATATATACATGTGAAAAATCGATGTTATTGTGTTTAATGTTTCCTAACGAGGAATATACGAAAAAATCTTTATATTCATTCAATATTGTTACGCTGTACAGAACTAGTAACTATTTTGGTTAGAAATCGCATTTTATAAATAAAAAAAGATGTCTTGCTGTAAACTTTTTGTCATATATTTGTTAAGAAATAGTGTATGTAATTAATATATATTTTACTGCTGTATAAAATAATCTTAATTCATAAAATTGCTTCCAGTTTATGCCAGTGCCAAAAAAATCGCCGAAATTTTTGTTCCTATATTGTCAACTACAATAAAATAAACTGCGTACTACTAGAATTTTACTGTATATTATATTCGCTGCAAACACGCTTTAAATAGAATTATATTGTGTCTATTTAACGAACTTATTACTGTATCAACAGTGAAAATAAGGTACATACTATAATATACTTAAATATTAAAATTGACTCTAGTAGGTTTAGGTCTCGTTTCTTTTTATATACAGCAAAGTTTCTTATTCACGGTTCAGCATTCCCGTTTTCAAAAATTACCATTTGTTTGTATTCGTGACAAAAAAATCTTTATTAGAGACTGTAGTGAAGTATAAAGTCTGTGCAATCTGTTTGCACTTCACCTTGTTTTCAATACGCGAATAAGGTTTTACTAAAATCTTTGTTAATACCGTAAATCGAACAGCAAGTGTCGTTTTGGATAATTTTGCAGTCTTTCTATAAACTGCGACGCGGTCTCTGTATGGTTTGTAAAAAATTAAAGGTAGCCCTAACAATTTCTACATAAATATTATCCATGTTAATTGTAAGCATAACACTATATCTCTATATGTGTGGACACGAGTATTAAATGGTGATTGAGATGAAACACTACCACTACTACGAAAATCTATATAAAGGCATTGGGCAACAAGCCCTTTATCAGTGTGTTATTTGTCTACGGCTCCATATTGTTTTACGTAGGCGGGCATTGGTCATCGGGCGAGGAGAATATAAAGTAATCCGTGCGTAATTAACAATGTTCTATTTTATTAACTCAATAGTTTAACAAAAGACATAAAATGAGAGGAATAACACAAACTCAGTGACAGTACACCGAACACGTAATGTACCCGCGCGATATCACCTAATTCGTTTCCCGCCAAACCAATTCAGTTTTTGCGCGCTCTGCACATAAGCGCCCGGAGTTGCGTCAGAGCGGGTAAAACCATAATGACCGCGTTCTATCCTTTGTGGTTTATGGCAGCGCCGACATTAAAGCATAATGTAATAAACTGTACTGAAAGTTTATGAAGTGAAAGATGACACTGAACTATCAAAAATAAAGTTCCCGGAGTTGCGATATTTAACGTTGTGATTAAGATTTTTTTTAAACAATGAAGCTATGCCAAAAAAACTCGAATCAAATGTTTCGTTTTATACCTAAAAACTTTTCTCTTAAATCACTCTATCTTTTAAAAAAACTGCATTAAAATCCGTAGCATAGTTTTAAAGATATACATACATATGGACAGACAGCGAAAAACGACTTTGTTTTTATACTATGTAGTGATTGCATAATAATTATTTGGCGAGGTTTTTTTCGTGTTTACGTAGTAAAAGTGTAATAAAGTTGTAGAAACTTAATTTGATGGTAATGTATAATGTTTTACCTTTACTTAGGGTGTCAGCCTTTTGTGGCTTGTTACTGAAAAAATTGAAAAAATGTCGTAAATCTCATACAAAAAAAAAGGAAATTATTAAAAATATATCAAAAATCTATTTTTATACGGTTATCGATATAATTATGGTTTTATAGTAAGTTTAACGTGTAACGCATAACTTGATTGATTTCTTTATTGTAATAATAATAATATTCATACTTCAAGGGTATTTTGGGCAGTTTCTAGGATTTTCCATTTCAAACGAAGTTGCCAATCATAGGTGCTGATATTAAAACCATATATCCGTAAAGAATATCTAAAGAGCTGAAATAAAGACAATGAAGTTATTTTAACATTTATATCGCGATATTAAATTTCTGTGTAATAGTAAAATACATAAATCTACGCTCTAGGTCTTTTGGTATATAATTATTGCACATTATAAATTTAGTGTTTTTTTATTTGTGATCTAATCGACCTATCATTATGATTAACAATTGTTCATAGCGTTTTGCTAGTGGAAAAGTATGGATCACTGTCATATTTCGCGCGCTTTTTTTCTGTCAATTCATTTGATTTTTTTTTGTTTTACGCGATGGCTTCTCGGTGTTATGACCATTTTGCCAATGACAAGTTTTGTACGTACAGAAGACATTCATTTGAATTTATTGTAGGACTGTTCAAAATATCGTCGTTTCGTTTTAACAAAGGCTGATTATGATAGGATGGAAACATTTTGATTGAAATGTGTGGTGCTTATAATGTTTCTAATTTTATAATTTCGTGTCATGTTCATAGTATATAGGTTTCTTTTAACTTTTAAAGAATAAAATGTCATCGATTCACAATAAGGTTTCATTTTTGTATAATTTTACCTCTTGAAAGTAAGTAAGAAGGCAATGTAATATTATATTAAATTATAAAATATATATATGATTGTAGATTGCAACTTAAAATGGTAGTAGAAGAATGGTAACGATAAAATAATAAAAAAAATATGCTTAATTATGGCAGTGCTTCCTGTTTTTTTATAAACTAAAATTAGGACATAAATTAAACCGATACGAAAGTTGTTTTTAGAGAATTAACACAATTAAAGGCTGAAGAGTAGTATTGTAGTTTTAGCAGCTTCCTTACACTATATGAAGATAATGCAGACACCGAGATTATGGAAGATATGACTAATTTAACGGAAATATGTATTAAGTAATAATACAACACACTGCTTTGTACGAAATACGGCACATATGACATAGAAGTTGATGTTCCTACCGTTTTTTATCAGTGTAGATGGAAAATCGGGCTGAGGGCAATAAATTAATACAGGTGTTTTCGCATTAAAATTTTGATTACGTATTATAAAGACTAAAAATATAATAAAACAAACCTACTTTACTTGTCGCTTGTCCTGATAAGTGGAGTGTAGGCATATGTAGAGGTTTAATTTTTTTTTTTCATAAACATCATCGTACGAAGAATTGGGCAGCTTTGTATTTGTATAAGAAAAATTAGATCCTTGTAATACTGATTTGTGCTTTACACATATTGCCACGACACACTACTTAATATTGATTTAGTATGTTGTTTAAGCAAATATCTGTGAACTCATAAGCCTAGTCGTATTTGACCATTATGCTTGTTTGATTTGACTTTTTTCATAGACAGAGTAGTTTGGATCACAGTTGAACCAATCAGTGGCGTGTTTCATCTAGGAGTAGTTTGGGACTTGAACAATTGGGATATCACAACTTAACTCATAGGAGTGTGGAAAATTGTGTTTGCGACTAACGGTACGTCAAAGGATTGTTTACAAAATACACTAATTTTAAAATCAAACTAAAATGATCCGAAAATCAAGTATGGTATTTAAATCAACCAAATGTGTTTAATTAACATAAGACGGTGTTATATCTATGGTGTTTTACAGACCAAATAATAGTACATATTTACCAAAATAAAACAATTCTTTAAACTATATATTTTTTACACAACAATGTATGTATTAGATCAATAAATAATTTAATCCAAAGTAATCTTTTTTAATTATCTGTCGTTAAATAATACATTTATGAAAGTGAGCGAGGGGTTAATTCAAATTCCGTCATTTTGGGATTTATTCGATAAATTTTAAGTAATGCTACTTTATTCTTGGCAAGTAAAATTATTTTAATCAGTAGTATGCGTCATTCTGTGTGTACGACTGAAAATATGTACAATACGTGTATGTAAATATTCCCATTAGTGTGTGTCGCCAGTTACGTCAAAAACTATCTATGAAAATTAAATGTTTAAGGTTTAAGTGGGATTGTATGTGTAATTAATGTATCTGACATACACACACACGGAAACTGCGTTTCCGATGAAGACAGATGCACATAAAAACTACTATTGCACTACAGCTAATTATACGTGTTACGCTAATTATATGTTGTAGCTACGTGTATAAATATTCTTTATTAGTACTAATCTCTATCTAACCTTGGTTTTTTTAATAACAACAATATTTTTTACAATAATTAGACATTTGTCTAGTTACAGTTTTTTTCTGGCCACCTTATTATACAATTTTATCATATTTTTTTTATATATCGTCTGTGCAGACAGACCACTAAAATACTTCGAAATCTGTTTTACAGATAATATATATATAATTTCTTAGAGGATAATATTCTGCCAAGTAATACTCTTTTAAATCTTCGAACTGCTTTAGTTTAAGTTTTTAGTCAAATTGATTTGTTTATACATAAGATAATTATGTAGGTTGGTATGAATTACCATTGCTTATAACAAATATAATGCCTTAAAGAAAATGCTTCATATCAAAATTAAACGAAATGTAAAACATGCTGAAATAATATTAAAATTGACTTACTATTTATTGTACTTTATTTGTAAGATCGGTTTGAAAGTTTTTTTCTTCTGAATTAAATTTGAAAGCGATTGCTTCAACGACAATCAGCAATAGACAATAACAGATCTTGTAATCATTTTGGCGGGATTCCACTTAAGTGCAATGATCACTGCGGAGTTAAGAATGTCTGATTTTAAAATGCATACAAATTTATGTAAGAAATTTATCAGATTTTCTTATAAGAATCGCCGATGTAGTATGAGTAAAAAGAAGCATAATTGATTTTTACATTTTTGCATTAAAATAAAATACAATGCTTTTAATTTTGGCTTACAACTGTTAAAGATAAGCTTACTGTTCCTTGTCGTTTGTTGACTGTCGAAAGCTAAATATTTCTTTGTAAATAAATATAAAAGGCGACTGTACAATGCAATAAGACGTCTTAAAGCACACACGGTACTATATCGCATATTGCTTCGTTGCGACGTCGTATCGTTTGTGTTTGAGCCTATATGCATTATATTAAGGTCGTACGACTAGTCGTACCGCGTACACTAAAAGTCCAATTTTGATCGAACAATAGGTTTAGTTCATAGGTATGGTTAAATAGTTGCAGTGAAAATGTTTTATACGTAATGTTGTTGAAAATAAAGTATTTTGAACAGAATTGTGTTTTATTTTATTTTTAAAATCGAAATAATAAATTTATCCAGGGCTGGAGTTTAGAATTACACCCCACAAAAAAATTGTAAATAGAATTATCTTTGTTTAAGTTAGTTTAATTATAAATTTATTGTTTTACCAAGTAGATTCTGCTACGCTCATTTGTACAGACGGTGAAAAAAAAGAACATCTGTATCTCTGCAAATAACGACAAAAATGTCGCCAAATCGGAATATTGATATAAAACTTATTAGTGAATGTAATTTTAAAGATTTTTTATCAGAAGTGTAGGGGACTATCATTTGTAATGGCTCCTTACCCTAAATCCAGCCCTGTGTTATTTATAAATTAACCACTTCCTTTGAAGAAAATAGTGTGATTCAGTCTTTCGAACTATAACAAAGGTACGAGGCTCCTTCTCAATCTGGATCAGAAAGGTCTTTTTGTAGAGATTTTGATTATTATCGACTATAATAAATTAAATCGCACCAATTCGCACTTGGCCAGCGCGGTGGACTACGGCCTAAACTCTTTCATTCCGAGAGAAGACCCGTGCCCAGCAGTGGGACAGTAATGGGTTGACACAACACAATTATAAATTAAATATTGCGACCTAGTCTTCAAATTTTGAGGTGAAATGTGCATTATTATTCAGTATTGATGCATTATTATTATCAGCGACATCTATTGGTGAGTAGTAGAAACTAACTTGGAAATTTGCCAAATATATGTATCAGAGACATCTGTTGTGCTTTTGTATCATTAATTGTAGTTTCCTTCAGTTAAGTGACATCTATTGTCTGTTAATAAAACTAAAATGGCCTTGTATAGACAATAATAGGTAGGTAGGTAGAATGAGGCGCAAATCTCATCTCCAAAACATGTTTGGTATTATGACTTGTAAAATGTAACTAGATGTCGGTAAAATACAAAGTTTACATGTTCCTGTAGACACGTACCCCTAGTACATATAGGATTGTTCCATTGGACGGCTTGTTTAAGAACTTTATTTAACATAAATAATTACCTACATATTTCACTTACTAATACGGATAAGGATATATTATTTAGAAGTAATGTTACACTGGTATCGGATACGGTTACGAATATGAGAATTTTAAGGAATTTTAAAAGTAAAATATGAAATGGTACCTTTCTAAAAATTAGTTATAATACTATGTTATTATTCGGAGTTACTATTAGTCTCATTATTTATAATTATAGCTACATACTTAATCAATTCTTATATACTAAAAATATGTCTCATTCAGCTTCAGCCTGTATCCGAAATTAACCGAAACTTGCAACGGTTACGGTTACGGATAGATTTTTCGAGACGGATAGATCCGATAGTCCAGGTTATGGTTACGAAGTTCCATAACATCCCTGTAACAGACTAGGACTTGCTAAACCGTCCGATACCTTGAACTAAAATTCGGCCACCAGCGGAAACGTGTTAAGGAATATAAAAAATATTTGACAATAATATTATACGTTTTAAATTCTTTAATGTATTGTTGACGAGAAAATTATAAAAAAATACTGAAGTTAGTAGTTTCTGATTATTATTGAAAACCGGTAAAACGTCTGTCGCGACATGTGAAAAAGGAAGGTTTATGCAAAAGTTTTGCGGCATGGGGTTCTTCAAGAAAGGTGCGCCAAGAGCTCTCCTTCAAAGCCGGGGATGCATTGGCGACTCCTCTGATGTTGGAACGTCCATAGGCGACGGTGACTACTTTCCATCAGGTAGCCCGTCTGTCTTATCGTTAGGTTATAGTATAAAAAAAGAACAGGTTTGAAAATAAGGCCACATCTTCGCTACTTCTATATTTTATACTGGTTAATATTACGTGTGTGTAGATGCATCTGCACCTGCCTGAAAATAAGCCTGGCGGCGTCCATGTTGGCGATGAATTAAAGAAAAACTGAATATCCGAACGCCGCTAAAAGTTAGCGCACTTAAAGTTTGAATGGATGATCAAGTTACATTTATTTGTACGCATAAATACAATTATGTAAATTTTTTGACATAATTGTAGGTATTTGTGCGTATTGACCGATTGTGCCTCTTTATCGCCCGTTCCGCGCTCTCGCGTGCACTTCAAGCCTTAAATGGAACGTCTCAGAGCAAGGTAACGCCGCATGGGTCATGTTTTTTGGTGCGTGCAGCCGGCTCCATCGAATTATATGACGTTGTCACGTCAAAACTACGTCAAAAGTAGAAACAGGTACAGCGACGGCACCTCCCCAAATGGAATCTTATTATATATACTTATATAAAATAAATAGAACATGATTATTTATGTAAAATCTAGCGTAAACTACGATAGATTTTACAATAACTTGTATGTAAGTCTATTTTTAATTCTGTCAAAAACATTAAATAGAATATTATTTAAACACGCCATCCAAGTGCACCACATTTAAAAACAAACAACATTCGAAAAATAACCAAAAGTTGAAAGGGCCTCATTATCTATAAGTAGGTAGGTAGGAGAATAAAACGTGCCTCTCAAGGTTCCTACAAGGGCAATTATAGGGGTAAATTAGTCGTAAGGGCCCGCACACCGACGCGGAAGAGCCTACGGCTACCACACTAATTTTCGACGGCATAATACTTCCTAGCGACAGAATTCATTCAACACAACCATTAGAGCTTATGCTAGAAACGCTTACTGATATTTCCTTTACAGCCGGCAATGGATTGCGTCTTTATAAAGATTGTGAATAAGGTTTGCAATAATAAAGACATGGTCCATTTCGCCCAAAGGCTAAGGGAGTGAATGAATGGGCATTTAAGGGTTCTACCAGACGGTTCTGCTCCGCAGATCTCAACAAAGAACTATTTGAAAGAAGATTTAAAAGCTAATTGCTTGGGAAAACAGATCAGCGGCTGCGATATCGGAAAACTGTAATTAATGTTACAGTAATTGAATAAGTAAAATGGAATTCGAAATGATTGTATATTATTTTATTTAATAACAGCAATATAACTATTTAAAGTGAAATAATTATAATAAAGAAAGAAGAAATGTTTGTAATACATACCTATATTACAGCATTAAAAGTGAAAGAAAGAAAAAGTAACAACAATTAAGTCGAAATACACTGGTTCTACAACTTTAAGACCTTTCGACCGGGGAAGTATCACCGCCACACCTATTTCTAGCGTAAAGTATTTCTTGCGTTTCGATGGAAGGGTGTGGTTGCCGGCACACTTTTATATGAGGCGACCGTCATAGTCCTCGGAAGTAGCAACGAATCTGTGATTGACTTCAGATAGAACCCATGTTCTGTATGTAATTATTACAGATGTCCATGGGCGGCAGTGGCCACTTACCATCAGGTGGACTGAATGCTCGTTTTCTACTTCAGACAGATATAAAAAAAACCACCATGTAGATGCTTGTTTACATCGATATACGATTTTATACAAAAAGCTTAGTTATCATATTAAATTGAAGAAAAATTACATGTCATAGTAGTTTCTAGTATTCTTTAGTATTTTCGTCTTATTAAAGAAAACATGCTTGACACATTAAATTTAATAAAAAATTACAAAGCTATGTCGAAGTTTCCATATTTTTCTTTTCAAATTTGGTGCACCCATTACTTTTGCCTTGCCATTTACAAAAGTTAATTGACGAATGTTAAGAATGCCAATTTAAATTCGCCCTTTGTAAAACCTAGATTTACAATAAAGCAAAACAAATAGAGCCGAGATTAATCGGAGAGTTAATGCTAGATGAAAGGCTTTGTGCGGTTAATTACTGATTTAAACGGAAGCCCGTTTAAATAGAACTAGTAACACTGGTATTTAGTAGCACTGAGTTGGAAACCGAAGTAGTTTTAAATGGCTTTAAATTTTCACGGCATACAACTATCCTTTTTTTATCTGAGTGAAGTAGCATACGAACATGCAGTCCACCTGATGGTAAGTGGCCACTGCCGCCCATGGACATCTGTAATCAACTTCATACAGAACATGGGTTCCATCTGAAGCAAAACACAGATGCGTTGCTACTCCCGAGGACTATGACGGTCGCCTCATATAAAAGTGTGCCGGCAACCACACCCTTCCATCGAAGCGCAAGAAATGCTTCACGCTAGAAATAGGTGTGGCGGTGATACTTCAACGGTCGAAAGGTCTTAAAGTTGTAGAACCAGTGTATTTCGACTTGTTGTTACTTTTTCTTTCTTTCACTTTTAATGCTGTGATATAGATGTAATACAAACCTTTCTTCTTCTTACAGAACATGGGTTCCATCTGAAGTTAATCACAGATGCGTTGCTACTCCCGAGGACTATGATGGTCGCCTCATGTGAAAGTGTGCCGGCAACCACGCCCTTCAATCGAAACGTAAGAAGTGCTTCACGCTAGAAATAGGTGTGGCGGTGGTACTTCCCCGGTCGAACTACACTGATTCTACCACCTTATCCTGTTTTTTATTCGACTATTCAAACGCAGTCCTGATGGTAAGTGTAACTGTCGCCATGGACGGCCGGCGTCTAAGGCTATGGTGTCGCGTCCATCCCAAGACGGTGAGCAGCGCAGGGACCAGCTCAGAATGAGCGGCTCGTTATGAGCTTTGTAGAGAGATCAAGAAGCACGCTGGGAACAGTGCGGAGTACCGGCGTGTTCTCCCATGTTTCGGGAGATAACCTGAAGGTTGGGAGAGCCATGGGAAGGTGGTAAGTGAGTGTTGTCACGGACATCTGTAAACAGCTTTATATAGAACACTAGTTGTCCCGGCGAACTTTGTTTCGCCAAAAAGTAAAAAATCTAAAATTATCAATGTTCCTTCACTATATTATGCATGTATTATACATAAAACCTTTCCTCTTGAATCACTCTGTCTAATAAAAAACACTGCATTAAAATCCGTAGCGTAGTTTTAAAAATTTATGCATACATAGGGACAGACTTTGTTATATACTATGGTGTGAGTGGTTATATCTAAAGTCATTCACAAATACGTTGCTACGAAAGGACTAAAATTCGGTTGATTCGTATGTAAGTGAGCCGGCAACCACGACCGTCCACCGCGATGCAATTATTACTTCACGCTAGAAATAGACGTGGCGAAGATACTATCGCCAACGCAAGGAACGAGGATTTTTATCCAAATGTTAAAATGAATCATACCAAAAAAAGTTAATAACAAAGCCTTTTTTGTTGTTGGGGGAGAAACCTTCAAAAGGTACCCGACGCGGGTTATGTAAGATTCTTACCGCATTAAAAACCCCCCGGTGGCCGACGTCGACGCTGCGAAGAGGACTCCGGGAACTCCACTTGACCGCCGCCGGTGTCCTCAGCGTATGCCCCATCGGGCTCTTCCCTGGTGGGCGTGAACTGCTCACCGCACCTGCTGGTTTTTACGGCAGCATGCAACCACACATGCCACCGTCCTTCCCGGGGTCGCTTGGCCGGACGGGTCGAGCTCCCACTCTTCCCGCCCGCAACCCCGGAAGCCTCTTTTAGTCGCCTCTTACGACAGGCAGAGGGTACCGTAGTCCTATTCTGGTCCCGGAACTACAGGGACACGGACCATCAGGACCTACGAATGTACCTACATATTGTTAAATATATACCTACCTAAAATTTTTTTTGCGATTTATTTTATACTTAAACCTAACAATAAAGAATACAGTCTAACTGATGAAAAATACTTACTGTCGCGATCACATGTAAAGACAAATACACAGACACCCATAACATAAAATAAATACATCTGAGATCGAACCCGGAACCAACCGCATTTCAAAACGTAACCGCTCCACAACACGAGTCATCAAAATAAAATAACACAAACAAAACCCTTAAATATTTATAATAACACATTCAATGCCTTTCATAAATGTCATTCCGTAAGCCTTTTAAATCTATACAAATACATTTCTCTACAATAATTACAGATTTACGGCGAGCTGAAACTGAAATCGTAAATAGGCTTTTGTGTGGTCAGTTACACAGATGTTTAAGCGCACTTTATCGGAGTTAGAGCCTGCCGCGGTTAAGCTACCTCCATTTATCTAGGTAAAGCCTTAATTTTGCATTTTTCATTTTGCGGTGGCAGGATCCAGTCGGATGTTAAAGTACCGTGTTATTTAGTAATCGATTTCCGATGGAATGCTTTGCAAGGTGAAGTAGCAAACGAGCATGCAGTCCACCTGATGGGAAGTGGAAACTGATGCCCATGGACATCTGTGAGCAACATACGGAACAAAGAACCTTTGTTAAATAAAAATGTGTGCGTGTACTAGCGTACACTCGTAAGAAGTGAAACTTCTTTATGACGGTATTTTTCAAAAAATACTTTACTATAAGCAACTTTACAGAAATTGGTTAAATAAAGTTAAATTAGATAAAGTTTAATAAAGGCTTATATTAAACTTTATCTAATAATCTAATCTATAATAATCTATCTAATATCACGCGTGGTAGGGATAAGAAAAAGATGGCGCGTAACGAAAAAAAAAGATGGCGCGTAACAGAAAAAGATGGCGCGTAACGAAAAAATGTTACACTAAATTTTTTTCCAACCCCGATAAAGAAGTTTCACTTCAATTCCTTTTTTATAGAACCTATCTAAAGTCAGTCACAGATGCGTTGCTACTCCCGAGGATTACGATGCGCCTCATATAATTATAAGCCGATAACCACATCATTCCATCGAAACGCAAGAACTGTTTCACGTTAGAAATATGTCTCGGTGGTAACTCCCCACTCGAAACATAAACGTTCTACCACCTTGCGAGACAATATTTGTTACATATCATAAGTATATCTATTACCTACTAGTTGACCCGGCGAACTTCGTTCCGCCTAAAAGTCAAAAATCTAAAATTATTCAGTGGTCCTCTACTACTTATAGGTAGTGGTAGAACCAGTGTTGCCGGCACACTTTTATATGAGGCGACCATCACAGTCCTCGGGAGTAGCAACGCATCTGTGATTGACTTCAGGTAAAACGTATGTTCTATATGAAGTTGCTCACAAATGTCCATGGGCGGCAGTCGTCACATATCATCAGGTGGACTGCATGCTCGTTTGCTGTTTCAATCTTATATATATAAAAAAATAGGTATTATACATATACACAGTACACACGCACACGTCAACCCATTATTGTCCCACTGCTGGGCACGGGTCTTCTCTCAGAATGACAGAGGTTTTAGGTTTTCTCACGATGTTTTCCTTCACCAAAAAGCAGTGGCAATTAATTAATAAAACGCACTTAATTTCAGAAAAATCAATGGTAGATACGTGCCTGGGTTTGAACCTCAGACCTCCCGATCGAGAGGACAAGTTTCAACGATTGGACTATCACTGCTCTCATTACACATATGTATACACATACACATTATACATATGTTATACATAAAAACCTTCCTCTTGAATGTCTCTATTAAAAAAACTGCATTAAAATCCGTAGCGTAGTTTTAAAGATGTAAGCATACATAGGGACAGACAGCGAGAAGCTACTTTGTTTTATACTATGCAGTGATAAAGCGTTATTATCACAAAGGTATCAAATATGATTCGTATAACATTAATGTAGCACACAAACATCGACTGCCTTGTGGCTACCCAAAGGCACTATCAACCCTAGGCAGTTTAAAAGATTGCTACCCTGAGAACCGTTACAACGCTCAGGATAATTATCATTTTTATCACACTTTTGAAAGCAATGTACAGCAACACTGAACATTTCTAATAGATCACCCAGCTTAAGAGGTCACTCATGCCCCTGGACATATGTGAGCAATTTTTTTTATTAAGTTGCATGGATCGTGGTCACGGCAAAACCGGCCAACTGGGTCGAAATATCGGCAGAAAGAAATTTAAAAATCGCATATCGTGAGTACCCATTACATAATAAATTGTATAAATTCCGCGATAATATTTGTTTAAAGTCATATCTGTAAGCAACTTAAAACAAACCAAGGGTTCTGTCTGAAATCAATCACAGATGCATTGCTACTTCCGAAGATTGAGATGTCGCCTCATATAAAAGAGTCAATGATAATGTGAAGTATAGGGTTTCAGGCGAATTAATTTCGATTCTGAAGGTGCGAAAGTAATTTGAGAAACATTATCGATCTGTCACAATTATATTACAAAAATTTTCATTCACAAGTCTTTTTTTACTCTGTGTTTAGTACGATTTTATTAGGTGTCCTTAAAACAGTAGGTAATTAAAGTACATTGCAATGAATAGACGAAAAAGTAAACCCTTTTCGTCTATTCATTGCAATGTACTTACTGTTTAATGACTGTGTCCTGAGATGGGCGTAAATGACTGCAACACAGTTTTATAAACTGAAAAAAATATTACTTTAAATTTTGTTTCTATGTTCAATAAATCTCTTTAAATCTAAAAAATATCAATTGCATTGCATAGTTTTCGACTGTACCTTGCCTTACTTTTCTTTGAACGAAAACGTAAGCTACGATTGTTTTGTAACGTCATAAACTCGTACATAAGATGTTGGTTACCGCGTTATATTTACCCAAAATTTTACGAGTGTACTTAACTCCATTACCCTGTCCGTTTTGCCCTGACAGTATTTAGCACTCTATCCACCGCAGCATTTACCGGTGCGCGAGTTTCAACAATTCGGGGGTAAATACCAACCCTTAATTGTGTTAGGCGTACTTTTGACGATCGATCACCCTCCACCGTTGTTTCTACCCTTGAACACCGTATCTCGGGCCGGTAAGGGTGATTTTGTGTGTTACGTTTGCGTATCTGTCGGAACGGGACAGCGATAGAAACGGTTGGCTGAGTCGATAGGGGTGGCGCCTGGAGTAAGTGACGCCCCAAAATCTAAGGGTAGTTGTCAGTCGAGAAACACGAACATTCGGGATACAACGTCGATAATTGGTCAGGCCTATAGCCATTCGAAGTTGTATGGACTATTCTGGTGACTGGTGGCTGTGTTGTGTGACATGTTATTTTGTTTGTGAACTGGAGAATCGGTTTTGCGGTAAGTGTGCGCGTATTTAGAACACCTAAGTGTTCTTCAAATGAGCGAAAATTTTTACCATAGTTAAATTGTTTTGATTTTTTTTTCATTAGGTGCCTTCTTAATAATATAGAACAAATATTCAACAAACTACTTTTTGAAGTTGATTATTAGCTAATTACAAGATACTGTTTATCAAAAATTAACAGTTATCTATATAAAAATGTATAAAGAATGTATCTTAATGGCAAAATTTGGCATGTAAAATTCCATGCGTCAAATTAAGATGATTTTTTGTTTTTATATTTTATCAACATATAACGCTTCTCAAAGCTACTAATATCATTCCCGTTTACCCCTCAACAAAGTCAAGACATGAATACAGTTTATATCATGTCAGTCTATTTATTCTGAACTAGAGTGATATGTGGTCAGCATTCAATATATCTACTAAATTAAAAACTAAAAAACATTTTTCATTTTTTTTATTAATGGATTTACAATACAGTAATACCTCGACTTACGCTACCCCGACTTACGCGAATTCGGAGTTACGCGATTTTCAAATCTCTTAGATTCGTCTTTTGTTTGAGCGTTACACATTTTTTTTTATTATCGCTTACATACACTGTTACTATCCCACACTAATACCCAGTTTGGACGGACGGACGCGCAGCTATAACTTATTTTGTGTAACGTTTCTTATACCCCGACTTACGCGAGTTCGGAGTTACGCGATTTTCAATACTCTTCGATTCATCTTTTGTTTGAGCGTCATACATTTTTTTTCTCGATTACATACACACTGTGCCACACTAATAGCCAGTTTGGACGGACGGAACCGTACAGCTACAACTAATTTTGTGTAACGTTTCATAAACCCCGACTTACGCGAATTCGAGTTACGCGACTATCACTCAGTCCCGTCTATCGCGTAAGTTCGGGGTATTGCTGTTTATATTTTTTTACTTTTTCGTTTCTATAGTAGTAGTTAGGGGTAGTTATTCTCCACTTCGGGTTAATGTTGCCTAGGAGCGCGAATAGATTACTATGAGTCATATGTTCCCGACGTGAGAGTACTTATGTAATTTGCTTGCAATCTTGCATATCAAGAGTAAAATTAAAATTCTCTTAGTCCTGCTTAACCAATTGCATACCTACAACGATCGCTATGTAGACGTTTTCATTATAACTAGCTAGGTTTTAAAATAACTTATTAAAGAATATTTCTCTCTTTGACGGATTATTGTCTTATGTTTTAACGGGGTGTTATTGTGAACCTGCACACTTTGTTACATTACCCACACATGTCTCCCGGACAAAATTTGTATTAATTAGCTTTAAAGTTTCTTATTTCAAGTGACCTTTTTATATCTTATGAGAAATAAATGATTCTTTAAACCCAAACCCAACCGCACTAGCAATTTGATTGGAAATCCACGTAAGAACCTACGTTATATACCTACGTTTACCACGTACCGTTTACTTACGTAAATGATATAAAAATAATTATATAGAGTTTCAACAAGTACGCTATGATACGCAAGAATGTAGTACACCGACGTTTTAAAGGTATTGTAGGTTATTTCGACATTGTGGGTCGACTCCAGAGACACACATACTTACTTCACCCATTTCTGTTTAAAATCAGCAGTGTCAAATGCTGTTTGTTGCTGATTTGAGTGTGTGATTAGGTATTCGATGTGGTTCAACTTAGCCCTTACAAATAGGAAAGAACTGTGGCCAACCTCCTGAGGTTGGCTTGACCCCAGATAAGATTAGTTTTACTTGAGACTAATCTTAAGTGTCTTAATCTGTAATCTTAGATGTCCTTGAGCAGCAGAGGTCCCTTACTATTAAGTGAAATGAAAGTTCTTTCTCTACTTCTATGTCAAACTAAGAAGTATATAATAAAAGCATTTTCAAGATGGTAGAATCAGTGTTCAACTGGGGAAGTACCACCGCTACATCTGTTTCTAGCGTGAAGCATTTCTTGCTTTTCGCTAGAAGGGTGTGGTTGCCGGTACACTTTCACATGAGGCGACCATCATAGTCCTCGGGAGTAGCAACGCATCTGTGATTGATTTCAGATGGAACCCATGTTCTGTATATAATTACAGAAGTCCATGGGCGGCAGTGATCACTTACCATCAGATGGACTGCATGCTCGTTTGCTACTTCAATCTGATAAAAAAATAATTTGTGGGAAATAAATTTTTGAAGTAATTAAAAAAAATCATGTCACCTTTTTTTTGGTGGGATCTTGTTCTTGGGAGTTGATACTACTCAACATGATTCCAACAAAAATAAGGTCATATGATTTTTTTACCCATTACCTAAAATGTGTGTTTTTTACAATGTGGAAGTAGCAAACGTAGTCATTTAAAGTAAGTGGCTACTGCCGCCCATGAAGCTCCAATCAACCTCAGATAAGATGCGAGTCTTATCTCAGGTAAGTTACAGATGCGTTGCTTGCTACCTTTGAGGACAGATTTGAAACGTCTCAGATAACAGTAACAAACGAGCATGCAGTCCATCTGTTGGTAAGTGGTCACTGCCGCCCATAGACGTCTGTAAGCAACTTCATATAGAACACATATTCTGTCTGCAGTTAATCACAGATGCGTTGCTACTCCCGAGAACTATGATGGCCGCCTCATATAAAAGTGGGCCGGCAATCACACCCTTCCATCGAAACGCAAAGAATGCTTCACGTAAGAAATCGGTGTGGCGGTGGTAACTCCTCGGTCGAACTACACTTGTTCTACCACCTCTGGAACCTTTGTCTTGCTTACCACACCCTTCAGAACAGAACTGGGTAAAATATTGTTGTTAGGCAGAAATATGTCGTCCCTGTAGTTCCGGGATCAGAATAGGGCTACGGCATCCCCTGCCTGTCGTAAGAGGCGACTAAAAGGGGCTTCCGGGGTTGCGGGCGGCTAGAGTGGGCGCTCGAACCGTTCGCTCAGAGGATTCCGGTTGCGTTTCTTTGGAGACCCCGGAGTCCTCTTTATACGCCGAGGATGCCCACAATGGGTAGGGGGGGTTAGTGCGGTAAAAATACCACATAACTCCTCGTCGCTCCCTAGGCGTCGGGTACGTTTTGCAGGTTTCTCCTCAAGAACAAAAAAGGCAGAAATATATTCTTTCGTAGTCTAATCCCAAAGAGTTCTACCAGCTGTAGAAAACTACATAAAATTGAAGTATTTGGATTCTCAATGGATGACCGCAGTGCTAATAAATAAAAATAGTCAAGGCAAGCCTCAGGCATTAATTTGGTAAGTGTAATTAATTAACTGTGAGTGTCGGCTGTATAGGGGTGGACTGTACCCTCTGTAATACCGGATTAGGCGATGCTATGTTTAGTTGTTACGTTTTTCGACACGGAAATCTAAATTTTATACAAATGATGTACCAAACGTGCCGAATAATATTCGAAATATTTTTTGAAGACATGACAAATTTAACAGGTGGTAGAACCAGTGTAGTTCGACCGGGGTTCTAGGGTGAAGCATTTCTTGCGTTTCGATACAAGGGTGTGGTTGCCGGTACACTTTCACTTGAGGCGACCATCATAGTCCTCGGGAGTAGCAACGCATCTGTGATTTACTTCAGATGGAACCCATGTTCTGTATGAAGTTGATTACAGATGTCCATGGGCGGCAGTGACCACTTACCATCAGGTAGACTCGCTCACGTAGGCAAGCTCGTTGGCTACTTCAGTCAAAGTGTGCCGGAAACCACACCTTTCCATGGAAACGCAAGAAATACTTCACGCTAGAAATAGGTGTTAAACTAGTTACACTCTTAAACTTATTGCGGCAGATTATACGTATGCTGCGATGGCTACTTACCACCAAGTGGACGTTCGTTTGCTATTTGTACAAAATAAAAAAGTTCAATAAGAAGAAAGAAAAGTTGTAAATAAAGATTTCTTCTTGACTCTTTGTTTGCATCGGATTATTTATACAAGCTGTCTAAAACATAATTTTTAAGACTAATTTCTATAATTTTCTCGGCGCTTAAAGTAATCATATTTTTTTAATTAAATGGATACTTACGTTAGTTGAACGGAAATTACATATTTTAACATATCAAATTTCAATTTCAAAGCAAAAACCTAATTGAAATCAATTTAATGCATTACACTTTTAATAAATGCGTGAACATAATTAATTTAGATTTTACAGTCATTACAATGTTGCTTCTAATTAATAAATGAACTTTAACACGAGTGCTCGAAGTCATAAAGATTACAAATTCAAATTCAACCCTTTTACAATTTGAGATGGCCGATGGGCGTTTATTGTCCCGTAACGAATTTTTGAAATTTTTTAAAGGTAATACTCATTTCCTTTGTTACTTATTTATTTTTGTTGATCAATTTTTTGTGTGTAATACTTTAGAAGTTTTTTCTTTATTCATACTTACATTCTAAGAATCTAATCTATTCTAATCTATTATACTTGCTTTTAGCTGTATAAGAATTTGTAGTTTCGTAACATTAATATATGATCATAATAAAATCCTAGAGTTATAGTTAAAATGAAATGAAATGAAATGTCTTTATTTTGTATAGGCCTGCGGGGGCACTTACAAATTGTCAGTTACATTTTTTTTCTTACACTACCACCGGATCGGAATACGACCTCAACTGAGAAGATGAAAATGTTTTTGATGTCCTCACAAGGTCTGCCTAGACTTAGTATTTTGATAAATTACAATTGATATCAATTAATTAATAAGAAATGGAACGTTAAGACGTTTGCATAGCCTAATGGTTGAAACTTGCTCTCTCGATCGGGAGGTCCGCGGTTCAAACCCAGGCACGCACCACAGATTTATGTGCGTATTAGAAATTAATTATCACTGATTACGGTGAAGGAAAATATCGTGAAAAACCTACACACCCGAGATTGCTTTAAAAAAAAGTTCTCAGAGGTGTGTGAAGTCCACCAATCCGCACTTGGCCAGCGCGGTGGATCATGGCCTATACCTCTTTCATTCCGAGAGAAGACCCCTGCCCAGCAGTGGGACAATAATGGGTTGACGACGACGTAACGTTTAACTTCTTTGTTACTACTTTTTTATTAGATTGAAGTAGCAAACGAGTATGCTGTCCACGATGATAAATGGTCACTGGTCGGACATCTTTAAGGAAATTACGATCATTTGCTTATAGATATCCGGCATGAGAGTAGAAAGCAACTTTTTTGCAGTTAGTATCTGTATACGCTTACGCTTTCTATGCTGTCTACACTCAGTGCATGGGTTATGAGCTCACTAGGATTTTTCTGTGTCGTGGGTACCATGGACGCACACAAGACGAATACACAAACTTCCATACCCAGACCATGAATCTTAACATCATTCAGATACCTGTCTGGCCGGGAATCGAACTCGGGAACCATTTCGCGTCAGACCGCTATGGTAACCGCTCCGCCACGCGGGTCGTCAAATATAATACGGGTATTATTATTTTATTTATTTTTTTATTTATAAGTTTTTGTACACTAAGGTAAACATATTTAAAATAGACATAGTACAAAGGGCTACTTATTCCAATATGAAATTTCTTCCAGTAGCCCTGTGAGAGGAAAGGGTATATAAAAGCAAATGCAGTGTGCACAAACTAGATATAATATATAAACAAAATATCAGATATGCCTACTGTAACAATTCTTATTGACGCTTATTCCAAATTTAAAAAATGTTAATTTAATTATATCAGAAGACGCTAACGTTATTAATTAAATAAATGAATAAACAAATAACCTTAATAATATTTCGGTAACCCAATCGGTCGTACATCACATTAGCATGCAAGGGGTTATGTTACGGCGTTTACGGCTGATGCTATCAACAGCCATATGTCCCACTCGTTCAGAAAGCCGAGGGTTAGTTTAGTTTATCTGTGCATTCGATTTATTATCTGTGGGCTGTTTTGTTTTATGTAGCTCGGAAAGGCTAATTAAGTGTTAGGACTAAGGGACTAATGCTAGGAATACTTTTTTTAATTTGTTAAAAATAAATTACATGCCTCATATTCTATGCGACGACCCGCGTGGCCGAGCGGTTACCATACCGGTCTACTCGCAATGGGTCCCGGGTTCGATTCCCGGCTAGACAGGTATCTGAATGATGAGTTTAGATTCCGGTTCTGGGTCTGGGTGTTTGTGTATTCGTCTTTGTGTGTGTCCATGGTACCCACGACACAGGATACGTATATGTACATGGTACGACAGTACGAAGCTCGCACGGATCGAGACGAGCTGCTCGGAAATCGGGCGAATATGTAAGCAGCTGTTTGTGAGAAAGTATATAGTATCAAAGAAAAAACTTGAATTAATATCAAAGAAAAAAAATAGTGCATGCATAAATAAATAAATAATTATAATTGCATAAGTTGATTAAAAATGCCGTGCAATAGCTTTTCCGCGGCAGTCTCCGATGGCCGAACGTAGTTTGGTACAGCATTAATAATCACTACTGTGTTCTGGTTTGAAGGGCTTAATGGATAGCGTTACAACTTAGTTTTCAGGGTTAAAAATGAATCAGTGACCTACAAGTTAGACCCTTGTCTAATCTGTGGCCGCTTACAGATTTCTATGGGCAGAAACATCAGGTGGACTGCATATTTACTTCTTCAATTACATGTCCATAAAAAAAATTAAACTTTGTTAAGAAGATCTATGTTTATAATAAAAACATCTCAAAAAACATCAACAAGCAATTAATTCAATAAAAAATCGATTATAAGTTGAGAACTTCAAAACAGTTCCATTGATAGTGTTGTAAAAAATTAATCGATTTTGAAAGGTATCGATTTCAGTTTCCACTCGGTTGACCAGACACCCGGTGCTTCAGATTTAATCGATATACCCAAGTATTAGGTTACACCCCGATTGTGTACAAACATTCGTCGATTTAATGTTTTAATCACCACATGGTATAAAAAAATAATATTAAAAAAATATTTTTAAAACCTGACCTGACGATGACCTGAACACAGCTGGAAACCGTTGGATTCAGAAGGCACAGGACCGGTTGGAGTGGCGTCATTTAGGGGAGGCCTATGTCCAGCAGTGGACCTCAAAGGATTGATGGATGGATGGATTTTTAAAACAAGCTTTTATTTCAGTGCACTGAAAAGAAAAAAAATAAGTTTTGTAGTAGTCAAACCCATCATTTTGTTGCATCGTAAAATTTTCTATCATATAAAAGCTTGTCGCGAGAATTGTTCAGGAAACCACAGACCTGCTCTGAGCAAAATTTATTGTGGACAATCTCACGACAAGCTTTTGACCTAAACACACATACATACATACTTACATACTTACCCACAAACATTGTAAGTTAAATAAAAGTGCTTATATCTTTAAAACTAAGCTACGCATTTTAAAGCAGTTTTTTTAATAGATAGAGTGATTCAAAAGGAAGGTTTTTATGTATAATACATGCATAATATAGTAGAGAAACATTGATAATTTAACTAGTGTTCAATAAACACTAGTCCAAAATAGTGACTTATTTTTTATAAAAAAATAGCAAACGAGCAAGTCATAATGTTAAGTGGTCACTGCCGCCCATGAACTTATAACTAGTAAAACTTCATAACTCCAGAACAAGGGTTCTATCTGAAGTCAATCACAAGTGCGTTCGACTTTTTTATAAGATTGAAGTAGCAAACGAGCAGTCCACCTGATGGTAAGTGATCGCTGCCGCCCATGGAAATCTGTAACCAGCTTCATACATAACATGGGGTACTATCTGAAGTCAATCACAGATGCGTTGCTATTCCCGATGACTATGATGGTCGCCTCATATAAAAGTGTGCGGCCACACCCTTCCATTGAAACGCAAGAAATGCTTCAACAATTGTGTAACACCATTGATGTTAAGGGAGTAGTCGGATTTGCTCATCTCATTGCTGTCACACTGCTAGACACGGGTATCCACTCAAATTGGGAAGAGTTCAGTAATCCACAGTCCTGTCCAAATGCTAATTGATAGATATACACACATCCCTCTGTCGTGATCTCGCGATGTATTCCTTAAAATAATATTTAATTTCTAATACGTATGTCATTTTAATTAATTCAGTGGTGCCTGCCTGAGATTTAAACCTTGAACTTTCGATCGAAAGGCACTGTTCCAACCATTAGGCTACCACAGGTCTTAGGGTAGACGAAAAGTCTCTGCAAACTTATTCAAGAGGATTGTAATAGACACTGAAAGTGGAAATTAGAACAAAGAAGTCCTCCTTTTTAAGGATTTTCTTTGCTTCTCTAAAGTATAGTCTGTACCCATAATCCCAACCCCCTCTCCTCTGCACTACATGTCTACAATTCAGATAAAAAAGAAACAAACAAATAAATATCTATAAATAGAAAAATAATAAATACATTAGAAATACATTTAATTCAAATGCCCGTGACTACACCACTCAACACTCAAACGCGAGCGGTCTAAAAAACCAAACATAATTTCGTGTTAATATAAAATGACGTCCGATTTTAACCCGTAAACGCGCGATACCGCACGATAGAGCCGCCGGCTGAGAGCGGCACATTGCATTTTACGCTCGCCAATAAATATGTACATTAAACGAATGATGCTTATCATTGGAAATTTAGTGCTCGGTGACTTTTTGTCCCATTCAAGCGATCGACGGGTTGAGTGATCATAATGATTGCTCTGTTTAATGCGTTTTGATTTATTTATTTGTATTGTATGTTTGTTTGTTTGTTTAAAACTATAACTGCGTGTGGCCTCTATTATTTACACTGTATCATGTCGGTTGAACAGCACCTCTTCCTCTCGTTCCGTGGTTTTCATAGGAAGAGACTAAGGAAGACATTCAGGAGACACCGATTTAGGGAAGTCTATGTGTTATGCATGTATTATATATATCGAAGTGAAATGCGACGTGACATCAGGATGGCCAGGAGTCTTCATTATTTTCCTTTTCTTGAAGATTTCAAGTAAAACACAGTAGTAAACTTCTTCGATTTATTCACAATTAACGAGGTCCGATCGCTTCGACAGTTAAACAAGAAATCTTTTTCTACCGGCGTTCGCTCGCCTTTTTATAACAATATTTGGTGGTGTGACAATAACAAATTGAAGTTATGAAGGGTAAACTAAATTACAATTCTAAAAATCATTAAATGTTGGTAATTCAATAAACAAACAATTTTCGATCTTTAAACTAACTAAAATAATTATTATCGGCGACGTGTTTTTCATAAATACGCGGTGTCGTGCCGACATACATATAAACCTTCCTCTTAAATAACTCTATCTATTAAAAAAAGCTTCATTAAAATCCGTAGCGTTGTTTTAAAGATCTAAGCGTACATAGGGATAGACAGCGCGAAGCGTCTTTGTTTCATACTATGTAATACATTACTCGATCACTTTAATCCTAATCTACGGCTAAAAAGCTTCTAAAAAGAAACTCGAGCCAAATCTATAAAGTATCCGGAGGAGAGGCGATTACTCTAAACCTCAGGATCGAGTAGCACATTACTTATTCATCTATTAAGTACGGAACCCTCTTAATATTGTTGCTGGCCCCTGGGACATCCCTAATACGGCTAAGAACAATAACGCACTTAAACATTTTGAATTATAGATCACTTATCTCTTAAGACGTTTAAGAGAAAAAAATAAGTAAGAGTGAATTCGAGTTTTCTACTCGAATTCACTCTTATTTATTTTTTCTTATTTAGGTTAGGATTATTTAGGTTAGGTTGTGTGAGATTTATGCTAAGCAGTGATTGCTTTATATTTAAAATACTAATTAATCAAGGGTTCAAGGTTCGAATTTCAGCCACGACACAGATATTTTTGAAAATAATGTGCGTATTCGAAATTACCATTGTTCTACGGTGAATGAAAATATCGTTTACACCTAAGAGTTTTTTAAATAAAGTTCTTAGTGTGTATCGTATCGTGAACCCATCATTGGCCCATTGCTGGGCACGGGTCTTCTCTCGGAATGAGAGAGTTTTAGGCCATAGTCCACCGCGCTGCCCAAGTGCGAAAAGGTGTGTCAAGTCTTCCAATTCGCGCTTGGTCATTGCGGTGGAATATGGCCTAAAGCTCTCTCATTCTGAAGGAAGACCCAGCAGTGGGACAATAATAGGTTAACGATGCTGAAGTTTACCTGATTTCTGATGAGTGCTGTCTATAGCCATCTGTATTTTTTTTATATAATGATAAAGCAGCAAACGAGAATGCAGTCCACCTGATGGTAAGTGGTCACTGCCGCCCATGGACATTTGTAAGCAACTTCATACAGAACATAGGTTTTATATGAAGTCACTATGATGGTTGCCTCATATAAAATGTGCCGGCAACCACACCCTTCTATTGAAACGCAAGGAATGCTTCACGCTAGAAATAGGTGTGGCGGTGGTACCTCCCCGGTAGAACTACACTCGTTGAATCTAATTAAAGAATAGCAGCAGTGGAGGTTTAAACCAGAACATACTCGTAGCAGTAATAGATTGAAAGCATTCCACGATTAGCCATGGGGCGCAGCGGCCACCTTACCGGTTGGAAACTGGAGTTCTGGGTTCGATTCTACACAGATATCTGAATGATAGTTTTATATTTCTGATCTAGGTTTGGGTGTTTAAGTATTCGTCTTTATGTGTCCATCAGACTCACAACACAGGAGAAAATCCTACTATGGCAATTCAGATATATATTAAAGAGACAACCTCTTTAATTTATATCTGAAACGGTCTTGAAATTTACCGGATACATTTCGGAAAAGCAATGAAAAATTAACTAGATAAAAGACATCTGTTAATAAGAATTCAAATGAGGATTTTTTCAAAATAATATTTGTTGCAGGTTCCTATAATGCGGTACTGATTCCACCATGGACTCCCCGGTCTCCTCCCAAGACAACGACATCGAGGTTAACGTGGTCTCCGGCGCCAGCAGCCCCGACATCCCCTCCTCACCGCGGAAAGACCAGAAGAGTCCTTTCTACGATTTAAAGAAGGATAAAGAAGAGAAAGCGACTGGAAGCGCCCCGTACACCAGCTTCTCGATAAGTTCTATTCTGAATCGAGCAGAACCGAGAAGAGAGTCGAATGTGCTAGAAGCAGCGTTAGCAGCAAATCACTTTGGGAATGCTAATGATGCTATGCTCTCGAGGTTAGTAATACTTTTTTTTTATTTTTTGTAACTGTGTCCTAATTAAACGGTAGACATTTTCGACAACTGTGCTCTATGTACGGGGTTTTTTCGCGTGCTCAAAATCACCTTTTACGTGTTTACTCATACAGTACTTTTGATGATTGGAAAATAAACACTTACTAAAAGCACTCTAGGCCTGGAAAGTCGTCCCTATAGTTCCGGGATCAGAATAGGGCTACGGCATCCCCTGCCTGTCGTAAGAGGCGTTTAAAGGGGGCTTCCGAGGTTGCAGGCGGCTAGATTGAGAGCTTGAACCGTTCGGTCAGGCGATCCCGGGAAGGATGTGTGGTCGCATACCGTCGTAAACACTAGACGGACCGGTGGGCCCAGCCGCCCATCTGTGAGGAGCCCGATGGGGCAACGCGCTCAGAGGATTCCGGTTGCAGTCGTTTCGAGGTCTCTGAATCCTCTTTGGCGCTGAGGACGGCCACTTTTTAGTGCGCTAAAAATCACACATAACCCTGCGTCGCTCCCACGGTCGGGTAAAAGGCCTGGAAAGTACTAAAGTCTAATCGGATGTTAGTGTTCTTCAATCCACCCATAACGCCTTCATTAATTTACAACGCTTGTTAGTCAATCCTTTCTATTGGGGGACACAATTTAACATACCGAAGCACAGACACATGCATTCAATTTTAGAGTAAGATTTATTTATACACTATTCATAGACTGGAAAATTAATTTTCCAATTTTTTAAAGAATCGTCCGTACGTCGTCTTAAAACCTAAGATACGTAAATACAGCAATATCTCGAACTTACGCAATCGGTCGGTCTGGATGAAAACCGCGTAAGTCGAATTCGCGTAAGTCAGGGTATGATAGATACTTAACATAAAATATATGTGTGAGTTGGTTCCGTGTGAGAAGTCAGAATATATTTATTAGCTTAACAACAGCGTGAGGACAGTAAATCTAAAATCAAGTCTTGTGTGACGTTGAAATAATAGACGAACCAATGGGATTTGAAAATCGCGTAACTCCGAATCGCGTAAGTCGGGTTAGCGTAAGACGATTACTCTACTATTTTTACTGACCTTAGAAAATACAAAATGTAGGTTCATTTTAGCTAATTCTCAGCCAATTTCCGTACACGATCGTGTTGTCGTGAACACAAATTGGCGAGGCCGCAGAAACCGATGCTACTCCGCCGTATCTTAGCCCGATCGGTGCCTCGTTTGAACGGACGAGTGTGCTTGACTTTGTTCTGTTTATAAATAGCAGATTAGGAATAGCGTGTCAGCTTACAAAAGTTAAAGTTATAGTTTAGGTGTAATATCTTTACCCATGGCAGCGGTCGAAATTCGACCGTAATTCAACTCAAAAACTATACTTGATATTATCCAAAGTGGGATTTAAAAAGTTGTTACATTGTTTTGAAATATATAAGGTTATTGATTTTATCGCTTCTTTAATAATCAATAAAATACCAGAAATAAGGATGCTTATTCTTCTTTATATAAAAACACCTACATACATTAAATTATTAAACTCCTACACTGTTATTATCGCAATAAAATAACTCTACCACTAAATACCGCTAAATATACGACACACTACATACAGCTGAACATAATTACACTAAAGCAATTTCTACGCAAATATCAATAGTGTAACAAGAGAAGAAAACAGAAAGTACCAATAGATTTTTTTTTATCTGACTGAAATAGCAAACGAGCATGCAGTCCACCTGATGGTAAGTGGCCACTACCGCCCATGGACATCTGTAATCAACTTCATACAGAACATGGATTCCATCTGAAGTCAATCACAGATGCGTTGCTACTCACGAGTACTAAGATGGTCGCCTCATGCGAAAGTGTGCCGGCAACTACACCCTTCTATCGAAATGCAAGAAATGCTTCACGCTAGAAATAGGTGTGGCGGTGGTACGAACTACACTGGTTCTACCACCTTGAAAATCACTGGCTAGCTTGTTACATAACCCTAACCCTAACGCACAGCCCTTGTGCATCGCGACCCAGCCAGCAACCCGAGGAGCTGACGCGGTGCCTAGAACGTTCCCACATATCGTGAGAATGGACGGCTTTTCGAGCTCTAACATTGACTCGGTCCCACCCCTTTAGTTTTAAGTTAAAATATAGTCGTCATTTTTAGTCTTAATTAAATATTAAGTATGGTTTTGCGTTTTTAGAATTTCTTGGGATGTTTGCTTACCTACATAAGCTTCCTTACTAAGCGGTAAGCGAACATTCCGAGGGTTAGAACGCAGCACAATCGATCAGATAGCGGCTAGTAGCGAGTTGCCTAATACCATTATACTACAACTTTGATCATTTGGGGTTAGAAACTTCGGGCTTTTAGCGGTCTTGTTCATGCAGATCGGCTGAGTTTGTATTGTCCATCAGCCCGTATTTAACTGGCCTGCCCGTCCCTGTTATTTGAGGTTTTTGCAGTGCCGGATTAAGCCAGCGCGAGGCCTGTAGCAAATGCTGACATAGTTTGTCTTAAGTAAAGGTATTAAATAAAACAAAATACTTAACGGGTACTCACGATATGCGGTTTATGAATTCTTATAGAATTATTTTTGCCGATATTGATAACCATTTAGTCCATGGCTGTCAGCGGATACCTATCATTAGATAAATTGCATGTTCGTTCATTCAGATTCTTCCATTTAAACTCAATGCCTCAGTGGTTTCCAGTACTACAAAAAACTAAGTAGATGCAATGTGAGTCCGCAAAGATCTAAAATTCAATAGTTTATCTGTAAAAAAACCTTCAAAGCAAACATAGAGAAATTTCGTATCATCAAATAACATCGCAATTTCCTCGAAACGACTTCGCGGGCTTCCTATAAACCACTAACATTGTTATTCCACTTAATCCACGTCAGACCCACTCACCACCAAACGAAATAAAAACAAAAACCCTCTGCCCTTATCCATTTAATCCGTATGAAGAAACATCATTACCCCATCTAATCAACGGGGGTTACAAGTAGTTTCCCCTTTACAGGGTAAAAACGACCCTTTTATCTGGCAACACTGCGTAAAACTCGGCAAATGGGCAGAAGGCTGGCAACAAATTGGGACACGTCAAGTCGTCTTGTACTACATGACAGTTGAGGTCCGTTTAGTGACTCCCGCCGCTTATTTCGATTTTGGTTGTTCAAGTTTGCAGATTTGGTTACGAAGCCAATATTTATAAATAAGGGGTGCTTCGAGAAGTTTGAGACACAAATTAATGACATTGGAATAATTGGTAATCATTTTGTTAGTCTATATATTTAATTCATTGTCTACGTAGGGTATATTCGTACGGTATATATATTGTAGCGTATATTCAAAATATAATTTTTAAATACTTATGAAATAAATTTGACAAATAGAATAATTTTCTCAATATTTATTCCGGTTAAAATGGAATATAGGTAGAACCGTTTTTTTATAAATATTGAAAATCTTACCTCTACATAGTTAGCTACTACACATTCATGGAGCGATATTTGTTTTTATTACTTTATTGTGTTAATAAATGTCTTAAATATCAGTACTTTTATTTACCAACATAAGTAATATAACAGTGAAACATTCTTAAATTAGTATTGTTACTAATGTTGGTACGAAACTATTTAGCATAATGATCTACTTAATAAATCATTGCCATTTATTGACGTTAACGCACAGATAAAAAACACTACATAATCTGTATTTACACTCGCATAATCTGTATTTACACTCGAGACTCAAATACGTAAATAAACTTGCAAACAAATTGGCTGAGAGAAAAAAAAGTAAGCGTCCCGTCCCTTAATTACGCCTACGGTGACGGCGGACATTTTCCTGCGATGTAAACGATCTGTCATTGTTGGCGCCTTTTTGTTGACGTTTCAATTTTTTTCTTTTAACTTTTTTCTGCGCTGTTTTGTGTAGACGGTTTATGTCTTAGTGAGCTAATTAAGTAATTTTAGATGATAAAAACGAAACGATTGTTGAGGGTTGTTTTTTAAGAATTAGGGGAATGAAACGCTGTTCATTTCTTCTAATTAAGTGCGATTTGACGGTTTTTTGAGCGGTGGAATAAGATTAAGGCTTTTGATTTCTTCAAGATTTTATGTTTGAATCTCAATTAAGTTCTTATTATTATTTGTCATAATTCAAAACGGATGCTTTAATATTTCATACGACCCTGTGTCACGCAAAAGATTTTTTTTGCATCAAATTATTTTTAAAATTGCAAGCACTTTGATAATTAAAGGCGAACAGTAGAAAATTGGAAAAAGCAATACAATATATATAAACATACAGATAATAAACGGTCATAGACATAAATAAATATTTTTAATAAGTTACCCAAGGCATAAAGTTAGTTGAAAATAAATCTATCAAGTCATAGACAACATCAAGGACGCTAGTAAACCATAAACCACAATAACAGAACATCACAAAACAAAATTCTTTTCGAAAATGGAATTCTCTCAACCACACTATTCCGTGTTTGATTATCTACAAATCTTCCTGTCTGTCAGTGGAAAGCCTTAAATCCTTTCATCCCCCATTGTATGTTCTGTACGTTATTTACGACTACCTTTCATCCCTGACTTCGCTTGATCTCTTAATTTTTCCATTGGGAAAAAAGAAGAAAACAGATAAATAAATATAGATAATAAATATAGATCGTTGATTTTGGAACTCAGAATGGATGCTTAGGATTTTTTTAATAACTTAAAATTTGCTTTCAATATAAGTTACATTTTAAAGAATATATACATATTATATGTATATATTCGTTGCTCAAATTTTTGACAACAAAATAAGAATCAGAGGAAGAAAGCAGCAGATGGAATCTTCCAATAAACTCTTTATATTTTAAGTAATCATAATTAAATTTTTATTTGCTATTTATGGTACATAGATACGTAATATTAGTATTAAAATTATTCATAAACACATCTTATTTTGCATTTAGGCGTGCAAATAAATATATTTCTTATTTCTTTCTTTCAAAATTATTTTAGTATGAAATCAATTGTTTCATTTTATATTAATACCTAATGCAAACTATATTATTTAATATATCATGAAAATTGTTAAATTAATTGGAGAATATAAACTACTTTAAAATTTAAAAAAATACGGACTAAACAATATAGCATATGGTGCTACGGTGGGGTCTACAGGCTCTACGCATCTCGTAGCAATATTTGTTTTAAATGAAACTATTTAAACTTGCATACTAGATTTACATTTAAAGAACTTTTTTCATTAGATAGAAAAGGTGGTAGAACCAGTGTAGTTCGACCGGGGAAGTACCACCGCCACACCTATTTCTAGCGTGAAACATTTCTTGCGTTTCGATAGAAAGGTGTGGTTGCCGGCACACTTTCACATGAGGCGACCATCATAGTCCTCGGGAGTAGCAACGCATCTGTGATTTACTTCAGATGAAACCAATGTTCTGTATGTAGTTGATTACAGATGTCTACGGCAGTGCCCACTTACTATCATGTGGACTGCATGTTCGTTTGCTACTTCATTCAGATAAAAAAGGATTTAAGCTTAAACCCATTTTAAGATGTTAATACATGTAAAAACACGACATTTTCAACAAAATATTTACAGTGAAAAGATTAGGTGGATATTCACACGGCGAAGGTACCCCTAAAACGACACCCCTAAATGGCTCTATAATAACGGAAGCACCCCAAATCTTGCAAATCTTCCGTCAAGACTTAGGGCGCGCTGCCCCTTTATAAGTATAAATTATTTAACGTCTGTTTCGGTGGTACAAGGTATAAACGGTAGCGGGATTTGATATTAATTTGACTTGTTTTGATAGTAGACGATAATAGCAAATTGGAATTGAATAAATTATAAGCTAAAGCATATATTTGAATACATTTGATAGGTATTTTTTATAATGTACAGCAGTGATAGCCTAATGGTTGAAACTTGCTCTCTCAATCGGAAGATCCGAGGTTCAAACCCAGGCACACACCTCTGATATATGTGCGTATTAGAAATTAATTATCACTGCTTTTCGGTGAAGGAAAAACATCGTGAGTAAACCTACACACCCGAGAGTTTAGACAAAAAGTTCTCGAAGGTGTGTGAAGTCCACCAATTTGCACTTGGCCTGCGCGGTGGACTATGGCCTAAAACTCTCTCATTCCGAGAGAAGACCCTTGCCCAGCAGTGGGACAATAATGGGTTGACGATAAGTAGCAAATGTATATGCAGTCTATATTATAAGTGGTTGCTGCCGCCCAAGGCCATCTGTAGCCAATTCCATTTAAACTAAGAGTTTTGGACATACAAGTTGTAAATAACAAAGCTCTACACAACGATTCGTTATAATAAACTGATCTATGTAACTATGTAAGTGATTTGAAACTAATTATCTAATCAATAGCTAACTCCTTGAAACCTCTTGAAACATTCATGTATAGTGACTCGCTTGCAGTTTATAACTTAGACTAAGCGTGAAAATACTCTCAAGTTATATACGCCAGAATTCCTTAAACAAGGGGAAGTGTTTATGTTCTTATCCGTTTACACTGATTTATATGGGGTTTTGGGGTTTTTAAAGGAATCCTTACATTTTGTAGCGTAATTTCGGTGAAGCTACGAGTTTTCTGTGTTGATGATTGCACAAATACTTGGTATTTATTGGAGATATTTATGAAAGAAATAAAGTGATTAATCAATACAAAATGAACGATATTTTACTAAATTATAGTAATTTAATTTTTTCAATGTTAAATATTAAAACAATATTAGCAATCATTTACTAAAACAATATATGCCTAACGACGACTCACGTGTCGGAGCGGTTACTATACCGGTGTGACGCGTAATGGGTCGCGGATTCGATTCCCGGCCAGACAGGTATCTGAATGAGTTTAGATTTATGTTCTGGGTCTAGCTGTTTGTGTATTCGTCTTGTGTGTGTCCATGATACCCACGACAAAGGAGAAAATCTTAGGGCTACGAGTGTAGAAAGCGTGTATATTTCTGTTCTTATATGCCTATTTTTTATAAAATAATAACAGAGACATTCAATACTAATTTTGGTATTTCCAAACTTTTTTGCTTTTAAAATATAATAGTAGGTATAAACGACTAAGTGTAATGCAAAAAAGTAATTTAGATTGCGAAACCTTTTCAGAGATTCTCCCCTAGCGATCCTTTCTTTCGCAGCCAATGCTGTCATATAATATCGACAGTTAGTAACCTTAGACTGGAAAAATGGTCGTTACATTGTCTGCGACCTAGGAAATAAGTGAAAAGGTATCTCCAGAAGCTTTTAAGCGCGTCCGAGAATACCTCCCTATCTGTGAAACCAACAAAAGCCTCCCGCTTGCACGGACAACGGATACAACTAAACACTTGCCATAAAAGAAAGTACAAACGCCATTATTAGTAACAAGCGCAGAGTGTCGGGACGACGCGCCGCGGCAAAAAGAATAAACTGGCGTCGCGCATCGATTTTTATACCCCTCGAGGGAGGCGGGGTCACGAGCCAGCCAATCAGAGCGCGGTGAGCCGACCAATCACGTCACGTTCCTTTCCGCTTTAAAAGGAAGCAGTACTTTCGTGTAATGGAATTTGAGTTTGGAACTTCTCGGATTAGTAGCGGGCGATGCAAATTGGCGAAGCTACCGCGTTTGTACAACCCTATTGACTTGGTTTAATATCGGTTTTTATATTGCACTGAATGGAGAATATAGCTATGGGGAATATTTATATGGAGAATATTGTATCGGTGAATTAAATGACGGTTACGTCATTGAATGGTAGTTATGAATCATTTTTCGGTAATGGAAATCTTCTTTTGCTTATAGTTGATTTGTTTGTATGAAAGTATTATAAAGAAATTAAATAAATTTTTAGTACTTATAGATGTAGGTATAGATGTAGCTTTAGACAGAAATAGAATAGACATAGGAATTTACTAACTGTGTATTGAGCTACGATTTTTTATTATGAATGTTTTTTTGTCTAGATTGGTCCTAATTACATGTAGAGAAATGTTCTAAATACTCGAGTGGTATATCCACTCCTGGGTTCTATTCTCGGACGTATGTACCTAGGTATATTTGAATGACCGGAACTTTATTTACAGAACTGGTAATTTGTAATCCAGTGATATTAATGTGTACATAATTAATTAAAACACCCTGCAGTCTCTATGCCGTTCTGACACGCGAGGTTCTAGATTCGACTCTTAGACTGACAGGCAACTATTTGTTTAGATTTTTTTTTCAATTTGGGTGCTTATGATATAGGGTGTTGTATTCAACCATGATACAGGGTGTTGTATTTTTAATGTCTCGTTAATGTCTCGTTAAACATCTAGTGCATTTTTAGAAAACTTTTTTTATCTGACTGAAGTAGCAAACGAGCATGAAGTCCACCTGATGGTAAGTGCTCACTGCCGCTCATAGACATCCGTAATCAACTACATAAAGAACATGGGTTCCATCTGAAGTGAATCACAGATGCGTTGCTACTCCCGAGGACTATGATGGTCGCCGCATGTGAAAGTGTGCCGGCGACCACACCCTTCCATCGAAACGCAAGAAATGCTTCACGCTAGAAATAGGTGTGGCGGTAAGACTTTGTATATTAGAAGTTATAGATTCCTTTCGTTGACGTAAGCCCATTGCTATCCCACTGATGGGCTCGGGCAAGAAGAGGAGTTTACTATGTGGGGTAGGGTGTAGCTACGGATTAATAACTTTCGACATCCTTCGGAATTTAAGCCAGATATTATGAAAGAGATAATTTATTTTTAATTACCATATTACTGAAAAATCCGAGGTGCATAGGATTTGAACCCCAAACCTACAGATGAGAAGCCAACTTTCAAACCCAGGTATTTACATATGTTTTCTTATTGATAATAGGATAAAAGAAACTTCCTATTAGCGTTAAAACTCAGAGAACATTGAAGTGCATTCATAGATCATAATCTATTTACAAGGCTTCACATAACATAAATATTTTTGCGTTAGTAAGAGCCTAATGTTTAAGATGTGACCGGTACACTTTATATGAGGCGACCATCATAGTCCTCGGTAGTGCCAACGCATCTGTGATTGACTTCAGATGGAACCCATGTTCTATATGAGGTTGCTTACAGATTTTCTCCTGTGTCGTGGGTACCATGGACTCACACAAGACGAATAAACAAACACCCAGACCCAGCACATGAATCTAAACTCATCATGCAAGGAAAAAATTGAAAAAAAGGTTAAAATATAAAAAAGGACTAAGTTCAATTTTCACTGAAACAGAACTACTTATTACCGATAGTAGAAATAAAGCTCTCCTTAAACACTATTGCAAAACTCTTTGAAGCGTCCGCAATATATTTTTTCCATTTCCCTATGTATTCATAGTACTCCCGTGGGCTACTGTGTAGGAAGGCTGGGGGTGATAACGATCGCAATAATCGCTTACAGAACTATATTTTAATGTACTTGCTGCGTTTGTTTAAGTTGAAGTTAAGCGGTTATGATAAATAATCGATATTTAAAAAAATGTTTTTATTTTAACTGATAACTACTCGTAATTGTAAGACTTCTTTAATTGCCAACGTTCACCACCGCACACGACAGTGTGATGGTGACAGCGATGGCCTAACGTGGAGCTTAGAAATAAAGACTAATTATGTTAAAAAAAGAAAAACGATTGTGACAAAAGGCACTGACGATCAGTCTGTGGAGTTTTTGTGTTATAATAAAAAAAAACTGATAACTACTGATAATGAATTAAAATGTCTTTATTTTGTATAGGCCTACGGGGGCACTTACAAATTGTCAGTTACATATTTTTTTTTACACTACCACCGGTTCGGAATAGTTCAATAACAGTTTAAACTCATAGCATTTTTTCTTTGTCATGAGTGTTATGGATACATAAAAAATTATACACAAACACCCAGACCTAGGACATAAATAAAATTCGTAATTTACACCGCCTGGCCGGAGATTGAACCCGAAACGACCTGGGCGCCACACCGACATGGTGTATATTCGTAACGTGGTAGAAAATAATAGAAATAAGTGTTTATTATCAATATTTAGATTCATATTTTAACTGAGGTTGTTTTCGCCTTAAAACATCTAATTTACAACAACTATGTGCATCTTTGCACAAAATAAATATACAATGTTTATAGAAAAATGTAACTTAAGCGCTTGCTTTCAAATCGAAATACAACAAAGCATATCCTACGATATACAAAAGGTAAAGCCTTAACAATAGGCATTAGTAAAATAGAGTAAGGATACGTCAAGACGGGAATAAATATTGTTTGCATTTCGGGCGGCGTAGACAGCCGTAGCGCACCGTAGACGTTTCGTAGCTTCGTAGCGCGTCGTAGATCTAGCGTAGACATTTTGATAATAGGTATGGTAGGAAGAATGTAGGAATTTATGTGTATTTTTTTTCTGACTCAAGTAGCGAACGAACCTGCAGTCGACCAGATGGTAAGTGGCCACTGCCACCCATGGACGTCTGTAATCAACTTCATACAGAACATGGGTTCCATCAGAAGTCAATCACAGATGCATTGCTACTCCCGAGAACTATGATGGTCGACTCATATCAAAAGTGTGCCGGCAACCACACCCTTCCATCGAAACGCAAGAAATGCTTCACGCTAGAAATAGGTGTGGTGGTGGTACCTCCCCGGGCGAACTACATAGGTTCTACCACCTTCAAATATTCTATTGTAGAATCGCGGACCGATCGCTGTTTACAATGTTCACACTAGATCAAAACATTCTAAATACAAAATTAATACATGATTTGTTGGAATAAGCTTGAAACAACAAGATACGAACAAATCTTCTAAGCGATCTATCGATACGCGCGCATCGCGTCGCTCCCGAGAGAGCGAGCCAATCCGCTTTGTTCTGTACAATCGATATTGTAGAATCGCGAACCAATCGCTGTTTACAATGTTAACACTAGATCAAAGCATTCCAAATACAAAACTACTATATGTTTTGTTAGAATAAGCTAGAAACAAGCAAGATACGAACAAATCTTGTAAGCGATCTATCGATACGCGCGCATCGCGTCACTCCCGAGAGAGCGAGCCAATCCGCTTTGTTCTGTACAATCTATATTGTAGAATCGCGACCCAATCGCTGTTTACAATGTTAACATTAAAGCATTCTAAATACAAAATTTATAAATGATTTGTTAGAATAAGCTTGAAACAACAAGATACGAACAAATCTTCTAAGCGATCTATCGATACGCGCACATCGCGTCGCTCCCGAGAGTATAAGCCAATCCGCTTTGTTCTGAGCAATCGATATTGTAGAATCGCGAACCAATCGCTGTTTACAATGTTAACACTGCATTAAAGCATTCTAAATACAAAATTAATACATGATTTGTTAGAATAAGCTAGAAACAGCAAGATACGAACAAATCTTGTATGCGATCTATCGATACGCGCGCATCGCGTCGCTCCCGAGAGAGCGAGCCAATCCGCTTTGTTCTGTGCAATCGATATTGTAGAATCGCGAATCAATCGCTGTTTACAATGTTAACACTAGATCAAAGCATGCCAAATACAAAATTAATATATGATTTGTTAGAATAAGCTAGAAACAGCAAGATACGAACAAATCTTGTATGCGATCTATCGATACGCGCGCATCGCGTCGCTCCCGAGAGAGCGAGCCAATCCGCTTTGTTCTGTACAATCGATATTGTAGAATCGCGGACACCGATAGCTGTGTACGATTGCCGATAAGTGAAGCAGTTGTTTACTATGAAAATACTAAAGAATATGACATAATTTTTGACTTTTGACGTAACATCATCTTATAATTCGATGGAGCCGGCTGCACGCACCAAAAAACATGACTCGTGCGGCGTTACTTCGCTCTGAGGCGTTCCAGGCTTGAAGTGCAAGCGAGAGTGCGGAACGAGCGACAAAGAGGCACAATCGGCCTCCGCATTCGGCAGCGTTCGACATCTGTCTCTCTCCTACTTGAGTGAGCGATGCGTGACAAGCTGCTATACAAAAATGCAACCATTCCATCAGTATTTTATTATGACGTTGTCACGTTCAACTATCGTCAGTAAACCGACTTTACAGACAACCGAATTTTTTACTCATATTAAAGAAGTAGAACCAGTGTTGTTCGACCGGGGAGGTACCGCTGTCACACTTATTTCTCTTAGTTATTATGAAGAGCGTGGTTTCCGTTACACTTTTATATGAGGCTAGAGACCCTCTTAGTCCTCAAGAGTGGCAACTCATGTGATTCACTTCATATAGAACATTTCTAATCTTACTAAAAATGAATTTAAGCTAGAAACAACAAGATACGGACATAAGTTTTGTAACGCGATCTATTGATACGCGTACATCGCGTTGCTCCCGAGAGTGCGAGCCAATCCGCTTTGTTCTCTACAATCGATATCGTAGAATCGCGGAGCGATCGCTGTTTCCGATTGCCGATAATTTACTGTCACACTGAAGAAAAGTCTTACACTAATTCACACATATTTATGTAATGAATAATTTATATTTGCATGCTATCATTGTTAGCAGGACAAGCGAACAACTTTTATTTGTTACATCTGATATTATGTACCTGTTCTGTGCAAATAAACTATTACTATTACTAAAACTTTTATATTTTTGTTTTTGGTAATCATAAGAGAAGCATAAAATACCATTTGGCAGGTGATAGAGCTCCTACTTCTGCATAATAATAACAGTGTTATGCATTTGTATTCTGGTGTTAAGGGTGTGGTAAGGGAGGTTTAATATACGCGTTCAAAATCTTAGATAAGATCCATTTGCAATAAACCCCATATTATATCATAATATGGGGTTTATTGCAAATGTCCATGGACGGTTGCCACTCACTATTGGTTCAACTGCATGCTCATTTGCTACTTCCATATTAAGAAAGAAGACAAAATTTAACAGTAAAATATTGACGTATAAAATTGACGTGACATATTTTATCTGTACCTGAATTAAATAAAAACAGATAGGATTAAGGACTTGCCTGAGATTCGCCACAGATATACATAAATTCCCATCACTATTATCCATAGTAAGTACAAAAATTCATAAAGTCTTACACAATTTTATGAGTACAAATATGCCCATGAATGCCCATCTCTATTATAGTAACTACAAAGTTTCCCATCACTATTATAGTAAGTACAAAAATTCCCATCACTATTAACTCTTACGTCCCAGAGGCGTTAGATGTTTTGTATCTAGCACTGTCTATGGTATCGTTCTACAAAACTTGTTTATTGGCAGCAGGCAATTCTTACGGAAACACTCCGATTTTAGAATATTTATTTTTCCATCTGGCAACACGATTGGTGTTGTAATTAAAAAGGTAAGAAATGCTGCTTTACTTTTATTCAGAAAAGGAATTCGGGATCAAAAATTTATACAAAGGCGTTGTCATTTCAAATATTCTTTTCATTGCACTTATCGAAAATACTTAAATAAGGATTTAAAATTATATTCGTATCCTAAATACATGTAATAAAATACATATCTCAGTATTTTTACTTTTAACATGGTGTAAAAAACTATTAAAAATTAAATATTCGTTTGTAACTAAAATGTACAAAATTTCGTGCAAGAGTTTATTGCCAGTATCATAACAAGAATTCCACGAAATTTATTTCAAAAGGATGTATATTATTTTTGATACATTTTACGTTTGAAAACAACGCATAACATATTTTGTTTCATGTAATTGTTTTAAAATGGTTAGTTTGGTTTGAAACACCTATGTTTACATTATTGATCTCGTATTCCATTTCAGACTATAGTAAAGAAAAAATACCATTGAAGCAATTAACAAATGCTTGCTTCAATGGACTGACAGCTTACCAAGCCAGCATAAGCACGGAAGCGCAAGCACTAGCGGTCACCCATCCAACTTATGACTGCGATATGCCGCTTATAAACGTCATATTTTTGTAACCACAGGTGGTAAAACCAGTGGAGTTAGAGAAGTACCACCGCCACACCTATTTTCAGTGTGAAGCATTTCTTGCGTATCGATGGAAGGGCGTGGTTGCCGGCACACTTTTATATGAGGCGATCGTCATAGTCCTAGGGAGTAGCAACGCATGTCTATGGGTGGCAGTGACCACTTACCATCAGGTGGACTGCATGCTCGTTTGCTACTTCATTCACATACATTTAAAAAATAACTTTTACATGAGGCGACTATCGTAGTCTTGGGGAGTAGGAACGCATCTGTGTTTGACTTTAGATTGAACCATGTTTTATGTGTATTTGCTTACAGTCCATGGGCCGCAGTAACTATTTACCATCAGGTGGACTGTATGCTCGTTTGCTACTGCAGATAAAAAAAACACACATATGACTCGGGAACAAAGCTTTTGTTATTTATGTACATAAGCCAGCCCTACCGTGCCACATACAAACATTATAATATCTCTATGATTTGTCACCTGTCCCCGCTTCCCAACACTAGATGTGACGACATTTGTACTTATAGTACTGAAGTCACTTCGAAATGGTTTGAAGTTATGTTAAAATATTGTATACTAACTGTCCCGACAAACGTTGTTTTGCCATATAAAAAATAAAAAAAATGTTAAGGGTGGACAACCCTTAAGGGGTATGTAAAATAGATGTTGGCCGATTCTCAGACCTACTGAGTTTTATATGCTTATTCTTTCATACATATATTTTTGGTATCTTGTACTGTTTTCGCAGCGCACGCAATGGAAGCCCTCAAGGATGAATAATTTTCCCCGTTTTTTTCACATTTTGCATTATTTCTTCGCTCCTAATAGTTGAAGCGTGTTGTTATATAGCCCAAAGCCTTCCTCGATAAATGGTCTATTCAATACAAAAAGAATTTTTAAATTCGAACCAGTAGTTCCTGAGATTAGCGCGTTCAAACAAACAAACAAACAAACAAACTCTTCAGCTTTATATATTAGTATATAGATATAGATGAATGATGCAAGGATTAAAGTTTCTTATAAATAGCTTTTTAAACACACTCTCATAGCCCCCACTAGGATGTTCTCCTGTGTCGTGGGTACCATGGACACACACAAGACGAATACATAAACACTTAGACCCAGAACATGAATCTAAACTCATCATTCAGATACCTGTCTGGCCGGGAATCGAACCTGGGACCCATTGCGCGTCAGACCGATATGGTAACCGCTCCGCCACGCGGGTTGTCAAAGTGCTTTTTAATTTTTAAATAAATTTTATAAGATGATGGTAGAAATCACTTTGTTTCGGTTTAAATTCAAAGTCAAATTCTTTATTGCTTATTCACTTAAAAGTAGGTCTAACAGATGACGTGTTCCAGAGGCACTATCGTTTATTTCTGATAGTTTCGTGTTTTACATCTTTATAATAAATCTATTTAAAAACGCGTTGTGAAATCGTTGAGAAACGCGCATCGTTGCGCAATGTATATATGTATACGCTCGTAAAAATGTATAGACTGGTAATAAAAAAACGATACTATTTTGCTGGTCACGTTCACCACTAATATAAAAGGTATTATTTACGAGTGAAAACAAAGAAAGCAGTAACACTACGTAATAAATCACTTTACTATTGATAGTTGGACTGTTTTTTCCACTTTTCGTGAACACTGTCGGTTGACGGAAACAAGCTTTTTCGCTTAGACCCGATCGCACTTTACTTCGCGTATCGATTTGGAAATTATTATTGAACGAATTCTAAACATTTTCTCTTAAAATATATACCTGATATAGTGTTCTGAACGTATTTAGTGAACGACTTGATTGTGGATAAAAATTCACTGTATATATAATACACCCGTGATATGAAGATTTTTTAAGTAAAAATAAGTTATTCCTGCAGCTTTATGACATCACATCTACCACGGTTATGAGCATCCCTCACAGCTTAGCACTTTAAGCGGCCTCGCGAGACTTCTTTGGAGGAAGATGCGGAGGCATTTTCAAGGGTCACGCTGATAGGAATTGCCCACGTCTACTGGTCCGCGCTACGTTACGGACCTTATTCATAAACTATCTGCGTACTAAATTTAATCAAAATAAAACCGTTAGTTTTTGCGTGAAAGACTGACAGACATTCTCATAAACTTTCGCATTTATAATATTAGTAAATAAGATTAGATTATAAGAAGGAGTGCGCATGTAGTTCAGTTGATGTTAAGTGGTCAGTGCCGCCCATGGACACCTTTTTTTTTGTTTTCGAGGGGGAAACTTTCAAAAAGTACCCGACGTCGTGGGAGCGACGCGGGTTATGTGGGATTCTTACCGCACTAAAACCCCCCCGGTGGCCGACCTCGACGCTGCGAAGAGGACTCCGGGAACTCCAATTGACCGCCGCCGGTATCCTCAGCGTGTGCCCCATCAGGCTCTTCTCTGATGGGCGTGAGCTGCTCACCGCACCTACTGGTTTTTACGGCAGCATGCAACCACACATGTCGCCATCCTTCCCGGGGTCGCTTGGCCGGACGGTTCGAGCTCCCACTCTTCCCGCCCGCAACCCCGGAAGCCTCTTTTAGCCGCCTCTTACGACAGGCAGAGGGTACCATAGGCCTATTCTAGTCCCGGAACTACAGGGACGCCCATGGACACCTGTAGGCAACTTCATATAGAACAGGGGTTCTATCTGAAGTACCAGTTGCGTTGCTAGTCCCGAGAAATGAGATGGTCGCCACATATAAAGGTGTAGTTGCCACATATAAGTTGCAAGGTATTATACACCTTTTGTTTGTTTGCGAGGGGTTGCGTGGAGGACTCTGGGATCACCAACGGATCACAACCGGAGCCCTCCGAGCGCGATTCCCCTTTCGGACACTTCCCCGATGTGCATTTGCGCTCACCGTGTCTCGGTGTTTACGACAGCATGCGACCACACATACTGCCGTCCTTCCCGGGATATTGGCTGGACGGCTGGAGAACGTAAACGTGCAATGTACATTGAAATTCATTGGTGTTAAACTCGCACTAAGGGGTGTTCACTTAAAAATAATTTGTTGCATAGTAATATATTTCTATGTAGATATATTGGTCTGTTTGTTGCAGGTTGGGCTTGATCTCCCAGTGGAGCGCTCTAGCCGGTAGATACGGAGGCTTCCCAGCGCCCTGGTACTGGCAGAGGCCACACGAGAGGACGCCACCTAGAGGTAATTATAAACAGTAAATAATTAGAAACATTAGTTCAGGAGAGAAATAGCATCTAAACTAAGTTGGTCGCTAGTGCACCGCGCTGGCTAAGGGCGAATTGGTGTACTTCACACACCACCGAAACCTTTTTTTTTAAAGAAACTTCACCGAAAAGCAGTGATAATTAATTTCTTATACGCACATAATTTTAGATAAATCAGTGGTGTGTAATAATAATAATAAAAAAAAAAGTATAAGAAAATATATAATAATATGTCCACCAATTCGCAATTGGTTAGTATCGGTGTAAGATAACAAAGAATCGTTTATACCAGTGGAATACCACAGCGGCCATACCATATGGTTGCATCGATTGTGGTCGGGTTACCGGGATTTCGAAGGGTTGTTAGGTCACTCGGTTTAGCATTTAGTACTACCCCTTAACTCGATATTTAAGCCCTTTGAGCCTATTGAGTTAGTTGTTCAATGTCCCTAACATTGAATAACTTATTCAAATAAGAAACTGATATTTTCACTGCTTTTTGCAACGACGCGGTTTACCGAGTTTAAAAAAAATACGTTCCAAATATACAATATTTAATTCATGAGTTTGTGTAGATTTTTAGCTGGTAATCTATTTTTTTTTTCAAATATAAAAACAGCGTCGGTTATTCGCATAACTATCTGTCTGATAGTGAAAGTCTATTCAAAATTGGTTTTTTTTTTGTTTTCGAGGGGGAATCCTTCAAAAGGTACCCGACGCCGTGGGAGCAACGCAGGGTTATGTGGGCTTTTTACCGCACTAAAACCCCCCCAGTGGCCGTCCCCGGCGCTGAAAAGGAGGACTCCGGGATCTCGAAACGACTTCAACCGGAATCCTCCGAGCGCGCTGCCCCATCGGGCTCCTCCCAGATGGGCGGCTGGGCACACCGCTCCGTCTAGTCTTTACGACGGTATGCGACCACACATACCGCCGTCCTTCCCGAGATTGCCTGACCGAACGGTTCGAGGTCCCACTCTAGCCGTCTGCAACCCTGGAAGCCCCTTTTAGTCGCCTTTTACGACAGGCAGGGGATACCATAGCTCTATTCTGACCCCGAGGCTACAGGGACATTCAACATTGGTCTAGTCATTTTGGAGATTAGCCGGGACAGAAAATACTAAGTCAATTTAAATCAATGAGTTACAACAATATATGGAAACCATTAACAACAACGTACAACGTTGTTACGTTTTCTAAAAACATCTATTTCTTAGATAAAGTCGAATACTTAAGCGTGCTATATACATTGTATTGTATGTCCGGAAACGTAATCAATGATTGCTTTGATTAAACGCAATAAACTCGTAATAAGGACACTTTTAACGAATAACCAAATTTCAATTATAAAAGTAATAAATCTATACTAATATTATAAACCTGAAGAATGTGTTTGTTTCTTTCAACGCACTAATCTTAGGAACTGCTGGTTCGAATTGAAAAAATCTTTTTATGTTGAATAGACCAAGTATCGAGGAAGGCTTTAGGCTATATAACAACACGCTGCAACTATTAGGAGCGAAGAAATTATGGAAAATGTGAAAAAAACAAGGAAAATTATTCATCCTTGAGGGCTTCCGTTGCGTACGCTACGAAAACGGTTACTATACCAAAAATGTATAAATGTATGTATGTATGAAAGAAATATTTCTCTTGAAATGATCTAAAATGTCCGCAACAGTATATGTCTATCTTTTAAGATTAACTTAAATTAATCATTGCTGATTTTTTTTATTTCACTGAAGTAGCAAACGAGCATGCAGTCCACCTGATGGTAAGTGGTCACTGCCGCCCATGGACATCTGTAATCAACTTCATACAGAACATGGGTTCTATCTGAAGTCAATCACAGATGCGTTGCTACTCCCGAGGACTAAGATGGTTGCCTCATATAAAAGTGTACCGGCAACCACACCCTTCCATCGAAACGCAAAAAACGCTTCACGCTAGAAATAGGTGTGGTGGTGGTACCTCCCCGGTCGAACTATACTGGTTCTACCACCTGTTAAGTATTAAAATATTGAAGTTTTTGAAGTGAAACTTCTTTATCGGGATTGGAAAAAAAAATTATTGAAGTGAAACTTCTTTATCGGGGTTGGAAAAAAATTTAGTGTAACATTTTTTCGTTACGCGCCATGTTTTTCTGTTATGCGCCATCTTTTTTTTTCCATTACGCGCCATCTTTTTCTTATCCCTACCACGCGTGATATTAGAAAGATTATGATAGATTAGATTATTAGATAAAGTTTAATAAAAGCCTTTTATTAAACTTTATCTAATTTAACTTTATTTAACCAATTTCTGTAAAGTTGCATATAGTAAATTATTTTTTGAAAAATAACGTCATAAAGAAGTTTCACTTCTTACGAGTGTACGCTAGTACACGCACACATTTTTTGTTTAGAATTCTATGGTAAAAACGATTTGTTGAAAAACATATCTAGATATAAATTATTATTGTATCACGAATATATTTTATGTAATGAAATTAGCCACTTAGCACTAAACTGACGACGACCCGCGGTGCGCAGCGGTTACCATACCGGTCTGACACGCAGTGGATCCCGGGTTCGATTCCCGGCCAGATAGGTATCTGAATGATGAGTTTAGATTCTTGTTCTCGGTCTGGGTGTTTATGTATTCGTCTTTGTGTGTCCATGGCACCCACGACACAGGAGAAAATCCTACTGTGTGTGTTAGAAATAGGGATTGCAATCCGGAAAACCGGTACGGTAATCCGGCGGATTCGGTACAAATTTACACAAACCGGATGCGGTACCAATTCACCACCGGATCCGGACCTCCACCGGATCCGGTGATTGTATATTTTAACAAAGATTTCACATTACAAAAATAATTACTGTTAGAAATCGATCCTTTTTTTACACTGTTTTAACCGTTCGATTAATGCCGCCGGATCCGGTGGGATCCGGTCAGATTGAGAAAAAAACGGCCGGATTGAAAATGAGGCCGGATTGCAATCCCTAGTTAGAAAGCGTAAAACTAATTTTATACAATTATTCATATTCATCGATTGCTTTTTCGATTTTACGTGCAAAATCTAGGCGTCTTTCAGTTGTAAGCACTAATTAAACGTCTTTGACTTTGATTTGCGAGCTTGAAGTACCGTGACCGAGTTTGCTATCCTGATTAATCGGTACAACATCGCGCTTATTCAGAAAATATCCAGATTTCGTACGTTAATAAAATTTTATCTTTCGCCTTATTCTACGATTGTAGAAAAAACCGTAATATAGCCGTAATAACTGTATTTTAACACAATAAATCAATATTAATATATCGTCAACCCATTATTGTCCCACAGCTGGGCACGGGTCTTCGAAATGAGAGAGTTTTATGCCATAGTCCACCGCGCTGGCCAAGTGCGAATTGGTGGACCAATATTAATAATTTAATTAAATAATGTTAAATTATGCAACCATAAATTCACACGTAAATAACAAATTAAGTCAAAATACAAAATGAATAACAATCACCCAAATCTCCGTAAGTAATTAGCTGTATCGCGAATTCCTCACTACAATCAGTCTGTCTGTACATGTTTGTTACATTTAAGGGTAGTGTTGTATGTAGAGCGGAAAAACGCGAGATAAAAGCGAATGAAAATTTGGCTTCATTTTTTCTTTTTTTACGGACATTTTTTTTTTATCATATCATTTATAGAAATATTATAAACTACTTAGGGCACTGCACTGTTTTGCTTTCGCAATACATTCGCTTATTGTGTTTAAAAACATAACATAAATAATTATTAATAAATAACCATATAAATAATTATTAACAGTTATAAAATTAGAAAAAAATAAAAGAACAATAATAGTATTATAAGATTTTATTGACCTAATTCTAAATTCGACATTTTATAATTCTATATGTATTTGCATACCTTATTGGTGAGGATATGCGAACGATAAAGATGTAATTTATAAAGAACATAAGTAACCTTTTCCTGCAATAAATAAATCGAATTGAATTGAAAAGTAAAACACAATAATCATACATCTCGGTTCGTCGTCTTGCCTGTTATAAATGATGTAAGAGTAAGTAGCCATTGCCGTAAACTGCGGTCAACCTCATATCGAATTGGGGTCGGACTTTGGTATATCAGTAGCGATTAGAATAATAAAGTTAGAATTATGTGTTTGGATTAAAACAAATATATCGATTGTAAAAAAATATCTTACTAACATTATAAATGCGGAAGTTTAAAAGGACGTAGCAATGCGTATTTTTTACTGTTTCACACATAAACTGCCAGAGGAATTTTGCTAAAATTTGGCACACATTTATAAACTGGATTAACACATAGGATATATGTACTACACATTACAGTAGATGTAACCGAGGGAGACGCCACGAGAATAACTTATTCTATTAACATATTAGTTGCGACGCGACTAATGTGACTAATAGACAGTATATTTGTAATCTGTGTGAGCAAAGGCTCGATGTTAGTTTATCTGTGGCAGTTATGTTTTTATCTGTGTCATAAGTTCCGTTTATGTCTGTATTTTTCAATTCGTATTTTCTTCTTCGTAAAATAAACTGTTACATTGCAACGGCCGTCTCGACTATTCATTTAGCACCTAATTATGTCCTCTAAATATATAATAATATTCAACTCACAAGATTGAACATACAAAAGAAACTCTCCTCGCATCGCTGTATGTGCGACACAGGGTTGAAAGAGAACAAGCAATCGTCATCTACGGGTGCTCCCTCAACCCCACTCATTTCGCTTTAATTTTCCAAAACCCATCTCAGAAAACAAAGCCAGCGCCATTTCACGCGGCTAAAACCAACCAACAATACTTTTCTACCATCTGCCTACAATTATCTACGTATAGCAACACTGGAATGTCAAACATGTAGCCGTCTCGCTCGCACACGACCCGTATGACGTAGGGATGTGCTGTATTTTAGGCGGTTACTTAAAACGAGATGTGATCTGGATTTTGCAATATTAGTTTTTGAGATCATTATGCAATTTTAAATTGATAAGTAAGTCTAGAATAAATAATCCTTATTAAATCATTGTAATAATAATTATGGTTACCAATCGAGTAATATATTTTTATTTTATTTGGCTCTATCACCGAGTTTTAGCTATATATATAAACTTAAAAAAACTGAAAGATTAGAAAACGTATAGCCACTCCCACTCGCATATTATTTACATAGCATTTTTGCCTATTCCAAAATCGTACACTAACTTTTTTCTTTTGGTTTTTTAACCAATATTAATTTATTTGGTAGCGAGATGAGATTTAGTGCATTCTTAAATTAAGTCTTAAAATTGTCTACAGTGATAATGTACGCTTTTCAACTATAGACAAAAGTAAGTTTTTCTTTAGCGACAATGTTCGAATATCGCAATAGTTGACAATTTAAAATTTACAATTTACGTTTTTTTAACACGCAATCTTTAGTCACACTATCCGATCGCAGTCACAGATCATCACAGCACATCACTAAAAGCGCGCCAAAAGCAATGTCGCTACGTAGATGTCGTGCGGTTTGTTTTAATTTTCGAATGCGGTTGGTCGGATGCCGGTTGTTAGCAGATTCGTGCTTTATTTTGTATCGGCCCTTCCCAAGTGATGCGGCAACTTGCTGATTGCGAAACTAGGATACAGATTAAAAAGCTTAGGAATAAAGTTGAATTGGCGCGTCAATTACGGAGCGCAATCCTATGCTATCCGTGATATATTTTAATTTTGTCATTGATAAATTTAGAGTACTTTTTTAAAATTTGTAAGTGGCCAGTACCAAGAATATATATAATTGATGCAAAATAGTCGTAGAATTGGAGTCTTTAAAATTGGTTTAATGGTCATTTGGTAAGTGGTCACTGCCAACCATTAACATCTGTAAGCAACTTTGTATAGAATAGGAGGTCTACCTGAAGTCATTCACTTATGCGTTGCTACTTGCGAGGACTAAGTAGTCACGTACAAAAGTGAGTTGGCAACAGTACCCGATTTGCCACATAGCAAGAGTAGCAAATGCTACGAGCCCCGCAACTAGAGGGGCCCCGCGGCCCAACACCTACTATTTATACTTTACTATCTTTCTAAATCTAAAATCTTAAACTGAAAGAAGTAGATATAGAAAGTGTCATCTCTAAATTGTCCCAGATTAAATTCAGAAAATTTTACTAGTAACAGTTTTGTTTTATTTAATACACTTAAGGCAAACTATGGGCCTCCTGTCAGAATTTGCTACAAGCCCCGCGCTGGTTTTATCCGGCACTGGCTGGCAACTACAGCTTTCCACCAAAAAGCGAAAAAAATAATGTTAGAAATAGATGTGGAGGTGGGTTTTCTCCAGAGGAACAGTATCTATTCTACTATATCCTAAAACTGAGTTTTCTTTCTAAGTACAGCTTGCGTAAAAGAGTAACAAATTAACAACGATCCATTAAGAAGTAAGATGTTTTCTTTTTTGATATTTCATTAAACTCCTTTTACCTTTATATTTAACTACCTGACCAAACTTCGTTCCGCTTAAAGGTGAAAAATCTAAAATTATCAGTGTTAACATAATAACCTTCCTCTTGATTCTCTATTTAAAAAAAACTGCATTAAGATCCGTAGCGTAGTTTTAAAGATCTAAGCATTCATAGGGACAGACAGCTGGAAGCGACTTTGTTTTATACTATGTAGTGATATTCATAAGCAGTCCGGTTTGTCGTTTTTTAATCATTTATTTAATTAGCCAGTAGTAGCCCGTACTCAACGTAGGGTTATATATACCCTATGCTCCACATACCGACAGAGTCGATCATAAATTTTACAATCCACTTGCCACTTAAAAACCTAACTCATTCCACAAACTTGTAAACTACTTAACTGGTAAGCGTTTGTGTAAACAGCAGCGAACGGTAACAAAGGATTACAGGGCTTCTAAAATCAATGGAATCACAGCTAACACGGTCCAGTAAACACGACCTCTTTAGCATACCGCTATTAATAACTACAAGAGATCTTTGTAAATTGGTCAACCCTTGTACATTTAAAAGTGGGGCTGCGAGCCAATTTGAGCTCTTTTGCAAGGAACAAGGGTTGGTATTTGTTAATTGGTAACATGAGTGTTCCATTTCGATTGTAGTGATTCATTGACAGCGCTGATGACATTGCCTTCGCGCCCATTCCGTGTTCGGTTTTCGATGTTCGAATTGTTTGGTGCAATTCGATACATCGCTGTTGTCTATGCTTGTGTCTATGGTTGCTTTTTGTTTTATTCCATTATTCCAATGATTGTATGTGATTCTGATGCTAGTATTTAGGCCATAGAATAAGATATAAATAAAAAAATCAAAATATTAAAGATTTATAAATAAGGTCGTTGTATTTATAGCTATCATCAATTCAAGATATGATTAAAGTCCAACTTGAAGTCGATTACAGACGTACTGCATTTAACTTCATTTACCTGAAATTCGGGGATGCTTATTCGACCGGGGAAGTACCACCGCCACACCTATTTCTAGCGTGATGCATTTCTTGCGTTTCGATAGAAGATAGACTGCATGCTCGTTTGCTAATTGAGTCTAATAAAAAAAATGCAAGAAATATTTTTGCAAAAATTTTATTTTGCGTTATTACAAATATGCTCATAAATAGTTTTTTTTAAATACATATAAAAAGGTACTGTCTTTTTTAGTAGGTACGGCGATAATTATTTTTTAACTATTATTATTTCCACCATAGTAGGTACTGTACGACACAAGCAATTATTATGGTTTCTACTTGAGTCCCACTTACATAAGTATACATTACATTTGTCCTAACACCTGACCTAGAATTACTTTGTAAATACAAAGCCGCGAAATTGCCTAATCGTAGGCGCGGGATTATCGTCCGACGTGGATTAATTCAGCCATTAATTGGATATCAAAAACACCGATTTTATCGAATCCTGTGAAATGTAATCCTTACAGGTATCTGTATACCTACGTACAAATTTTTAGGGAGGTATTATTTATGTTTTTATATAACTTTTTTAGCAGTGACAGTTTTTCAGTCAGTCATTCCAAGATCAGGCACGCATTGTTGATTTTTTCAACTAAAATAATACGATAACGACCTATGTACCTATGTGTAAACCTATGTACGATTTACAGAAAAAAATAAACTTTATGTAGGTACTAAGTTCAATTTAAGTATAAAGTAACGCAGTACCTAAAAGCTGAGGTTCTGTTACACCCCATCTATGCATGTATTGCTGCTATGATGCAGTCTACTATTTGCTGCATCATCATTTGCTACCGTATATAATGAGCCCGTTTGAAGAGAGCCCTCAGTTCCTTCACATCAGTCCAGCCGGTAATTATAGTCGTGAGTTCACGCATTTTTCTCATAGTAAAAGTGTAAAAGTGAATTCAATTAAAAGTAATATTTCCAGTTCCGTTTTAAATTTCTTTTTTAAAACCGCGAGGACCCGTGTAACAGTTCGATGGTATATGATTCTTCAAAATTAACTTAGTTAACGGCTGTTTCTTCAAATGCCATCCCGAGAAAATCCATCAATTCCATCTGAAGTCAATCACAGATGCGTTGCTACTCCCGAGGACTATGATGGTCGCCTCGTGTAAAAGCATGCCGGCAACTACACCTTTCTATCGAAACGCGAGAACTGCTTCACGCAAATAGGTGTGGCGGTGGTACTTCCCGGTCGAACTACACCGGTTCTACCATCTTGAAAGTTCATCCGTCAGCGAGCGGCAAATTTTCAGAAATAGGAACCTAAACTCTATCAAAATATAAAAGACAGTCCTTATGTCCTTACAGGGGAGCTAATATCACTCCCGCCCAACAACACAGGGAGAAGAAGGTGGCTGAAAAACAGCGCTGCATGGGACCTGGTCCTGTGGCAGGTGAAGCTGAGCCACAACCTTTTGCCCGTAATCTTTTGTAATCTATACTTCTATTAATATATAAAGCTGAAGAGTTTGTTTGTTTGTTTGTTTGTTTGAACACGCTAATCTCAGGAACTACTGGTTCGAATTTAAAAAATCTTTTTGTATTGAATAGACCATTTATCGAGGAAGGCTTTAGGCTATATAACATCACGCTTATGCCCAAATTAACTATTCCACGCGGACGAAGTAACGGGAACAGCTAGTAAATTATATTTTGTGAAGATTCTTTTTATGTGGCAATAAATGCATTTTATTATTATTATTAGACCAGTTTTCCGCCATCAAATTCTCTTCAACAGCTGGTCAACACCCCTAAACGAAAACGAATCGGCAAAAAACAAGTAAAGGTACATTTTTGAGTACCACACAACCCCTTAATTAAACTTCATATGTTTTTTCTAAAGGGCCCAAATAATGACTAAAGGTATCGCTTTGATAAAATTAATGTCCGCAGGGGAAGTAGGTACTTGTTATTTTAATCAAACGAATTCATATCTCCTTATTTTTAATTCTACATGCTCGTAAGTAGTTATTATAAGAAATTAATTTACATAACATAATTCGTCTTTTGTTTGTGTCCGCAAGACTTATAATGTAGTCGATGAAATAAATTATTTTTTTCAAACAATGTTACTTTTCATTTACAAGTAGGTAACTACATATGTAAGAAATTTCATGTAGAAATAACACACGCTCTCTACATTTATAGCCCCACACTAGGATGTTCTCCTGTGTCGTGGATACCATGGAAACACACAAGACGAATACACAAACACCCAGACTCAGAACATGAATCTAAATTCGTCATTCAGAAACCTGTCTGGCCGGGAATCGAACCCGAGACCGGTATGGTAACCGCTCGGCCACGCAGATCGTCAAGAACAAAGTTCACAGGTGCGTTGCTACTCCCTAGAACTAAGATGGTCTATGGATGAAAAGTAACGTGTCTGTGATTGAATTTAAACAGAATCTATGTTCTATGTGAAATTGTTTACATATGTATGTCTATGGTCTGCAGTGATAAAGATAATTTTTAAACATGCCTAAATCGTTACTTTTTTTTTGTTTTCGAGGGGGAAACCTTCCAAAGGTACTCGACGCCGTGGGAGCGACGCAGGGTTATGTGGGAATTTTACCGCACTAAAACCCCCCCGGTGGCCGTCCTCGGCGCTGAAAAGGAGGACTCCGGGATCTCAAAACGACTTCAACCGGAATCCTCCGAGCGCGCTGCCCCATCGGGCTCCTCCCAGATGGGCCCACCGCTCCGTCTGGTCTTTACGACCACACATACCGCCGTCCTTCCCGGGATTGCCTGACCGAACGGTTCGAGTTCCCACTCTAGCCGTCTGCAACCCCGGAAGCCCCTTTTAGTCGCCTCTTACGACAGGCAGGGCATACCGTAGCCCTATTCTGACCCCGAGGCTACATGGACGACTTAAATCGTTACTTGCAGCAAGAATTTACATTGTCTGATTTCTTTCACCCGTTTTGTGTGAGTTCTATAGATCAGTGGTTAATTAAGAGCATTTTAATTAAGATTATAAAAGAAAAACATCTTTATACATTTTCGAAAGAGTACAATGAAAGTAAACTCGGAACGTTACTCAATTAATTTTAAGTAGTAAAACTGCTCAGTTTGTGGTACCATCGTCACATCTATTCTTCGTTTATAAAACCAGTGTCACTCTGCTTTATTATGACTTCAAGTAAGCTGAGAAGGATACTAATACCAGTCGTTCCCACTTAGTCCTTAGCGGTAGAAACTCATCTATGGTTGAGTTCATATGGGACTGAATTCGTATCAGGGAATAAATATGATGTCTATGTCAGCTACCACTTACCTTCTAGGGTCCGTTCCATTAGACGTTCACAAAGCGCACGCTCACTCTTCCCCGTTCCATTAGCTTGTGAGCTTTACTGACGTATTCTCTACTGGAACTTTCACTTTGACCCACCTTGTTAGATGGGTCGTCGTGAGCGTCGCGTGGGCGTAAGTCATGACGTCATGAGTGACGTTTTCGCCGCGACCACAATGACAGCGGTCGTCTTGTGGAACGACGTTTTGGACGTTTGAGGCTTTGTGAGCGTCATCTGGAACGCGCCCTTAGTGGACTGTATGTTAATTTGCCATTTCTATTTCATATAGAAAACTTTTTATAATACATATTTATTTGTTACAGAAGACTCAATCACCAATGAAGATGGTTCAGCCGGAGGTTCCCCGCGGCCGCGCAGCCCCCCGCGGGCCCCCACACCCCCGTCCCCTTCCAGATCGTCCCCCCGCTCCCCCCGCCTGCACCCCGCGTTGTACCCCCAGCAACAAGACCCCCAAGACTCCGACCCAGACGTGGACGAAAGCGACGACTTCGATAAAGACGAAAAGAGAGACCCTAACGCCAATCTTGGGAAAAGAAAGAAGAAGACCAGAACGGTCTTCTCCCGGTCTCAAGTGTTCCAACTCGAGTCTACCTTCGATATGAAGAGATACTTGAGCAGTTCTGAGCGTGCCGGTCTGGCCGCTAGCCTCCATTTGACAGAAACTCAAGTGAAAATCTGGTTCCAAAATCGACGTAACAAATGGAAGAGACAACTCGCGGCGGAACTGGAGGCCGCAAACATGGCTCATGCAGCCCAACGTCTGGTCCGAGTACCCATTTTGTACCACGAGTCCCGACCGACGTCAATGCCGCATACGCCATTGCCGATTCACCCACAGTTCTCCAACGAAGCAGGCGTCTACTTCCCCCCGCAAGCCCCGCAGCAGCTTCAGCCGCTGCCCGCCTCCCCAGTCACGTCCCGAGCGCCGCTGTCCAGCTTAGTGTAGTGTCCGCTTCAAGCCGCTGGAAGATCCGCGGCTGACGGACCAGTTTGAATTCGGAATGTGATTTAACTTTTTAAAAGTGGCGCGAACTAGTCATGTGAAGTGTCAAATGCCAAGCCAAATCCAATTAATTCTAGTGTTGAATAAGCTTTAGGGATAATATTTATTTTTGTTTTCGAAGTTATACTTCTTTTGGCGTTTGGGAAAACAGATTAAATACTTCTAGCGGGGCACAGTTGTGTGCGATAATATGAACTCGTATTATTAGCTTGGGTCAAAGTTGAGCCTGACGATGTAAAAATTTGTTAAACGTGGTACAAAATTGAGCGCGACGATGTAACACATTTTTGGCGTGGTACAAGATTGAGCGCGACAATGTAACACATTTTTGGCGTGGTACAAGATTGAGCGCGACAATATAATACATATCTTTAGCGTGGGGCGAACCTGTGTGCGCTTATTAAGAAGTTAGTATTTAATTACGCTATGGGCTTTTCTTCAGTAATTTGTTAGAATGCAACAAAATATTTCATGACGCCAGGGAAGTATAACTTCTTAAGTGCGTACGAACGTACACACATGCTTTTTTATTCAACTGAATAGAGATGTTGATATGAAGTTAATATAACGTACAAAATCGTTGTCATTCCACGTTTGTATATTATTGTATATAGAAAAATGTTTTAATATTCTTCTTGTATTTATTCTGTGCTAAGTATAGTTAATGTTGTAAATAGTTTAGTAGCAATTCATGGAACTGATTAAGATGATGCTTCTTGTGAGGTTTATCGTAAAACATGGCAACACTATTATTTAAAGCGAAATGAATTGTGGCAGCTTTAATAATTTCATACTTAATTTTTAATTCTTGTTAATTTAATATTAAACGTGTTAATGATACAATTTAAAATATTTGTGAGTCAATTTAACGTCATAATTTTCCGTGTAGGTAGTTTAATAAAAGATAATTTTAATGTAGCTAATGAAACTAAAACCTCTATTAATGTACACAAAAGATTCTAATATAGTTTTTTTCCTGTCACATGGGCTTATATCGTATTTTTAGTATTTTATTCACTCGGTACAATCGTGCGTCTAGTGACCCTCGTACGTGTGCAGAGCATTACCTATGAAACAATGGTATAAAAGAGATGGGCCTGCTCCTTCCACGTGGTTCTAGGAAACTACTCCGCGTGATAGGAAACACGTTCTAAAGCAAAGTTACATACATATAGAGCTGCTATACTCAACCGGCCGCTCGCGAGCAGCGTGGGGCCCGCCGGGCTCTTTTCAGCTGAATTTAATAAGGATAGGATGTAGCAACAAACTACAGCCTTGATGTTTTGATTTGGCGACCTTTTTTTGGTTGACGATTTGGAGTAAGTAGGGTCCACGACCTTTTTTTTTGTTCCGGCCCGTGTGGCATAAATCTCCATGCTACGCTATTGCTTGCAGCCCGGGATCACTCCGCTGAAACTTGTTTGCGGCTACTATAGTAGCCTATTATAATAGGATACTATAGTAGCGTAGCGTAGCGCCACAAACAGTAGCGTAGGCGAAGTAAACAGGTGGAGTAGCGCTGATATAGAGAGGTACTTTTGTAAGATTTCAACAAAATTGTACCAACACTTTTTATTAACTTTAAAAATTGTCCCAGAAGTCTTTTTTCATGTCATGAAGGATTTAGTAGGTACACTAACAAAGATTTACACCTTTTGAGATTTAGAGTTTATACCTCCATAATCTTTTTATCTTTTAATTTTTTTATCCATTATTAAAAACTTATTGTTCAATTGTTCATCATTCATCATTCATCTTTGTTACAATATATCAGCGCAGTACAGTAAACTTATATTCCACGTTTTTACAAAATATTATTTTCAACAGTCATGAGTCTATTAACATTTCAATCCTTTGATTTATTATTGTATTATATGTATTATGTATTATATGTATGTATTTTACAATTATATATTACTTATTATATTATTATATTAACTATATAAATATATATTAATATTTTTAATATTGTATATTTTACCAATTAATAGATTATACTTACTTTTTATATACCTACCACAAATTATCGCTATCACCCAGGGTTGACTGGCAGAGAATGCCATGAGGCATTAAGTTTACCCTTGTAACCCTTAGTTTAAGGTGTTTCAAAAATTAAATAAATAAAATCTTTTTGTACACCTTGTTTAAACGACATAGCATTTCTCAGGCACATGACGATTTGTGCGCGATTGTGGCGCTTTTTCTTCCGTAGTACTTTCATTTAAGATGTTTTCTGTACAGTCCATTAGGTCAACAATACCAGGTAATTGTCAGCGATAGTAGCAATCAAGTCAAGTGGAAATGATCGATGTCAATCGCGCGAACATATATCACAAAGGGCTGAATACAGCCATTATTGTTACTGTGATGTACATAAGCTATTTGATTATGTATATCACTCATAGGGCTTAAGTTGGATTTGTACGTTAATGTGACAAAGTATGAAATGAGTTAAAGTCAAATCATCGCCCAAAGTTTCGCCTCGAATTCTTTTCTGGTTAGATGTTAAGATAATAAAAATCCTGAAATCTCATATAAAACAAACTTAACACGAAAATGGCTTATCTGTGTTTTTTAAACATTGGTATTTTGCAATGAATTGTATTTTCTTAATAACCTTAATTTAAGTTTCATTTAAGTTCTTTGCTTATTGTTGACTAGAACTTACCACGAATTTTTTCCAACTATATAATGTTGCTGTGTTATATATTTTCCTAAAATGTTGCCATGTCGCATGGATGTAATTCCGTAATGTTGCTAGCCTAAATAATGAAAATGCTTAATTCTAAATATTAATGTTATTTATTGATAGTAGTTCAAGGATCTTCGTAAAATGCATTGTATTATTATCTATGCTAAGATCAGACAGTGAATAAAAGAATTATGCCATATAAAAATATATTTTATTGTTAAACAATCCATATATAAAATGATTAGATGAACCCCGCAGCTTCGCTCGCGTAAAAAAATCGATGTATCGACTGTCCCATGGGTATTTTCTCACATTAAAAAGTAGCCTATATGTTAATCCAGAGTGTCAGCTAACTCCCTACCAAATTTTATGAAAATTGCTCCAGCCGTTTAGACGTGAAAAATTAGCAAACATTCACACTCACAAACTTTCGCCTTTATAATTTTAGTATGATTTCCTCTAACAAAACCTCCCCTTTAAAATTAGATTTATGTATAAATATAACATTACCCTAAGATCTTTTTTCCTGTCACGCCTGTTTCCACCAGCATGCGTGTCCCATACACAAAGTTATGAAGCGCTACATTGTACTCTCAATACGCGTGCGAGATTTCATAAACAGTAGACGACCGATCGACAAATTGACGATCCGCGTGGCCGAGCGGTAACCTTCGGTCTCGGGTTCGATTCCCGGCCAGACTAGTTTCTGAATGATGAGTTTAGATTCATGTTCTGTGTGTGTCCATGGTACCCACGATACAGGAGAAAATGCTAGTGGGTGGGGCCATGAGTGTACACAAAATGTTCACTTGTATTTATTTAAATCAAATTAGTTAAAAAGGGACTAATTAATCACATCAAACTATACACCATAAACTATATACCATAATAGCTAATCAAACAAATTAGCTAAGTGTTATTTCCCAAATTTATCACGTGACAAGAATCTGTGAATAATAAATCGGGGAAAAATTAATAAAAGCGGGTAACACTAAACGCTGGCGCGTGGCTTCCGGCGGCCGCAGCCTTCCGCTCCGGAAGTGGGGTGAGGGTGTTAGGGTAATTTGACGATCAACAAGCAATTTATGACCACAGTGGTCATCACATTTTGCCACTGTCGCCCATGCACGTAAGCAACTTCATACAGCCCGGCTCTATCTTAAGTCAATCAAAAACAATTTTTCCTTCCTGGATGGTCGCCACATATAAAAGTTTTTTTTCATGATATATATGAGGTACGGAATGAGTAATTAGGTACTTCATATTAATCACAATCTAGTCATAAATAAGGCTAATGAGCAATTCTAATCAAATATGATTATTTGGATGTAAGGTTGGCCACAGAGCCCACAGATGCCCTTCTCCTCCTGAGGTCTAAGCACACCTTGTGTTAATCTCTCCCTTACATTCAAAATACAGCTGTGCTAAATATTGCTTCCAAACTCGTAAATTAAGAGAGTTCTTACGTTTCGGTGGAAGGGTGTAGTTGCACTCTCTTTCATATGAGGTGACCATCTTAATCCTCGAGAGTAGCAACGCACGTTTACAGGTGGTAGAACTAGATTAGTTCGACCGGCAAGTACCACCGCCACACCTATTTCCAGCGTGAAGCATTTCTTGCGTTTCGATGGAAGAGTATGGTTGCCGGCACACTTTGTTAGGTTAGGTTAGGTTACACACACCTAACACACTTTTGTGTTAGGCGACCATGATTGACTTTAGATAGAACCCATGTTCGGTTTGAAGTTGCCCACAGATGTCCATGGGCGGCAGTAGCCCCTTACCTTTCAGGTGGACTGCATGCTCGTTTGCTACTTCAATCAGACATAAAATTCTTTGATTGACTTCAGGTAGAACATTTCTAAGACAAAGCTGTTGTTATATTTCAGTGGAAAAACGTGGTTCCCGGCTCATTTTCATCTGAGGCGACCTTCTTATTTGTCGATAACAGCAACGATCTATTCTATATGTTTTCTGCTGTAAGTTCATAACTTACTAGCTGACCCGGCGAACTTTGTTCCGCCTAAAAGTAAAAAAACAAAAATTATCAATGTTTCAATAATTATACATGTATTATGCATACAAACCTTCCTCTTGAATCACTCTATGTATAAAAAAACTGCATTAAAATCCGCAGCGAAGTTCTAAAGATTTAAGCATACATGGGGACAGACATGGCTTAGGACCGGTCGAAGTGGCGCAGATTAGGGGAGGCCTATGTCCAGCAGTGGACTTTCAAAGGCTGATGGATGGATGGGGACAGACAGCGGAAAGCGACTTTGTTTTATACTATGTAGTGATTCACACTATTTACCACCTATTTACACTATTTTAAACGGTCTGAGTGCTCATTTGCGACTTCAATCCTGCAAAAAACATAGTTATGGTCCAATTCATTAACGTATAAATGTCGATTATCTTTCGAACGACATAATCGCCACTAAAACGGCCAGCCTTATATCTATTTAATTAAGTGATTCGCGATATTAATTCGATTATTCCTCGTAAACTTTGAACAGGGCGCAAACGACATGGTATCACGAAAGTAGCAAATAAAGCAGTTTCGCTTTTATTGTACCGTAATACAGATTAGATTGGTATATCGCACTAATTACTGGCCGAACATGCAACGACGCTGTGTTAGGGCGAGTTTATGTTTCAAAACAATCGTTGTTTACGTTTCCGTAGTGTTCTGTAATTAGTTTCTATTTCTAGCGTGAAGCATTTCTTGCGTTGCAATAGAAGGCTGTGGTTTCCGTTACACTTTCACGTGAAGCGACCATCATAGTCCTCGAGAGTAGCAACGCATATGTGATTGATTTCAGGTGGAACTCAAATTCTGTATGTAGTTGATTACAGATGCCCATGGGCGGCAGTGACCATTTACCACCAGCTGGACTGCGTGCTCGGTTGCTACTTCAGTCAGATAAAAAAAAGAATACAAATATGTCTTATTTAAATTGTATCTCAAATTAGAACATCAATTTTAAAATAACCAAAATCTATACTAATATATAAAGCTGAAGAGTTTGTTTGTTTGTTTGTTTGTTTGTTTGTTTGTTTGTTTGTTTGTTTGTTTGTTTGTTTGTTTGTTTGTTTGTTTGTTTGTTTGTTTGTTTGTTTGTTTGTTTGTTTGTTTGTTTGTTTGTTTGAACGCACTAATCTCAGGAACTACTGGTTCGAATTTTTTTTTTTTTTGTATTGAATAGACCATTTATCGAGGAAGGCTTTAGGCTATATAACATCACGCTGCAATTATTAGGAGCGAAGAAATAATGGAAAATGTGAAAAAAACGGGGAAACGAACAAAGTCGTGGGTAACAGCTATAATTTATAAAGCAGAGGAGGTTGTTTGCAAAAATAAATTATGCCCAAAATAACTATTCCACGCGGACGAAGTCGCGGGCACAGCTAGTATTAAATAAAAGCTCTAATATTCATTTAACATATTTATAATCTATAATATGCCATGTCCACGAAATAAACTCTAAAAACAAATCAAATAAATTGAAAAACTACAAACTTTTTACAAAAAAACACTAAAACATAAAATATCCTGTACACCAAACGAATTGCCTACATGAACGGAATCCGTGTCGTGCCGGGCGCGCGTTCCGGAATCTTAATTTAATTAAACACCGTTATCGGATAAGTGTTGCCACGCTCCGTTTGGATTTAGTTTACGGAATTCATTATTGGAATACGTTTTTAATGGCAATGTTGATTGTTGATAAGCTTTTGACATGAGTGTTTTTATATGTATGTTTATGCTTATTTTTTTGTAACATGGGAGTTGTTAGAAGCGTGCAGTACTAATGACAAGCTTTTGCCGTATTCATTTATTTATTAATTTGTTTATGCACACACATAGAAATCAAATATAAAGAGAGCTTAAAAATAACATTAAGTGCAAAGGTACTACTTATTTCTAATGAAATCTCTTCCAGCAGACCTGAGACTGGATAGTCCATGGTACACACGACCCAGGAGAAAATCCTAGTGTGGGGCTATGAGTGAGGAAAGTGTAGAAAGAAAGCATTGGTAATCTAGGATTAACAATCTCTGTGAGTCATTACACAAACTTGTGTTCTTTATGCTGTCCGAGTAATGAAAGAAGTATTTTTTGCACTAATTTCAGCAAGAATATAAGAATCCCGTATTCAAATCCTAGAAACCCACCAGTTATTTTTTAAATGATGACGTATTAGACATTATTCAATTATTATCACTGCTTTACGGTGAGGGAAAACAGCGTAATGAAACCTACATACCTGAGAATTCTTAAAAAAACGTTCGCATTGAGCCAGCGTGGTGGACTATGGCCTAAAACTCATTCCGAGATGGGTCCATAATGGATGGATCAATAATTAGTTGACCACGTTAGTAGAGATTATTAAAATTAAGTGAGAGTTACATTTGAAAATGACCAATGCGTCGCTACTAGCGATGAAAGAAATTCAGTCTTACCCTATAAAAAATACTTGACTATTTTTTTTAAGACCGGACTCTAAAATAAAGACTTTAGAGTCGAGTTTTTAAAATTTATCGAGTCCATTTAATCTAAAGACTCGTGTAGGTATATGTCGTAAATTCACACAAATCATATAAATCTTTTGAACTCAAATAAAATAAAAACTTGTACATCTGTTATTGGCTAAGTGCACATAATTTTAAAGTCTATCCTCGATTTTTTAATATACTCGATTTGTTTTTTACATATTGTCAGTTAAATTTTTATAACGCTACCTCTGGATCGGAACACGATATCATCCTTTCTTTAAATGAAGATTTTGGATGTATATAGATTGAATTAATATATCACTACATAGTATAAAACAAAGTCGCCTAGCGCTGTCTGTCCCTATGTATGCTTAGATCTTCAAAACTACGCTACGGATTTCAATGCAGTATTTTTTAATAGATAGAGTGATTCAAGAGGAAGTTTTTGAAGGTTGGACATAGTTTTAATAAAACTAATTAACAATTAACAAGTCATTCAAAATAATTCTTAGCCGTTTAATACATAAATCATTATGATTTTACTAAGAATGTTTAACCTGGATTACTTCAAAGATATCTTCAATTGGGACGAAATAAACTATAATTTGACTGAACATTGGAATACTTTAAACGAAAAAAACGTCAGTAACAATTAATTACGCGATAATTTACGCGTTGTCCAGTACGATAACGAAATGGCCAGCTAATGGCGGGCTCGATGTCAACCATGTTTGCTTTTAAAACGTGTCATTATTCAAATTTCGAATGGCAGATGCGTTCATTAATCGATTTTGGACGCGCGTGTCGCAATTTTACACTTACCGATCACTTTGAACATTTTAAGCGAAATTCACCTTTATTGTATTGCCATAAATCATATATGTTGTTTTGTCATTTGATATTGTAACTGTGTCTAAGGCTTAAGACTGCCAAATTTAATAGAACGTTTAGAATTTAAATAATATTCCTTACTACAAAGCAGTAAGATATATTTGTCTGATAATTAGTGGTACATTTTATTTGTTACGTAAAATGTAATTGTTTGGATGCATGGGTTTTGAGTAACAAAGCAGTTAATGATCTGTTTAATTATAATTATGTGAGTTAACAGCAATTATATTTGTGGGGTTAATGACTCGTGGAAAACAGTGATACTGACAAATAACTGTAGTTATTGATGATGTGGAATTTTGGCTATTTAATTATATTAAATGTTACATAAATATTTTTTATAATTACGACTCGTGGTGACCGATTTGGTGACTGAAATTCGTTCAAAAACATTTGAGGGTTTTTAATGCATAAGCTTATCAATGTCTATGAAAATTAAAGAAGAATATAAGTTTATAAACAGACAAAAATGTAGTAAGGGTAGTAGGTAGTAAAGATTGATTTGAAAGTGGTAGTAGTAGTAGCTTAATCAGGGATTTACTACCGTTACAACTATTTCTAACGTGAAGCAGTTTATGTGTTCTGTTAGGAGGATGTGGTTACAGATTAAATATATGTAAAGTGTTCTTATTCTTAGTTCTCAGAAATAGCTACGCGTCTGTAATTGGCATCAGTCAGAATCACCGTTTATTTAATTTGTATTTATTTATTTATTTTTGATCACCTACATAGTTTACATCAATTATAATATTATAAGAACAAAAGTATAAAATACGGAAAAGCTAAGTGCAACTACATTTATAGGCGAAGACTGCTTGCAAAAAGGAGCGAGTAACTGTAAGTCAAATGATAATAATAATAGTAATAAAGAAAAGAAAAATTTTTTCTGGAATAAAATTAAAATTAAACAGACTTTGTATGTAATGTATAATTATGATAATGTCAAAATATTTTTTTTCTAAATCTCAGAAAATACTATATCATTAGGAAGATATATTGGTAAGTTGCACCGTATAAATATTTAGGGTTCCCTAGCAATAGAAACTATAATGTAAATGATTGCTCTATTAACGAGCAGTTTCCGTGTCTTCATAGCCGAAGTTAATATACGGTTAAGGGTAAGCCTTATAGCAAATAGAAATAGATAAAAAATTTAAAAAAACATGTAATTAGGACATGTTCGTTTATGACATGAAATCCATAGTAAAAATGTTAAATAAAAATGTTGTGTTTGTTAAAATAATGATATGTAAAAAAACCAATTAATTAAAATAAATCAAAAAGTTACATCTTAGAGACGATAATTTGGATACCGCTTTTTATATTTTATTTGACAGTTTTTTTTATTTACAATTAAACCTGACGATAAGGCAGACGGGCTACCTAAAGTAGTGACCGTCGCCTATGGACATTTGCATCATCAGAGGAGTTGCCAAAGCATCGCCGGCTCTGAAAGAGAGCTCTTTTCGCACCTTTTTTGAAGAGCCCCATGTCATAACGCTCCGGGAATATCTCAGGAGTAAGCTCAGACCGTGGCAAAAACGAGCGTGCAAACCCATCCGTGGAGGACTGCCACAGGTCCAGTTGATGCGGATGGCTTAGGTCCAGTTGATGGATGGATGATTGACGCGTTTTTGCACGGACTCAAGTACTCTCAGTACGCCTCAATATCAACTTAACCCAAGTTGGTATTGAGGCGCCCCTGCCCAGAGATGCGAGCAGTACTCCATGTGGTGTCTCACTTGTGCCCCGTAGAACTATTTTGATCCTGGAACTACAATAACTCATCCTAGGGACAGTAATTTTGATGCAGCTTGTGACGTTTAATTTGACCAATTGTTTTTTGATTAAATTTAATTTTCTGACATCCATACAATTGCAAAGTTAATTAATACCTTATTTTTTTATAATAAATCAGTATATTCTTTACAAAAATGACAAGAAAAAGTAACAAAGTAATGCAGACTTCTCCTTAACGGTATAGTTATTTAACAATAACCAGGAGTGGCGGAAACCACTCAGTTAACGATTTTGCTATTACCTGACTAAGTTAGCAATAAACCTTAGCCATCCCTTGAACTGTTATAAATAAATAACAATTTTTTTATTTATGTCTGTTCTTTTGAGCAGTGATAGCCTAATGGTTGAAACTTGCTCTCTCGATTTGAAGGTCCGAGGTTCAAACCCAGATGCACTACTAATTTTTCTGAAATTATGTACGTATTATTAATTAATTATCACTGCTTTTCGGTGAAGGAAAACATCGTGAGGAAACCTACACCCGAAAGTACTTTAAAAAAAGAAAAGTTTTCGGAGGCGTGTGAATTCCACCAATTTGCACTCGGCCAGCGCGGTGGACTATGGCCTAGCCTCTCTTATTCTGAGAGCAGACCGGTGCCCAGCAGTGGGACAATATGGGTTGACGAGAGAGAGAGTGTTTTTGTGTTTTAGTGAAAGTAAACTATTATATGAGCTGACCATCTTGATCTCCGGGAGTAGCAACGTGTCTGTGATTATCAGTTAGAACCCTTATTCTGTATTAATTTATACACGTGATTTTTTTTATAGGTAAGATTGAAGTAACAAACGAGCATGCAGTCCACCTGATGGTAAGTGGTCGCTGCTGCCCATGGACTTCTGTAAATAACTTCATATAAAACATGAAGTTCTATCTAAAGTCAATTAAAGACGCGTTGCTACTCCCGAGGACTAAGATGGTCGCCTCATATAAAAGTGTGCCGGCAGTCATCCTTGTTTGATTTGATCAATCAATCAAACAATCAAATCAATCAAATCAACCAGATCAATCAGAACAATTAGATCAATCAGATCAATCAAATCAATCAAATCAATCACTTTATATATTTGCGAATAAGGTAACATAGGTACAGTTGGTATTCAAACATTTTTGTTTAATCGCTTATTCTGCCAATGAGTGGCTTACAAATATACATTAAAATAACGATGTATGTCGATGTGATACGATGATGATGTAATAATTATAGATGTCCGATGACAATTTTGACCTTCAACTCCTCAATCGTGATGATACAGGGGTACTGCAGGCCTAAATGCGCTCATATAGGACACATGTAATTTCGTCCTGATCCAGCTAAATATGGTGAGCGCCGACTTCGGGACTATGTACTAAGTACTGTGTATGCTCTAAACGAACATGTACTTAATTTATTTTTTGCTTTTATGTGGCATGGAAGTCGGTTGTATTTTTTTGTTTAATTTTTTTTTAATTTATCAAATACAATTATAGTAACACAATGAAATGTCAAATTGTTTTAATTATTTTTTTTTGTTAATTGACTTAAAAGGTAGTAGTTTTATTTAATATCATCATCAGGGATCACCAGGGACTATCAAATGTTCTTATAAAAGAGTACTTATAAAAACTAGTTGACCCGTCAAACTTCGTTCCGCCTAAAAGTCAAAAATCTAAAATTATCAGTATTTCTTCACTATAGTACACATATAATATACATACAAACCTTTCCGTTGAATCACTCTATCTATTTAAAAAAAATGCATTAAAATCCGAAGCGTAGTTTTAAAGATCTAAGCATACATAGGGAGAAGCGACTTTGTTTTATACTATGTGGTATAGCATGAAATTAAAAACAAAAAACCCACATCGTTACCCAAAACACACACGCGGCCAAAAGACCGTTATTACGGTAGCATCTATCTCGCGGTTAGATCGCTAATTCAGCGATGGAGCGATATCAAAAATTTGGGGGTGAGCGCGTGCAAATGATAAGTTTTAATTTTGGCCCAATTTAATGAATGCGATAAAACGAGAAAGGTACGATGTTATACTCTTTAATTTATGGTATGCGCACACGCAACTTTTCGATGTGGTTTATTGGATATAGCATCGTTGAAATGAAACGAAATGTATTTTTTTATCTGACTTAAGTAGAAAACGAGCATGCAGTCCACCTGATGGTAAGTAGTCACTGCCGCCTATGGACACCTGTAAGCAACTTCATACAGAACATGGGTCACAGATGTGTTGCTACTCCCGAGGACTAAGATGGTCGCCTCATGTGAAAGTGTGCCGGCAACCACACCCTTCTATCGAAACGCAAGAAATGCTTCACGTTAGAAACGGGTGTGGCGGTGGTATTTCCCCGGTCGAACTACACTGGTTCTACCTCCTTGAAATTATTTTGGTCTTTATTTTGCATGAGCTTACGGGGGCACTTAGAAATTGTCAGTTACATTTTTTTCTTACTCTACCACCGGATCGGAACGCGACCTCAACTGAGAAAATCCGGCAAGAAACTCAGCGGGTTTGTCTATTTTGTTATTTATATCTTTTTTTTAATAATTACAATCAAGTTTTTTTACGTGGTAATGAAAGTTAGCTCCAGTATCTTGCTGTTGGATTATGTTTGGGATAATGTGATCTTGGCTGGAACTATACCAGGTGTTAGAACCAATTTTCATCGACTGGGGATACCACCGCCACACCTATTTCTAGGTTGAAGCATTTCTTGCGTTTCGATCGAAGGGTGTGGTTGCAAGAACACTTTCACATGAGGCGACCATCTGAGTCCTCGAGAGTAGCAACGCATCTGTGATTATCTTCAGATATAACACATGTTCTGTATGTAGTTGCTTACAGGTGGCCATGGTCGGCAGTGACCACTTACCATCAGGTGGACTGCAACACTACTATACACACACTCTCATACTTATAAACATAATTGCCTAAAATGAGCATAAGAAAGTTTGTTTAACCCAAAAACTGTTTGTATGCGTACTTTATAATGTTATGTAGTTTTTTAATCATTTAATTTCTTGTCAGTATTAGTTCCATTAGACTCTTGGGTGTCATAATATTTGCCTTCAGGTTAAAAACATTTCTAAGCCTAGCATTACACGCACGCACGCTTCCTCCACTCATAGCCCAACATAGATTTTCTCCTGTGTCGTGGGTGCTATGGACACACACAAGACGAATACACAAACACTCAGACCCAGAGCATTATTCTTAACGCATCATTCAGATACCTGTCTAGCCGGGACTCGAACCCGGGACCCATTGCGCGTCAGACCGGTATGGTAACCGCTCCGCCACGCGGGTCGTCGTTAGGCATTGAACTATCGAAGGCTGAAACATAGTTGAAGACATTTGGGTAAGAACTACATTCTTTTAAACTTGTCTCTCCGTCCGATATAGAATACTACCGAATAGAATCTACAGGATATTAAAAAATACCTATTACATCTAAAAACCTAGATTATACCTATTGTACAGCTTTTAATACCAATCCGCACTTGGCCAGCGCGGTGGACTATGGCCTAAAACTCTCTCATTATGAGAGGAGACCCGTGCCCAGCAGTGGGACAATAATGGGTTGTACCCACAGCTTTTAATGTCGGCAGTCCAAAATTCAAATTCCAGCTATATATATTATTTCGATACTGTTTGCGTATTAGAAATTATATATTACACGATTTAACGACTAAAGTAAAAATACGGAAACCCACATATCATAAAAAAGCAAAAGGTCACTCTCTCAAAAAGTCTAGTACTATCCACACTTGGTCAGAGTGGACTATAGCCAAAAATCATGTCACATTAAGAGAAAATAAAGCAGCTGGACTCGTGGCGGTCCTCTACGGTTCGGTTTGCACGCTCGTTTTTGCCACGGACGTGCAAGTCGTGGAATGAGCTTCCTCCTGAGGTACTCCCAGAGCGCTATGACATGGAGTTCTTCAAGAAAGGTGTGAAAAGAGCTCTCCTTCAAAGCCGACAATGCATTGGCGACTCCTCTGGTGTTGCGAATACCCATAACCGACGGTGACTTTCCATCAGGTAGCCAGTCTGCCTTATCGTTAGGTTAAATTATATATGTCGGCAGGACACCGCGTATTTATGAAAAGCACGCTGCCAAAAATAATTATTTTAGTTAGTTTAAAGATCGAAAATTGTTTGTTTATTAAATTAGCAATATTTAGTGAGTTCTAATAATGTTACTTTAGTTTACCCTCCATAAATTTATTATTGTCACCTGACTAAGCTTTATTATAAAAAGGCGAGCGCCTGCCGGTAGAAAAAGATTCTTGTTGAACCGTCGAAGCGATCGCACCTAAACTGTAAATAAATCGAAGAAGAATAACTCCTGTGTTTTACTTGAAATCTTCAAGAATGGACAGTAATCAAAACCTCGACCATCCTGATGTCACGCACTCACTTCGTTATATATAAAAAAAATAATAACAATCTACAAGTTGATCTAACTTAACATAAATTATTGTAAAGTGACCAAAAAATAGCCGCTTCCGATTGGTAAGTTTAAGCCAATTAATATCCGTTACAGTGGCGGTACATACATTTGGGTCTCATTACAGACGGACAGACAGATACATTATACATTCGTGTAATTAGACAATAAATTAACTTCCTTGTGGATGCGAGATAGCGCGTGGCGACGGTTACGTCTCATTCGGCAATTTTGGGTGAGATATTTTTAACCGACTTCCAAAAAGGAGGAGGTTATCAATTCGTCTGTATTTTTTTTTTTTTTTTTTTATATTTGTTACCTGATTTCTCCGGACACAAAAAAGTAAAAAATAATTTAAATATATTTTGGTCTAGAACATACTCAGTACTTAGTACATAGTTCTGAAGTCGGTGCTCATATAGGACGTAGTTACCGTCGTCCAGCGAAATATGTCGAGCACCGACTTCAGGACTATGTACTAAGTACTGAGTATGTTCTAGACCAAAATATATTTAAATTATTTTTTACTTTTTTGTGACATGGAAGTCGGTAGATATTTTTTGTTAAAAAGTTTTTTTAGTCTATAATTTTAAATCTGTAAATTAGAATAATAATAACGACTATGATTAATGTATGATTTGATTGTCAAAATATGAAAAAAACATTGTACATGAGCTAAATGTAAATATTAGTCTGGTTATTATTATTATTTTTAAAACACACGCTTTTTCCACTCATAGCCCCACACTAGGATTTTCTCTTGTGTCGTTGGTACCATGGAAACACACAAGACGAATACACAAACACCCAGACCCAAAACATAAATCTAAAATCATCATTCAGATACCTGTCTGGCCGAGAATCGAACCTGGAACCCATTGCGCGTCACACCGGTATGGTAATCGCTCCGCCACGCGGGTCGTCGAATATACAAACATACAGTATTTTTTCCAAAAACTCGCACCGTAGTCATGCGAATGGGGTGCAAATGGGGTGTAGCGCTAATGCTTATTGTATGTTAAGCGTATCCAACGCGCGGAATTACTCAAATCTAATTAACTACCATCATATTTTTATTACGAACACGAAAGTCACACTAACTTTGTATACGATTATGTATTGTTTTTGTATATTTGTTCATCAATTAGTGTAGTTTTAAACGCTGTGCTTTTTAGATTTTGAAGAAGGTCCACTGAAACTAAATTAATTCATCTTACTGACTTATTTTAATCTTATTTGTGAGGATGGAAATTTGGCACACACATAAATTATAACATTTTTTTTTATCTGACTGAAGTAGCAAACGAGCATGCAGTCCACCTGATGGTAAGTGGTCGTGGCCGCCCATGGACATCTGTAATCAACTTCATACAGAACATGGGTTCTATCTGAAGTCAATCACACATGCGTTGCTACTCCCGAGGACTATGATGGTCGCCACATGTGAAAGTGTGATGGATGGATGACATGGATTAACACATGGAATACTCATTACCATATTCATATATATATAGATATCCTTGAAGGTGGTAGAACCAGTGTAGTTCGACCGGGGAAGTACCACCGCCACACCTATTTCTAGCGTGAAGCATTTCTTGCGTTTCGATGGAAGGGTGTGGTTGCCGGCACACTTTTATATGAGGCGACCATTCATAGTCCTCGGGAGTAGCAACGCATCTGTGATTGACTCCTGATAGAACCCATGTTCTGTATGAAGTTGATTACAGATGTCCATGGGCGGCAGTGACCACGTACCATTAGGTGGATTGCATACTCGTTTGTTTCTTCAATGAGATAAAAAAATACATTACTAATAAGAATTATATATTAAAATCGTTTCAGCATTTCTTACGTAATTTAGAAAAACACACAAAAGTTAGACTGCCAATGAGATAATTATTCTAATATTATTCATTTAAAAACCACGTGTTAATAAATTATACGAAATAAATAGTATAGATAATATCAAACATTTACTAATTATGCGTTTATTAAGAGTTGAATAAATCCCAGCATATTTAATCAGACAAGATGATCGTAAATAGTCGCGTGCCGCGGGGGTCGCTAATAGTCGGAATTGACGATATGTGTCGCCTCGCCATTAGCCGCCATTACTGGTCCCACAGATTAAATATTATTACACAGATGAGAAAATTAAAAATTAAATATGCGTTTTGTTTGGTGGAATTGGAATTGGTCATGAATACAATGTGATTTTAAAATTGCTGTTATTTTATTATGAATTATTTCACGTGTAGACGCAATTCGTCAGACTGTACTCTATTTACTTTATTTACATGCGATAAGTATTTTTATACTTTGTCAAAGCAATTCATCTGTATAAAAACAAAGTGGTTATATATTGAAGCAAAAGTGGTTTTGTATTAAAGTAATGGGTTTCAGAATATTTGCATCACACAAAAATAACTACAAAAAAGCTTTACAAACTATTTATTTATGTACAAGTACTTAAAAAACGGCCGAGGCAAAGTAGCTATTAATGTCGCTGGTAAAAACATAAATACATATTGTATAATAGCAACCTACATGCAAAGACTTATCAATCTTTTATATACACACAGATATTTAAATTTTATATTTAACTACTATAATAATTCATATGTAACCAAATAACAATAATAACCAACAAAAACTACGTAATATAATGTAATTATACCTGTTTATACCATTCATTTAATCTGTTTATAATCTGTACAGACTACAATAGATAAAAGTAGTTTATAATCTGTGCCCGCCCTCCGGTCGCGCGGGAGGGTCGAGTTTCGCGCCATTTGGCCAACCGGCCGTGTAATAGCTCTGTGGGATGAACTCGTACTGAAATGATTTAGAAATTGCATTTTACTTTATATTAGTGATTTATAATTGTATAGAAAATGTAATATTATATATACTTCCTTACTTACCTTAAAAAACCTAAGACATTAGGAAGATACCTCGTGATGGTGTATGTGGAATTTATCTACTAGCATTTAGTGGCGTAAATATACCGTTCGAGACGCGTGGCACATTCACCGGGTGAGTTTACAGGATAATAAATAAAAATCGGATTGTATGTACTATCAAAATTCCTAAATATACACTACAAAAGGGTGAAATATTCACTAAAATGGTTAAATATACACAAAATTTTTGGTCGTCAAACTTGTATCAGTATATCTTTGTCGAACTTTTTTAATTCGGTCGTCCAGCTTGAACTATGATAGGAATTAACGAACTAAATGAACGAACTGCGAACTATTCTACTCTGACCGAGGGCCTCTTCCGGGTCGGGGCCCGTGGCATTTTGCTAACTTGCCACCCTGTAGGTACGCCACTGTGCAGGGATATAAAAATAGTTAACATTTTATACTATGTCTTTAAGTAATGGTTGGTTATTCAGGTAGATTGATTCTAATCAATAAAGTTGAATGAAAAAAAAGATTTTAATGAAGACACAGTCATGGTACATTGCATAGTCGTTATATTCATTAAATTATGCTATATTTTCCCGGTACTTAAACCTAAAATTTGATTTATAGGAATTGTTGTCTATTTGTCTATATAGCAAGTAATAAAGAAGCACCTGGGGATTATGACAAATTGTTACACAAACATATTCGGTGCTGACAGTACTGGGCAAGTTCTTACTACAAAAATGAGTAGAAGTTTGTGGAAAAAAATAAGAAAACATTTTGATATAAAGCTACTTTTAAATATAAAATATACACAATTAACATATATGTATTCCTACTTCACTTAATTAACATAAATATTAATTTAAACAATTTCCAGTGTACGTCTCCCCTAAAATCCCTGATGTACCACAGCTACTGGCATTGTCTATTTGAATTTAGAATAAGCCAGCTCGAAATTTGAATTGAGATGTTTGTTTTCGATTCGATGGTTTAATTCGATTCGCTGCGGAAGCTGTTAGCGTAACAAGGAGTTTGAATTTCGAATGCGCTGCGCGAATTCTGATTGGCTGTGGGGTTTATTCCAAGTTTTAGTTTTTGAATTTGGTTTGTCTGCGCGATGGAAAAAAATAGGTATGGAGTATCATTTTGAATATGGAAATTGATCTTATAGGTATTTTCTTCTGAATGCGCTCGTACTTTTGTGATTTTGTAAAGAAGTGTTTCATTTTAAGTGGACTTTTATCATTTGATTTTAACGTCGAAAATCTTAAATTTATAAACTAGAGCTATATATATGTTACTCAGGTTTCAAAAGTAGGTACTACAACATGTTAAGAGCTTACAGCCTTGCACCTAGTTGCTACTTACTCGTCAACCCATTATAGTACCTACTATTGTTGGGAGTATGTGTATCCGCATATTGAGTGCGTTTTCAGGCTATAGGTACGCCATCGCGCTGGCCAAGTGCGAATTTTTAAACGTTTCGCATTTTTGAGAGGGTTTTTTTAAAACTCCGGTGTGTAGGTTTCCTCACGATCTTCTTCACCATAAAGCAGTGATAATTAATTTCTAATACACATTATTTTAGAGATACAGTGGTGGGCCTGGGGGTGTAACCTCGTACCCTTTTTTTCGCGGGGGAATCCTTCAAAAGGTACCCGACGCCGTGAGAGCGACGCAGGGTTATGTGGGATTTTTACCGCACTAAAACCCCCCCGGTGGCCGTCCTCGGCGCTATAAAGAGGACTCCGGGACCTCCAAAGGACTGCAGCCGGAATCCTCTGAGCGCGTTGCCCCATCGGGCTCCTGTCAGATGGGCGGCTGGGCCCACCGCTCCACTTAGTCTTTACGGCGGTATGCGACCACACATACCGCCGTCCTCCCCGGTATCGCCTGGCTGGACGCTTCAAGCCCCCACTCTAGCCGCCCGCAACCCCGGAAGGCCCTTTTAGTTGCCTCTTACGACAGGCAGGGGATACCGTAGCCCTATAATAATCCCAGAACTACAGGGACGAACTTCGGACGCTGGATTGAGTTTTAGAGTTTCAATCATTAAGCTATCACTTCGATACGAACATTAAATTTTAAGCGTTCCGTAAACCACTGACTAAACCCTATAAAACGCCCTAAGCATTAGTAGCTACTCTTCCAATTGCTTCGACTAAACATCGTTCTACCAGCCATTTTAGGTTGATCTGCTTTGTCTTAACATTCTCCAACATAAACTGACCCGTAAATCCTTATTACTCTCAAGCTACGAGGGCTTACTTTATACTGGATGTGTTAAAATTAAGTATTTGTCTAAAGAAAATACGCTTATTATCCGGGCAATTTGTATTGAAGGAGATCTGATTAAATTGGTAGTTTATTTATCCTTTAAGTATATTTCGAGATAAAGCTTATTATACGAGATTGAGTATTTTAGACCTTATTCTGTGAGAAGTAGTATGGTTTTAATCGACCTAAAGATTAGTGGCTACTGCCGCCTATGGACTCCTGTCAGTGACTCCCAAAAGTATGACGTACCTGTATTTTTTATCTGACTGTAGTAGCAAACGAGCATGCAGTCCACCTGATGGTAAGTGGTCACTGCCCATGGACATCTGTAATCAATTACATACAGAACATGGGTTCTATCTGAAGTCAATCACAGATGCGTTGCTACACCCGAGAACCATGGTCGCCTCGTATAAAAGTGATCGCGGAGACTCAGTACCTTATGGATTAAGTAAGGACATGCTATGCGCCTATCAGTGTTGCCAACTCTCAAAAATGTATTCCCCTAAAGTCTTCATTATAAACCCCTAAAATCCCCCATAATGAATTATTAATTGGAATTCTTCCTGGCAACCTGACTTGACGACGAAAAAAAAAGGTCTTCGGGTAGTGCATGACGTTTTTTTTTCCTTTTTTTTCGTCGTGAGGCATTGATTATATAGACTGGCGGGGAGATTTCTCATTAAAAACACCTATATGTTGAAATTATAAAAACCCCTGAAAATACCCCTAAAAATTTTACACCCCTAAAAAATCCCCATCCTACTTGAAAATCCCCTAAATTTGGGGAAAAAACCCCTAAGTTGGCATCACTGGCGCCTATCCACCGCGAGTCATAACACAGCAGAGTTGCTTTTGGTAAGCTTTAACGACACACTAGACATTATGATCTTTTGATGGTATTTAATGAACAGAAGATTGATTAACTGTTTTTTTTTTTATTTGACTGAAGTAGCAAACGAGCATGCAGTCCACCAGATGGTAAGTGGTCACTGCCGCCCATGGACATCTGTTATCAACTTCATACAGAACATGGATTCCATCTGAAGTCAATCACAGATACGTTGCTACTCCCGAGGACTATGATGGTCGCCTCATGTGAAAGTGTGCCGGCAACCACACCCTTCTATCTCGCGCAAGAAATGCTTCTCGCTAGAAATAGGTGTGGCGGTGGTACTTCCCCGGTCGAACTACACTGGTTCTACCACCTTGAAGAATTTTAGATAATGGACCACCACCACACATATTTCTAGCTTGAAGCAGTTCTTGAATTTCGACGGGTCTGGTTTCCGGATATGGAGCCTAGGGTTAGCGCCATGCCTATCATATTCATACTAATATTATAAAGGCGAAAGGTTGTGAGTGTGTATGTTTGTTACTTCTTCACGTCTAAACGGCTGGAGCGATTTTCATGAAATTTGGTAGAGAGTTAGCTGACACTCTGGATTAACATATAGGCTATTTTTTACTGTGATAAAATGTCTTATTCCCACGGGACAATCGATACATCTATCTTTTAACGCGGACGAAGCTGCGGGTTTAAGCTGATCTTAAATACATATAAGTAGGTTTTTAGTAGGTATTTATTATTAGTGGCAACAGAAATACATCATCTGCAACTTTCAGTCTCTGTCTTCCGTTTAGCTATCATGGTTCATGAGATGCTCTGGTGATACACAGACGTACTGACAGCTGGACAGATAGACAGACGAATAACGGAGTCTTAATTGGGTCCCGTTTTTACCTTTTAACTACGGAACCTTTAAAAAATGAAGATCTCTCAGATATTTAAAAACCCGACATTTTACTTCACTTAACAAGACACCAATTCGCACTTGGCCAGCGCGGTGGACTATGGCCTATAACTCTCATTCCCTAGAGAAGACGTGCCCAGCAGTGGGACAATAATGGGATGAAGACGAACACGACACAAAAACTTTTATTTTATTTTTATTTTATTTCAGTCACAAAATCCACAGCTCTTAGTTTAATAGGTTACAAGTCATATGTACAAGTCTTACAGCCGATTTACATTTTATACACTAAACTTGCAATTAAAACGGCAGTCACCAAGTTAGGCTTATATTCAAATTCTTAATTTAATGTACTTAGCATTACTTGCAACACTACAATCCTATTACCAAAACAATCTAAAAAAAAATACATCAAACGACAACATGATAAATTCATAAAACCGCACTCATAAAGGGATTGGCTTAACAACTGGCAAAATACCAATTTTATGGACCCATCAGATGCGGTGTCCCGGGGGACGCTGATGGGACGCTGGGGAGGGGGACAACCCGAGTGCATCACTAGTTAATGACTATAAACACTAGTTAAATGATTGAACGCGCTCATGCATTCTGGGGTGATTTCTGGAGTGATTTTGGTGCTATGCGCTTTTAAATTTTCGCTTTTACAAGCTTTTTAGGGTATGCTATCAGTGGTTTCATCCGCCTTAAAATCTTATCTATACTAATATATAAAGCTGAAGAGTTTGTTTGAACGCGCTAATCTCAGGAACTACTGGTTCGAATTCAAAAATTCTTTTTGTATTGAATAGACCATTTATCGAGGAAGGCTTTATCCTATATAACATCACGCTGCAACTATTAGGAGCGAAGAAATAATGGAAAATGTGAAAAAAACGGTGAAAATTATTCATCCTTAAGTGCTTCTGTTGCGTGCGCAGCGAAAACGGTACAAGATACCAAAAATATATGTATGAAAGAATTATTTCTCTTGAAATGATCTAAAAAAATATCCAGGACGGTATATGTCTATGTTTTAAGATTAACTCACTAGAACCGTTTTCATGGTAATCAAATTCGGTCGAAATTAGTTAAGAGTTGTATCAACGTAATAATATTAATCTTTGTCCAAATAAATGTGTTGTTGATTAAGAGTATTTAATCACTACATAGTATAAAACAAAGTCGCTTTTCGCTGTCTGTCCCTATGTATGCTTAGATCTTTAAAACTACGATACGGATTTTAATGCAGTTTTTTAATAGAGTGATTCAAGAGGAAGGTTTTTTTGTATAATACATGTACCTATAATACATGTATTAATGAAATACTGATAATTTTAGATTTTTGACTTTAAGGCGGAACGAAATTCGCCAACTTGTGACATATAAGTATTTGCTAATGTCCCTGTAGCCTCGGGGTCAGAATAGGGCTACGGTATCCCCTGCCTGTCTTAAGAGGCGACTAAAAGGGGCTTCCGGGGTTGCAGGCGGCTAGAGTGGGAGCTCGAACCGTTCGGTCAGGCAATCCCGGGAAGGACGGCGGTATGTGTGGTCGCATACCGTCGTAAAGACTAGACGGAGCGGTGGGCCCAGCCGCCCATCTGGGAGGAGCCCGATGGGGCAGCGCGCTCGGAGGATTCCGGTTGAAGTCGTTTCGAGATCCCGGAGTCCTCCTTTTCAGCGCCGAGGACGGCCACCGGGGGGGTTTTAGTGCGGTAAAAATCCCACATAACCCTGCGTCGCTCCCACGGCGTCGGGTACCTTTGGAAGGTTTCCCCCTCGAAAAGAAAAAAAAAAAACAAAAAAAAGTATTTGCCAATAAAATAGTGTTTCTTCACTATATTATGTGCATGTATTATACATTAAAACCCTCCTCTTGAATCACTTAATATTAAAAAAAAATGCATTAAAATAGTTATAAAGAAATAACCATACATAGGGACAGACAGCGCGAAGCGACTTTGTTTTATACTATGTAGTGATGTACAAACGCGCAGAACTTTCTTTAATAATACCTTTAAACGAGTATTGTTTATATGTGTACGTATATATATATATATATATATATATATATATATATATATATATATATATATATATATATATATATATATATATATATATATATATATATATATAACTACGTATAGGTACTATGCATACTACACTCTTACACTCTTAGGTACGGGCCCCGCGGCCCAACACATACAATTTATACTTTATTACCTTTGCTATCCAGAAAAGTTTATTTGTAACAGTTTAATTTTATTTACCCTTAAGGCAAACTATGACCGTCCTGTGAGTACCTATTAGCTGCAGGCCCCGCGCAGTTTTAATCCGGCACTATCTTTTTTTTTTTTGTTTTCGAGGGGGAAACCTTCAAAAGGTACCCGACGCCGTGGGAGCGACGCAGGGTTATGTGGGATTTTTACCGCACTAAAACCCCCCCGGTGGCCGTCCTCGGCGCTGAAAAGGAGGACTCCGGGATCTCGAAACGACTTCAACCAGAATGCGCCGAGCGCGTTGCCCCATCGGGCTCCTCCCAGATGGGCGGCTGGGCCCACCGCTCCGTCTAGTCTTTACGACGGTATGCGACCACACATACCGCCGTCATTCGCGGGATTGCCTGACCGAACGGTTCGAGCTCCCACTCTAGCTGTCTGCAACCCCGGAAGCCCCTTTTAGTCGCCTCTTACGACAGGCAGGGGATACCGTAGCCCTATTTTGATCCCGGAGCTACAGGGCGTAATCCGGCACTATCTTAGTTATACTTGAAGAAACGAAAAAGATTAAAAATATTATTTATTTCTTCATTGTTTATTAATATGTTTATTAATATGTTTACGGTATGTTGTATATGTATGTTATTAAATAAATTATAAATAAATATCTAGCAAGCCGTTTAATATTTCATTTGGATATATCTATGTCTAAACTATTTTACATATTTGTAAAAACCAAAGTGGTAAACATAATCATACATGCGTCCGCAAACAGGGATCGTGTTACATGGTTAACGCACCCCTACCTATCCATCCCTAATAAATGAACAAGTTTGGTTAGTAACTTGGTTAGTTTAAAACAAACAATTTCAAAGTTTCCATAAATATAATTAATCTCTTAATCTATATATTAATACGTGAAGCAAAACTTTTTACATACTTGCCGCGGACGGAGTAGTATAAAATTTTGCACGGTTATAGTTGACGTAGAGAAGGAGTACGGACTGCTAATATTTTTTTCAAAAAATGCATGTCGGCGCGACACCGCGTATTTATGAAAAATACGTCACCGAAAATAATTACTTTAGTTAGTTTATAGATCGAAAATTGTTTATTAAATTAGCAATATTTAGTGATTTTTAGAATTGTAATTAAGTTTACCCTCCATAAATTTGTTATTGTCACCTCATCAAACATTACTATAAAAAGGTTAGCGCCTGCCGGTAAAAAAAAGATTCTTGTTTAACTGTCGAAGCGATCGGGCCTCCTCAATTGTGAATAAATCGAAGAAGAACTCTTGTGTTTTACTTGAAATCTTCAACAATGGACAGTAATGAAGACCCCGACCATCCTGATATCACATTCACTTCGTTATGTATATACATACATAAAATCAACCTAAAAGACATAACACACACTATCGTGTATTTGTCACGAACACATAAATAATAAACGAAATAAAACATTCAATCTCTTACTATGAAAACACAAAACTTCAAAAATGTCAGTTGTCTTTTTCAAAATACCCGCTATAGCCTTTAAATGAAGCGTTATCACCTTACCTTTCGGGTGTATTAAAAACTTAAAAATTAATAAAATTTAATTTAATTTGGGAAATACTTTGGACAATTTCAAGTTTAGTTTTTGAGTTGAATTACGGTCGAATTTCGACCGTTGCGATGGACTAGTGTAGTTAATTAGTAGACGGAGCGGTGGGCCCAGACGACCATCTGAGAGGAGCCCGATGGGGCAACGCACTCAGAGGATTCCAGTTGCGTTCCTTTGGTGATCCAGGAGTCCCCTTTGTAGCGTCGAGGACGGTCACCGAGGGGGGGGAGGGGGTTCCCGCCGTTAAACGTGGCCATAGCAGGAGGAGCTGCGGGACTAAGCTAGTTTTATTCAGAATTTTGAAAAAAATCTGATGCCACATCTCCATGAGCGTTAATGAACTTGCAATTAGGACTGCAAGCTCGCTTGATAGGTACTATTTCATAAAAGATAAGCATCTACTTCACAAAAAAACATATAAGACATAATATCACAGGTATAGATAAAAGTTATCCTGCAAAATATTCGCAACAACGACGCAAAACCATGCGTAATCAATAATACTCGGAAAACAAGCGTATTATACAAAAGGTATTGAATAAATAGCAAAAAAATGGCAGACGCCGCTAAAAAAAGCTGTCTATACTAAACAATGGCGTAGTCGGCCGCCCCGACAAAGGAACCGATGCTAGATAAATGATATTTCATATCCATCGTGCTGCGTTGGGGTCCAAGAGAAGGGCTATAGCGGAAATATTAAACTTAAAACGCTTTCTACACGCATAGCCCCACAGTTGATTTTATCCTGTCTGTCTGACGCTAAAAATACACAAACAGAAATAATTCAGATATCCGTCTGGCCGGGAATCAAACCTGGAACCCATTGCGTGTCATACCGGTATGGTAACCGCACCGCCACGCGGGTCGACATGTATTTATTTATTTATACAGACTTACGTCTATCTTTACAGGTAATACCCAATACGATAGCGTAGGCAATTTATATAAATTATATAAAATAAATAAATATAATTTATATAAACACCAAACGGAAATATTTAAACACAAAACTCATTTATAAACAATTTTTTGCGTTAATGACTTAAGAAATCACTTTTTAGCTTACATGTTCATATGTATGATACAAAATTGCCAGGATATTGCATTTGTATATTTGCAGTAACAACCCATATAATTGATACGGGTTTCTTTTGGAAATGGAGAAAACGTTATAAATAATCTTACACAAAGAGAAAGGACTATAAATCTTGCAACGAAAATGTCTAGATTCTACGGGGATGAATAAAAGTGCAGTTGCATACCATTGATTTAAATAATATAGAAAATACTTTTGCGAACACTTCGCTTTTAAAACATAAACATATTTATTGCCAATTGAAGCACTCAAGATTGAGTTACTATTGTATCATAGAAAAGAAATTCAATAAATTGAAAAAATCTGTATTAATATTTTTCTTAAAGGTTCCATGTTTAAACAAATAGCATATTCTTTTCATTATGAATAATATAATTATTAAAAATAAGTCTGCTACCGCTTATCGCATGGCGCGGAGAGAGAGGGAGCGTTAAGGGTGCTTCATACGAGTTATTAGCTCTTTTGTGGAGTGCGTCTATATTTCACGCTTCAGAGCGCGGGAGTGGCCGGAATTTGTTATTGTGACCGGCTTTAATGGCCGGCTTTATAGTTGCTCTGACGGCTCTATAACTCTATGCCCGTTGATCTGTGGTCACTGGGGACGTTATTATGGATATTTAATTATGGTTTGTTTTGTCTGTTGCTTTTCGTCTTACGTGAAGAATTATTCTGTCTTCTGTATTTTGAAGCTTGCATAGCTTTTATCGCGGGCTTTGAGCCCGGCGACCCAATCAAGAAATTCCGTAACGAAAAAACCTAACATTCCGCCTACCATGAAGCGCGGCCGAGCGTTCGCTTAACGTGTACATACATGTATACGGTACGACAGTACGACAATAAAAATGCAATAGCTTTACCGCGGCAGTCCCCGAGTGCCGCACGTTTTTTTTTTCTATTTGTGGTATATTGGTGGTAAGGTAAGATTTATAAAATTTTCAATATTTATCCGGAGCTAAGGATGTATCTCTGATTCAAACTGGGTTTTTAGTCGATATTAAATTGGAACATAGTATACGTGGCATTTTATTTTTAATGCGTAATTATTCCCCATTGTTAAATATCTACAATTGTCTAATTTACCGGCATTACCTACAGCAGGTTGTACAAAAAATATGGTTTCAAGTTTATATTTTTTCAACCGGCATCCACTAAACATTTCGTTTAAGATCTAACAGAAGCCAATCTTTCAACTCGAGTACACAAAAATAAAATATAACGGACAGTCCGTTAAGGTACAAAAAATAAACCCAGCGATCTTAACTAAAATAAACGGATTGAGTGCGGTTAATTTCACCAAACAGGAATCAATGGCGCGGAAAATCGCAAATTTTGTCTATGGTTCAAAGATGGCCGCTTGACAGATGCAAAAAGAGCGCCAAACCCTTTGGGATCTGTCAAACGGCAGCAGATGGCGGTAATTTGCAATTTGGTCGATTTGTTGACAATTTCATTGTAATTTACTGTCCTGTGATAATTGTTTCGACAGCTGAACAGTACACTACTAATAGTGATCAATCAATTTAGTTATTGTAGGAGATTAATTGTACCACCGCGTTGATAGCGTTCTAGTTTAAAATTTAGTCTCTCAATCTTGAGCCCTGAGATTCAATCAAATGAAATCGAGAAAAATTAGACCTTGAGTGAGGTTTTTTGAGTTATTTTTTTATAAACATGGAGTAGGACACGTAAGTGGTTACTGCCGCTCATGGACATCTGTAAGCAACTTTCTGCAGAACAGGGTATCTGTGTGAAGTCCAGGCGCGTTGGTACTTCCTAAGACAAAGCCGCCTCATAAAAGTGTGCCGACAACCACACATATATAACGAAGTGAATGAGTGATATCACGAAGGCCAGGAGTCATTAATACTGTCCATTCTTGAAGATTTCAAGTAAAACGCATTAGTTATTCTTATTTCATATATTCAAAGTTGAGGAGGTCCGGTCGCTTCGACGGTTAAACAAGAATCTTATAATATCGGCGTTCGCTCGCCTTTTAAATAAAATCGCGTGAGGTGACATTAACACATTAATGGAGGGTAGACTAAATTACAATTCGAAAAATCACTAAATATTGCTAATTTAATAGACAAACAATTTTCGATTTTTAAACTAACTAAAATCATTGTTTTCGTCAATGTTTCATAAATACGCGGTGTCCCGCCGACATATTTAAAGCGATCTTAACCAAATTGTAATTTTCGTCTGACTGTCTATAAATACAAAGGTACCTATATCCACGTATCTGCCTATAACCTGAAAATTTGCCTAACCCAAGCCCCGCAAATCTCTACAAAGCCCCCTTTAATAACGTTACTTTGACGGCGCGTAGATTTTTTGCAACCCATTTGCTCGCACTTTTTAATTCTTTTGACGTTGGCTTCTGGCACGCGGGGATTACAGAGAATGTGCACTGGCTGAAATGGATCAGTTATGGATTTAAAAAATATTTTACAGATACATAAAAAGTTTACGGACCATAGAGAATAGAGAATCTTTTTCATTATGGGACTTTAGATTGAAATAATCTTTATATATAAAAAATATTGTTTGTCGCTAGCTGAAAATGGATCTGATAAGGGCTTAAAAATATTTTACAGGTAGGTATATGAAAAGTTTGCGGAGTATTGGGATATTTTTTTTTAATTAAATGCATTTGATCATGTGATCTTTAGCAAAGTTGTTGTGCATGAGCCCACAAAGGCTTCTGTTTTATGTCTGTATCTATAAAGTATAGATTTTATCAAATCATCAAATTTGTATTATATTAATACAAATTTAAGGGCTATGAATATTAAGTATTTAATTACTTTTATCAATGCTAGACCAAATACAGTAGGTACTTTATCATTTATTATTATTTATTCCATTTTTTTTTGTTTTCTGTGCTCTTTACTAATGAGTATGTTTGTCTTCCAATTTGCACTTGATTAATGCGGTGGACTAAAACTTTCTCGTTCTGAGAAGACACGTGCCGTGGGTTTGATCGACTTGTATAAGAGGTTTTCGAGTTTTTAAGTTTTTCAAAAAATATTTGTAACACCTTTCACTTTTTATAGCGTATCATACCGTATCATAATTTCGTATTACAGATGATACAAGTACCCAGACTCGACAAATATATTATTATACAATCTGCTAGGATTACAACCCGTAACTCAATTTAAATTATTATTACTATGAACTATTTTAGGTATTTTAGGTTATCAAACATTTATCGTTATATTTTGGTCGGACGGTGTGTAAAACCTTTTCAGTCATAGATGCGTTGTGGGTTGTCCTAAAAGTATCGATGATTTTTAAAAAAATCCCTAGTGTAGTACGAGTTTTCTGCATTAAAGTTTAAGATAAAGTCGATATTTGAACGATTTAAAATTAAATTACCGCCTCGCAAACGCTTCCTGCGAAAATGTTTGCGCATTGTCAGGAAGTATTATAATTATATTATAATATTATTATAATCAGGAAGTAAAACCTAAAACTCTCTCATTCTGAGAGAAGACCCGTGCCCAGCAGTGGAACGATAATGGGTTGGTCCAATCGTTTAAATAAATCGTAATTAACTTGTACTAATGGCTATATGATTAATATATAGCCAAAATGTTGAAACAAATTTTAACCCACGTGGCGGAGCAGTTTTCGTACTGGTGTAACGCGGAATGGGTTCCGGGTTCGATTTCCGGCCAGACAGGTATCTAAATGATGAGTTTAGATTCATGTTCTGGGTGTGGGTGTTTGTGTATTCGCCTTCTGTGTTTCCATGGCACCCACGACACAGGAGAAAATCCTAGTGTGGGGCTATGAGTGTAGCAAGCATGTGAGCGCGTATGTGTTTTGTTAGATCAGCAGTTAAGATAAATAGGTCCTCTTTAGTCACGATGATTAAATTGTTAAAAAGGTTTTTTTCACTACTGGAAACTAATAACATCTCTGAAAAGTCCAACTAAATTAGTCACAGAAATCAATCGTGTTTCAATATTCTTATCATGTGTTACAAACCAACAAGTAGCTTGCCTGGGGACACTACTGTTAAACTCGTGACTACATTAGTTATAAACATCAATAAGAATCTATATAATGATTGTATTTAAATTGATCGTGCTATGTTATTATAAATATCATAAATCAATAGAAGTCGCATCATAAATAAATGGTTATATAAATAAATATTATAAATGCATATATTTAATTTTATATAATGTAATAGATTAATAGTAATGTTTTTGTCTCTGTGACGGTTTCCTTAACGCCTGCCATTTTTAGTATAAAAGGGAGGGTATTATCGTAATATGGATCATTCTAATAATTCGCAAGTGTAAGACGTTACTCTGTCCGAATGTATTCTGAAATTGTATACGTGTAAAATCGTGAGAATATAACAATGTTGTACATAATGTGTCGTTTACTTTGGCCATCCAATTCTACTTCTGTAACACATGCGAGTCCATTTGCTAATCAATAACAAAATGAACCACAAAAGCTGAATATCGACATTCGATACCAGCACTAGGCAGACATCATATTTCATTTTATCATTTCACCAATCCTTTGGCGAAACCATACTTTTAGAGTCTTTTTAATTCGTTTTGCTGTGATAACTCCGGGGTTTTATTATTCGTCGAATATTACTCGGATGCAGTGGGCTTCGGCACTCCGGGTTTGCACTCTGATTTAGACATTTTTGGGGTTGGAGTTATGATTTTGCGGTAATCTTGTACGAAGATAGAGCAGTGATAGCCTAATAGTTGAAACTTGCCCTCTCAATCGGGATGTCGCAGGTTCATATCCAGGCTCGCACCACTGATTTATGTGCGTATTATAAATTAATTATCACTGCTTTTCGGTGAAGGAAAACATCGTGAGGAAACCTACACACCCGAGAGTTCTTAAAAAAAAAAAAGTTCTCGGAGGTGTGTGAAGTCCACCAATTCGCACTTGGCCAGCGCGGTGGACTATGGCCTATAACTCTCTCATTCTGAGAGAAGACCCGTGCCCAGCAGTGGGACATTAATGGGTTGTCGAGTTGTACGAAGATGAGAATACTGCAATCCTTAATGAGAGTACAATTGACTTGAATGAAGGTAGAACCAGTGTAGTCCGACCGGGGAAGTACCACCGCCACACCTATTTCTAGCGTGAAGCATTTCTTGCGCGAGATGGAAGGGTTGGTTGCCGGTACACTTTTATATGAGGCGACCATCACAGTCCTTGGGACTAGCGGCGCATCTGTGATTAAATACAGATAGAACCCATGTTCTGTATGAAGTTGATTACAGATTTCGCAGGGTGGCAGTGACCACTTACCAGGTGGATTGAATGCTCGTTTGCTACTTCAGTCAGATATAAAAAAACTTACTTGAAAGGTCATGAAAATGGCCAAATTGGACATGGATGGATTGCCCTAAAGTTTTCAATTCTTTTCTTGCTACGTGAATCTGATTCAACCCTCCCTTTTAAGATCGACGCGACGACCCGCGTGGCGCAGCGGTGACCATACCGGTGTGACGCGCAAAGGGTTCCGGGTTCGATTCCCGGCCAGACAGGTATCTGAATGATGAGTTTAGATTCATGTTCTGGGTCTGGATGTTTGTGTATTCGTCTTGTGTGTGTCCATGGTACCCACGACACCACGACAGGAATTTTTCCTAGTGAGGGGCTAGGAGTGTAGAAAGCTTGTGATAAAGGGTGTTTTTATTTAAAAAAAATCGAAGTCGCGATATTCAAAAATTATACAACCTTTGTCACTCTGCAAACTGAGTCAATTTCGACGATATGTCATATGTCACAATCCGTCACGCCGTTCCGGCTTTATTGCGTACCAAAAGAAATAGACATAGATACAAACACGCACACATACATACGCTCGAAAAACATTACCTTCTGTCTGACTCGATGGGTAAAAAGATTAGCACCCCGCTTACACCCTAGACATCAGTACGGGGTATTTTACGTGGATTAAGCATTTAATCCGACAGCATTACAGGTAATATCCGCACGTAAATATCACTTAGGTGTTCATTAGGGTAGAGTCGGGTGTGTGAGGGTCTGCGTCGTGAGAGTGAGTGAGAGTACAGTGAGTGAGAGTAGATTCTTGAGAATGAATGAGGGTAAGTCTACTCTGAGAGTAAGTGAGGGTAGAGTCGTAAAATAGGGTGAAAATAGAGTATGAAAGTGAGTCAAGGGTGAGTCATGAGAGTGAATTGGAGTAGAGTCCTAAGACTGGGTGAAAATAGAGTGTGAGAGTGAGTGAGGGTAGAGTCGTAGGACTGGGTGAAAATAGAGTGTGAGAGTGAGTGAGGGTAGAGTCGTAAGACTGGGAGAAAAAAAGGGTGAGAGTGAGTGAGGGTAGAGTCGTAAGATTGGGCGAAATAAGTGTAAGAGCTAGTCAGGGTAGAGCCATTGAAGTGAGTGAGAGAAGATTAGTGAGAGCAAGCGACTCTCTCACAACTACCCAGTTGTGAGAGTGAGTTATGCTAGTAGTTTGGAGACGGCAGTTTTCTTGTATGAACTATGTTTAAATGAAGAGCGTGTGGCGAACCTGTCATCGCTCTGACAGGTTCCGGGATCGATGCTCGGCCGGGATGGGCCAGACAGAAATCTGAATGAATTTGGACTTATATTCTGTCTAGGTGCTTGTGTTGTGTTTGGGTTTCTGATCTGGGTCTATGAAGTATGTTTGAGGAATGAGCCACATAGATAAGCGGTCTGCAGTATGACAGTTTCTGTGATCGAAGATTTCGGTGTAAGTGTCTGTTGCCGTCGCTGTCGTATGCAACCTTAGTCCTCGAGGGTAGCAACGCATATGTGATGACTTCAAATCACATATAAGTCCTCTCCTATACGAAGTTGCGGTGGTAACCACTAACCATCAGGTGGTTTAAACAGATGTTGGAACAAATGTCGCTCGATCGGGGAGTTACCATCGCCTATTTCTAGACTGAAGCAGTTTTTGTGTTTCGGTGGAAGGGTATAGTTGTGGAGAAGCAACACATCTGTACAGACGTCAGATAAAATGTGAAGTTATGTGCAGTTGCTCACCATCTTGCCATCTGGTGCATGCTCGTTGGCTACTTCAATACGTTTGTTTGATAGTTTTGAAATATATCACAATTTTACTAGCTGATTCCCGTAGCGTCGACCGCTTTGATCACCATAATAATAAGTACCTTATGTCGTTAGAGAATAGTTCAGGCAAGCACAGACCGAGATCCAAATTAACCTAATGTGTAAACATAGTTCATACAAGAACACCGCCGTCTCCAAACGACTACCATAACTCACTCTCACAACTGGGTAGTTGTAAGAGAGTCACTTGCTCTCACTAATCTTCTCTCACTCACTCTCATGACTCTACCTTGACTCACTCTCACTCTCTTTTTTTACCCAATCTTACGACTCTAACCTCACTTACTCTCAGAGTAGAGTTACCCTCACTCACTCTCATCACTGTGTCCTCACTCACTCTCACGACTCTGCCCTCACACACCCGACTCTACCCTAATGAACACCTAAGTGATATTTACGTGCGGATATTACCTGTAATGCTGTCGGATTAAATGCTTAATCCACGTAAAATACCCCGTACTGATGTCTAGGGTGTAAGCGGGTGATAATCTTTTTACCCATAGCGTCAGACAGAAGGTAATGTTTTGCGAGCGTATGTATGTGTGCGTGTTTGTATCCGTCTATTTTTTGTCACGCGATACAGACCAAACGGCTTGCAACAAGCTTTAGTTTAAAATTAAATAGTATGATACAACAAAACGATGGTTTTGACTACTACAAAAGTTATTTTTCCTTTTCAGGGCATTGAATTAAACATTATTTTTTAAATATTATTTTATTATTACGGTTATCTAACTTATCAATAAATAAGTCGACCCAAACTACTAATATATTTAAAAAATATTTCAAATGACCACTAATTCCTGAGTCATCCCTTTTAAAGTTATCTTTGTGGGTTGTGGGCATTAGAATAAAAATACAATTAAACATTAGGGGTAAGCATGTTTTGACCGCTCATATTAATTCCATTGGGCCGTTAAAATAATAAATGCTACACATCATAAGCCCTTTCTTGAGGGTTTTATGGGTCTGGTTATATGCATAGACCGATAAAAAAAAATATGACGAAGACATGTGTCTTCGTCAATTTTTTTTTATTTCATTGAAGAAGCAAACGAGCATGCAGTTCCACTGATGGTAAGTGGTCACTGCCGCCCATGGACATCTGTAACTTCAAATAGAACATAGGTGCTATCTGAAGCCAATCACAGATGCGTTGCTACTCCCGAGGACTATGATGGCCGCCTCATATAAAAGTGTGCCGGCAACCACAACCTTCCATCGTAACGCAAGAACTGGTTCACGCTAAAAATAGGTGTGGCGGTGGTACTTCCCCGGTCGAATTACACTTTCACGCCGTTTGGATTCAAGCGCGTGCCAATAAATAGACAATCACACGAACAGACTCGAAAAATAATCGAAAAATAAAGACCGTCTAACGCAAACAGGTAAAAAGAAATTAATTGAATGAATAATTATTAAAAAAACTAAATACTTGACTTCAAATTTAGTTTTAGCGATATGGTTTTTAGTTTTCCTAATAATGTCTAGAAACACACCATCAAAGAATTTTAATTAGTACAAATTCTTAAATCATCCAATTCCGTTGCAGACGGCTAGTGACCATGAAAAAGGGCATTAGAATAAAAATCCAATTACAATTCGGGGGTAGCCATGCTTTGACGGCGCGTGGTAGATTACCATCCGCTCTGATAACTGATCGGGGCACTAAAATTATGGACTTAGGAACTTTAAATTCAAAGGCCGAAAGTACCCGTCAAGTAAGCGAAAAGATACACTTCAGATAGCTATCTGAAGTGTGCGTAGTGAATTTTAATTCACTGATTAATATGTTTATATTTTTGAAGTGAAACTTCTTTATCGGGGTTGGAAAAAAATTTAGTGTAACATTTTTTCGTTACGCGCCATCTTTTTCCGTTACGCGCCATCTTTTTATTCCATTACGCGCCATCTTTTTCTTATCCCTACCACGCGTGATATTAGATAGATTATTATAGATTAGATTATTAGATAAAGTTTAATAAAAGCCTTTTATTAAACTTTATCTAATTTAACTTTATTTAACCAATTTCTGTAAAGTTGCATATAGTAAATTATTTTTTGAAACGTCATAAAGAAGTTTCACTTCTTACGAGTGTACGCTAGTACACGCACACATTTTATTTATATCAGACTGATGTAGCAAACGACATTGCGCTTCACCTAATGGTAAATGGTTACTGTCACTCATGTACATAGCAACTTCATACAGAACAGGGGTTGTATCTGTAGTCGATCACGGATGCGTTGCTACTTCCGAAGGCTGAGTTGATCGCCTTATATGTATGTGAGCCGGCAACCACACTAACACCATACTGGAGCTAACTTTTGTTACCCATGTAAAAACAAGATGGCAAATAAAAAAATACAAAAGATATACAAAGAAAAAAGACAAACCCACTGAGTTTCTTGCCGGATCTTCTCAGTTGAGGTCGTGTTCCGATCCGGTGGTAGAGTAAAAAATATATATAAATGTAACTGACAATTTGTAAGCGCCCCCGAAGGCCTATGCAAAATAAAGACATTTCATTTCATTTAATTACACCAACCAAATAGGTGTGACAGTGGTACCTCCCCGGGCAAACTACACTGGATTTACTTTATAGGAAACAGAAGCAGTCATGTTAATAAAATAATAAACAATGTTTTGAAGGTAGAACGAGTGTAGTTCGACCGGGGAGGTACCACCGCCACACCTATTTCTAGCGTGAAGCATTTCTTGCGTTTCGACGGATAGGTGTGGTTGCCGGCATACTTTTATATAAGACGACCATCATATTCCTCGGGAGAAGCAACGCATCTGTGATTGATTTCAGATAAACATTTACATATGTATATGGGCGGCAGTGACCACTTACCATCAGGTGGACTACATGCTCGTTTACTACTTCATTATTATAAAAAAAATACGATAAACAATAATGTTTGGAACAAATATTTTCATGAAATTTTAGTAGCAAACAAGTATTTAGGTCATGTCGTCCATGGTCAACAGTATGTAACATCATATAGGTTTTTGCTTAGTATGTAAATGAAAAAGACAAGGATACATTTCGCCTCTTTACAAGAACAACGTGTTATCTTAAAAACTACATGTTTATTGGAGGCTTACACAATTGTTGAGTTACACAAAATAGAATTCCTCAAAATGAACGGACTTACACAGATCTAATACGATCATTATAAATATTACCTAATGACTTACTGGCAAATTTAATAAAATACATGATAATTGGTTGCCGGCACACTTTTACATGAGGCGACCATCATAGTCCTCGGGAGTAACAACGCATCTGTGATCTGTGTGTTCTGTATGAAGTTGATTACAGATGTCCATGGGCGGTAGTGACCTCTTATCATCAGGTGGACTGCATGCTCGTTTGCTACTTCAGTGAAATAAAAAAAAATATGAAATTTAACTAAAAATGTCAATTTGTACTTGCCGCGTTTTTGTTGTGAAGAGGCAATTTGGCTGGATATTGACATCTTAGTTCACTTTCTTAGTAAAATTATTAGGATTAATAAAAATATTACACATAACAAAACATCCAAAACGTAAAAATATGAGTTCCCTTATGTCTATATAAAATTATCACTTCACTTCGGTTATCAAGTATTTTCTTAAGTTCATAGTTTACCCAGTCTCTCCAAATGTATCGTTGGATATTATCAGCTGTTCTTGTGTTGTAGATAATTAATTGTTTTAGTTGCCATAATATTTTAACGATAAATATGCTCGTGGTTGTTTTCTGTTGATAATTAGTATTTTTAAGGGCTCTGGGTACAATTGATTTTTGGACCTAATGACGGAAAAGGCATCTTCACTACATAGTATAAAAAGTCGCTTCACTACTGTCTGTCTATGTACGCTTAGATCTTTAAAACTACGCTACGGATTTTAATGGAGTTTTTAACAGATAGAGTGATTTAAGAGGAATTTTTTTATATATAATACATGCATAAGATTGTGAAGGAACGGTGATAATTATAGAGTTTTCTAATATGATGTCGTACTTTTAGGCGGAACGAAGTTCGCCGGGTCGACTAGTTTAATATAAAAGCGATTGTAAGTTGGTTTGTTACGTTTTCACACCAAAATTATTCAATTGATTACAATGAAACTTTGTACACATATTCTTAGTATTAGAAAAAACTTAGGATACTTAAAAATACTTTAAGGAAATATATATTTTGTCAAACATGATTGATTGTCAAAAACTTGAGAATCTAGCAACTTCAAAGCCTTTAAAGTAACATCTTATTGACTATTAACTTCAACGCGAACCAAGCAGAAGTGACTACATAGTCACTACATAGTACAAAACAAAGTCGCTTCGTGCTGTCTGTCCCTATGTATGCTTAGATCTTTAAAACTACGCTAAGGATTTCGATGTAGTTTTTTTAATAGATAGAATGATTCAAGAGGAAGGTTTTTATGTATAATACATGCATATTATAGCAGAGGAACACTGATAATTTTAGATTTTCGACTTTTAGGCGAAACAAAGTTGGCCGGGTCAACTAGTTAATATTATAAATGCGAAAGTTTGTGTGTTATATATGTGTGTTTGTAACTCTTTCACTCTTTATTTTTCTTTCTTTTTCTTTTTACTCTTTCTTTTCTTTAACTCCTTTTACAGATAGATGTCGTTGACATTTGGCACACGTAGTTTATCACCTAAATTAACACGTAGGCGTCCCTGTAGCTTCGGGATCACAATAGGGCTACGGCATCCACTGCCTGTCGTAAGAGGCGACTAAAAGTTGCTTCCGGGGTTGCAGGCGGCTAGAGTGGGAGCTCGAACCGTTCGGTCAGGCAATCCCAGGAAGGACGGCGGTATGTGTGGTCGCATGCCGCCGTAAATACCAGAAGGTGCGGTGAGCGTTTTACGCCCACCAGGGAAGAGCCCGAAAGGGGCATTGCGCTCGGAGGACTCCAAGGTTCCGTTGGACATCCGGTTCCGGTTCCGGAGACCTCCAAGCAGTGCTGAGGTCGGCCACCGGGGGTTTTAGTGCGGTAAGAATCCCATATAACCCACCTCGCTCCCACGACGTGGGGTACCTTTTGAAGATTTCCCCTCGTAAGCAAAAAAAAAAAGGTAGAAATGAGTGTGGCGGTGGCGTTTTCAGAATGAAACCGTATAGGCAGTGGCGTAACTACGTTCGAGGCCCTTGGCATATCCATCGGATGGGCCCTCTCTCCCCAATATAAAAACCAATACAATTTTAGAAATGCTTTGAATTTTAATACATTTTTACTTGTGTATGCAACAAAGTATGAAACAAAAATAAATCAATTTTTTTTACTAAACTTGTATAATATACTTATGTACCTATGTTGAGAGTTTGGATTCTCCTCTGAGCAGGGGCCCCTTCCGGCTGGGGGCCCGTGGCAAACTGCCGACTGTTTTTTTTTATCTAACTGAAGTAGCAAACGAGCATGCAGTCCACCTGATGGTAAGTGGTCACTGCCGCCCTGCGACATCTGTAATCAACTTCATACAAAACATGGTTTCCATCTGAAGTCAATCACAGATGTGTTGCTACTCTCGAGGAAGATAGTCACCTTATGTGAAAGTGTGCCGGCAACCACACCCTACCATTGAAACGCAAGAAATGCTTCACGCTAGAAATAGATGTGGCGGTGGTACTTCCCCGGTTGAACTACACTGGTTCTACCACCTTCAATGGCACCCTGTAGTCACGCCATTGCATAAAGGGTTCTGGTACCTCGTAAAAGTGTTTAGCACCACTTTATTTAGCTCCAAACACTCCAGTACTTAACATTGGTTAAAAGCCAGAAATCGGTGTGACGGTGATGCCACCGGGTCAAAAAGGGGCTAGCACGGGTTCTACCACCTTTTAATTCTCTAACTACATTAACAGTACCACGTAGGTACATCGACAGATGGCACCTATGTCACCATTAAAATTCAAAGGTGACAATTTCCCCTAATTTCTATCTGTTTAATTGCCCATTGCTTCTCTAATCCTCTATCTGGCCGGAAATACGAATTAATGTTTCAATTGTCATGTTGATTCCTTATCTGTGGCTCTATCTACTGTCTATGGCCAACGACTAACGTAATGGAATTAATAGATAACTTTATTATCTGTGCATCGATTGAACTATGCTTTTTATTTTTATTGAGGTTTATTTATTTTGGCGTTATTAGGGAATTACATAAATATATATTATATATAGATAGGGAATTACATAAGATATATATGTATTAGGTACATACTTTCTTAATAAATATTTTCAATAAAATCTTTTTATGTGATTTTCATTCCATAATTTCAATTACTCATAATATAGTTATGAAAACTTAGTTCGGATAAAGCTTATAACTTTAATTTAAGCTTAATATAAAAAAGGTACTTTATATAAATTATCACGAAACAAACATGTTGAAATAAACAAACATGAACTTCAAAATATGACAGAATAAAAATAATAAAAGAATATTCAAAATACCAATTGCGTATATCATAGAATCAAAGAAGTACTTAATTCAAATACAATTCGAATTCGGATACAATTCGATTTAAAAATAATTCGAATCTAAAACCCCGCTTAACATTTTGTAACTTTAGAAATTCTCTGATATTTTTAATTAAAACTGTAATACTATTGTATGAGAGTTCGTATTCGTTTATCAACAATTAACGTTTTTCGTATTCATTGCTTTGCAACATGACACGATAGTATTTACCTATACATTTTCAAAAAAGGAACTTAACGCCCAAATCGGCGCATAAATAGCGAACAAAGAGAAAAATAAACGGCTTTGTATAATTCGACAAACTTATATTTACATGTCATCTATAAACTAACAATCTTATTTTCTAAGCAATAATAATCAAAATTGAATAAAACCGTTTAATGAGAAGCAGTGATAAGTTTGTAAATAGAAAAAAACAGCTCCCTTATTTTTTAAAATGTAATTTGTAGGTTCGAATTTCGAATGCGGTTCGTATTTCAAAACATCATAGGTGTCACTGGACACTCCCTTCTATGTATGAAGGTGCTGATTTTATTTCACTACCTTGTTGCCACGGCTTTGTTTGAAAAGTATTTACGTATTTATTTATGACTTAAGATTTCATCCGCTATTAAATAGTGATACAACTTTATATTGTAATAACTTTTTATAGGCGTTATGGATTTTAGTAAAATAAAGACTTGATGTTTCCTCAAGATATGGATTATAAATATATTCCTGCCAATAAAATTGTATTTATTTAGTAAATCTGGTAAATTTAATTTAAAGGCGATCTTGATTCGATTTCAATCAAAGAAAAACAGACACACAAAAAATGAAGACCTATATAAGCTCTTGTATAAATTTATATTTACTTATTCAGAATTTTCCATACTATTATATTATTCCATATTTACACATGTAAGTGATGTACAGACACAGCAAATTTTTTATTATTATATGTAAAGATAAATGTTTTGTGTTAAATGAATGCTACGGCAATATGTTTTAGTAATAATTGAGTCAATTTTTAGTTAGAACGTGTAATGTTTTTTTTTAATTAGAAGTTTTTTTTTTACATTAGTAGTAAAATTATACTTAATCAATGATTTTACTTACGCATAATATAGGTACAGTTCTTCTCTAATTCTCTAATTTCGATACATTTAAGAGGTTAAGGTTCTTCTATTTTCAAATTCGCCTCCCTTTTTATGTAACGGATAAATATAAGAACGCGAAAAAGCTTCAATCCCTTAACCTGAGGAGAGATTAAGGGCCCGAAGCTTCTCCCTCTTCTTAAGTCCGCTACTGTTGTCAACTACTCCAATTTTAAACTAAATTCTTATCAAACCCGTTTAAAATACATGATCCTTTCCAACGTTTGATTAAATAAGCCCTTACGGAGCAACTGACAGAACGATTTGAAACAGGTTTGTGTCAAAAAATGTACACTTTAATATTAGGACGTTTCTTACATAACATTTACAAAAAGACGCTTTAATTTCATGTATTTGAAGTAGTGGATAAAAAGCAAGAGTGAATCATACTTCATACTTATACTTAAAATATTATAAAGGCGAAAGTTTGTGAGTGTGTATGTTTGTTACTTCTTCACGTCTAGACGGATAGAGTGATTTTCATAAAATTTGGTAGGGAGTTAGCTGATACTCTGGATTAACATATAGGCTACTTTTCACTGTGGAAAAATATCTTATTCCCACGGGACGACCGATACATTATTTTTTTTAACACGGGCGAAGCTGCGGGGTTCAGCTAGTAGTTTTTTTTTTATTTCACTGAAGTAGCAAACGAGCATGCAGTCCTGATGGTAAGTGGTCACCGCCGCTCATGGACATCTGTAATCAACTTCATACAGAACATGGGTTCTATCTGAAGTCAATCACAGATGTGTTGCTACTACCGAGGACTAAGATGGTCGCCTCATATAAAAGTGTACCGGCAACCACACCCTTCCATCGAAACGCAAGAAATGCTTCACGCTAGAAATAGGTGTGGCGGTGGTACCTCCCCGGTCGAACTACACTGGTTCTACCACCTGTTAAGTAGTGGATAAAAATACATCTTTTATTTTCTTCTTGAGGAGAAAACCATCAAAAGGTAAAACGCAGGGTTATGCGGGATTTTTACCGCACTAAAACTCCCCTGGAAGCCCTCCTCAGCGCTGCGAGGACTCCGTAACATAACCGGAGTCCTCCTCGCAGCGCGACACTATTCTTTCCCATAGTTTCCATTTTTTACACATACACCCAGAACATACCTAAATTCATCGTTCAGAAAGTTTCTGACAGTCAAACCCTCAACCCAGTGAGCGTCAAACCGGTATGGTAACGATTCCGCCAGAGGGGTCGTCAAATCGTCGATACGTTCAAGAGCTATCCATAAATTGTGGTCGTCAACACATTATTGTCTAATTGCTGGGCACGAGACCTCTCAGGATAAGAGAGTTTAGGCCATAGTCCGTTTTTAATCCATGTTATAGTTGATGTAGAGATTACGATTGCTAATATTTTTTCAAATAATGCATACATTAAATCAATTAAAAACATACAAAAAATCAGCTAAAAACACACTACCGTGCATTTGACACAAACACATATATAATAAAGGAAATAAAACATTCAATATCTTACTATGAAAACATAACGTCAAAAGTGTCACATGTCTTTGTCAAAATACTCGCTATTGCTTTAAAATGCAGCTAAGTTAATTAAACCTCTTTTTACCTTTACCAAATAATTTGAAAATTAATTCAATTTAATTGAATTTGAGAAATATTCGTGCTACTTTAGACAATATTAAGTTTAGGTTTTGAGTTAAATTACGGTCCAATTTCGACCGTTACGACGGGTGACTAGTTTTGGATAAAAAAAAACTTTTTAACAAAAAATATCTACCGACTTCCATGTCACAAAAAAGTAAAAAATAATTTAAATATATTTTGGTCTAGAACATACTCAGTACTTAGTACATAGTTCTGAAGTCGGTGCTCATATAGGACGTAGTTACCGTCGTCCAGCGAAATATGTCGAGCACCGACTTCAGGACTATGTACTAAGTACTGAGTATGTTCTAGACCAAAATATATTTAAATTATTTTTTACTTTTTTGTGACATGGAAGTCGGTAGATATTTTTTGTTAAAAAGTTTTTATTTTACACTTTTTAGTGACTATATTTTTATGTTTGTATTTAAATAAAGCCTCTAAGTTTGCTTTGTGCATCTACATATTCACAAAAATTAAACATAAAACACTTTTACAATTCATACAAACAGGGCGCCCCCTCTGGAAGTACCCCTCCATCATCAGGGTTGAGGAGTTGAAGGTCAAATTTTTCATCTTATATTGTTGCTTAGTAATCTTATAACATATACGTTAGTACCAGGTGGCTAACTTCTATGGCTCAGGCTTGCAGTACCCTGCATCATCAGGGTTTAGGAGTTGAAGGTCAAAATTTTAATTTTGTGCCTCTGTTTGGTATTATTTTTACATACCCGTAAGCACCAAATTGCCAACTCCTATGGTTTAGAATTGAAGTACCCCTTCATCATCAGGGTCGAGGAGTTGAAGGTCAAAATTTTAATTTTGTGCCTCTGCTTAGTATTATTTTTACATAACCGTAAGCACCAAATTGCCAACTCCTATGGTTTAGGATTGAAGTACCCCTTCATCATCAGGGTTGAGGAGTTGAAGGTCAAATTTTTGATTTTATATTTTTGCTTAGTATTTTCTTTACATAACCGTAAGCACCAAATTGCCAACTTCTATGGTTTAGGATTGAAGTACCCCTCCATCATCAGGGTTGAGGAGTTGAAGGTCAAATTTTTCATCTTATGTTTTTGCTCAGTAATCTTATAACATATACGTAAGCACCAAATGGCTTATTCCTATGGTTTTGGCTTTAAGTACCCCTGCATCATCAGGGTTGAGGAGTTGAAGGTCAAATTTTTGTCCCATGAATTTGCTTAACAATTTCATTATATATTCGCAAACATGAAACGACCAACTTTTATAGTTCAGGCTAGCAGTACCCCTGCATCATCAGGATTGAAGAGTTGAAGGTCAAATTTTTCATAGTAAATACCTACATAGTAATTTTATTCTATATTTTACTCAATTGGGCTTCTCCAGCTAAGGTTCGGCCGACTATCACTAATTTTATTATTTTGCTCCAAAAAGTTGAAGATCCTATGATTAGAACCTTATCAAACTCTTATCAGACTACCCCTGGAGTACATCCTTTCTAATAAAAAAAGAATCATCAAAATCGGTTGGCGGGATATTGAGTTATTCATACATTTATCGCGTACATTGAAAATGCAAATTTAAGACTTATGCGTTTTTCTTATGGATGCCCTAGTCAAAAAAATACTAAAAAAAAATGGGACCCTATGACACGCACTACCTTTCAAATAAAAAAAAAATCATCTAAATCGGTTCACCCAGTCCGGAGAAATGAGGTAACAAATATAAAAAAAAAAAAAAATAAAAATAAAAATACAGACGAATTGATAACCTCCTCCTTTTTGGAAGTCGGTTAAAAAATGTGTGCGTGTACTAGCGTACACTCGTAAGAAGTGAAACTTCTTTATGACGTTATTTTTCAAAAAATAATTTACTATATGCAACTTTACAGAAATTGGTTAAATAAAGTTAAATTAGATAAAGTTTAATAAAAGGCTTTTATTAAACTTTATCTAATAATCTAATCAATAATAATCTATCTAATATCACGCGTGGTAGGGATAAGAAAAAGATGGCGCGTAACGGAAAAAGATGGCGCGTAACGAAAAAATGTTACACTAAATTTTTTTCCAACCCCGATAAAGAAGTTTCATTTCACTTCAACAACCCCGATAAAGAAGTTTCACTTCAAAAATACAGACGAATTGATAACCTCCTCCTTTTTGGAAGTCGGTTAGTAAAAGCAGTTCCGTCATTACTTGTAGCGTTAGGAACTCTCGAACCCTTTCCCATCAGACTATATAACATTTTGTTGACTCCGCCCCCCCCCCCCCCTTAAATCCTGTGTTTATAATATGGTAAATTTTTGAAGTGAAACTTCTTTATCGGGGTTGGAAAAAAATTTAGTGTAACATTTTTTCGTTACGCGCCATCTTTTTCTGTTACGCGCCATCTTTTTTCCGTTACGCGCCATCTTTTTCTTATCCCTACCACGCGTGATATTAGATAGATTATTATAGATTAGATTATTAGATAAAGTTTAATAAAAGCCTTTTATTAAACCTTATCTAATTTAACTTTATTTAACCAATTTCTGTAAAGTTGCATATAGTAAATTATTTTTTGAAAAATAACCTCATAAAGAAGTTTCACTTCTTACGAGTGTACTAGTACACGCACACATTTTTTTATTTCTAGGTAACCGCTATTTCTAGCTAAACACAATAAAATTTCCAACTATCAGACGAGTAATTGAATCGAGGCTAATTGCTTCAAGCAATTAGCGCCGCAGAGCTTACTGAAAGCTGGCGCTGTGAGAGCTTCGACAACCACTTTGATAATGTTACTATAACGACACAATGGACGATGATTTTAAATTGATTTGTTAGTAATTAATTTACTATAGTACATTTAACTATTTATTTAACTCCAAAAATGTGTTTGAAATTATGTGTTAGGTTTGAATTTACAACTGTAATAAAATATTTTAAATATTAAATCCTGACGGTTTCAAAATAATTAAATGGAAATGAAATGGAAGTAGGTACTACAATATAGAAATCTATACGTGAAGCAAAAACTTGTGATTCGGTTTTAAGATACTTGTCGCAGGCGGAGGAGTATGAAATTACTCACGGTGTTAGTTGATGTAGATTAAGATGCAATGCTAATATTTTTTTCAAATAATGCATAGAACGTACATAAAATTAACTCAAAACACATTACACACACTACTGTGCATTTGACACAAACACGTACATAATAAACGAAGTAGAACATTCAATGTCTTGCTATGAAAACACATAACGTCAAAAATGTCAGATGTCTTTGTCATAACACCCACTACCGTAAAGTGGGGCTAATTAGAACACTTTTTTGTTGTAATTGGCTTTAATATAAATTCTAGGTACTGTAATTTAAGATACGATTTTTTTCAAAACACATAACGTCAAAAATGTCAGATGTATTTGTCATAATACCCGCTACCTATTGCTTTTTAATGCAGCTTAGCTAATAAACCTCTTTTTACCTTTAACGGGTGCGTTCAAATAACTTGAAAATTATTACAATTCGTTTAAATTAGAGAAATATTGGTGCCACTTTGGACAATATGAAGTTTAGTTTTTTAATTTAAATTACGGTCGAATTTCGACCGTTGCGACGGGTGACATTAAAAAGTGTGGCTTTCGGAGACAAGCGAAGATTTAGTACCTACCCAAGTATATTTTTCTGTAATTTTCCCGCGTTATCGAAAAGAAGAAGTTACAAATCGCTACAATTGATAAAAAAATATAGATAAATAATTTATGCTATAAAAATAATAACAACATTTCAATTAATCCAGCTAAAGAATTTAAGAGTATTAAAACTATAATACTTTTTTGTCATCCCGCCGTCTCCGATTTTGAAATTGGAATCGAATGTTTTTAAAAGCGACGCATAATGGCGTTCAAATCGCCAGTTTAGCACCTCGGGTTTCAAATGCATTAAATTTTTACAAATATGTCCTTCTATTTAAAATCCGCTATTACAATTGAGTAAAGTTCAAAATGAAATGGCAGGTATACGTTTTATGTTTGTGTTAATTTGATTCTTATACGGTAGTTTATCGTTTTGTATAATCTTTATTGATCCGAATAAAAACGTTAAGATGACAAGTAGAGAAATAATCTCGACCCCGGTATCTAGGAATATTACTTATCTGTGCATGTCGTTTGATACATGAATATAATGATATGATTTTAAGCGAATATATTAACGAATAGCAGTGATAGTCTAATGAGCAGTCATAGCTTAATGGTTGAAACTTGCCCTCCCGATAGGAAGGTCCGATGTTCAAACCCAGGCACGCACCACTCATTTATGTGCGTACTAGAAATTAATTATCACTGCTTTTCGGTGAAGGAAAACATCGTGCGGAAACCTGCACACCCGAGGGTTCTTAAAAAAAAGTTCTCGGAAGTGTGTGAAGTCCACCAATTCGCACTAGGCCAGCGCGGTGGACTATGGCCTAAACTCTCTCATTCTGAGGGAAGACCCGTGCGCAGCAGTGGGCCAATGATGGGTTGATAAGAAGAATACTCAACAGGAACTTACTATGTGCGGTTTTTAATACCTTTAGAATTTTACTTTTCTTTAGTTTCGATGGGTGTAGTTGCCGGCACACTTTCAAATGAGGCGACCATCATAGTTCTCGGAAGTAGCGACGCATCTGTGATTGACTTCAGATAGAACCCATGTTCTGTATGAAGATGATTACAGATGTCCATGGGCGCCAGTGACCACTTACCATCAGGTGGACTGCGTGCTCGTTTGCTACTTCAACCAGACAAAAAAATATATATATTTTTGTCGATATTTCGACCGTGCATGAATCGTGGTCGCGGCCAAACTGCGGTGGCGGAGAGAAGCCGTTGACAAGCACTAGTGGTAAAATAACCTATCTACCCTACGTCGTCGAGGTCGGCCACCGGGGGGTTTTAGTGCGGTAAGAATCCCACATAACCCGCGTCACTCCCACGACGTCGGGTACTTTTTAAAAGTTTCCCCCTCGAAAACAAAAAAAAAAGGTATATAGAATTGCAGGTCCATGGACAGCTGTGACTAACTACCATCAGGTGGACGACATGTTCGTTTACCTCAATCTTATAAAGAAATAAGCTTCGTATTTCTTCGCAAAGACAATAAATAGCAATAAAAATATAGAAATAGGTACCTATCTATCTTTTGTCTGACTGCTAGTCTGTGTGTTTGTAATCGCATCAAACTTAAACTGAATTTAAGTTTCTGAAGTAACTGATAAATACATATTTTATAATTTAGTTTCAGTCTACAAAAGGTATAACAATTGTATCAATACGCTTTCTAAAGTCATAGCCCCACACTAGGATTTCCTGTGTCGTGGGTACCATGGACACACACAAGACGAATACACAAACACCCAGACCTAGAACATGAATCTAAACTCATCAATCAGATACCTGTCTGGCCGGGAATCGAACCCAGGACCCATTGCGCGTCAGACCGGTATGGTAACCGCTCCGCCACGTGGTTCGTCAAAATTTTAAATCTACATTACTAGCTAAACTAAATGAAACAGCGGGGGTAATATTAGTAAATTAAACAAAGCCACTCATATCCATCCATCCATCAGCCTTTGAAAGTCCACTGCTGGACATAGGCCTCCTCTAATCTGCGCCACTTCGACCGGTCCTGAGCCATCAGAATCCAGCGGTTACCCGCCGTCTTCTTCAGGTCATCAGTCCACCTGGTTGGGAGGCGGCCTGCACTCCTTTTGCCCAGACGTGGTCTCAATTCGAGGACACTTCTACCCCATCGGTTGTCTGTCCTACGAACGATGTGTCCTGCCCATTGCCACTTCAGCTTACTAATTTCGAGAGCTATGTCGGTAACTTTCGTTCTCCTACGGATTTCATCGTTACGAACTACAATAAATAAATATAACATGTGTTGTATGACTTCATTACAATACCAAGGAAACCCCAAACAAAAATATACAACAAACAAAGCCACAAAATGGGAGCATATTACGGCCAGCCCAATTAAAGTAGCGTAAGTGACAAATAAATTGTGACGAAGTATCTCTGTAACGACATTAACAGTCACGCCCTACACGAAACGGTAATTTTATTCATAAACTAATTGACATGAAAACTGATTCATATAGACTTAATTACTTGTGCCACCCTCACGGAATATTACTTTAAGTACTCGATTCTTTAAAAATAGCCATTAGGGGACCGATTAGGGATGTCTCGATAACAACTCGAATCGATTTAGATCTGAATTCGACTTCGGTAACTCGAGTGTCTTTACGTAAACCAAAACAAAGAACATATGGTTGCACTACTATACACAATATTTAAAATTAATATTACTGGGGTACTACAGTTATTTCTGGGGCTTTATCGGCTTTGTTCACACCACAATAATGAATGTCCAATGTGATAAATTGTTATGATAATAGTCAACCCATTATTGTCCCACTGCTGGGCACGGGTCTTCCCTCGGAATGAGAGAGTTTTAGGCCATAGTCCACCGCGCTGGCCAAGTGCGAATTGGTGGACAAATGAGTTATCATAATAAATTATGATAAATGAGTGTTAAAATTCTGCGATATCCGATCGATGCTTGCTGAGTGACAGCGAAACATTCACATACATCCTCACAAACGTTCAGATTTTAAATATTAATATAATATACTTAGATTACATATTTAAAATAGCTTTTATTTTATTTACTAACTTATTCCAGCAAACTCACTTATTTCGAATTAAATCAAGACAATGATTTTAATTCGAATGTAATCGAATATATTCAAATTTGGCACATCACTACAAATGACATGGCGCGCGAAACTGTTTTTTATCTGTGGGCGATAGTACTTGGCGCTTGTGGCGTTTCGTGTTCGAAATTTGAACGACCATCTGCCGCCACAATGGGCACTTACATGCGTGCTTCGAAATCGTATGTCATTAAGTGCATTGAAAATGTGCTCTATTTTCTACACATACGGTTGGTTTGCGGCCAAAAGCGCTGAAGGAAGTCTCCCCAATTTTATTCGGATTAAGTTTATTGAATCGTAAATTCGATCTTTGACACCTTTTTCATTTGGAAGACCTTACATTTCTATGATTGTAAAATACGACAGTAGAAAACCAACTTTCGAACTGAAGAATTAGGTTCATTTTCATAGTCTTTTTAAGTTAAGAAGTGACTAGGAAGCCATTCGAGGGTGAATGGAGTGATTTCGGCTTTCATTTTATTTGTACTGATGTAATTGTATTTTGCTGTAATAGAGAACATATTTGTTATTAAAGAGGGTTCGATTTATGAAATATTGTCAATATAGATTATGTTGTTACGTTTATGAACTTGATTTTATTGGTTAATTATCTGTGGATTGACATAATTATGCGCGTATATTAAAAACTAAGGCTGTGCGTGTTTGTGTATAGCATACATTTATCGAAAAAGTTTTGAAGGATTGAGAATAATTAATATTAAAAATTGCTATATTTTTAAGATATTTGTCGGTTTGTTTACTATTGATAAAAATTTAAACAATTAAATATTTTTGGTCCGTATCTTAGAGTAACATTTAATCATTTTCTCATACATTTTTTTCTGTATCTACACTTTTAAAACATACCAATTTAAAGTTGTGTTACATTTATATAAACGCGGATGAAAATGTCGGGCATAGTTGGTATCTACACAATATTTTTAGTTGACATTTTATTTTTTAATGTGACTTTATTAATGAAGAAATCTATTTACCTACTACGATTTAAATCTTCACGACTATAATTGGACCTTTGCAAAAAGGAACCAACGAATTTTCCTTCTATTATTATTTAAAATGTTGATGATTTTTTATAATATCATATTTCGTATTCGTCGTCAACCCATTACTGTCCCACTGCTGGGCACGGGTCTTCTCTCGGAATGAGAGAGCTTAGGCCATAGTCCACCGCGCTGGCCAAATGCGAATTGGTGGACTATACATAGAACAAATTATTTTGTGCAACATTGTAAATAGATTTAATTAAAAATAACCTAAAATTACACAGTTTACCAAATTTTGACAAAAATGTTTTTTTCTCAAAACTGTCGTTGTGTAGGTTGATTCTGTTTTGGATAAGTAGGTCCAATTATAGTTTATGTAATTTTGCTAACGTCACATGTCATGGAACAAACACTAAACAAACAATATTCTGATATTCTTGCTAAAACCACTTGTGAACAATAAAGATCACAAGTCTGAGTTACTATAGTCTCCTACAGATATAGCATAGATCTAAGCAGCACTCATACATGTCTTCATATAGGCATAGTATTTAGGGCACGAGGCATAAGAGCCTCATTTGAGTTGCTGTGGGACTGATTAGACAACACGAACTAACAGACGAAAAAAAGACTAATACTTACAATACTTTACATAATACTGACAAATACTGATATAATGCAAGATACTTATATCAAAATGTATACCTATAACCTTATAATACAATTACTTTATAGGTGAAGGATACAGGACGATACAGTTTTAATCGTCGTCAACACATTAATGTCCCACTGCTAGGGTCTTCTCTTAGAATGAGAGAGTTATAGGCCATAAGACTTTCAACTTAGTAAGTATATCTCGTCAACCCATTATTGTCCCACTGCTGGGCACGGGTCTTCTCTCAGAACAAGCGAGTTTAGGCCGTAGTCCACCGCGCTGGCTAAGTGCGAATTTTTGGAATTCACACACCTCCGAGAACTTTTTTTTTGAAAGAACTCTCGGGTGTGTAGGTATTTCACGACATTTTCCTTCACCGAAAAGCAGTGATAATTAATTTCTAATACGCACATCAGTAGTGCGTGCCTGGGTTTGAACCTCGGACCTCCCAATCGAGCTATCACTGCTCCTCAACTTGGTACACCAAAGTAAAGGTAGTTCCAACCTCAAGGGCAGCACGGTGACAATATTCTGTTGTAAACCTTAGAACTTCGATTCTCTTTGGGGTCAACTGATACTTACAGCAGTGAACACTTACTATTCGGTGGACTGTAATTCATTTGTTACTTTATAAAAACAATAATCTATGTAGGATTGTAACCTGAGATAGAGCGATAGTTGTTTAACTTTTTTGAAGTGAAACTTCTTTAGGCGCATGAGGGTAAAATTTTTACAGATGAAACGTCACGCCGGTATGCAACGGAAGTGTCGGAAAAGAGAGAGAGAGTGATCGAGACCGATTGAGAGAGAGTAAGACAGGGCGAACGTAGCCTGAGCAACTAGCCGTGGAGTGAGAGTAGGGAGCAAGCGAGTGAGAAAGATTGAGAGAAAAAGTGAGACAGAGCGAACGTCGTATCACGCCTTTTTCCCTTCCTCTTAATCTTGGAAATTTAAAGTTTTAGATTTGTATAAATATAAACAAGATTTATAAATTAGTTCGCCAAAGAAGTTTCACTTCTGACATGTGTACTTTGTACGCACGCATGTTTTGTGTGGACGACGGGGTGTTACCGAGCGGGAATGACCCTTTTTTTGTTCTCGAGGGGAAACCTTCAAAAGGTGTTCCCGATGCTGGGAGAGAGACACAGGGTTATGTGGGATTTTCATCGTACTAAAACCCCCCGGTTGCCGTCATTAGCGCTACAATTGATTGATTTTAATTAAGTAAAGATTATCCGTTACCACACGATATGGTTTTAAAATAGATATATTTTCAATTTTTTTTTAATTATTTCAGTAGTTTTTATTTCAGGCCATTTTAAACTCGCAGTTATGTAAAGATAAAAAAACAGAAATTTCTGACCAATACATACATTACATTTTTTTTTTGCAAATACCTATATGCGATGTACAAATTGAACCTTCGTCCGTTATTAATATATTAGCATAAAGTGGCATCGCATCCCTAATATTCGAATCATACATACAAAACAATACAAAATTTTCTAAAATAGCAGCCATATCCAGCTACCTAATACAAGGATGCAAGGATTAACCTAGCTCTATTTGCAGCCTGTCTTTGAGTTTTGAAATGCTGGTGTCAATCAGCAAATTGGAGCAGACAATGACTGGGAACACTCCTGTACCAAGAGTAGGAAGAACTGACAAAGTACTGACACACTAACACCACTGAATCCTGATAATATTTTATGTACTATCGCTATAACGTAAAATAATGAAATTGATTGTTAGATAAGAGTTCCGGGTTCGATTTTTAACCGACTTCCAAAAAGGAGGAGGTTATCAATTCGTCTGTATTTTTATTTTTTTTTTTTATATTTGTTACCTCATTTCTCCGGACTGGGTGAACCGATTTAGATGATTTTTTTTTTATTTGAAAGGTAGTGCGTGTCATAGGGTCCCATTTTTTTTTAGTATTTTTTTGACTAGGGCATCCATAAGAAAAACGCATAAGTCTTAAATTTGCATTTTCAATGTACGCGATAAATGTATGAATAACTCAATATCCCGCCAACCGATTTTGATGATTCTTTTTTTATTAGAAAGGATGTACTCCAGGGGTAGTCTGATAAGAGTTTGATAAGGTTCTAATCATAGGATCTTCAACTTTTTGGAGCAAAATAATAAAATTAGTGATAGTCGGCCGAACCTTAGCTGGAGAAGTCCAATTGAGTAAAATATAGAATAAAATTACTATGTAGGTATTTACTATGAAAAATTTGACCTTCAACTCTTCAATCCTGATGATGCAGGGGTACTGCTAGCCTGAACTATAAAAGTTGGTCGTTTGATGTTTGCGAATATATAATGAAATTGTTAAGCAAATTCATGGGACAAAAATTTGACCTTCAACTCCTCAACCCTGATGATGCAGGGGTACCTAAAGCCAAAACCATAGGAATAAGCCATTTGGTGCTTACGTATATGTTATAAGATTACTGAGCAAAAACATAAGATGAAAAATTTGACCTTCAACTCCTCAACCCTGATGATGGAGGGGTACTTCAATCCTAAACCATAGAAGTTGGCAATTTGGTGCTTACGGTTATGTAAAGAAAATACTAAGCAAAAATATAAAATCAAAAATTTGACCTTCAACTCCTCAACCCTGATGATGAAGGGGTACTTCAATCCTAAACCATAGGAGTTGGCAATTTGGTGCTTACGGTTATGTAAAAATAATACTAAGCAGAGGCACAAAATTAAAATTTTGACCTTCAACTCCTCGACCCTGATGATGAAGGGGTACTTCAATTCTAAACCATAGGAGTTGGCAATTTGGTGCTTACGGGTATGTAAAAATAATACCACACAGAGGCACAAAATTAAAATTTTGACCTTCAACTCCTAAACCCTGATGATGCAGGGTACTGCAAGCCTGAGCCATAGAAGTTAGCCACCTGGTACTAACGTATATGTTATAAGATTACTAAGCAACAATATAAGATGAAAAATTTGACCTTCAACTCCTCAACCCTGATGATGGAGGGGTACTTCCAGAGGGGGCGCCCTGTTTGTATGAATTGTAAAAGTGTTTTATGTTTAATTTTTGTGAATATGTAGATGCACAAAGCAAACTTAGAGGCTTTATTTAAATGCAAACATAAAAATATAGTCACTAAAAAGTGTAAAATAAAAACTTTTTAACAAAAAATATCTACCGACTTCCATGTCACAAAAAAGTAAAAAATAATTTAAATATATTTTGGTCTAGAACATACTCAGTACTTAGTACATAGTTCTGAAGTCGGTGCTCATATAGGACGTAGTTACCGTCGTCCAGCGAAATATGTCGAGCACCGACTTCAGGACTATGTACTAAGTACTGAGTATGTTCTAGACCAAAATATATTTAAATTATTTTTTACTTTTTTGTGACATGGAAGTCGGTAGATATTTTTTGTTAAAAAGTTTTTATCATGTTCGCTGTCCATAACAACGTAAAGAATTCTATGTGAGGCACATTTAGAAAGTGTTTTAGCGACATGATTATTATGACGACTCGCGTGGCGTAGCGGTTACCACATCGGTCTGACGCGCAATGGGTCCCGGGTTCGATTCCCGGCCAGACAGGTATCTGAATGATAAGTTTAGATTCGTGTTCTGGGTCTGGGTGTTTGTGTATTCGTCTTGTGTGTGTCCATGGTACCCACGACACAGGAGAAAATCCTACTGTGGGGCTATGAGTGTAGAAAGCGTGTTATTATTAATTTACTGTTTTAACTAGAACAATATTATTAATATTAGAGATCCGAAAAATCTCATGTGTGTTTTTTACTCTTTCACACAAAATATTGGTCGGATTACTCGGAAATTTCACACACATAGTTTATGACCTAGTTAAATACAAAGATCTCATTACCGTGGGAGATGTGACCGAAGCGGGCGTATCCGGGGCAATAGCCTAGTACCCAAAGCCGTATCCGGGGCAATAGCCTAGTACCCAAAGCAAAACCAATGAAACCTTTAAAAATGCACTTGAAAGTAAGTTACATGAACATTATTAGTTACCAACTCGTCTATCCTGAACTTTGACAGCAATTCTATTTGTTTATATTTAGTTCGTCCGTGCATTGTTTAATTGCGTGGTGTAATAAAGTTAGGCCAAAAGGCAGGAAGCCAAGGCCAAAACGATCACAATTAAAATAAAAAAAAATTTTTGACAAAAAAATATCCACCGACTTCCATGCCACAAAAAAGTTAAAAATAATTTAAATATATTTTAGTTTAAAACATACTCAGTACTTAGGACATAGTCCTGAAGTCGGTGCTCGACATATTTCGCTGGACGACGGTAACTATGTCCTATATGAGCACCGACTTCAGAACTATGCCCTAAGTACTGAGTATGTTTTAAACTAAAATATATTTAAATTATTTTTAACTTTTTTGTGGCATGGAAGTCGGTGGATATTTTTTTGTCAAAAATTTTTTATTTCATGCTTTTTAGTGACGATATTCATCTATTTGTATTAATATAAAATCGCTAAGTTTGCTTTGTGCATACACATATGCAAACATTAAATAAACATCAACATAAAATAACAAATTAAACATAAGCTTAGACACAACATACAACACTATCAATTCATACGAACTGAACGCACCCGCTCGCAGGGCGCTGCCGCGCCCTGCTCGCTTAGTTTTTATGTTTTATTTTATGTTCCAACCTAACCTAACCCACAATACATTTAAATTTAAAGCTAAATCTTAGTCATAACATGACAAATTTTCCATCTAATATGTTTGCTCAGTAATCTTATAATATACACGTAAGCACCAGGTGGCCAACTTGTATGGCTTAGGCATGCAGTACCCTGCATCATCAGGGCTGAGGAGTTGAAGGTCAAAACTTTCATCTTGTGTCTTTGCTTAGTAATTTTAATACATACCCGTAAGCACCAAATAGCCAACTCCTATGGTTTAGGCTTGCAGTATTCTGCATCATCAGAATTGAGGAGTTGAAGGTCAAATTTTTCATCTTATATTTCTGCTCAGTAATCTTATAACATATACGTAAGCACCAAATGGCTTACTCTTGTGGTTTTGGCTTGAAGTACCCCTGCATCATCAGGGTTGAGGAGTTGAAGGTCAAATTTTTGTCCCATGAATTTGCTTATCAATTCCATTATATATTCGTAAACATCAAATGACCAACTTTTATAGTTCAGGCTAGCAGTACCCCTGCATCATCAGGATTGAAGAGTTGAAGGTCAAATTTTTCATAGTAAATACCTACTTAGTAATTTTATTCTATATTTTACTCAATTGGACTTCTGCAGCTAAGGTTCGGCAGACTATCACTAATTTTATTATTTTGCTCCAAAAAGTTTAAGATCCTATGATTAGAACCTTATCAAACTCTTATCAGACTACCCCTGAAGTACATCCTTTCTAATAAAAAAAGAATCATCAAAATCGGTTGGCGGGATATTGAGTTATTCATACATTTATCGGGCACATTGAAAATGCAAATTTAAGACTTATGCGTTTTTCTTATAGATGCCCTTGTCAAAAAAATACTAAAAAAAAATGGGACCCTATGACACGCACTACCTTTCAAATAAAAAAAAAATCATCTAAATCGGTTCACCCAGTTCGGAGAAATCAGGTAACAAATATAAAAAAAAAAAATAAAAATACAGACGAATTGATAACCTCCTCCTTTTTGGAAGTCGGTTAAAAAGACATCTCAATAATTCATAAATGTTCTGTAAATATAGGTACATCACATGAACAAAGTCGTAGCAAAACTTGTCTATATTTATTTCGTCCGTACGTTGCATTCGTCGCACCTCCCGTTTGTAGTCTTTGAGCCGTTTGAAAACCGATGCCGGGCGTCAATCAGCCAAATTGGACTCCAAAGAACGGAACGCACTCCATTTGCGATCCTCAATTCAAATTTCGAATTCGCCGAACGGAGTGAATGAGTGAACGATGCGCCTTCTGTTTCTATTCGATTTCTTTTTAAATTTCAGCCATTGATGCATATTTTGCCTTTTAAAACACTAAAAAACGCGTTGAAATGTATACTTAAATACTCTGATCGCTTCAATATTTTCGCTTCAGTGATGAATTGGTACTGATCATTACTCGAATACAACTTTATTGAGATTTAATTCATTAATATATCAATGGCTATTGTTTGCATTGAACACGACAATCTAATCCAAGTCAGATCGTCTCAGCATCGCACACGACAAAATTAATCACTGGACAAATCGTATTCGAATCAAGAAACCATTAAACAACCAATCCGCGTTTTATGAACGCAGCCATATCATTTTGCTGCCAACTTAGCAAACGTTTTTCAAATTCGGATCTTATTCACAGATAACCAAGAACGTTGGCGTTTGACAGCGCGCGTAAATTGACATGTACGCCATATTTAATCACCTACAAAAGACCTCGTCGAGTTGCGCTTCGCTTTTGGAGCAACATATACGCATTCAAAACTAACAAAAGAAAAAAAGCAATCTTCTCAGATTGGCATTTGGGGTCCACCATACAAAAGAGGGCTCCTTTTGGGGGAATATTGTTAGTAGAGATTGAAAAGCGTTCTGTCGTCAACATGTTATTCGGTAATTTAGTGTTGCCCGATTCGAATAACGAGGGATGTAATTGGAAAGGAGGTTTTAAGTAAAGCCCATATGTGTCTGATTGATTGCTTTTTGTTGATGTTTCTTATTTGAATGAGTGACTTTTGAAGTGATTTCGTTTATTTTTTAAAGAAAAGTAATTAATTGTGTACTTTAATGAACTCTGCTTAGTATAAGTACCGCTTTTTTTTAATGATACCAAATTATCATCAAGGTTTAGTTGTTTGTAGTATATATATTTTGTAGCACAGTGGATTCAGCACTATTATTGACAGTTTTGGATATTTATAAATACATATATGTATTATGTCAATTATAAAATATGCTTATTAGAATTTATGACATTTGCATGCCTTTAAGATAGAATAAGAGCATGTAAAATTTAAATATAAGACCGCTATGTACCTTATTTGCAAATAAAGACTATTGTATTGTATAGTATTAAATTGTATGTTAGCGGATGACGGGAAATCTAAGTACCTACATTTCACGATTAACTCCATTTAGTTTAATAGTTCGTAATGTATTAACATAGACAAGTGAGGGCAGCGTTTACCTTCTCTTAACGCAACGCTGAGCGGGTAGGCGTAGATTATGTCGTGCGATCGGAATGCATAAAAATAGATCAACGGAGTTAGTTGCGAGATTACTTTGATGAACGTTGTGGCGACCTCCCGCTACTCATCAAGAGATGGCGCTACTAGTATTCTGAAACACGCTATCGAAGCATTCTCAGAATCCTGCATATATACAAGTTCCGAACATCAACTGTCGGAGCACGGCCGCTCCCCAGGCATGATCACCTAGCCTGGCGGGAGATCTCCCTTTGCCAAAGTGGTGACCCCAGACAAGAATACGTCCCTTCTCGACGGTGGCAACGTCACTCCCTGGATGGACTGCAGCATCAGAACATCTGATTAGCAGCTCAACAGGTGCATCGCAGCACATCCGGAAACGCTTCCTGTGCCTGTTCCAGCTGCTCTCCGCGACATCTCGGACGGCTTGAGCAGCCATTGCTCGCCTCCACGCTTCGCTTCACCCTCACATCCCGACTCACCGTGGATAGAGGACATCCCAAGACCTGACTTCGCCCTCCCATCTCGACTCACCGCAGATAGAGGGCGATCCAACGGTACTTGCAGCGAAGACTCGCGGGACCTATCGACCTCCGGTCTGAGCAAGGGGTGATGTGGCGACCTCCCGCTACTCATCAAGAGATGGCGCTACTAGTATTCTGAAACACGCTATCGAAGCATTCTCAGAATCCTGCATATATACAAGTTCCGAACATCAACTGTCGGAGCACGGCCGCTCCCCAGGCATGATCACCTAGCCTGGCGGGAGATCTCCCTTTGCCAAAACGTGTTACCGCTTACACCGCTAATCGGGACGTCATTCTTGTTAATATCAGTTAAACGTTATTCCAAATGTCAATTCCGTAAAGTGTGATAGTGACTAAATCAGTGTCGTAATTATCTCCTGGCCTGTAATTCTTGCGCCCACTAGTGAACGCTAACATGACTGATGTAGGATAGGCCACCCTGCCTATACGTAGGTATATACATATTTTTGTATCAGTTTTTTACTCTGAATTTTAAGTCTGGAATACCCAAAAATTTGTATAGAACTAAACACTATTAACACGAAAAGTACTGAGCGAAAAGTACTGAGCATTTTATGCAATATTCTTTTCAATACCTTGATACAATACCTAAACCTTGTGTTAAGTTATTGTACACTATCATACTTGTCCATGTGTCAAGTTCTTAGAACTCTGTCATTCAATACCGTATGCAACATTACCCCGTCTATTTCTGTCTCCCTGGTAAAGTGTACTAGAAATGTCACATTGGAAATAGTTATATATCTACTCATATCATCATTTTAATTAAAAATAATTTAAGTGACCACTCATACATACATGCATCAGTTAATTACAGACTCATTTGAGGACTAAGATGGTCGCCTTATATGAAAATGCATGCGCCAAAACGCAAAAACTGCTACGCTGTAGAAATAGTTGACATTTTGGTTCATTCCCCGTGTTACTACCAATCTTACTATTGCATCAGGTGCATATCATACTCGTATGCTACTTCAATATCATTCAAATTCAAAGCATGTGCAACCTCTTCAAATTAAAAGAATATTCTTTCACAATATTAACATCGATCGCCTTTTACAACAAGTTTTAAACAAATGATTGTATTACACTTTCAAATTTCTCAATCCACACGGGATCACAAACATTTTTCTCCTTATTACCATTCGAAATACGCTTAGGGTTCCCCACAAATATAGATACATCCTTTATTTTCGATTCTTATGAAACCATTCCCTTTAATATACTGGGGAATACGCGGCGCAAGTTTTAATATGAAAAATACCATTATCATAGCATGCAAAAGAGCTTTGTGTACCAAAATATAAGGATAATTCAAATATAGTTCATATTGGTTGGAAATAAGAGTCAAACATTTGTTTATTATGCTTTCTGAACGCATTTTTATGTGGCCGTGATACCAACAGAGCGGAATCATATTCGCGCTTACTCAGACTTCTATCTTCTGTATGGTAAAGCATTAAGGTTGGTTTTCTTATGTTGGCAGCAAAAGAGCGGTAAAACGTAATGTCATCAGTTGTCGCATCTTTCACCTAAGTTGACACAGCTATACAGAAATTGTTTAACATTCGACGGGAGTCGTTTTTTTCAATAAATATTGATGAGTTTCAGGTGTTATTGGATTATCCCTGTTTTTTCCTTTCCACCCTCTTACTTTGATTAACAAAGTTGGCAACGGTACGTACTTTAATGTTATTTCATGAGATAATTATGTTTTTTTAATACCTACGTGCTTTTTAGTCTGTGGGGATTATGGTTTTTGCACAGATATTTTGTGATATTTTGTGAATTGATAGGTATCTAATTGTTGCAGACTGTGATTATTTTTAAACTTAGGTAAGTATTAGAAGTTAATTCTGTTACTATGTTTGTTCCTTTTTGAAAAAAATGTACATGTATTTGTTATAATATCGACATACATACTACTTTAAACATTTTATTTCTTCATAAATTGTAGATATTTTAAAAATATATATTTTAAAACAACATTTTTATTAAAGCCTAAATGCACATGCAAATGTAAATATTTTAATTAAAAAGCTTAACATTTTCAGTGGTGATATGAATAAATTTTAAATTGACTAAATTTAAAAAAAAATCTTAGTGACAAGGGCCATCTTGATTCAATCCAAAAACTAGTGTGTAGCAAATATGTCATAAATTAAAATATTGTTATTATTAAAAAAAAGATAAACAAATCTTCGTCTTATCTCAATGAACCCTAAAAGACCTGTCCCCAAAGCGCCAACTTCAATCAAAAATGGAGCGTCATCTATTTTTTTTCACTCCACTGCGACAAAGGCACAGCCGTCAAATGCCATTGCTAAATGAGAACGCAGTCATTCGCGAGTGTGGTGAAACGGAAAAAATCATCGGGTGAAAAAGAAAAAACAAAATGTCAGCGCCATTTTCCCCGCGAAAATACATTTCAATTGCGCCCGACAAAATGGATGCCGATCGATGTTTTATGCCATTATAAGTTATTAATACGTAATGTTTATTTTATCACGTTTTCTTTTAGTTTACAACAATATGTCTGGAATTTTCAGTCCTATCGTTTGGTTTAGGCTCGTGGGATTTTTATTACCATTATAGTTATCAACAAATCTTTTACTTTCAACCTGGTGCAAAACTTCGATGCAGTATATAGCAATTTCAAAGCATTTTCACTTTAATATCGGGCTCAATATTTTTAATTTGGATTGACGTTATGAATGAAACGGAATTAAAAAGCTTTTCTCAAGTAACAGATAGAATAGATTCTGAGGTTATAAATATATTTTTTTATTTTAAATAATTCCTTTGTATACCTATAAATATAATTATATGAAATAATTATATTTGTATACAAAGTCTTCATCTATAATTCTAATGTAACTTGCTTTCTTTTATCTATGATTTATATTGTTTTCCTTAGTTGGTGCACATTATGTTGGTGATCATTTTAAATAAATAATAATAAAGTTTAAATACTCAACTGAAAATACCATGACTATTTAAAACCGAAACAGATTTAAAAGTGAGAAAAGTAATAACTAAACTTTTTGCTTATAATAATAATATATGCCGCATTCGCGATATGAAATGAAATGAAATGTCTTTATTTTGTATAGGCCTGCGGGGGCACTTACAAATTGTCAGTTACATTTTTTTTCTTACAATACCACCGGATCGGAATACGACCTCAACTGAGAAGATCCGGCAAGAAACTCAGCGGGTTTGTCTTTTTTTCTTATATTATTTTTTTTAATATTATTACAATCATGTTTTTTTTACATGGTAATGAAAGATATTCTCGTGCTTTCGCATTCATAATATAAATTGGTGATAATCACATTACTCGAAAACCCTTCAATTCAAATCCCAGCTGAGACTATTGTCTTTGTTTGATAACTTTGGAGCTTAAGCAAATAGAAAAGTGTCCGTCTGTAACTACACTGGAAAACAGCGAATTGTTACTAGGGTGTCTGTCTTTTCGAGATAATATTGGACAAATCTTTATAGTATTTCATACCGTCAAAGTAGCCAGTCCATCTGGTAGTAAGTGTTCATCGACGCCCACAGATGTCTCTAAGCCACTTCGTACGAAGCGTGGGATCTAGAAAAAGTAAATTACAGATGGTTACTCCCGAGGACTAAGATGATCGCTTTATATAAAAGTGAGTGACACCCATCCTCTCTAAGCAACTTCGTACGGAACCTGGGTTCTAGATAAAGTCAATTACAGATGTATGGTTGATGATTTTAGACTAGTATTATCGCAGAATTGATACATTATAATACTTAACGGGTACTCACGATATGCGGTTTATGAATTCTTATAGAATTCTTTTAGCCGATATTTCGACCCAGTTGCATGGACCGTGGTCACGGCCAAACTGCGGTAGCGGGGAGAAACCGTTGACAAGCACTAGTGGTAAATTAACTTATCTACCCTACGTCTAGTTCGTTTTTCTTATTTAGGTTCAATATCACGACACACAACACTAACTGTATCCTTACGCACCACATTTTGCACTTATTTAGATTTACATAAACTATTTTCAAAAAGAATTCTATAAGAATTCATAAACCGCAAATCGTGAGTACCCGTTAAGTATTATAAGATGTATGGTTACTCCCGAGGGCTAAGATGATCGCCTTATATAAAAGTGAGTGACACCCATCCACGGAAACGCAAGAAAAGGTGTGGCGTTGGTTCCTTCCTTCTTGAATATGTTCTACCACCTTGTTATCTCTCTCATTCTGAAAGAAGATCTGAGCCGTGCAGGAAGCTATAGTGGGTTGACGAGACTTGTGAACAGTAATTATCACAAGTTTAACGTTTCACATGTTTTTTTTATCTAACTGAAGAAGCAAACGAGCATGCAGTCCACCTGATGGTAAGTGGTCACTGCCGCCCATGGACATCTGTAATCAACTTCATTCAGAACATGGGTTTTATCTGAAGTCAATCACAGATGCGTTGCTACTCCCGAGGACTATGATGGTCGCCTCGTATAAAAGTGTGCGGGCAACCACACCCTTCCATTGAAACGCAAGAAATGCTTCATGCTAGAAATAGGTGTGGCGGTGGTACTTCCCCGGTCGAACTGTGCTGGTTCTACCACCTACCAATATTACTCGATTATCATATTACTCGACTTCTTCCTACAATTCATATCCTAGCTGAGACTATTGTTTTTGTATTTGATAACTTGCCAGGCCTAGGCAAATAGGAAAGTGTCCGTCTAGAGTTCCACTGGAAAACAGCGAATTATTACTAGTGTGGCAGTCTTAATCTGTCTGTGAGATGATACCGGAGAACTCTTTAAACTTTTGGTACCCATGTAAGAACAAGATGGCAAATAAAAAAAAGATATACAAAGAAAAAAGACAAACCCACTGAGTTTCTTGCCACATCTTCTCAATTGAGGTCGTGTTCCGATCCTGTGGTAGTGTAAAATATATATATATATATGTAACTGACAATTTGTAAGCGCTCCGAAGGCTTATGCAAAATAAAGACATTTCATTTCATTTCATTTTTTGTCCCATGGACGTAGCAAACGAGCCAATCCACCTGATAGTAAGTGGTCTCCGCCACCCATGGATAATGGATGGTAAGCAGCTTCAAATAAAACAGGGGTTTTATTTGAAGTCAATCTTGGATGCGTTGCTACTCTCGAGGACTAAAACATACCTTTCACCGAAACGCAGGAATTGTTTAACGCTAGAAATAAATGTACCTCCCCGTTCTACACTGGTTCTACCACCTGATGAAACACTTTTAACTTTTACTTAACACTTTACTTTGGTTTTATAGACGATACTTCTTATAACTAGTAAGATAATAGTATTTTATAATGATATATATTAAAAATATATCATATCATAATCATAATCATTTATTGCTCATCATGCTATTGGGGTGTGCATGAATAACCCCATTAGGGCATTGCAACGTCAAGGTGGACAGATTTGTTATTTACAATGTCATTACGAATAAAAATTACATTAAAATAAATTAATTAGGGTCAAGATTGAATTATATATCATTTACTATCTTATTACTTACAGAAAGGATAACTTTTCCGTTTCCTGGATTTTATAAGTGATAGTAAACAGAGATGAGTTCGGAATAGTCCTTTATGTCTTACTATAGCTCGGCCACCCTGGTAGTCGCGAATTCGGCGCGGCATGTTACTTTACCTTACTTGTACCATGGACGTACAGCTCAGTTACACACAGAGAGCCTCAATAAATCTCTACCCTATTGAGATGTGACAATAGAGTGATGAGACGACCCGCGTGGTGCAGCGGTAACATACCGGTCTGACACTCAGTGGGTCCCGGGTTCGATTCCCGGCCAGACAGGTATCTGAATGATGATTAGATTCTCGTTCTGGATCTGGGTGTTTGTATATTCGTCGTTGTGTGTGTTCATGGCACCCACGACACAGGAGAAAATCCTACTGTGGGGCTATGAGTGTAGAAAGCGTTTTAAGCGTTTTTTTTAAGAGTGTTATAACATATAACACGTATTATGATTAGGATAGATACCGTATGTTTAGTTTGCGATAAGTATCACGTCTAGTTTAGTACATAAGCACCGTTAAACATCACAATAAAGAGATATTCATATTCATTGTATCATTGTACTATAACCTAGTGTTTTTTTTTTGTTTTATAGGGGGAAACCTTCGAAAGGTACCCGACGCCGTGGGAGCGACGCAGGGTTGTGGGATTTTTACCGCACTAAAACCCCTCCGGTGGCCGTCCTCGGCGCTACTATAAAGAGGAATCCGGGACCTCCAACGGACCGCAGCCGGAATCCTCTCAGCGCGTTGCCCCAACAAACGGTTCAAGCTCCCACTCTAGCCGCCCGCAACCCCGGAAGCCCCAATTTGTCGCCTTTTACGACAGGCAGGGGATGCCGTAGACCTATTCTAATCCTGGAACTACAGGGCGCAATAAATCTCTACTCTATGAATCAATCACTGTTCGTACTACTTTATATTACCTTTCAACTAGTAGTACAACCACCGCCACACCTATTTCTTGAAGCAGTTCTTATGTTTCGGTCGAAGGGTCTAGTTGCCGGCACACTTTTTACATGAGGCGACCTTTGTCCTCGTGAGTAGTAAAGCATCTGTGATTCAGATAGAACCCTTGTTCTATTTGACGTTGTTTACAGATATCCATGGACGGCAGTGACCACTTTCCATCAGGTAAACTTCATGCTGGTTTGCTACTTTAATCGGATAAAAAAGTTGATCCCAGGGATGATAAATGTGTTAGGACTATAATTAGCATATTTTAATTACGCTGTTTATATTCGATATTTTTATTGAAGTAGGAAGCGTGCATCTAATAATAAGTAGTCTCTGCTACATGGACATCATGAACCATTTTTAAGTAGAATAGGGGTTTAAATATTAATTAAATATAAAAAAATATACTGCAGACCACAGTACGTACGTAAGATTATTACCTTGCAGAGTAGGTATGTCTATTGACATACACTGCATGTTTCTCTATAGACAAACAAACATAAAATAAAGCTGCCTTTCATATAATATTTCATCACTTATTATCTCCTTACCTCTGTCTAGTCCTACTCTATGACAGAGTAGTACATTCGCGTCCCGAAGAATTGATTTCCCCGCGGCAAACGTGCCAATCATGACTACACTCGGATAGAGCTCTGCTATATAAATGAATAAAGATTAAGTGTCTTTATATGTACTTACGAGTACATATAAAGACACGCAAACTTTATATATACAGATATATCGCTACTTTAAAAGAAAAAGGTCACAAATCAAAAATATTCAAAATCCTTTTCATTGTAAAAATTCAAATTTTGTTGGTTATATTTTCATAATTTAAAAAGATTCCCATGAATTTTATACTCTAAGCAATAAAACACTATTGACGTCTTTTTTGTATTTTCGAATTTACGCTGCCACATCTGTGCAAAGCCGCCATTTAAATGGCTCTCCTGTAAAATTAGGTGTATTCGAGTTGTGGCCCTTTTGTTTTGAAGTAGCGATATATTATATAGATATATACTCATATGTGTGAAGGACAATCGTCAGTAAACCTAAGAGCTATTTAGGTATGTTCTCAAAGGTTTGTCAGGTGTAAAGTCTCATTCTGAAAGAAGATCTGTGCCCCGCAGTGGGACAATAATTAGGTTGACGACATATTATTTTGTTATCTAATTGCAGTGGTAAACGAGCATGCAGTCCACCTGATGGTAAGTGGTCACTGCCGCCCATGGACATCTGTAAGCAACTCCAAATAGAACATGGGTTCTATCTGAAGTCAATCACAGATGCGTTGCTACTCCCAAGGACTAAGACGGTCGCTTCATATAAAAATGTGCCCGCAACCACGCCCTTCTAGCTAAACTCAAGAACTGCTTCACGCTAGAAATATGTGTGGCGGTGGTACCTCCCCGGTCAATCTACACTGCTTCTATATTTAAATAAGTGTCAATTTATATATTTTTACGCGTATAAAACCACGGAGTTGAGCTAGTTTCAACATAAAATCTACTACAGAGATACTTATCTTTAACTTTTAAACGAAATACTCAGTTGAACTCGCAAATTCACATTCAAACGTTTCAAAATAACTCCCGATATATCTACTTCAAATATCTTTAAAACTTGCCAAAAGCCAAGAGTCCGTATCGCCCGATCTTTTATCGTCACAAGAGTCAAGACCAATCCAATTTCTTAATTCTAACGAGTCGTTCCATTTATGAAACGAATTTTAAACTTGCTAGGCACAGATAATTAATGGATGCGGTACATATTATTTAGTATTTTAAATTATTCATATTATATGTATAACATATATTAAATATGTTATTTAATTTTATTTCATCACTGTTTACGGTTTCCAATTTATATAAAACGCATAATATACACATTACAACAAATAATTGCTTAACTTCTATCGATTAAAAAAAGGATTTGTTATCTGTCAATAAAAATCTAGTCGATGATTATTAATCTGTTATTTTGTTAGAAGAACGATATGTTTCTGTGCATACTCTGAGGTTTAAATACATAGTTTGGTCTTGTCTATGTACATATAATTAAGTCATGTTGTATTTAAGCTTCTCTAAAACATAAATATGACTTCAAAGATAATAATCTTAAATTGGAGCTAAATTAATAAATGAACTATTTAAATGATGTAACATCTATTATAGTAATACGTGAAGCAAAAATTTGTGGGGTGTTTTTAAGATACTTGCCGCAGGCGAAGGAGTATGAAATTACGCACGTTTATAGTTGATATAGAGAAGGATTGCACAATACTAATATTTTTTTCAAATAATGCATAAAACATAAATAAAATCAACTAAAAACACATTACACTAGCTACCTTGCATTTGACACAAACATACATAATAAACGAAATAGAACGTTCAATGTCTTGCTATGAAACACATAACGTCAAAACTGTCAGATGTCTTTGTCAAAATACCCGCTATTGCTTTACAATTTATTTTAATTAGAGAAATATTGGTGCTGCTTTGTACAATATAAGGTTTAGATTTTTTTGAAATAAATTAGGGTCGAATTTCGACCATTGTGACGGGTGACTAGTTTTAATAAATTACGTCAAATTCTAAGCAAAGATGGATGTTTGGTTAAATTCTTCAAATATATTTTATGCTTCTTAAGGTTGCTTCTTATGCTGCCAACCACTACAACAGTGCTTACAAAGAAAGTAAAATTATTTTCAGAGTAAGCAATTTTTTTTTTATATGACTGAAATAACAAATGAGCATGCAGTCCACCTGATGGTAAGAGGTCACTGCCGCTCATGGACATCTGGAATCAACTTTATACAGAACATGAGTTCCATCTGAAGTCAATCACAGATGCGTTGCTACTCCCGAGGACTATGATGGTCGCCTCCGGTCCGAAACGCAAGAAATGCTTCACGGTAGAAATAGGTGTGGCGGTAGTACTTCCCCGGTCGAACTACATAGTTCTACCACCTCCAAGAATATATAAAAAATGTTTTCAAAAATAAATCTTAAACCATATAACGATGCAAACACTGCCTAAGATTTCAGAGACATATTTTACCCGTCCACCCTTTCTATCTTAACAAGAATTAAAATACAGTTGTAACGTATCTACCCATCTCGGGTCCAACCCGTATTAATCGTAATTAGCTCCTTATAATTACTTAAAATTTACTTGTGTACTTTCTTACTCAGTTGGTTCCCTCGGGACGCTGAGTTGTATGGATAAGACATATTTAATACTTTGAATATCTTATTTGTATAAATACAAAAAAAAAAACAGCATATATCTATGTTCGTCTATTTGACACTTAACTAGATTATGGCCTAGAATAGCATATATGACACACACACGTACACATAGTTTATTTTAGTGATATAATGTTTGTTTTATAAGTTCATTCATAATTTAATAATGGAGGCTACCACTTTTTAACCGACTTCCCAAAGAAATGCACTTCTGCAGGCAAGATGTGCTTAAATGGCGGCCATGTTCTTATTTTTAAAATACTAGCGAATCGAATAAATTATATAAATTATTATTATATGACTTATTATCGTGATAGAAGAACTAAGATACTGAAGCGGGCAATGCAAGGGGAATAAAAATAATGACTCTTCCTACACAAACACTCAGACCCAGAATGGAAATTTCAATTCATCATTCAGATATGTGTTTGGCCGGAGACCAAACCCAGACCCACTGCGTGTCGTGTATGGAGGCCGCTCGGTCTCGCGGCTCGTCGGCGTCGTATTAAAAAAAGTATAATAATAATAAAACGTTTCCCAAATAATATTTGAATACTGGTAAAAACTGTGTTTCAACAAGGGAGGTACCATAGCCACAATTATTAATGTGAAGCAGTTCTTGCGTTTCAGAGGAAGGTCGTGGTTGTCGACCACCTAATCCTTGGGAGGAACAACGCATCTGTGATTCAGTTCAAATAGAACTCAACTTATAGAGTTGCTTACAAAATCTTCTTGCTAATGTAGTATACAATTACAAGGTGGTAGAACCAGTGTAGTTCGACCGGAGAAGTACCACCGCCACACCTATTTCTAGCGTGAAGCATTTCTTGCGTTTCGATAGAAGGGTGTGGAAGCCCGCACACTTTCACATGAGGCGACCATCATAGTCCTCAGGAGTAGCAACGCATCTGTGATTGACTTCAGATGGAACCCATGTTCTGTATGAAGTTGATTACAGATGTCAATGGGTGGCAGGGACCACTTACCATCAGGTGGACTGCATGCTCGTTTGCTGCTTCAGTCAAATAAGAAAAAAAAAAGTATAATCTTTATAATTTACAGAAGCTAAAATAAAATTATTTAATATGTTAACGCTATTATAATAAATTTATTTATAATTAATCCCGTAATCTGCAATCCGCAGTAATCCAGCGGTGTACAACATTTAGCGCGCCCAAATTTGCGGCAACCGACCGTCTTAGCTAGTACTGACGACAACAGAAGTGTTACACTTCGTAAAATGTATTTGAGAGTTCATTAGTGATATAACGAATATTCGCATGCTTTTAGATAATCGCATTCGCAAAAATTGCGAATAATCTGCAATTGGCCGGCAAAAAGATCGCCAAATCTATCCAAATTAAAATCGAACTGCTGTTTAACGACCAGAAAATGGTCGCCAAATATAGATCGCCAAAAGCTGAATAAAAACATTTTCATTCGCATTCGTGAATGTTCAAATAGTGACATTCGTTTCATCATCTATAGATTCTAGATCTATAAAAGCTTTTTTATAAGATTGAAGTATCGAGCATGCAGTTCACCTGGAAGTCACTACCGCTCATGGACATCTGTAAGCAACTTCATGAAAAACAGGGGTTCTATTCGAAGCCAAACACCGCGCTGGTGCTTCCTAGGATTAAATAGTCAACTCATATAATAGTAAGTCGGCGACCTCAACTTACCACCGAAACGCAAGAACTGCTTCAGGTTAGAAATAGGTGTATCGGTGGTAATAAACGGTTAAACCATGTACTTTTTATTGCCTTTTACCTTTTTAAATTTTCTTTCCAGTACAAAAGAAGCATAAGCATTACAAACTATCAGAAATACGTTATTACGTTATTATATTAATTGACAAAAGGCGCTAGATGGCGTTGCTAAACATTCTGAAACACCGTCAACGTTCCATAGAATACACCATAAAAATAAATATTAAATATATTGAATACAGCGTAAGCCATTGTGTGCGGCAGCGTACACCGTATATTGTAACTCCGCTCTACACCTTTGAGATATTCTGCTGAAGAGGAGAATAAACTCTTTTACAGCGGTTTATTATACTTGATACTTATTTTTTATTTAATTAGTGTATTTGTGGATACTTTGATAGCATTGATAGATAGCGAAATAATGTGTTATTAATCCTATTAATATTACAAATTTGAAAGTTTGTTACGTTGTGTGTTTGTAACTCTTTCATACAAAAACTGACCATCGAATTTTGCTGTTTTTTTATCTGACTGAAGTAGCAAAAGAACATGCAGTGTACCTGATGGTAAGTGGTCACTGCCGCCCATGGTCACTTGTAATCAACTACATACAGAACATGGGTTCCATCTGAAGTCAATCACAGATGCGTTGCTACTCCCAAGGCCTCATATGAAAGTGTGCCGGCAACCACACCCTTCTACCAAAACGCAAGAAACGCTTCACGCTAGAAATAGGTGTGGCGGTGATACTTCCTCGGTCGAACTACACTGGTTCTACCACCTTGGAAATTTGCACAAACATAGATTATGACCTAGATGGGATACTTATTGCCATGATAGATGTGACCGAAGTGGGCGAAGCCATTGTGTTTGCTGACTAACTTTTATATGACGCGACTATTATGCAGTCCACCTGATAGTAGGCGATTACTACCGCCCATGACGCCTATAAGCAACTTCATATATTTCATTTCATGATTCTAAAAAAAATAGTTTACTAACACAACACATTACGTAGTATCTTCTCGTCCACAATTTCTCAGTGCCTGAAGTCAAAATTATTCGAGCAATGTGTGTTACCAGTGATGACCTACGGCGCCGAGACGTGGTCCTTTCCTGTATTCATTCGGAGGCGCAGGGTCGCTCAGAGAGGGATATGCTCGGAATTTCGCTACGAGACATGATTCGCAACAATGAAATCCGTGGACGAACGAAGCTTACCGACATAGCTCTTAAAATTAGCAAGTTGAAGTGGCAATGGGCCGGCCACATCGCTCGTAGGACCGATAGCCGATGGGGAAGAAAGGTCCTCGAGTGGCGACCACATTTAGGCAAAAGGAGTACAGGTCGCCTCGCCTACCAGGTGGACCGATGATCTAAAGAAAACAGCGGGAAACCGTTGGATTCAGAGGGCACAGGACCGGTTGGAATGGTGCCATTTAGGGGGGGGGGGCTTATGTTCAGTCGCCGTCATTTGCAGTCGACATCAAAAGGCTGATGGATGGAAAACATTTACATGAAATGTATTGTTCTTGTTTTATCATTGATTATTATCTTATTCAGATAACTTAAAAGCTAAGGAGAGATTTAATATTAAAAAATAATTTGAAGCATAAGCATTAAGTTTGTTAACAAAATATTAAAAATATAATGTTAACTTTCGTAGATTTCAATCTCGTTTTTAAATAATATTGTATTACTTCAAGAAGACAGCAGTGATGTAGCCTTATCGGGGCGTTTGAGGTTCAAACCCGGGCACGCACCACTGAGTTATGAGCATATTAGAAATTAATTATTACTGCTTTTCGGTGAAGGAAAACATCGCGAGGAAACCTACACACCCGACAGTACTTTAAAAAAAAGTTCTCAGAGGTGTGTGAAGTCCACCAATTCGCAGTTGGCCAGCGCGGTGGACTATGGCCGAAACTCTCTCATTCTGAGAAAAACCTGTGCCCAGCAGTGGGACAATAATAAGGATAGATATATACATACTTCAAAATGTCAATTTTACTGAATAAACAACAACGATCACGACCTCTCAAACGCAGTGCAAAGAACCTCTTAAATGAAGTCGACTCGTCGAAATAAATAAAGTTGTTGCGAGTTGCTAATTACCTATACACGGCTTGCTTGTGTTGGTGAGGGGACACTCGCGAGATCTCGTTAATTAACTGCTGAGTTTGTGACGTCACTGCACTGGAAATCCATAGACAAGATATATTTTTTAGGCTGATGATACAAATATGTCAAAATATTTTTTAATTAAGCTTTTAAATGTGTAATGTAATATCACTTTGAAAGTCATTACGTATCTAGGTATATTAAAGCTTAAGTCCCCAAGAGAGAGAAAAATATAAAGAAAAAAAACATGCTAATCTAATGTAAATAGAAAATAAATTAAAAGAAAATTCACGTTAAACTAATTAAGATATTTATTTTATTTCGAAATCATATTTATTTAAACATAACAAAACCTTTTAATAGTGATAAACTAAGGCAGCGAAAGTAGGGATTTACTATTTATTTAAATAAAATTAAAATGAGATTTACTACGTTAGTGATGTTCACAGAGAAAAGAAAAGTGTCAGAAAGAAAAGAAACACTAGAAAGCAAAATTGACCACAGACTACAAAGCAATATTTTAACAAGTAGCTTTTAAAAATTGTTCAAAACCTAATTCGTAAAATCATTCTGGCCGTATATTTAACTGGTCGTAGTTATGTTATGATAAACGAGAAATTATTTTGATAACAACGACCAGACAATTAAAATTAATTTGCTTTGGTATTTTGTTGTTTAATAATTTATTTTGATTTAACACTTTTTAGGAGTTTATGTCAAAATACGACCTGATGATTAAGGCTTTGAGTTATGGGAGGGAAACCACCATCACTCCCCCCATTTATTAGATAACTTGGAATATCTTAGCTTCAGCAATATTAGTAAATTGTAATAAATTAGGTATATCAAAGACGCGATGCTGCTACCGAGGACTAAAATGGTCGCCGCATATATATATATTTTTATATATATACCTAACGATAAGGCAGACGGGCCACCTGATGGAAAGTGGTTACCGTCGCCTATGGACATTTGCAACACCAGAGGAGTCGCCAATGCATCGCCGGCTTTGAAGGAGAACTCTTTTTGCACCTTTCTTGAAGAGCCCCATGTCATAGCGCTCCGGGAATACCTCAGGAGGAAGTTCATTCCACATCTTGCACGTGCGTGGTAGGAAAGACCGTGCAAACCGAACCGCGGAGGACCGCCACGGGTCCAGTTGATGCGGATGGAACTTCATCCTGCGGCGAGTGGTGCGATGGAGGAACGTACGTCACCTACATCACCCCCGTAGGCACCAGGTCAAAAAGCTCCTCGGAATACTCACCATTGTAAATTAAATTGCATATTAAACTGAGCCGGAAACCACACCCTTCCATCGAAACGCAAGAACTGCTTCACGCGAGAAATAGGTGTGGCGGTGAAACTCCGCGGACGAACCATCATCCTACCACCTTTAAAATATGTGTAATATGTATTTGTAGTCTGTATGTTGCGATTATATTAAGCTTTGTTTTATTTACATTTATTATAAACGCAGAAACCTTGAAAATGAAAAATGATGTGCGTGTTAGAAATTAATTATTACTAATTTACAGTGTACGAAGACATCGTGCGGAAAGTTACGCAAATGCTCATTCATTTCTTTAAAAAAAAAGGTCTCAAAAGTTAGTGTACTCTACCAATTCGTGTTTGGCCAGCGTGTCGTCAACCCATTATTGTCCCACTGTTGGGCACGGGTCTTCTCTCAGAATGAGAGAGTTTAGGCCATAGTCCACCGCGCTGACCAAGTGCGAATTGGTGGACTTCACACACCTCCGAGAACTTTTTTTTTTATAAAGAACTCTCGGGTGTGTAGGTTTCCTCACGATGTTTTCCTTCACCGAAAAGCAGTGATAATTAATGTATTATATGCACATAAATCAGTGGTGCGTGCCTGGGTTTGAACCTCGGACCTCCCGATTGAGAGGGCAAGTTTCAACCATTAGGCTATCACTGCTCTTTGTCGTCCACCACGCTGGCCAAGCGTGGTGGACGACAAAGGCAGGGGAAATCGTGTAACCTAGCTAATAATATATTAATCTTAAATCAACTAGGTTTCTCTACACTCGTCCCTGTAGTTCCGAGACGAGAATAGGGCTACGGTATCCCCTGCCTGTCGTAAGAGGCGAATAAAAGGGGCTTCCGGGGTTGCGGGCAGTAAGAGTGGGAGCTCGAACAGTTTAGCCAAGCGACCAAGTAAGACGATGGCAAGTGTGGCCACACGCCGTCGTAAGCACCAGGAGGCGCAGTGTGTACAAATGCTCACGGGAAGAGCCGAAATGGGGCACTGTGTTCGGAGGACTCCGATTGTGTCCCATTGGAGATCCCGGAGTCCTCTACGCAGCGCTGAAGATGGCCACCAGGAGGTAAAAATCCCACATAACCCAGCGTTGCTCCCACAGCGTCGGATACCTTTTGAAGATTTCCCTCGATAGCAAAAAAAAGGTTTCCCTACACGCATATAGCGTTTGCACAATACGAAATATATTTTCACAAAACTTTATATTTTGATTTGAGATCGATATAAAGTTTAATAAAACTCGTTATAATATGCAAAGCGCACAGCGCTCTCCTACGCCCGCGGCGCGACTAATTACTTCCGAGCGTCCAAACGTGCCTGAGAGTGCCTGAGTCTCGCTTGTAAACCGTCTATTTAGGTGTATTCCACTTTGATCACCCAGGTGATATCACCTAGGTGATCAAAGGCGACTCATTGGTGTCCTTTGATCACCTGAGACATAATCACCTGGGTGATCATAGGCGACTTCAAGAAAATATATTTTTTCAGTATCCTTTGATCACCTGTATAAAAACCTACTAAAAACGGGCAGCTAAAATGTTGCTTGCGTATGTCTTACTAATATTAAAATGGCAAGAGTTTGTGACACGGATGCATGAATACATGTTTATTATTCAATCATACCAAAAAGATAGTAGTAGTGGTGGGGTGGAGGTCGTGATGGTAGAGGTGGTAGAGGTGATGTTGTTAGTGGTATTCCGGTGGGGGTGGGAGCCGGTAGTACTGGGGTCATTATTTATGGTGAAGATGGCAGAGTGGGTGGATGGTTGTGGTGTGATATATGTGGTGAAGGAGCTAGGTTTGGTGAGATTTTTGTTGATGCTAAGTAGTGGTTAGGAAATGACAGTATAAGTTGGATATTTCAAATACTATATAAAATTTCCGTGTCAAAATGTTCGTTCCTGTACTCCTCCGAAACGGTTTGACCAATTCTCATGAAATTTAGTGAGCACATTGAGTAGGTCAGAGAATCGGCCAACATCTATTTTTCATACCCCTTAGTGACAGTCCACCCTTAACATTTTTTAAAATTTTTATATGGCAAAACAACGTTTGCCGGGTCAGCTAGTATAACTATTATTATTACCCAAACTTTTATGAGTTTGGGTAATTAAAGTTTATAAAATTTGTGCAGTATAACTATGGGCGCAAACACCATTTTGAATACGAAAATCGAAGAAAAATCTCAACAGAATAATTTTATTTTTTTTTACTTATTTAATATACTAATATTTTATAGGATTGGTTAGGTTAGGTTGGAACATAAAAAAAAACCAAGCTACTCGATAATACTTGCATTTCATGCAAAAATCGTTTCAATGATTTTTCTTTGAATTTTACTTGAAAATTAAGTTGCGGGTATTTGAAATATCATGATCTTAATCCATGGGCGTAGCCGGGAGGAGGGGTTCGGGGATTCATCCCCCTCCCCCCGAAAATATTAACATTCATACAATTAAAATATGAATTCTATATTATTATGTTGTGGTTTGGATTGAACGTCAAAGTGGTAGAACGTATATATACCTAGGTTCACTCATTATTGTGTACTTTTAGCTATTTTAGGATTCCGTCTGGCACAGTTCACTTTATTTGGAAACTATTAAGACTACAGAGTTGAAACGTGGTCGGTAAGTGTATTCCGTAAACCGTTTTCCGAATTATGTACAAAAAATAAAAAAGTATATATTAAATTTTGATTGAACTGAAACTCTGAAAAAAATTTTTCTTATTTACACGTGTGGGTTGTCTATAGAAAGGTGTTCAAATATGGCATTGAGGTTTCTAAATCCCTTTTTTCTCAAAGCTGATTGTTTGAGAGATTAACCCTTTTAAACCGGTAAAACCCCTCTAACTTTTAAACTTTTACACTTTTTTCAAAAACCGAATAATATAACCTTGTAATTCATACAAACACTATGAAAAACAAACTTATGTTGGTAGTTGGATAACTGTTCAAAACCATTTATTAATTTGACAATAGAGCTATATTTTCTCTTCAAGATTTGATAGGTGGGTTTGATTTATTTAGGTACTTTTTCTTTAGTTAAAGTTACGGAACTCTCAATGCGCGAGTCCGACTCGAACTTAACCGATTTTTTTAGCTTTCTCCGAAACTAAAACATAACAACGCTCTTGTTTTAATCAACACGTCGAAATAGGTACACTAACCTTCAGATCGTTTGGAGGTATGGGCAAAACGGAAGTTAATCCCAAAAAAATATGTCTCTGCTCAGAAAACTTATATACATGTGCGCTGCTAGCTAAGTCTACCAGGTAACAGGTTCTTGACCAGAGAAATGGTAAAAAAATAACAGTCAAGGTTATTTTTTTTACCATTTCTCTGCTCAAGAACCTTACCATATAATAATACATATGCAGCATATGGCTAACTCCCATGGTTTAGGTAGGCGGCACCCATGCATCATCAGGGTAGAAGAGTTAAGGTTGGAATTTTTTATCATGACATCTTAGCCTAGATACTAATTATTCATTCCTAATTGCACGACGCTCAGGTCGGCAAATGCTATATTATAAAATAATGTTTAAAAAATATGGACGTTGTGATCCACCCCATAACTCCCCATAATCTCTAACCTAAACTTCCATCATCAAACCATTCCTATGTCAATAAACGTAGATACCGTAATAAATACCCTTAGAAATCAAGAATAAACGATACTGAAGTCTAATATGAATACATATGAATAACGACATTTTAGGCACCCACATCAGATTTTTTATACAGGTGATTATAGGATACTGAAAAAATATATTTTCTTGAAGTCGCCTATGATCACCCAGGTGATTATGTCTCAGGTGATCAAAGGACACCAATGAGTCGCCTTTGATCACCTAGGTGATATCACCTGGGTGATCAAAGTGGAATACACCTCTATTTAACTAACCAATATTTATTATTGTATAATTTTAAATCATGTGTTACCAACCAACAAGTAGCTTGCCTGGGGACACTACTATTAAACTCATGACCACATTAGTTATAAACGTCAATAAGCCGCTATTTAATATTTGTATTTAAATTGATCGTGTCATGTGATTACAAAAAAATAATCAGAAGAAGTCACAATATAAATAAATATAAATGACTGTATAAATAAATATTATAAATGCATAATTATATTTAATTTTTATGTAATGTAATAGATTAATAGTAATGTTTTTGTCTCTGTGACGGTTTCCTTAACGCCTCTCATGTTTAGTATAAAAGGGAGGGTATCATTATAATGTGCATCATTCCAACAGTTACAAGTGTAGGACGTTACTCTGTCCGAATGTATTTTAATAAATGTGAAATAGTGAAAATATACCAGTGTTGTACATAATGTGTCGTTTACTCTGGCCATTCAATCCTAATTCTGTAACACAAACATGTGTGATACTAAGTGTTAGAACTTCCTGGATCGTTAGAGGTGACGCCGTCAAACCTCTTTTAGTCCTACATTATCAGTAGTAACACTGCGTGAACCTGCTATTATACATAGTTCGAAGGGTGTTGTGTGGTTTTTTGATTTCTCACTTAAGCGATTATTTTTTTAGCCACTTACAATATAGTTAGAAGTAACTAAAATGGTTTTTATTTTTTTTTTGTTCTCGAGGGGGAAACCTTCAAAAGGTACCCGACGCCGTGGGAGCGACGCAGGGTTATGTGGGATTTTTATCGCACTAAAACCGCCCCGGTGGCCGTCCTCGGCGCTAAAAAGGAGGACTCCGGGATCTCGAAACGACTTCAACCGGAATCCTCCGAGCCCGTTGCCCCATCGGGCTCCTTCCAGATGGGGCCCACCGCTCCGTCTAGTCTTGACGACGGTATACGACCACACATACCGTCGTCTTTCCCGAGATTGCCTGACCGAACGGTTCGAGCTCCCAATCTAGCCGTCTGCAACCCCGGAAGCCCCTTTTAGTCGCCTCTTTACGACAGGTAGGGGATGCCGTAGCCCTATTCTGATCCCGGAACTACAGGGACGAACTAAAATGGGGCTATATGATCGTATACTGTGATAATAAAAAAATAAAAAAAAATAACATGCTTCCTACAGTCATAGCCCCACACTAGGATTTTTTCCTGTGTCATGGGTACCATAGACACACACAAGACGATTATACCAACACCCAGAACATGAATCTAAGCTCATCATTCAGATATATTTCTGGCCGGGAATCGAACCTGGGACCCATTGCGCGTCCGACCGGTATGGTAACCGCTCTGCCATGCGGGTCGTTATTCTTTTGTAAATATTGGTTAATAACCCAATAATGTTCGGTAAAAACCCACCAAGGGTGCGATATTGGTATTCTTAATGTGAAAGCTTGTGAAGATGTGTGTATGTATAAGCGTTTGTTACTCTTTCACGTAAAATTAAAGTTTACATTCTACTGAAATTTTGCATACTGATGCATTTTGCATGTGGATTAACATATGGGATTTTTATTACTATGGTAAATGTCATTAAAGCAAAGTGATAGCATAATGGTTAAAACTTGCCCTCTCGATCGGCCGGATTGAGGTTCAAACCCAGGCACACACCACTGATTTTTTAGAATTATGTGCGTATTAGTTAATTATCACTGCTTTTCGGTGAAGGAAAACATCGTGAAGAAACCTACACACCCGATAGTTCTTTGAAAAAAAAAAGTATCGGATGTGTGTGAAGTCCACCAATTACCACTTGGCCAGCGCTGTTGACTATGGCCTATAAATCTTTAATTCTGAGAGAAGACCCGTGCCCAGTAGTGGGACAATAATGGGTTGACGACGACGACATGAAAGCAAGCAGAGCCACGAGAATAAGCTAGTATTTTTTTAATTACAAATTATAATTGCTTCTAAAGCATAGAAATAGGTATGTCAGTAACGCAATTAAAATCGAATCATAAACTGTATTGAATCTGTTCATAATAATATAGGTACTTAGTCATTTGAAACATTTTTAAAGAAGCAGTAGATTTCATAACAGAATTAACTAACAATTCAAACTAAATTTAAGTTTAAACCTTGTTAGTTAGTTTTTAAACCCATTTCAAGGGGAAGTTTCAACAATACTGGATCATAACTTTGCACTTAAGTTAAGTAAAAACGTTTTTAATAAGTTAGCCGGGTTGAACTCCGAAGTTTATCTCGCTTAACTTGAGTTCATTCTAAACTAGAATATTCACGCGACTTTACTCGCTTTCGTCATGTCTCTGGTACTAAGTATCCTATGTTTAATAGGGATAGAAACCTTATTAAGAAAATGGAACAGCTCGTGGTGTTAAATTGTTAACAATTAGCAAACCAGCATGGATCTGCCTGTTGGATGAGAAAGCAGACAAGCGTGAAACTGCCTCCGTAATAGTCAATAAAAATATTAATAAAATATATAGAACTTTTTTATTTGTCGACAAATTCCGAAGCCTATTTAATCCGTAACCCCGAAGCAAAATATTTCAGACCAGAGAGAGTCAACCAATTATTTTTTTCGCTGACCACTCTTGGACTCCTCTCTTAACATAGCTCGATTCATGTATCCGTTCTCAAGAGATCATATTAGATTTTTACCTAAAAGTGACATTGACACTTGATACGCCTGAGGACTAAGATGGAATGACAAGGCGTTCGAACCGGACTGTTGGACAACCGCAGCAAGGCATCTGAAACTCGCCTAATCTATCTAAAAATCTAGATTTATCTGGAGTTGATTACACATCAAAGCTGGATTCAGAAGGCTCAGGACCGGTAGATGTGGCGCAGATTAGAGGAGGCCTTTGTCCAGCAGTGGACTTTGAAAGACTGATGGATGGATGGATGATGGATGGATTACACAATAGGTACATGGCCACGGATGACAGTGATCACATACAATCTAATGATTGTACAATCGTTTGCTATTTTCATTTATTAAATATATTATACTACAACAATACAAATATCCTGTATTCGTAGCATTTTTCATATATGTCATTATTTCGATAACTTTTTGCCTACATAAATAAAAACCAAAATACATATACATAGACACTACACTTTCCAGTATCGATAATAATCGATACTGAAAACTCGATTCCGAACATATCAAGAACACATTCAGTATTCACATCTCTATTCAACGTAAAAACGAAAAAGGGAACCTGTCACAAAATGGCGCGTTATTATCTTGGCTAATAAAAATTCTGCGCGCGAAAATCCCTCGCACGCGATTGGCCGGCCGTCCCCCGAGACCGTACGCCATTGGTTGGTTTCTGTTTATTCCATTTTCAAATTAACTTTCACTGTCTCCACGCTTGCCGGTTAGCTGCGAATTTATTTATTTCATTCACGTTTTATTACGCTGCCACGGGTTTCATATTTCGTAGAAATGACTTGTATATTTCAGTTTATAATCACATGTCATTAATGGTAAGGATTTTTTGCTTTCTCGCAGCCAAATTCGAATTAGAAGCCTATTTTTTTTGATTTCGGGAATCAACCGTCTATACTATGCTTACTTATTTTAGTCGAAGCCATACAAAAGTTTCAAGATGATAAAAATGTTATTGTTTTATAGTTATTTGATTGGCGTTTACTTCCGTGTATCTTGATATTGTATTTGTTTCTTTCAATTCTGTAGCACTCTACGTAATATGAAAAATATATGTCATGCGTTGTTAGGAAACCATTACTGTCATACAGTTAGATTTGAGCCTACCCAAGTCTTCTTTTAAATTAAGGATTTAGGTTTTTATCTGCCAACATGATCAATTAAATTAAGCTAGCAATTCTTTAGACTCATCGTTAGAACAAATAAATACTGATGATTTTCTGAGAATTATTTAATAGCCGAAGCAATATAACACTGGAATTTCTATTAACACTTAATTCTATGGGCGAAACTGAAGAGCCGTTTCATTACTTGGAAAATGATTTTACTGCGTAAGAGAAATAAATAGTTATGGAGATAGCTTTTTATTATATTTTAAACAAATATCTTAGTGTCGTAAATTTAATTACATACTGGGGATGGATGGAAATTTAATATGTATGGCATCAATGTTATTAAGGTGGTAAGACATATAGAACGGACGCATCACCGATACTTATCTTTCTGCCTTATCAATGTAGCGTATAGACACTTACATAAGATTTAGACATAAGGGACGCTGGGGAATCCAGGATTGTTATTTGGGGAGAGAGCTTGAAGTAGATTGAAGAAAGAGGGAGAAAAATAAACGGTCTTCTCTCTCTCTCGTCAACCCATTATTGTCCATATGGGCATGTCTTCTCTCAGAATGAGACAGTTTAGGCCATAGTCCACCGCGCTCGCCTAGTGCAAATTGATGGAAGTCACACACCTCCGAGAACTTTTTTTTAAGAACTCTCGGTAGGTTTCCTCACGATGTTTTCCTTCACCGAAAAGCTGTGATAATTAATTTCTAATACGCACATAAATCAGTGGTGCGTGCCTGGGTTTGAACCTCGGAGCTCCCGATTGAGAGGGCAAGTTTAAACCATTAAGCTATCACTCATACTACTACATAGTGCTAACAGATAATTACAATAAATTTCGCTCGGAATTTCGCTACTAGACATGATTCGAACCGATGAAATCCGTAGACGAACGAAGCTTACCGACATAGCTCTCAAAATCAGCAAGCTGAAGTGGCAATGGGCCGGCCACATCGCTCGTAGAACCGATAGCCGATGGGGAAGAAAGATCCTCGAGTGGCGACCACGTTTAGACAAAAGGAGTACAGGTCGCCCCCCTACCAGGTGGACCGATGACCTCAAAAAGACAGCGGGAAACCGTTGGATTCAGAGGGCACAGGACCGGTTGGAGTGGCGTCATTTAGGGGAGGCCTATGTTCAGCAGTGGAACTTAGTTTTTCCCTTGGCTACGTCCGCTTCTATCACGTTTATCACTATAATAAGTATCCCATTTGTAAATCCAGGTCACAAACTGTGTGTGCAAAATTTCAGCGAAAACCACCTAATAGTTTTTGCGTAAAAGAGCAACAGATACACATACATCCTCACTAAACTTTAGCATTTATAATATTAATAGGATAATAAGACATGGAAAGCCGTTCAATGCAAATTCCCCATAATAAAAGCCGAAATCCGCGAGCAGCCCGCGAAATATATGGTTATAATGAAGCTAGTTTACGGCCGACGCTTCCGCGGTGCGCTTAGCGGGACTCTGTACACATATGGATACTTTGAATATGGGTCCGTCCATCCTTCAAACACAAGTATATTAAATTTCAACATAAATATTGTCCAAAAAGTCATGTAAGAGGCCTCTCTGTTATCAAATTAAAAAAAAACACGCTTTCTACACTCATAGCCCAACAGTAGAATTTCCTCCTGTGTTGTGGATACCATGGACATACAGGAGACGAATACACAAACACCCAGACCCAGAACACGAATCTAAACTCATCATTCAGATACTTGTCTGGCCGGAATCCGGGACCCATTGCGCGTCAAACCGGTATGGTAACCGCCCCGCCACGCGGGTCGTCTAAATAGTGATTTTTTTTTATCTGACTGACTGTAGCAATCGAGCATGCAGTCCACCTGATGGTAAGTGGTCACTGCCGCCCATAAACATCTGTAATTAACTACATACAGAACATGGGTTCCATCTGAAGTCAATCACAGTTGCGTTGCTACTCACGAGGACTATGATGGTCGCCTCATCTGAAAGTGTGCCGGCACCCACACCCTTCTATCGAAACGCAATTTATTTATTATTATTATTATTTATTAGTATTTATACATCTTCATTTTTTTTTGCTTTACATTACAGACAATGCTAGATCTTATTTATTTAGAGGTGATTATTATTACGAATCGACAATGACCACTAACCGTAAAACCGTGGTTAGTGCCTTTAAATAGGTTTTTTTGTACCCTATGGATATTTGCAATACCAGAGAAGTCGCCTATACATCGCCGGCTTTGAAGAAGAGCTCTTTTCGTACCTTTCTTGAAGAGCCCCATGTCATAGTGCTCCGGGAATACCTCAGGAGAAAGCACATAGGTAAGAAAAATGTAAAAGGACAATGCATTAACTTGTATGGCTACGCCGTAGCATCGTAGCGTCCGTAGCAAGTTCGTTTTGTTTAGTCTTACCTAGCACAGATAACCTATCTGAAGATGTGATGTAATGTCATTAATAGTTATGTAATGGCATTATAAGTAGTTATGGTGGTTCCTTTCACCGAAAAGCAGTGATAATTAATTTCTAATACGCACATAAGTAATACCACCAATTCGCACTTGGCCAGCGCGGTGGACTGTGGCCTAAAACTCTCTCATTCCGAGAGAAGACCCGTGCCCAGCAGTGGGACAATAATGGGTTGTACCCCCACGCACATAATTTTAGAAAAATCAGTAGTGCGTGCCTGGGTTTGAACCTCAGACCTCCCGATCGAGAGGGCAAGTTTCAACCATTAGGCTATCACTGCTCTGTACAGTTTAATTTGTTAAAATTTGAACGAAATGGTTGAACATAATTGCTACAAATATCCATTTTTTACAAGGTGATAGGTGGTAAGGTCTAGTGTGAAGCGGTTTTTACGTTTCGGTAGAAACAATTGTTGTTGGTTGACTTTTAATGAGGTGTGTTACAAACCAACAAGTAGCTTGCCTGGGGACACTACTGTTAAACTCATGACTACATTAGTTATAAACATCAATAAGAATCTATATAATGATTGTATTTAAATTGATCGTGCCATGTTTATTATAAATATCATAAATCAATAGAAGTCACAATATAAATAAATATAAATAGTTATGTAAATAAATATTATAAATGCATATATTTAATTTTATATAATGTAATAGATTAATAGTAATGTTTTGTCTCTGTGACTGTTTCCTTAACGCCTGCCATTTTTAGTATAAAAGGGAGGGTATTATCGTAATATGGATCATTCTAATAATTCGCAAGTGTAAGACGTTACTCTGTCCGAATGTATTCTGAAATTGTATACGTGTAAAATCGTGAGAATATAACAATGTTGTACATAATGTGTCGTTTACTTTGGCCATCCAATTCTACTTCTGTAACAGGTGACAATCTTAGTTCTCGGGAGTAGCAACGCATCTGTCGGCTTCAGATGGGACCCATGTTTTTTTTATCTCACTAAAGTAGCAAACGAACATGCACTCCACCTGATTGTAAGTGGCCATTGCCGCCAATGAACATCTGTAAGCAAATTCATACAGAACATAGGTTCCATCTGAAGTCAGTCACAGATGCGTTGCTACTCCCGAGGACTACGATCGTGGCCTCATGTGAAAATGTACCGGCAACCACACCCGTCTATCGAAACGGAAGAAATGTTTCACGCTAGAAACAGATGTGGCGGTGGTACTTCCCCGGTCGAAATACACTGGTTCTACCACCTTGAAATGTCCATGCTCTGACGTGACCATGTATGAAGTTGATTACAGATGTCTGTGGGTGGCAGTGGCAACTTACCACCACGTGGACTGCATGCTCGTTTTCTGTTTCAATCGGATAAAAAAAATACAAATATACATTTTGCTCTCATATTTTTCCAATCATTCATTTTACCTTTTTCATCCTAGTATGTACGCGAACTTCCCCATAAAGTAAAACCTCCCTGATCTCAGCGCTAAAGCCACCCAGCTTAAGGGTAAAATTGCGTTGCCCGTAATCTTCGTGCCAATCTGGCAACACTGAACGAGTTTGCTTTTTATTATCTGTATCTATTTATATATTTATAGGAAAAAATAATTGAGACGCAATGTTATAAAAAATCTGAAGTTATATTGTGATATTGCTTTCAAATGATGGCCTCATGGTTGTCAGTCATTCTCTCAATGGACCTTCCGAGGTTCGAATCCCAGGTATGCACCAATGATTTGGTCAATAATGTTTGGGTATGAGAAATTAATTATTAATTTATCGCGAAAGAAAACGTCGTAAGGAAACCTACGCACCTTTCTTTTTTTATCTGACTGAAGTAGCAAACGAGCATGCAGTCCACCTGATGGTAAGTGGTCACTGCCACCCATAGACATCTGTAATTAACTTCATATAGAACATGGGTTCCATTTGAAGCCAGTGGCAACGAATCACAGATGCGTTGCCACTCCCGAGGACTGTAATGGTCGGTTCATGCGAAAGTGTGCCGGCAACCACACCTTTGTATAGAAACGCAAAAAATGCTTCACGCTAGTTATAAAACACACCTGAGAAATTTAAAAAATACGTTCTTAAAATTGTATGAACTCTAATAAACTGCACTCGGCCAGCGCAGTGTACTATGGCCTAAAACTCTCACTCTTCGAGTAGACTGTCCCCAGCAGTGACACAGTAGTGGGTTGACGACATTTTGTTTCACAATAATATTTATAAAACATTAAAATATATTTAATGCATCAAATACCTAAGTAGTAGTAACTAAAATAATATCTGTGAACGCTAAATGGAAAACAAATAATTGTATTTGTGCATAGTACGTGAACTTCGTTCCTGTAGTTCCGGGATCAGAATAGGGCTACGGTATCCCCTGCCTGTCGTAAGAAAGTCGTAGAGTGGGAGCTTTAACCGTCCAGCCAGGCGATCCCAGGAAGGACGACGGTATGTTTGGTCGCATATCGTCGTAATGACTACACGGAGCGGTGGGCCCAGCAATCCATCTGGGAGGAGCCCGATGGGGCAATGCGCTCAGAGGATTCCGGTTGCTTTCGTTTGGAGATCCGAGATTCGTACGTATAGGGGACGTCTTACCCTCCGGGACTCTCATATGCTAAGGCAATATCAACATAAGGGCGGTGGGTAGGGAATTTCGGGCGTCGAGGGGTACCCTCTTTACCCGGGCAATTCTCTAGGAAGTGGAATACCTCCCGGATCCTTAACATTTATATATAATATTAAAATGTTAATAAAAACATTATAATTTTATATACAAGTGTAAAAGATATTTACCATCCCCACTGTTTAGTGGGTGGATCGGTGTACTGTGGCGTCGCTTACGAGCCGACGGTCGTCCTCCTGGTGGTCGGAGGTCGCCAAGCCAGGGAGCTCCCGCGGAAGCGGCCGCCTCCCAATCGGTCGATCGTGTAGAGGCGCGAACCCCTTTAGGTGTGTATGTGGTCCAGCCTCCGCCCGCTCATACATTGAACGAGCTAGGCGGACCACAAACTCCTCGACCGTTTCGATCTCCCGGATTCGTCTTTGTAGCGCCGAGGACGGTCACCGTGGGTTTATAGTGCGGTAAAAATCCCACATAACGCTGTGTCGCTCCCACGGCGTCGGGTACATTTTGAAGGTTTCCCCCTCGAAAATAAAAAAGGTTTTATTAAGAAAAAATGCCTTTTAAAAAAGAGAATGCTGTTTTTAATATTTGGAAGAGGTAGGCGATACTTATATCTCTAACTATATTCATATGACGGCTGAATATATAAATATATAATATAAATACTTGTTTTCAGATTTTAGGAAGGATGTAAGCCCAACTTCATCCCCCTCTTTTGCAGATCAACCCATGAAATTAAAAAAATCACATTCAAAAATCGAATAGCAAAGCAAAGGGTTCCCGTGCCCACTTAGCGCTCAAGCCGAGGGTGGAATACACGCGTTCTACATTAGTCCCATTATGTAATTGAACGAGGCAGATAAATCACACTGACATTATAAACTTGTAAAACTATGATTTTAGACTAGTATTATCGCGGAATTGATACATTATAATACTTAACGGGTACTCACGATATGCGGTTTATGAATTCTTATAGAATTCTTTTTGCCGATATTTCGACCCAGTTGCATGGATCGTGGAGAATTCATAAACCGCATATCGTGAGTCGTCCACCAATCGCACTTGGCCAGCGCGGTGGACTATGGCCTAAACTCTCTCATTCTGAGAGAAGACCCGTGCCCAGCAGTGGGACAATAATGGGTTGACGACATATCGTGAGTACCCGTTAAGTATTATATTGTAAAACTATTTCACTATTAATAAGGTTTAATAAAATGTCCGGATAATTAAGTATTTCAATAATGAAATGATAAATGTGGTCGAGTTCCGATCCGGTGGTAGTGTAAAAAAAATGTGTAACTGACAATTTGTAGGCCTATATAAAAATAAATAAAGACATTTCATTTCATTTCATAATAAAATAGTTGCTAAATATCTCTTGAAGGCTCACTGCTGATTAGTATTTAAACTTTTTTTGGAAGCTTTCACACTTTCATATGAGGCGACCATAGACCGCGGGAGTAGGAACGCGTCTGTGATTGACTTCAGATAAAACTCTTATTAAGTCATAAATAAATACTAATAATAGTAATTTGCCCATAAACAAACTTTTGTATAAGTTTTTACCTATCATTGCATAGTATAAAACAAAATCGCTTAAAGCGGTCTGTCCCTATGTATGCTTAGATCTTTAAAACTACACTACAGATTTTAATGCATTTTTTTAATAGATTAATAAGGAAGGTTTTTATGTATAACACATGCTTAATATAGTGGAGAAACACTGATAATTTTAGATTTTTTGACTTTTAGACGGAAAGAAAAGCGGTGGGTCAGCTAGTTGATAATAATTTTGAACAGTGTTACATTCACTTCGAAGCATAGATGCACTTATCCATTACGGTTTACCTACACAACTCATAAACGTGTCACGTTACTAAAAATAACCTACAATCTAAGCATGTCATGTGATTAATCAACTAAATATCGAAAAACTCCAAAGCATATTTTATATTATATAATAATAATTGTTAGGAAGATCCCACCGCCCAAGTAACTAGAAGAAAAAATATACTCTAAATAAATTATTTGCATTAAGTATAATAACAAAAAAATGTATTGTTATTCTTGATCAAAGCCGTAACAATAACATGTTAAGGGCGCGTTCAGTAAAAGTGAATAGATTCTCTACAAAGACCTCAAGTGGAGTATCGGCGCACGCCGCCTTTATAATCTGTAATGCGTCGAGTTGGCGGGATTTTAAAGAATAATTGTTTTTTTTCTTTAGTTGTTTTTTGTCTGTTAAAGATTTTATTATTTTAATTCCAACGAGAACGTAAACTGCATTTAGTTTATAATATTTAAAATATACATAGTATTGATTAAATAATACTTATCTTTTGTACTCAAACTTTTTAATTTGTTCTTCATTTTATTAGACACAAAAGTCACAAAATGCATACTTATGATTTTTGTTCAATAAGTTACTACGATACTAAGTTTTTTACCGCTCGTTATGTTCAAGTTTAGGTTTAGGTAGACACAATGTAATAGAAAATGACTTACCTCGTTATATCGTTTATACTTATCGACTTATATCGTTTCTAATCTTCTAAAATAATATATTTTATGGGAAAATAGAAATGACGTGTTTCATTTCATTTTGATAGTATTTTTTATCTGATTTCTCTTCTAATCGCCAAAAGTATATGAATAGCCTACAGATTTAAAATGCGTTCCAATTTACCCTAAAAACTGCGAATAAAAAAAAGTATTTTTAAAATTATAACAATTATTCCAAATTCTTAACAACGATAAATCCATAATTTAATTTAGTACGATACTTATAAATAACGAACCAGATAAAAACTAACAGGGCAGAATAACGAAATCCTCTATTAAAACTATTAAAGCTGGAGGGCCATTAGGGTGGTTTCACACGGCAACGTTTAATTACGGGTAATGGTTGGCGCGTGGCCCTCTCGATGGCTAAGTGGTGGGGAATATTGCTCTTTGTTGCGTTTTCCACATCTGATTTTTGGTTTTATTTACTCGTGGATTATATGCGTTATTTGTCTTTGGGTTTTGTAATTATAAGTTTTTTTTGCTAAATTATTGTTTTCTATAAATGATTTGTTTTTGGTAACTAATTCACCGACTTTTACTTTTCGGAATCAGAGTGAAACTTCCGTAAAAACTTTGTTTACCAGCTACATGCACAGATAAAAAATAATGCCGATATTTATAACATATATCGTGTAAATAAATTATTAAATCGACTTGTATAATCGTTATAAACAGCGATGACTGACGTGGTGGTACGGTCACTATACCGGTCTGGCATGTAGGGAATTTCAGATTAAATTCTCGGATACATAGCAAATTGATAAATTGAGATATATGATATGAGTCTTGATGCTTATGTAGTCGTCTGTGTGAGTTCATGGTTCCCAAGACACAAGACAAATGCTAGTGTAGGACTATTGTTAAGTGTAAAAAAAAAGATTTATTAAAAAAAATCTTCTAATACTACATTATAATTTAGAGATACTTTTTTGACAGATTTATTAATATTATATTTCAAGTACATATGTCATTTTTTGTTAAAAAATAAATGTTTATAGATGGTAAGTGATGTTCAATTCAAATGTTTATATATTTTTATGTTATTCACTTTTTATTTCGATTTTAGCGGTATTTATATTTATACAAATTTAAAATTGCGGGTATTCGTATTTATCGAATAGGATATTTAGTCTTAAATCTGCAGTGATAGCCTAATGGTTGCCCTCTCGATTGGGAGGTTCGAGGTCAAAAAATCCTACGCACGCACAATCAGAAATTAAATATCACTGCTTTAAGGTCAAGGAAAACATAGTGAGGAAACCTACCAACATGAAAATCCTTTAAAAAGTTGTCAAAGGTATGTGAAATCTATGAATTCGCAATCGGCCAACGTGGTCAACTATGGCCTAAAACTGTCTCACTCTGAGAGAAGACTTGTGCTCAACAGTGGGGCAATACTGGTTTGACGATCTATCTATTTTTTTACAAAAAAAATGAAACAAAATACAATAATTGTTTGAATTTTTTAATGTTACCATCCTAACATAATTGCGGACTCGTTAGTTCTGAAAAATGATACGTGCGGGGTTGCCATAAACGAAGCATACGAGGGTTGTAAACGGGCGGATTAATTTTCGTAATTGCAACCCCTTTGCGAGAGTGAGATGTGTGACCTCTTTGTTGTGTTATCACTTTGCGCCCGCAATTTTGAAACCGTGGAATAGAGATATTTATAAACAAAGTTTGTTTGTGGCCAGAGTGTGATGAAACATCTCAATTGTGTTAAATTAGGAATATAGAAAAATGTATGTCAGTACTTTTTATTTGACTGAAGTAGCAAACGAGCATGCAGTCCACTTGATGGTAAGTGGCCACCGCCGCCCATGAACATCTGTAATCAACTTCCTACAGAACATGGGTTCCATCTGAAGTCAATCAAAGTTGCGCTGCTACTCCCGAGGATGTGATGGTCGTCTTATGTGAAATGCTTCACGCTAGAAATAGATAAGGCGGTGGTACTTCCCCGGTCGAACTTCACTAGTTCTACCACCTTGATTTGTTTCTTATTTATAATAAATATAGTAAATTGTTCACCTAACAGCGACAAATTTGATTAAAAATACAGAGCAAATCGTCCATAATACAAAGTAATCTCCAAAAATAGTTTTACATGCCAAACTTAACCAATTTACGCAAATAAAACATTATATTATAGGTAATTTGTGACTGGACCGTTTTCACTTTTATAATCCACTATCTACAAAACAAAAAACCTTTTAAATAGACTTTTTCATCTTAATTCTCCTCACGTACACACCAATATTTTTATTAAAATATTTACTAAATTAAAATTTAAATGTCTCCACCATTTAACATGCAATTTAATAATCCTCCAAAGTAGCTTCAGTACGCTTAAGTATATTCAACGCTCTAAGCCAAACGAGGCACAATAGACACAGTTTTTCTAATCTCAATTTGCAAAACACTGACAACGCTTTGATGCACTCGAAAGCGCGGGAACGCAATGACAGTTTTTTTTTATTTTTTTGTCAACGGCTGTATACTGTATGTTATCTTTGCCTGATTTTATCTGTCACCCGATCAGTGTGACGAGAAACACTTTCGGCGCCATTATTTGACAACATGTAACATAATACGATGTTTGTTAAGTAGCTATTATTGTTAGAATTAAAGGAATTCTAAGATATTATGAATGTTTTACTTTTTCGGGATTATCCGTCTCAATTCGAAAGTAGAAGTGATAAGTCCTTTCATTAGTCACGGTTGAGATTTTTAGACGGATTTCAGCTGATTTTTCTTTGACAAATTAAAATAAAAATGTCGCTTGGAAATAAGTAAACTTATTCTTTACTATTTTTTCTAATATTATACTTACCCAATTAATAGTTACGTTATAAATTTTAGTAAATCAATAATTTCACATTATTTATAACAGCAGTACATAGGTATAGTACTGTTGCGATTATTTTAGTAAAAAATCGTAGGAATTATATTTGGTAACATAAAAAGTGACTGATGAAATCTTAATAAGATTAAGCAGATAGTAGAGTTATTTTTTTCATTATTATTTCAATGTTAAATATGTTATATTTTCAAATCTGATTAGTGTAGTTCTTGCGTGAAATAGAAACATCTATCAACTTATCTATAAGGTACCCGACGTCGTGGAAGCGACGCGGGTTATGTGGGATTCTTACCGCACCAAAACCTCCCCGGTGGCCGTCCTCAACACTGCGTGTAGGACTCCGGGATCTCCAACGGAACACAGCCGAAGTCCTCCGAGCGCGATGCCCCTTTCAGGCTCCTCCCTGGTGGGCGTGAAACGCTCAATGCACCTTCTGGTCTTTACGGCATGCGACCACACATGCCGCCGTCGCCAGGGTCGCTTGGCCGGACGGTTCGAGCTCCTACTGTTTCCCGCCCGCAACCCTGGATGCACCTTTTAGTCGCCTCTTACGATAGTCAGACGGTACCGTAGCCCCATTCTGGTTCCGGAACTACAGAGCAGCCCTTTTAGGTCCGTTGCTGGACAAAGGTCTCCTATAATAGAAGTTTTTGTAGGTGACCGCAGTGAGTGGTAATGTTATACAGAAGACGCTGCTGCCTCTCTGGATTTTGTTTCTTAGTGTCCTCGTACATTAGTGTCCGACTAAAGGACGATTTTTGCCGAAGCCGATTATTCGGCTATCGTCATAACCAGTTTCTTCAATTTGACCGCCGATAAAGTCCTTCAGCTCAGGCCAAAAACTTGGCCCATGTGGTCAAAGCCGAAGCTTTTGCCGAAGGTGGATTTTTGGCAGGAGTTGGCCGAAGCCGAAAATTCGGTCGGGCACTATACAACATCCACGGAAAGAGAGTGGTGTTATTCAAGACAGACACCACATTACAAATCTTTATAATATTATATGAGAATATTCTCATCAACCCATTATTGGCCCACTGCTGGGCACGGGTCTACTCTCAGAATGAGAGAGATTAGGCCATAGTCCACCGCGCTGGCCAAGCGCGGATTGACTTCACACACCTTCGAGAACTTTTTTTTTAAGAACTCTCAAAGAACTTTATAATATTAGTAAGATGAAAGAGCGGCTACGGACGAGCAGAACCGTGCAGCAAAGAAAATTAAAGTGGTAGGTTTGATCGCGAAGGTACCCCCACAACATCTATTTCTGGCAAGGTGTTCTTGCGTTCCGCTGCTATTGTGTGGATGCCGGCTTACTTTTACATGAGGCCACCATCTTAGTCGGGTGTATCAACGCATCTGTAATTAACTTCAGATAGAACCCTACTTTTGTACGAAGTTGTTCACGGATATCCGTAGACGGTAGCGACCACTTACCATCAGATGGACTGCATACTGGTTTGCTACTTCTAAATAATAAAAAAATCTTTTTTACATGAGATTCTCATCACAGATCAGAACGCCCTATTCTTTGAATTACGCAACTTTAAACTATTGTGAGAGCCATCTTTTGTGACGACAAGGAAAAAGCTGCAAGCGATTATTTGCCTTACTTCAAGGCATTAGAGGGTAAAATACGATAGCATTACAAAATAGTATAACCAAATTTAAGAGGAAACCAACCAAGTGTGATTTTAATGTGATAGACGTACTTAAGCGCCATTCAGCAAAGCTTAAGAGCTTAAAGCTCTTACATCAATTTGACCGCAACGGATTTAGAAATGTGGGTTACGGGTATAATAAAGATGTCTCAAGTACTTTTGATGCAACAGTATCGTATAATGGACTAGATTTTTTTGTAATAGACTAATTGTGATCCACGTTAACGTTTTGAAATGTCCCACAACTTAAAAATTTAAACATAAAATTAACTCTTGATAGAGTTTATAGATTTTAAAGAAAGCAAGTCTGTTTACTCAAGATATGAACTATGAATATAAATATTTTATCTTATAAGTTGTAAAAACACTTTTCTGTAGTGCAACCCTTCTGGGTCAAATCTCAGGTCTCCTATTTGGGATTGATTACAGCTGGCCATACCACATTTAAAACCACTGAATTCGCGCCAGGCGGTGTCTGGAATAACACCAGCCCTCTGAATGTCATAAAGACGACTAAGGGACAAAATCCAGAAGATCGGCAGCAGCGTCTTCATGTGTAACAACACCAACTTCGGTCACCAAAACGCATGTCAGACGGTACGGTATCCCCTGCCTGTCGTAAGAGGCGACTAAAAGGGGCTTCCGGGGTTGCAGACGGCTAGAGTGGGAGCTCGAACCGTTCGTTCAGGCAATCCCGGGAAGGACGGCGGTATGTGTGGTCGCATACCGTCGTAATGACTAGACGGAGCGGTGGGCCCAGCCGCCCATCTGGGAGGAGCCCGATGGGGCAGCGCGCTCGGAGGATTCCGATTGAAGTAGTTTCGAGATCCCGGAGTCCTCCTTTTCAGCGCCGAGGACGGCCACCGGGGGGGTTTTAGTGCGCTAAAAATCCCACAAACCCTGCGTCGCTCCCACGGCGTCGGGTACCTTTGGAAGGTTTCCCCCTCGAAAACAAAAAAAAAATGTGAGACGCGGTAGGTATTGCCAAAACTACTTTGGAAAGATCTACGTCCTGCCAGGAACGTGAAAAGACTGACGATCCGTGGCAGAGCGGTTACCATATCGATCTAACAATGGGTCTCGGGTTCGATTCCCGGCCAGTCAGGTATCTGAATGATGAGTTTGGATTCATGTTCTGGGTCTGGGTGTTTGTGTATTCGTCTTGTGTGTGACCAAAGCGTGTTATTGAAAATATACTTCTTTTGGTGCGTTAGGGAAAAATGATGAGAATGCGCGCGCTGTCACGAAAAACCGACACCCTGAAGTTAGCTAGAGTCAACATTTTAGTTTTACGATGCGCGTACGCCGTCACGAAAACCCGACACCCTGAAGTTAGCTAGAGTCAATATTTTAGTTTTACGATGGGCGCGTACGCCGTCACGAAAAACCGACACCCTGAAGTTAGCTATAGTCAACATTTTAGTTTACCGATGCGCGTGTACGCCGTCACGAAAAGCCGACACTCTGAAGTTAGCTATAGTCAACATTTTAGTTTTTTCTATTGTTAGTGTCGTTTTTTCTACAAACAGAATAAGACAAGAATTAAAATATTTAAATAGATTGTTACATCAAGGAAGTATAACTTCTAACGCGTGTACATCGCGTGTACACACACACACACACACTTTTTTATAAGTTCTATTACAATTTAGACTAGGAAAACTTCATCTTAATCTCATTTTATAAGACCTTAAACGTATAAATAAGGGAAGATTTAAGAATAAGCAACATATCCCTTAATCCCTATTGTCCTTACAAAGGCGGTGGGCTAAAGGTATCGAGTACAAAAAAGCGTTGCTACTTATTGGTACGCGTGACTACCTTCTAACTAAGGGATTGAAGGGAATTGTGAATTAAAATGGTGAATAAATATTTTACTTTTTTAAATACGAGTAGGTTGTTATTTGAAATATTAGGGGCGAAGGCTTGTTTTTCGTTGTTCTCACGTTTTTTTGGTAGCATGGAAGTTGCAAACGAGCATGTTTTCTGACTCATAGTCTCATAGTAAGTGCTCAGTACCACCCATCGACTCTCGTTAACACATGCGCTCTTTGTAGCGCTGAGGACGACCACTGGGGAGGGGGGGTTTAGTGCGGTAAAATCCCATATAACCCTTCGTCCCCCCACGGCGTCGGGTACCTTTTGAAGGTTTCCCACTCGACAAAAAAATGTCCCGTGATAGGCAATATCTCAAGCAAAATTACATGAAATTCTATATATATATATATATATAGCTATAATCGACATAATGAAAAACATTACGTGATTTTTATAAAACACACGCTTTCTACACTCATAGCCCCACAGTAGGATTTTCTCCTGTGTCGGGGATACCATGTACACACACACCAGACGAATACACAAACACCCACACCCAGAACAGGAATCTAAACTCGTCATTCAGATACCTGTCTGGCCGGTAATTGAACCCAGGACCCATTGCGCGTTAGACCGGTATGGTAACCGCTCCGCCACGCAGATCGTCTATTGATTCAAGATTATTTAATCTCCTAATTAGTGTTGGAGATTAGTGTGACCGGATACAATTGTAACAATACCACTTAAAGTCATAGTACAAAGATGTCTACCTCTATATCTCTCTATCTATATCTTACAAATTCCAAAAACCTTTTTCGTAGACGTAAAACAAATGATAAGACAAAAATCGTCTTTGCTAAACAAAAAATATTACGCGCGTCAACTCTACATATTTGAACGATGCCACATTTCCAGTGAATACATTACAAAAAATGTATTTCTTACTTCAAATACGTTACAAAAATATAGGTATTTCTTTAGTGATGTAATGAATGTCCTTATTTGAAGATTCGCGAATGCAAATACGAATATCTGATACCGATTTTTTTTTATCTGAATGTAGTAGCAAACGAGCATAAAGTCCACCTGATGGTAAGTGCTCACTGCCGCCCTGTGACATCTGTAATCAACTTCAGAACATGGGTTCCATCTCAAGTCAATCACAGATGCGTTGCTACTCTCAAGGACTTTGATGGTCGCCTCATGTAAAAGTGTGTCGGCAACCACACCCTTGTATCGAAAGGCCAGAAATGCTTCACGTTAGAAATAAGTGTGGTGGTGGTACTTCCCCGGTCGAACTACACTTATTTGCTCTCACAATTAAGTATATCATACAATGTATTAAAGGGTCTTAGGGACAACAGTTGGGACACAAAGCGAATCAGTCATTTATATCCAAGTGTACCTGGTGAGAGCCTGGCGCCTGATAGGTGTCAAAAAAACCCGAGTTTTTTTATAGTTAGACCAAACGATAAGGCTGACGGGCCACCTGATGGAAAGTAGTCACCGTCGCCTATGGACATTTGCAGCACCAGGGGAGTCGCCAATGCATCGCCGACTTTGGAGGAGAGCTCTTTTTACACCTTACAGGTTAAAAAGTTATAGGTCGCCAGCGCCCTCTCCCGGACGGCTTCTGGCCTATGTTCGTTTAATTTTATTATACACGTAAATACTAAGAGATTAGTGTAAAGACGTGGGTGTATGTGTGTACATGTGTGAGTAAGAGATGAGCAGGTATGTTTGTGTAGATAATTATGTATGTGTGAGTGTAGATGAAGGAATATTGAATAGTAGTGCTCTAAAAAACAAGGTCGTGAAATCTAAACAAATTTAACTCGAACCGCAGTTTGTCGACCAAAAAAAGGCACCAAATCTACATCCTCCGGCCCCTTACACCAAAACAATTAAAAAACTTAAAACGCTTTCTACGCATAGCTCCACAGTAGGATTTTATTAGGATAAAAAAACACTCACAATATAGGATATTGTGAGTGTCATGGACACACACAAAGACACACAAACACCCAGACCCAGAACAAGAATCTAAACATCATTCAATACCTGTCTGGCCGGGAATCGAACCCTGCGTGTTAGACCGGTATGGTAACCGCTGCGCCACGCGGGTCGTCAAAAAAAACAACATTCGCATCCGCGAATGTCGCTAAGGGATTCGCAATCGCTACATCACTATGCTTACATCTTCCAACAGGCGTTAAAAGGGCCGATCAATTACCGTATTACCGAAATCCGGGGAAGGATGATCAAAGAGAACATTTTCATATGGCGCGTGGTAATAACGCAGGGAGCCAAATTGGATTTGCGTGTCGAATCTGGCTAGTGCATTCGACCCGAGTATGTCTAAATATCATACTTTTTTTTTTATATTTTTTTATTTTTTTTATTATAACACAAAAACTCCACAGACTGATCGTCCGTGCCTTTTGTCACAATAGTTCTTCTTTTTTTTTAACAATAAGTCTTTATTTCTTAGCTCCACGTTAGGCCATCGCTGTCACCATCACACTGTCGTGTGCGGTGGTGACAACGTTGGCAATTAAAGAAATCTTACAATTACGCTTAATATATATATAGGACCATTCATCATTTTTATTTACATGGTATGTATAATTCAGTGCATTGTACATAGATGTATATGTGTTGTAATTTTGTTTTTTTTTGTCTAAATATCATACTGATATTGTAAAGGCGAAAGTATGTGAGTGTGTATGTTTGTTACTTCTTCACGTCTAAACGGCTGGAGCGATTTTCATAAAATTTGCTATGGAGTTAGCTGACACTCTGGATTAACATATAGGTTACTTTTTACTGTGCGAAAAAACTTTTTCCCGCGGGACAATTCATGCTTCATACTTCATACTAATATTATAAAGGCGAAAGTTTGTGTGTATGTTTGTTACGTCTTCACGTCTAAACGGCTGGAGCGATTTTCGTAAAATTTGCCAGGGAGTTAGCTGACACTCGGGATTAACATATAGGCTACTTTTTAATGTGGAAAAATATCTTATTACCACGAGACAATCGATACATTGATTTTAAAACGCGGGCGAAGCTGCGGCGTTCAGCTAGTTTAGAATAAAATCGAATCACTACATAGTATAAAACAAAGTAGCTTCGCGCAGTCTGTTCCTATGTATGCTTAAATCTTTAATACTACGCTGCGGATTTTAGTGCAGTTTTTTTCAACAGATAGTGATTCAAAAGCGAGGACTTTATGTATAATACATGCATAATATAGGGAAGAAACACTGATAATTTTAGATTTTTCATTATTAAGCTAACGGAGTTCGCCGGGTCACCTAGTATCTCATATAAAAGGATGCAGTTTGTCTTGTCCACCAATTCGCACTTAGCCAGCGCGGTGGACTATGGCCTAAACTCTCTCATTCTGAGAGAAGACCCGTGCCCAGCAGTGGGACAATAATGGGTTGACGAGAGTCTGTCCTCCTCCTAGGCTGAAGTATTTGAGAGAAATGTTTGGAGATTAACTCGTTTAAGTGCTTTTTTTTCAAAACCCAACTTCACTTTATTTATATTGGAAAAAAATACATGGGTATATAAATTGATAACCGGATATATATCTTATGAAAACACGTCGATGCTGCATTTTGTTCTTGTAATCTATTCTCGTCAACCCATTATTGTCCCACTGCTGGGCACGGGTCTTCTCTCAGAATGAGAGAGTTTAGGCCATAGTCCACCGCGCTGGCGAAGTGCAAATTGGTGGACTTCACACACCTCCGAGAACTTTTTTTTTTAAGAACTCTCGGGTGTATAGGTTTCCTCACGATGTTTTCCTTCACCGAAAAGCAGTGATAATTAATTTCTAATACGCACATAAATCAGTGGTGCGTGCCTGGGTTTGAACCTCGGACCTCCAAATCGAGAGGACAAGTTTCAACCATTAGGCTATCACTGCTCTTGTAATCTATTACCTACTCTAATCTGTTACTAGTACTTACAGCAATTTCTGTAAGATCCGACCGACTCCATTAAAAATACTGATTGTTCTACCCACATGTAAAAAATGCAAAAATCCTAAAAAAACACAAAAAATTACGATTACCGCTTTCTTTAACAAAAGATCAGAGCGCTATGTTAAAAAAATACAATGTTAAAACCCAAAAAAATAATTTCAAATTCGTTACTTACACATCACGAAGCATCGAACCGGAAATCTACTGACCATAATTTCACAGACCAAATATAGGTATTTGTCCAAAAAGTTATAATCAAAGGTCTCCAAAACCAGGCGAGTGGTCACGTGGGCCATATAACGGAGGGTTGCATCGGCGAGGGGGTGAAACGAGGTGATGGGAGGGGGTTGAGATGGCACGGAATAGTGGAGAGGACTTTTCCAAAAAAATAATATAAAAACTAAATAAATCGAATAAACAAACTACTAAAATTATTAACTGAAAAGGGAAAACCTATCACAATAATCCATACTAATATTAAAAATGTGAAAGTGTGTTTGTTTGTTCCTCTTTCGCGTCGCCACATAGCTACTATATGATATGGTTTATATGCTGGAAGATAGATAGGAGGGCAGAGAGTGACGTAGGCTACTTTTTACCGCGCTCTCTCATTCCCATGAGAATATCGATATTTTGTTAGTTGCTAGATATTTTGTAGTTCCAGAAGTTGTTAATAGATGGCATTAGTAAAATTAATTTGCAAGTTCTGAATCACGCTATCAAATGCTAATGTTAATCTCTTTTGACCGTGCGGGCGAAGCCGCGGGTAATAGCTATTGAAATAGCATAAACATCATATGTAAAAAGATTTTTTAGGTATATTATAACAATTCCAAACAGTAGCAAAAACAGTTTTAGTTTTTTAATTAATATGTACCTAACCTTAGTTTGTCTCCTGAAGCAACTTAGAATGTTACATAGACTGTGTTCTTTATAGTTAATTTGTATTTAATTGGGGATATCGGAATTTAACTTGTCACAAACTATATGTAACTTCAGGCAAAACTACATAGATTCGTCGAGGAGATTCAAATTGCAGTGTTTTGTCAAATTGTTGTGCTATGACGCAATAGTCAAACCGATATTAAATTAAGTAACACCACTTTTACAGTAGAATAATAAATACAAAATTTTAAAAATTACATTGTTGTCGTTAAACCTAATCTGAGACTACGAGCGGTTTAAAAGCATGTTGAAACGGGCTGTCTACTTAATACTCTTTAAAATTTACATAGGTATTGTAGATTGCAGCTAACAGCATTGTAAGTTTTGATGACCCTCGTGGCTGAGCGGTTACCATACCGGTCTGACGCGCAATGGGTCCCGGGTTCGATTCCCGGCCAAACAGGTATCTGAATGATGAGTTTAGATTCATGTTCTGGGTCTAGGTGTTTGCGTATTCGTCTTGTGTGTGTCCATGGTACCTACGACACAAGAAAATACTAGTATGGGGCTAAGAGTGTAGAAAGCGTGTTTTTTTTCTTTTTTATACCCCTTATCATGAATAATAAAAGCTTGGTTCAGTATCTTGCCTTACTCGTCAAAGTAAGATTCTTGTATGAAATGCTCATTTGCTATTTCTATTATATTAGGACGTCGGATCCGGTTATTTTGAATAGAAACGGTAGGCGCGTTGATCTGTGCTATTTCTATTGGTATTTCTTTTCGTCGCGTCTTGGCAGTCGTGTTGTCAGTCCTCGGCTGGCATAGACAATAAAATCTACGTCAGTCGGAAAATGGCGGGAACACGGAACTGTCCCTCCGTTTCGTTCTTTATAAAATTAATTACCATTTGAATGCTGTGCTGTATTTGTGTTAAGACTTTGTGATAACTATGTCAAGCGAATTAACCCCAAGATTTGTTGAAGTGAAACTTCTTTATCGGGGTTGGAAAAAAAAATAGTGTAACAATTTTTCGTTACGCGCCATCTTTTTCTGTTACGCGCCATCTTTTTTTCGTTACGCGCCATCTTTTTCCGTTACGCGCCATCTTTTTCTTATCCCTACCACGCGTGATATTAGATAGATTATTATAGATTAGATTATTAGATAAAGTTTAATAAAAGCCTTTTATTAAACTTTATCTAATTTAACTTTATTTAACCAATTTCTGTAAAGTTGCAAATAGTAAATTATTTTTTGAAAAATAACGTCATAAAGAAGTTTCACTTCTTACGAGTGTACGCTAGTACACGCACACATTTTATTTTTCTGCACGAGACCCACGGCCCATACTATCTCTGAATACATTGATGTCGAGTTAAACAAACGCCGACAAGTATGAAAAAGCTCTCTCCACTCTTGTTTACCGGTGCCTTGAGCCGACTTCGCATCATCCCATCCATATTTTACACAAACCAGTAAATATAATAAAAGCTACTCAGACTCCCTCTTATAACGTATGTGGGTATTCCGAATATATGTGTACATATGATTATGTATATATAAACAAAATGTCTGTCGGTTTGTGATTTAAAGAATATTGTGTAATTTTGTGCGCTAGTGGATTCAGGATGTTGAAAGGGGTGTCTGAAAAGGTATTTTTAAGGAACGCTGTAATTTAGAATGGGAGAAGGGGGATAATAAGATTTCATCCCTGTAGTTCCGGGATCAGAATAGGGGTGTGGTCGTAATAGGCAGGGGATACCATAGCATATAACATTACCATACCATACCATATACCATTTTCAAGGTGGTAGAACCAGTGTAGTTCCACCGGGGAAGTACCACCGCCACATCTATTTCTAGCGTGAAGCATTTCTTGCGCTTCGATGAAAGGGTGCGGTTGCCGGCAAACTTTCACATGAGGCGACCATCTTAGTCCTCAGGAATAGCAACGCAACTGTGATTGACTTCAGATGGAACCCATGTTCTGTATGAAGTTGATCACAGATGTCCATGGGCGGCAGTGGCCACTTACTCAGGTGGACGCATGTTCGTTTGCTACTTCAGTCAGATAAAAAAGAAGCGACTAAAAGGGGCATCAGGGATTGCTGGCGGCTAAAGTGGGAGCTTGAACCGTCCAGCCAGGCGATCCCGGGAAGGATGGCAGTACGTGTGGTCACATACCGTCGTAAAGACTAGGAGCGGTGGGCCCAGCCGCTCATCTGGGAGGAGCCCGATGGGGCAACGCGCTCAGAGGATTCCAGTTGCGTTCCTTTAGAGATCTTGGAGTCCTTTTTGTAGCGCTAAGGACGGCCACCAGAGGGGTTTTAGTGCGGTAAGAATCCCACGTAACCCTGCGTCGCTCCCACGGTGTCGGGTATCTTTACAAAAAAAAATACATATTATATCATTTACAACATTTTGTCATATGTATACTTATGCAGTGATTAATATATTGATAATCAAATCGGTTACTAATCATTTTCAGGATACTGTTGGCGATTTCCCGGACACGGTGCATCAGAGAGCTGCATAATTTTATATTTTGGTGGAAAAAAGTTCTTCCACATCTCAGAGGAGGGTAAGAGCCCTATACTGTTATAGTACCGTATATACTTTTTACTAGATGACCCGCCGAACTGTTCCACCTAAAAGCGAAAATTCTAAAATTATCAGTGTTTCTCTTCTATACATGTATTATACATAAAAACCTTCGTCTTGAATCACTCTATTAAAAACTAGCGCGCGTGTACTAGCGTACACTCGTAAGAAGTGAAACTTCTTTATGACGTTATTTTTCAAAAAATAATTTACTATATGCAACTTTATAGAAATTGGTTAAATAAAGTTTAATAAAAGGCTTTTATAAAACTTTATCTAATAATCTAATCTATAATATTCTATCTAATATCACGCGTGGTAGGGATAAGAAAAAGATGGCGCGTAACGGAAAAAAAAGATGGCGCGTAACAGAAAAAGATGGCGCGTAACGAAAAAATGTTACTCCAAATTTTTTTCCAACCCCGATAAAGAAGTTTCACTTCAAAAAACTGCATTAAAATCCTTAGCGTAATAAAGATCTAAGCATACATAGGGACAGATAGCGAGAAGCGTGTGTTTTATACTATGTAGTGATACTCACACCTATGTACCTCAGGCATCACTTTAAAATTCAGCCTCACATTTTGCCAGACACAAAACAATTTTTACATAACATTCGATACAAAATCAAAAAACTAACAATGGATAATCCAATTTTTAATGGCATTAAGGTTATCACAATAGCAACTTGCAACATTAACAACCGTACACAAACAGCGGGTGGCAGAGTATAAACAAGTAAATATTGGCTCTGGTTTTGGTAAAGGAGACCGTATCTGACCGCGGTAGGGTCTAGTTTCCAGAGGGAGAAAAAGCCTTTGTGAGGTAATGAGACGTGATAGCTACCTCGTGTTACGCGGTTGTTGGAGTACCAGCGATTAACGAATACGCGATAAGCGAGTTATATGCGATGAGCGAGTAACGACCCGCGTGGCGGAGCGGTTACCGTACCAGTCTGACGCGCAATGGGTTCCTGGTTCGATTCCCGGCCAGACAGATGAGTGAATCTGAATGATGAGTTTAGATTCATGTTCTGGGTCTGGGTGTTTGTGTATACGTCTTGTGTGTGTCCATGGCACCCACGACACAGAAGAAAATCGTAGTGTGCGGCCGTGAGTGTAGAAAGCGTTTGAACATCAAATGTTCAGTAATATAAATAACAAAAAATCATAAGTACATAACTATCGTATATTTATGTACATGTAATTACCAAAAATAAATTATGTTAATAGAAATATACTATTTTAGTTATGAGGAATTCTTGTATGATGATTTGAAAATATACAAAGAAATATATAAACCTATTAATAGGCAGTTACACATTTTAGGGCCCCCTTACTTGGTATAGGAATATGGATTCTACTTACAATAAGCCACGTACGGTCTGCACGTAGCTCCTCTTTCTTGCAGGATCCTGCAAAGCTCCACGCGGCCCACACCACACGTGTACACACACCAGGGATGAAGATGAAAGCTTCACTTTAACCCACACACTTTTAAACACAAATACTTCATATCTCCATATCATTTATCATATTCTATTCTATTCTATCTCCACGATTAACACGATTATTCAACAACGCACACGCCGCCATCTGGGGGCACGGTAGTGCCCCCGCCAAGACGAGCCAAGCGAAGCGCAAGCGCAAGGGCACTACCTACCTTTTCTCGAAGCGCTTCGTCGTATTTTTGATACTGCTTTCCGGAGCATGGCGAAGCATACTACCCTCCGATTAGACCAGCGACAACAGGCTGTGTTGTCGTTGGATTAGACAGATCGTATGAGCTTTTGAAATAATGCCCTGCTATTGGTTAAAGACTTTGATTAATATTTAAAATTTAAAACCATTCGATTGAGTTCAGAGTAAGATTGATTTTACAAATTGATTGACTGATATTTTATGTTTAATCTTATTCTCTTGCACCATATCGTTTGATGAGTATTACTAATCAAATAATTCGAAATATACACATTCTTGTCATTAAGTTCTCCTAAAATTTCATTTACTAGAGGTAGAAACTAGGGGTAGAAACACTTTTTACACGATATCTCCGAACCTATGCATCCTACAAAAAAATTGTTAAGTCATAGTTTGTAGCAAATTGTTTTGCCAACAAATCTTATATATAAAATTCTTGTGTCACAATGTTAGTCTCCATACTCCTCCGAAACGGCTTGACCGATTCCTCTGAAATTTGGTAAGCATATTGGGTAGTTTGTATTGTCCACCAATTCGCACTTGGCCAGCGCGGTGAACTATGGCCTAAACTCTCTCATTCTGGGAGAAGACCCGTGCCCAGTAGTGGGCCAATAATGGGTTGATGCGATATTGGGTAGGTCTGAGAATCGGCTAACATCTATTTTTCACACCCCTAAATAATAAGGGTGGTCCACCCCTCAATTTTTTTTATTTTTTATATGGCAAAACAACGTTTGTCGGGACAGCTAGTTTATATAACTTTTTACCCTAAGTTAAAAATTAAAGAAGTTATAAGCAAAAATGTAAGATTTTAGAGGAATTTATAACAAAACAATTTGTTATAAATTCCTCTAAAAAATTTAATATTCGATCCTTAAATTGTAACATTTCAATGGACTACACCCCTTATATCGTATTATAAAAATAAACTAATTAATAACAATCGCTTCTCGCTAACTACACGGTAGTACAACAAGATATAAAGCACGCCGCACACGAGGCAGATCGCCTTCCCATTGTGCCGCTACACAATCTTAGCTTTAGAAACTGCTGCGTTTAGCTTTGTAGTCTTGAGTGTACTTACGGAACAAATAGACAGCTTATGTAAAGCTTGAGTTTACGCTTAGAGAGAATTAGTATGGGGTCATCTACATCATATCTTTACGCTCAGAGAGAATTAATATAGGATCATCTACCATATGTTGGTTAATCGTTAACAAATTAATCTCTGCTAGGCATAACTGTCCTCTTACAGTGAATGAAGTTTAGGCCATAACCCAAGGTGCTGGTTAAGCGTAGTTTAAATACTCTTTATAATAATAACAATCTTTCTATAGTAAATTTTCGGGTTACAATAATTTTGATTACATAAGATGTTTATTTAAATTTAAAAAATATCATATGTTCCTGGGTTTTGAATAAAAATCAGTTCACCCGTTTAAAGGGATAGACATAAACGCTAAACATATTACACCTCTTATATCGCTTTAACAAAATACACTGATCAACACAAAATTATAGTCAAAACATCAAACATACATACGCTAGAAAAACCACCCTCTTTCTGAAGTCGGCTAATAACATGGCTTCTCGCTTATTAATTGATAGTATAACAAGATACTTTTACAAAGCACGTCGCACACGAGAGAGATCGCCTTCCCAGTGTGCCGCTACACAATCTTAGTTTTAGGAACGCGTTTAGCTTTGTAGTGTCGAGTGTACTTGTTGAACAAATAGACACCCAATATAAGGCTTAAGTTTACTCTCAGAGTGAGGTTAAGGTCTACTCATTATTCACCAATTGATTGCTGGGCATAACTTTCTTCTTAGGGTGAAAGAAGTTTACATTTTACCCGCCTCTATGAAATTTTTGAATTGAATTCTCAGGCGCCTAGAGAGCGTTCAAGTATTAACGCAATTTGGGGGAGACTTGTAAAACATTACGATGCGTTACAGGGGCGGGAGGGGGGGAATTACAATTTTGAACAACTCATTACGTAACATTGCTTTTTTATTTAAATAAAATTAGTTAAATACAATAATTGAGTTCCTATGGTGTGTAGGTGTTTTGTATGGCTTGCCTAGAGAATATATAAAAAATACATACCTACATATCAATTTACTATGTTTAATTTTATTTACCGCGTATGTGCACGTGTTCACATTTCGACCGCTAACTAGGTTTTACCTTTGCATGTTGCCTCCAACGAGCAACACACACTTTGCTGTGTCAGTCCCCACAAAATAGATTAACGCTCATTTGGGTGGTATGCAACGTTACATGGAGGGAAGGCCAAAAATCTTCAAGAATTGCGTAATTGAACGCTCCTTTACTAGTTGATAGTATAAGATATAAAGCCCGCCGCACACGAGACAGATCGTCTTTGCATTGTGTCGCTACACTGTTGTGTTTATCTTTGTGGCCCCACGTGCAGTGGCGTAGCGCAGACAAGGTAGACGTGGGTAAACTCCTGTCAGCGAGGCCTCTTTGCATGATTCCATTAGATGGTACCCTTGATGCCTCCGCCTCCTCCTGCAAAGAGGCCAAGCGAGGCCCCTTTAGGTGCGAGGCCGTGGGCGATGGCCCACTGCGCCCACGCCTAGCTACGCCACTGTCCATGTGTACTTGCTAAACAAATAGACACGCAATGTAACAGCGCAGAGGTTGGTAGAAATTCTAAGCAGATTAATCTATCGCTGCTTTGGAAGAATAAATGTACTTTTTTTTGTTTACGAGGGGGAATCCTTCAAAAGGTACCCGACATCGTGAGAGCGACGCGGGTTATGTGGGATCCTTACCGCACTAAAACCACCCGGTGGCCGTCCTCAGCACTGCTTGGAGGACTCCGTGATCGCCAACGGAATACTGCCGGAATCCTCTGAGCGCGATGCCCCTTTCGGACTCTTCTCTGGTGGGCGTGGAACACTCACCGCACCTTTTGGTCATTACGGTGGCATGCGACCACACATGCCGTCGTCCATCCGTCGCTTGGCCGGACGGTTCGACACTCTTCCCGCCCACAATCCCGGAAGCCCCTTTTAGTCACCTCTTACTAGTGTCCGTCAGGATGGCCGGTCACTACCCATATTTTACATCGAAATAGTTACTAAGAGTTGCTACCTAGTTGCTACCAGTTGCTACCAATCTTAAAATAATTGCTACCTTCGTATTTAAAAAAATAAACTGCTTTTTAAGGTGACCGGCCATTCTGACGTCAGGATGGCCGGTCACCATTCCAGTTAGAACAATCTGCGCAAATGATTGGAGTTTTTTTTTTACCAAGAGTTGCTACCAAATTGCTACCTTTTTTATACATCGTAATTGACCTCATAGCTGTTAAGGATAAAAAGATATTACAGATTTAATATTAAACGCCTGTACAACTAAATTAGCAAATCCGAAGTTAAATACAATATTCGTATTTTACACTCTCTTAGGTCTCTTAGCGGAGGCCGAGGCGGATGCGGAGGTTTAACATAGGCGGAGAAGAAATTTTAAGTAAAAAAAAAGAATAGCATTGATTTATTACAGTAATAGATATAAACCAAAAATAATTCAAACAGATCCATTGTACAGTTCTTAGCAAAAATTGAGTAAATTTTCATTTAACAAGGTTTCTTTTGATGCTTATCAAAAGAAACCTTGTTATATGAAAATTATGAATTAATGAATAGTATAAAAAAACTGATTCAACTGGATTTTATCCTGAGATATAAGATGCCATATAAATTAGAACGTTAACTAAATAGTTCGCATTTACTTGTTGGTTTCGTGAAGTTCAGTGCCAGATGAACTACTATTTAGTGCAGCTGGTTGAACTTTTTTTTGTGAGGGAATGCAACCTTCAAAAGGTGTACCAAAGCTTTGGGAAAGACTCCGGGTTATGTGGGATTTTTACCCACTCAAACCTCCTCGGTGGCTTTCCTCAGTGCTTGCAGGGGTCCCCGGGGTCCACATAGGAACGCACCGGTGCCACCTGGCACATCTCTTGGGGACGTGTCACCATCCCCCTGCACCATACGGTTTCTACGACGACATGAAACCACACATGCCGCCGTCTTTTCGGTATAGCTGTCTGGTCGGTTTGAGCTCCCACTCTAGCCAAACCCAACCCCAAAAGTCGCCTCTTACGACAAGCAGAGCAGGCCGTATTCTACTCCCCGGCTATAGAGGAATCTCACCGACTACATTAAACGTTTGGAAGGCCGCAAAGCTGTTATGCCATAAAAAAATGTTTGTATTTTTTTATTATTATTAGTAATTACTCAATTTTTGCTAAGAACTGTACAATGTATCTGTTTGAATTATTTTTGGTTTATATCTATTACTGTAATAAATCTATTCTTTTTTTCTACTTAAAATTTCATCTCCGCCTATGTTAAACCTCCACATCCGCCTCGGCCTCCGCTAAGAGACCTCCGTTACAACCCTAAAATAAATATAAAGTGCAAGTGGCGCCTGTGTAAAATACGAATATTGTATTTAACTTCGGATTTGCTAATTTAGTTGTACAGGCGTTTAATATTAAATCTGTAATATCTTTTTATCCTTAACAGCTATGAGGTCAATTACGATGTATAAAAAAGGTAGCAATTTGGTAGCAACTCTTGGTAAAAAAAAAACTCCAATCATTTGCGCAGATTGTTCTAACTGGAATGGTGACCGGCCATCCTGACGTCAGAATGGCCGGTCACCTTAAAAAGCAGTTTATTTTTTTAAATACGAAGGTAGCAATTATTTTAAGATTGGTAGCAACTGGTAGCAACTAGGTAGCAACTCTTAGTAACTATTTCGATGTAAAATATGGGTAGTGACCGGCCATCCTGACGGACACTCTTACTACATGCAAAGGGTACCACAGCCCTATTCTGGTACCAGAACTACAGGGACGAGAATAAATGTTCCTACGATTCAAAATTAATGAGTTTTGTTAAAGATACACTATTACAAAGCTCAAGCTCAAATAAATAAAAACTTTTTTTATTTATTTTAATTTATTTGATTCTAAAATCTACTACATCCAGTCTTCTGGTAGAACCAATGTAGTTCGACCGGGGAGGTACCACCGCCACACCTATTTCTAACGTGAAGCATTAATTGCGTTTCGATGGAAGGGTGTGGTTGCCGGCACACTTTTATATGAGGCGACCATCCTAGTCCTCAGGAGTAGCAACGCATCTGTGATTACCTTCAGATAGAACCTATGTTCTATATGAAGTTAATAACAGATGTCTATGGGCGGCAGTGACCACTTACCATCAGGTGGACTGCATGCTCGTTTGCTACTTCATTGTTAAAAAAAGTCTTTATCCAACGATCAATTATTTTAAAGATCAAAAATTGTAATCGGTTTTCTGTGTAGTAACTCCATCTACTGGTGTTCACCAAAACAGAATAGTTAACGACATCTTGTGCTAATATAATGAAACTTTTATGTCCGAAAATGAATAAAGATGTCGCTGTTTGGAATGCCATCTATTGGAGAAATACGTAACTATTAACGTTACACCTCTAAACGCACATAACTTAATTTGTAACACTTTACATAGATGGCGTTATTACAGGAAAAATCTACAAAAAAGGCCTGACTTTGCTTTAGGCATTCAATTTTACATATTTTTTGATAGAAATGAAAGAATTTCATTAAACAATGACTAAATTTTACCTCAAAATACGGGTATGATTAATTTTATTAGATTGGTTAAAATCATAAAAACCCAACACTTTTAATTACTCGTACATGTATTGATGATGTAATAAAACTAGAGATGCGCCGAATAGTGTTTTCACCCCATAACCGAATACCGAATAATATTCCGTTTAACTTTTACCGAACCGAATATTCGGCCGAATTATTCGGTTTACCATTTATCAGGAAACAAGTGCGAAAGTGTGTCCATAAAAAATTGAGTTGAGTTATAGTTTAAAAATAAGTTTTGATATAAGAACGAGAATATGTTTAGAAAAATGCGAATTTGATTGAGGTTTCAAAAATGTTTATTTGAAGTTAATTTTTTTTATATTATCCACAAGTCCACACACTCTTTATAGGATTTCTTTGACTTCTTGGACTACCATGACGTGTAGTCTAGATAATAGAAATATTCGAACCCAATATATTCGGCACCAAAACTGAATAATTCGGCCGAATACAAATAGCGAAAAAGGTGCCGAATACGCCGAATACCGAATAACAACCGAATATTCGGCGCATGTCTAAATAAAACAAATGTATAATTATTTATAAACCTGTATTAAAATATACACAAAACCATGGGCGTAGCCAGAAGAGATAGGGGTATAAGTCCTTCCCTAAAATGGTAAAAATATTAGGATTCAGAGTAGAATCTATATGGTTCACCCATGACGTCACTACACCCACTTTTAGCCCCCCCGGTAAAAATATGAGGATTCAGAGTAGAATCTATGTGGTTCGCCCATGAAGTCATTACACCCATTTTAACCCCCCCGGTAAAAATATTAGGATTCAGAGTAGAATCTATGTGGTTCGCCCATGAAGTCATTACACCCATTTTTAACCCCCCCGGTAAAATATTAGGATTCAGAGTAGAATCTATATGGTTCGCCCATGAAGTCATTACACCCATTTTTAGCCCCCCCCCGGTAAAAATATTAGGATTCAGAATATAATCTATATGGTTCGCCCATGAAGTCATTACACCCATTTTTTTAACCCCCCCTCCCCCAACTAAAACCTGGCTACGCCTTAAAATTAACAACCTTTCATACTAAAAACCCGTATAAACACCATAAACAAACGTTATAGTTCTATTCTGTCCTTTTTCTTCGTTATACTAATATCAAGAGAAGATGGCGTCCAATCATCTTCAATAATTCTTTTTTCTATAATCCTTTTGTAGGCGAGAGCAGATAATCTTGCTGTTCTGTTCTTTTCTTTAGAATCAAAATCAACTTCATATAAACCGAATCGTTCGCTGAAATAAAAAATTTAGATGTACATCATTACATAGTATAAAACAGTCGCTTCCCGCTGTCTGTCCCTATGTATGCTTAGATCTTTGAAACTACGCTATATTAATATTATAAATGTCAATCTAAGTTTGTTTGCTAGGCTTTTAGGCCAAAACTATTCAATTGATTATCATGAAACGTACTCATGTTCTTAGGGGTATGAGAACCGGCTTCAACCCATTATTGTCCCACTGCTGGGCACGGGTCTTCTCCCAGAATGAGAGAGTTTAGGCCATAGTCCACCGCGCTGACCAAGTGCGAATTGGTGGACTTCACACACCTTCGAGAACTTTTTTTTTTAAGAACTCTCGGGTGTGTAGGTTTCCCCACGATGTTTTCCTTCACCGAAAAGCAGTGATAATTAATTTCTAATACGCACATAAATCATTGGTGCGTTCCTGGGTTCGAACCTCGGACCTCCCGATCGAGAGGGCAAGTTGCAACCATTAGGCTATCACTGCTCTGGGGTATGAGAATAAACATAGAATATTTTTTATTAAAAAAAATATATAAGAAAATGCATACATGTTTGTCAAAAATTTGAAAATCTAGGTCTCGATGCGAGAGAAGCCGCGTGTAAAAGCTAATTGATATTATAAATGTTGACAAGGTAGTAGAACTAGCGTAGTTCGCCCGGCGAAGTACCACCGCCACACCTATTTCTAGCGTGAAGCATTTCTTGCGCGAGATGGAAGGGTGTGGATGCCGGCACACTTTCACATGAGGCGACCATTATAGTCCTCGGGAGTTGCAACGCATCTGTGATTGACTTCAGATGGAACCCATGTTCTGTATGAAGTTGCTTACAGATGTCCATGGGCGGCAGTGACCACATACCATTAAACTGCAAGCTCGGTTGCCACTTTAATTAGGACATTTAAATCTTCTTACCTGACACCAACATTCCATTCCACATTGTCCATGAGACTCCATGAAGTATACCCGATGACATCGGTACCGTCCTCTATGGCTAACAAGAGGGCCTTTAAGTATTCCCTAAGATTTTGTACTCGGCTGTTGTCCCATAGGGCTGTGGAAATAGAAAGAAGTATTTTCTCTATTATTAATGAACCTTAGTAGGAGTTTATTTTTTTTACCTTAAACAGTTATTTTAAAAAAACACACTTTCTACACTAGTAGCCCCACACTAGAATTTTTTCCTGTGTCGTGGGTACCATGGACACACACAAGAATACACAAACACCCAGACCATGAATCTAAACTCATCATTCAGATACCTGTCTGATCAGGAATCGAACCCGGGACCCATTGCGCGTCAGATCGGTATGGTAACCGCTCCACCACGCGGGTCGTCAAATTTATTGTTAGCATTTAATACAACTATGTTAAAGACAATGATTTACATACGAAATTATTCATATACAATTCAAAAGTTAAATTGAAAATGCTCAACACAATTAAATACCCAATATAAAATTTTATACATTGAAATTAGAATGTTTTTAATTAGATTGATATAAATACACGAACATTTTAGACTTTCTTTAAATAGTAAACAAACATGGCCGACTCAAAGTGTCGTTTAAATGTCAATGAGATAGTGTCAATCTACAGGGTTGGGAAATATCAAAATAATTAATACGTGAAGCAAAAATTTGTGATTCGTAATAAGATACTTGCCGCAGGCGGAGGAGTATGGAATTACGCACGGTTATTGTTGATGTGGAGAAGGATTACGCAATGCTATCTTTTTTTTTCCAAATAATGCATAAAACCAACTAAAAACACATCACACACACTACCTTGCATTTGACACAAACTCATACATAATAAACGAAATAGAACATTCAATGACTTACTATGAGAACACTTAACGTCAAAAATGTCAGATGTCTTTGTCAAAATACCCGCTATTGCTTTAAAATGCAGCTTAGCTAATTAAACCTCTTTTTACCCTTAACGGGTGCGTTCAAAGTAACTAGAAAATTATAACAATTTATTTGAATTTGAGTAATATTCGTGCTACTTTGGACAATATGAAGTTTAGTTTTTTAAATTTAAATTACGGTCGAATTTCGACCGTTGCGACGGGTGCTTAGTCAAAATAACTAGCTTTGGGTAGCTACCGCAAATTGTTGTATCGAATTGTTATTATACATAAATTCAGACACAAAACAGTTAAAATTCATTATTCACATCTGCCCGGTGAACGAACCTTCCAGTATTGTTCTGTAATATAACCTCTTCAGACTTAATACTAATCCATACTAATATTATAAATGTGAAAGTGTGTTTGTTTGTTCCTCTTTCACGTCGCCACATAGCTATTATATGATATGGTTTATATGCTGGGAGATAGTTAGGAGGGCGGAGAGTGACGTAGGCTACTATTTACCGCGCTCTATCATTCCCATGAGAATATCGGTGTTTTGTTAGTTGATACATTAGTAGTTCCAGACGTTGTTAATAGATGGCGTTAGTAAAGTTCATTTGCAAGTTCTGAATCACGCTATCAAATGCTAATGTTAATTCCCTATGACCGTGCGGCCGAAGCAGCGGGTAAGGGCTAGTAATTTAATATAACATTATAAACAATGAATAGAATATGAAATTGTAGTTACCTTGTGCCGTAGACCAGCCATGTTCGGTGATAAATACTTTAGGGTAGTCGTACTGCAAGTTGAGGTACACGCACAGCTTGTACAGACCGTATGGAGCGCTCTGTAACAGATACACATTCATAAACATGAGATAGTTAATCAATTTACCATGGTATACGACCCCATTCATATTATAAGAATTGCCACGTCAGTTGTCAATGTCAGGGAATCAGTCGCTTGTGATGGTTTTAGCACTTTTAGCCATAAATACGTACACTTATATGGAATTAAACAAATATCGTAATGTTGGACGACAATGGCGACCATTCGATAACAATCCATTGGATTCTGCGACATATATATTAGTGACTAGTTGTGCTCGCGACTTTGTCCGCGTGGAATAGTTATTTTGGGCATGATTTATTTTTGCAAACAACCTCCTCAGCTTTATAAATTGTAGCAGTTACCCACGACTTTGTCTGCGTCATTTTGTTGCAGCGTGATGTTATAAAGCCTAAAGCCTTCTTCGATAAATGGTCTATTCAAAAAAGAAAGAATTTTTCAATTCGGACCAGTAATTCCTGAGATTAGCGCGTTCAAACAAACAAACAAACTCTTCAGCTTTATAATATTAGTATAGATGTATCGAATATTACATTTGAACATTCGCGAACGCGAATGCGAATATCCCTTACCGACATTCGCAAACGCGAATGCGACTGTTGTTTTTGCTCAGCTTTTTGTGTAAGGGACGCTAGAAATCGGTGTGGAGGTGGTACTTCCCCGGTCGAACTACACTGGTTCTACAAACTTCAAATCATAAACTAATAGCCCAACTCGACCATGGATCGAACCTAGAACCCATTCCATGTTATAAGCGTAACGTGACAGTCCCATGACACGAGTCAATAACACTACTAACGCCATCTCTTGATGAGTAGCGGAAAATTCTAGCATTTCTAAAAAGGGTGCCTACCTTCAACCACGGCGACTTAGCGGTCACCCAGTCCTTCCTGTGCGTCAGGTCCACCCCCACGTCGTCCTTGAACGAGGGTACCGGGTACTGGGTGGTGGAAGGTTTCACCAGCCTGGTGGTGTAGTGGTTGATGCCGACGAAATCTGCTGAGCCTGTAACGTAAAAAAATGTGTGCGTGTACTAGCGTACACTCGTAAGAAGTGAAACTTCTTTATGACGTTATTTTTCAAAAAATAAATTACTATATGCAACTTTACAGAAATTGGTTAAATAAAGTTAAATTAGATAAAGTTTAATAAAAGGATTTTAATAAACTTTATCTAATAATCTAATCTATAATAATCTATCTAATATCACGCGTGGTAGGGATAAGAAAAAGATGGGACGTAACGGAAAAAGATGGCGCGTAACGAAAAAATGTTACACTAATTTTTTTTCCAACCCCGATAAAGAAGTTTCACTTCAAAAACATATAACCTTAGTAAATTGTAAAAAAAGTCCGACTGGTCAAAAACGAAACAATCGCTTTTTTGTTTTTTTTTAATAACATATCATTATACATTCTACGCTGTTTTTGGATTTTGCCTCAAAATAGTAATATAAAAGAGTTATAATGATGATATATGTAATGGTCTAAATACTAGCTGTCATTAGATGCACAAATAGTTATGATAATCGGAAAAAATCGTCTCCCTTCCCTCTCCATTTTTCTCTGATCGCCGACGCCATATTGAAAAATTATATAGTTCTTTATCACTTACAAACTAGTCGTTTGAAATGATATGTCATTTATTTATTTTTATTTATTTATTTATTTATATTATATTATATTTATAGTTAGCTAGAACGGCCATCAAGACCAATTACACTCACTCAGATACATTTCAAATCAAAAGAAAAAATACACAATCGTAAATTGAAAACATCATAGAAATAATTATAACTTAGGACTTGTCAATAAGAAACATAATTTAGAGTCAATTACATTGAATCAATGCTTAGAAAAAAAAAATCCAATCTATAACAATTATAATAAATAAACAAAATAAAGAGATCTGTAATTAAATAATAGTTATATAGAACATTTAATAGAACAGTTAATATAGAACAATTATAATTATAATTATAATTAGTCATGTTACAATAACGTGCCAAATAAATTATAGCAGTATCAGACATACATAATTTGTGAAAATATCAATTGTTTAGCTATGACGGTTGCAGCCTTGTAACACACAGCAGTCTTAGGGCGCGTTCCAGAAGACGCTGACAAGCCCCAAACGCCCAAAAGGTCGTTCCACAAGACGACCGCGGTCGTTGTGGTCGCGGCGAAAACGTAACTCGTGACGTCATGACTTACGCCCACGCAACGCTCACGACCACCCATCTAACGAGATGGGTCGAAGTGATCGTTCCACTAGAGATTATGTCAGTAACGCTCACAAGCTAGTGGAACGGGAAAAACTGCGGTCGGGAGCGTGCGCTTTGTGAACGTCTCAAGGAACGCGCCCTTAGAATGGTTCCGTTTTTACCCTTTTGGTAACCCTAAAAACGATTTCTCTAAAACAATGTATCCGTAATTAATTATCATTGCTTTATGGTGAAAAAAACCGCGACAAAACCTACACACCTGAGAGTTCTCTAAAAAAAGTCATTAAAAGTGTGTGAAATCTAGCAATTCGCATTTAGCAAACTCTGTAGACTATACCCTAATTCTGGGAGAAGACCCATACCCAACAGTGGGACAATAATAGTTATATTACCTTTTAGTATTTTTTTCTCATCACAATTCAATACAGGTAGCCTAGATTTTGTGAAACCCTGTTCTTTGCTCTTCTGTGCTATTACTTCTTTGACTAGACTAGGAAAGTCACCTTGTTTCGACCATATTGGATGCATGTATAAATCGATCTGTTTAAAAAAATAAAAATAATTTAAGAAGATACCATATAAGATTACATGTTAAAAAACCAAGAGCTATTAGAAATTGGTTTTAAAAAACCATTAAAAGGTAAGGAGTATTAAAAAAAATGCATGTATAATTTTGCAAGGTGGTAGAACCAGTGTAGTTCGACCGGGGAAGTACCACCGCCACACCTATTTTTAGCGTGAAGCATTCCTTGCGTTTCGATGGAAGGGTGTGGTTGCCGGCACACTTTTATATGAGGCGACCATAAAAGTCCTCGGGAGTAGCAACGCATCTGCGACAGACTTCAGACAGAACCTATGTTCTATATGAAGGTGGTAACTAATGTCTATGGCAGTGACCACTTCCCATCAGGTGGGCATGCTCGTTTGCTACTTCAATGTTATAAAAAAAACGTGCGGCCCTCGGGGACTGCCGCGGTAAAGCTATTGCATAGCATTTTTTATCAACTTATGCAATAGGCTATTTGACAGGTTTTTAAAATCCATTTTATATTATCTAGCAGAGGTTAAGGAACCCAATAAAAGTTGTTTATTTTTAATTTTAGTACATATTTGCTGAAAAATATCAAATTAAAAATTCAATATTTAAATAGCGCGCAAAAACGCTACTTTGACAATATGGCGGGTTGGTGACGTCACTTGCCTGTATTGTCGTCTGTGGCTCATATCATCCACATACATTTGTTGTAAACAAAAAACGAAAGTTTACAAGCAAGTGACGTCATCATAAACCCGCCCAATCAGGAGCATTTTGTGTCACGTGACAAACGTTTAAGAAAATGCATTTTTATTTAAGGATTTTTAAATAAATTTAATTATTATTTTCAACTTATGTTAATAAATAACCATTCTTAAACTCATAATATATACTGATAACAGTAATTGACACTTAATTTTTCGCATTGTTAAATAGCCTATTATAATTATGTATTTAGTTATGCGGTATTTTTTTCTTTGATATTAATTCTAGTTTCTTTGATACTATATGTACTTTCTCATAAACAGCTGCTTACATATCCGTCCGATTTCCGATCAGCTAGTCTCGATACGTGCGAGCTTCGTACTGTCGTACCATATACATACACGTTAAGCGAACGCTCGGCCGCGCTACATGGAAGGCGGCGTGGGGGGTGTTAGGTTTTTGTCGTTACGGAATTTCTTGATTTGGGCGCCGCACTCAAAACTCGCGATAAAGGATATGCAAAAAACTAGTGTTTTTCTATCTGATGAAGTAGCTAACAAGCGTACAGTCACTGAGTGAGTCACTGCCACTAAAGGCAATTGTCCTAGCAAATTCATTTGGGTTTTATCTGAAGTCAATCACAGAGGTGTTACTATTCTGGAGGACTAATATGGTTGCCTCATATAAAAGTTTATACCTATATCCATATCCATACTACCCAGGGAAGTATTAATACCTCCCCGGTCAAACTATATACATTCTACTACCTATTAAAATAGGAAAACATGAAGTAACTAACAATAATACTTACATTAAATTGCTTGTTACGGTTTGCGGCCTCTACATTTTCTGTCTTATTATTGATTGGATCCGACCAGTTTAACTCCAAGGCAATTCCAACAGACCCTGAAAGAACAAACCCATAGCTTTGCAAACACTACAATGATAATAAATCATAAGAACATTTTAGTCTCGTCCCTGTAGCCTCGGGGTCAGAATAGGGCTACGGTATCCCCTGCCTGTCGTAAGAGGCGACTAAAAGGGGCTTCCGGGGTTGCAGACGGCTAGAGTGGGAGCTCGAACCGTTCGGTCAGGCAATCCCGGGAAGGACGGCGGTATGTGTGGTCGCATACCGTCGTAAAGACTAGACGGAGCGGTGGGCCCAGCCGCCCATCTGGGAGGAGCCCGAGGGCAACGCGCTCGGAGGATTCCAGTTGAAGTCGTTTCGAGATCCCGGAGTCCTCCTTTTCAGCACCGAGGACGGCCACCGGGGGGGTTTTAGTGCGGTAAAAATCCCACATAACCCTGCGTCGCTCGCACGGCGTCGGGTACCTTTTGAAGGTTTCCCCCTCGAAAACAAAAAAAAAATGAACATTTTAGTCTATCAAGCTGTGTGATTTTTTGAAGCAGTAAATAACCAGATTCCTGAGTCCCCTCCCCCCTCTTAGATGTACCAGTTGCATATCTAAGAGGAGGGAGCGCACTTGTCCAAAGGAGCAGTGATAGCCTAATGGTAGAAACGATTTTTCAAACAAGGGTTCGAGATTCAAATTCTAGACCGCGAACCACAAGTTTTTCTAAAAAAATATGCTTATAGAGAATAATCATTATCACTGTTTTACGATGAAGGGAAATATCGTGAAGAAGGCTACACATCTGCGGGTTCTTTAAAAATAAAGTTCTAAAAAGTGTGAAAAGTCTACCAATACGCACTTGACCAGCGCGATGGACTATCCCCTTAAACACTCAACCTGAGGAAAGCTCACCAGTATGACAATAATGAATTAGCATTTGCTATAAAAAGACCCTCAAAACTCACCCTTAAACTTTTTCTTGTAATCCCTCTCATATAACCTATACGCGGCCGCATGAGCCAACAACATATTCTTAATACACAAATAATCCGCCACCCCATTAAAATCCACCCCTGGAGCGATCAACCCCTCCCCATAACTCGGAATACAGCTCGAGGGTTGGTTTATCGTCACCCAAAACTTAACCCTGTCTGCGAACCGGTCAAAAACCACCCTCGCGTAATCTTCGAACCAAGTTACGATGAGAGGGTTGGTCCATCCCCCCAAGTCTTGGAGTTTTTGGGGTAAGTCGAAGTGGTATAAAGTGACCATCGGTTGAATATTGTATTTCAATAGCTCGTTTATGAGATTATCGTAATATTGTATGCCTTTTTCATTTATCTTGTGGGGACGACCTGGAAATTTAAATAACTTTTAAGCACACGCTTTCTACACTCATAGCCCTACACTAGGATTTTCTACTGTGTCGTGGATACCAACACACAAGACGAATACACAAACACTCAGACCCAGAACATGAATCTATTCAGATACCTGTCTGGCCGGGAATCGAACCCGGGACCCATTGCGCGTCAGATCGGTATGGTAACCGCTCCGCCATGCAGGTGGTCAACTTTTAAAGATATGGCCATGTGTATGACTTTCTGTCTGTCCGCAAATTGCGTGTGCATTTATGAATTTTAGTTTTTTGAATTTTGGATACTTCTAACACCAACTTGTCGGAGCGCTATGCCATGGGGTTCTTCAAGAAAGGTGTAAAGAGAGCCCTCCTGCAAAGCCGGCGATGCATTGGCGACTCCCCGGGTGTTGCAAATGTCCATAGGCGACGGTGACTGCTTTCCACCGGGTGGCCCGTCTGCCTTATCGTTAGGTCCAATATTTAAAAAAAAGGTCCAACCGGGGAAGTACCACCGCCACACCTATTTCTACCGTGAAACATTTCTTGCGTTTCGATAGAAGGGTGTGGTTGCCGGCACACTTTCACATGAGGCGACCATCATAGTCCTCGGGAGTAGCAACGCATCTGCGATTGACTTCAGATGGAACCCATGTTCTGTATGAAGTTGATTACAGATGTCCATGGGCGGCACTGACCACTTACCATCAGGTGGACTGCATGCTCGTTTGCTACTTCAGTCAGTAAGAAAAAAAAAGTCAAATAGCTTCCCTCCCCTCAGAAGGATGCTGATTCTACCACTAAATGTCCTATTCCCCCCCTTTCTTCACAGAAGATTAGTTAAAAACACAGTAGGCATAATCCTAGTCCATTTCCCCCAGAAGGATACTGATTCTACCACTAATCTTCTATTTCCCCACTTTTTTTCACAGATTAGTTAAAAACTTACCAGTAGGCATAATCCTAGTCCAAGCGATAGAAAACCTATAATGATCAACACCAAGTTCCCTGAGCATTTCCACGTCCCTCTCATACTTGTGGTAGGAGTCTGCAGCGGTGTCCACGTCACTATTGTCCAAGACCAGCTCTGGGTTCGCGTGGAAGTACCTATCCCAGATGCTCTCGCCTTTGCCTTTAAATAATCGAAACAGATGGCTTGCAAGATGTCTGATAAGACAATGTTATTTAGAACTTAGTAGTGATGAACAAATATTCGCATTGCAATTCGCGTCTTTTTTACGCTTTCTACACTCATAGCCCCACAGGATTTTCTCCTGTGTCGTGGGTGCGATGGACACACACAAAGACGAATACACAAACACTCAGACCCAGAACAAGAATTTAAACTCATCATTCATATCTGGCCGGGAATCGAACCCGGGCCCCACTGCGTGTCAGACCGGTACGGTAACTGCTGCGCCACGCGGGTCGTCAAAGAATCTGGTCGCATGTTTTTAGATATCATTTACATTCGCAAGATTTGTGCGAACGTTAGGCGAATATTGAATTGCAGTGGTGCTCCGGAACCCTTTTTTGTTATTAAGGGGGAAACCTTCAAAAGGTACCCGACGCCGTGGGAGCAACGCCGGGTTATGTGGGATTTTTACCTCACTAAAACCCCCCCGGTGGCCGTCCTCACCGCTGCAAGGAGAACTCCGGGATCCCCAACGGAACACAACCAGAGTCCTCCGCGATGCCCCTTTCGGGCTCTTCCCCAGTGACCATTTGATATATCTCCTGGTGTTTACGACGGCATGCGTCTACACATGCCATCGTCCTACCAGGGGTCGCTTATCTGGACGGTTCGAGCTCCCACTCTAGCCGCCCGCAACCCCCTTTTAGTCGCCTCTTACGACAGGCAGAGGATACCGTTGCACTATTCTGGTCCCGGAACCACAGGGACAGTGCTCCGGAACCCTACACCAAGAACTGAAAAATACCAACATTTGCATCCGCGAATTTCGGTAAGGAATATTCGATAGTAAGGAATATTACTTATTGTTATAACTTTTTCAATATTAACAATTTGAAATATTTTTTGAAGATATAAGATATCTTCAAAAAATATTTCATACAAATCTTGTTATCGATTACATTTAAATGTTTGTCAAATATTAAACTTCTTTGCACAATAATTGATTAATTAAAAATGTGTCTAAAAAAATGGAAAATAATTGAAGGGGAGCCTCGAAACAAGCCATGATCCACCTCTGAATATATTTCGGTTTATAGCTTACCATCAGCATCCCAGGCTCCTTCCACCTGGTAAGCTGACGATGCAGCACCAAAGAGGAAATCCTTCTTGAACGACCTTGTTTTGCTGTCTGACCAGCCTGACACAGCTGCTAAGCTAGAAAAGAATATATATTTTCATTTTAATTAAGGAAAAGGATTAGAAACAGGTGTGGGTATGTAATAAATAAGTAGTCATAAAGTACATAAGTTCTCATTCCTATGTTCTAAATGAGTATGCACACACACAACGAAATTCACACAAACAAAACTCTGAACACCTTTTCTATTTTTGTTCTAGAGGGGGAAACTTTCATGCACTAACCCAGTGGCCGTGCTCAGAGAGGACTCCGGGATCTCCAAAGGAACGCAACCAGAATCCTCTGAACTACTAAGTTTTGATTTTTGCCCAATTAATAAAATGACTTCATAAACCAACATTGTTAGACAAAACCTCGTTTTAAACAAAACCTATTGGTTGTTCTCCCTGTTAGAAAAACAGAGATGTTTACTGTATTTCTAAAAACTTTGATACAAATTGTTGTTTTTTTTCAATCATGAGACATCTGTTTTAACTAGACTCAGCAATATACTTAAAAATAGATCAAATAAAACTTACCCTCTTACTTAACCCCCTAAATAGCCAGGTTATGGCCGGACCTTCTCTCTTTAAATTTAAAATGTTATTTTAAGACAACTTTTTGTATAGAACGATGAACCTATTTCAAATGCTGAATGTGTCATTGTAAAGATACATTGTTATAGTCAATAAATTATTATTATTATTCATTATTATTACTTTGAGACCCATGCCCAGCAATGGAATAGTAGTAAGTTGACGACGTAAAGCCAATAATAGTTACTGTGACAAATACTGACTGTCAATAAATAATCCGATTTAAACAATATTGCAATAAACTTTAACGCCTGCTTATTTTAGACCTAGAAGAATTTTTTTTTTTTGCAAACGAGCATGCAATTCACATTTTAGCTAAGTGGTCACTGCCTCTAATGGACATTTGTAATAAACTTCATATGTAACAGGGTTCTTATCTGAATTTGATGTATGTGTGCCTTATAAGAAGTGAGCAACCATATTCTTCTATAATACTTCACACTAAGAAAAAGTGTGGTGATACACACTCATAAAACTTTAAAACTTACACCATTAAATATACCTAACTTAAAAATAAAATCTAAAATTTTCTTTAAAGTTAACTTAGAAATTAAATTTAAAAAATAAATACCTTGTAAAAAAGGAAATTAAAATTAAAAACTCCATGCTATCCTCAGCACAGGAAGTTGGCGACACAAGTGTTATCTTCTTAATGTATTACAGTACGTGTTACATTCGATTATGGAACAACATTTAAATTTCGAACAACAATATACCGGCGGATTCGCTCGCTTAAACTAAATTTATAGAGTTATTATTAAATAAAAACGACTAAAGATTTAAACATAAAAACTATAATTTATACGTCAAAAACAAATAATTAAACGTATATTACGTTTCCTTATGACCTTTGCGTATTTATTTACATAAAACCTAAGGCAATACACATATGAACAACCTTTTATTTGCCACAGTATATTTTATTTACGATATTATCTGTAGTTAATTAATAACAGATATCGACACGGGTTTGGTGGCACAGACAACCAATTTCAGAGAGCCGTATAATTCGTATTTAGTTAGTTTTACTGATAAAACACCTGTTTGATAATTAATTCTGCCTTGTTTACAAATTACACAGTGGCATATCATGTGCCAAAGTGACATTGAAACATTAAATGTTCGAGACAGTGTTGCTAACAAAAATAAATATAACAAAATTATAAATTAATCCATTTAAGTGAAGGATATTTTAGAAATTAATAATTATATATTTTAATATTTTTATTACTATTACATAAATAGCAAAAACGGTCTAATCGTTTTTGATTGTAATACTTATAAATTTTCTGTTTTCTTTTGCGTCTTATGTTGCAAAAACAACTAAACATTATTGTCATACTCTACAATGCTTAAGTTTGATCTGTTGATGAAATTAACTTTGGCATGCAAATAATGTGAAAATATATACACTTTACATCGAAAAATAGAAGATACGGTATTTTTGTATATAGTGTATACAAAAACACTTTTTGGACAATGATATTAAACATAGTTTTGAGTTAAATTAGGTCGAATTTCGACCGTTCCGACGGGTGACAAGTTTTACATAAATATCTATACTTATAAATAAAATTGAAGTGTCTGTTTGTAATATCAAAATAACAGCTTTTTATCAATTGCATATGAAAGTATACATGATACTGATAACAAAACAACAATCAGTAAATTTTTTGTCTGTCTGTCTGTCTGTCTGTCTGTTTGTTTGGGGTAATCTCCGAAACCGCTGGACCGATTTTATCGGGATTTTCACTATTAGATAGCTAATTTTACAGCGCGTAACTTAGGCTACTTTTATTTTAGAAAAATAATTAGGGTACTTTGGTAAAACATAAAAACCTTCAAAAAATACCTCCGCTTTATGCAGATTAAACGATAACTTAGGTTCAGCCGATATGGTTTACATGAAACTTGGAGTGAACCTTGAGTATCTAGAATAACATAATATGATAAAATAATTGACCTTCAACTCCTCAACCCTCATGATGCAGGGGTACTGCCCGCCTAAGCCGCAAGAGCTCCTCATTTTCTGCTTTCCAATTTGTTATAACGTTTTTGAGCAAAAACAAATAGTGAAAAATTTGACCCTCAACTCCTCAACCTTCATGATGTAGGGGTATTGCCTGCCTTAACCGTAAAAGTTAGATTTTTTTTACTTACAAATATTTAAGGAGGTTTGTAAACAGAAACAAATGATGTAAAAATTGATCTTTACCTCCCTATGATTCGAGGATACATCGTTAACCCATTATTGTCCCACTGCTATGCCCCGTGCACGGCAGTGACTCTTCTCTCGGAATTAGAAAACTTTAGGCCATAGTCCACCGCGCTGGCCAAGTGCGAATTGGTGGACTTCACACACCTCCGAGAACTTTTTTTTAACTAATTCTCGGGAGTGTGGGTTTCCTCACAATGTTTTCCTTCACCGAAAAGCAGTGATAATTAATTTCTACTGCGCACATAAAACAGTGATGCGTGCCTGGGTTTGAACCTTGGACCTCCCGATTAAGAGGGCAAGTTTCAAGTTTCACTGCTCTTGATTCGAGGATACCTACTGCATATTCTACAGAAGTTGGTCATTAGGTGCTTTCATCCATACAAATAAATGTAATTTAAATGTCTTTTGAATATGAGAATTCTACTTTTTACTAAATTAATATGGAAATGGATATTCCGTTTTTTAATTCACAATCTACCTTTTTGTAATAAATCTACTTCGTACAAACAAATTTATACCTACAAAAAACAAAGGAAATATAATTAATTCGACTTATTTTCGGAGTAGTTACTTACCTCAGCTAATAACGAGGTGGACTTATACATGAAGTAAACAATATTCACAATTATAACTATAGATACACCTACACAGGCAGACACATCACGATGCTGCCGCGACCGAGCATTCTCAACTTTCAAGCGTGTTTAGGAAGATTTACTTTGTGTATTGTTTTAATAAGGGATAACAGATGTCGCTGGATGTATCCTGAGTTACGCCAAGTTAGCAAATTCCTGAAGTTTTTAGGTATATAAAAGTGAGTGAATTATTTGGAGTTCAAATTCGATTACGTTGGATTCAATTGGTACGATTTGTTTAAAATAGGGACTTTGTAACGTATCACTATTAATTACATGCAGGTAATATTATATTTTTTTCTTAACGTAATGATATACTCAACTGACTTCGAAAAGGAGGAGGATCAATTCGGTTGGTATGTTTCTTTTATGTATGTACATCGATTTCTCGGCCAACTGAGGAAGTATTTTCATCATTCAATGGAGTTTACTTGCAGTTTGATACTATTGTCATCATTCATAACTTCAGAAATATGTGAGATTGCGATGGAGCATCTTATAAGATATTTTGGCATATGTACCTATCTATGTAGAATTGAAACGAAGATAACTTAAGTCATCGACTTGCATGGATTATTTATTAATAATCCATGCAAGTCGAAGAGCTGTTAATAATTGTAACAATATGCTGTACAATGTGTACAAGTACCTACTGGTATTAATAAATATTTAAGGGGGGGGGGGGGCTTTCATGTGACAAATGTTATCTATTTACACAATATTAATAAGAAACAACAGGTAGAGCTTGAAATATTCAAGGAATTTTCAATCAAACAAATGGGGCTTTTTGCCGTTTTGTTTATAAATAATGGTACGGAACCCTTCGTGCGCGAGTCCGCTTCGAAGTTGCTAAGTTGCTATCAGTCCTACCGAAAAAATGTTGTTTAGTTAAAAAAATTATAGGCATAAAATTGGATACGTAGGTATATGTCATGTGTCCCTGTAGTTCCGGGATTAGAATAGGGCTACGGCATCCCCTGCCTGTCGTAAGAGGTGACTAAGAGGGGTTTCCGGGGTTGCAGACAGCTAGAGTAGGGGAGGTCGAACCGTTCGGTCAGGCAATCCCGGGAAGGACGGAGGTATGTGTGGTCGCATATCGTCGTAAAGACTAGACGGAGCGGTGGGCCCAGCCGCCTATCTGGGAGGAGCCCGATAGGACAACGCACTCGGAGGATTCCGGTTGAAGTTTCGAGATCCCGGAGTCCTCCTTTTAGCGCCGAGGACGGCCACCGGGGGGATTGTAGTGTGGTAAAAATCCCACATAACCCTGCGTCGCTCCCGCGGCGTTGGGTGCCTTTTGAAGGTTTCCCCCTCGAGAACGAAAAAAAAGGTATATGTCATGTATTTTTTTAACGCGGGCGAAGCTGCGGGTTTCAGCTAGTTTAAAAATAAAAATGTTTAGTATAACGCTTGTTGTATTATTAAATTGAGGCAACTTAAAGTATCTATTTTTATGCTATTGCATAGCTTTTATCGCAGGCTTTGAGCTCGGCGACCGAATCAAGGAATTCCGTAACGAAAAGAACCTAACATCATCCACTCCGCTTACCATGTAGCGCGGCCGAGCGTTCGCATATCGTGTATGTATATGATACAACAATACGAAGCTCACACGGAAATAGGAATGAAAATGAAAAAATAAATATTAAGCAATAGCTTTACCGCGGCAGTCCCCGAGTGCCGCACCTTTTTTTTAGAATACATCTTTTCATATCTAATATTATACATAGATAATTTAAGAAGATACATTTATCACTTGTAGAACATTCGAGCTATCACTTCAACATCTTATCACAAAATTAATGTTGTTTATTATTACAATTATGTTTGTAAGATTTGTGTTTGTGATTAAATAAATGATACAATAAATATATTGTCACAAAAATCTTTTAAGATCATTTCAATGACTAAGTATAATCGAAAGTATGTTCTAAATCTATTTAATTGTTTGACACATATTACTAATTATTAATATTGTAAATAAAAACGAACGTCATACTAACGATTTTCTTTAAGACGTTTCGGCAAAACCTATTTTCGTAAAACGATTTTGAGAATTTTGTATGGAGGGGTCCCCCCCCCCCCCCACTAGGGTTTCCAACTTTTGTTCAGTGATAAAAGTAGTACGTTGTACAATGGATAAAAAAAGGAGAAAGAAAAAAGTACGTAGTTTCGGAGATAAACGTACAATTTTTATTCATAACCTTTTGGATCGAGACAACGTTTTAGATCAGCGCTACTCAACCTTTTTATTATAGGGACCACAAACATGTTTCAGCGGAGTGATGCCGGTGTTCCCGGGCCACAAGCAATGCCGTAGCGTGGGTATTTATACCGCCCGGGTCTCAAAAAACAAAAGGTCGTGAAACCTTCATAAAGCACAATGTAGATAAAAAAATCGTCGTCAAATTTTAACTTCAGCAGGGTCAATCAAAATTGCCCACGGGCCACATGCGGCCCGATGGCCACAGGTTGAGTATAGCCGTTTTAGGTGGTGCACGGTGGTGGCCAACAATGACCCTGTAGTTCCGGAACCAGAATAGGGCTACAGTATCCTCTGCCTGTCGTAAAAGGCGACAAAAAGGGGCTTCCGGGGTTGCGGGTGGCTAGAGTGGAAGCTCGAACTATCCAGCCAAGCGACCCCAGTAGGTAAGGACGGCAGCATGTGTGGACACATACCGTCTTGAAGCCCTGACATAGCGGTGGGCCCAGCCGCTAACCTAGGAGGAGCCCGATAGAACAACGCGTTTAGAGGACTCCGGTTGCGTTCCTTTGGAGATCCCGGAATCCTCTTTGTATCTTTGAGGACGGCCACTGGGGGTTTTAGTGCAGTAAAAACCCCACATAACCCCGCGCTATCGCACGGCGTTGGGTACCTTTTAAAGGTTTCGACAACAAAAAAAAATGTGTGCGTGTACTAGCGTACACTCGTAAGAAGTGAAACTTCTTTATGACGTTATTTTTCAAAAAATAATTTACTATATGCAACTTTACAGAAATTGGTTAGATAAAGTTAAATTAGATAAAGTTTAATAGAAGGCTTTTATTAAACTTTATCTAATAATCTAATCTATAATAATCTATCTAATATCACGCGTGGTAGGGATAAGAAAAAGATGGCGCGTAACGGAAAAAAAAAGATGGCACGTAACAGAAAAAGATGGCGCGTAACAGAAAAAATGTTAAACTAATTTTTTTCCAACCCCGATAAAGAAGTTTCACTTCAACAACCCCGATAAAGAAGTTTCACTTCAAAAAGGGATTTATAATATTAGTAGGGATTTTGCACTTATCAATCTTGCCACGTGGAACCTTATCTGAATAGGTGTTATATTTTTATCTGGTTTATCTCGACCCCACGTCATAGATCAATAATATTTTGCAGGGAAAATAGGTTATTGACTATTACGTAATTATCGTATACTAGCAGAACCCGCGACTTCGTTTGCGTGAACTGTCCAACCCTTAGTCTTTTAAGATTCATTACTGGACACCTCCCTCCCCTCATTTTATCAACAGATACGTCAAATTTGGCGAATGTCTGAAAATATTTATATAACAATATATATATATATATTTTAATTTATACATCAATCTCTAGTTATAATATAGATACTTATAAATAACAGAACATTCTCTTTATTTTGTTTAATTAAAATTGTTATAGATTGGATTTTTTTTAACCATTGATTCAATGTAATTGACTCTAAATTATTTTTCTTATTGACAATTCTTATAATTATTTCTATGATGTTTTCAATTTACTATTGTGTATTATTTTCTTTTGATTTGTAATGTATCTGAGTTAGTTAGTGTAATTGGACTTGATAGCCGTTCTAGCTAACTATAAATATATAAATAAATAATAAATAAATTTTCATCCCCTATTATACCCTCTTAGGAGTCAATTTTCCACTATATCAAACCCGAAAGCCAAAAACTAAGTTTCATTAGATTCAAAATTTGGTCTTTCATACAACACAACACAACCTACTCCTGCATTTTTCATAGTAGCTTGGGCTGTGCGTTGATATGTCAGTCATTACGTCATTCTGACTTAATTTTCAAACATTTGTCAAAAAATACATGTAATTTAAACCAATAGTACTAAAGAGCATCGCCATCAACTTCGATGCAATAATAGTATAGGAGCTAGCAACGTTTTCGAGAAAGAATTTTAGATCAGCTGATTTTGTGACATGTTGTCCTTCTTGCACTTTCGGTTAGAGTCTGGGCTATCTGGCTGGCGGTAGCGGTTGCGTTCATTACTGCGCATCTTACTTGTCCAGGTGATAATCCTGGATTTTAAAAACATTTTAGAAGGCGTAATTTTTAATTTTTTGTTTTTAAATAAGTCTCATACCTCTCATATCTGTCATACTTTTTTTATTGCCAGACATTTTTGACACTGCTAACGATGTGCCATACGCGATTTTTTTATTTTTTTTTATAAAAATTTCAAAGTATTTTATAATGTCTGTAATTTTAATATTATGTTATTTAATGATAAGAAAAACTTAAAATAAATTTGCCAGACATTAATTCGATTGTCAAGTCTTGAATTAAAATGAAAAAGTCATGAAAAGTATAGCAGTATAATGCTAGTAGTCCGAGAGAGACAGCTGAAGGTGCGAGAGAGATAGACAACGACAGTGGCGCGACAGGCAAGTTTTCAAGATGGCATCAGTCTAATGTCACATGTTTGTTTTTGTTTTGATTTTAATGTTTATTTTTTAATTTGGTTACAATGGCCAGTGATAAAATAAAATGTGTTTTTTGTAAAGGACATAACGATAAAATAATACTTTTCGTGGCAGCGGTCTAGAATCGTGCCACCTTAAGGGGGGGTGGAGGGGGTAGGGAGGGGTTAGTACTACCCCCTCCCGCAAACCCCGCTTGCCGGAGACGAGTAGTTTTTTTTTTATCGAATTTCGAAATTCATTACCTCAACAGTGCAAAATTTAAAAAAAAAGTGTTATTAGTGTTCATTTACTGTATATTTTTATTTATACGTTTTATCTAACCTATGACATGCTTGTTCAATAGTTGGAAACATCATTTTTCCTTTAATTTTAGGGGACATTGCCTAAAAAGTCAACGGAACCCCGCTTGGCGGGGTTCCTTTAGTGTGTTTATTAAAAAAGTCTAACCTAACCTAACCTACCCTAAATTAATTTTTGAGCTATAATTCTTTGTCTTATCGGGGGGCTTCGCCCCCCGAGCCCCCCTCCTACTCTTTTGCATCTTTTTATCTAGAATAGGGTGACAGGAACAGTTTGCACCCCATATGACCACGTCGACAACCCTTCTGTTCTTCTGCTAAGATATTGTGATGTTCGATATGTGTATTAATTTTCGCTGTAATAGCTGATGTAAGAATCTTATATATAGTGGGCAGACATGTAATCGGTCTGTATTGTGATGGTTGTGTAGAGTTGTTAGTTTTTGGAAGCATGTATGTTATTCCTATTGTGATGAAGTTGGGTATATTTTGTTTGCCTAAAATGATTTCTGTTAAAGCTATTGCTAAAGGTTGATGTAATGATGTTAATTTTTTAAACCAGTAATTATGAATTTTGTCGATCCCAGAAGCCTTCCAATTGTGTAGTCGAGCTGTTATGTTAGTTATGTCGAGCTCTGTTATCTCTTTGAACTCCATTTCGTCTATTACCTGCCATTTACTTTGTTCTTCTGTTATCCAATCTGCTTTATCATTATGTTTTATATTTTCCTCCCAGATATTGGCCCAGTATGTTTCAAGTTCTTCTTTTGTAGGTATTTCAGTATAGTTATTATTTTTTTGTTGTGGTAGTGAAATTCAGTTTTGGTTTGCAAATGTTTCTGTAGAATAGTCTTTCATTAGAAGTGAATTGAGTGTTATCTTTTTACGTTGTAGTGTTCTTTTGTATCTTTTAAGTCTATGTGCTTTTAGTGCCAACTTCTGTTTTAGTGTGTCCAGAAATTCTTCCGGTTTTCTATTATTACTTTCGTGTTTAGTGTGTCTAGAAATTCTACTAAATATGTCGTGTACTTTTTTAACTAATCTATCAGATCTATTGTTGTTTACGTATTGAGTTACTCTACCTATATCCACTCTAAGATTTTCTATGTCTCTTTCTAGTCTAATTTGCCACGATGGTTTGTTATAGTTTTTTGGTTCTTTATGTGTTGTATTGTGTGTGATTTTGTAATTAAGTTCTTCTGCTATTACTAAAGCTGTATAGTATATGAGAGTGTGAATATCATTTAGTTGTGTTTCTTTCGATATGAGTCGGTGAAGGATGTGTTGATTAAATAGTTGAACTAAATCGTTAAGGTGTATATTTAATTCTTGGCAGCTTCGGTCTCGCTGTTGGATCCATTCCGGAGTATTGTGTTACTGCTATTTGTAGTTTATACATGCCTTGAAAACTGGTGTCATTGGGTGGCACGACATCTGCAATTGTATCCGATTCGTTTTCTAAGAGTAATGTAATGAATTGAGTTTGTGTAGATGAATGTGAGATTGATGTGAATGTTTGAGTATTGGATTGTGATAAGTTGTGAGATTCATATAAATTGTTTTGTACATGTGTGTGAGATTCTGGCGGGTTATGATTCACTTCTATATGAACTTGATTATATTCGATATTATCGTCGCTTACAGTTTTATCGTCTTCTAATTTTCTAAAAACTTCTTCCTTCAGTTTATTTAATATTTCTTATGTTAAATACCTATTCTTAATTATCATTCTTCTTTGGTCTGAAACTCTTTGCTCTGAAACTTTGATATCTGGATATTGTCTTGAAAAAAGTTCATGCAACGTTTTCCTATATGTTGTCATGTCGGTCTCTAATTTTGTGATATAATAATAACTACGCATAATGAAAATATTAACATCTTGGCTCCATTTCATGCGTAGTCTTGGTTTTCCAGCCTTGATGGACGCGGGCAAAAAGACGTTTGCCCCCCGCGCAACATCCGAGTTTGGGAGTGTAATATTTTGTACTTGCTCTAAATCTGCTGACATTGGCGACACTGTAGTTGACCGGTTTATTGATTCGCGTATATTTTCAAATGAGAGGGGAGTTGAATTTGTTGATGGAAATAAACTACGTGTGGATGATGTTGGAGATGACAGATTAGATATTATTTCTGCAACAGCCCCAGACTGGGCAGAATGTTTATTTTTATTTTGTATTCTTTTTGATCTTCTCATTGTATTCCCACGAAGAGCTAGGGACTATAAATGTCGACCACGGCAGAGCCCTGCGTTCACCGTGGCAAGGGTAAGTAAAACTGGGTTTCCCCCGGTGCCCAGAGTTCGCATACTAACGACTAAGTACCGCTTAGCCATGCAGCCCTCGGCATATGCAGTTCCACCTTGGCTTCGGTAGGTAACATATTACTAATACCTGAATAAATTCTCTTGGTCTGATATTATGACCCCCTAAGAGGAGAAGGGATACGGAAAACTAGAGCTTCCTTAGTCGCTGGTAAGTATTAAGACTAATTGTCTGGTGCCAGCGTCCGCCCCTCACGTGGCATCGATGGTCATGCCGGACGTGAAGTTAGATTTTGAGGGGCTTATTATTATTATTATTATTATTTTCATTCTTTTTCAGCCAAGCGAAGCAGAAGAACTAGGATTTCAGATATTTAGAAACTTTCGTGTGATGCGACATGTGTTCAGTATAGCTGCTTTTTGTAGAAGTATAAATGTTGAAGTGGGCATTTGGAGAGCATCAAGACTGGCATGTAGAGATTTTGGAATGGATTGGCATGTAGAGATTTTGGTCGAGATAACAATTGGTATTGTTGTAACAGTATTTACTTGCCACTGTCTTCTAATCTCTAAGGCAAGATCTTCATATTTAGCTAATTTTTCCTATTATTATTATTATTATTATTTATATAGACAGTGACAAGTAATTTACTTTTGTAATGGTTCTCTGTATCATTCTCGACTAATTTTGCAACTGTCTCTCTCGGACTACTAGCATTATACTGCAATACTTTTCATGACTTTTTCATTTTAATTCAAGACTTGACAATCGAATTAATGTCTGGCAAAGTTTTTCTTATCGTTAAATAACATAATATTAAAATTACAGACATTATAAAATACTTTGAAATTTTTATAAAAAAAAAAAAAAAATCGCGTATGGCACATCGTTAGCATTGTCAAAAATGTCTGGCAATAAAAAAGTATGTCAGGTAGACTTATTTAAAAACAAAAAAATAAAAATTACGCCTTCTAAAATGTTTTTAAAATCCAGGATTATTACCTGGACAAGTAGAATGCGCAGTAATGAACGCAACCGCTACCGCCAGCCAGATAGCCCAGACTCTAACCGAAAGTGCAAGAAGGACGACATATCACAAAATCAGCTGACCTAAAATTCTTACTTTTAAAACGTTGCTAGCTCCCGTACCATAACTTCGAAATAGTTTTAGGCGATGAGTTTCAATAAAATACAAAACACATCTTCCATAAATTCTGTTAAAGAATATTTATCCGAAATTTGAAATAGATTGTACCACGAAATCACGTTGTCCTATACAAATTTTGCCCCCGTTTTTCACCCCTTAGGTGTTGAATTTCTAGAAAATGCTTAGTGCTTTTATACATCACAAAAATTTCAAATTCGTATACCAAATTTTAAGTTTCTAAGTACAGTAGTTTGCACTGGAAGGTGCAGGGGTACAGTTACACGTCCCCCAAGAGATGGGCCTGTGAAGGGCACTGCGCTAGGGGCACCGGTGCGTTCCATTGGAGATTCCGAGGTCCCCTGTAAGCGCCGAGGAAGGCCACCGAGGTTTTAGTGGGTAAGAATCCCATATAACTCGAAGTTTCTTCGGCCCAACTAACCTAAACGAACCCAACCCAAGCCTTCAATGTACCTTTTGTAGGTTTCCTCCCCGTCTCAAAAAAAAGATAGTTTCGGCTCTGCGTAAATATTTGTGGCGACCACCCACAACTCATCAAGAGATGGCGTTGTGACGACTTTTCACAATTTATCAAGGGGCTATGGCGACAACTTCCCGCATCTAATGGAGATGGCGCCACTAGTATTTCTGAATCACGCTATCGAAATATTCTTAATACCCCGCATATATACAAGTTCCGAACATCAACTGTCGGAGCACGGCCGCTCCCCAGGCATGATCACCTAGCCTGGCGTGAAATCTCACTTTGCTAAAATATGTTAGTAGATAAGTCAGTTTTCCCTTTTATGTATATAAATTTTGCACTTATCGATCTTGAAACGTGGATCCTGATAAATTTATCTGAGTAGGTAATATCAGTTTATCTGATTTATCTCGACCCCTTGACATCGAGGATAAGTGAATGAGATAATAATAAATTTGCAATGAAAATAACATGCTAAATTGTATATATTTATTTATACATTCATAACAAAAAAATGTGTGCGTGTACTAGCGTACACTCGTAAGAAGTGAAACTTCTTTATGACGTTATTTTTCAAAAAATAATTTACTATATGCAACTTTACAGAAATTGGTTAAATAAAGTTAAATTAGATAAAGTTTAATAAAAGGCTTTTATTAAACTTTATCTAATAATCTAATCTATAATAATCTATCTAATATCACGCGTGGTAAGAAAAAGATGGCGCGTAACGGAAAAAAAAAGATGGCGCGTAACAGAAAAAGATGGCGCGTAACGAAAAATAAAAAAAGATGACGCGTAACAGAAAAAGATGGCGCGTAACGAAAAAATGTTACACTAAATTTTTTTCCAACCCCGATAAAGAAGTTTCACTTCAACAATAGACCGGGTGGTTGAACCAGTATAGTAACTATACTGTCTGGGGAGGTCCGATCGCCAAACTTATTTCTTGCGTGGAAAAGTGTGGTGGTGGATACACTTTCCATGGACGGCAGTGTCCACTATCCATCAAATGATCTGCATGTTCGTTTGTTACTTCAATTTTATAGAAAAAAAACAAAAGGAAATTATGTCTTCAAACAATACTGCACTACTAACTAAATAAATAATAATAAAATAAGCAAAATGATAATAATCAAAGTAAAAGAAATTGTTAAATTAATCATGAATATAACATGCAAATAATTAAGGGTAGTATTATTTAACAATAAAATAAATAAATGCTAATTTTTAAATATTTTGAGAAAAAAAAGCTATTAGTTGCATATTTTTTTCAGGAGGTTAGGATTAGTAGGATTTGTACCTGGAGTTCCGAGACCAGAATGGGGCTACGGTATCCTCTGCCTGTCGTAAGAGGTGAGTTAAAGGCGCATTTGAGTTGCGGGCGACTAGAGTGGGAGGTTGAACCGTCGAGCCAAGCGACCCCGGGAAGGACGTGCACCGCGAAAATTTTAGTGAGGTAAAAATCCCACATAACCCAGGTCGCTCCCACGTTGTCGGGTACCTTTTGATGGTTTGCCGCTCGTAAACAAAAAAGGTAGGTAGGTAGTAGGTCAACATAAAAAAATATTTAAATGATGGCTACTAAACACTGTTCGCGAGAAGCGGAAATCCTCGAAACCCGAATAATGCTTTTCCTTACCACATACTGTCAACAAAGCCAAAGTACATGAGAGGTTAAATGGGGACATAAGTCTTACACACGTACAAATGTGACACGAAAGATGGCAAAGCGTTACGATTCTGAGAATGACAACGAAGATTATCGCAAAATGATCCGTCACAAGATATCCCCGCGTGATCGGTCGTTCGTCTCCAGTGACCCAACGTAACTAATGTAATTCGAAGTTCATATCTCACAGTAATTGCTCTTGGGTCAGCCGCAATTCCTATTTCAATAGAGGCAGAAGGAGTCCGGCTGGATCCGCAACCGTCCCTTCTTCTAGCGACGGAGGAAAGTCCAAAAATCCGGCAATGGAGACCAAAACCAATCATTCCTTATAACTCACGCTCTTTATGTATCGGCTGAGCTTCAGGCTTATCACAAATAAATCTGGTTAAGCTGAAAAGGCCAATAGGGCTGACAGTAACTAAGCTTTTACTAACAAAAAAGAAGTTCAACATCGCTTTGTCATCTTTTGTGTCACGTATGTAACGTGACACGAAAGATGACAAAGGGATTTTAAGTCCGTGACACTCTAGTGAACGCCCGCTAAAGTTTTCGAGTCTGCGATTCATCACTCAATGTGAGGTGACATAATCACAGATGAGAGCCCAGTTGTCCGATGTGCAATACGGCTTCTACCCGGGGTGAGGAACGATTCGGAACTTGCTAACCCTGATGAAGCCAGTGGTGCAAGCAGTAGATGCGGAAAGGCAGGTGAATACAGCCTATTTGGATTTTCGGAAGGCGTTCGACAAAGTTGTCAATAACATCTTGCTGAGAAAGTTAGCTTATGAAGGCTGTACGCGTCATACGCTATCTTTTCTTGCCAGCTACTTGAGGGACAAGCAACAGTGCGTTGTCTGTGGAAGATGCCCTTTAGAACATTATTTTACGACATCAGGCGTCAGCCAGGGCAGCAATTTAGGGCCTCTCCAATTTATCTTAATGAGAAATGTCCTGCCAGATGTGGTTTATGTTCATGTGATGTGTAGTTGTTTGTAAATATTATTTATTTTAAATTAAACTGACTTAGTAGTAGGTATTTATTAATGACAGAAATGTTATTTATTTCTTTATTATGTTAATGTCAATGTATATCAGTACAAATTACATTAATCTTTCAAATCAAATCAATTTATTTGTGGTAACATAGGTACAGTTGGTTTTCAAACATTTTTGTTTAATCGCTTATTCTGCCACTAAGTAGCTTACAAATATACATTAAAATAATTAAAGTTGTAATTTTAATGGATTATAAATAATGCTTAGTAATAAATGTCACTTGATATTGTCCACAAATTATTAAACAACACTTATACACGAGTTCACAAGTCTGAGCGATCACTGTTATCACTTAAAAAAGGGTTTAAGCTATAGTAACCGGTAGATTAGTCCACCAATTCGCACTGTCCACCAATTTGCACTTGGCCAGCGCGGTGGACTATGGCCTAAGCTCTCTCATTCCGAGAGAAGACCCGTGCCCAGCAGTGGGACAGTAATGGGTTGACGACGAACCGGTAGATTAAGTAGAACGTAAACATTAATATGTATAAATTGCCAACTTTATATGTACGTATGCTGTTACTAATAAATAAATACAAAATATACATATACATTATATTACTTTTATTTCTTTAAAATGTAATCATTATTTTTCTAATACCAGTACCAGTTCCCTAGCTCATAATATCATTGAGGTACATATGCCATAACTTACCAATAATTTGTGGCTTATTGGCACAGAAGAAGGTTTTCACATATCAAGCGCAGTAGCGACTTGAATGTCCTATTGTTTCAGAAGATGACGTAGGTAGGTATCTATTATGATCTGTATATAACTGTAAATAATAGGCAATTTTTTATTTGCTGAAGAATATTCATTATTACACCTTGCATCTGTATATAATATAAATAAAATGGTGGTACTTACCTTAATCATTTAGAACGGATTAAGATGTGAATGGCGTGGGTTTTGTTATAATAGTTAATCTACACTAATGACCGGCTGGCGGGTAGCCGTCCGAGTGGCCTCGACTCGTGGGGCAGACTGAAAATCAGTGTCATGGAATAGGAAAGCCTGCTCATGACATTAGCTGAGTCTGTCCTTTTCGCAGTTGTTGCAGTACATATTAAATATTTCTCAGTAGTTTTATTCATGTTGTTTAAATATGTATATGTTCTTTTTTCTTTTTTGTGTTCATTTAGTTCTTATTTTCTTTGTGTTTATGTGTTGTAATTGATCCGAATAAAAAATCATTCATTCATTCAAATACTCCAGCCCCCCTTTTTTTTTTTTTTTTTTTTTTTTTTTTTTAAGTGGGTAATCCTCATGGATACCCAGCCGCCCGGGGCAGCAGCTGGGTTATGCCGGACTCTTACCGGCTAAACCCCCACTGTGTTTTCATCTCCGCACCGTTTGGCGGGAACACGGGCGCGCTTTCACATTCGTCCGCGAACCCGCCGGTGCCTGGTCGCTTCCGCAACCCCCTCCCGCGTGGAGCATAGAGCTCCCCTCCAACAGGAAGGCGCGCCAGAAAACACAAAGGCGCGCCTTACCTCCAAGGCTCCCATCCGCAGGGCGACGGACCAACCCCGAGACCGCCACCCAGGAGCCGTGGGCATGGGTAAGCCGACACCCGCAAAAGGCACCGACCTCCCACACCCAGCGGCGGATCCGATCACTGGTTCCGCCGCAAACCACCAAACGGCCGCAGAGGACAGGGAGGACGGCAACGACACACCGCATCTCCTCTTCCTCTGCGGCCCCACCGCCAACGCATCTGACGGTGCGCCCCCGTTTGGTCGCGGGAGACAGGGTGCACGGCAACGACACACCGAGACACCTCTCCTCCCGCGACCCCTCCTGGCTGCGGAGGACAGAAAACACCGTCCCCCGCAGCCCCCTCGGATGCATCCGGAGCGGGCCTCCAGCTAAGCCCACTCGGAGCGTCCCCTCCCTGGAATCCCTCTTGGCTTCACCGCGGCGCCCCAAGCCACGGTTACTGAGCCCCCTCACCACGACAAGGTGGAGATCCCTTCGAGGGGGACTCCAGCCCCCCTACATCAAGAAGAAAACTTAATTTTTTGTCTGTGTGACTGTGAGGCGCGAGGCCCTTTGTACAGCGAGGACTGCTGTCCCACTTTGACTATGAATTACCGCTTTTTTAACTCTATCGTCTCACCCATTATGGTCTCACTGCTTGGCACGGGTCTTCTCTCGGTATGAGAGAGTTTTAGGGTACAGTCCTCCGGGCTGACCAAGTGCGAATTGGTAGGTTTTTGACTGTAAAAGTTTCTAAATCCCGACTTAATAAAAAAAATCTGGCAACGCTGTCCGCGTCTCACCCGCAAGCGTAACAAGAAGGCGAAGTTTAGGTACATCCACTGACATCTCTGTAGTTCCGGGATCAGAGTTGGGCTACGGTACCTGCCTGTCGTAAGAGGCGACTAAAAGGGGCTTCCGGGGTTGCGGGCGGCTAGAGTGACAGCTTGAACCTTGATCGCCTGTCCAGCTAGGCGATCCCGGGAAGGACGGTGGTATGTGTGGTCGCATATCGTCGTAAAGACTAGACGGAACGGTGGGCCCATCTGGGAGAAGCCCGATGGGGCAACGCGCTCAGAGGATTCCGGTTGCGTTCGTTTGGAGATCACGGAGTCCTTTTTTTAGCGCCGTGGACGGCCACCGGGGTGGACTTTAGTGCGGTAAAAATCCCACATAACCCTACGTCGCTCCCACGGCGTCAGGTAACTTTCGAAGGTTTCCCCCTCGAAAACAAAAAACAAGGTACATCCACCGAGTCCCGACGGAATTCCAAGACGGGCTTGGGTGCTGGCCTTGACGGTCCCCGGGACGAGACTGCAGAGCTTGTTTACTTACCTCCGTTGTAACCAATTCCCCGCGGCATGGAAGAGGGCAAAACTGGTGTTTTTACTTAAAGTGGGTCGTCCAGCAGACTCACCAGGACCATACATGTCCATATGTCCGCTAAACGAGGCTGGCAAACTCCTTGAACGGGTTGTTGCCACTTGCGTCAGCAGACACTTGGCGAGTAGCAGTCCGGGCTTTTCCAACTATTAGTTCGGCTTCAGACGACAGCGCACGACCGTGGATGCAATTCTGCGTGTCCGATCACTCACAGGACAGGCCGTCTTCCGGGGCGTAGTTTTGACTATAAGCTTAGACATAGTTAACGCGTTTAATTCTCTGCCACGGGACTCGATAAGGGTGGCACTTGTATATAATCGAGTAAGCGCCTACCTTCAAAGCGTGTTGGTGGACTATCTGTCGGACAGAGGCATCTGCTACCCGGGTTGCTACGGGAATGACAATGAGAAGATGATGGTGTGCAGGGTACCCAAGAACCAAACCCTGCGGAGTTCGGTTCTTCGGCCACTCCTGTGGTACCGTGCTTACGATGCGGTGTCGCGGACGATGTTTCCACCTGGTGTGAGCGTCGTCTGCTAGGCTGACGACACCCTCATCCTCTCGGAAGGCGAGTCCTTCGAGGCAACCTTCCGATTGGCGGAGATGGGCGTGGCACAGGTTGTGCCGCAGTGCCGCACTAAAGCGTTTTGGTTGCTTGGTATGAAGCGGGCTATGGAACCCTCTAATATGTCAATGCGTGTAGGTGACGCCGAAATTCAGGTAGGTCGGTACATGGGGAACCGGCTGAACGTTCTGGCGGAGATGAACGCAAACGTCTTTAACAAGATCCGAGTTTTCCGCCGGAGGGGTTCACCCTCGAATGAGAATGTCGCAATGCTTCGTTGGAAAGCCAGATGGAAAGTGTTGACTCGTTGACGAATATCTCTCGGACACTCGTGGAAAAAAGCAGAATCCGTCTTGTGTCTGAAATCGAGAACTCTCTGGAGCGGGTCTCGATACGGGGTCGACTTAATCTTGTTGAGTACAACCCCACGAGCCTGCGCTTTACCGCTCGATAAACCCCATTCGCCATAGCGCAGATTTGTGATGTGTAGTAGCGAAGTTATTTGGAAGGGAAATCCACGTTGGCATTGAAAAAACTGGGCGTTCTCACCAGAGCCAGGCAGTTCTACATTGTGGATCAAACTTTATAAAGCACAAGTGAGGTCATACATGGACTACTGCTCGCAATTATGGGCTGCAGCGCAACAGTATCAACTTAACCCACTTGACACTGTACAGAAGCGCACAGTCCGAATCGTCAACGTCCCAACAACTTACGTTAGGTTAGAACCCTATAACTTGTGGAGGAACATAGGTTTCCTTTGCGTGTTTTATCGGCTTTACAATGGTGAGTGTTCCGAACATTTCAGCCTGGTGCCTACGTCACCTTTCCTCCATCGCACCACTTTCCGAAGGATGAAGATCCATCCACATCAACTGGACCCGTGGCGGTCCTCCTCGATGTGGCTCTTCAAGAAAGGCGCAAAAAGAGCTCTCCTTCAAAGCTGGATGCATTGGCGATTCCTCTGGATGCAAATGTCCATAGGCGGTGACTACTTCAGGTGGCCCGCCTTTTTTTTTGTTCTCGAGGGAGAAACCTTCAAAAGGTACCCGACGCCGTGGGAGTGACGCAGGGTTATGTGGGATTTTTACTGCACTAAAACCCCCCCCCCGGTGGCCGTCCTCGGCGCCAAAAAGGAGGACTCCGGGATCTCGAAACGACTTCAACCGGAATCCTCCGAGCGCGTTGCCCTCGGGCTCCTCTCAGATGGGCGGCTGGGCCCACCGCTGCGTCTAGTCTTTGCGACGGTATGCGACCACTCATACCGCCGACCTTCACGGGATTGCCGCCGGGATTAATTGATTCAGGTGGCCCGCCTGCTTATCGTTAGGATCAAATAAAAAATTAAAAAACCGTTTTATGTAAACGCACTCGGGTCGTGAAGATACTGAAACGAGTTAATGTTAACATATAGGTGGTATGAACCGACGAGAAAATGAGTGACAAGAAATATGGCCTTGACAGAAGTCATGTCACAACACCACGCTACCTTATGCAATAATAAAATGCATAGTGAACTTTAAATTCGATTATGATGATTTTATCTGTAAAACGAAAATTGAGATAACATAGATCTTATCTCAATTTTATTTTTGTTGTGGACATGTAAGCACTCAAATCCATCAAATATAATCTACTTAGGAGCAATTGACAACCTCTTATAATTTCTTGAAACGCTACTAAGTCTCAAATCTTACCTGTAAATCTTTTTTATTATCTAATTGAGGAGTAAACCACAATGTAAAGCTCATAATACGAATGGTAAAGCTCACAAAAATATAATGGAAGAGCTCACATAAAACCTAATGGTAAATCTCATAAAAAAAACATGGTAACTCTCATAAAAAAAACAATGGTAAATCTCATAAAAAAAAACAATGGTAAAGCTCATAAAAAGCAATGGAAAAGCTTATAGAAAGCAATTGAAAAACTCATATAAAGCTAATGGTAAATCTCATAAAACAGCATTGGTAGAGCTAATAAAGGGCAAAGGTAAAGCTCGTGAAAGGTAAAGCCTACTGTCGCATAGACAACCGCTTAATTCTAGACAACCAATTATTGTCCCACAGCGGGCTCGCGACTCCTTTCAGAAAGGTTCAAGCCATATAGTAGAGAGGCCCAGGACGCTAACTCAGGATTTACTCGAGCGTTGTGGGGTAGACTTGGTAGACTAGATGATAAAAAAAATATATAGGTCTGTGACGTTCCGCACCTTAGCCTGCGCGGACATTAGTCGGTGGGTCAAATGAAGGGTATTTCTCCCGAAAAATAACACACCAATAAAAAACAACTTTAGGCGAACTTTGTTTCGCCTAAAACTAAAAAAACTAAAATTATCAGTGTTCCTTCACCATACTATGTATATTATACTTAAAAACCTTCCTCTTGAATTATTCTATCGATAAAAAAAACTGCATCAAAATCCGTAGCGTAGTTTTAAAGATCTAAGCATACATAGGGACAGACAGCGAGAAGCGTTGTTTTATACTATGTATAAAACAACGCTTCTCAATATGATGATGATTGTAATGTGGGTCATTTTACCCCTCGGCTGTTTTTTGTACTTTTTTTCTTTAAAAAAAAGATTGCCAACTCTACTTACCGTGTCACACGTAGGTATGTTTTGCTATTTGATGACCATAAGTATGGTCGCCAATGTAAAATTCCTATAATATTTCCGCTTTCAGCATTCTGGCACACTTCTATAGATTTTCCAAATTATAAAAAGACATTCATATAGAAACACTCAAACACGTGTCAGATATTTTCAAGGTTCAAAATATTCCTTACATTAAATATACACAATAATTAACCGATTAAGATGTGAGAGAGCTATGTGTAAGACGTTAAAAATAAAACCAAAACATTTACGCGAACGCGTCAGATTTTCTACAGATGTTCCCATTTATAAGACTGACGATTTAGAACTGACGCAAGTTCGCGGAAAATTTCTGAAAGTGCAATAAGTATGAGTAAGTAAAAAGTGTAAAAAGAAATCGCTGTCTTGAAATACTCGAGCCCGACGAATTAGCACATAAGGGTTAATCATTATGGCCCAGCTATAATCAACTGAAATCTAATATATTTATGGGATAATAAAAATCTGACAGTTTGAAAAATACTGACATCTGATAACTTCCAAGTCGTCAGTCACAAAAAAACCTTTTTACTCTTTTTAGGTAGTAATTAACGCCCGTTATCTTAATCTGATGCATTGGTGTATTTAAGACGATCAAGTTTTTTTACTAATCTGAGCACACCCTCTACATTAAGAGCTCATACTGGCTGTTGGTATCAATTAGGGATGTAACGGAGGTCATTTATCGGAACCGAAGTCGGAATCGGAGTTTTTAAATTCATTTTATCGGAATCGGAACCGGAATCGGAATCGGAGGTAGTATCAATCAATAAACATTATGGCAAATAAATCGTTTTATTCGGACAAGTTTGTACATGTGAAAAAAACTGACTTAAATACTGTCATATCAACGCACAGCCCAAACGAATGTAATTAGAAATTTTGCACTGTTTCCTCTTATAGTGTAGGTGAGCACCAAGAAAGAATTTTGTAAATTACTTCTTAATGGGATAAAAATGGAGAGGAAAGTTTGTATGAAAGTCCATCAATTTGATGCAAATTTAATGAAACTTAGTATTTGGCTTTGCGGTTTAATATATTGTTGACTATTGCCAAAATGGCAATGGATGAAACATATAGTGCTTTGTGCGAATGAAGTTGCGGATTCTGCTGGTACATTCTTATGCTAGAAGAACATCCCCCTCTTTCTAACGCAGTTTAATAAGAACGGTGAGGAAGGGACGTTTTTTTTTAATTAATCCACCATTTTCTCTTCATATTTAAAAATTATAGCTTATTTCATTCCGTACACTGAGACGATTTCAATGAGACATCATTGAACTGCTAGTAACAACGTAAGACAGTAAACCTTTTTAACTTTAATTGCAAAGTAAAAAAATACACACACGACGATAACGAGAATTGGCATGTTTCCTATTAACATTTTCCCATAAACAGTTAACAAATGACCTGAATCAAATTCGCTTCAGACGACCTCCGATATAAACCTCCGATATAAAAATTTCGGAATCGGAATCGGAACCGAATGTGCAATTACAATCGGAAGTTCCGACTTATCGGAACCGGAATTGGAGCTCCGTTACATCCCTGGTATCAATATGTAATTTATCCTCCCTTATATTAAACTGCCACGCTCAAATAAAACTCAAAATCCCATCTTGGGCTTCATTACCAATGGCTACTGCGGTAGCCAAGTACAAATAATAGACTTCACAGACTTTAAGTATGTTTTTAAAGAGCGCTCAGTTATGTAGAATTCTTCATGTTTTTTTTCCTTTACCATAATGGAGCGATAAATAATTTCTAATATCCACATAATTTTTGAAAAATAATTGGTGCGTGCCTAGGTTTCGATGCTCAGAACCTCGAATGAAGCCAGTAGTTTCAATTATTAGACTATCACTGCTCAGGCTGCAAGTTTAGTAATAATATACGGAACCTTAACAGCTAAAAACATTTGCGAAACGGCAATGCCCTGATCATTTGCTCACATTAAGTGCTTATCCAATAAAGCTTCATTGAAATCTCCAGCCAATTACTATGAGCGCTCTACCCACGCTAATAGAGCACAATAAATAGTTCAAACCGCTAAGCCCGGCTCGCACTTGGCCGCTGATAGTGATAACAGCTTAGTATATAAACAACAATACGGCAAACATTAACCAGATTCAGAAAGATGAAAATCTTGGTGGCAGTGGTATGGTAAGTCCTTTGACAATCTACTAATATTATAAATTATAATGTATGTTTGTTTGTCACGCTTTCACGCCAGAATTACTCAACCGATTATCATGAAACTTTATGCACATATTTTGAAAGATATACGATTTTTAACATATTTACAAAAAAAATATTTGTAGGTACTTCTTAGTGATGTAACGAATATTCTTATTCGCAAGAATTGGTGTTGTCGATTGGTGGTGTCGAATATTTTGCTAATATTGTATTGCAATTCTTCGCAAAAAAAATTCGCCAAATTTATCCAAATTTAAACCGAACTGAAGTTTGACGTTTTGAATGCAGGTTTTTTTTAGTAAATAGAGTGATTCAACATACGTGTATAATATAATAGAGAAACACTGATAATTTTAGATTTTTGACTTTTAGGCGAAACGAAGTTCGCCCGGTCAACTAGCAGGTATACCTATCATAATTAAAAGTATATTATAAAAAAGTAGGTATATTAACAAATACCTAATCAATCAATTAATGTTTTTAGCTGTTTCGAAATTGAGTTTTTCCAGTCAATTAAATAATACTAGATGAAATAATACTAAATTAAGTAATACTAGATGAACCCCGCAGCTTCGCTCGCGTTAAAAAAATCGAGGTATTGATTGTCCCGTGGGAGTAAGATATTTTCCCACAAAAATAGCCTATATGTTAATGTAGAGTGTCAGCTAACTCACTACCAAATTTTATGAAAATCGCTCCAGCCGTTTAGACGTGAAGAAGTGACAAACATAAACACTTACAAACTTTCGCCTTTATAATATTAGTATGAGTATGATATGATACTTGCTCGTTATATGCATTTCACTTGATTCAGTCTCAATTTCTACGAAGTCAATTGGCATTGTCTCACGTAATTACACATCTTACAATTACATAAAAACACGTATGCAGTTAACGCAAAATTAATATAATTATTGCAATAAATGATCTGATATACTTGCAATTTTATTTCTTATTTAAATTATAAATTGTCAAAGTGTATTTGTGTTTGTTACTCTTTCACAGTCTTTGAGCAGTGATAGCCTAATGGTTGAAACTTGCCCTCTCGATCGGGAGGTCCGAGGTTCCAACCCAGGCACGCACCACTGATTCATGTGCGTTTTAGAAATTAATTATCACTGCTTTTCGGTGAAGGAAAACATCGTGAGGAAACCTACACACCCGAGAGTTCTTAAAAAAAAAAGTTCTCGGAGGTGTGTGAAGTCCACCAATTCGCACTTGGCCAGCGCAGTGGACTATGGCCTAAACTCTCTCATTCTGGGAGAAGACCCGTGCCCAGCAGTGGGCCATTAATAGATTGATGCGACTCTTTCACACAAAAACTACCCGTCGAATATAGCTGAAATTTTGCATGCAGATAGTTCATGGTAGACGTGGCCGGAGCGGGTAAAGCCGCGGAAATAATCTAGTACTTAAATGATTAATACAATAACTGTAATACAATCTTGAGAGCAGTGATAGCCTAATGGTTGAAACTTGCCCTCTCAATCGAGAGGGCACCACTGATTTATGTGCGTATTAGAAATTAATTATCACTGCTTTTTGGTGAAGGAAAACATCGTGAGGAACACACCCGAGAGTTCTTTAAAAAAAGGTCTCAGAGGTGTGTGAAGTCCACCAATTCGCACTTGGCCAGCGCGGTGGACTATGGCCTAAACTCTCTTACTCTGAGAGAAGTCCCGTGCCCAGCAGTGGGCCAATAATGGGTTGACGAGATACTTCTATCAGTTCATCGCAGTCCACTGCTCAATGTAGCCCTGGAAAAAGATGATCAATGTAAAGAGACTTGGATTTGTCTGTCTTAGTTTCAAGTTCAATGAATGACTTAAAGATTTATTTACTAATGTTCTCTTTATTTTCAGTCTTACGGTCCTCGGCCTGAGTGCCGGGTCTTCGAAGCAGGGGAGACGTTTTCCCGACGACTTTCTCTTCGGCACTGCCACTGCTTCATACCAGATCGAGGGTGGATGGAATGCTGATGGTACGTACAATCTTATTTTATTATTGAAGTGAAACTTATTTAGGCGCATGAGGGTAAAATTTTTACAGATGAAACGTCACGCCGGTATGCAACGGAAGTGTCGGAAAAGAAAGAGAGAGTGATCGAAACCGATTGAGAGAGAGTAAGACAGGGCGAACGTAGCATGAGCAACTAGCCGTGGAGTGAGAGTAGGGAGCAAGCGAGTGAGAAAGATTGAGAGAAAAAGTGAGACAGAGCGAACGTCGTATCACGCCTTTTTCCCTTCCTCATAATCTTGGAAATTTAAAGTTTTAGATTTGTATAAATATAAACAAGATTTATAAATTAGTTCGCCAAAGAAGTTTCACTTCTGACATGTGTACTTTGTACGCACGCATATTTTTTTTTTATTAATAATGTAACAGTTTGTGAGGAAGTATGTTTGTTAGTCTTTTAGGCAAAAATCATGAAATTTGGCATGAAGTTTATGGTCGCATACCGTCGGAAAGACCAGAGGGAGCAGTGAGCCCAGCCGCTCACCTGGAAGGAGCCCGATGAGGCTACTCGTTCAAAGGAGTCTAGTTCCGTTTAGAGATCCCGGAGTAATCTTTGTAGGTAATCTGAGGACGGCCAACGGGGGTTTTGGTGCAGTAAAATACCTACTGCATAACACTGCGTTGCTCCCAAGGTTTCCCCCACAAGAACAAACAAAAATGAAATACTTCACTAATTGTAGAATTCCAAATTAATGAGATATTTTTAAATGTCTGTGTCACGCATATATCTTCGAAACTGTCCCTTTTTTGTCGGTGGACAACGTTTTCTCGAGCCTAATAGCGAACAGTTTATGAAAAATCCACCCTTTATCATTTTCAGACAAAGGCGAAAACATCTGGGACCGCATGGTTCACACCCAACCCCACGTTATCGTAGACCAAAGCAATGGAGACATCGCTGGAGACACGTACAACAATTACAAACGCGACGTTGAGATGATGAGGGAACTTGGCTTAGACGCCTACCGCTTCTCATTATCCTGGGCTAGAATCCTACCCAATGGCCTTGCGAACAAAGTCAGTGAAGCCGGCATTCAATTCTACAACAATTACATCAACGAAATGGTCGCTTATGGCATCACTCCAATGGTTACGCTCTATCACTGGGATTTACCGCAGAAACTGCAAGATTTAGGTGGTTTTGCGAGCCCTTACTTCCCAGAATGGTTCGAAGATTATGCGCGTATTGTCTTCGAGAACTTTGGAGACCGTGTCAAGCATTTCATCACCTTCAACGAACCTCGTGAAATCTGTTATGAAGGGTACGGTTGGTACAGAAAGGCCCCGATCCTGAATGCAACTGATGTTGGCACCTACTATTGTGCGAAGCAGTTGGTTTTGGCGCACGCGAGGGCGTACCATGCTTATAACAAGGACTTCAAGGAAAGTCAAGGTGGCGTTTGTGGCATCACTATCAGCGTGAACTGGTTTGGACCTCTCACGGACTCCGAAGAAGATCAATTTGCTGCCGAAATCAGGCGTCAAGCCGAGGTATTCAATTCTAATTAGTGGAATATTTCAAAAAAAATGCTATCGCAGCTTAATGACGTTTGACGCTAGTGATTTACTGTCGGGCACATGGTTGAAGTTTACCTTTTTTAATAAATAATACTATTTCCAGTGGGGCCTCTACGCTGAGCCAATCTTCTCTGAAGAGGGTGGGTTCCCGAAAGAGTTCTCCGAAATCATTGCTAAGAAAAGCGCAGAGCAGGGATACCCAAGGTCTCGACTTCCAGAGTTTACTGAAGAGGAGAAGGCATTTGTTCGGGGTACTTCAGATTTCTTCGGTGTCAACCACTATACCGCATATCTGATCACCGCCCAGGATGAGTACAAGACAGAGTACATCGCGCCATCACTATACGCTGATGCTGATGTTGGGCAATTTGTGCCTGAAAACTGGGCACCTTCTGCGTCCAGCTGGTTGCACGTAAGAAAGTGTTATTTATCCTTAATTACTATAAGACTAATATTATCGTATCACACAATTTTGGTTATCAGGATTTTGACTTACAATTTATCATTCACATTGAACAATCTTATTTTTTGTTTTTTTTTTTTCATTAAGTTCATTCATTTTTTTTTATATGAGTTCTAGAAACTTAAATAATCGAGTTTTAAAATCAGCTGCATTATATATTTTTTGGAAGACTAGTCTACACTTCACACACCTCCGAGAACTTTTTTAAAGATCTCTCTGGTGTGTAGGTTTCCTCACGGTATTTTCCTTTACCTTAAAGCAGTCAAAATTAATATATAATAATTCATAATCATTTTAGAAAATTCTTTGGTGCCTGGGGTTTGAACCTCAGACCTCCCGATCGAGAGGGAAAGTTTCAACCATTAAGCTATCAATCTGCATAAAAAAATAACAAAACTATATGTACATATCTTTTATCTATAGTGTATTTTCTAAAGTACTACTATATCGTTACAGCTAGCGCCTAACAGCATCTTACACACCTTGACCCATCTGAAACATAAGTACAACGACCCAATCTTCTACATCACCGAGAATGGGTGGTCCAGTCCTCCAACTGAGGGCTTGGTAGATGACGCCAGGATCAAATACTACCGCGCGGCGTTGGAGAGTGTTCTTGACGCTATTGATACAGGAGTGCAGCTCAAAGGATATATGGCCTGGAGTTTGCTGGACAACTTTGAGTGGATGGAAGGTTACACGTAAGTTAAGCGTGTTTTTGTATTTAGGTTTGGTTTTAAACAACAAATGCAGTAGGTACATTGATGGTACGTTACCACTGCCGTCCATGGACCTCTGTAATCTACCTCAAATAAAGTAAAAGTGCTACCAGATATCGATGCGTTGCTTTTATAAAAACAAAGATAGAAAGAACACCATGGCTAAGTATGTCTACATCACCATACGTTTCGTATAAAGAAGCAAAAATAAAAAAAATGTATAGAGCCTAGACCAGGGTTTCTCCAACTTTCAGCTCCACGTACTAAACCCCCTACCTCCATCAAAGAAAACAATAGAATTGATTGTTGAAGAAAATAATGTTTTTATTTTAATAAAAGGGAAAAATAAAGTGCCACAAGAAATATATTTAACTACTATTATTGGAGAAATTGGAGAAATGGAGTCAATTTTAGGAATAATTTTGTATTTTTATTACGTAAATTTTGTCGCGGCCCATAACCCATTTTGTCATAGAAAAGCGAACTCCTAGGGGTTGGCGTACCCCACTTTGCGAAACTCTGGTCTAGACGATCAAAATGAATGCTACATGAACATACGGTAGTATATCACCATGAAGTCGACTGCGTAACTGTTTGCCGCATCTATCAGAAAAAAACAAAATCCAATTAATTATATTACATTTTTGAAGAACATCTTATCGTATGAAATTCAAATACTTAGTTAACATTATAATATATAACCCAAATTTACTAAAATTTACAATTATAAATAGAATAAATGATCCAAATCGCTGCAAATAATTTGTAATCAGAGCTTCATAACAAATTGAGTCACATATTAATTATATTTCTATTTTCAGAGAACGTTTTGGATTATACGAAGTTGACTTCTCTGACCCAGCCAGAACCCGTACACCCAGGAAATCCGCCTTCGTTTACAAACAAATCATCAAGACCAGAATGATTGACCACGACTACGAACCCGATACCATGACCATGTGGATTGATGAGGGTCACTAATGCCAATGATTGACCTGATTAATGTATTATTGTATATAGTATGAGTAAATTATTTATTGTTACGAAACTCCTTTTATTTTACATGGTTCTCATTTACTTTTGGTCTGATCATGTTATTGCCTTGTGATTAAAACAGGATATGTTGTGAAATTGTGGCTTACGGAGACACAAAGTGTCAGTTACATTTTTTATCTCCCATCCATTCAACCATTAAAAAAAAAAACATGCGTGCGTACAAAGTACACATGTCAAAAGTGAAACTTCTTTGGCGAACTAATTTATAAATCTTGTTTATATTTATACAAATCTAAAACTTTAAATTTCCAAGATTAAGAGGAAGGGAAAAAGGCGTGATACGACGTTCGCTCTGTCTCACTTTTTCTCTCAATCTTTCTCACTCGCTTGCTCCCTACTCTCACTCCACGGCTAGTTGCTCATGATACGTTCGCCCTGTCTTACTCTCTCTCAATCGGTCTCGATCACTCTCTCTCTCTCTTCCGACACTTCCGTTGCATACCGGCGTGACGTTTCATCTGTAAAAATTTTACCCTCATGCGCCTAAAGAAGTTTCACTTCAAAAACCTTTTTACTCTTTTTAGGTAGTAATTAACGCCCGATATCTTAATCTGACGCATTGGTGTATTTAAGACGATCGAGTTTTTTTACTAATCTGAGCACACCCTCTACATTAAGAGCTCATACTGGCTGGTGGTATCAATATGTAATGTATCCTCCCTTATATTAATCTGCCACGCTCAAATAAAACTCAAAATCCCATCTTGGGCTTCATTTGGAGCTAACTTTCATTACCATGTAGAAAAAAAACATGATTGTAATAATATTAAAAAAAATGGATATAAATAAGAAAAAAAGACAAACCCGCTGAGTTTCTTGCCGGATCTTCTCAGTTGAGGTCTTATTCCGATCCGGTGGTAGTGTAAGAAAAAAATGTAACTGACAATTTGTAAGTACCCCCGCAGGCCTATACAAAATAAAGACATTTCATTTCATTACCAATGGCTACTGCGGTAGCCAAGTGCGAATTAATAGACTTCACAGACTTTAGTATGTTTTTAAAGAGCGCTCAGTTATGTAGAATTCTTCACGGTGTTTTCCTTCACCATAAAGCGGTGATAAATAATTTCTAATATCCACATAATTTTTGAAAAATCATTGATGCGTGGTTTCGAAGCTCAGAATGAAACCCCGAAAGAAACGAGTAGTTTCAATAGACTACCACTACTCAGGCTGCAAGCTTAATAATAATATACGGAACCTTAACAACTAAAAACATTTGCGAAACGGCAATGCCCTGATCATTTGCTCACATTAAGTGCTTATCCAATAAAGCTTCATTGAAATATCCAGCCAATTACTATGAGCGCTCTACCCACGCTAATAGAGCACAATAAATAGTTCAAACCGCTAAGCCCGGCTCGCACTTGGCCGCTGATAGTGATAACAGCGTAGTATATAAACAACAATACGGCAAACATTAACCAGATTCAGAAAGATGAAAATCTTGGTGGCAGTGGTATGGTAAGCATCCTTTGACAATCTACTATATTATAAATTTAAATGTATGTTTGTTTGTCACGCTTTCACGCCAAAATTACTTAACCGGTTATCATGAAACTTTAGGCACATATTTTGAAACATATACGATTTTTTAACATATTTACAAAAAATATATAGTTGTAGGTATTTCTTAGTGATGTAACGAATATTCTTTTCGCAAGAATTGGTGTTGTCGATTGGTGGTGTCGAATATTTTGCTAATATTGTATTGCAATTCTTCGCAAATTTCGCCAAATTTATCCAAATTTAAACCGAACTGAAGTTTGACGATTTGAATGCAGGTTTTTTTAGTAAATAGAGTTCAACATACGTGTATAATATAATAGAGAAACACTGATAATTTTAGATTTTTGACATTTAGGCGAGTTCGCCCGTTCAACTAGTATACCTATTATAATTAAAAGTATATTATAAAATAGTAGGTATATTAAAAAAATACGTAATCAATCAATTATTATTTTTAGCTGTTCGAAACTGAGTTTTTCCAAGCAATTCAATCTTAATTATGTAATACTAGATTAACCCCGCAGCTTCGCTCGCGTTAAAAACAACTATGTTTTGATTGTCCCGTGGGAGTAAAATATTTTCCCAGAAAAAGTAGCCTATATGTTAATCCAGAGTGTCAGCTAACTCCCTACCAAATTTTATGAAAATTGGTCCAGCCGATTAGACGTGAAGAAGTAACAAACATACACACTCACAAACTTTCGCCTTTATAATATTAGTATGAGTATGATATGATACTTGCTCGTTATATGCATTTCACTTGATTCAGTCTCAATTTCTAGGAAGTCTATCGGCATTGTCTCACGTAATTATACATCTTACTTAAAACACGTATGCAGTTAACGCAAAATTAAAATAATTATTGAAATAAATGCTCCGATAGACTTACAATTTTATTTCTTATTAATATTATAAATTGTCAGTTTGTGAGAATGTAGGTACCTATTTGTGTTTATTACTCTATCACACAAAAACTACCCGACGAATCTAGCTAAAATTTTGCACGCAGATAGTTTATGACCCAGATTGACATAAGACACATCAGGTTGACGTAACCGGAGCGGGCAAAGCCGCGGAAATAATCTAGTACTTAAATGATTAATACAATAACTGTAATACAATCTTGAGAGCAGTGATAGCCTAATGGTTGAAACTTGCCCTCTCAATCGAGAGGGCACTACTGATTTATGTGCGTATTAGAAATTAATTATCACTGCTTTTCGGTGAAGGAAAACATCGTGGGGAAACCTACACAGTTACACACCCAAGAGTTCTTTAATAAAAAGGTCTCAGAGGTGTGTGAAGTCCAACAATTCGCACCTGGCCAGCGCGGTGGACTATGGCCTAAAACTCTGTCACTCTGAGAGAAGACCCAGCAGTGGGCCAATAATGGGTTGACGAGATACTTCTGTCAGTTCATCGCAGTCCACTGCTCAATGTAGCCCTGGAAAAGGATGATCAATGTAAAGAGACTTGGATTTGTCTGTCTTAGTTTCAAGTTCAAGCTTATAGATGATTTATTTACTAATGTTCTCTTTATTTTCAGTCTTACGGTCCTCGGCCTGAGTGCCGGGTCTTCGAAACTGGGGAGACGTTTTCCCGACGACTTTCTCTTCGGCACTGCCACTGCTTCATACCAGATCGAGGGTGGATGGAATGCTGATGGTACGTACAATCTTATTTTATTATTGAAGTGAAACTTCTTTAGGCGCATGAGGGTAAAATTTTTACAGATGAAACGTCACGCCGGTATGCAACGGAAGTGTCGGAAAAGAGAGAGAGAGTGATCGAGACCGATTGAGAGAGAGTAAGACAGGGCGAACGTAGCATGAGCAACTAGCCGTGGAGTGAGAGTAGGGAGCAAGCGAGTGAGAAAGATTGAGAGAAAAAGTGAGACAGAGCGAACGTCGTATCACGCCTTTTTCCCTTCCTCTTAATCTTGGAAATTTAAAGTTTTAGATTTGTATAAATATAAACAAGATTTATAAATTAGTTCGCCAAAGAAGTTTCACTTTTGACATGTGTACTTTGTACGCACGCATGTTTTTATTATTTTATTAATAATGTAACAGTTTGTGAGGAAGTATGTTTGTTAGTCTTTTAGGCAAAAATCATGAAATTTGGCATGAAGTTTATAGTCGCATACCGTCGGAAAGACCAGAGGGAGCAGTGAGCCCAGCCGCTCACCTGGAAGGAGCCCGATGAGGCTATTCGTTCAGAGGAGTCTAGTTCCGTTTAGAGATCCCGGAGTAATCTTTGTAGGTCTGAGGACGGCCAACGGTGGTTTTGGTGCAGTAAAATACTGCATAACACTGCGTTGCTCATAAGGTTTCCCCCACAAGAACAAACAAAAATGAAATACTTCTCTAATTGTAAAATTCCAAATTAATGAGATATTTTTAAATGTCTGTGTCACGCATATATCTTCGAAACTGTCCCTTTTTTGTCGGTGGACAACGTCTTCTCGAGCCTAATAGCGAACAGTTTACGAAAAATCCACCCTTTATCATTTTCAGACAAAGGCGAAAACATCTGGGACCGCATGGTTCACACCCAACCCCACGTTATCGTAGACCAAAGCAATGGAGACATCGCTGGAGACACGTACAACAATTACAAACGCGACGTTGAGATGATGAGGGAACTTGGCTTAGACGCCTACCGCTTCTCATTATCCTGGGCTAGAATCCTACCCAATGGCCTTGCGAACAAAGTCAGTGAAGCCGGCATTCAATTCTACAACAATTACATCAACGAAATGGTGGCTTATGGCATCACTCCAATGGTTACGCTCTATCACTGGGATTTACCGCAGAAACTGCAAGATTTAGGTGGTTTTGCGAGCCCTTACTTCCCAGAATGGTTCGAAGATTATGCGCGTATTGTCTTCGAGAACTTTGGAGACCGTGTCAAGCATTTCATCACCTTCAACGAACCTCGTGAAATCTGTTACGAAGGTTACGGTTGGTACAGAAAGGCCCCGATCCTGAATGCAACTGATGTTGGCACTTATTATTGTGCGAAGCAGTTGCTTTTGGCGCATGCGAGGGCGTACCATGCTTATAACAAGGACTTCAAGGAAAGACAAGGTGGCGTTTGTGGCATCACTATCAGTGTGAACTGGTTTGGACCTCTCACGGACTCTGAAGAAGATCAATTTGCTGCCGAAATCAGGCGTCAAGCCGAGGTAAGCAATTCTAATTAGTAGAATATTTGGATATTTCAAAAAAAGGCTATCACAGGTAGCTTAATGACGTTTGACGCTAGTGATTTACTGTCGGGCACATGGTTGAAGTTTACCTTTTTTAATAAATAATACTATTTCCAGTGGGGCCTCTACACTGAGCCAATCTTTTCTGAAGAGGGTGGGTTCCCGAAAGAGTTCTCCGAAATCATTGCTAAGAAAAGCGCAGAGCAGGGCTACCCAAGGTCTCGACTTCCAGAGTTTACTGAAGAGGAGAAGGCATTTGTTCGGGGTACTTCAGATTTCTTCGGTGTCAACCACTATACCGCATATCTGATCAGCGCCCAGGATGAGTACAAGACAGAGTACATCGCGCCATCACTATACGCTGATGCTGATGTTGGGCAATATGTTCCTGAAAACTGGGCAGCTTCTGCGTCCAGCTGGTTGCATGTAAGTAAATGTTATTTATCCTTAATTAGTTTAAGACTAATATCGTATCGTATCGCACAATTTTGGTTATCAGGATTTTGACTCACAATTTATCATTCACATTGAACAATCTTATTTTTTGTTTTTTTTTTCATTAAGTTCATTCATTTTTTTTATATGAGTTCTAGATAATTATATATATTTTTTTGGAAGACTAGTCTACACTTCACACACCTCCGAGAGCTTTTTTAAAGATCTCTCTGGTGTGTAGGTTTTCTCACGGTATTTTCCTTTACCTTAAAGCAGTCATAATTAATATATAATAATTAATTCATAATCATTTTAGAAAATTCTTTGGTGCCTGGGATTTGAACCTCAGACCTTCCGATCGAGAGGGAAAGTTTCAACCATTAAGCTATCAATCTTCATAAAAAAATAACAAAACTATATGTACATATCTTTTATCTATAGTGAATTTTCTAAAGTACTACTATATCGTTACAGCTAGCGCCTAACAGCATCTTACACACCTTGACCGATCTGAAACATAAGTACAACGACCCAATCTTCTACATCACCGAGAATGGGTGGTCCAGTCCTCCAACTGAGGGCTTGGTAGATGACGCCAGGATCAAATACTACCGCGCGGCGTTGGAGAGTGTTCTTGACGCTATTGATACAGGAGTGCAGCTCAAAGGATATATGGCCTGGAGTTTGCTGGACAACTTTGAGTGGATGGAAGGTTACACGTAAGTTGAGCATGTTTTTGTATTTAGGTTTGGTTTTAAACAACAAATGCAGTAGGTACATTGATGGTAGGTTACCACTGCTGTCCATCCTCTGTAATCTACCTCAAATAAAGTAAAAGTCCTACCAGATATCGATACGTTGCTTTTATAAAAACAAAGATAGAAAGAACACAATGACTAAGTATGTCTACATCACCATACGTTTCGTATAAAGAAGCAAAAATAAAAAAAATGTATAGAGCCTAGACCAGGGTTTCTCCAACTTTCAGCTCCACGTACTAAACCCCCTACCTCCATCAAAGAAAACAATAGAATTGATTGTTGAAGAAAATAATGTTTTTATTTTAATAAAAGGGAAAAATAAAGTGCCACAAGAAATATATTTAACTACTATTATTGGAGAAATTGGAGAAATGGAGTCAATTTTAGGAATAATTTTGTATTTTTATTACGTAAATTTTGTCGCGGCCCATAACCCATTTTGTCATAGAAAAGCGAACTCCTAGGGGTTGGCGTACCCCACTTTGCGAAACTCTGGTCTAGACGATCAAAATGAATGCTACATGAACATACGGTAGTATATCACCATGAAGTCGACTGCGTAACTGTTTGCCGCATCTATCAGAAAAAAACAAAATCCAATTAATTATATTACATTTTTGAAGAACATCTTATCGTATGAAATTCAAATACTTAGTTAACATTATAATATATAACCCAAATTTACTAAAATTTACAATTATAAATAGAATAAATGATCCAAATCGCTGCAAATAATTTGTAATCTGAGCTTCATAACAAATTGAGTCACATATTAATTATATTTCTATTTTCAGAGAACGTTTTGGATTATACGAAGTTGACTTCTCTGACCCAGCCAGAACCCGTACACCCAGGAAATCCGCCTTCGTTTACAAACAAATCATCAAGACCAGAATGATTGACCACGACTACGAACCCGATACCATGACCATGTGGATTGATGAGGGTCACTAATGCCAATGATTGACCTGATTAATGTATTATTGTATATAGTATGAGTAAATTATTTATTGTTACGAAACTCCTTTTATTTTACATGGTTCTCATTTACTTTTGGTCTGATCATGTTATTGCCTTGTGATTAAAACAGGATATGTTGTGAAATTGTGGCTTACGGAGACACAAAGTGTCAGTTACATTTTTTATCTCCCATCCATTCAACCATTAAAAAAAAAAACATGCGTGCGTACAAAGTACACATGTCAGAAGTGAAACTTCTTTGGCGAACTAATTTATAAATCTTGTTTATATTTATACAAATCTAAAACTTTAAATTTCCAAGATTAAGAGGAAGGGAAAAAGGCGTGATACGACGTTCGCTCTGTCTCACTTTTTCTCTCAATCTTTCTCACTCGCTTGCTCCCTACTCTCACTCCACGGCTAGTTGCTCATGATACGTTCGCCCTGTCTTACTCTCTCTCAATCGGTCTCGATCACTCTCTCTCTCTCTTCCGACACTTCCGTTGCATACCGGCGTGACGTTTCATCTGTAAAAATTTTACCCTCATGCGCCTAAAGAAGTTTCACTTCAAAAACCTTTTTACTCTTTTTAGGTAGTAATTAACGCCCGATATCTTAATCTGAAGCATTGGTGTATTTAAGACGATCGAGTTTTTTTACTAATCTGAGCACACCCTCTACATTAAGAGCTCATACTGGCTGGTGGTATCAATATGTAATGTATCCTCCCTTATATTAATCTGCCACGCTCAAATAAAACTCAAAATCCCATCTTGGGCTTCATTTGGAGCTAACTTTCATTACCATGTAGAAAAAAAACATGATTGTAATAATATTAAAAAAAATGGATATAAATAAGAAAAAAAGACAAACCCGCTGAGTTTCTTGCCGGATCTTCTCAGTTGAGGTCTTATTCCGATCCGGTGGTAGTGTAAGAAAAAAAATTAACTGACAATTTGTAAGTGCCCCCGCAGGTCTATACAAAATAAAGACATTTAATTTCATTACCAATGGCTACTGCGGTAGCCAAGTGCGAATTAATAGACTTCACAGACTTTAGTATGTTTTTAAAGAGCGCTCAGTTTTGTAGAATTCTTCATGGTGTTTTCCTTCACCATAAAGCGGTGATAAATAATTTCCACATAATTTTTTAAAAAGAATTGGTGCGTGCCTAGGTTTCGATGCTCAGAACCTCGAATGAAGCCAGTAGTTTCAACTATTAGACTATCACTGCTCAGGCTGCAAGTTTAGTAATAATATACGGAACCTTAACAGCATAAACATTTGCGAAACGGCAATGCCCTGATCATTCGCTCACATTAAGTGCTTATCCAATAAAGCTTCATTGAAATCTCCAGCCAATTACTATGAGCGCTCTACCCACGCTAATAGAGCACAATAAATAGTTCAAACCGCAAAGCCCGGCTCCCACTTGGCCGCTGATAGTGATAACAGCTTAGTATATAAACAACAATACGGCAAACATTTAACCAGATTCAGAAAGATGAAAATCTTGGTGGCAGTGGTATGGTAAGTCCTTTGACAATCTACTAATATTATAAATTATAATGTATGTTTGTTTGTCACGCTTTCACGCCAGAATTACTCAACCGATTATCATGATACTTTATGCACATATTTTGAAAGATATACGATTTTTTAACATATTTACAAAAAATATATATTTGTAGGTATTTCTTAGTGATGTAACGAATATTCTTTTCGCAAGAATTGGTGTTGTCGATTGGTGGTGTCGAATATTTTGCGAATGTATTGCAATTCTTCGCAAAAAAAATTCGCCAAATTTATCCAAATTTAAACCGAACTGAAGTTTGACGATTTGAATGCAGGTTTTTTTAGTAAATAGTGTGATTCAACATACGTGTTTAATATAATAGAGAAACACTGATAATTTTAGATTTTTGACTTTTAGGCGGAACGAAGTTCGCCCGTTCGACTAGTATACCTATTTTAATTAAAAGTATATTATAAAAAAGTAGGTATATTAACAAATACGTAATCAATCAATTATTATTTTTAGCTGTTTCGAAATTGAGTTTTTCCAAGCAATTCAATCTTAATTATGTAATACTAGATTAACCCCGCAGCTTCGCTCGCGTTAAAAAATTCGAAGTATTGATTGTCCCGTGGGAGTAAGATATTTTCCCACAAAAAAGTAGCCTACGTGTTAATCCAGAGTGTCAGCTAACTCCCTACCAAATTTTATGAAAATCGCTCCAGCCGTTTAGACGTGAAGAAGTGACAAACATACACACTTACAAACTTTCGCCTTTATAATATTAGTATGCGTATGATATGATACTTGCTCGTTATATGCATTTCACTTGATTTAGTCTCAATTTCTACGAAGTCAATTGGCATTGTCTCACGTAATTACACATCTTACACTAACTTATAAAACACGTATGCAGTTAACGCAAAATTAATATAATTGTTGCAATAAATGATCTGATATACTTGCAATTTTATTTCTTATTTATATTATAAATTGTCAAAGTGTATTTGTGTTTGTTACTCTTTCACAGTCTTTGAGCAGTGATAGCCTAATGGTTGAAACTTGCCCTCTCGATCGGGAGGTCCGAGGTTCAAACCCAGGCACGCACCACTGATTCATGTGCGTTTTAGAAATTAATTATCACTGCTTTTCGGTGAAGGAAAACATCGTGAGGAAACCTACACACCCGAGAGTTCTTAAAAAAAAAAAAGTTCTCGGAGGTGTGTGAAGTCCACCAATTCGCACTTGGTCAGCGCAGTGGACTATGGCCTAAACTCTCTCATTCTGGGAGAAGACCCGTGCCCAGCAGTGGGCCAATAATAGATTGATGCGACTCTTTCACACAAAAACTACCCGTCGAATATAGCTGAAATTTTGCATGCAGATAGTTCATGGTAGACGTGGCCGGAGCGGGTAAAGCCGCGGAAATAATCTAGTACTTAAATGATTAATACAATAACTGTAATACAATCTTGAGAGCAGTGATAGCCTAATGGTTGAAACTTGCCCTCTCAATCGAGAGGGCACTACTGATTTATGTGCGTATTAGAAATTAATTATCACTGCTTTTCGGTGAAGGAAAACATCGTGAGGAAACTCAAAAAAAAAGGTCTCAGAGGTGTGTGAAGTCCACCAATTCGCACTTGGCCATCGCGGTGGACTATGGCCTAAAACTCTGTCACTCTGAGAGAAGACCCAGCAGTGGGCCAATAATGGGTTGACGCGATACTTCTATCAGTTCATCGAAGTCCACTGCTCAATGTAGCCCTGGAAAAGGATGATCAATGTAAAGAGACTTGGATTTGTCTGTCTTAGTTTCAAGTTCAAGCTTATAGATGATTTATTTACTAATGTTCTCTTTATTTTCAGTCTTACGGTCCTCGGCCTGAGTGCCGGGTCTTCGAAACTGGGGAGACGTTTTCCCGACGACTTTCTCTTCGGCACTGCCACTGCTTCATACCAGATCGAGGGTGGATGGAATGCTGATGGTACGTACAATCTTATTTTATTATTGAAGTGAAACTTCTTTAGGCGCATGAGGGTAAAATTTTTACAGATGAAACGTCACGCCGGTATGCAACGGAAGTGTCGGAAAAGAGAGAGAGAGTGATCGAGACCGATTGAGAGAGAGTAAGACAGGGCGAACGTAGCATGAGCAACTAGCCGTGGAGTGAGAGTAGGGAGCAAGCGAGTGAGAAAGATTGAGAGAAAAAGTGAGACAGAGCGAACGTCGTATCACGCCTTTTTCCCTTCCTCTTAATCTTGGAAATTTAAAGTTTTAGATTTGTATAAATATAAACAAGATTTATAAATTAGTTCGCCAAAGAAGTTTCACTTTTGACATGTGTACTTTGTACGCACGCATGTTTTTATTATTTTATTAATAATGTAACAGTTTGTGAGAAAGGATGTTTGTTAGTCTTTTAGGCAAAAATCATGAAATTTGGCATGAAGTTTATAGTCGCATACCGTCGGAAAGACCAGAGGGAGCAGTGAGCCCAGCCGCTCACCTGGAAGGAGCCCGATGAGGCTATTCGTTCAGAGGAGTCTAGTTCCGTTTAGAGATCCCGGAGTAATCTTTGTAGGTCTGAGGACGGCCAACGGTGGTTTTGGTGCAGTAAAATACTGCATAACACTGCGTTGCTCATAAGGTTTCCCCCACAAGAACAAACAAAAATGAAATACTTCTCTAATTGTAAAATTCCAAATTAATGAGATATTTTTAAATGTCTGTGTCACGCATATATCTTCGAAACTGTCCCTTTTTTGTCGGTGGACAACGTCTTCTCGAGCCTAATAGCGAACAGTTTACGAAAAATCCACCCTTTATCATTTTCAGACAAAGGCGAAAACATCTGGGACCGCATGGTTCACACCCAACCCCACGTTATCGTAGACCAAAGCAATGGAGACATCGCTGGAGACACGTACAACAATTACAAACGCGACGTTGAGATGATGAGGGAACTTGGCTTAGACGCCTACCGCTTCTCATTATCCTGGGCTAGAATCCTACCCAATGGCCTTGCGAACAAAGTCAGTGAAGCCGGCATTCAATTCTACAACAATTACATCAACGAAATGGTGGCTTATGGCATCACTCCAATGGTTACGCTCTATCACTGGGATTTACCGCAGAAACTGCAAGATTTAGGTGGTTTTGCGAGCCCTTACTTCCCAGAATGGTTCGAAGATTATGCGCGTATTGTCTTCGAGAACTTTGGAGACCGTGTCAAGCATTTCATCACCTTCAACGAACCTCGTGAAATCTGTTACGAAGGTTACGGTTGGTACAGAAAGGCCCCGATCCTGAATGCAACTGATGTTGGCACTTATTATTGTGCGAAGCAGTTGCTTTTGGCGCATGCGAGGGCGTACCATGCTTATAACAAGGACTTCAAGGAAAGACAAGGTGGCGTTTGTGGCATCACTATCAGTGTGAACTGGTTTGGACCTCTCACGGACTCTGAAGAAGATCAATTTGCTGCCGAAATCAGGCGTCAAGCCGAGGTAAGCAATTCTAATTAGTAGAATATTTGGATATTTCAAAAAAAGGCTATCACAGGTAGCTTAATGACGTTTGACGCTAGTGATTTACTGTCGGGCACATGGTTGAAGTTTACCTTTTTTAATAAATAATACTATTTCCAGTGGGGCCTCTACGCTGAGCCAATCTTTTCTGAAGAGGGTGGGTTCCCGAAAGAGTTCTCCGAAATCATTGCTAAGAAAAGCGCAGAGCAGGGCTACCCAAGGTCTCGACTTCCAGAGTTTACTGAAGAGGAGAAGGCATTTGTTCGGGGTACTTCAGATTTCTTCGGTGTCAACCACTATACCGCATATCTGATCAGCGCCCAGGATGAGTACAAGACAGAGTACATCGCGCCATCACTATACGCTGATGCTGATGTTGGGCAATATGTTCCTGAAAACTGGGCAGCTTCTGCGTCCAGCTGGTTGCATGTAAGTAAATGTTATTTATCCTTAATTAGTTTAAGACTAATATCGTATCGTATCGCACAATTTTGGTTATCAGGATTTTGACTCACAATTTATCATTCACATTGAACAATCTTATTTTTTGTTTTTTTTTTCATTAAGTTCATTCATTTTTTTTATATGAGTTCTAGATAATTATATATATTTTTTTGGAAGACTAGTCTACACTTCACACACCTCCGAGAGCTTTTTTAAAGATCTCTCTGGTGTGTAGGTTTTCTCACGGTATTTTCCTTTACCTTAAAGCAGTCATAATTAATATATAATAATTAATTCATAATCATTTTAGAAAATTCTTTGGTGCCTGGGATTTGAACCTCAGACCTTCCGATCGAGAGGGAAAGTTTCAACCATTAAGCTATCAATCTTCATAAAAAAATAACAAAACTATATGTACATATCTTTTATCTATAGTGAATTTTCTAAAGTACTACTATATCGTTACAGCTAGCGCCTAACAGCATCTTACACACCTTGACCGATCTGAAACATAAGTACAACGACCCAATCTTCTACATCACCGAGAATGGGTGGTCCAGTCCTCCAACTGAGGGCTTGGTAGATGACGCCAGGATCAAATACTACCGCGCGGCGTTGGAGAGTGTTCTTGACGCTATTGATACAGGAGTGCAGCTCAAAGGATATATGGCCTGGAGTTTGCTGGACAACTTTGAGTGGATGGAAGGTTACACGTAAGTTGAGCATGTTTTTGTATTTAGGTTTGGTTTTAAACAACAAATGCAGTAGGTACATTGATGGTAGGTTACCACTGCCGTCCATGGACCTCTGTAATCTACCTCAAATAAAGTAAAAGTCCTACCAGATATCGATGCGTTGCTTTTATAAAAACAAAGATAGAAAGAACACCATGGCTAAGTATGTCTACATCACCATACGTTTCGTTTAATGAAGCAAAAATAAAAAAAAATGTATAGAACCTAGACCAGGGTTTCTCCAACTTTCAGCTCCACGTAATTAAATCCCCCTACCCCCATCAAAGAAAACAATAGAATTGATTGTTGAAGAAAATAAAGTTTTTATTTTAACTAGTCACCCGTAGCATCGGCCGAAATTCGACCGTAATTTAAATTAAAAAACTAAACTTCATATTGTCCAAATTAGTACGAATATTTCTCTAATTCAAATCAAATGTCATCTGATCTGACATTCTTGACGTTATGTATTTTCATAGTAAGACATTGAATGTTCTATTTCGTTTACTATGTATGTGTTTGTGACAAATGCAAGGCAGTGTGTGTAATGTGTTTTTAGTTGATTTTATGTATGAAAAATGCATTATTTGAAAAAAATATTAACATTCTGCACTCCTTCTCTACGTCCACTATAACCGTGCAAAATTTCATACTAATCCGTCCGCGGCATATTACTTAAAAATCCGTCACAAATTTTTGCTTCACGTATTAATATAATAATAATAAAAGGGAAAAATATAGTGCCAAAAGAAATATATTTTACTACTATTATTGGAGTCATTGGACAAATGGACAAATTGGACAAATGGACAAATTGGACAAATGGAGTCAATTTTAGGAATAATTTTGTATTTTTATTACGTAAATTTTGTCGCGGCCCATAACCCATTTTACCATAGAAAAGCGAACTCCTAGGAGTTGGCGTACCCCACTTTGCAAAACTCTGGTCTAGACGATCAAAATGAATGCTACATGAACATACGGTATATCACCATGAAGTCGACTGCATAACTGTTTGCCGCATCTATCAGAAAAAAAAACAAAATCCAATTAATTATATTGCATTTTTGAAGAACATCTTATCGTGTGAAATTCAAATACTTAGTTAACATTATAATATTTAACCCAAAGGAGATGTTTCAATCTTGGCTAGGTTTATGTACACCATCTCAAAAAATTGAAAATAATCTCAAGAATCCGAAAAAAATACTTAAAATTAATGAAAACGTGTACTTTTCTTGTACAAAACCAGTTAAAATCAACTATTTTCTTTGTTTCCAATATGGCGGAACAACTGATTTAGACAGTCTGTGGACAAAACTGTAGTTGTCATTATCTGACAACTGTCATATTGATTATTTTACTAGATCCATGCATCTGTCTTCTTAGATATTTTCACGGAATATTTTCGTGTGCGTATTGTATTGGAGTTTCTATATCAATTTATCAACCCCTGGCTTACATATCTTGGATTTCGGATCGCTGTTTACGTCAGTTGACTTGACTCTCATATTTTGGACTGTTCATCGGATAACCTGTTGACCAGGACAGTGAATAAAGGATTTACATACTCAAGTTGGACTTCCAAACATCAACTGATTTATTCAGGTGTGAATTGAAATCATAATTGTAATTGGCTATTAGCTATGAGGTAAGTTTAGTCTTTTTTTACATAGAACCATAACTACACAACAGTTTTAAGGTTATCATAGTTAAGCTACATAATGTAATTATAAGTTTTTCCTTTTTAGGTTAATAAAAATGCTCAAATATGTAATCACTGATTATCAAACATGCAAATAATGTCAGTGTCTACTTGTAGTAAAAGACACACAAAAGTGAAAATTAAATAGTGAGTTGCAGCATTCTCACAACCAGCATGTTTGCATATGGTGTCAACTCTTTTCATATCAGCGTATTCATTCCCTTCCAGAGGGTGGGAGAGATATTTGATCTCTGACAAGATTTTGAGTCCAGTTGTAAGTATTAACCTGTTGTAAACAAACAAAAAATAATAAGAATATTATTTTCAGTATATAATATACTCTGATCTGGTTTTGTTGTAGATATCTGACACTAGAATATTTGTGCTGGGTTATAATCACACACATTGTGCAAAGAGAACAGGAAGAAGTTGAAATAATTCAAGGAGGAAAAGCCAGTAACACAAACATTTGTGCAATGAGGCCTTTGCCCCTTAAATAGAAAGTCAATTCATACTAGCATTTAAGACAACATGGATCATTTCAGTTAGAAATATCTCAACATCTGGAAGCTGTGTCAGAGAACAATTGTGTTCTTGTGTGTGAGATTACGGAACTTGTTGGGACGAAAAATAAAAGGATATTATTGCAGCTAAAATGCTGGAAAATGAAAAGTATGTTGGTGTCCTTACATAATGATTATTGTCTGGTATTTAGGCTGGACTCTGCATCAAGCTACTATTACAGCACCTGTTCCATTTTTGAATGCTATATTGGTAAGGGAAGATTTGGATTTCAATGAATAAAAAATACAAATAAAAGAAATTGTTTTATTTACATGATGTCCCATGTTATTTTTAACATAAGTATATTTTGCAATTAAGATAATGGAGAAGAAGTCTTTAACAACATGCTTGATTCATAATTGAAGTAGATAATAAGGGCCGGCACTCATATGACGGAGCGCAGCGCAGCGCATTTTTTGCTGTCAAACTATTATCGTCATTGTCCCTTTAGAAATAATATCCAAAATTAAATAACAGCAATTTATTTCTGAGGAGCATGGAAGCGCATGCTCGCGCATCCGCGCGCATCCGCGCGCATTCTCCCAGTAATTAGCGCGAATTTCGGCTAGTGTGTGATTCGTTAAGAAAATTTCGCGGGCATGCGCTGCGCTGCGCTGCGCTCCGTCATATGTGCGCCGGCCCTAAGTTGAAAATGTGGGCAGTCTTTTTTATATATTGTTGGCAATCTTCCTGGATTGCTTGTTTGACTTTAAATATAAATCAGCTGTTTAATTATTTCTTTAGACTAATTCTTCCAACCATAAATAAAATACTTTTGCAGTATGTAGTTATGTCTTTGAAGCACTCATGGCCCTAAGACCAGTGTATAACGCAAGCAGCAATACAATTATACAGCGAAGTAATATTCAATAAGGAAGTCAGATCTTGTCGGAGGTTATATAGAGAGTTTAAGAATATGTGATAATGTGTTGGCAACTAACCCATATCTCCATCAACCTGCGTTGGACCAGCATGGTGGAGTAAGGTCCAAGTGGGGAGGCCACTTATGAACCACAAAAAGGGTTGCAGCCAATTACGTGTTTCTATCAATTGACCATCAAATAACTTGAAAGCAGTAGAACTGTAGAATAAATGTGTAAAGTGCAAGGCTAAAGGGGCATAAAGTTATGAATACATAAATAATATGATTGCATTGGATCAGATGATTACTGACAAGTGATTGTCATTGTCACAGTTTGTATATTAAACTCAACTGTCAAAATGCATTAATATCGCCGCCATTATATTGTGTTGCAATTCTAACTTATAATAAAATGCTTAGTTAAAAAGTGTTCTATACTTTACTGGCTTTTTTATCATATGGTGTACAGATACCTGGCCAAAGGTCCATACATTTTGAAACATCTCCTTTACAATTTATTTACTAAAATTTACAATTAATAATAGTATAAATGAGCCAAATCGCTGCAAATAATTTTGTAATCTGAGCTTCATAACAAATTGAGTCACATATTAATTATATTCCTATTTTCAGAGAACGTTTTGGATTATACGAAGTTGACTTCTCTGACCCAGCCAGAACCCGTACACCCAGGAAATCCGCCTTCGTTTACAAACAAATCATCAAGACCAGAATGATTGACCACGACTACGAACCTGATACCATGACCATGTGGATTGATGAGGGTCACTAACGCCATTGATTGACCTGATTAATGTATTATTGTATAAAGTATGAGTAAATTATTTATTGTAACGAAACTCCTTTTATTTTACATGGTTCTCATTTACTTTTCGTCTGATCATGGTTATTGCCTTGTGATTAAAACAGGATATGTTGTGACATTGTGGCTTACGGAGACACAAAGTGTCAGTTACATTTTTTATCTCCCATCCATTCAACCATTCAAAAAAAAATTAATTTCAACAGTCAATCTTGTTGTCACTCTATATAGTTCTGATTTCTATATAATTCTACTGCTTAAAGATGGCGACAAGTTTAGTGACCTCACTACATTTTGCTTTCAGATTTTCATATTTCAATTTCAAATAAAATAAAAACTTATCAAGTTGAATTGTCAAGTTATTAAAAAAAAACCAGACCGCTTAAAAATAAATCAACCGAGTTTTTTTTGGATTGCGACCATATGAATGTGTATAAATGTCCACTTCTTGGGTTTGCTCTACAACCCAGAGCCCAAATGGATTTTTCGTTTGAGATTTAATTTATTTATTTATTTATTTATTTATTTTATTCTGGACACAGACAGTCATGTATTACATAATATTGGTCTTAAGATAACACAGGTATAATATTACAGACTTAGAGTGCCAACAATTATTATACAATACATTAGACAAGTTTAATGAGAATTGCTTAAACGAGAAATTGTATTGATAATAACAATAAAGATATTAAATTACAGTTAATGTATATTAATTATTTAAGTAATTTAATTTTAACAAATAATTATTGAGTAATTTTTCTTTTAAATGTGCTAATTGAATTACAGAAAGGGTCAATGTGACCCATTTCTTTGTTATAAGCAGCCAAACAACGATTGAAAAATGAATTTGAGCTAAATTTAGTATTAGATGTAGGAATAGCAAATAAATTATTAGGTCGGCGAATACTTCTAGAAGGAACTTTTAAGTTAACATTTTCTATAAGGTCAGGGGAGTCTATGAAATTATTTAAGATTTTGTATAAAAACATATAGTCGCGTTGTTGCCGACGAAAATTTAATGGTAACATTTCATGTTTCTTTAGTAAGTCATTATAAGAAAGACATTGGAACCCAGTTCTGTACTCTAAAATCCTTAAAAATGTTTTCTGAATTCTTTCAATCCTGCTAATGTGACAAGCGTGATAAGGACTCCAGACCACAGAACCGAAGTCCGAAGTTTAAGATAGTAGTAAGAAGGGTAATTTTTTATTCCCCGTGCTACTACTAGCAGCAGCAGTAGTAACAACGGTAATAAAATTCCCCGTAGTAAGACTGGTAGCAAGATTGGTAGTAACACGGGGTATGAACCGATTTTACGTCAAAATAGTAATACTTATTAAAGTGTTAGTGCATAAATATACTTATGTAATGGTCAATCTCCTAGTTTTCATTTGTTATCCATATTGTTATGATAATAACAAAAAACACACCTTCTTCCCCTTTTTCTTTGACCGCAGGCGCCACACGTAAAAATTATATAGGTAGCCTAGATGTCACTCTCACCGTCCTTGTAGTTCTTGAATCAGAATAGGGCCATGGTACCTGCCAATCGTAAGAGGCGCCTAAAAGGGGCTTCCGGGGTTGCGGGCGGCTAAAGTGGCAGCTTGAACCGTTCAGCCAGACGAGCCCGGGAAGGACGGCGGTACGTGTGGTCGCATACCGTCGTAAAAACTAGACGGAGCCGTGGGCCCAGCTGCCCATCTGCGAGGAGCCCGATGGGGCAACGCGTTCAGAGGATTCCGGTGCGTATATCTGGAGATCCTAGAGTCCTCCTTATAGCGCCCGAGGACGGCCTCCAAATGCTAATGTTAATTTCCTATGACCGTGCGGGCGAAGCCGCGGGTAAGAGCTGGTTTATGTTATAAAACACGGTTAACGCCGAGCCATGTATTCAGTACCTACGAATTTTACTCTTAATTATTGTATCAATTTTAATTTATTTATGCCGCATAGCGAATCACGAGTACGGTACGGTACTTCAGCTAGTTGTAAATAAACAAATCATTTATTTACATTCCATTCGTTTTTATAATCGTAATGCACATCGTTACTTAACATTCATACTTAATTTTGTCAAACAAACCGGTTCAGAACTCGTTCATATACTTATCTATACCTATAATTGTAATGTCAATATTGTTTACGATCGACAGTCACAGGCTCACAGTTCGTCTCGGTCTGATATCGTTTGATAACAGTCATTTAAGTGATTTCAGGATTAAAAGAGCATATTGAGAGATGAAAACCTTCATTTTTATAAGGTAAGGATGAAAGGTAATGTATTTATTTAAGAATATTGTCATAAATCTTTTCTAATAATCGATTGCGACAATAAAATGTGTTGAAGTTAGATGTTGTGATTAAATATGTGCATATTTCATACAGGTAGAGGTTCTATAAGCGATAATGCTATATGAGAAATGTGACCACATGTTCTTTTTTAAACGGGACCGTCCCCTTTTTCGGTTCATCGCCCCAATGTGGTCGTTAAAAAGTATGGAATCTTAATTGTTCCGGTTTTGCAAAATTGGTTCCTTTGCATAAAAAGTGGTAATAATTAAGTAAAATGAGGACGATTTTTGAGACTTATTTCATATACTATTTTTCGCTCGAAAATCTCATTATTTTTTAAGAACCAACTATTCTAATTGACCAACCAATATCCCGCGTTTGGTAAAAAAAAACTAATGATCACGTTAAATGTCATAATTATTGTTACGTTTGCAAATATTTTTTGACAAAAAGTTTTGATTTTATTAAAATGAAAGTATACATAATAATATAATTATACGTATAGGCAAAGCCAATAAATTAAAAGATAATAACGGCGTCTTTGCCATTAATTATTTCATTTATAGATAGATTTGCCAAGTCGTTAGTAGACATTTCCGCATTTTATTGGTCTTGTTATAATAAATAATATTTCGAAGGCCTTATGCGTTCGCATAAGACCTTTTTTTAACGTCAGGGAACCTTTTATGGGCTTCTCTCCGCTGGGCAACGGAGAGTGTGTCCGGCCGCAACGGTATACCGACTAAACCAATGAAAGTGTCCCTTCGACAGCTTACGTCGGGGGGCAGGGCAGGCATACTTTTCACTGCACCTCCCGGCAGCTTGGACGACCTTCGCGACGGCCCCGTCTTTGATAGGAGCCCTTGCTTCCCCTCTGAGATAGGCGCGCGTGTGACACGGACGCGCCACCTAATCGGGCCTGCTCCTGTACGAGCGCAGGCTTGGGGGCTTCATAATGCGCTCGAAAAAGGAGGCCGCGTCTCATGACTCTCAGACATGCATGTAATAATTAATTAAGATGTAATTTAAATATTTTTATGCCAATTATAATAACAATTTATTTAATGACTATAATTTCACAATTGACATGATTGCACACCATTGTCATGGTAGAATGTACGATCTTTCTTACTGTAACCATCTTTGTACTACATTCTTGCAATAAATTAATTTCATTTCATTTCATTTCATTTCATTTGCGCTCTCGCTGCGAACCATAGCGTTTACTAGTGTTGGCAACGAGAGCCTGCCCTCCTCGATATTTAACCCCTCGCAGAGGACACGGCGCTCCTCAACCCACGCCTTACACTCCGCTAAAGCGCCGTGTCCTCGGGACTTTCCTCACAATAACGGCACCGGGCCGTGCCTTCCTTACCTATGCGGTGAGCACCTGCGTAGGCGAAAGGTGAGGGCTCCAAAGCGCCTTACCGCCGCTATTGTGGCGTGCCCTGCGCTCGGTCGCACATGTCGTTCCTTCCACTCCGCCACCAGAATCTCACCCTCGCGGTCGCTAGATACCTCCCCACGCTGCTGATAGCGCATTGCAAGGGTTCTCACCTCGAGATCCCAAGGCGGAGGCTTCTTTTCCCGAGAAGGCTACGGTCCTCTCAGAAAGGTGTTGTCATAAGGCCTGCAAGTAATTCTTTATTTATTCGACTTCGATTTCTAATTCGAATGTTCGATTTTTGTGAAACTTCTTTGCGCGTATGAGGATAAAGTTTTTACGCATGAAATGAGACACGAAAATTTATGACCATTTTTTGGTTAAAGCAAACAGAGTTGGTGCGAGCGAGTCGAAAATCACCACATAGTATAAAACAAAGTCGCTTCCCGCTGTCTGTCCATAAATATGCTTAGATCTTTAAAACTACGTTACGGATTTTAATGCAGTTTTTAAATAGATAGTGTGATTCAAAAGGAAGGTTTTTATGTATAATACATATATAATATATTAGAGAAACTTTTTTTTTATAAATTGAACCTAACGATAAGGCAGACGGGCTACCTGATGGAAAGTAGTCACCGTCGCCTATGGACATTCGCAACACCAGAGGAGTCGCCAATGCATCGCCGGCTGTGAAGGAGAGCTCTTTTCGCACCTTTCTTGAAGAAACCCATGTCATAGCGCTCTGACAATTTTAGATTTTTGACTTTTAGGCGGAACGAAGTTTGCCGGGTCAACTAGTATAGAATAAATAGCCGTATACGACGCAAGTAGACCGGTATTTTCGCCACCCTTACTAGCGTCTACCTTCCAAAGCAACCACCCAAATTTCATAAATGGCCATTGTTCTTTTATGTGATTGGAGCGTGCGTTGATAAATTTTCATTATTTATAAAATGACGTAGGTCTGGGTTCATGGGCTCTTCCTCTTAGGCTTCTTAGTACCTACATAGTACAAAGGTAAATTTTGCCACTATCTATAAGAGCTCTAGTCGGCGTTCTAGAAACAAGAAGTCCACAATTAAAAATCCAATTGTCTCAGTTTGTTTTTTCAGTTATTATAATTGTATATTTATTAACATCATTATTATTAATTTTATTATTGTTTTTTATTTAAACTACCAGTTCATATTTTTATTATTATTTAGTCTCGGAAAACTAAAGTATCTATAAATATAAACGAGATATAAAAATAATTTGCCAAAAAAGTTTCAATTCTGGCATTTGGGTACTTTGTACGCATGCACTATTTTATACTATTGGTACTTATCTCATTTTTTTTTCAATAATATATACATATATTTGCCCTTAAGTCCTTATAAATTTATTAGTATATGTTTAATTACGATTTATTAATCATTATCTTTATTTCAAAAAAGATTTTTTACCAAAACGCCAAAAATTACTGAGGTATACATAAGTAATAAGCTATTCCGCCGAGCGTTCGCTTATCGTGTATGTACGTGTATCGTACAACCGTACGAAGCTCGCACGGATCGAGACGAGCTGCTCGGAAATTGGAATGAAAATGAAAATGAAAATGCAATAGCTTTACCGAGGAAGACCCCGAGTGCCGCACATATACTCCACCGCCATCCTTAGCAAAGTAATTTGAGAATTTTCTCATTTAAAATAACAGTAAATGTTAGGTATAAGTAAAGATGCATGTGCAATTAATCATATAGGTACTAAGATAATATAAAATATTATCAGCACATCTCACGTTATCTGTCAGATAATTTTGATAAACAAATTCACGTACATTGTTACCATCAATGTTAAAACTAATTTAATTATAATTGAGTACTATTTGAAATAAGTTGAAGTGACTATACTTATTGGGGTATCAACTTAGTCCTTAGGAAAATGTAGCAAAGCATCTGTGACTTGTCTCAGGAGGGACTCTAATTCTATCTAAAGTGACCTCTCACCATCAGGTGTATTGCATGTTTATTGGCTACTTTGATATTGTTAAAAATAATACAGACTAATATTTTGAAGGTGGTAGAACCAGTGTAGTTCTACCGGGGAAGTAAAACCGCCACACCTATTTCTAGCGTAAAGCATTTCTTGCGTTTCGATAGAAGGGTGTGGTTGCCGGCACACTTTTACATGAGGCGACCATCATAGTCCTCGGGAGTAACGCTTCTGTGTTTGACTTCAGATAGAACCCATGTTCTGTATGAAGTTGGTTACAGATGTCCATGAGCAGCAGTGGCCACTTACCATCAGGTGGACTGCATGCTCGTTTGCTACTTCAGTCAAATAAAAAAGACTAATTTAGAAACTTCTCCTTTTTGAAATCTGTAAGAAAATGTTGCACCATAACGACTAAGTTACAATGATAAATCATAAACTTGAAGCTCGGAATGGATAAAAAACTAGCCGGCTAACAAGCTTCTTTCGTTTTCAGTATTGCTATCCTGGGGTGTAACGCAGTGACTCCGAAGGCGAGAACATTTCCAGATGATTTCCTGTTTGGGATCGCTACTGCTGCTTACCAGATCGAAGGTGGCTGGAACGCTGATGGTAAGCTGATAGCAGCAATTAACAGTAGTAGTCTGGAATAGATTCTGGAATCTATCGTGTAACGGAATCTTTGAACGCAGTTTATTATTCTATCAAATATAAATATTTTGTGTCATCCTAAATCAAATCAGATATTCTAACTGACTTGCTTCTGTAAAACACTGACAAAGACAAACCCGCTGAGTTTCTTGCCGGATCTTCTCAGTTGAGGTCGTATTCCGATCCGGTGGTAGTGTAAGAAAAAAAATGTAACTGACAATTTGTAAGTGCCCCCGTAGGCCTATACAAAATAAAGACATTTCATTTCATTTCACTGTCTCTTTTTCCAGACAAGGGCGAAAGCATTTGGGATCGCATGACCCACACGAACCCTCACGTCATCAAGGATTTCAGCAATGGGGACATCGCAGTTGACTCGTATCATAACTACAAACGCGATGTCGAAATGGCCAGAGAACTTGGCGTAGACGTCTATCGCTTCTCGCTCTCGTGGTCTAGAATTCTGCCCAACGGCTTCACAAACAAAGTCAGCAAAGCTGGACTACAGTACTACAACAATTTGATCAATGAATTGCTGAAATACGGCATCATACCCGTGGTGACGCTTTATCATTGGGACTTACCACAGCGTCTCCAAGATTTGGGAGGCTTCCTAAACCCTCTATTTCCAGAATGGTTCGAAGATTACGCAAGAGTGGCATACCAAAACTTTGGTGATAGAGTCAAGTACTGGATTACTTTTAATGAGCCGAGAGAAATTTGTTATGAGGGTTACGGATCAACCACAAAAGCCCCTATATTGAATATCGCAGACATTGGCACCTACTACTGCGCCAAGCATTTAGTTCTAGGCCACGCTAGGGCGTACCATGCGTATTTGGATGATTTTAAGGAAGATCAAGGTGGCATTTGTGGCATTACAATTAGTGTGAACTGGTTTACTCCAGGCACTGATTCCGAAGAAGATCATTACGCTGCAGAAATAAGACGGCAGGCTGAGGTAATTTATTATATGTCTTCCCTATACGTTACAGAATTGGTAAAATAATATGCAGTACATCTGAGAATTATAAATGGAAATATAGTTCATACTTAAATTAATAAAGTCAATTATAGATGAGACGCTACTTCTAATTCTTCTGCATATTTTATTTTGATTTCCATGATCTCTTAGTAGACCTTTACTTTAAAAATTAAGTACTTCAGACCTATATTAAATCTGTGCTCAAGAAGAAATCCAATAACTTGTTTTTCCAGTGGGGTCTGTATGCTGAGCCAATATTCTCCAAAGACGGTGGTTTCCCCAAGGAGCTCTCTGAAATTGTCGCCAAGAAAAGTGCTGAACAAGGATATTTCTCGTCCCGGTTACCAGAATTCACTGATGAAGAGCGATCTTTCGTCCGAGGTTCCTCAGATTTCTTCGGCGTGAACCATTACTCTTCTTTCTTTATATCAGCTACCGAATATTTGATGCAGCACCCAGTTCCGTCGATTTATGATGATGTAGGATTTGGAGTCTATCTTGGTGAAGGCTGGCCCCAATCTGGTTCGTTTTGGTTGCGAGTAAGTTCATTCATTGTGATATTTTTTGGTAGCTTTCTGATATCGTTATATCTTGCATATAAGCTTCTTATTCTTCTATTAGTTCTTTCTTAAATATTTTTAGAATCTTACGGCTCCTATTTAAATCTTATATTTTGTAATAGCATCTTTGCTTATATTTAATTCTTTCTTTTTTAAGTCTAATTAGATCGGATTATTTATTTCTTCTGTTTTTATTCTTTCTTGATTTCCCCTTTCTTTGTCATGTTTCTTTTCTTGTATTTTTGAGTTCGCTTTAATACTGTGATTAATATACTCCTTGACTTCCGCATTACTGATCTTAAATAAATCTCTGCTTTTATTATCTTTTCATTCAACAGCAAGCGCCCAACAGCATCAACAACTCCCTAACTCATCTCAAGGCGAGATATAACAATCCGATCATCTACATCACAGAGAATGGGTGGTCTCAGCCATCTTCAGGTGGCCTGGTAGATGATGACAGGATCAGGTACTATCGGGCAGCGTTGGAGAGTGCACTGAATGCTATAGACGCTGGAGTCCAGCTGAAAGGGTACATGGCCTGGAGTTTGATGGACAACTTTGAGTGGATGGAGGGTTACACGTAAGTTGACTTTTTTATATTTGCTCAGCGCAAATCCAAAGAGAAGTATGTAGGAACTTGGACCAATGAAAATAATACTTTAGTTATCTCCGATTTTTTAAAACATGTTAAAGGCGATATTACGCGAAGTCGCAACGAAAGTGGCATTGCTGCTCTGATGGTATCACTTTTGAAGTACCTGCTCATTGCTTTTAATAATGGAGTTATGAATCTTGTGAATCGATTTGCATATGAAGCATGTATTGGTATTATTTAAATTTGGTTAGAATAATTATGAGTGTATATCTTGTTATTCGGCAAATAAAATGCATTGAATATTTATATCTTTAGTGTGGGAGTATAACTATCTATTTTAAATGCGAGTAAATTCCAGTCGTGTGTCGGAGCTGATACACACACTCTTTTTTTGTTTGATGTGTTTTATGTATAAAGTCGCCTAGTAGCGGCGTCTAACAGCCACGGCACTGTAGCACGACGCGATGGCAAATGGCGCATAACGATATTGATATACTACGCCTGTGATATTAGACTAAATGTCCAAGTCATATTGTCGTTTATCTGTTTCGATCTTTACAATAAACAATACAATTATAAGAATCTTTCTTACAGAGAACGCTTCGGTCTGTATGAGGTGGATTTTCAAGACCCAAACAGAACTCGTACGCCCAGAAAATCTGCTTTTGTTTACAAACATATAATCAAAACCAGAATGATCGACCACGACTACGAACCTGAAACCATGACCATGTGGATTGACGAGGGACACTGAAAATATTGTTGGGGAAATATAATTTATAGTTAATTTCTTACTGTAAATAGTAATAATAAATATTTATTTAACATTTGTCTCGCATATTTTTTATATTTTATTTTGTAAAATGGTATTATAGAAGTTCGCAGTACGGAGCAAATCTATAATGACGTATAATAAATAGATTGCCCTAAACAAAAAATATATACTTATGTATGTTACAGTAGCAGTATGGTATTTCTTCTTGTATCTAGCATTTTTATATTTACTCTATTATTTATATAGTTTACATTGGTATTGAACGCAGCCAATGCAGCCATGATTTAATTGATTGATCTGTCATAAAGCTGTCATGCCATGACAGCTGTTGTTTATTAGTTATGTATAGCGATTACAGCGCTTTACATAATTTCGTTCATTAAACGTTGTGGTGCAGTACAGTAATTGAAAGAAGCGCTTTGAGTGACATCCAAAATCCGAATTGGCTTTGTGGATGGCGCTGAAAGCGCTGATTCGTTGAGACCCGAGATAACTCGGGTCGTGTCGAGAGCGAGAGCGCATCTTGAAATTACTCATCACTGGATAATGTTGTGTTTAGTGTTTTTATTTGTTAAGTGAAACATATTGTATTAAAACTAGGATATAAGTATCCTTTAATTTATTAAACCGGTGACGGATAATAAATCACGATGCATAGGCCGCGCAGAGGACCAAACTTTACATATGTTAGTGGCTGTGTGAAATACATGATTTTTGTTTTGAATTTTATATTCTGGGTAAGTGTTAATTGATAAAAGAAATGTAAATTTGAATTTGGAGTGCATTCGCTTTTTTAATTCAAAGTGAAACCTGGCAGAGGTAACAGAGAACCATTGTGATAGCTTCGGATGAATCATTGTTTCTGTGGGAATGTATATGTACCTTTTTATATGGCTTTCGCGCTTGTTAGCAGTTTCCGTCTGCGGAACATCATCATTAAACAAAGGACACTGTTATGCAAAAAACTAATGTTCGTGTCAATGTTCCGAAAATATATTGTATGCAAAAGTTCGCTACCTATCGATTTTGTTTCATTTATAAATTCGTTTGTTTAATTTTTTTATGAAAGTTATATTAAACGAACTTTGTTGAGATGCATAATTTGTTTATTATTTCTTTCATTTTTACTTACTTTGATAGAATCCTTTGTAGGGTGATCAAAGGTTTTACCTAGTGTGATGCTGAATAATAGTTCTCAGAATAATAATGATTCAATACAATATATTCTCGGGTTGGTAGAGTGTAAGCTCATTCGAGCTACTGGAACAAAAGGGAGCTAGTTTACAGGGCTGAACGCTCCATATGTCAATGCAAGTATTTAATTCCATCCACACAACAGCTTAAAAATAGATAAACACAAGAGCGCCTTCCAATATCTAAAAATTGCTACCATAATATCAGATGACTTTTTCATCCTCAAATTTTTTTAAATCCTACCTAGTCTATGAGTTAGCAACTATAAATAAGGGTATTTTAGTTGGTAGACTTCAGGCACTAAAGAATTTTATTTTATATTAATTTACTACTACCATTAGACTTCATGGTCGTAATCAATTTTATGTAGGAATCCTACCTGAGGTCAGCTACAGTTTCAGACTATGTAGGAATTTCTATGTAACCATCACCACACACATGAGATAAAAACCCAGCAGTTTTTAACACTGTGTTAGTCGAAAATATGTGATGGTGCTTCCAAAGATGGTGAACTTCTATCACCTTTAAGTTAACTTTCAAATAAATAAATCATAATAACAGACCAAAGGTCAATAACGCACACTATTGAGGGGTAGGAAACCTTCAAGAGGTACGCTGAAGCGTTGGGAGAGACTCTGGGCTATGTGAGATTTCTACCCATTTAACCTCCTCGATGGCCTTCTTTGGCGCTTGCAGGGGACCCTGGGGTCTCCAATGGAACACATTGCTATTCTCTAGCGCAGAGCCCCTCATGGGCTCATCTCTTGGAGGATGTGTAGTTGTCCCTCCACACCTAGTGTCTACGACAACATGCAGCCACACATGCCACCATCCTTCTCAGTGTTGCTGGCTGGGCAGTTCAAGCTCCCACTCTTTTATAAATAGGTAATTAATTTATTCACCAGTAAAAAAAAAGTTATTTTTGACTAGCCTTGGTGTTGTTATATAAACTAACTGTACTTTGTCAATACAGTAGTCTATGTTGTAATTATTGTTCCACTGATGGACGTAGGCTTCCCCTAATGGGAGTATATTTTAAGTTTGCTAAATGACAGTTTAAGGTAGGTTCACACGTTAATTGGTCAATAAAAATGCTTTAATTTACATAATGCTATTAATTATTTTCTCATTCACATCTATTTTATTACCTACTCATATCCATATCTATATATTATACTTGTTGTACATATACACCTTTTATCACACACACATATATACAGATATAAGCCAGCGCACCCACACTCACACACATACACACACACACACATACAGATACACATCTTTAGTTAGCACATGTTTACTTTGTTTTGTAACTGATAACAAAATGTAAATCCATAAATGGCATCATCTTACGTGATACATTTGTGTTTGTTTGTAATAAGTAAATAAAAATAAATAAATAATCACTGCATAGAACATGTGACGTAATGTTTCTTGTTAAACGGTAAAAAGTGCAACATTTTATTGTTATCAATATATAAGCAGGCCAGACCACAGGATTCAACCACAACATACAAACATTAAATGATAACTATTCCATGAATTGTCGTAGGGAAATAATAATGATAAACAACATTTTTTATCAGTAGACTTTACAAGTTATTTATAATATTTTTATATTAGACATTTTTTACTAACTTTGTTTTAATAATCTTCTTTCTCTTCTTTATAAAAATGAATGTTTGTCTGTATGTCCTCTATAAAATCAGAAACTATTAATTTGATCATGTGATGATCTTTAGCAACATTGTTATTCATGAGCTCGTGAAGGTTTCTGGTGTATTTTTTTTTTGTGATGGCGTAGTAACGCGCGCAGGGTACAGTTAGTATATAATATAGTAGTAAATGAGCATACAGTGTTGTTGATGCAAAGTGGCCAGTGCCAGCCAAAAGCAGCTATACATCTGTAGATGAGCTGCTACCTCTGAGGACTAAGTTATAGTGCCTCAAATGAGTATGTCTCCTTCACCTTTTAAACTGAAACACAGCAGCGCATAACACTGCTCTTATAAGACTAAAAAGATGTGGTGATGGAGCCTGTAAAGTCAAACCAGAATGGGTACTACCTGGTAGTTGATCGATGTGTTTTTTTTTTATAACCTAAGGAACAAACAAACATACAGTCCCTGTGGTGATAATTGGCCAATGTCGCTCATGGACATCAGTAATTTATTTATTTAGACATACAGACAGCATAGTATACAAAAAATTTGCAATAAAATATTATTTTATAGTAATATTATACCTTATATACATGCCAGTTATAAGTATGTACAGCATTCTCATAATAATGTGAAGACATGTTATTGCTTAGGTATTGTAAAAGTTATATACCTAATGAGAAGTAAAGTAGGTATATGTACTAAAATTTAAGCGTAAAAAAATTTCAATAAAAAAAAACAACTCTAATCAACCCTAAACAGAAAGAAGTTCTAACTATAGTTGTCAGGTCAGGTTCAAAGGTGTCTCCTAATCACACCCTTAAGTTGAAAATAGGTAGTAATTGCTACTATTATAAGGCAGTAATAGTATTGATGTCTCTGGAGATGAGCTAAAGAGGATTCTAACATGAAATATTAATAAATTCAATTATTTCTATTTCCAGTTAATGGGTGGTCTTCTGATAGGCGTGGGTCTTTACGCATTCATAGACAAATGGCAGGCTACAGGGCTTATAAAGGTAAGATTCATTTTTATTAACATCTCATAATGAGCATGCCAGGACCTGTTGGATACAGGGGTTTGACCCGGTACTGACCCGGTTGGAGTTGCACCGTTTGGAGGAGGCCTACGTCCAGCATCCGCATCAACCCATTATTGGCACACTGCTGGGCACGGGTCTTCTCCCAGAATGAGAGAGTTTAGGCCATAGTCCACCGCGCTGGCCAAGTGCGAATTGGTGGACTTCACACACCTCCGAGAACTGTTTTTTTTTAAGAACTCTCGGGTGTGTAGGTTTCCTCACGATGTTTTCCTTCACCGAAGAGCAGTGATAATTAATTTCTAATACGCACATAAATTATTGGTGCGTGCCTGGGTTTGAACCTCGGACCTCCCGATCGAGAGGGCAAGGTTCAACCATTAGGCTATCACTGCTCATACGTGCTCTATGTCCAGCAGTGGACATCAAAATGCTAATGGATGAATGGATGGAATGATCATGCAGTCCACAGTCAGTAAGTAGTTATAACTGCCTATTCACATCTACGATTATATGCGTGGTTTTAGGAGTTTTTTTTAATGTAACTAAAATAGCAAACGAGCATGCAGTCCACCTGATGGTAATGAATTAAAAGATATAGATGTACATCATTTCATTCATTACATAGTATAAAACAAGTTCCTACTGTCTGTCCCCATGTACGCTTAGATCTTTGAAACCACGCTACGGATTTTAATGCAGTTCTTTTAACAGATGGACTGATTCAAGAGGAAGAGGATTTTTTTATGTATATTACATGTATAGTATAGTGGAGAAACACTGATAATTTTAAATTTTTAAATTTAGGCGAAACGAAGTTCGCCAGCTCAATTAGTGTTATATATGTTAAAACATAACATGTTTCTATTAATGTTATAAATGTCAATGTAAGTTTGTTTGTTTCTTTTTTTATATCTGACATCTGACTAAAGTAGCAAACAAGCATGCAGTCCACCTGATGGTAAGTGGCTACTGCCGCCCATGGACATCTGCAATCAACTACATACAGAACATAGGTTCTGTCTGTAATCAATCACAGATGCGTTGCTACTCCCGAGGACTATGATGGTCGCCTCATGTGAAAGTGCCGGCAATCACACCCGTCCATCTCGCACAAGAAATGCTTCACGCTAGAAATAGGTGTGGCGGTGGTACTTCCCCGGTCGAACTACACTGGTTCTACCACCTTGTACAAAATATAAATGTGTGAAAAATTTCAAATTGAAACAATTGTAGTAAGCTGGTACGATAAAGTTACATGTTACATATTATATCGAATTGGAACGATAACATTTATTGTTCTCACAAACTAATTGTTGTGTTATATGGAACTGCGCTGAAATGTCATGTTTAATGTTATCAATGCGAAACTTTGTGAGGATGTATGTTTGTTACTCTTTCACGCGAAAACTACTGGTCGGATTTCGCTGTAATTTGGCACACACATAGTTTATGACCTGGATTTACACATAGGATACTCATAATCGTGCCAGATATATTCCGATGCGTTGGTAGTGTAAAAAAAAATATGTAACTGACAATTTGTAAGTGCCTCCATAGGCCTATGCAAAATAAAGACATTTCATTTTATTTCATATAACCAACGCGGGCTAAGCCGCGGAAATGACCTATTGAATTAAAATGCTGTCGACACTCATAACCTTTTTTTTTGGTATCGAGGGGGAAACCTTCAAAAGGTACCAGACACCGTCGGAGCGACGCGGGTTATGTGGGATTCTTACCGCACTAAAACCCACTCGATGGCCGTCCTCGGCGCTGCGCAGAGGACTCCGGGAACACCAACTGACCGCCACCGGTGTCCTCAGCGTGTTGCCCCATTGGGCTCTTCTCTGGTGGGCGTGAACTGCTCACCGCACCTTCTGGTCTTTACATCAGCATGCAACCATACATGCCGCCGTCCTTCCCGGGGTCGCTTGGCCGGACGGTTCGAGCTCCCACTCTAGCCCACAACCCCGGAAGCCCCTTTCAGTCGCCTCTTACGACAAGCAGAGGGTACCGTAGCCCAGTCTGATCCCGGAACTACAAGGACATCTCGGAAATGACCTACGAATTAAAATGCTGTCGACACCCATAGTCTAACATTGCGATTTTCTCCTGTGAATGGCAATCCTGAGTCTTTATGGCAATAGCTGAGTCTCATTCATTTTACGATGCTATTATGTCACAACACGAGTCACTTTAACAGTAAATTGTGTTACTCTGTTGTTGTTATTACCTTGCTTATTTTTATCTTTAGTTTTTTAAGTTTATTGTGTATCATTCATCGTGAGTAAATACGATTTTTTTTCTTTCTTTCATTGAATGCAATGAATGCAAATAAATATGAATATACCCAGAATGAATATAACCAGATTCAGAACAGAAATCTACATTCAAACTTATATCTAAAACCATACCCTTCCACCGAAACGCAAGAAATGCCTCGCGCTAGGAATAAGTGTGGCGTTGCTACCTCCCAGGTCAAACTACACTAGTTCTAACACCCGGGATGACTGTAATAATGTTGGAAGACAACTGTAAAAAGTTGGAACCTATCTATCGGAAGATCAAGGAACCTAGGACCTAGTCTTTGTTAATATTAATACTTTCTACACTCACAGCCTAACAATAGGATGTTCTCCTGTGTCATGGGTGCTATGAACATACAAAGACAGATATACAAACACCCAGACCCAGAACAGACCTAAATTTACCATTCAAATGCCTATCTGACCGGAAATCGAACCCAGCACCCACTGCGTGTTAGACCGGTATGGTGACCGCTCCATGCGGGTCATAATAAGGTTCATTTGTTTTTCCAGCTGGACACGGTCTACGATCTGATGCTGAACATCAGTCTCCTGATTGCGTTGCTGGGTGGCGTGGTCTTCATCGTTAGTTTCGCCGGCTGTGTCGGAGCGTTGAGGGAGAACACATGTCTACTGAAATTTGTAAGTAATAACTTAGAAATTACAGGCAGCCCCAACAAGATTAACATGAAGTGGTTTGTATTTTAAAAAACCTTTACTTTATGGTGTGCTGTGGATAATGTTCAATTGGGACTTTTTTGCTTGAAGTAGTAAATCTATATGCAGGTCACCTGATGGTAAGTGCCCACTTCTGATCATGGTTCAGTAAACAATTTCATATTGAACAGGGATTCTATTTATAGTCAATGACAGATGCGTTGCTACTCCCGAGGACTATGATGGAAGTCTTTTAATAATATAAAATGAATGCCATGTAGATATCGTTCCTCCCCTAAAGCAGTCTCTAAGAAGTGCCAGGTAACTTAAAGGCTATAGAGTTTCACGTCATCTTCCGATCAGGTGATAGTGTGGGGAATAAACATAAAGATGTTTAATTCTAGTGTGCTAGAGTCAGTGGCGGCTTAAGACCAAAACTTTACGTGGGAAAGCCACAATTCGCGAGGCCCTCGTAAAAATAAGGTTGCCTGATGTATATAGATTTAAAGGCGGATTTATATCTGTCTGACGTGTCGTGACGTGACGCATCAGAAGGGTATCGGGTTTATGCATTTAGTATGGTAACGTTCATACTAGTAATGCGCAATGTGTTGTGATGGCTTCTGTTGTGTCTCATCACCTACTGTGGGCTCTGATAGGGAATGTTAGCACGAAAATAAATTGCAGACTTGATTTTAACACACAGTATATTGCCGAATTAAACTTGTTAGAATCACTGAAATAATCAAACTAAATTAAGTAGGCAAGTAATCGTAGCACTAAGAACGCGGGATGATTTTAGAGTCGTCTGCTTCGGCCGACCGTCAACGATAGACTGAGGTGTCGGCCATTAAACTGGTACAACCCTAACTTCATCGAACGCCACTAGATGGCGCTGGCGTTCCGGTGTTGCCACAATACCGCCATTTCCGACACATACATACCACATTTACATATATACTATACGTAATTATTATTATTGTACGTACAATTAAGTGTTATAGTATAATCTTAAGTATTTAAACTCGACCACGATGCATGTCGTGGTGGCCTGTTATTAAGACAGCATTTAATTTAAGCCTAATGTAGTTTTTAGTTGTAAGTGTAATGTATTATCTTGTTGGCTGTCCTTTTTAAATAATAATACAAAAAGCCCGTTTCTCTCATTCCAGTATTCCCTCTGCCTCTTGATACTATTTCTGGTGGAAATGGGTGGTGCGGTGTGCGGCTTCGTGTTTCCTCGCTCTTTGCACGGCCTGTTGGAGCAGAGCTTCACTGAGCGTGTTGTCCACGCGTACCGAGATGATCCGGATTTGCAGAACTTCATTGACTTTGCGCAGAGTGATGTGAGTTTGATTTTTATAACAAGAAGCAAATGCATGCAATGAATCTGGTGGTAGGTGGTCACAGATGTATATTGGTATCTGTAAGGATCTGTCTGGAGTCAATAAAACGTACTAAAAACGTTTGATACACTTATTGCCACCCATTAAGATTTATTCTGGTATCGTAGGTGCCCACACACAAAGATGAATACAAAATGTACTAACAAAACATAAATTTAAATTCAGTATTTGTCTGGCCGAGGATCGAATCCGGAACCCAACGCGCATCATACCGGAAAGGTAACTAGTTCGGGTGACAAATGCAGATGCGTTGCTTCTCTCAGAGTTGTAAAATGGTCGCCTCAATATCAAAGTGAGCTACTCTAGAAAGAGGTTCCGATGATACCTCTCCAATCCGTTGGGTCATCCAGTACCCCATTAGTTTGAATGACTCGTCTTTCTACATTATGTTATTAATTTAATAACGCTAAAGTATGTTATGGGTGGGTGTTTCTTACTCTTCCACGCAAAAATTGCTTGTCGGATGTCGTTGAAATTCGGCATACACAGTTTATGTCATAGAATAACACATGTAAAACTCATTACCGTGGTACACGTGAAAAACGTAACGAACTTCAAAGCGGGCAAAATCGCGGTAAATAACCTAGCATCTCATAATATGCTTATGCCTAAACACAAAATTCTGTGTATCTCTCTTCCAGTTCCACTGCTGTGGTCTGACATCAGACGGCTACATGGACTGGTCCAAGAACGAATACTTCAACTGTTCCTCTCCATCGGTGGAACGGTGTGGAGTGCCCTTCTCGTGCTGCATCAACGCCACTGACATCAGCTCCGGGCTAGTCAACATCATGTGTGGATACGGAGTCCAGAACTATCCAGTGAGTGTACTTTTCTTCCAGAATGTCTCCATGGACAACTCTCGTCAACCCATTATTGTCCCACTGCTGGGCACGGGTCTTCTCTCAGAATGAGAGAGTTTAGGCCATAGTCCACCGCGCTGGCCAAGTGCGAATTGATGGAATTCACACACCTCCGAGAACTTGTTTTTTTTTTTAAAGAACTCTCGGATGTGTAGGTTTCCTCACGATGTTTTCCTTCACCGAAAAGCAGTGATAATTAATTTCTAATACGCACATGAATCAGTGGTGCGTGCCTGGATTTGAACCTCGGACCTCCCGATCGAGAGGACAAGTTTCAACCATTAGGCTATCACTGCTCTGCACCCATGGACAACATGGGGCAGCAACGCATGGGACAGCAACGCATCTCCATTCTATGTCCATGACATATGTGAGATGCGTTGCTACTTCCGAGGACAAGGGTAGCCTCAAAAGTGATCCGGTAATTACACCCTTCCGTTGAAACACAACAACTACATATATGCCAGAAATCGATGTGGTGGTGGCCTACAGTGATTGTACCACCTGGAAAATTGATGATTGGGAGAGGGGAGATAAGGGGCCAGGTCTCCACTTTTAGCATAGAGTACTTCAACTGCTCAACTTCATCGGTGGAATGCTGTGGAGTGCCCTTCTCGTGCTGCATCAACGCTACAGACATCAGCTCGGGGCTGGTCAACTTCATGTGTGGATGTAGAGTCCAGAACTATCCAGTGAGTATACTAGAACATCCATGGACATCTGTGAGATGCGTTGCTGCTTCCGAGGACAGAGATAGGCCTCAAAAGGTACCAGCAACTTGCCCTTCCGCCGAAACGCAAGAACTGATTCATGTTAGAGATCAATGTAGCAGTGGCATCTTCCCAGTCGACGTACAGTGGTTGTTCCACCTGGAAAATTGATGTGTTGCCATGGCCGGATGTAAGGTGGGTAAGGGGTCAGGTCTCTCCCCAACTTTAGCATAGAGTACTTCAACTGCTCAACTTCATTGTGGAATGCTGTGGAGTGCCCTTCTCGTGCTGCATCAACGCCACTGACATCAGCTCGGGGCTGGTCAACATCATGTGTGGAGTGATGTCATCATGGAGTCCAGAACTATCCAGTGAGTTTACTCTTCTAGAACACCCATGAACATCAAAACAAAGATGCCTCAAACTCGAACTCCTTTTTTTATCTATATATTAATATGTGAAGCTAAAAATTGTGATTCGTTCTTAAGATACTTTCCGCGGACGGAGGAGTTTGAAATTACGCAAGGTTATAGTTGATGTAGAGCACAATTTTTCAAATAATGCATAAAACATACCTAAAATTAACTAAAAACACCTTACCCACACTGCCTTGCCAAATGCAAACACAAACACATTGTGTATTTAACACATAAATTAAACGAAATAAAACATTCACCATGAAAACACTACGTCAAAAATGTCAGATGTCTACCCGCTATTGCTTTTAGATGCAGCTTAGTTAAATAAACCTCTTTTTACCTTTAACTGGTGTATTCGCAATAACTTGAAAATCAATACAATTTAATTGAATTTGCGAAGTATTCATGCTACTTTGGATAATATGTAGTTTAGTTTTTGAGTTTAATTACGGTCGAATTTCGACCGTTGCGACGGGCGAATAGTAAGTATTTAAGAATTAAATAAGCTATGTCACTCTGGAAACTGAGTCGATTTCAATGATATGCAATATGGTACAATTTGTACTGTGTTTTTATTAAGGAAAATTACTCAATACCATTTTATTAAATTCCAGGTGGCAGAAGCCAGCAAACGCATCTGGACAAGTGGCTGCATAGAGATCGTGCGGTCGTGGGCTGAAAGGAACCTGTACACCATCGCGTCTGTTGCCTTAGGCGTGGCACTCTCCCAACTCTTCGTCATATACCTCGCTAAGACCCTCGAGGGGCAGATTGAGCTGCAAAGGGCCAGGTATATTAATTTTATGTTATAGGATCTAATGTTTGTGAGTTGCGTCTATCGCTCTAGGCGTGGCACTCTCCCAGCTCTTCGTCATATACCTCGCTAAGACCCTCGAGGGGCAGATTGAGCTGCAAAGGGCCAGGTATATTAATTTTATGTTATAGGATCTAATGTTTGTGAGTTGCGTCTATCGCTCTAGGCGTGGCACTCTCCCAGCTCTTCGTCATATACCTCGCTAAGACCCTCGAGGGGCAGATTGAGCTGCAAAGGGCCAGGTATATTAATTTTATGTTATAGGATCTAATGTTTGTGAGTTGCGTCTATCGCTCTAGGCGTGGCTAATTGTAAAATAACTGTGATTATTTAGTGATTTTTCTATGAGTAAATACGCTTTCTACACTCATAGCCTCCCACTAGGATTTTTTCCTGTGTCGTGGGTACCATTGACACACACAAAACGAATACACAAACACCCAGACCCAAACATAATCTAAACTCATCATTCAGATACCTGTCTGGCCGGGAATCGAACCCGGGACTCTTGCGCGTCAGACCGGTAACCGTTCTACCACGTCGGTCGTCAAAATCGTTTAAATCACTACATAGTATAAAACAAAGTCACTTCTCGCTGTCTGTCCCTATGTATGCTTAGATCTTTAAAACTACGCTACGGATTTTGATGCAGTTTTCTTTAATAGATAGAGTGATTCAAAAGGAAGGTTTTAATGTACAATACATGCATAATATAGCGGAGGAACACTGATAAATTTAGATTTTTGACTTTTGGGCGGAACTAAGTTCGCCGGGTCAACTAGTATGTTATAAATCGTTTAAATATGTTATAAATAGTTTAAATATGTTATAATACGTTTAAATATGTTATAAATCGTTTAAATCTAATATATAAAATTCTCATATCACAGTTTTTGTTGGCATACTCCTCCGAAACGGCTTGACCGATTTTTACCAAATTTTATATGCTTATTCAGTAGGTCTGAGAATCCACCAACATGTATTTTTCATACCCATTAAGGGTTGTCCACTTTTAACATTTTTTTTTATTTTTTATATGGCAAAACAACATTTGTCGGGACAGCTAGTATGTTATAAATCGTTTAAATATGTTATAAATCGTTTAAATCTGTTATAAACCGTTTAAATATGTTATAAATCGTTTAAATATGTTATAAATCGTTTAAATATGTTATAAATCGTTTAAATCTGTTATAAATTGTTTAAATATGTAACATTCCAGATGGCAAACATGAAACAGGGGGTCGGCGGGCGCGTACCGCGACGAGTGCCGTCGCGCGCTGCTGTAGCCGCCCGCCGCCGTTGCCCCGCCCGCGCTGCACATCTAGCGCGCTCTACAGCGTGCTGATAGCGTGATAGCTAGCCTAGATAGCGTGATAGATAGCGTGCTATTGTATAGTGGGCTGCTGTGTAACGTGATGCTATATAGCGTGCTGTGTGACGTGCTATGTAGCGTGATATATAGCGCGCTATTGTAAAGTGGTCTGCTGTGTAACGTGCTATATAGTGTGCTGTGTAACGTGATGCTATATAGTGCGCTATGTAACGTGCTGGGTAGCGTGCTGGATAGCGTGCTATTGTAAAGTGTGCTGCTATGTAATGTAATGCTATATAGCGTGCAGTGTAACGTGCTATATAGCGTGGTGTTTAGCGTGCTAACTTGTATTATAGCATGGTGCTATATAGCGTCATGCTGTTTGGCGTAGTGCTGTATAACGTGATGCTATTAGCGTGCTATATAGCGAGGCGTATAATGTGTATTATAGCGTAACGTTAATAATCATGCAGAATTATCTAGCATAGCGTTGCCTAGCATGGCGATCCCTAACATGATTCTATCTAGCATAGCGCTATACAGTTGTTACACACTATCTAGCATGGCACTGTCTAGCCAACTATCTTGCATAACGTTGCCTAACTACCAAGTTTATGCAGTATTGCTTTACTAGACATTGTCTAGTAAAACACTACGGCTACGTCTACTACACATAACTCTGCCTCTCATAGTGTTATCTAGCATAGCGCTGATAATCATAACGCTATACAGCATCACGTTATCTAACACAGCGCCACTTATCGTGCTATCTAGCATAACTTCATCTCGCATGGTGGTACCTAGCATGGTGGTAGCATAGAAGCTGGCCGGGCAACATGGACTTAATGACAGTTTGTGAAAAGTACCAAGTGCAACGAATTGAAGTGATCCGAAAAACATGTACGTTGCGGAACCATGCATAAGTATGCAATTAGTGACAGTGTTGCAGATTGTGACGGATTTCTTGGTTAAAAGAAAAAATAATGACTATAAAGGAGCTTGATCTTAAAATATGAAAATGAATGTTATATGGAAATATTGCAGCTTGAAATAATGTTGAATTGCAATCTGCATTGTTTCAGTATCATGCAATGTGTTGCATGGCAGTGCATAAAAAATAAATGTAATGTGTATTATAGTAACCTGGGACTTAGCAATATCGTTCATTAAATTGCAAGGCAATGCAACATGTCGCATGGCTATGCAACGCATTGCAATGCCATGTAACATTTTGCAAACCTATGCATCACATTGCCATGCATTGCAGTGACATGAAAACTCATTGTAAAGGTCATGCAACATTGCAAAGCATTGCATTGCAAGGCCATGAAATGCACTGTTATGCAATATTTTATGAATTCTTGAAGAGCAGCTATTTTTAGACGACTAATAGCCGAGATTTAATGTGGGCATTCACGTTACGACGGCCGCATGGACTGTCGCACGAACTACGGTCGTATGCGACAAGTTCGATCGTGAATGGCTTCGTTCTACGGCGGACTGTACGACCAAGGTCATGTCGCAGGTCCGTTGAGGTATTCAACTCGAACTGTCGTTACGACAGTCCGTACTACCGTTGTAACGTGAATGCCCACTTTCAGGCTTGTATAAGTGTTTATGTATCAAATACTACAAGATTTTGTAGCATTATGTATACCGTGCAATGTTTTATATCAGATTGAGGTAAATAAGAACTTTTAAGTGACGGAAGCCAAATAGGTAGATTGAAAAGACTGATGAATGCCAGTATATGATTGCTTATGGTCTTTGATGATGACATATAGAGGATGCACCCTTTTTGGAATATGCTTTGAAATTGAGTATAATTGATAATCTTTAGCTATATAATTATATGTGATTATGTATTTCTTCTCGTAAGACAATTGCTTATCAGTCAAGTTATAGATTTTTTTTTTATATTTCTTATTAACAGTCTCGTTGTCTCAAACATCTCAAAAGTCTCTCATACTGAGAGAAGACCCATACCCAGTAGTGGGACAATAATAGGTTGTACCCTTAACAGTGGGTTTAATTATTTTTTATGGTTCTTTATGGTTCTTTAAAACAAAATGCGCATTTTTTGTTATTTCCAAAAAATAAAATGCGCATTTTTGTTATTTCCAAAAAATAAAATGCGCTATTTGTTATTTCCAAAAAATTGCATTATGTCCCTTTTATTCTTACAATGTGAGAGTTAATGGTAGCTTAAAACTATTGCATCTATTACGACTGACCTATATATTTATGTATATATCCAAGTATATAATATATAGGCAATATGATACTAAATCATAGGAAAGTATACAAATAATTAGTGTTACTAAAATAACAAGACTCAAGTTATTTCATAAATCATTAAATATTAAGAAAACATCTGCGCTCTTAGTGAGAATGGATATATCGCTACTATAAAATAAAAGGGCCACAAATCAAAAATATTCAAAATCCATTTTATTGTAAAAATTTAAAATTCGTTGGTTATATTTTCATAATTTGAAAAGATTCTCATGAATTTTACACTTTAAGCAATAAAAACACTACTGACGTCTTTTTTGTATTTTCGAATTTACGCTGCAACATCTGTGCAAAGCATTTAAATGGCTCTCCTGTAAAATTAGGTCTATTCGAGTTGTGACCCTTTTGTTTTGTAGTAGCGATATGTAGATTTTTTTTTGACTTTATACCAAAATTGATTAATTATGAAAAAGATATCTATTGATAGGTCTTTGTGTTATAAAAACGCACACCTTTCGAATGGAGAACTAAGAAGAAAAAAATGTGTGCGTGTACTAGCGTACACTCGTAAGAAGTGAAACTTCTTTATGACGTTATTTTTCAAAAAATAATTTACTATATGCAACTTTACAGAAATTGGTTAAATAAAGTTAAATTAAATAAAATGCTTTTATTAAACTTTATCTAATAATCTCATCTATAATAATCTATCTAATATCACGCGTGGTAGGGATAAGAAAAAGATGGTGCGTAACGGAAAAAAAAAGATGGCGCGTGACAGAAAAAGATGGCGCGTAACGAAAAAATGTTACACTAAATTTTTTTCCAACCCCGACAAAGAAGTTTCACTTCAACAACCCCGATAAAGAAGTTTCACTTCAAAAATAAGATTTTGATTCTTCTAAGAATTTTGGTAGAAAAAGTCAATATTGTAAAAATCAAACTTATATGGCCTTTTTATTAGGAACACAAATGATGTGACCATCATAGTCCTCGGGAGTAGCAACGCATCTGTGATTGACTTCAGATGAAACCCATGTTCTGTATGAAGTTGTTAACATATGTCTATGGGCAGCAGTGACCATTTACCATCAGGTGGACTGCATGCTCGTTTGCTACTTCATTCTTATAAATACAAAGTAACAAAGACATTGTACTAATTAATATGACTAAATTCAGTTTTATTAAATTGTAGTAGCAAACGTGCATACAGTCCACCTGATGGTAAGTGGTCACTGCCGGTCTGCGACATCTCTAATCAACTTCATACAGAACATGGGTTCCATCTAAGTCAATCACAGATGCGTTGCTACTCCCGAGGACTATGATGGTCGCCTCATATAACAGTGTGCCGGAAACCACTTTTCTAACAAAACGCAGTGACTGCTACACGCTAGAAATAGGTGTGACGTTGGTACCTCCCCGGTCCAATCATATACGTTCTACCCTGTATTTATTAATTCAAATTATATAAGATAATGTAAATATAAAGTATTTCAAGCATTTCAATGTAGTTTTGAATAGATGATAGTTATTTTAGTGTTTGCATAATATTATAAATTTGTATATAATATTTGTTTTATATTCCATTCTACAAATAGTGATTGAAAGGCAGTTTTTAAGTGTTATATAATAAAAGCTCCTTATTCGCGGGGGTTAGGGTCAATTTATACTAGCGCAGAGTCGAAGCGTCAAATAATTTACAACTAAAGCGAAGCCGCACGAATGCACGCGTATTCTCCACAATACGTGCGTAGTATTTTACACGAAACACGCAAAAGACGTGTAACACGTAAAAGACTACGCACGTAGTCGGGTACAATACGGGTGCATTCGTGCGGCTTCGCTTTAGTTGTAAATAATTTGACGAGTAATGGGCGTCAACAGCGGCGCTATTAAGCTTAAAATTATAAATCAAGTGATTCGCTTTATAATTTTTAACTAATTAAATAGGCATTCATATTTTTGCATCATCTAAAATAATTTTTCGTCTGAGTCCATCGTGATCAACACCGATGCAGGACAATTTTCGAGTGATGACGCGTAGGTTCGCTAGTGGGCGCATGAATACGCGAGAATGCGCGCGCGCCAATCAGCATTGTTATAGCGAAGTCCGAAGAATGCGCGCGTCTTTTTAAAATATCAGAAGTAATGTGAGCGTTACGAAGTGGAGTTAAGGTTGAATTTGTTATGTTGAGGTTTGGATAAACGCTTCGCGTTTATCCAAAACTCAATGCGCTTCGACTCTGCGCTAGTATAAATTGACCATAAGGCCTGTTGTACATGGCACGTTTTTTGAGCCGTACGGCCGAAAAAACGTGTGTCTATAAGAGGCCTAATAGTTAATATACTGCGAATACAGAGACGGTGGATGACCAGCAGTACTCGAAGTATACTGACGCGCAAACAGACAGCGTCGAATCATTTTACTTGTAGTACATATTATATCCGCGAAAAATAAACATTTTTGCCGCCGACAGAAAAGCTCACAATTTTTTAACCCGCGAATACTAAAATCGCAAATTCGTAAACCGTGACTGAGGAGCTATTATATATTATAATTTTACTTGTTTAAAATATTGAATTTGGCAGGATAAATGCATCAAAGTTTATTTTTTAACGTAGAACACTGCCAATGATGACACTCAAGCATAATTCTCTAAGTAATAATTTAACTATTTATTTAATTATAACAAGTCGTCTTATAATATAACCAGATTTTTTACAGAAAAAAAAATATGTAATGGCTAGTCAGATCTCGAATATTCATACATTTTTTCGAATTGAAGTCTAAAAATACTCACATCAAAAATTCACGTTTCATTTTTTTTCAAATGTAAGTCTTATAATTTTCGGAAACGTTTTTTTAATTTTAAGAAAATATTTATTGCATTAAATAGCTATTAAATATCGCTCATTTAAAAAAAATGTCTAAAAGCAAAATTAATGGCTTCAATTTTTATTTGATTGCTAACAAAAATTCGAATTTTCGAAATTGTTGTGATACTAAATTTTGCTCAAAATGCTCTCAATTTTAACTATAATATGTATGTGTGACTGCCCGTAGTATTCAAATATTTATAACTTCGATCACTTATGAACTAGATACACAATCAGCGACAAAAAATGACCTCACGAAAAGCACGCCGAATTCGAGATTTGGGTGTTCTTTTAGGTTAGTAGTGTTTGAACGATCGGAGCGTAAAAACATGCCTCAGTGCTCCTTTAAAAATTGCAAAAATCATACATCTACGACGCTAAAAAAGGATGGAATGTCATATTTATATAAGTATACATATTATGAGTATGTAATTGCTATCACTTTACTATAAATACTGATATTTCCATCATAAATAATTGATTTTTATGTTTTCGAAATTATCGGGAGAATGTATACTACTCGTACAAGTCCTTGGTGATTTGTTTTGTAAATTCGACTTTAATTCGTCTTCACAAGGTTGAGTTTGTTTTGCTTTTGTACGCTTTTTTATAAAAAACACTCTTAATGAGTCTTAAAGGTCATAAAGTTGATTTTGAATTAATATTACATTCTTTCAAATAGATTTTTCTAAGGACATTTGACGCCACTTTTAACTTCATTTTTTGTATGGGATTGTGTATCTAGTTCCTAATGATCAAAGATTTATAACAATTAATATTTTCTGTGAAATTTTAGTCTGAAAAAATAAATCTTATACTAATAAAAGTCAAAAAGTGAGCCATGAATTCATTCCATTAATATTTAATTTTCTTTTAAATTTAATGCAATGTTAAGGGTGTTTTTTAAAGCCCAATAATGATACCTTAATGAATATAAAAGTGACATATTATTTATCTTCTTCAATTCTATATTTCTATTCTTTATTAACTTAACTATTTTTATATATAACTTGTCAATTTCCAACTTTATTGATATTAATTAAATTAAGTTATAAATTATAAACTCGATTGTACATTTATCAAGTTACTTACCATATGGTGTACTTGTGACTTTGCACGAAAAATAAAAATATGAGGCATTTTTTAATTTACAATTGATTGATTTATAATTGTTGGCTATAAACAACGGTTATTACTTAGCAACGTCAGGTCTTTGTATGTTTCTTCTACTACCTTCAAAATTGTTTTTTAATTAGAAGAAACAATTAGATAATTTGACACTGTCGGTTTGACAATTTTTTTGCGCGGAAATATGGAATGTATAATGTATAAATAATATATCCCCAATATTTGAAGATATAAGATGTATATACTCAATTTAAACCAAATAACATGAGTCAATCTGGTTTAATTTAGAATAAGTTGTATATAAATAATATATTTTAATTCTAATGTATAAGTCAATAATAGCTGGTAATCCTTGTTACGGTTTTTTAAGGTGCTGTCGGAGCTTAAGAGTAGGGGTGTGTAGCGAGTAGCATCTAAATCGAATCGATAATTCGATTCGAATTATTCGAAATTCGACGAAAATTTCGAATAATCTGAAAAATTTCGAACAGTTCGAGGAGTTCGCGAATCATTGAAATATCATTTTCTATTGTTTCCAATTTAATTACCATTGTATCCGGTATCACAGTCTCGAACGCATTTGATAGTTACTTTCGTATATGAGTATCGTATAAATACTCTAAATTGAAAGTATACCCGATAATTTGCTAATGATCAAATAATTCGCGACTAATTCTAAAAAAAAAAAACGATATATCGATTCGAATTCGATTTTTCGATTTTTTTCGAATTATTCGAAATTTTTAAAATTATTCGATTTTCTATTCCCACACTCTAGCCAAATGGTATTTCAATTGAATATCTAAAGGGGGCTTGAAACAACGCTTAAAGCAAATTCACTTTGTAATCCAAGTGTCAGCGTTTTGTGTTTAAAACATGTATGTCCAATCATATAACCTGAGAGCCACGAAATATTTTTACGAAAAAACAAATGTATTCGACAGAAAGCCATTAAACTTATGATGTATAAGTTGACGTAACATTTGTAAAATTTGGTTGATCATATAATCGCGACTAATTCTAGAAAAGAATCGTTTTTTTTTATCGAAATTTTTAGAATTATATGATTTTTTCGACCTATTCCCACACTGCTGCTCAAGGGGTATTTTAATTAATTATCTAAAGGGGGCTTGAAACAACGCTTAAAGCAAATTCACTTTGTATTCCAAGTGTCAGCGTTTAGTGTTTAAAACATGTATGTCCAAACATATAACCTGAAGGCCACTATTTTTTTTTTTACGAAAAAACAAATGTATACGATATAAAGCCATTAAACTTATAGTGTATAAGTTGACGGAAAATTTAGTAAAATTTGGTCGATCAAATTAGCGATTAATTCTAAAAAAACGTTTTTTTTAGAATTATTTCAATTTTTTGAATTATTCGATTTTTCAAAGTATTCCAACACTCAGGCAAATAAAAATGTTGGAAGAAATTTAATTTTGGCATAAGTAGCCCTTTGTACTATGTATTTTAAATATGTTTACCTATTATGTCACTGTGTACAAAAAATTATAAATATAATAAATCTCTAGCCTCAAGTGTGTTTTATAGCCCTTACTTACGGCCTCTTTCGCACTGTCTACTTCGGGTGCGTTCCATTAGACGTTCACAAAGCGCACGCTCACGACCGCAGTTTTTCCCGTTCCATTACCTTGTGAGCTTTACTGACGTATTCTCTAGTGGAACGATCCCTTCGACCCACCTTGTTAGATGGGTCGTCGTGAGCGTCGCGTGGGCGTAAGTCATGACGTCATGAGTGACGTATTCGCCGCGACTACAACGACCGCGGTCGTCTTGTGGAACGACGTTTTGGGCGTTTGGGGCTTTGTGTTTTAAGTGTTTGGGGCTTTTGAGCGTCATCTGGCACGCGCCTTTGACATATTTGGAGTTAAAAAACAACAAATAAGTTTAGTAGAAGTATTGTGAGAGAGGTCTAAAGAATAAAAATATATAACCGAATATATATAATTGGCATATAGGGATTGAGTGCAAATATTTTTGAAACAGTTGCAGCATTTGTAACGTCTTGTATATAATATGAACTCAAAATACAGCTATATAGAAGATAACTTAGTATTTTAGTTTGGAAAAATAAATAGTAAATATTCAAATATCCATTTTATTTTCAATAACAATAATAGCATTTTCAATATATTTAATAATATTACAATATTCTTTGCCAATTGCATTTCTCTATTACCATAAATAGATTAAAATAAGTATTAGGAATACTCTTTACTGAATTTTTTACTTACATTCTATTAGGAATTGTTATTTTGTAATATTTTGAACGATGGTTCGGCCTCAACATTGTATTTCTAAAAACTTGTAACTATTTAATTTAAAAAAAAAATGCATTTATAGAGCAAATTTATCGTAAAAAGGAATAAAATTTGGTTTATAAAAAGCTTGCTTGTGTAACTGATATAAATAGGTACTACTGATATCGTGTAAATGAAAAAATTAAGTAATTTCGGCCGGCAATTGCCACTAGCGGTCACCCATCCGATTGGAATCGGATCCGATTGGAATCGGATCCAATCGGATGGGTGACCGCATTATATACCGCAAATTAAAAGAATGTAACTTATGACCACTTATTTGCATAACACAAAGACATGTGAATCATTTTTTTTTATTATGACGAATTTTAACACTACCGTCATAAATTTTAGAAGTAAAATTTAAAAGAAAATCTTTGTAAAATTCTTTGCCATATTTTACTGTTAACAAATTTGCTCTGTAAACGCACCTTTAAATCTGTATTGTAAAATAAAAATATCTCGAAATAAGTATGTATCAATAATATTAAGATTCGTCTATTCGTTTAAAATTAAGATTTCGTGTAACTATTGTAAAATATTTATATTTAGCACAATTACATTGTGTAATTTGTAAATCAAATGTTGTATTCTTATATTTATGTAATGTCGTTCACAGACCATATATCAAGTATACATTTTTAGTACATTTTTAAAGCGGTTTCACTCGCGTTTAAAAAAATGTAACAAAACGAAAAAAACTATTCACTTTTTATTTAATTTTTTTATCTGACTGAAGTAGCTAACGAGCATGCAGTCTGGATTGTAAGTGGTCACTGCCGCTCATGGACATCTGTAATCAACAGAACATGGGTTCCATCTGAAGTCAATCACAGATGCGTTGCTCACGAGGACTATGATGGTCGCCTCATGTGAAAGTGTACCGGCAACCACACGCGTCCATCGAAACGCGAGAAATAGGTGTGGCGGTGGTATTTCCCCGGACGAACTACATTGGTTCTACCATCTTTCCAATATATTAATATAATAATAAATGGATTTTATTGAAATTTCAATGCCTAAGGTTATATTAAATTCGGTTTCATACTATTAGAAACATTGACAAACAAATTTTTAGAAATGATGTCATGTCATGATGACATATTGTCATTCGTTCTTAGATCTCAGACGAATCTTTTCAAATATATGCGATATACAGACAAGTAATTTCATTGGTATTATACGCTTTGATTCTATTTTCATGAAGATTATATTTTTAAACAGTATAAAGTTTCTTAATTATAATACTATAAATAATTGGATCAACCTGAAAGCAATTGACAACTTCTTAGTTGTTGAAAAGAATTTAAGAAAAAATCATGTAATAAAATAAATAGATATACAGAAATAAATGTATGCTTGGAAAATGATTTGTAATGTACTTTTAATGTACTTTAAAAAAATGGATATAAATAAGAAAAAGACAAACCCGCTGAGTTTCTTGCCAGATCTTCTCAATTGAGGTATTCCGATCCGGTGGTAGTGTAAGAAAAAAATGTAACTGAAAATTTGTAAGTGCCCCCGTAGGCCTATACAAAATAAAGATATTTCATTTCATTTCAATGAATAATAATGTGATATTTTTAATGTATTGTGTGTATATGGGACATGCTTTCCGAAATAAATAATAATTCTCATTACTATATTAATAAATTCTTCTTAATGTGTATCTCTTCATTTATACGGTTTTTAGGTTTTAAAATCCTAGGCCATTTCTGCTAGATATGTGTTCTGTGGTCGTACAACCAAGTGTTCATTCGTAGTGAATGATGTTAAGCAATAATGCAACAATTGTGACAATTAATTTAATAAAGATTTAAATTCAATTTTAATTCAAAATTAATTCAATTACATTTTTAAAATTAAAATTGAGATTGAATTTCTTAATATTGCATTTATTTTAAGTTTTTTTTCCAACAAATATAAATGATATGAAATTCATAAATATATTTAAAAAATGGAACAGTAGGCAATTTATAATTTATAAACGCAATGCATTCTATTTATAATTTAATTAAAGTAGGTATATACTTATATATTTTTTAAATTTTTAATATGTCGCTTTAAAATTTTCTAAAGGTAATTGTAATAAATGTTGCATTATTGTAATAAAATGCTCAGTGTGAATATGTAGTTTGTAAAAATTTTGCCAATAAAATTGTAACCAACTTTATTCTGTTCATTTGTCATAAAACACCAATACTTGCTGGAGCTGAGACAGCATAATGGTTGGTTTTACCTCTCAATCGAAGGTCCGAGGTTCAAATCCCAGGCATGCAAAGTATATTTATCCTAAAATTATATCCATACTATTTGACGAGGCGAAGTTTCGCCTAAAAGTGAAAATCTAAAATTATCAGTGTTACTTCACTATATTATGCATGTACTATACATAACCTAAACCTTCCTCTGGAATTACTTAATTTATTAAAAAAAACTGCCATGAAACCCGTAGCGTAGTTTTAAAGATCTAAGCATACATAGGGACAGGACAGCTCGAAGCGACTTTGTTTTATATAATGTATGTTATATAATGTAGTGATTAATGAATAAAGTTAACTACATGCCCTGCGTGTGCTTGTCTCAATGCAGTGCCAGCAACACTAGGCGCGCTCATAGTACCTTGTACATATAAGTCGGCATCAGAGAACCATTTACAAAAATCAGTGGAATTGATCGTGTCAATTGTTGTGAAAACACCACAATGCTATCTGTTTTACCAACTTTACTCGAATATTGAATATAGGTAGGTATCTGTCAAAAAAAAATCTTCAATTAATTGTGGATCACAATGCCAACTATTTCTATTTTTTAATATTATTTATAGCAAGATTTTTTGTGGTCTGTGATTCTGATAGTATCTATAACATATTTTGAACACAATTGTCCGTGCCTGTGACGGATGTTACTCAACAAAAAAAATAAAAATGTGTGCGTGTACTAGCGTACACTCGTAAGTGAAACTTCTTTATGACGTTATTTTTCAAAAAATAATTACCTATATGCAACTTTACAGAAATTGGTTAAATAAAGTTAAATTAGATAAAGTTTAATAAAAGGCTTTTATTAAACTTTATCTATTAATCTAATCTATAATAATCTATCTAATATCACGCGTGGTAGGGATAAGAAAAAGATGGCGCGTAACGGAAAAAAAAGATGGCGCGTAACAGAAAAAGATGGCGCGTAACGAAAAAATGTTACACTACATATTTTCCAACCCCGAAAAGAAGTTTCACTTCAAAAACAATTGCATGCCAATGCATCAGAACTCTCCCTATTTCTCATTACTCTTGCATCAAGTCGCATCACTTCTTCCCTTTCCCCTTAGGCTTATGGTCCGGTTCGGGCTCCGGGATGGGCTCGGGCTCCGGCGGCGGCCAGTACCGGTCGAAGAACGAGTCCTCCACCGCAGCACTGAGAGGCAGCACGTGGCTGCGACGGTTCCACTCCTCTCTGTCCTTCTCTTCTTGTTCTTCTGCCTCGCGCTCTTGTTTTGCGCGAAGCTGGAAGATATAAGATTGGTTGATTATTTGGTGGTGAGAATGGTAAACGATTTTGGAGTAGGTACGTCTAACTTAGAAACAGTCATAGGTTTCAAGGTGGTAGAACCAGTGTAGTTCGACCGGGGAAGCACCACCGCCACACCTATTTCTAGCGTGATGCATTTCTTGTGTTTCGATGAAAGGGTGTGGTTGCCTGACACTTTTATATAAAGCGACAATCTTAGTCCTCGTGAATAGCAACGCATCTGTGATTGACTCCAGATAGAACTTATGTTCAAAATGGAGTTTCTTACAAATGGCCATGGGTAGCAGTGACGACTTACTATCAGCTAGACTGTACAATCGTTCGCTACTTTAACCTGATAAAAAAAAACCCTAGATGGTAGCTTCATATTCAATTCACTGGAGCTAACTTTGATTACAATGTAAAAAAAACATCATTAAAAAATAATTAAATAATAATAATACCTACAGCATAACAAAAAAGACAAACCCGCTGAGTTTCTTGCCAGATCTTCTCAGTTGAGGTCGTGTTCCGATCTGATGGTAGTGTAATGTGTAGTGTAGTAGGCCTATACAAAATAAAGACATTTCATTTCATATACCTACGGCCTTCTTTCACAGAAAACCTTTCCATTGACACGCAAGAACTGCTTTACTTTATGAATATCGGTATGTCGGTGCTTCCCCGATCGAATCACACTCGTTCCTATCATTTTTCATGTAATACAATTACTAAATAACAAATCACCTCCAACAAAGCGAGATATTCTTCTGTATCGACCTCCTTCTTCCTTCCCTTCTGCGGCGGCTTCGCTTCCTTCTTGGCCGGCTTCTCCTTCTTCGGTTTCAAGGGTGCGTACATGCGTTTTGGATTCTGGATGTAGTAGGGCGCGTCTATCAGCACGTATTCTGGCGCGAAGGTGAACACTGACCGGACTAAGTTGTATTGATAATCTGAACTGAACCTACAAATAAAATTCACCATCACTATAAAACAAAGTAGTAGTATAAAACAAGCTGTCTGTCCCTATGTATGCTTCGATCTTTAAAACTACGTTACGGATTTTAATGCAGTTTTCTTAATAGATAGAGTGATTAAAGAGGAAGGTTTTTGTGTCTATAATACGTGTATAATATAGTGGATATACCTTGATAATTTTAGATTTTGGATTTTAGGCGGAATGAAGTACGCCGGGTCAAGTATTTATTTATATATTAGAGGAGGCACATGTTCAGTACATCTGATAAAGGCCACTCTCGCAAGTGGACATCTACAGCAGCAGCATAAGCAGTAATCAGTACTCTTAGTACGACTTTACAATTAGAATTTAGAATCCTGAGAAAATAATCTCAGGATTTTCTCTTGTACCGTGGACACAAAAAGACAATTAGGTAGGTACATAATTACATATACACCCTGAGCCAGAATAGAAGTCTAAATTCTATCGGGCCGGTAATTGAACCCGGAACCAACTGCGTGTCAGATCAGTAAAGTGACTGCTCATTCACGACGATCATTAATGGGATACATAGGTAAGGCGCCGCTGCCTTCGTCCACCACAACGGACCCTACCACTTTACAACTACAACACACTTACAAATCAAAAATATAATGTATGATCTTGGTCAGGTCTCTCAATGAGCACTCATACGCCGCTCCCTCGAAGGTCACCAGATGCTTGGACAGCGCGGATGATGCTTGAGTACGATCTTCCACCTCGTCTAGAGCCTTGTAATTGACTCCAATGTCACCTGGGGTTGGGAGATGCTCCTCATCTGCGATGAACTTAGCTGCTGATAGCATATTGTCCTGGAAGTCAAGAAAATTGATGAAAAAGACTTCAGAATAACTGCGTGTCTTGCTTTAAACAAAGTGTTGCTTAAAGTGGAACAAAAAAATACCCTTCAGGTGCTTGGTGGATTCTATAGGCCCTTTCCCTAATAATACCAAGACGTCCGTAATTTTCAAGGGGATGGTTATTTTTCCAAAACGTTTTTAAGCCTCTAAAAACCTATAAGACGGTATCCTCTATACCGAAAAACTTCCTGATTGCCATCGATAACTTTGAAATGCTACACTAACCTGGATACATCCAGGCGAGAATCTTTGATCTGTAATACTAAAGGTCGATACCACATGGTACTATTGTCACCTGAAATCTTTTCAACATTCGTTGTCGATCCGCCGCGTCGAAGTTTTGCATCTCTTTCATCCATTCGCAGAACCAAAGAATGAGAACTGCCTGAGATGCTGGAAAAATATAAAACAACGTTAAAATAAAACACCAGGAATAGTTTAAGGATACGTAAGAATGATTTAACATATCTATTACCATAAAACGTAAGCGTGGTTAAAGATCAAAACTACATCACCTTTTTTTTTGTTTTCGATGGGGAAACTTTCAAAAAGTACCCGACGTCGTGGGAGCGACGTGGGTTATGTGGGATTCTTACCACACTAAAACCCCCCCGGTGGCCGACCTCGACGCTGCGAAGAGGACTCCGGGAACTCCGATTGACCCCCGCCGGTGTCCTCAGCGTGTGCCCCATCGGGCTCTTCCCTGGTGGGCGTGAACTGCTCACCGCACCTTCTGGTTTTTACGGCAGCATGAAACCACAACACCACATGGTCCTGACACCAGCTAAATGCTAAGAACTAAACGTGCTTACGTCTGTCCATGCCATCCTCTTGAGCCCTCCTCAGCAAATTGGCCAATGTATCTAGAAACCAGTACTCCGCCAAACTCCGTTTGTACTCCTTGCAACCAGTCAATTCTGCTAGAATATCGATGTACCTCTGCTGGGCCGTGTACGCTATTTTTGGGATTAATAATGGGTCGATTTCTTTCTTGAATTCTTCTGGCAGGACGTGGATTCTGGTGAGAGAATATGTTTCGAAGGTAGAACTCTTAGTGGATTGAAAGCAAACCGCTACAAATTCGATCTATTATCAAGAACGCCTATTATCTATTATTATTATTGAATTTTATATGAGGCGACCATCATAGTCCTCGGGAGTAGCAGCGCATCTGTGATTGACTTCAGATAGAACAGATGTCCATAAGCGCCGATGACTACTTACCATCAGGTGGACTGCACGTTCGTTTGCTACTTCAGTCAGATAAAAAAAAACTAAAAAAATGCTAGGCGTTGGTCGGTACAGGTGAAACGCTTTGTTCATACTAGTTCTTGGGGATTGAAAAATATCTATCAATCTCAGGTAAATCTTCAATTTTACGCATATTATCTACTCGTATACCTATGCTATTTCTATCTTCTCATATTATCTACTACCTACCTACTATCTACTTCAACCTTATGCATATAATCTACTCGTATATGCTATTCGTGGTCGTCGTGGTCGTCGCGGTCACCATACCGGTCTGACATGCAATGTGGTAAGGGTTTAATTCCCGCCCAGACAAAAAATAAATAATGAATTTAGATTCCCCATCTGGGTCTGGGTATATTTTCATGTCACCCACGACCGAGGATTTGAGTGTAGAAAGCGTAATCTGGGTTTAATCCCAGACTGCATTATCGTTTCTAGCTTTAATATTCTAACCTAATCTAACCTCAACCATTACGTCTTACCTATTGTAAGCCTCTATGTCCCTTAAGGATTCTGGTAACATCTTCCGCAGTGACGGTGTTGGGAAGACTTCTGGTTGTTCCTCCATCAACTCTTCTGCCATTTCCTCTATCAGTTCCTCTTCATGTAGAGCTTCTGACGCTTGTTTCTGCTCTTCTTCTTCGCAAGGAACTAAAACAATGAATAACATACATAATAATACTGTCCCACTGCTGGGGATAGATCACAGAACGATAATGATTAGATCAGTGTAGCAGATTTTACACATGTGCCAGATAAGTATTAAAATGTGTCAAGGTATATGACCTATACACTTAATTGGTTTTAATCAAACAAATCACAATATGTACCTATACACGACTCTGATTTTTTACTGTTAGATTTATTACTGTTTAGAACGCGGCAAAATCGGACGTAGTTTGGCTAGACGTGCGTTCACCATGGTGCCTATCCACAGAATGTGCCCGGTGACAGCACGTTTGCTATATTGACGTGGATTGACATTAACTGTCAGCTGTCAACATCCACAAAACTCCAACAACAGCCGAATACGCCCAAATCGATTAAGATTTGACGTTACGTTCCCCGATCTCCGACATATTAATCGGCCGGTAGCCACAAACATCCACCGAAATAAACAAACACACACACGCTTTTTACGCTAATAGCCCCACACTAGGATTTTCTCTTGTGTAGTGGGTACCATGTACACACACGAGAATACACACGAATACACAAACACCCAGACGTAAAACATAAATCTAAACTCATCATTCAGATACCTGTCTGGACGGGAATCGAACCCGGAACCCATTGCGCGTTAGACCGGTATGGTTACAAACAGCATCACGATAAAAATAAATGTGTCTGTAGTACTTCCCCGGCCGAACCGTGCATAGGGTCTTCCTCTGCTTTAAATCAGCCATCAGCAACCTTTTTGGTAACACGGACCAGCTACATGAAGACAGTCGACAATATTACAGGGATAAAGAACAGGCATCAAGAACATTATACGTTCAGATTGAGGGAAAAAGAACAGGCAATTGTCTGGAATAGGTTCTAAGGAGGTCCGTTAGCCGTTAGTGCAAGTTCTGGCCTCAATATAGCGAGTTGTGGGGGTCGCGACATCGCAGTCCTCGGAAGGCAGCAACGCATTTGTGATTGACTTCAGACTAAACACTTGTTCTATATGAAGTTGCTTACAAATATTCATGAGCGACGGTGACCATTTACCATCAAGTGGGCTTTTTTTTTCGAGGAGGAAACCTTCAAAAGGTACCCGACGCCGTGGGAGCGACGCAGGGTTATGTGGGATTTTTACCGCACTAAAACCCCCATGGTGGCCGTCCTCGGTGCCATGAAGAGGACTCCGGGACCTCCAAAGGACTGCAGCCGGAATCCTCTGAGCACGTTGCCCCATCGGGCTCCTCTCAGATGGGCGGCTGGGCCCATCGCTCCGTCTAGTCTTTACGGCGACATGCGACCACACATGCCGCCGTCTGTCTCGGGATCGCCTGGCTGGACGGTTCAAGCTCTCACCCTAGCCGCCCGCAACCCCGGAAGCCCCTTTTAGTCGCCTCTTACGACAGGCAGGGGATACTGTAGCCCTATTCTGGTCCCGGAACTACAGCTACAAATACAGAAACACCGAGAACAAAAAAAGGTACGTACATGTACATTACTATAATATTAAACATCTGCTACATTACACTAGTGTTTCCATAAAATATTATCTTAAGTTTACCATGAGGTTCACTATCCCCCGAAGTGGAGGAAGACTCCAAGGACTCAGGAGCTGACCTGATGCACTCCAGGCCAGACTCCGAGAGCAACTTGTTAAGCATCTCTACGTGAGCATCTTCTATCCTTCTGGAAGTCATCTTATTAACATTTATTAACAGTTACAGTGATAATTAAAAAGGACTCCGTAGTTTGACTTGACAGAAATGAATGTCAAATCATATGACATTATTTTTGCGATTTGTTCTAAAAATCCACTTAGCGGTTTCACTAAATAGTATAAAACAAAGTCGCTTCCCGCTGTTTGTCCCTATGTACGCTTAGATCTTTAACACTGCGTTACAGATTTTAATGCAGTTTTTGAATAAATAGAGTGATTCAAGAGGAAGATTTTTATGTGTAATACATACATAATATAGTGGAGAAACACTGATAATTTAAGATTTTGGATTTTTAGGCGGACAGAGTTCGCCGGGTCACCTAGTCAATAAATCCTTATTAACTCAGTTCAGTTTTGTTTTTGTAAATGTTTTTTTATAATTTTCAGGCATTTTTGGAAAACCGCAACAACATTCCGAAATACAAAAAATAACATCTATTCATATTAAAATTATGGCGTATTTTCAAAAATTAGTTTCCGACGAGGTTGGCCATAATTTCACATTAATTAATAACACTTATTCTTTTACATCGATCACTGGTTTCGAAAACCCAATATTATAATTGACTCTCCAACTTGAACGCAAAATAACTTTAAAATTCAATGAAACAACCCTTCACAAAACTACTGTCTAAATGTGACAATCCTTTTGATTTTTATTCATTTATTCGCTTATAAGGGTGGTATCCACCCCATAAAATTTAACACCCAGACGAAACTATCTTATTCAAATACCTAACTAAAGTTGAATAATATTCACGTAACACTCCAAACGAGGACTTTTGAATAGAAAGCAGTTTTAAAAACATTGTCACCTGTATTTCTGTTATATTAAAGGCCTCTGAAGTTTTGTCTGTCTGTCTTAATCAAATAGGGTATGTTAGGGAATTCATTAGATTCGTTTAAAGCTACAATTAGGGGGGCACTAATTGGAGCACCGAAATAGGGGCTGAAGCCCCGAAATAAAGCGCTTTGTGCCGAAATAATAGAGCTTTTGAGGTAAAGAAGGGAGCGGAAATATAACTAGGTCCATATGTAAAGAGATAAAATAATAAAAATTAAGAAATACTAAATGAAAAATAATAAAAAATAAAAATAATAAAAAATATGAAATGAAATTACATTATGAAATTTTATTTAAACTCGAATTCGAATACTAGACACATCTAACGTTATAGTTAGGAAATTCATTGAAGTTATTGAATTTAAAATAATAATAAAATAGAGGATAAATAATGAAATATCTTATATCACTACATAGTATAAAACAAATCGCTTCTCGCTGTCTGTCCCTATGTATGCTTAGATCTTTAAAACTACGCAAAGGATTCAATGCAATTTTTGAAGTGAAACTTCTTTATCGGGGTTGGAAAAAAAATAGTGTAACATTTTTACGTTACGTTACGTTACGCGCCATCTTTTTCTTATCCCTACCACGCGTGATATTAGATAGATTATTATAGATTAGATTATTAGATAAAGTTTAATAAAAGCCTTTTATTAAACTTTATCTAATTTAACTTTATTTAACCAATTTCTGTAAAGTTGCATATAGTAAATTATTTTATGAAAAATAACGTCATAAAGAAGTTTCACTTCTTACGAGTGTACGCTAGTACACGCACACATTTTTTTTAAAATAGGTAGAGTGATCCAAGAGGAAGGTTTTTGTAATACATGTGTAATATAGTGTGAAAATATTGATAATTGAAATTTGAAATTCACCGGGTCAACTAGTTTTTATGTAATAAAAAAAAATCCGATGTGGTTCACTTTTTTTATGAGGGCACAACTCATTATTGTCCCACTGCTGGGCACGGGTCTTCTCTCAGAATGAGAGAGTTTTAGGCCGTCCACCACGCCGGCCAAGTGCGAATTGGTGGACTTCACACACCTCCGAGTTTTTTTTTTTTAAATAACTCTCCAAGTGCGAATTGGTTGATATTTAATGAAAATATAATGAAATATTTGTACACGAGTATCGATAAAAGAATAAAAATAATACTATTATTAGGTACCTACTTTTTTAAAATTTCAAATCCTCGTATTTCTAGTATCATTTTGTTCTTAAAAAAATCGAAACCTCGTAAGCTTATAACTTAGACCCCAAGCCTCATTTAGCTGATCTACCTGGTAGCTCCAATCAATTATAGTTTCGCTACAAACTAGTTGTAGCCCCCGGCGCTACCCTCTCAACTACCCTATGTTAGTTACTGTGTAAGGTTTCACAGTTTTAAATTAAGTTTTAATTGGATAGGATATTTTCATTGTTATTATTATAATCTGTGTTTATGAAATTTTAATTGGATGTGTTTTTGTTACGTATTTATTGTTGATGAATTATTGTTGTATATATATATTGAGTATATAAGGCACTTCCTAAAACGTAAGGGAAATAGACATTGTATTTTAATATTGTTATTTCACTGTATGTTTTTTTTCTTTTTTTGGGTACAATAAAATATATTATTATTATTTTTTTGTATTTTTTTTTTTGAAAAATATTTAAAGTAGCAAGTCCGGAGTCCATCCACCGTAGTAAGTCACTGTAACTTATGGACGGACGTCTGCAATTAATCTCTAATCAAATTAAATCTGGTGTCAAGTACCTACACATTTAGAGTAGTGATACCCTAAAGATTAAAACTCGCCCTTTCAATTAGGAGGTCCAAGGCTCAAATCCCAGGCACCTCTGATTTTTGTATTATGCGTATTAGTAATTAATTATTTATAACTGGCTTACGGTAAAGGAAAATATCGCATTTGACGACCCGCGTGGCGCAGCGGTTACCATACCGGTCTGACACGCAGTGGGTCCCGGGTTCGATTCCCGACCAGACAGGTATCTGAATGATGAGTTTAGATTCTTGTTCTGGGTCTGGGTGTTTGTGTATTCGTCTTTGTGTGTGTCCATGGCACCCACGACACAGGAGAAAATCCTACTGTGGGGCTATGAGTGTAGAAAGTGTTTAGTGTTTATTTATCGCAAGGAAACTTGCAGGCCTGAACGTTCTTTGAAAGTTATCGAAAAAGGGTGAAGTACCAATCCCATTATCCATCCATCCCTTTGAGGTCCATTCTCAGTCCTGACTTCTTGACCCCGAGAACTCTTCTAATAGTGTTGATATAATTTATTATTATTTATTTATTATTATTATTTCGTTATAAATTACACCTTACGTCTAACATTACAGGATCGTACCTAATTTGTTAGCGTAGTTTAATATATGTCGTCGTCAACCCATTATTGTCCCACTGCTGGGCACGGGTCTTCTCTCGGAATGAGAGAGTTATAGGCCATAGCCCACCGCGCTGGCCAAGTGCGAATTGGTGGACGTAGTTATGTATATGTATACACAATAAATTAAATTGAATACATTATCAATATAAATTTAAAATTTCCACGCCTGGCGGGCTTAGGTGACTGCAGTGATGAGAGTCAGGAATAAGCTGCAGCCCACCACAGGATTGTAGAACTCAATGTGTGAACTTGAAGCTCAAGGTGGTAGAACCAGTGTAGTTCGACCGGGGAAGTACCACCGCCACACCTATTTCTGGCGTGAAGCATTTCTTGCATTTCGATAGAAGGGTGTGGTTGCCGGCACACTTTTACATGAGGCGACCATCATAGTCATCGGGAGTAGCAACGCATCTGTGGTTGACTTCATATGGAACCCATGTTCTATATGAAGGTGATTACAGATGTCCATGGGCGGCAGTGACCACTTACCATCAGGTGGACAGCATGCACGTTCGCTACTTCAGTCAAAAAAAAAATTGGCCCTCTATTGCCTTCTACAAAATCTACGACAAGGGGAGTGGTGTTATTGAAAACCGATACAAAAAACTTAAATACTACGCATTTTATCATCGCTGACGTACAAAATTATTGTATGATTATGTACGATTATTATTACGTTTTTTCTGAAGTCAAATACAAAAAAAATCATCATCTTCCTATTAAATTACAAAATATTCAACACAAATGTCATACGAAACTTCTCTCGTCAACGTATTGTCCCACTGCTGGGCACGGGTGTTCGCTCAGAATGAAAGTTAGGCCATACTCCACCGCGCTGGCCAAGTGCGAATTGGTGAACTTCACACCTTCGAACCTGGACTTATACCAGTCCGACCCTTACACTACTTGTCTCTTAACACGACTCAACCAACCTTAAAACAACCTACCTAATAACATTGAACACCCATTTTGAAATAATCAATTTTCAAGGTGGTAGAACCATTGTAGTTCGACCGGGGAAGTACTACCGCCACACCTATTTCTGGCGTGAAGCACTTCTTGCGTTTCGATAGAAGGGTGTGGTTGCCGGCACACTTTCACATGAGGCGACCATCATAGTTCTCGGGAGTAGCAACGCATCTGTGTTTGACTTCAGATGGAAGCCATGTTCTGTATGTAGTTGATTACAGATGTCGCAGGGCGGCAGTGACTACTTACCATCAGGTGGACTGCATGCTCGTTTGCTACTTCAGTCAGATAAAAAAGGCATGGTCACTGGCGCTTTTAAAATATGTAAGCTCTGAATGGAACAGGGGTTCCATATAAAGTCTATAACAGATAATGTAAACCGGCTACCAGTCCCTGACACTATAAGACAAACACTGTTTCTCGCTAGAAATTAGTGCAACAGTGTACCTTCTCGGTCGAATTAGGAATGTAGTAGGTACATTGTAATTTGTGAAAATACCTTGCCTGGAACTCGAACCTGGACTTATATCAGTCCGACTCTTATACTACTTGGCTCTTAACACTACCCAACCAACCTTAAAACTACCCACCTAATAAAATTGATCACCCACAAATCAATTTTGAAAATAATCTTCATTCTCTTTAAATAAATATCGCTGTACAAGGTAAGTCCTTGTCATTTCTAAAATTCCTCACCTGGGACTCGAACCTGGATTTATACCAATCCGAATCTAAATTGACTTTCGCACTACACAACCGAAATAACTACCTAATCAAATTAAACACGCATAAATAGAAACAGAAGAACCTACCCAGGCGAACTACTAGCTCTATTTTGAAAAAAAAAAAAAAATTGGATTTTTCTTATACTTGGACCTAACTATAAGGCAGACGGCCCACCTGATGGAAAGCAGTCACCGTCGCCTATAGAGATTTGCCTATGCCAACATGATTCCATAGCAGTTGAGATACCTTTTTTTTTTGTTTTCGAGGGGCAAACCTTCAAAAGGTACCCGACGCCGTGGGAGCAACGCAGGGTTATGTGGGATTTTTACCGCACTAAAACCCCTCCGGTGGCTGTCCTCGGCGCTGAAAAGAAGGACTCCGGGATCTCGAAACGACTTCAACCGGAATCCTCCGAGCGCGTTGCCCCATCGGGCTCCTCCCAGATGGGCGGCTGGGCCCACCGCTCCTTCTAGTCTTTACGACGGTATGCGACCACACATACCGCCGTCCTTCCCGGGATTGCCTGACCGAACGGTTCGAGCTCCCACTCTAGCCGTCTGCAACCCCGGAAGCCCCTTTTAGTCGCCTCTTACGACAGGCAGGGGATACCGTAGCCCTATTCTGACCCCGAGGCTACAGGGACGAGCAGTTGATACCTACCACATACAAATTAAACACAAACGCCCAAAAACACGCTTTCTACACTCACAGCCCCACACTATGATTTTCTCCTGTGTCGTGGGTACCATGGACACACACAAGACGAATACACAAACAGCCAGACCCAGAACACGAATCTAAAATCATCATTCAGATACCTGTCTGGCCGGGAATCGAACCCGGGACCCATTGCGCTTCAGACCGGTATGGTAACCGCTCCGCTTCACGGGTCGTCAAATTGGCTTTAACATTACCATAAAAAAAATTAAACATTATATACAAATCAATTTTAAAATAATCTTCTCTTTAAATAAATATCGTACGTACCTATACTTATGTGTGTGTGCACGCACACGGGAAGGCGTGCGTGGCAAAAATGCAACTCTACGACTTGGTTAAATATCGGACGCGTGCGACAGGCGTGGAGTCGGGGTTACATGTAAATATATTTTTTTATTTTTTATAATTATTCCTGTACCGAATGAAGTTTATATTCTTAAAAGTTATTTATTTACTTTGAAACAAATCTATTTACACTATATACAAAACAAAATATTAAAGATAATAACACATTTTTTTTAAAGAAAAAAAAATATAAATAAAACAAAGAGTCCATATCACTGCCTCTTGGGAGAGTCCCAAGAATGCTGGCGGCGTTACCTCTTTGTATGGCCAAACTGATTCTTTGGCCAAAATACGCACCAGCCCTTGGGTCTCCTGAAGCGTCAACCAGTCGCGACGATAGTTCTTTGCAAAACTTTTTTTTTTTTATTTTATTTTTTTTTTTTTTTTTTTATTGTATTTAACTATCTATTTTCTTTTTCTTTTTTTCCTTCCTTTTTTTTTCTTGTTTATATTGATACTTGTAGGTATATATTCTATGATAGAGTAGTGATAGCCTAATGGTTGAATCTTACCCTCTTGATCGGGAGGTCCGAGGTTCAAACCCTGGGCACGCACCACTGATTTTTCATAAAATTATGTGCGTATTATAAATTTATCATAACTCCTTTTCGGTGAAGGAAAATGTCATGAGAAAACTTTACACCCGAGAGTTCATAAAAAAAAGTTCTTGGAAGTTTGTGAAGTCCACCACTTCACACTTGGCCAGCACGGTGGACTATGGCCTAAACTCTCTCATTCTAAGAGAAGACCTGTGCCCAGCAGTGGGACAATAATGGGTTGACGAGAGATATATTCTATAAATGTTCGCATTCTAAACTTCTTGTTCTTCTCAAAACATTCATAAAATAACTTTCTAAGACAAATGTATGAATATATCAGAATGGATAAAACCCTTATCACACGGCACTGATATTTTTTTTTTCAAAGTTGTAAGCATCAGACTTGAGCTAATTTTGGAAAATTTCGGGGCCTTATATATCAGACATACCTACATTTGTATAAGACACTTTGACACTTGCAACCATGAGCGCAGGCAACAGGGTGCAAAGGGTGAAATTGTAATTATCGAAACTATAAAGTAACATTTTCAAAAGTACTCAATATTATTTCATACTATAATGCCGAATCAAGTAATATTTGGTACGAAAGCGTAATGCATTGGAAAAAGTACTCAATACTCGCAACTCTGTTGTGTGTAGATGTGGATGGACCCCCTTAAAATAATCCTGGCAGCACCTATCAGATCAGGCCCGTACTTTACTGATTGACAATGAATTAAATGTAAATTATTATCTGTAGGTATATTACAAACACTGTAACTACTGGAAGTTCTTGCTGTGAAACCGTGACCCCAGCATGTGACCTACCAAAACGTTCGTTATTTATGTTATTATCATTATAGCAATGTGATTTTTCTATATTTATAATTTAGTTGTAGGTACTATTAACCCCATAAATGTGGAATTACGGAACTAAATCGTTAAAATAAATTAAAATTGTCATTTAAAAAAATAATAATACCTAATGGTTGGCTCAACTTATTCATATAGCTTGATTTTTAAATTCAATTTATAAGGCTTATTTCTACACATTAACTAAGACATTTTACGATATACGTAGATTAATATTTAAAAAGCGTGTAAACCTCAGATCAATCAGTCAAAGATAACTGATTTAAAATTCAATTGCAAGATAGCACCCGGACAAACATACATACATTGCAAGTAAAATAAAAAACTTGTAAAATTTTCATAAGACATCAAAGTAACTATTTACATATTGCTAAAAAAATATAAATATAAAGTATTATAATCATCATTAGATGATTATAATACTTTATAATCATCTAATGATTTTGACGACCCGCGTGGCGGAGCGGTTACCGTACCGGTCTGACGCGCAATGGGTCCCGGGTTCGATTCCCGGCCAGACAAGTATCTGAATGATGAGTTTAGATTCATGTTCTGGGTCTGGGTGTTTGTGTATTCGTCTTGTGTGTCCATGGTACCCACGACACAGGAGAAAATCCTAGTGTGGGGCTATGAGTGTAGAAAGCGTGTGTGAGTTATTAGACTTTAAACTAACTACTCAAAAATTTAACAAAATAACAATATAAAAAAACAACTAACATCCTCTCCATCGCCGTCCCTGTTCCCAACTTCCCCAACTGGCGAGGTGAACGAACCCACGAAATGCACACAAACACACACACACACACATGACGGACAAGTCAGGACACATTAACGTAGGTTAGTTCGTCATTACTTCCTTCACGAGATATTGTATGCCGAATATTAATTTGTTTTTTGGAATTTTTATTGTGTTTATGGTTTATGATTGCCTGGTACTTTTATTTCCATCTTAGTACTAATTTTAAAGCTTTAGGGTTCGATTCCGAGATGATTTTTGGCACTATCAAAATGTCATGATGCCTCGGTTTAGCGGTCGGAAGTTGGATGGGTGACCGCTGGTGGTTAAACACGTTATGCTTCAGAATAACGGTGCTTACAACTTTGTTGTATCGTATGGTCTTGGATAGGACCAATTGTATTGTAATCTTATCGTAGGAGATGGTGTTTTGGAAGGTGGTAGAACCGGTGTAGTTCGACCGGGGCGGTATCATTGCCACACCTTTCTAGCGTGAAGCATTTCTTGCGTTTCGATGGAAGGGTGTGGTTGCCGGCACACTTTTATATGAGGCGACCATAATAGTCCTCGGGAGTAGCAACGATCTGTGATTGACTTCAGATGGAACCCATGTTCTATATGAAGTTGATTACATAATATGTCCATGGGCGGTAGTGACCACTTACCATCAGGTGGACTGCATGCTCGTTTAAAGTTAATCACAGATGCATTAGATCACTCCCGAGGACTATAATGGTCTCCTCATATAGAAGTGTGCCGGCAACCACACCTTACCATTGAATCTACCTACACTGGTTCTACCACCTGCAAAATTCTTAGTAAACTAATATCCACCATCCAGGCAAAGATGTACTCTTATATATGTTTTGAAAGATGATAGAATATATTTGGTTCGACCGGGGAGATACCAGAAACAATTCTTCCCTTTTTTGGTGGAAAGGTTGCATACTCTTATTTATATGAGGCGAACATCTTAGTAAACGAATTAAGACACCACTACTTTGTTATTTAATAAGTTCCTTAAACATTTTAACGGGCGACAGTTGCTACTTACCCTCCTGTGGACTGCATCCTCGTTTGCTATTTTAATCTTAGAAAAAAATACATCACTATAGTACAAAATAAAGTCGCTTCCCGCTGTCTGTCCCTATGTATGCTTAGATCTTTAAAACTACGCCACGGATTTTAATGCAGTTTTTTTAATAGATAGAGAGATTCAAAAGGAAGGTTTTTATATATAATACATGCATAATATAGTGAAGCAACACGCACAATTTTTTACTTTTAGGTGGAATGAAGTTCGCCTAAAAGACGACTTTGATGGTGACCCGCGTGGCACAGCGGTTACCATACCGGTCTGACACGCAGTGGAACCTGGGTTTGATTCCCGGCCAGACATGTATCTGAATGATGAGTTTAGATTCTTGTTCTGGGTCTGGGTGTTTGTGTATTCGTCTTTGTGTATGTCCATGGCACCTACGACACAGGAGAAAATCCTATTGTGGGGCTATGAGTGTAGAAAGCGTTTTAAGTTTTTAAGTTTCGCCGGGTCAGTTAGTTAAAAATTACCAACAGTGGACCGCATGCTTATTTGCTTCGAAGCAAATAAGTTTGCAGGCCACTGTAATTATAAACTTATTTACTAAAAAAGTGCCTACTTACCTATGTTATACTGGTTAACTATTCATTTTTAATTCCACAGAAAAAACATATTAACGCGGCCACCAATAACAATGATTCGTTTCGGTTTCTCACGGGAGTAATGAGATTTTGCAACATAAATATTTTGATGCTTTTTCTTATATTTTATATTAATGTTTATCATGGTCGAAAGTCGACCATAATTTAAATTAAAAAAATGTGTGCGTGTACTAGCGTACACTCGTAAGAAGTGAAACTTCTTTATGATGTTATTTTTCAAAAAATAATTTACTATATGCAACTTTACAGAAATTGGTTAAATAAAGTTAAATTAGATAAAGTTTAATAAAAGGCTTTTATTAAACTTTATCTAATAATTTAATCTATAATAATCTATCTAATATCACACGTGGTAGGGATAAGAAAACGATGGCGCGTAACGGAAAAAAGATGGCGCGTAACAGAAAAAGATGGCGCGTAAAAATGTTACACAAATTTTTTTTCCAACCCCGATAAAGAAGTTTCACTTCAAACCAACCCCGATAAAGAAGTTTCACTTCAAAACTAAACGTCATATTGTCCAAAATAGCACGAATATTTCAAAAATTCAAATAAATTGCAATAATTTTCAAGTTATTTTAAACGCACCCGTTAAAGGTAAAAAGAGGTTTAATTAGCTAAGCTGCATTTAAAAGCAATAGCGGGTATTATGACAAAGACATCTGATTTTTTTGACGGTATTTGATTTCATAGAAGACATTGAATGTTCTATTTCGTTTATGTATGTGTTTGTGTCACTTGCAAGGTAGTGTGTAATTTGTTTTAGTTGATGTCATGTATGTTTTATGCATTATTTGATAAAAATATTAGCATTGCGTAATCCTCCTCTACATCAACTATAGCTGTGCGCAATTTCATCTAATGCGTGCAAGTATCTTAAAAACGGATTACAAGTTTTTGCTTCACGTATTAATATATAGATAAGGCCATCCATAAATTACGTTACGCGTTTGGGGGGGGGGGGGGAGTTCGATGAAGTGTAACAAGATGTGGGGAGGAATACAAAATTTTGTATTGTCACATGTAATTTTGGAACTACTGTTTTTAATTTAAAGTTTATATGTGAAGGATAGCTTAATATGTGACATCATACTAGCGAGGGGTCTCACAAATGTGACCAGTTGTGACAAGGGGTCAAAAAATCACAAAATTTGTATGACGTAATTTTGAATGGACCCTAAGTAGCCTTCTGTCCATGGACGTTTGTGATCAACTGCACGTAAGAAGGAAGTCTTATTAGAGCTGTGGTTCTTAACCTTTTAGTGACGAAGGACCATTTGACAAAATCTGTCTACCCATGGTCCACCAGGGCCGTTTTTTACTTATAACCTTTTTTTCGACATCACACTGGAATCCTTATACTTTTGACGATTTTTTTTTAGGCATCTACTTCTATTATCCCCGCCTTCGCCTTCGCACTTCGCGGACCACTGCTTAAGAACCATTGTATTAGAAGTTGGCAACAGTTGGTGATTAAGTTGGGTTGCCTAGGGTTAGTACGCCTCCCATAACACCAGAACACAACAGAGTTTAACACTTTCTTAAAAGGTTAAAGAAGTCAACAAGCCTGCAGTCCACCTGATAGTAAGTGGTAATAAGTAAGTAATAATAGTAATTAATAATTATTAATAAATAATTATTTAATAGTAAGTGGTCACTGCTGCTCCCATGGACATGGTATAATATGATGGTATATCAAGGGTTCTAGGGTTCTAGGGTTGGTTGAGCAGTGATAGCCTAATGGTTGAAACTTGTCCTCCCGATCGAGAGGGTAAATTCAAACCCAGGCACGCACCACTGATTTTTATGAAATTATGTGCGTATTAAAAATTAATTATCACTGCTTTTCGGTGAAGGAAAACATCGTAAGGAATTCACACCCGAGAGTTCTGTGAAAAAAGTTCTCGGAGGTGTGTGAAGTCCACCAATAGCCAGCGCGGTGGACTGTGGCCTAAACTCTCTCATTCTGAGAGAAGACGTGCCAGCACTGGGACAATAATGGGTTGACAAGAGACGAGAGATATCAAGTTGCTACTCTCACTGTCTAGTGGTTTAATATAAAAGTAGGCCGGTTACCATATCTTTCTACCGAAACGCACATAGGCGTGGTCGTCCCTGTAGTTCCGGGTTCAGAATAGGGCTACGGTATCACTTGCCTGTCGTAAGAGGCGACTAAAAGGGGCTTCCGGGGTTGCGGGCGGCTAGAGCGGGAGCTTGAACCGTCCAGCAAGGCGATCCCGGGAAGGACGGCGGTATGCATGGTCGCATATCGTCGTAAAGACTAGACTGAGCGGTGGGCCCAGCCGCCCATCTGAGAGGAGCCCGATGGGGCAACGCGTGTAGAGGATTCCGGCTGCAGTCCTTTGGAGGTCCCGGAGTCCTCTTCATAGCGCCGAGGACTGCCACCGGGGGGGTTTTAGTGCGGTGAAAATCCCATATAACCCTGCGTCGCTCCCACGGCGTCGAGTACCTTCTGAAGGTTTCCCCCTCGTAAAAAAAGACATAGGCGTGGTGGAGGTACCTTTATGTAACAATGCTGTTAATTAAAAGAAATTGGTGGTGGTTGTGGTTCCACTTCGGAGAAACTTGAGCCACAAAACCTGTTGCCATGTAGAATAGAATTGAAGAAACTTCATATAAAACAGTCGTTCTTTTTGTCAATCATATATGCGTTGCTACTGACGAGGTCTGAGATGATCGCCTCATATAATAGTGTGCCGGCAACCACTTCCTGCCAACAGAACGCAAGGATTTCTTCACGCTAGAAATAAGTGTGGCGGTGATACCGGTCGAAACTGGTTCTACCAGGTAAATTTAAATAATAATAATTTGCGGGTAGTCCCACGTCTACACTAGCGCCACCATTACGCGCCATATTGATTTTAATTTGTACCGTCTCCCTTCATAATGATCCCTCAATGATTAAGCATCGTAATTGCCAGGAAGCGAGATCTAGCGGGAATCTAGGGAGACAATCACTCATTATGGGAATAGGGATTATTCCCGGCTAGATCAACATATTTTCATTTAACCCTTCTTCTTGAAGACGAGGTTGCCTGAGATCTGCCGTCTCACTCTAATTCAAGTACAATAGTTAGTTATGAGGTATTGAGTTGTATCGGAGTGCTTTGTTATTTTTCCTTGCTCGGCTCTATATTTTAATGGTCTGTCTGTCTGTGTAAATTAAAACTTGTAGATTTGATGTACTAATTGCTATTCTTATATATAACATTGGGTTCTAAGCTGTGTCTGTGATTTGGATCCTGGATTTGTTTTCCCGTTAAAGATCTTTTTTTAGATTACATTTAGATAACAGTATACGTAAAATGTAGATGTGTATGTGTATTTAACGATACTGTTGTTAGGGTCCAAGTTCAATGCCCGGCAAAACACAAGTTTGCTTTACAGAGTCTTGTAGGAGGTGTATGTTTGTGAAAATCGAAATGACAATTGATGGTCTGGTCACCCTGTTTATAGATGGGTTCTTTGATTCTTAACCACTGCGAGTCTTACCAGACGTAACCCACTTACCACTCGGTCTGATGCTGTACAACGTTGACTTTAATGACGTCATTTAAAAAGTCAGCGTTGAGCCAATTTCGGAAAATTTCATTACAATATGCATCGAAATTGTGTCCCTTGATAGAATCTGACGTATTTCGTTAATTTGAAATTCATTAATTTCAGGTTAAAGATACAGTTTTAACCAAAAAAGGCTAAGAGTAAAATAGAAACGAAGTAGAAAAGAAGAAGAAAAAATAGAATAGAATAGAATAGAATATAATAGAGTAGAATAGAATGAAATCTAAAAGTTGTTTAACTTCCCCGTGGTTAAGGTTAAAGGTTAGGTTATTGTTAGCTTAATTAATTGTAAAGGTCAGAACTAAAAACATTGTTTAATTATTAGACGGCCGTCCTGTATTTGCGTTTTTGAGTAGTGGTGCGAATAATAAAAAATTCTTCAAGAAACCTTTTTTATTTTGTCGATTTTTTTAAGTTTTATTCTGTTACCACAGTCACGCCTATTTCTCTCGTCAAACCATTATTGTCCCAATGCTGGGCACGGGGCTTCTCTCAGAGAGTTTAGGCCATAGTCCACCGCGCTGGCTAAGTGGGAATTGGAGGACTCTATACACCTCCGAGACCTTTTTTTTTAAAGAACTCTCGCGTGTAGGGGGGTTTTGGCGATTTTTTGCTTTATCGAAAAGCAGTGATAATTAATTTCTAATACACACATGATTTTCTAGAACATCAGTGGTGCGTGCCTGGGTTTGAACCTCGGACCTCCCGATCGAGAGGGTAAGTTTTAACCATCACTGCTTGCATTTCTAACGTGAAGCAGTTCTTGCGTTTCGTCGGATGAGTGTGGTTGCCGGCACACTTCTATATGAGGCGACCATTATAGTCCTCGGGAGTAGCAACGCATCTGTGATTTTTTTTTATTTGACTGAAGTAGCAAACGAGCATGCAGTCCACCTGATGGTAAGTGGTCACTGCCACCCATGGACATCTGTAATCAACTTCATACAGAACATGGATTCCATCTAAAGTCAATCACAGATGCGTTGCTACTCCCGAGGACTATGATGGTCGCCTCATGTAAAAGTGTGCCGGCAACCACACCCTTCCATCGAAACGCAAGGAATGCTTTACGCTAGAAATAGGTGTGGCGGTGGTGCTTCCCCGGTCGAACTACACTGGTTCTACCACCTTGAATTCAGATAGAACCCATGTTCTATATAAAGTCCATGGGTGGCAGAGACAACTTACCATCAAGTGGACTGCTACATTTGCTTTTTGCTTTTACTGCTCCTTGCTACTTCAATTAGATAAAAAGAAGCCACCATCTTAACCATCAGGAGGGGGAGTCCAGATTAGGGATTGCAATCCGGCCTTATCTTCAATCCGGCCGGATCCGGCCATTTTTTTCTCAATCCGGCCGGATCCGACCGGATCCGGCGGCATTAATCGAACGGTTAAAACAGTTTTAAAAAAGGATCGATTTCTAACGGTAATTATTTTTGTAATGTGAAATCTTTGTTAAAATATACAATCACCGGGTCCGGTGGTGGTTCGGATCCGGTGATGAATTGGTACCGGATCCGGTTTGTGTAAATTTGTGCCGGATCCGCCGGATTACCGGATCCGGTTTTCCGGATTGCAATCCCTAGTCCAGATACGTTCTCACTTCTGAAGATGTGGTCAGCATCAGGTAGAACCCTATTTCTATATGGAGTTAAGGGTACCTTACCATTTTGCTTTTTGATTTTTGATTATCAGGTGAACTGCCACTGGGTGGCAGTGACCACTTAGTATCTGGTGGACTGCATGCTCGTTTGCTACTTCAGTCAGATAAAGAAAAGCTCGTTTGCTACTTCAATCTTATGAATAAAATCCTATTATCTTTCATCACTTTCACGACAGGTTCCAGGTTCAGTCTTTGGCCAGGCACTTAAGTGACAAATTCAGATTCTGTTACTTTTTTTAATGTAATGTAATAAATATTAAAATCGATAAATTTATATCGTATTGGTTAATTTTGATTGGATTTATAATGAAATATTAATTTTGAATTGCCAAAAATTATTTAAAAGAAGATAACGACATAAAGTGTTTAAAGTAATCTCATTAATTTATTGATTAATGTACAGAGATATAAATAATGCAAAAAATATCAATCAAAAATTAAACTAAATAACTTAATAACTAAATTTAGTAAATAAGTAGCTATTAGTTTTAAGTAATAACCAAATAACGTGCCTATCGATAATGATCACAATTTTATTGATTACTAGCAAGTTAGGTGTACATAAATAGCGCTAAAATTACCTATCACAAATATAACTAAATAACTTTATAACTAAATAAAGTAGCTAAGTAGTAAAATAAATAATATAACAAAGGGATAACAAGCATCAATATAGGAGCTACTAATATTAGCAATCGTAAATATAACTAAATAACTTTATAACCGAAATAAGTAATTAAGTAAAATAAATTATCCTAACAGACTAAAGGCGAAGATATAGATTATTGCGGAATATTGTCAAGCGGATTCGAATGCAAAAACTAGTTTGTATGATAAGTTGAATGACCGCATGGCATATGCAGGGGCAGTGCATCAAAGTGCAGTAATACGGGAATGCAGCGGACAGCGCTTCATAGGAAAGGGGCTTTTCGAAAAAAAAAAAATATGTGCGTGTACTAGGCTTTTATTAAACTTTATCTAATAATCTAATCTATAATAATCTATCTAATATCACGCGTGGTAGGGATAAGAAAAAGATGGCGCGTAACGAAAAAAAAAGATGGCGCGTAACAGAAAAAGATGGCGCGTAACGAAAAAATGTTACACTAAATTTTTTTCCAACCCCGATAAAGAAGTTTCACTTCAATTTTTATTTTAATGTTAGATTTTATTGCTGTTTAAAAATTTGATTTTTTTTCTGAAGAAATGTTAGTTCAAAATCTCTAATGAGTACCGTTTTGATAGTGTATTAGGTTTGGAATTTTTTAATCAGGACGTCCGAGATTCGATTCTTAGGCGCACACGTCAATTTATGTGTATTAGTATGCGTAAAATAAATTATTATTTAATCACATCACATCACATCACTTAAATACTTATTTTAACATCGAAAAAAAACATTCAGTTGTGAGAGAAACATAGACTATGTAAATGTCAAATATCCTGCTATCAGAGAAAAAGATTTATCACCATCAGGACCATAAGGGTATTGCGTCCCTGTAGTTCCAGGATTAGATTAGGGCTACGGTATCCCCTGTCTGTCGTAAGAGGCGACTAAAAGGGGTTTCCGGGTTGCGGGCGGCTAGAGTGGGAGCTTGAACCGACCAGCCAGGTGATCCCGGGAAGGACGAGGGAAGTGTTCATACCATCGTAAAGATTAGACGGAGCGGTGGGCCCAGCCGCCCATCTGGAAAGAGCCCGATGGGGCAACGCGCTCAAAGGATTCCGGTTGCGTTCCTTTGGAGATCCCGGAGTCCTCTTTGTAGCGCCAAGGACGGCCACCGGAGGTTTTAGTGCGGTAAAAATCCCGCATAACCCTGCGTCGCTCCCAAGGCGTTAGGTACCTTTTGAAGGTTTCCCCCTCGAAAACAAAAAAAAGGGTATCAATTGGAAACTAGTGAGTTGACTATTACGAATATATATACAACTAGCTGACCCGACAAACGTTGTTTTGCCATATAAAAAAAAATAAGGGTGGACAACCCTTAAGAGGTATGAAGAATAGATATTGGCCGATTCTCATAGATACCGGATAAGCACAAAAAATTTCATCAAAATCGGTCAAGCCGTTTCGGAGGAGTATGGCAACAAAAGCCGTGACACGAGAATTTTATATATTAGATTAGGTATACAACATACCTTATACATTTTTTTAATCACTACTTTGACGCACAATCCAAAAATTACATAAATGAAAAAAAAATACTATTGACTCGTTTTTAAGCTGTCGGTTTTCTTATAATAGTTTGACAACGCTCTTTTTTGCAGCTTCTTTTTTCGGTGCACGCTAAGTCTCGAGTTGTAATCCCATATTTTCGTATCCCCATCCCTTGCCAATGTATTTTGAGTAATGTAATAAGTATTTTTTCGACCAATTCGCACTTGGCCTGCGCTTGGACTATGGCCTAAAAGTCTCTCATTCTGAGAGGAGACCCGTGCCTAGCAGTGGGACAATAATGGGCGACGAATAAGTATTTTTTTATTGCTTTTTATACGTACCTACACATGTGGGATGAAAGACCACAAGCGAAATACATTACATAGGCAAGATTTGAGTGGTTTTTTAAATAGGGGTTCAAATTTATGTATTTATAGATTATTTTTCTTTCTTTAAAGAACAAACGAACATTTTAAAGACATTACACACACTGCGACATTGACGACCCGCATGGCGCAGCGGTTACCATACCGGTCTGACGCGCAATGTGTCCCGGGTTCGATTCCCGGCCAGACAGGTATCTGAATGATGAGTTAAGATTTCTGTTCTGGGTCTGGGTGTTTATGTATTCGTCTTGTGTGTCCATGGTATCTACGAAACAGGAGAAAATCCTGTGGGGCTATGAGTGTAGAAAGCGTGATTACACACAAATAAAAATAGAATTTTTTTTTGAAAAATAATTTTCTCAAAAAATAAAACTCGCTCAGCGCTAACCGTGTCTATGAAGCGCTTTCCGCTGTCCTGTTCAAACCACCCCCTATCTATCATGACTAGGGCGGCCGCTATTGGCGGGCCGTTTCATTTTCTACTAAAATCATGAAAACGCCCTTTGTACAGCTCTGCTTTAAATAAAACAATACCCTATTTCAACCCTGCTAATCTAGGGAGAGAGGGCAATGACCGTGCTTAATGGTCTAGGCTATACTCGTTATTTATCGGAAGGTATAAGGCAACCCTTTTGAGGTTGCTGGGTTGGTCTACGACTGGGGAGAGCCAGCACCCTGTTACTTGTAACAGTGGAGGTAATAGTTACATTTAATAGGTATACGCATTATTGTCCCACTGCTGGGCGCGGGTCTTCTCTCAGAATGAGAGTTTTAGGCCATAGTCCAGCGCGCTGGCCAAGTGCGAATTGGTGGACACCACACACCTCTGAGAACTTTTTTTAAAGAACTCTCGGGTGTGTAGGGATCCTCACGATGTTTTCCTACGCCGAAAAACAGAGATAATTAATTTCTAATACGCACGAATCACTCTATCTATTAAAAAATAAAAAACATGCGTGCGTACAAAGTACACATGTCAGAAGTGAAACTTCTTTGGCGAACTAATTTATAAATCTTGTTTATATTTATACAAATCTAAAACTTTAAATTTCCAAGATTAAGAGGAAGGGAAAAAGGCGTGATACGACGTTCGCTCTGTCTCACTTTTTCTCTCAAACTTTCTCACTCGCTTGCTCCCTACTCTCACTCCACGGCTAGTTGCTCATGCTACGTTCGCCCTGTCTTACTCTCTCTCAATCGGTCTCGATCACTCTCTCTCTCTCTTTTCCGACACTTCCGTTGCATACCGGCGTGACGTTTCATCTGTAAAAATTTTACCCTCATGCGCCTAAAGAAGTTTCACTTCAAAAACTACATTAGAATCCGTAGCGTATTGACTATGTGAAAACCTCAATTTTGAGCCATATTATTATGTCCTAATGACCTATGGATCTTAAAGGGCTGCAGCGGTTGAACTGTAGAAATAAGAACAGGTTAGAAGTTATCTATTACTACAAAACTCGACAAAACGGAAATCCGTCCATGTGACTATTGAAGTCCATGAGCTACAAATCCCAAGCACCTTGGACTTATCAAAATGATGTGCATATTAAAATTTCATTATCACTACATAGTTTTCATTTATATACATTTGAGTAATTTAATAATTTTCTGTTTATATTATATATTGATTGTACTGTTCTTGATCAGACGTGCCTTCACCATTCGGATCCTTCGGAAGACCAGCGCTGGTTGAAAATAATCAGCCAGCATAATGCTGAGAAGGGTCCGTTTTGTGATGTATACCACTCACATATTGCATGTTAGCTGGTACTATGTTATTATTGTGTATATAAACTGTATGAGTGTGTATGCATTACGAATAAACGATTTCTTTCTTTCTTCTTTCTTTCTAAAACAAAGTCGCTTCCCGCTGTCTGTCCCTATCTATGCTTAGATCTTTAAAACTACGCGACGGATTTTAATGCAGTTTTTTTAATAGATAGAGTGATTAAAGTTGAAGGTTTTTATGTATAATACATGCATAATATAGTAGAGAAACACTGTTAATTTTAGATTTTTGACTTTTAGGGTCGGGTCAACTAGTAATTGCATAATTTGCTTGAATAATTAACGACAGAACTTAGTCCTCTTGTAAAAATGATTATTACCTTTTATTTATTTATTTATTTTTATTTGCCAAAATACACATAATTATTATAGGTGGATTACAGATTAAATAATACAATGTGAAGTGTATTTACCATTTCTGGCATGCAATTTACAATTGTCAAATTATCAAATTATTATCAACAAAGTAGTCAAAAGTACTTTACTTTAAAAATTAAAGTAGTCAAAATTAATTACAATAAGTTCAATATCAAAAGTACTAATCTCACATTATATTATTCAAATATTTAATAACATATTCAATATATTACCCTATGTTTAATACAAAGTAAACAATTTATACATAATAATAATAATTTATCTTAAGAAAATAATAATGTCACTCATCAAAGTAATCATTAAGATTGTAGAAACATTTGTCATTAAGCCATTTTTTTTATTTCCAGCTTGAGTTTAAAATTAGGTGATAAAAGATTTCAATAGTCATAACTTATAATTCGCACTTACAAGCACGATAGAACGGCCTAACCCACGATCCAAATTGAACTTCGGCGTTTGATAAACATCCAAGCCAAGTCTATAAAGCTTATAAAACTGTAAGTTAGAATCAAAATCGTAAAATCATAAATCCAGCTGCGGACCGGTTGGTTTCTCGCGACAGGTGGCGGATGTCATACACTTCTTATTGTTAAACCGGCCACTCACCTCTGGATCTAGCTAGTCCCGCGGCTTCGTCCGCTGTGGTCTATAACCATGGTAATGGGTTCATTTGTTTTTATCTGACTGAATTATCAAACAAGCATGCAGTCCACCTGATGGTAGGGGTCACTGCCCATGAACATCTGTGAGTAACTTCAAATAGAACATGGGTTCTATCTGAAGTCAATCATAGATGGGTACCTACCCATACCCTTCCATCGAAACGCAAGAAATGCTTCACGCTAGAAGTAGGTGTGGCGGTGGTACTTCCCCGGTCGAACTACACTGGTTCTACAACCTGTAAAAATTGCACCTGTTCATGTGGTAATCCAGGTTATAAACTTATTTTTATTTGATTGAAGTAGCAAACGAGCATGCAGTCCACCTGATGGTAAGTGGCCACTGCCCCCCACTGATATCTGTAAGCAACTTCATATAGAACATGGGTTTTATTTAAAGTCAATCGGAGCTGCCACTACCGAGGACTATGATGGTCACCTCATACTTATAAAAGTGTGCCGGCAACCACACCCTGCCATCGAAACGCCAGAAATTCTTTTAATAGGTGAGGTACCACCTCCTTGGCCGAACTACACTGATTCTACCACCTGTAAACTATTTGTATGACTAATTTTCGCAAAATGTCATTTGTAGTTTCAGCGTGTGTGTAAGAGTAGTAAACACACATACCTACCTATATCCTGACAAACTTTTACGATTACCTATAGCAATAAGATAAGAATTAAGATAAAATTTCGTTTAATTCGTACTTACATGTCAATGTTTTTATATGAAAGTAGCAAACGAGCATGCAATAGACTTGGTAAAATCAAAAAATAAAATAAATCCAAATTAATTAATAATTTATATTTCAAAAAAAATATAAATAAATTTTATTTATAAATAAATTAAGTCCAAATCCTTATCAATTTCCATGGTCCTGGGCCGCTGGTTGCATACCCAGTAATTAACCTAAAACATTTCACAACTAGTGTGTAAATGGTAATGAATGGCCACTGCCATGGATATTTGTAATCAAAATAGGTAATACCTCTAACCTGATGTTGGCCACAGATGCTTTTTTTATCTAACTGAAGTAGCAAACGAGCATGCAGTCCACCTGATGGTAAGTGGTCACTGCCGCCCTGCGACATCTGTATGCAACTTCATATGGAACATGGGTTCTATCTGTCAATCACAGAGGCGTTGCCACTCCCGAGGACTATGATGGTCGCCTCATATAAAAGTGTGTCGGTACCTACCCATACCTTTTTTATTGAAATGCAAAATAATGCTTCACATTAGAAATAGGTGTGGCGGTAGTACTTCCCCGGTTAAACTACACTGGTTCTACCACCTGCAAAATGCTACCTGAGGACAAAGTATACCTAACAAATGACCTTGTAGTCCACATGATGGTCACTGCCACACATGGACATCTGTAATCAGCCCTGATAAGATCAGTCTTATACGCTTTACCTGAAATTAACGCTGAAACTAACTGAAATAAACTGTTAACCACGCAGATATAAAATGTGGCGTATCCACGTATTCAAATTATTTTGTACTGATATAGATGCATAAGTGGGGCAGTGACCACTTATTATCTATCCAAAAGACTGCTTACATAACTTCGATTTTGTAAAAAAAATCATTTATTTACTTTACTTTTTTTATTTTATAAAATGTCTTTTTCAAAATTGAACTTGTCATATTCCTTATGTTCCTTAACATTGTGGACTTCCTCACCAAAATGTCTGTCATTTATCATCGTAATAAAATAAAAACATACCATTAAATTGTCTATGACTCGTAGATGAGAGGTTGTTGTCGCGAAAGATCGTTGCCCGCAAACCGCGATAAAAATAAAATAAAATAATCATCTCATACCAAACAGGAATATGACAAATATGGCCGCCGGCACAAAAAATGTTTTTTGCATCTAACCCAGCTCTTTTGTTCCATTTCTAAACCAATAAACATTCTAAGCTTTGACCAATGGGGGCTGGGGAACAAAAAACCGGCCGAATCCGGTTCAAATTAGAATCCCGAAACCGTATGCGCACGCACACAGCCGCACCCGACCTACCGCAATCGAAAACACATTACACAAAAATTGCACGCACACAAAAAATTACCATTACAATTACGTGGCCCAGTGTGAGTGCGCTCGGAATTCAGTCATAAAAATTCTAAGTGCGATTTTCGAACGATCCATTCGCATTCAACGGACGAAAGATAATTTTTGTCACCCACACATACACACGCACACAGGCCGAATTTTGAGACGAGTGAATGAGATAATCGGTATTCATCACGCACACGAAATAGTAGGGCCGGGGGTGTGAGAGGGACGGCGATAGGTCTGGCATTTCGTCCGGCCAAAATGCGGCCGATATAAGAATGACGCTTCTAAGGCCGTTGACCTTCGGCGTGAGCGCAGTTTGGAAGGGCCGTTTTATTTTTATTTTTTCGTCGGATTTCTGACCGGCCATGCGTCTTGTTAGACGGGAATAGTCGAATGCGGCTTTGTATACTGGTTCCTTTTTTATTTTTGAAAAAAAAAAACATCTTTGTTTTGGGAATATTTTATTGTAACTATCACCTTAGTATTTATTAGACCGTTGCTTAATATATTTTTTATTGAATATTATTTATGTTAGGTTCACCCACCCACATTGGAAAAAAATATTTTCTATAATTTAATTTTTTTAGCATAGTTTTTTTTTTTTTAATTTTAAAGTTAACAATGCAAGTGCGTCTGTACAAGAAACTGTAGTTTGAATATTTTTGTAAAACATAAAACAAATATTACTCATCATTAACAATCAAATTTTGGAAGATTAAAATTAATTACTTAATCTAATTACTTAATTTAAAAAATAAATATAGTATATTCGTATCACAATAATAAAATTCTTAAATTAATTCGGACACCAAAACCACGTAAGTCTATTTTTAATTATTTGCATTAAAACAAGTTTCGATAAAGGTAAGACGAAATTAAATTAAAAATAAATTCCACTGCGCATCATTCGTCTTTTTGGCGTATAAAAATGCGCGTGAGAGTCGTCGACCGAGGGGAAGGCCACGAATTTGCGCCTACTCAAAATGGGTTGGTAATGTACGAAACTAGCTTATGCCCGCAGCTACGCTCGTTTTTACCACGTTTACGGTGATACTGTATATCCCACGTGTTAATCCAGGTCATAAATTACCTATGTGACAAATTTCAGTGAAATTCGAGTAGGCTTTGCGTGAAGGCGTCACAAACATACATACATCCTCGCAAACTTCACGTTTATATTTTATAAGATAAGATATTTGTTTTTAAGCTTTTTTGTTACAGCAGTGATAGCCTAATGGTTGAAACTTGCCCTGAGAGGTAGGTCCGAGGTTCAAACCCTGGCACGAACTTCTAATACGCACCACTGATTTATGTGCGTATCAAAAATTAATTATCACTGCTTTTCGGTGAAGGAAAACATCGTGAGGAAACCAACACACCCGAGAGTTCTTTAAAAAAAAGTTCTCAGAGGTGTGTGAAGTCCACCAATTCGCACTTGGCCAGCGCGGTGGACTGTGGCCTAAAACACTCACATTCCGAGAGAAGACCCGTCCCAGCAGTGGGACAATAATGGGTTGTACCCAAGCTACTAGACTGTAGACTGACAACTGAACTTGCCCTCTCGATAGAGGTCTAAGGTTCAAATCCCAAGCACTCGCCACTGACTTTTCTTAATATATGTGCATACAAGACGTTAATTTCCCTGCTTTACGGTGAAGGAAAACATCACGAGGAAACCTACACACCCGAAATATTAAAAAAAATCTCAAGTGTGTGAAGTCTACCTATTCGCACTTGGCCAGCGCGGTGGATTATGACCTAAAACTCTTCTGAGACCCGTGCCCAACATTGGGACAATAATGGGGTTAACGACGAATTTGGTACAAAATTCAATCTTAACTTATCCCTAATATTATAATTGTGATTGTAAGTTTGTTTGTGACTCTTTTACACAGAAACTACCGGTCAGATTTTCGGTGAATTTGACACACACAGTGTATGACCTGGATTACCACATAAGAACAGTTTTATAGGTGGTAGAACCAGTGTACCTTCCCGGTCGAACTAGACCGGGGAGGTCCCACCGCCACACCTATTTCTAACGTGAAGCATTCATTGCGTTTCGATGGAAGGGTATGGTTGCCGGCACACTTTTATATGAGGCGACCATCATAGTCCTCGGGAGCAGCAACGCATCTGTGATTATATGAAGTTGCTACAGATATCACAGGGCGGCAGTGCCCACTTACCATCAGGTGGACTGCATGCTCATTTGCTACTTTAATTAGATAAAAAAAAGGATACTCCTTACCGTGGTGGACGTCAGCGGGTGTAGTCGCGGGTGAAGCTAGTAAAACAAAGCTCATTTCGGCGGAGACGCGCGTGTCGACGACCGATGTGAAGGCCGCGACGAATTCACGACGTGTCGGCATCGTAATGTAAAATAGTGTAAGTAAGAATTTCATAAAAATGGATTAACGGCAGTATTTCCAAGGCTGAAACAGATTAACGACAGTACTTTGTTGTTGAAACGGATTATGTTGAAACGGATGAACTACAGTATTTGCAAGGTTAATTTGTCAAACACATAGTTTACGACCTAGGTAAACACATAGGATACTCATTACCGAAGCGAGTGCACTCGCGGGAAAAGCTAGTAAAACAAAGCTCATTTCGGCGGAGACGCGCGTGTCGACGACCGACGTGAAGGCCGCGACGAATTCACGACGTGTCGGCATCGTAATGTAAAATAGTATAAGTAAGAATTCATAAAAATGGATTAACGACAGTATTTCCAAGGCTGAAACAGATTAACGACAGTTAACGATTTGTTGAAACGGATTAACGATGGTATTTGCAAGGTTAATTTGGTACACATACAGTTAACGACCTGGATTACCACTTAGGACACTCATTACAGTAGTAAACGTAACTAAAGGGGACGCAGTCGTAGGTAAGGCTGGTACTTAAACTAAGGGCTCATTTCGGCGGAGACGCGCGTGTCGACGACCGACGTGAAGGCCGCGACGAATTCACGACGTGTCGGCATCGTAATGTAAAATAGTATAAGTGAGAATCTTTAAAATATTATGAAAATAATAAACCCGAACACTAAAACTAAGACTTGAGATCGGATATTTTGTTTTTTTTTTCTTACTACATTGAAGTGTTTATATAATAGGTACATACAAATACATTTTTTTCAACAGTCATGAGTCTATCAACATTTCAATTCTTATTTTTATTGTTGTATTATATGTATATTAAGTATTGTTACAATTATAGAATTATATAGGGAAGGTCTATTTATATAGATACAACAAAAAAAGTAAATAAAATTTGTTTAATAATAATTTATTTAATTTAACAATTTCTCCGAGTTTGAGTCGAAATAATAACATAAAAGTAAGTCTGTAATATAGATTTTCTATTTGCTCTTTCATTTGATACACATATTGTTATGATGATAAAACACCCCTCACTCCTTATTTTCTGAACGCATGCGCTATATTGAAAAATATAGTCTTTGTCACTCTCCAAAGTAAGTCGATGAAGAGCTTATCAAATAAATGAACATACATTTTCTTTTATCTACCTGAAGTAGCAAACGAGCATGCAGTCCACCTGACGGTAAATTGCCACTGCCGCCCATGGACGTCTCTAATCAACTTCATACAGAACATGGGTCCCATCTGAAGTCAATCTCAGATGCGTTGCTACTCCCGAGGATTATGGTCGTTTCGCCGTGACCACGATCCATGCAACTGGGTCGAAATATCGGCAAAAAGAATTCGAAAAGGATTCAAAAACCGCATATCGTGAGTACCCGTTAAGTGTTAAAATGATTTTATTATAATCGATTGTTCTAACTGCTTAGAACAATCAATTAGAACTTTTAATATATAGGGCCGGTTACAGACGTCCATAGCCGTCAGTGACCACTTTTAACTTCAGTGTAATGCACAAAAGTAAAAAGATATTACAAGAAAAGAAATACGATCGGGTAAGCCCAGATGCCAGATATTATAAATACGAAAATTCGTGTGTTTAATGATGTGTGTTTGATGAAACTACCTGTAGGATTTCGTTGGAATTTGGCACACAGACCGTTTACAATCTAGACTAACATACAGGATACTTATAACCGTTGCAAAAATGACTGAAGCCGCAAGAAAACGGTAGTTTTACACAAGAATTTCGAAATATCAACTTACAACATTTTGGCACTATGCCGGTACATACAATCGCATCGGGCATTCAAGTAAATTCGTTCCGAATGTCCCGCGACGTTCCGCGCAGAACACATGCCATTGTCAGCAAATTTACTTTTTATACTTATATTTATATGCACTTACTTGCTATGTACTGAGGTAAGGTAACCGCCAAAATGTACCGTACGCCTTGGGAGCGATGCCGTGTTACGTGGGATTTTTACCGCACTAAAACCTCCTGATAGCCGTCCTTAGCGCTACAAAGAGGCCTTCGGGATCTCCAACGAAACGCAGCCGGAGGCCTCTAAACGCGCCACCTCTTTAGGCTCCACCCTGGAGCGGCTGAGCACACCACACCTTTTGGTCTTTACGTTGGTATGCGACACATGTCCCTGTAGTTCCGGGATCAGAATAGGACTACGGTACCCTCTGCCTGTCGTAAAAGGCGACTAAAAGAGGCTTCAGGGGTTGCGGACGGGAAGAGTGGGAGCTCGAACCGTCCGGTCAATTGACCCCGGGAAGGACGGCGACATGTGTGGTTGCATGTTGCCGTAAAAACCAGAAGGTGCGGTGAGCAGTTCACGCCCACCAGAGAAGAGCCCGATGGGGCACACGCTGAGGACACCGGCGGCGGTCACCTGGAGTTCCCGGAGTCCTCTTCGCAGCGTCGAGGTCGGCCAACGGGGGGGTTTTAGTGCGGTAAGAATCCCACATAACCCGCGTCGCTCCCCCCTGGTATGCGACACATACCGCCGTCCTGTCCAAGGTCGCTTGACTGATCAGTTCGAGCTCCAACTCTTACTATTCCAGCAGAAACAAGTGCGGTATCCGGAGACGATTCTCAAAGCGTTTGATCGTTGCAACCCAAGTAGCAGAACCACTAAGCTATTTCAAAGGCGTCTACGATTGATCTGCTAATCCGGTTCCACAGAATAAAGATGCCTTATTTAAATAAAATAAGCGTTAATAGATACTTCGGAGACGAAACAAATCGGAAATCGGACGCCATCTGTATATAAATGCTGTATTATGATTCTGGGCGTAAAAGAGATATAAGGCTCCAAGGGATAGTCATACGTAGGTATTCCGTTTTACAGTGTAGTTTATCCATAGTATGTGTTTAATATGCTCCAAACAATAACTATTTAAGTTTTGGCCCGTTTTTTAAGAATCTATTCGATATACTAATATTTTATTTATTTATTTTTATTTCATTTTATTTGGAAAACAAACAGCAATTTACAGTACAGTGAAGTGTTACAGTTGAAATATACAAATACAGTTTCCACTAATAACTAATACTTATTATTAATTTGGAGCATTATATTTGTATATCTAATTAGCATTACACAAAAATTAACTTTTTTTTTATTATTTGACTGAAGTATCATACGAGCATGCAGTCCACCTGATGGTAAGTGGTCACTGCCGCTCATGGACAGCTGTAATCAACTTCATACAGAACATGGGTTCTATCGGAATTCAATCACAGATGCGTTGCCACTCCCAAGGACTATGACAACTAATTAAAAATTAGTTAACATAGGTAATTTTGTCAGGTGGTAGAACCAGTGTAGTTCGACCGGGGACCACCGCCACACCTATTTCTAGCGTGAAGCATCTCTTGCGTTTCGATGGAAGGGTATGGTTGGCGGCGTACTTTTATATGAGGCAACCATCTCAGTCCTTGGAAGTAACAACGCATCTATGATTGTCTTCAGATAGAACCTTTTCTATATGAAGTTGCTTACAGATGTCGCAGGGCGGCAGTGACCATTTACCATCAGGTGGACTGCATGCTCGTTTGCTACTTTAATGATATAAAAAAATTATATATATAACTAATATTCATCAATTTCAGTTAATCGTTGTCTTATACTCTTCTTGTATCTCCCTTAAGATAGGCGAAGGGATCGATGTTTTGTAGGTTTTTATTATAAAAATTGCAGGAACGCCAAAGAAAAGAGTTTTTTGTGTAGTTTTTGTAAAAGGAAGGGCATAAAACAACGATTTGCGATGCGAGCAGAAACGGAGGCAGATAAAAGTAATGATATAATATGCTAGTTAAACCGAAAAAGAAAACTTGTATAATGATTGTTTTGAGACAACGGCATAAACTGATATTCTATTCTTCCACACAGCGCCGAGGACGGCCACCGGGGGGTTTTAGTGCGGTAAAAATCCCACATAACCCTGCGTCGCTCCCACGGCGTTGGGTACCTTGAAGGTTTCCCCCTCGATAACAAAAAAAAGTTTTCGTTGCTTTTTACTGTGTTCTCAGACCATCTGCCTGTCATAATGATATGGAAATATGATGGGAAGTGACCACTCCAATAAGTAGGGAGACAACTCTTACCACGTCCTTCACGTCAGAACACAGAATTACATAACTCTACCGTTCTTAGACACAAATAGGTATGACGGTAGTGCTTCCGAAGTCGTACCACAAAACGGTCTACCACCATTTAAACACCCACACGCTTTCTACACTCATAGCCCCAACTAGGATTTTCTCCTGTTTCGTGGGTACCATGGACACACACAAGACGAATACACAAAAACCCAAACCCAGAACATGAATTTAAACTCATCATTCAGATACCTTTCTGGCCGGGAATCAATCCCGAGACCCATTGCGCGTCAGACCGGTATGGTAACCGCTCGGCCACGCGGGTCGTCCCGCGTTCTGACTTCAATTTACTCGTAGAAACACTAACCCCCGCCTTCGAACTTTAATCTACTCGTAGAACACTAACGCGCCTACTAATGGTCACCCATCCTACGCTATAACCACCTATAAGACAGAAACACGGTCAGTTGCTACACATTACATATATCATTTTTCGGTCATCAACATTAATGTTGAGAACCAACACCGTGTGTGTAATGTTGCCAGGCGTTAAGACTTCTGTGGAAAGTTCCTGTTTTAACATTTTTCTTCAAAAATAAACTAGTCTTCGATTTTTTGTTGAATAGAAGTCGCAATAGGGCATGGAATCCGCCTAAATGAAAGTGACTATTGCCACTCATTATTTTTTATCATTCAGAAGTGGCGAACGAGCATGTTGTCTACCTAGGTAAGTAGCACCCACAGACATATATAATCAAACTCAGATGAAAGTCAGGGCCTTACCTGTGGTTTTTTTTATAGTTGGACCTAACGATAGGGCAGACGGGCCACCTGATGGAAAGCAGTCGCCGTCGCCTATGGACCTTCGCAACACCAGAGGAATCGCCAATGCATCGCCGGATTTGCAGGAGAGCTCTTTTCGCACTTTTCTTGAAGAACCCCATATCATAGGGCTCCGGGATGACATGGGGTTCTTATATAAAAAATATTATAATAACAAAACCCAACAGCTCAAACAATCGACTGAAAATAAAGACAATCGTTTTTACGCAATCGGGATTTTCATTAATAATTAAATACAACTTATTAAACTTTTTGAGTTTTATCCTCACTTTTTACAACAAATTGGTAGCACTAATGTATGCGCCTGCGCATGTGCGCACAGCAATCCCGTTTGGCTGTGCCTGTGTGTGTGCCATGTGTGTCCGTTCGTTGACATTATTTTTTAAAAGCATTGAGATAGGTCACGGTACGGTTTAAATTCAGTTGATGTTATGTGATTTGCTTTTGCACTTTTATTTTGTTTAGTTCTAATTACTTAATTTGTTTAAATTTTATATTAGTGTCTTTAGTATTCGTATGTTAGATTCGAGCACCTTCGAATCTAGGACTTTTATGAGGGGACGTTTATGTTTGACCGGCTTAAGTAAGCTTTGAAGTCATTTTCACATAAGGCGACAATCATAATCCTCGGGAGTAGCAACGCATGTGTGATTGATTTCAGATAGAACCCATGTTCTGTATGTAGTTCATAACAGATGCGGATGGAATCCTAGATGCCTACTTATCGTTTTTTTTTATTATCTGTGTTATCGTAAGCTTTTCTTCTATTACAAGGAATGAATCTGCTATCAAAGGATACAACATCCACGGCAAGAGAGTGGCTATTCAAGTCAGACACGACACTGCCAAATTTATATTTTTTAGCACAAGAGTATAATGCGCTTAGGGGCCATCCAAACATTGCGTCACACGAATTTTATGATTTTTGACAACTCCCCCCCACAACACGTCGTCACTACTGGTCACATTTGTGAAACCCCTCGCTTGTGTGATGTCACATATTATGCTATCCTACACATATAAATATTAAATTAAAAAACAGTAGTTCTAAAATTACATGTGACAATACAAAATTCACACTCCCCCCCCTTAACGTGTGACGTAATTTAGGGATGGCCCCTTAGCATGAGTAAATAACATTTCCTTTATTTGTGTTTTCGGCCATCATTGCAAAGCACATTATAATATATGGCCGATAAAACATGCGATGTAAATTGTATGGCCGAATACGTAAACAATGATCGTTTCCAGGAAGAGTAGTAAACTCATTCTAAGGCACTTATGGAAGTATTAACATTTCTTAATACTAGTCTACAAAATTTTCATACGCAATTTAAGCATAAGAAAAAATATTAAAATAATTTGAAATTCAAATACGCGGACGTATAAGTTTTCCAAAACCAAAAAAACACAGCCAGTTTCAAAGCCTAACGCTAGCCTAGACCGATAGGTTAGCTGGGCACCTGCCGCAGGTGCCCTTCGCCAAATAAGGGCTTAGCTGATTATGTGCCTAGTGTTTATGTATCTATCGTCTATCTTTTTAAAATTAAACTAACTTATCTATGAAGTCTGAATATTGTTAGGACATCTGTAGTGTAGTTTTTGCAAGAATATGATTCGACTAGGGAGGTGCCAATGTCATAACTTTTAAGCTAGCTAGTTAGCTAGCTATTGCTTAGCTTTTATCGCGGGCGTTGAGCACGCCGAATCAAGAAATTCCGTAACGAAAAAACCTAACACTCCCCACACCGCCTACCATGTAGCGAGACCGAGTGTTCGCTTGACGTGTATCGTGGTACGACAGTACGAAGCTCGCACGGATCGAGACGAGCTGCTCGGAAGACTATGTATTTTTAACCGACTTCATAAAAATCTGAAGTAATTGCTTGAAACCCACCTGATGGTAAATTGTCACTGCTGCCCATCCCGAAAGGTACCAACGCCACAAATGATGTTCAATAAGATTGAAGTAGCAAGCGGGCACGTAATCCACCTGATGGTAAGTGGTTACCACCTCCCATGGACATCTGTAAGCAACTTATTATGATGATACAAGGGTTCTAACTGTCATTGTGCTGCTTGCATTGTTTATTATTACTTTATGCTGTCTACCCTCTGTCTCTTAAGTAGGGTAGACAGCATAAAGTTATAATACATGTATTCGATTCGTAAATTTTAAATTATAAAAATTGTCAAGTACCTACTAAATACGCTGATGTGATTAATAGCATTTATATGAATTACTTAAGTTTCAATGTAAGTGCACAATGTTCTTTATGGAAATAAAGAATCTTTAACCTCATTCACAGATGCGTTGTCACTGAGGATTAGAATCGACTTGTAAGATACTGAGGCGGCTACCACGCTTTTCCACCGAAACACAGGAAGGTGCACTCTAGAATCAGGTGTGGTATGCATTGAATTAAGCAAATCTTGTGTTTTGGTGGACATACCAAACATACCCTGTTTGTCTATGTCATACGAGGCGATCATTTTAATCCTCAAGCAAAGCTAAGCTGCTGGACAGACAGAACTTCAGTTATTTAAAGTGGTACAACCAGTGTAGTTCGACCGGGGAAGTACCACCGCCACACCTATTTCTAGCGTGAAGCAGTTCTTGCGTTTCGATGTGGTTGCCGGCACACTTTCACATGAGGCGACCATCATAGTCCTCGGGAGTAGCAACGCATCTGTAATTGACTTCAGATGGAACTCATGTTCGGTATGAAGTTGATTACAGATGTCCATGGGCGGCAGTGACCACTTACCATCAGGTCTGCATATTCGTTTGCTGCTTCAGTCAGATAAAAAAAAACTGTGATTGACAGACAGAACTTATGTTTTATAAGATGTTGCTTACAGACGTCCATTTGTAACTACTTATAAGGCTTGCTCGTTTGTCATTACAATTTCGTAAAACAGGACAGTTATGTACCTAATCTACTGTATTTTGCATCTGCCTACGTTTTATATCCGGTTGGTATAAATAATTCTTAATTGAAAATGTTTCATTGCATGTTTATGATAGATACGTACTTAATTTATTACGAATTGCATCATTTATATTATAAAGGAAAACTAATTCGAAATAGCTGCCATTCTGAGGATTGAACCTGGAACCTTGTGCGTACCTAATAGATTTTTGTTTAAGGGGAGATACGCTTAGAACACAAAGCGTTCCCCAGAAGTAGAAACGATTTCAGCTAAAGCTTTTCTTATGTGTTCATTAATACTTTTATTAGGTACGAGTAGCAAACGAGCATTCAATCCATCCATGATATAATGAGTGGTCACTGCAGTTCGTTGGCATCTGTAAGCAATTTCATACAAAATAAGGGTTCTATCTGAAGTCAATCACAGATGGGTTGCTACATCCGAGGACTATGATGGTCGCATCATATAAAAGTAAACCGGCAACCACACTCTTACACTGAAATGTAAGAAATGCTTCACGCTAAAAATAGGTGTGTCGGTGATAGTTCCTCGTTCGAACTACAGTAGTTCTACCACCTGTAAAACATTGAACCACTTTCATTTCAAATACATGTTCATAATGTTATGTTATGTCCTAAGATTTTGTTATAAGGATACACGTTTACAAGGCGTTCCCCAGAGGAAAAAATTTCGTCAAATTTACTGTGTGCAAAGATTAGTATGAAATTTTACACGGTTAAAGTGGACGTAGAGAAGGAGTGCAGAATGTTAATATTTTTTTCAAATATTGCATATAACATACATAAAATCAACTAAAAACACATTACACACACTACCGTACATTTGACACAAACACATAAATAATAAACGAAATAGAACAATGTCTTACTATGAAAACACATAACGTCAGAAATGTCAGTGTCTTTATCAAAATACCTGCTATTGTTTTTAAATGCGGCTTAGCTAATTAACCCCCTTTTTATATTTAACGGGTGATTCTAATCAATACAATTTATTAATTCAGAATTATTCGTGCTTTGGACAATATGAAGTTTAGTTTTTTAAGTTAAATTAAGGTCGAATTTCAACCGTGTCGACGGGTGACTATGTTTATTATTGTGTGTCAATTTTTACTGTCTTTAAATTATATGAATGTATTAGGAATAAACTTCTTTTTCAAAGTTTTCTCAATTTGTTTATTAATAACAATAATTATAATGACGATATAAATAATTATAATACGATTAGGTTCTGGTGAACGTGGTCATCGCTGGCAGAGGAAGCGTGCATCGCGCTCCATCACACCATGTCAGCTCGGACGCGTCAGGTGAACTACCGTCAGCAGAGAAGGTGTTTTTAGATACTTTATTATAGAAAGGGTACTCACAATATACGAGTACACTCAATATAAATTTCTTTTTTTTATCTGACTGAAGTAGCAAACGAGCATGCAATCCACCTGATGTTAATTGGTCACTGCCGCCCTGCGACATCTGTAATCAACTTCATAGCGAACGTGGGTTCCATCTGAAGTCAACCACAGATGCGTTGTTAGTCCCGAGGACTATGATGGTCGCCTCATGTGAAAGTGTGCCGGCAACCACATATTTCTATCGAAACGCAAGAAATGCTTCACGCTAGAAATAGGTGTGGCGGTGGTACTTCCCCCGGCGAACTACACTGGTTCTACCACCTATCAAACTGCTCTGGATTTGCTACCTGGTTAAGAATATTTGCAAGTAGCGATGTGTAATCAAAACATTTATATTAACAGAAAGGAGCGGTGCCGATTTTTAGAAAGTACTTTCTTCTATATATTGAATATTATCGAATTATTTAATTTAATACAATATGAGGTTTTAATAAGAAACGATCCTTTCAAATTATTATAAAAAATGTAATCATTATTTTTTTTTTAATTATGAAAAAAAGGTAACATATATTTTGCTGACCGTACACAAAATGCCCGTCGAATCGGAAGGGAATGCTCCATAGATTTTAGTGAGCCCGCTTTCGCACTCATTCCCCTGATTATGGCACATCTCACAGCCTTTTAATAGTTACGTACGGCTGCTGGTGTTCCGGGTTGGATTCCTGTAACAAAAAACAATGTACCGGGAATATTTTTGCGATATCGTCATATTAGAGGTAGAGCTAATCTTGGCTTGGCTTTGGATTGCACCACCCTTATACTTATTATTAAATAGTGAAGCGATACTTTCGCCCCTGTAGTTCCGGGATCAGAAAAGGGTTACGGTATCCCCTGCCTGCTTAAGAGGCGACTAACAGGGGCTAACGGGGTTGCGAGCGGCTAGAATGTGAGTTTGAACCGTCCATTCAGGTGATCCCGGGAAAGACAGCGATATGTACTAGCGCATACCGCCGTAAAGACCTGGCGGTACGGTGGGCCCGACCTCGCACGTGGGAGGAGCTCGAAGAGGCATCGCGCTTAGAGGACTGCCATGGTGGTCTGTTGAAGACCTCGGAGTCCTCTTTGCAGCACCGAGGAAGGCCACCGAATTTCATACTACCCGTTATCAACGGGTACCTTTTGAAGGTTACCTTTAAAAACAGACATGAACTATGTGTATGCCAAATTTTAGCGAAAACACACACACACACGCTTTCTACACACATAGCCCCACAGTAGGATTTTCTCCTGTGTCGTGGGTACCACGGACACACATAAGACGAATACACAAACACCCAGACCCAGAACATGAATCTAAACTCATCATTCAGATACCTGTCTGGCCGGGAATCGAACCCAGGACCCATTGCGCGTTAGACCGGTATGATAACCGCCCCGCCACGCGGGTCGTCAAACAGACAGTTTTTGTGTGAAAGACTAACAAACAGACATCCTCACACTTTCGCGTTTATATTAATAAGATTTTAATATATTGTTTGTTGCGTGGAAACGTCTCCTGTCCAATTATAGGTAAATATTTATCCTAGGGAAATGTGATTTATGGCTATACTGCGTGTCCGCGGGTCGGGTTTAGTGTGTCACCGTTACTGGTAGGGTGGCCATTTGTCTAGGTAGACTGAGTTCGGTAGATTGGCTAATATCGATTATTAGTCAAGTGAAATATCGGTAGATCAAAAAAAATGAATGGATGGAAATTGGCTGGATGAAAATGGCAAAGACAAAACCCTGTGATATTTGATTAAATATAGTTATGTATGTATTTTTTTATAACTTTTATTGATATAAACATTTAAAAGTCTGCAATTAGACCCTTCAGACCAGAAAATAACAGCACAAACAATAGAATTTAATTGGACAATTAACAATATTACCATTCAAAATTTGACCGTAATTTAATGTATGTGTTTGTGTCAAATGCAAGGTAGTGAGTGTAATGTTTAGTTGAATATATGTATGTTTAATGCATTATTTGAAAAAGTATTATTATTGCACAATCTTTTTCTAAATCAACTATAACTGTGCTTAATTTCACATGTCTCCGTCTGCGGCAAGTATCTTAAAAACGAATCACAAGTTTTTGCTTCACGTATTAATATATAGATAACTTTTATACAATATACTGGGATTATTGAAGTGAAACTTCTTTATCGGGGTTGGAAAAAAATTTAGTGTAACATTTTTTCGTTACGCGCCATCCTTTTCTTATCCCTACCACGCGTGATATTAGATAGATTATTATAGATTAGATTATTAGATAAAGTTTAATAAAAGCTTTTTATTAAACTTTATCTAATTTAATTAGACTTTAACTTTATCTAATCTAATTTAATTAGATAAAGTTTAATAAAAGCCTTTTATTAAACTTTATCTAATTTAACTTTATTTAACCAATTTCTGTAAAGTTGCATATAGGTAGTAAATTATTTTTTGAAAAATAACGTCATAAAGAAGTTTCACTTCTTACGAGTGTACGCTAGTAGGTACACGCACACATTTTTTTTGTATCCAATTTGTGAACAGTTTGGTACTTAGTTTGACAGAAAAGAATTTAAATAAATACATGATTTCTCATGTCTCATTGTATAGAACTACCACTGGTATGGTACTATGGTTAGGAGCCACTTCCGCCTATAAACATGTCATAATAGGGGTACAATTCGCACTGGTCCACCAATTCGCACTTGGCCAGCGCGGTGGACTATGGCCTAAAACTCTCTCATTCTGAGAGAAGACCCGTGCGCAGCAGTGAGATAATAATGGGTTGTCTTAATAACCCTTATATTAGATGTTTTAACGTTTTCGAAATATGCTCGGAATTGGAATAGTCAAGAAGACAAGTTGGAATGTTACATGTCCTCCAAGGTGGTAAGTGCATGTTCCAAGGTGGTAGAACCAGTGTAGTTCGACCGGGGAAGTACCACCGCTACACCTATTTCTAGCGTGAAGCATTTCTTGCGCGAGATAGAAAGGGTGTGGTTGCCGGCACACTTTCTCATGAGGCGACCATCATAGTCCTCGGGAGTGGCAACGCATCTGTGATTGACTTCAGATGGAACCCATGTTCTGTATGAAGTTGATTACATATGTTCATGGGCGGCAGTGACCACTTACCATCAGGTGGATTGCATGCTCGTTTGCCACTTCAGTCAAATAAAAAAAAAATGTCCTATTCCTGTCATATTGTCTCTACATATTTCCAATTCCCTTAGAATCCAATAATAAAATGATATTTTGTAAATTTCTCAAATTTCCCGTCTCAATTGATTTATGCTTTATACTAGGCGGTGTCCGGCGTTGGGTTTACTGTGTCACCAGTTACTAAAAGGGTGACCATACATTTTGTCTATAAGAATATTTAGTATTTGCGTTTCCTTGCCTATTGTTTCATATTAGGATTATATCAGAGTCATAGAAAAATATTTAAAACCGAACTAAGGTGTGAAAAACATTTTAAAAAACGTTTAATAAACATACAAAACAATCTTTGTTTGTATGTTTTTTTTAAAAAGTATTTAAATTTAGCAACCTTTTATTGCCTTAAATTTTTATTTCTTATAAAAATAAATAATGGTCACTTATCATATAATCTTTTTATTCTATGTTCCTATTGCTTCTAAAATATTAACCTAATGTAACATTAAAAATAAAGTCAAATTTTAAAAATCATGCCTTAGCCTTTTAATGAGAAATTACTTCTAATATCATGCAATAAGTTTTTAAAAATTCTCTGATTTTATAAGTATAAAGTACTACATACCTTTTTTCTATCTTCTTATTATTTTCTATTTTCTTATTATTTTTTAATTTAATAAATCATTAGGTATCAGGACTTTTTTTACAGTGTCTCGCAGCATCCTGCAGCATGGTCATCTTACTATCTGGAGAAAGTCGTGACACAAGTGGGCAATTAATCGCGGGAACCGGCGTATGCACACTCGCGACTACATGGGTATGAATACGAATACAAATACTTTTCACTTGAATCCTATATTCTATTTTCTTGTTACATGGTTCACTATTATTCTATGATAACTCATATGGCGGAGTGGTTTATTTACAGTTGATACTGGATTTGATCTGCGGTTAGACACATATTTCACTTTTGAGTTCTCTCCCAAAATACAAGTATTCGTGCTTCCGTGATAACACAGGAAAAGAGATTATAATTAACAATGATTCATCTTTTATATACACGTGTAGATGAATTCAATATGTTAGTGAATGGCGGTACAATCTGTCCCACTGCTAGGCACGGGTCTTCTCTCAGAATGAGAGAGTTTTAGGCCATAGTCCACCGCGTTGGCCAATTGGTGGGCATCACACACCTCCGAGAACTTTTTTTTAAGAACCCTTGAGTGTGTACGTTTCCTCACGATTTTTCCTTCGCCGAAAAGCAGTGATAATTAATATCTAACACGCACATAAATCAGTGGTGCGTCCCTGGGTTTGAACCTCGGACCTCCCGAATAAAAGGGCAAGTTTCAACCATTAGGCTATCACTGTTCTTTTAGTGAATACGAATACATATACTTTTCACTTATAACGGCGTTTCTATTGATGTAAAACAGCTACAATATAATTTTACCAGTATCCGTGGTTATAACAACTCTCTTATGTATTCCGGTTTTTTATGAATACGAATACTTTTCTCTCTTTTCTCTGCTTCTGTTAGCAATTTTCATAAAGCATCCATCAAAGTATCTCACATGATGTCGAGAGTGTGTTGCTACCCTTACATGAGTTTCAGAGTATTTTATAACATAGGTGTGAAGTCTAACTTCTAATATTATCATTTTAAGTTACTAATTTAATTGTTAAAGCAAGTAACGGTTAAGCTTTAGTTAAAATAACTATCATGCTAAGTGGCTATATTAGCACATAAATAGGTATTTTCATAGGCGTATATGGAGGTGTGAGGAGATAGGTCATGGTGTCCAGACCCCCATAGGTTAGCTATTTTATAGGCCGACATAATTATGTCCCTGTAGTTCCAGGACCAGAATAGGGCTACGGTATCCTCTGCCTGTCGTAAGAGGCGACTAAAAGGAGCTTTTGGTGTTGCGGGCGGTAAGAGTATTAGCTCGGACCATCCAGCCAAGAGGCACGGTGAGCATCAATCGGTCACCAGGGAAGGGCCCAAAAGGGGCATTGCGCTCAGAGGACTCCGGCTGTGTTCCGTTAAAGATCCCGAAGTCCTCCACGTAGCGCTGAGGACGGCCACTTTTAGTGAGGTAAAAATCCCACATAACCCGGCGTTGCTTCCACAGCGGCGAGTACCTTTTGAAAGTTTTCCCCTCGATAACAAAAGACAAAGAAAACGGCCGACATAATATATTTTGTATACTAAAATATATTGTTCCTTTTTCGTTAATTATTTTTTTTATAAATTAGCAAAAAAAACATTTACTAAATTTAATCATAAGCTACATTGTTGAAGTTGTTTCTGTTTTTTTTTTTACAAAGTTTTTTATGTTTCTGTTACTATACTTATTATAAAATATAAGAATTCGTTTCAAGGCATATATAGGAGACGGACGACTTCATTTTTTCGATGTTTGCTAGACAGTCAGTTGTGTTGTGTTGTAGGAGGTATCGGTTCGGCTGGTCTGATTTCGATCGACAATACTAAACTGACAATTGGACACGAGAAAAATTTTTAATTGGCGCCTCTTTTGTAACAAAACTATAGGTAGTTAAGAATTTTAAAGGAATTTCGCTCATTTCATCATCTCAGCTCATTTTTGAAAAAAGGGTCCCTGGCCCATATTAGTTTGGGAATCCATGGTTTAATAAATTGGCTAGACATACCCTTGCCAACTGGAGCAGACGTTACAGATTTATCTAGCCACACATTAGCTAGGTCTAAATCCAGGCACGTGGGCGCTACCAGCACATTCCTAGCAAATCGGCGACTATTGCAGATTAAGTGTTTGATGACATCGGTCGAGAGTGTAGGGTGACCGTGTATTAACAAATTTGAGGACATGGTCTACTGATCATCGCTTTTTGGATATTGTCAGTATGACTTATTCTGTGAAGATGTGTCTTTGTTTTCTATTATTAAATTAATCGTTTCAGTATTAATTATGAAGGTTAATTATTTTAAGCCATAACATTAAAAGATGTCATATTGGCTTAATCTGTTTGTTATTTTTGACATACCTACACTTAACCTACATTTAAGGTCACTTAGAGTATTTTCAGTGCCTGTTTCTAATTTTATTAACACTTAAGTCTACCATCGAATTAAGAAAATGTTAAATGTTCTATGTACAATGAGTATTATATTCAGATAAAGTATCTATATTATCATGTTATATAAAGAAAAAAACAACCGTTCCTTCGAAATAATTTAACAGTTTAACGGAAGTGTCATCGGAATCAACGGAACACGTTATCATAAAACTTATAACTTTGACGACCCGCGTGGCCGAGCGGTTACCATACCGGGCTGACGCGCAATGGGTCCCGGGTTCGATTCCCGGCCAGACAGGTGTCTGAATGATGAGTTTAGATTCTTGTTCTGGGTCTGGGTGTTTGTGTATTCGTCTTTGTGTGTGTCCATGGCACCCACGACACAGGAGAAAATCCTACTGTGGGGCTATGAGTGTAGAAAGCGTTTTTTTTTTTTATCTTTCAAAGCGCAAATGCATGGCCACCCCACAATTTTCAAGTAGGTATGTGCACAGAAAATTGGACTACGTTCCAGATTGATTGGAACACCACTCCTACACGTAATTTAATGGTTTTAAACTAAAATACCACCCGAGACACCCATTACCTAGAGTTCTTTAAAAAAAAGTTCTCGTAGGTGTGTGAAGTCCACCAATTCGCACTTGGCTAGCGCGGCGGACTATGGCCTAAAACTCTCTCATTCTGAGAGAAGACTCGTGCCCAGCAGTGGGACAGTAATGGGTTGACGAGACGAAACTAAAATACCATGGCTGTCGTAAAAGGGGCTTCCGGGGTGGCGGGCGGGAAGACTGGGAGCTCGAACCGTCCGGCCAAGCGACCCCAGGAAGGACGGCGGCATATGTGGATGCATGCTGCCGTAAAAACCAGGAGGTGCGGTGAGCGGTTCACGCCCCCCAATGGGGCAACACGCTGAGGACACCGGCGGCGTGCGCCGGGAACTCCAATTCCCGGAGTCCTCTTGGCAGCGTTGAGGACGGCCACCGGGAGGGTTTTAGTGCGGTAAGAATCCCACATAACCCGCGTCGCTCCCACGACGTCGGGTACTTTTTGAAAGTTTCCCCCTCGAAAACAAAAAAAAAGCCCAAACCACTAAAGACTTCGTCCCTGTAGCCTCGATGTCAGAATAGGGCTACGGTATCCCCTGCCTGTCGTAAGAGGCGACTAAAAGGGGCTTCGGGGGTTGCAGACGGCTAGAGTGGGAGCTCGAACCGTTCGGTCAGGCAATCCCGGGAAGGACGGCGGTATGTGTGGTCGCATACCGTCGTAAAGACTAGACGGAGCGGTGGGCCCAGCCGCCCATCTGGGAGGAGCCCGATGGGGCAGCGCGCTCGGAGGATTCCGGTTGAAGTCGTTTCGAGATCCCGGAGTCCTCCTTTTTAGCGCCGAGGACGGCCACCGGGGGGGTTTTAGTGCGGTAAAAATCCCACATAACCCTGCGTCGCTCCCACGGCGTCGGGTACTTTTTGAAAGTTTCCCCCTCGAAAACAAAAAAAGGCCTAAACCACAAAAGACTTGCTAAAATCAAAATATTTGCGCTAAAGACTGTCAACGAAAGGCTTACCGGCTTACCGAACTATTGCTGTGACAGCCGTACTAAGGCTTCGCGTAAGGCTATTTATTTCGCTACCGAACCTAAGGCGATTTACTATCACATGTTTAGGTACGTACGGATAATTATGTTTGTATATTTAATTTAGAGTTCTTGAATGGGAGTTTGAAACATTGATAAACTGTTAAAATAAGGCTGGCTATAAACGAATTGATTGTTTTTTGGTTTATGTAACAATTTGTTTAATTTGATGATTATTTTTGGATTTTGTGTCAAAATAATAATACAGAAGTATTACATGTTAATGTTATTTAAACAAGGGAGTTCTGGAATGGGATTTTGAACCTGTTTAAACAATACACCGACTGCCTATAAACGAATTGTTCGCTTTTTGGTGTTCGTAACAATTTAACTTGACGCTTTTTTTATTTCATGTCAAAATAGTAATAAGTACATAATTATTAAGAAGTATTACATTGTATAAATATTTGTAATGATCTGCGTGCTTGCTTTCAGTTGATATCCATATTGTTATGATAATTTAAAAATAATTAAAAAGGAGCGAGACCGCCCCCTGAAAAGGTAATCTGATGATGATCTGAAAAAGACGTCAACCCGGGTTGGTGGGTTGACGATAATTTTAATAAAAAATAAAAATTAATTAGTAATTACTTTTTTTTTATCTGACTGAAGTAGCAAACGAACATTTAGTCCACCTGATGGTACATACTCTTCCGTTTGCGGCATTCATCTCAAAAACGGATCCCAAGTTTTTGCTCCACGTATTAATATTATTTAATTCGATACCTGTTTAAAATCATATTCATACGCAATAGAACGAATCAATACTAATATCAAACAAAACCTACTTTGCCGCGAATCGAATCCCGGCCCTTGGGGTTTCTAGCACTGGAGGGTTCTCATTCAAACACTAATCGCTTAGGTTAATTACCGCTTGATTGGCTCCTTTAGGGTACCGTTAAAGTTATTAATTAAAATATCAACAGAATTCGCTGCTAATTAACTTCTAATTGCGTAGGTGAATATAATTATAATGAAAATAAATACAACAAATACATAACGTCATTTAATAATATTTTATCTTTTTAAGCTATTACATAGCTTTATCGCGGGCTTTGAGCGCGGCGACCGAATCAAGGAATTTCGTAACGACAAAACCTAACACCCCCCACTCCGCCTACCATGTAGCGCGGCCGAGCGTTCGCTTAACGTGTATGTATATATACGTTAGTAAAAACGTAAAAAGAACTGGACTTAATAGTATCAAAGATAAAAAATACCGCATAAATAAATAAATTATTATTATTGAATAAGTTGATTTAAAATGCAATGCAATAGCTTTACCGCGGCAGTCCCCGAGTGCCACAGGTTTTTTTTTGGTATTTTTATTCAAGAATGTTTTTATATGAGAATCATATTTTATATATGATTGAATTACAAACGAGCATGTATTTCATCTGATGGTAAGCGGTCATTGCCGCTCATTGACATCTGGGCTTACCCCTATCCACGCAGGACAGATTTTCCACCTGAAAGCAATCATAGTTGTACTGTCACTTCTGAGGACATGGTTCTGACCATATGGTTGCTTCTTTTTTTTATCTGACTGTAGTAGCAAACAAAGCATGCAGTCCACCTGATGGTAAGTGGCCACTGCCACCCATGGACATCTGTAATCAACTTCATACAGAACATGGGTTCCATCTGAAGTCAATCACAGATGCGTTGCTACTCCCGAGGGCTATGATTGTCGCCTCATGTGAAAGTGTGCCGGCAACCACACCCTTCTACCGAAACGCAAGAAATGTTTCACGCTAGAAATACGTGTGGCGGTGGTACTTCCCCGGTCGAACTACACTGGTTCTACCACCTTCCAAAATACCGCCTCCTACGACATTCATAATAAGACTGGTGCTATCCAAGAGCATACGATACAACAAAGTTATAAGCACTATTATTCCGAAGCACAACGAGTTTAACCACCAGCGGTCACCCATGCAACTTTCGACCGCCACAAATACTGCTTAACTATCTGCATAAACCGGGGCATCATGAAATTTTGATAGTGACAAAAATCATCTCGGAATCGAACCCCGAAGCTCTATAATTAGTACCTACTAAGATGGAGGTAGAAGTACCAGGCAATCATAAACCATAAACACAATAAAAATTCCTTCCTTGGTCAAAATTCTCTGGTTCTACCTTGAATTCATATTTAATAAGTCAGTCGGAATTCAGAAGCTTCTACCGAATCAAAAAAAAAGCTTCACGCAAGCATTATTAGGTACAATGAAACCTCCCCGATTGCACCATACTGGTTCCGCCAAAAAAAAATATCTAAAAATCTTCATCAAGGTTCAACGACTGCCACCAATTTAATGTATCCGAAGCACAAATAAAAAACGTGCACCACTAGTGGTCACCCATCCAACTGTCGGTAACTTTAAATCGGTTACGATATTCAAGCTATCGATAGCTTACCCTATTGTGAGCAAATCTAAGCCCAGGAAGTAGAACGGAACACACACTGATGTTCATTTTAATGTTAATATCGGATGGGGACGGGGAGTACGAATTATTGTGGATATGACAAAAGTCTAATCGATTTTAAACTAATATATTACTTGACCACAACAATTAGGCGCATAAAACAAAAGTGGTTCAATACCCCGCATCTCGCTTCTTACCCCGCGCATCCCCTAGTGACGTGCAGTCGTGTATCGTCTAGATGTTTACGTTAGCCAGCACGTGTTTAATGTGATTTAATGATATTTCGTTATAATGTTAGTTTAATGAGTGATTGTTGAATTTTTAAAGTTATTATTAAATTAGTTGTTTATTCGTCAATAAAGCTCAAAATGGGTAGGAAAAAGACTATTCGTGGAGGAGAAAGGACTCTTACATTCAAAATATGCATTTTTTTTAATGAGAGAAGAGTATTGATCTCCCAAGTCGAAAATCGAATCTGTGCTGCAACAGGCATCTGTCTCTTACACAAATAAAAAAGAAAGAAAATATTCCATGTCTGCGAATATATTAAACACATGAAAGTGCTTTAATAAATACTCGACTATTGAACATACACCACTATGGTGTATGTTTTAATAATGGTATACCTACATACTTTTGGTATTTGGTAATAGAAACTTCGTTACGGGATGGGAAATTCCTAGTTCTAATGACGTTTCAACTGTCGTGCGCCTAATTGTTTTGGTCGAGTAGTAATCGCGGAATTTCTGCCGATATTTCGACCCAGTTGCATGTATCGTGGTCACGGCCAAACAGATCCATGCAACTGGGTCGAAATATCGGCAGAAAGAAATCCAAATAATCGCATATCGTGAGTACCCGTTACATAATAAAAATATATGGCATTTGCAGAGGGTAGTCCGCTTCACGGTTTATTATGTCGTTACATTTATGTGTAGTACTATAAGAATTTGTTTTGTTTTTTTTTTTTAGTTTCCTGTTTTTGTTTTGTTTATTTTTATCATGCATATGCTGCAGTGTATTCCATGAATTTCCGTGAATTTTTGTACAATATTATTTGTACAAAGAAACTTACCTCGACCAGGAAAGTACCACTATCACGCCTATTTCTAGTGTGAAACAGTTCTTGCGTTTCAGTGGAAGAGTGTGACTGCATGCTCGTTTGCTACAACAATCTTATAAACAAATTGTCAAGTATTTGTCTATTGGTAAAAAAGGCCTTTAGTTTTATAACATCAAAGAAACAAATGGTACCACTGTAGTCTAACTTGAACAGCATCATTCTCTTCCCGTGTAAGGGATAAAATTCAGGAGATGGGCAACGTCGTCTCCCTATCTAACTTTAACACTGCCGACTCCAACACGCATGGCGGGCGCGATATTTATTGGAAAAACCTCCATTAAATTATAGATGGATGAATGGATATAACATAAAATTAATCGTAGAATCCAAAAAAAAATATATAAAGAGAGCGTTCAAGTATTACGAAACCAAATTTTGCAGAAAGGAGAGTCTTGACAAACGTTACGATACGTTACAGAAGTTTGAACAACGCATTTCGTAACGTCTTTGTTTTTATTTAAGAATAAAACCTTATTTAACTAAAATATAGCCACAGCGACTTGCTGTAAAAGTTCAGGGAGGGAGAAAGGGTTGCAGCAAAATGTAACCTTGCGTTATATGGGAAGATGGAGGGTCTGTAATCTTCAAAAATTGCGTTACGTAGGTAATACCTACCTGAACGCTCCCAAAGATTTTAAACAAACCTCGTTTTACACTAAACATAACTTCATGCAAAAGAAACACTTAAAGAAACCTTACAAAAACAGTAAATACCAAATCTGGACCTTTAGATAATGCGCAGTATCCTTTAAGAGGCCTTAACTCTAAAATGGTGGCCTTGTTATTTATGAAGTTCAGAAAATCTTGTATCATGTTACATTAACATTTATTTCACATTTTTTGTGTATGCCAATGTACGTTTATGTTAATTTATTTAACATTTAACGCTTTATTTGTAATGTCAACTTTGTGAAACAGTTTTCGAAGCAGCCTGATGATTGGAAGTACGCCTCCCAATCGCGGGTCCGAGGTTCGAATCCTAGGCACACACCGATTTTTTATAACAGTTAATTTTTATTTACTACCTTGTGGTTAATGAAAATATCTTGGAGGTCCTACACACCTAAGGTCGGTAAAAAAAGTGTGCGAAGTCTACCAATTCGCACTTGGCCAGCGCGGTGGACTATGGCGTAATACTCTTTTATTCCCAAGAAAATCTTTAGGATACCAGAGAAGGTAAACGCGTATAAAGTAAAAATATGGTAGGTATATATTTTTAAGGTAGTAATTTTCTTGTAGTTCGACCATCGCTACAATTTTTCATGTTTAATAACAGCAGCAGCAGCATGTAATTCACCTATTTCTAGCGTGAAGCATTTCTTGCGTTTCGATAAAAGGGTGTGGTTGCCGGCACACTTTTATATGAGGCGACCATCATAGTCCACGGTAGTAGCAACGCATCTGTGATTGACTTCAAATGGAACCCATGTTGTGTATGAAGTTGATTACAGATATCCATGAGCGGCAGTGACCACTTACCATCAGGTGGACTGCATCTCGTTTGCTACTTTAGTCAGATAAAAAAAATGTACACACCGATCCGAGACGTTTCAACTCAGTCCTCAGGTTACAACACACCTGTTGCCAACTTTAGATGAAATTACACTTAAACATTTTCTACGTTCATAACCCCATATTTCTTTTTGTTGTGATGCTATTTAAGCAATCATATAAAAACTTAAAAAAAAGCTTAAAACCCTCTACACTCATAGATCCCATAGTAGGATTTTCTCCTGACCAATTATTTACAAACGACCAGACCCAGAATAAGAATTTTAACTCTTTGAAATTTTCTTAATAAAATAAAAAAAATAAAATAAATAAAGATACCTGATTGGTCGGGAATCGAACCCGGAACCTACTGAAGATCAGACGGTATGACAACCGCACCACCACGCAGGTCGCTGCAAAGCGCTATTGTGTTATATTTTTCAAATGTGCTCACTTACACATTAGGTTAACAATATTACCGTGTCCAAAGCTTTCTACTCCACGTGTGAAGTTTACAGAAAAGCATAGTTTCGTTCGTTGGGTGGACACTATCGGCCACTGTCGGATGTCGTCGGACAACTTCGTGTGTTTCCGTCGGGGGGGTAACGGTTATTTTGAAACCACATTCGCTTTGCGTTTCATTAACGCTGTGATTTTTGTTTAACGTTGTTTTAGTTTGGGTTTTTTAAACGTTCCAATTCGGTCTAAAATGTGTTAAAGAATTAAGTTGGGTATGAACTTTAAGTTTTCCAATTTAGTCCTTATAAGAGACTGATTTTGGTTAGAAATCTTAGTTTTATTGAAGTTGGTTACGGGTATAAACAGACTACGTTTGTAAAAGATTTAAGAAGCAAACGGTCATCTACATAGTCAACCTGATGGTTAGTGATCACTGCCGCTCGCGGACAACTTCATCACATACTTAGAACATAGTGTCTATCAGAAATCAAGGACGTTGCTACTCTCGTGGACTAAGATGGTCGCCTACAGTCGCCTAAAATATCTACATAGATCGAATAAGGACGCAAGTACATGCTAACTCAACATTAACCGAGATTCAAACCCAGAACTCTACATAGACTTTATAGTGATTGATGTGAACTAGTGATGTAACGAATACTTGCATTTGCATTAATATTTGCAATATTTTTTGCAAATGTTTTGCGAATATTGAATTGCAATGATTTGCAAAACAAGTCACCAAACCTATCCAAATTGAACTACAGTTTGACGCCTCATATAAAGTGTGCCGGCAACCACACCACGGACATTCGTCACATCACTAATGCGAACTACACCCAAAGTTGACCATAACGTATAAATCGTAATAGTGGTGTAGTAAGGTAGGTGGCGCCTTAGGTGCGCTTTATGGAGCTATAAATAGAGAGTGCTCGTAACGTCACAAGGCCCATTAGCCGGGGCTCTACCATTGGAAGTCGATGGGTACTCGAATGGAGAATTTTTAAAATGAAATGAAATGTATTTATTTTGTATAGGCACGGTGGCACTTACAAATTGTCAGTTACATTTTGAAGTGAAACTTCTTTAGGCGCATGAGGGTAAAATTTTTACAGATGAAACGTCACGCCGGTATGCAACGGAAGTGTCGGAAAAGAGAGAGAGAGTGATCGAGACCGATTGAGAGAGAGTAAGACAGGGCGAACGTAGCATGAGCAACTAGCCGTGGAGTGAGAGTAGGGAGCAAGCGAGTGAGAAAGATTGAGAGAAAAAGTGAGACAGAGCGAACGTCGTATCACGCCTTTTTCCCTTCCTCTTAATCTTGGAAATTTAAAGTTTTAGATTTGTATAAATATAAACAAGATTTATAAATTAGTTCGCCAAAGAAGTTTCACTTCTGACATGTGTACTTTGTACGCACGCATGTTTTTTTTCTTACACTACCACTGGATCGGAATACGACCTCAACTGAGAAGATACGGCAAGAAACTCAGCGGGTTTGTCTTTTTTCTTTACGTTACGCTACGTTTTTTATTGATGTTTAATTAAAAATCAGTAGTGAGTTGTAATTTATCCGTGTTTTGATTTGATGGCTGTCCATGTTCGCATTAAGGTTATATTTTGGTAGAGTATTCTTTATGTTTAGAATTTATGTTTTTTTTGTTATCAATTACTCACTATAAAAATTATTTATGTTATAAAAAGCCATAAGTATAATAATGCATAATTTTATGTATTTTAAAATCAGTTTAAAGTCTAAAGTTAAAAAGGATCAGGTTTCTCTCCCTTTCTCGTTCAGGTGCATATTAGTAATGTAATTCGTGGATACGTTTCAAATATTATTAAAAGTTAAAGGTTTTTTTAATTATGACAAGACTGATTAAAATACTGATGTCCTCGGATATACACTTTTTCTTTTAAACTCGAGTTCTCTTACTTAAATGCTCATAGTAAGGGATAAATATCGAGTTGGGATGGCCAGTGTAAAATTTTTCAGCGCATTCAAAGGCTTCACGAAATTTAAATTGAATTTTAATACTCATCACTTACAGTTATAAGTTACGTCGAATATCGTTCGTTTTTAAATGAGTTATTAATTAATAATTTTTAATTGTTTTAAGCAATGATAGTCTAGTGGTTGAAAAGCCTCTCAACCGAGTGTCTAAGGGTCAAATCCCAGTCACCACTTTTTTTTTCAAAAGAATATGTGTATTAGAAATTAATTAAAACTGTTTTACATAAATATCCTAAGGTAATACTTAAAAGTCTATTACTTACAATAGCCCAATGGTTGAAACAAATCGGGAGATCCGCGTAGATTTGCGTATTAGAAATTAATTATCACTGCTTGTCGATGAAGTAAAACATCGTGTGGAAACCTAACACACCCGAGAGTTCTTAAAAAAAAGTTCACGAAGGTGTGTGAAGTCCACCAATTCGCACTTGGCCAGCGCGGTGGACTATGGCCTAAAACTTTATCATGCCTAGAGAAGACCCGTGCCCAGCAGTGGGACAATTTGGTTGACGATAATGATGATATACATGTCAATTCATGACCGCTTTTCTAAAGTCGGTTTAACTAAATGTTTGTTTGATCGAAATGACGCGAAAGCTGAAATTCGCAAAAAAGCTGAAGTTAATATGTATTTACTTTTATTAAGTTCTATCTAAGTAATAGGCACTTAATCCAAGAATAAGCAGATCTAAGCACTAATGAATCGAGCAAGTAATTACTATAGTTATTGCTTGGCTCACCATAAAACGGAATGCGTGCTTTACAAAGGACTTGTTTGATTTGTTAGTTAACGATAACTAACGGTACTAGACATGGGCGTAGCCAGGGGGAGGGTTTTGGGGGTACAACCCCCCCAAAAAGTTAAAATATCTATAAATTATTACATGAAGCAAAATATATGCCGCGGACGGATTAGTATGAAATTTTACACGGTTAAAGTGGACGTAGAGAAGGAGTGCACAATGTTAATATTTTTTTCAAATAATGCATATAACATACATAAAATCAACTAAAAACACATTACACACACTACCGTGAATTTGTCACCGACACATAAATAATAAACGAAATAGAACATTCAATGTCTTACTATGAAAACACATAACGTCAGAAATGTCAGTGTCTTTCTCAAAATACCTACCCGCTATTGCCTTTAAATGCGCCTTAGCTTCTTTTTATATTTAACGGATGCGTTCTCCATAACTTGAAAATTATTACATTTTATTTGAATTTCAGAAATATTCCTACTACTTTGGACAACATGAAGTTTAGTTTTTTAATTGAAATTACGGTCGAATTTCGACCGATGCGACTTGTTAAATTATGTAGTTTGGATTGGTCTTGATAAACCTGGCGACGCCTGTAACGGTAGTGGCCACCTATCATCAGATGCATTGCATGCTCGGTTACCTCCATATCTTCCATCCATCCGTCGGCCTTTTGAGGTCCACTGCTGGACACAGGCCTCCCCTAAATGGGGCCACTCCGAGAGGTCCTGTACCCTCTGAATCCATCGGTTCCCTGCTGTTTTCTTCAGGTCATCGGTTCATCTGGTGGGGGGAGGGGGCGACTTGACCACCATATCACAGCACATGCTGGAATTTAGCACACAGATAGATTGACCTACAATAACACATTGTCGACCCGCGTGGCGGAGCGGTTACCATACCGGTGTGACGCACAATGGGTTCCTGGTTCGATTCCCGGCCAGACAGGTATCTGAATGATGAGTTTAGATTCCTGTTCTGGGTGTTTGTGTATTTGTCTTGTGTGTGTCCATGGTACCCACGACACAGAAGAAAATCCTACTATGGGGCTATGAGGGTAGAAAGCGTGTGTAGCACATAGAATTCTCACTACAACTGCAAACTTGATTAAAGTGGGCAGAACTGCGGGAGAATCATACCTACTTAAATATATAAAAATCTAATCATTATTAATTTATATTCGTGATTTCTATTTTTATCATTGTTGACATTTGCATTCATAGTTATTATTATTTTATTAGTATATTATTTCTCTATTTATTAATTTTGTAATCTCATAATTATTGTAATTTTATGACATTTACCATTAATAACGATAATGTAATATCTACACTAACGAATTAGGTGAAGTCACGTAATGTTAGTTGTAAGTTTTGTAATAAATAATAAATAAATAAATAAAACTGAAGCACTTTAATCAAACTCCAACACAAATCGTCTCAAATGGATACCTTGCTATGACTTAATTAATGACTGAAGCTGAGGATAATCCAGGATCTAGCTGAAGTAATTGGCACACCTTTAGACTGTAAGCCGGTCATAAAACCAAGCGCTTCTTAGTCACTGTATTGCTAAGCAAGGACGAATGGAACAAAACTTACCTAAAGATGTTTTTTATCTGACTGAAGTAGCAAACGAGCATGCAGACCTGATGGTAAGTGGTCACTGCCGCCCTGCGACATCTGTAATCAACTTCATACAGAACATGGGTTCTGAATTCACTCACAGATGCGTTGCTACTCCCAAGGACTATGATGGTCGCCTCATGTAAAAGTGTGCCGGCAACCACACGCTTCTATCGAAACGCAAGAAATGCTTCACGCTAGAAATAGGTGTGGCAGTGGTACTTCCCCGGTCGAACTACACTAGTTCTACCACCTTGTAAAACTTGTCGTCTCTTCATCATCATAATCGTGTCTCTTTAGTCACTGTATCGTACAGCGAGAAGGAATGGATCAGAACTTAAAGTAAGGCAAATATCTTTGTCAATCCATTGTTGTCCTACTGCTGGGCACTTCTCTCACAATGAGTTTTAGGCGTGTATTCACCGCACAAGTGCGAATTGATAGACTTCACCAACCATTGAGAACTTTTTTGAAACTCTCAGGTTTACTTTTTTTCTCGAGGAGGAAACCTTCGAAAGGTACCCGACGCCGTGGGATCGACGCAAGATTATGTGAAATTTTTACCGCACTAAATCCGCCCCGGTGACCGTCCTCGGCGCTACAAAGAGGACTCCGGGATCTCCAAAGGATTGCAACCGGAGTCTTCTGAGCGCGTTGCCACATCGGGCTCCTCACAGATCGGCGCTGAGCCCACCGTTCCGTCTGGTCTTTACGACGGTATGCGACTACACATACCGCCGTCCTTCGCGGAGTCGTCTGATCGAACGGTTTGAGCTCCCACTCTAGTTGCTCGCAACCCCGGAAACCCCTTTTAATCGCCTCTTACGACAGGCTGGAGGTAGGTTTAATTACGATGTTTTCCATCACCATAAAACAGTAGTGATTTATCTATAATACGCAATTCATAACTCTCTCATTCTGAGAGAAGACCGTGCCCAGCAGTGAGACAATAGTGGGTTGACAAGAGACGTACCTTCATCACGTCATACATTTGGGAGTGCGAGTTTCAACCATTAGGCTACCACTAAATATATAGGTACCTACACTTTTACCACAAACATACATACTTTTTATTAATTTCTGTCTATTTGTTTTTTTATTGACCATAAATTTGAAACTACTAACTTAGATTTAATATGTAGTTGAATATTTAGTCTTTAGGTATTTCATTAAAATCCATCTACTCTTTTAAAAGTTATCTCAATTTAAATCATGTTATTTTATAAACGCAGTAAAACCACGGGACGCTAATAACTAATAATTCTTATAACCAAAAATCAAACCTTATAATAATACTCCAGTTTGGTCCAAAAAGTAGTCAACAATGTAGGTTAACCGCACTTAGCAGAACAATTTGGGGACAGATATTCAGGCAGCAAACAATTACCCAAACCGGGCGAAATTCCCGGGAATTGCTTAATTAGCTTAATGGGGGTGCTTGGTCTGCGTGGAAGGATTTCGCGGGGATCAATAATTTATTTTATTTTTTCGCTCTTAATTGATTTGGTAAGTGTATTAGAGAAGACTCGATAGTGGGCGGAAAGCAGAAGTTAGAAAAAAATTACAGTAATAAGTAAAATGGAAAATCTACTTTAAAAGTACTCCAATTGTCAAATTCCATTTTATGTATAAGAAATATTTCAAAAATTTTTGGTGCTAGGTTTATATAGAAACGTCCCTGTAGTTCTGGGGTCAGAATAGGGTTAGTAAGTAAGAAGCTACTAAAAGGGGCTTCCGGGGTTTTGGGCGGTTAGAGTGGGAGCTCGAACTTACAGCCAGGCGACAACGGGAAGGACGGGGATATGTGTGGTTGCATATCATCGTAAAGACCAGATGGTGCGGTGGGCCCAGCAGCTCATCTGAGAGAGTCCCACGGGGAAACACGCTCAGAGGACTTGTGTTGCGATCCTTTGAACATCCTGGATTCCTCTTTGCAGTGCCGAAGGCCGCCGGAGTGGTTTTAGCGTAGTAAAAGTCCCACATAACACTGCACGGCCTGGGGTACCTTTTGGAAGTCCCTCTCCCCTCAAGAACAAAAAAAAAGGATAGTTTAGAAAAGGGGCAAGAAATACATTATATTAATTATACCCTGCTGCCTATCTCCTGGATTTATCTCTATCGCCTCCATAGGAGGAGACAGTGGTGCTATTCAAGATGTACACATCTACACATAGCTATTTTATCACTTAGTGAAACCAAGTTATAAACCTCTTAGGCTCCAATGGGATTTTAAGGAACGAGACATGGAAATGATATATAATATTAATCGCTTCTGTAAGTAATAGGCGTTCAAAACAAGCATACAAACAAAATTAAAATACCTACCAATATACAGTATTTTAACTCGTAAATTGTGGGTATACAATTAAGATTATTAAAACAGAAATCGCTACCGCTTATGAATTGAGCTACTTTTATTTATTGGCGAGAGTAGAGAGCACAGATAATAGACTGGAAACAAACGAAATTAAATAAAAACATGCAAGGTTGTCATCTAGGCCTTGGGAGAAAACTACTTTTTATCTGATTGAAGAAGCAACCACAGCAACAACCACCTGATGGTAAGTGGTCACTGCCGCCCATGGATATCTGTAAGCTACTTCATACAGAACATATGTTCTATGTGGAGTCACTGATGCGTTGCTATTCCCGAAGACTTAAACGGTCGTTTCATATAAAAGTGTGTTGGAACCACACTCTTCCATCGAAACGCAAGATATACATCACGCTAGAAATAGGTGTGGCGGTAGTACCTTCCAGGTACGTCCGAACTACACTGGTGCTATAGTTGTTTATATTTAATTTCATATTAAATTTCAATATCTAAGTAACAAAGGACAGGACCGGTTGGAGTGGCGCCATTTAGGGGAGGCCGCTGTTCAGCAGTGGACATCAAAAGGCTGATGGATGATGATGACACACAGTCCATCTGACGGTAAGCATTTTCTGCCGCTCGTGGACATCTGTTAGCAACTTCATACAGAACAGAGGTTCTATCTGAAATTAATCACAGATGCGTTGCTACTCCCGAGAACTAAAACAGTCGCCTCATATGGAAATAAGCCGAAAACCAGATCCTTCCATCTAAACATAAGAACGGCTTTACGCTAGAAACTTGTTTTTATCTGATTGGAGTAGCAAACAAGCATGCCGTCCACCTGATGGTAAGTGATCACTTCCGCTCACAGACATCTGTAATCAACCTCATACAGAACATGGGTTCTATCTGAAGTCAATCACAGATGCGTTGCTGCTCCCGAGGACTGTAATGGCCGCCTCATATAAAAGTGTGCAGGCAACCACACCCTTCCATCGAAACGCAAGAAATGCTTTACGCTAGAAATACGGTGTGGCGGTGGTATTTCCCCGGTCGAACTACACTTTTTCTACCACCTTCAAAAACATCTGATCGACCCAAATTAATTTCACCACAAAATTAACTTCATATTAAATACGTATTTATTATGACGAGCCGCCATGCCAACCTCTTTTATAGTGAATAGTCACTATAGTCGTCAGACCATAGTGACCACTACCAAAACCCCAGCTGTTGAAGAATTTGGTGAAGTTGAAGAAGTGAAGAATAATCTATATCGAAACGGAACGTGTATTTCTTACTCAACTCTACATAGCAATATAGCGGAATGCCGGGCGCGCGACACAGACGGACGGCGATAATTACTCTTAAAAATTGCGCCCGTTTCGTACACCGCTGGCCGGGGAAACTATAGACCAGAAGAAAAATATATCTACGAAACAAAAGTGTACATTGTTCAACAATTTGTCTAATATCGACTGGAATAACCCACATTAGACCTAGATCCACTGTTGGACACAGGTCTAATAGGAGTTTTGCTATTATTAACCTGATATGTGTCTCAGTGATCGTAGTGGGTGTTGATATTACATAGGAAGACACGCTGCTCATTACCTGGATTTCTTTTCCTTCGTCTCTTCCTATGATATCCACGGTATATGGTGCTGTTCAAGACTAACACAACACGTAGGTACCTAATGTGATGTTTTTTTTTAAAACTTAGTTGCGTTAAAACTTTATTTTTAAAAAATAATAACGTTAATGTTATTTTTATAATATGCAAAAAAAACCAAGGAGTATGCACTCCATTCGATAATAAATGACCACTGATTCCATGATCTTCTGTCATCCATAACATTATTAATTATCTATTTATTCATAAATCTAAACTCAAATCTATTAGAATTTTCTTTGCCAATTCCTCTATTTGTGGCAAATTAATCGTAGTTAACGATTAATTTGCCACAAATAGAGGAATTAAAAATAATCATTTAAAAGTATGTCTGATTGACAGTAACGGCGTAACAGGAAAGGGAAGGAAAGACTGTTTAAAGAAGAGGACATCTTCAAGAAATTACGATGTCTTACATTCCAGATCTATTCCAGATCTAATTGATATAGGGTAAGAACTGCAGTTGGATATATTAACATATTTACATCTTTAGTAAAGATATAGAAACCGAAACCCGCTTGGCAAGCAAGCCAACCTCAACGTTAAAACACTGTGATTAAAATAAACTGATTATTAAAAAAAAAAACCACCAATTCGCACTTGGCCAGTGCGGTGGAATGGCCTAAAACTCTCTCATTCCGAGAGAAGAACCATGCCCAGCTGTGGGACAATAATGGGTTGACGACGATAAAAAAATAATTATATCTGACCACGTCCCGCGGTGTACAGCGCACTTTGTATGGCGTTGAAAACTTTCCTTCACGCTGTGTCATTTGGGAGATGGCAGCAAATACAGAGGTTGATAAATTTTGTTGTGACCGTAAGCCCGCCCGCTTTCAATTATTGAGGACTGAGTACCTTCTGTTATTATTTTAGTACCTAGGCACCGTGTATGTTCACCTAGATGCCTAGGTTTACATAGGTGTAATTAATTGTTAGCAGAGACGTATTTGTCGTTTGTCGAAAAATGTTGGAGTATATACAGGGTGTACAACCCGTTATTGTCCCACACTGGGCACGGGTCTTCTCTCAGAATGAGAGAGTTTTAGGACATTGCCCACCGCGCTGGCCAAGTGCGAATTTGTGGACATTTTACAGGATTCCCTCATTATTTTTTTATGAGATTAGATTCAGATGCAAACCCCGTTCTATATAATTTTGCTTACAAATGTCCATTGGCATTAGTAACTAGTAATTCTCATGTGGACTGTAAGTTAAGCATTACTATTGAACAGTGATGATTGAATTGCTGTAGTAAAGGGTCCAGGGTACGGACTGCACAGTCTTTAACTAGGTAACAATATTTTACGCCCTGTAGTTCTGGGATCAGAATAGGGCTACGGCATCCCCTGCCTGTCGTAAGAGGCGACTAAAAGGGGCTTCCGGGGTTGCAGACGGTTAGAGTGGGAGCTCGAACCGTTCGGTCAGGTAATCCCGTGAAGGACGGTGGTATGTGTGGTCGCATACCGTCGTAAAGACTTGACGGAGCGGTGGGCCCAGCCGCCCATCTGGGAGGAGCCCGATGGGGCAGCGCGCTCAGAGGATTCCGGTTGAAGTCGTTTCGAGATCCCGGAGTCCTCCTTTTCAGCGCCGATGACGGTCACCGGGGGGGTTTAAGTGCGGTAAAAATCCCACATAACCCTGCGTCGCTCCCACGGCGTCGGGTACCTTTGGTTGTTTTTACTTCCTGCTGGAATTTTATTTTTTGATAGTTTTGTGTGTTAAATTGTATATTATTAATACTCAAAATCAGGGTTTTATCTGAAATTACAGATGCGTTGCTGTTTCCTAGTACTAACATAGTTGTCTCTTATGAAAGTGAACTGGCAACCACACCGAGTGGCGTAGCGCGGACCAAGTTTTGAAGGTGGTAGAAGCAGTGTAGTTCGCCCGGGGAAGTACCACCGCCACACCTATTTCTAGCGTGAAGCATTTCTTGCGTTTCGATGGAAGGGTGTGGTTGCCGGCACCCTTTTATATAAGGCGACCATCATAGTCCTCAGGAGTAGCAACGCATCTGTGATTGACTTAAGATGGAACCCATGTTCTGTATGAAGTTGATTACAGATGTCCATGGGCGGTAGTGCCCACTTACCATCAGGTGGACTGCATGCTCGTTTGCTACATTAGTCAGATAAAAAAAAAGTTCAAACTCCTATCAGCGAGGCCCCTTTGCATGATTCCATTGGATGGTGCCCTTGAATGCCTTGATGCCTTCGCCACCTCCTCCAAAGAGGCCTCGCGAGGCCCCTTTTAGGTAGGTACTTTTGAATAGGTATGGCGGTGGTACGTCTCGGATCGGACCATTACGGTCTACCATTTTGCATATTCTTAACTCCTTGTAGTTCAGTTAAATATTAATAAAAGCGAAATTCGTAAGGATATTTGACGATCCGCGTGGCGGAGCGGTTACCATACCGGTCTGACGCGCAATGGGTCCCGGGTTCGATTCCCGGCTAGACAGGTATCTGAATGATGAGTTATATTCATGTTCTGGGTCTGGATGTTTGTGTATTCGTCTTGTGTGTGTCCATGGTACCCACGACACAGGAGAAAATGCTAGTGTGGTAATAGGTATAGGTGTGTTTGTTAGACTTTCGTGTAAAAACTACCGGTCGGATTTTGCTGAAATTTGGCACACACATAGTTTATGGCCCAGATTAACACATGGGTTACTCACTACCGTGGTAGACGTGTCTGAAGCGGGGAAGCCGCGAGAATATGCTAGTTTACTATAAACGAAAGAAAGAAAGAAAAAAATATTTATTTGTAAAAAAATACTACAACAAAATGAGACATACTTAACAGTATACATTAATTTTAAATTTGACCATTAATGCAGTAAAATTTTACAAAAGGGTCCACACTCAGCCTCACCGCGGCGAACCAGTCGAGTGGTGCGTTGGCAAAATATAATATAAAGAAAAATACAATAACAATACTTAAAATTAAAACATATCTAAAAAACATGTGTAGTACATGGCAAAATGTATCTAATAAAGAAAATACACATCACAATATTTTAAATTATAACGTAGCTAAATCATATAATAGGTGAAGGTAGGTATTATGTACTTACATACATTCGCGCTACTGTTAAAGGAAGACTTAATAAATTTATAACATAAACATTTTATGAAGTTGGCATGAGTCAAGGGTTGTTAAACGACTAATATTAAGTGTAGTTCAGAGATATTCCGCAACGGCACCAGAGATGGCGTTACTAGTTGGTATATTTTTACGCTATATTTGTGTTTAAAAACATGTAGGTACATATAAGTAGTTAATTAAAATTTTAAATTATAGAAACATCAGATGTTAGATAAGGACTATAGATGTATTTTCACTTCTTTGAATTAAATCTGGGAGCATGGCAGTGCTCCCGCCAAGTCGCTCAAAATGCGGCACGGCTGTGCCACACTTTTCACGTATTCAATTATTTTGATTTGAATCAATATCAATAGCTACATAAATAGACCAACAAAAATTCTAAAATGATAGCTATCTCAATTTTTATGTATTTTCATTCCTATTTTTTTTTAATATATGCTATGTACAGACAGGAGACACTTATTGAATGTACCTATGAATATAAATTGCCATATTTCTATGTTCCAAATATGAACTCGATTTGAAAATGGAAATTATTTCCCTTGGAAGATTCCACCCACACTAACACAGCGTATTAATAAAAATCTTGTAATGATATAAAAAGCAGACGTATCAACATTAAGAACCGAATTACGAACATAAATAATTCAATACACCGCTTTGACACCTCTATTCAAATGCTAATGCACGCAACGGCACGCACACTAACAAAAGTCTATACATGTCTGCATAACGTGTGTGTGGCCACTCATACGCAACGAATTTTGGAGGCCCGCTATTGGCCCAAAGCTGTTTAGAAAAGGAATTAGAAGTTTTACGACGAATAGAATAGAAAAATGTGGCAGCCATGTTTTTGCGTTTCCGGTTTATTTGAACAAATTGTCAGTGTTCGATAGTTTTGTTAAAAATTGTTAATGATTACATAATAATACATTATTTTTTAGTATTTAATTTTATTCGTAGGTATTATTTTTGCATAACTGTCCTATTGAAAAAAAAATAGAAAATATCTAACCAGCTAAAACAAAATGATTTACGCCATTAAAAGCTACATTTTCCTTAAGATCAATTATTTTTACGTAAATGCGTGGAGGTAACAGTAATTAATAATTTATAGTATTTTCCTTATGCTTGGAAATTGATTAACTGCGTTAGATCTTAAGAAACATTAGACAAAACTAGTTTACGATACCTATTGGTTAATGTAATGTAATGTATTTAAATTATCACTTAAATCGGTGTAACTTTCTAATTAAAAATTGTTTCAACCTACTAATACTTATTGGGCACTAGGTAGTCGATCCCCGTGTCCTATTGGGCACTAGTCGGTTCCCAAAATTGGGAAAGCCTATACCTATCGTATAGCCTAAAAAAATAAAAAAAAAACACTTTCTACACTCATAGCCCCACACTAGGATTTTCTCCTGTGTCATGGTTGCCATGGACACACACAAAGACGAATACACAAACACCCAGACCCAGAACAAGAATCTAAACTCATCATTCATATTATATTCATTATTCATATCATACCTGTCTGTCCGGGAATCGAACCCGGGACCCACTGCGTGTCAAACCGGTACGGTAACCGCTGCGCCACGCGGGTCGTCAAATTTCAATACTGACTAGTGGGAAAAATCCGTAATAAATAATTCAATGTTTAATTAATATATCGAAGTCAAAACGGAAATTAAAACGAAATTTTTTTTGGCGCAATTGACAACACACGCCAAAAATTGTACAAATACTATGTACCTACAGATACTATATATGTGTGCGTTATCTATTGTCTAGCCCCCACTCCCGCGCAACCGAAATTTGAACAGCGTTAGACGATTGGTCGTTAGACCCTACGCGTTCTTTTTATAAACTGGTTTAACTTGTCTATCACGTTCGTGTGTGTTAGAGAAAAATGGCGTCTTTTAAATATTGTTGTAGTGGTGGAATGCGAACGAATGCGTAGGAATACATAAGTGATTAAAGTTGTTTTTTGCTATTATATTTGTCTTTGCTTGGAAGTGAGATATTAGTTATAATATTTTTTATGAAAGAAAATCTATGGCTATTTAAAAAGGTGTAGTAGGTATGTATAGTATGTACTAAGCTACTAGGTATGTAATGTAAAAAACTCCATCTTAGTCCTCAGGAGTCCGCTAGAATATATTATTTAGGTATTAAGTCTTTACATACTTTACAAGCTCAAAAACCTTTTTAATCCTTTTAAGTTTACTAAACTCATGTAAATGATAAGTAAGCAATTAATACCAGTCCAATAGGACGCTATTTATAACTTCTATAAATAAAACTACAACTGCACCTAAATAGTAGGTACGCAACATTTAAAAACATTGTGTAAAATATGAAAATAAAAGCCGGTATCGCGCGCCAAAATTCGTAAAGCATTACAAGGTCAACGGGATGCTGAATATTTATCCGAAATCAATACCGAAGCCGAATTCAACAATATGTCACGGTCACGGTTGAGGCCACTTGAAGCAACCAAAATAAGGCTTAATACTTAAAATCCTTTGTTCGATAAAACCCCGAAAACTCACACAACAAAATATATAGTATAAATACAATTACGCACACAGCCGCAAAAGGCCCCAATTTGAATTCCGAACGCGCGCAGCACAGTTTCCGCGATGGCGGCGCGGTCGACGACCCCTTGTTTTGGAGGGCGCGTGACGTCACAGCACTGACCTGCCTCACGCGACCTTGGGAAATTTGGCGGGCCCGCTCAGCGGCCATGACAGTTCGATTGTTAATTTCAACTGAGCTGTCAATTTTGGAATTCGATGAATGTCTTTCGGTTTTAAAACGATTTGATTGATGACGAGTTGTATTGCAATTGCTTTGTTCTTTTTTCAAAATTGTAAAAAAATCGTTTCAAGACACTTATTATTTGTTTTTAGAAAGTAAATGTAGTGTGACGTCATAATATTTTCGTTACTTTGGCGGGGACTTTGGAATGAAAGCGGCCATGACACATATGTTATTTTTATTTCATGACCAAGTAAGTACATAGTTATCTTATAACTATTTAAATCTGTTACAATGACTAATTATTCTTAATTTATAATAATTAGGTACTTGTATCTTTCCGAAAAATAGTTCCGAATGTGTTTTAATCAAATAATAGCATTTTAATATTAGACTCCTACATTAATAAGCCCACTAATTTATATATGGAATCTAGTGTGTTCTTGTTTCTGGCTGTGGTTTGTCTTTGGTACCACTGTCATTCTATTTCTGTTTGGCAGCAAAGTAGCGCTAGTGTCTTCTGGTATAAGGTGGTAAGGCAAACGAGGAAATCCAACTTAGTTATGCATCTGGTTTTTGTAAAATTTTAGTTCTGATTTCAGTTCTGTTTGGATTGGAGTTGATTTTGACTTGGTTAGGTGGGCTTCCCCATGCCCAGCTGTGGGGATTAAGAAACCCAGTGGAACCATTGACCAAGGTCAAGTAATAAAGCGAAAGTTATAGCCACTTTGACTTGCATCATAATAAAATACGCCATTTATATTTTAAACATGTAGCCCTCGTGACGTCATATCGTAGGGCCTTATTTGATGTCTGGTCAACGACTTTTATCATATTGACTCAACCTACCCATTTTGTATAAGATTGAAGTAGCAAACGAGCATGCAGTCCACCTGGTAAGTGGTCACTGCCGCTAATAGGTGGTTCCATCTGAAGTCAATCACGTGCATCGGTCCACCTAGGCGACCTGTACTCCTTTTCCCTAAAACGATAATCCATGGGAAGAAAGGTCCTCGAGTGGCGACCATGTGAGATACAACGCATCTGTGATTTCTGAAAAAATCCCTGTTTTTTCATTGCCCAGAGCTGTTCGTGGACGGTAGTAATCACTTAACAACAGGCGGACTGCGCTTGGATTTTTTTTGAAGTCAATTAAAATGCATTGCTACTCCCGAAGACTAAGATGGTCGCCTCATATAAAAGTGTGCCGGAAACCACACCCTTCCATCGAAACGCAAGAAATGCTTCACGCTGGAAATAAATGTAGCGGTATTGCTACTCCCGAGGACTAAGATGGTCGCCTCATATAAAAGTAAACCGGCAACCACACCCTTCCATCGAAACGCAAGAAATGCTTCACGCTAGAAATAAATGTGGCGTTGTACCTCCTCGAACTATACTGATTCTACCACCTGCTACCTACATAATTAAAAAAATGTGTAAATCAGCTTCAATATAATCACACCCAAAGTCTGTTTATACTTGATTTCAGTGTATATTTAGTTACAGGGACACCTGAATCGCTTATCATTGGGTCGTTGACTTGTTTATATTAAAATCACAAACATTGTGTAAAAAGATTACACTGTAGCTGATTAGGTGTGATTAATGTTTTGATGCAATTTTTGCTAATACCTACTGTAGGTGGTATTTTTGAAGGTAGAACCAGTGTAGTTCGACCGGGGAAGTACCCACCCCTAATTCTAGCGTGAAGCAGTTCTTGCGTTTCGATGGAAGGGTGTGGTTGCCGGCACACTTTTATATGAGGCGAGCTTCATAGTCCTCGGGAGCAGCAATGCGTCTGTGATTGACTTTAGATAGAACCCATGTTCTGTATGAAGTTGATTACAGATGTCCCTGGACCGTAGTGATGACCGTAGTGCTACTTCAACCAGTCTAATATAAAAGAGATCAAGCACCCACATCTTTCAAACTCAACTAAAATATGTGTGGCGATGGTACCTTCCCTGTAGAACTACACAGATTCTCTCGTCAACCCATTACTGTCCCACTGCAGGGCACGGGTCTTCTCTCAGAATGAGAGAGCTTTAAGCCATAGTCCACTGCGCTGGCCAAGTGTGAATTGACGGACACACTGATTCTACCACCTAGCAAGTGTTTAATATACTAAAAAATTGCAACCTAAGTGTTTAGAGATTTAAATCCCATCTGTTTTTGCAAATGCACAAGTAATAAGGACTACATTGCTTAACCAGGAACGAATCCTGAACTCTTTGTCGGGCCATCAAGTAAACCGCTAATAATAAGCACAAACATTTGTCATATTGGGATAGGTTTTGTGAAAAAAATGTTTGGTACCAAACTCCAAGGTGCAGCTGATGTAGAAAGAGACAAAAGATACCCGATAAGAGCAGTGCGACAAGGACGGTGTCAAACAAATTATGCATGAACGAATGTGATTCAGAAGGTACATTGAACTCACAATTTGATGAGACATCGAGACTTATCGAAATTAAAAGGACACATATCGATTTTTGTTTTTAGACGACTTTCGCACTTATTCCGAGTAACTAAAGGGTATAATCGTGTGAATAAAACGAACAACATCCTTGACAACTTCATAGTACTTGTGTTTAATTAATTCTGTTGGTGTAATTCGGTTTTAATCTCGTTTTTTTGAGTTAAATATATTGTAAGGAAGCAAGCTACTAAGTTGATATTTTGTTTGTAATCTGATGTGGTAAGGGAAACATATATACCTATTTATTTAAGACATTTCTACGTAGCTATCTTTAGTACGCGTTTATTACGTTTCCAAAAATCGCGAGTCACCCTTGACCAACATTCAGTTTTTTTTTATACTTTAACATAACGATAAGGCAGACGGGCTACCTGATGGAAAGTAGTCACCGTTGCCTGTGGACATTCGCAACAACAGAGGAGTCACCAATGCATCGCCGGCTTTGAAGGAGAGCTCTTTTCGCACCTTTCTTGAAGAACCCCATGTCATAGCGCTCCGGGAATACCTCAGGAGGAAACTCATTCCACAACTTGCACGTCCGTGGCAAAAACGAACGTGCAAACCAAACCGTGGAGGACCGCCACGAGTCCAGTTGTTGGATGAAGTTCCATCCACACCACCTGGACTTCAGAATATTCGCTTCTTGTCAATAGACAGTACACCCCTATTCTCGTATTTCATGCATGAGGTTATTGACTCAGATAAAGTTGACCACAAATGGAGATTTGTTGAAATTGTCCCTCAAGGTCGGTACTATTGTCTTTTCGAAATGTCAATTTGGTAGTAAAACTCACTAAAAAGTCGATATAGAATTAGCGTACCTTATCGATATAAGGTACCTACGCTAATTGACACACACATATATATACATACTAGCTGTCCCGACGAACGTTGTTTTGCCATATAAAAAATAAAAAAAAAATTTAAGGGTGGACAACCCTTAAGGTGTAAGAAAAATAGATGTTGGCCGATTCTCAGACCTACTGAATAAGCATATAAAATTTGGTAAAAATCGGTCAAGCCGTTTCGGAGAAGTATGGCAACAAAAACTGTGACACGAGAATTTTATATATTAGATATTGGAGTAGAAAGCGAGCATGAAAGTGCTGATGGTGAGTCACTGCCAAAGGAAATTGTGAAGGTAGTTGATTAGGTGTGATTAATGTTTTGATGAAATATTTGCTAATACCTACTGGTATAGGTGGTCTTTTTGAAGTGGTAGAACCAGTGTAGGTGGTAGAATCAGTTTAGTTCGACAGGGAAAAAACCACCGCCACACCCATTTCTAGCGTGAAGCATTTCTTGCGTTTCGATGACGTGGTCTATATCGAGGACTCTTCTATTCTAGTACATTCCTTTAAATGTTTTTGTTTCTAAATATACATTATAAAGTGATATATAAAAGCGAAAGGTCACTCACTCACTCACTCATCACGAAATCTCAGAAACTACAAGTGCTGGGAGTTTCAAATTTTGCATGCGCGTTCTTTTAAGGACGTAAGCGCTCACTTAGTAGGGATTTTATGAAATTCAACCCCTAAGGGGGTGAAATGGGAAAAACTTTGCGATACATTGATTTAAACGCGGGCGGAGCCGCGGGTACAGCTGGTACATTATAAAGTGACAAATGAATAAATAGTAGCGCTTTGTTTATCTAAAATGGCACTGACCTGCCCAATGACGAGTGAGCAAGAACTAAATTAATTGTATTGTTATTTTGATATTATTAGCATTGTACATTAATTAGGACAAAAAGTTTTATAAATAATGTTTTTAAAATAAAACACACGCTTAAGCACGCTTTCTACACTTATAGCCCCACACTAGGATTTTCTCCTGTTTCGTGGGTACCATAAGACGAATACACAAACAGCCAGCTGATGAGCTTCCTCCTGAGGTATTCCCGAGGCGCTACGACATGGGGTTCTTCAAGACTCTTCTGGTGTTGCAAATGTCCATAGGCGACGGTGACTGCTTTCCATCAGGTGGCCCGTCAGCCTTATAGTTAGGTCTTAATATAAAAAAACAAGCCATCTCATCATTCAGATACATGTCTGGCCGGGAATCGAACCCGGGACCCATTACGCGTCAAATCGGTATGGTAACCGCTCCGGCACGCGGGTCGTCATAAGTAAATAAATAAGAATAGGTTAATTACTTTAATGTTGTTGAAGGAAAACCTTCAAATCGTAGGTTCTGTCGTTATCGTTACGAAGACATGGATTCTTGAAAGGAACCCGACTGGCGTCCTCTGAATGGATTGCCACATCCAGCTCCACCCAACTGAGCGGCTGGGACTACCTGGTTTTTACAACCGCTCCTTGATTAAAATTAATTCGATTTTGATAAGAAACAGTGATCATTGCTCGATTCTGCCTATAAATACCTTTTTTTTTTGTTTTCGAGGGGGAAACCTTCAAAAGGTACCCGACGCCGTGGGAGCGACGCAGGGTTATGTGGGATTTTTACCGCACTAAAACCCCTCCGGTGGTCGTCCTCGGTGCTGAAAAAGAGGACTCCGGGATCTCGAAACGACTTCAACCGGAATCCTCCGAGCGCGTTGCCCCATCGGGCTCCTTACAGATGGGCGGCTGGGCCCACCGCTCCGTCTAATCTTTACGACGGTATGCGACCACACATACCGCCGTCCTTCCCGGGATTGCCTGACCGAACGGTTCGAGCTCCCACTCTAGCCGCCCGCAACCCCGGAAGCCCCTTTTAGTCGCCTCTTACGACAGGCAGGGGATACCGTAGCCCCATTCTGACCCCGAGGCTACAGGGACGAGCCTACACTTCTACTACACCCGACTTTTTTTATTTGATTGAAGTAGTAAACGAGCATGCAGTCCACCTGATGGTAAGTGGTCACTGCCGATGATGGACATCTGTAATCAACTTCATACAGAACATGGGTTCTATCTGAAGTCAATCAGAGATGCGTTGCTTCTTCCTAGGACTATTACGGTCGCCTCGTGTGAAAGTGTTCCGGCTTCCGTACGCTTCCATCGAAACGCAAGAAATGCTTCACGGTAGAAACGGGTGTGGCGGTGGTACTGCCCCGGTCGAACGACACTGGTTCTACCACCTTCTTTTTGATTTCTACTACAACAGACGACAAGTGGTCATTGCGGCCCATAGACATTTATATAGGTCTGTTATATGTAACTCAAAAATTTATTAGATTTCAGAGAAATTATTCCTTAGCTTTCAGAGGCATTGTTACTCCTTAGTACTAAATTGGAATGCCTCGGATTCCTATTCGACTCATTCTCTCATACATCCTGTATCTTTTTGACCACGTCCTTTTTTGTTTTTTTTGTTTTCGAGGGGGAAACTTTCAAAAAGTACCCCACGTCGTGGGAGCGACGCGGGTTATGTGGGATTCTTACCGCACTAAAACCCCCCCGGTGGCCGACCTCGACGCTGCGAAGAGGATTCCGGGAACTCCGATTGACCGCCGCCGGTGTCCTCAGCGTGTGCCACATCGGGCTCTTCCCTGGTGGGCGTGAACTGCTCACCGCACCTACTGGTTTTTACGGCAGCATGCAACCACACATGCCACCGTCCTTCCCGGGGTCGCTTGGCCGGACGGGTCAAGCTCCCACTCTTCCCGCCCGCAACCCCGGAAGCCTCTTTTAGTCGCCTCTTACGACAGGCAGAGGGTACCGTAGTCCTATTCTGGTCCCGGAACTACAGGGACAAAACTAGATTAACCTACGTATCAACATAGGTACGTTTTGACCTACGATTTTTGACCACGTCCTACAAGTCAGTCTACAACAGCACATAATATTGCGTTAGACTATAGTGATTGAGTCCGTAGCGGGGACTCAAAAATCACAGATATGGTAAATTGCACGTATGAAGTGGCCTCCGAAAAGAACTAAAATCGCAACTTACAGTCATAACAATGTAATTAGAGTGTAGTGTCCTTAGAATTATATACAATAGCTTAGCATTATACGTAAAAAACAAAATCATAACACTTATACATCTATGTACAATGCACCAAACTATACATACCACGTAAATAAAAGAGAAATAAATCAATAAATAAATGGTCCTATATAGGTATTATACCACACGACAATGTGATGGTGACATCGATGGCCTAACGTGGAGCTAAGAAATAAAGACTTATTATGTTAAAAAAAAGAAGAACTATTGTGACAAAAGGCACGGACGGTCAGTCTGTGAAGTTTTTGTGTTATAATAAATAAAAAATGTGTGCGTGTACTAGCGTACACTCGTAAGAAGTGAAACTTCTTTATGACGTTATTTTTCAACAAATGATTTACTATATGCAACTTTACAGAAATTGGTTAAATAAAGTTAAATTAGATAAAGTTTAATAAAAGGCTTTTATTAAACTTTATCTAATAATCTAATCTATAATATCTATCTAATATCACGCGTGGTAGGGATAAGAAAAAGATGGCGCGTAACGGAAAAAAAAGATGGCGCGTAACAGAAAAAGATGGCGCGTAACGAAAAAATGTTACACTAAATTTTTTTCCAACCCCGGTAAAGAAGTTTCACTTAAGTTTCACTTCAACAACCCCGATAAAGAAGTTTCACTTCAAAAACAATAATGATTGAAATTGGTCATTTAAAGGTCTAACAAAAGGTTCTTCGAATCATTTCTCATAGGCAATGAAAATATTTTGCAAGTGTACACTATCAAATTACTACAGACTGATAACACTATCAGCCGAAAGCGAAATGAATGTGTCATTAATCCCGCGGTCAACGCTCCGATAAGAAAAAATGTCTGGCCGCACAGACATGCTTGTTGACACATTTTTTATAAATAAGTTTGCTGATTGTTGGCCGAATTAGTGTTTTTACAGGCTTTCAATTGACTTCGGTGGACCTGTATAGTTTGACTGTGGATATACCACCACTAATTTTTGACCACCCGCGTGGCGGAGCGGTTAACGTACCGGTCTGACGCGCAATGGGTCCCGGGTTCGATTCCCGGCCAGACAGGTATCTGAATGATGAGTTTAGATTCGTGTTCTGGGTCTGGGTGTTTGTGTATTCGTCTTGTGTGTGTCCATGGTACCCACGACACAGGAGAAAATCCTAGTGTGGGGCTATGAGTGTAGAAAGCGTGTGAGTGTGTGCGTTCGTGATCCATTTTGATCCATTGGCTTGAGGCTCTAACGTTTTGTTGGGAAGGTGTGGTTCTCGGTTGACTTTCATATGAAGTAACCATCATATTCCTCCAACGCATCTGTGATTGACTTCAGATAGATGTCCATGGGCGGCAGTGACCACTTACATTAGGTGTACTGCATGCTCGTTTGCTGCAAGCTTGTTTATTATTGAAGTGAAACTTCTTTATCGGGGTTGTTGAAGTGAAACTTCTTTATCGGGGTTGGAAAAAAATTTAGTGTAACATTTTTTCGTTACGCGCCATCTTTTTCTGTTACGCGCCATCTTTTTTTTTCCGTTACGCGCCATCTTTTTCTTATCCCTACCACGCGTGATATTAGATAGATTATTATAGATTAGATTATTAGATAAAGTTTAATAAAAGGCTTTTATTAAACTTCATGTAATTTAACTTTATTTAACCAATTTCTGTAAAGTTGCATATAGTAAATTATTTTTTGAAAAATAACATCATAAAGAAGTTTCACTTATTACGAGTGTAAGCTAGTACACGCACACATTTTTATTTTTTATAAATAAGTTTGATGCTGATTGTTTAACAGGCTTTTAATATACTTTGGTGGACCTGTGTACTTTGACCGTGAATATACTACTACTGTTTGTGACTTGAAGCGGTTCCAACGTTTCGTTGGAAAGGTGTGGTTGTCGGTTGACTTTCGTATGACGCGACCTCATAGTCTTTTTTTATCTGACTGAAGTAGCAAACGAGCATGCAGTCCACCTGATGGTAAGTGGTCACTGCCAATGGACATCTGTAATCAACTACATACAGAACATGGGTTCCATCTGAAGTCAAACACAGATGCGTTGCTACTCTCGAGGACAATGATGGTCGCCTCATGTGAAAGTGACTATGTATAGATAAGTATGTCAGTGGTATAATATCCAATGTCAGGACTAATGACCGATAAATATTTATCATTTATTACCTACTAGCTGTGCCCGCGACTTCGTCCGCGTGGCACGCAACGCAAGCCCTCAAGGATGAATAATTTTCCCCGGTTTTTTTTCACATTTTCCGTTATTTCTTCGTTCCTAATAGTTGCAGCGTGATGTTATATAGCCTAAAGCCTTCGTCGATAAATGGTCTATTCAATACAAAAAGAATTTTTAAATTCGAACCAGTAGTTCCTGAGATTAGCGCGTTCAAACAAACAAACAAACAAACTCTTCAGCTTTATATAATAATATAGATATAGATTGTTTTTGATAAACAAAAAATATCTAGATTGTCATTGTCAAACGTACAAAGAAAACGAAATAGTAGTGATTTAAGATATTGAGATAGAGAGGGTTTCAGGTATATCAGTAATAAGTCATTGTTTTCCACACTTTCACATGAGGCGACCATCATAGTCCTCGGGAGTAGCAACGCATGTGTGATTGACTTCAGATGGAACCCTTGTTCTGTATGAAGTTGCTTACAGATGTCGCAGGGCGGCAGTGACCACTTACCATCAGGTGGACTGCATGCTCGTTTGCTACTTCAATCACATTAAAAAAGAAACATATGGGATGGTGGTACTTAAGCCGAACCGTACTGGTACCTCGTAAAATTATTATTTATGATAAAGTAACACCAAAACACTTAATTATACACATTTCGTCACCCTGTTTACGAAATAACCGTTTTCCTGTACCAAAATTTGGCCACTTATCACTATTTCGACAGAATAACATTGTAATATTTCGAGGAAGTAAGGAAACTAATAGTTATAATTTTTATACGCGGCTGTGGTTATGGTACATTACATCCCATGTAGCTACTTGCCTAAGTTAATCTAATGTATAAAATTCTCATGCCACAGTGTTTGTTCCCGTACTCCTCCGAAACGGCTTGACCGATTCTCACGAAATTTTGTGAGCATATTGAGTAGGTCTGAGAATCGGCCAACATCTATTTTCATACTCTTTAGTAATAAGGGTTCGCTACCCTTAACATTTTTTCTTAAATTTTTATATGCAAAAACAACGTTTGCCGGGTAATTTCATAAGGGTCACGGAATTTTACAAATATTTTACTAATATTGTAAAGGCAAGACTTTGTTATAATAGATGGATGTTTGTTTCTTTTCACACAACAGCTACTGATCGGATTGGGATGAAATTTGTCCCACAGATATTGTATGACCTGAATCAACATAACTCTTAACTGTGGTAAATACGACCAAGGCGAGCGAAACCCTGGGAACAGGGCCGGATTTAGCGTAGGGCATTCAGGCAACTGCCCGAAGGCCTCCACAAAAGAGGGGCCCTCACTGGAAACTTCTGAAAATAAATGTTTAAAATTCCAGCACCTGGAAAACACTTTCTTGAATATTTATTTTGGCCTTATTAGGTCGTCAAATTGCAGAGACACCGATGTCAAAGGTAAGGTAACCACTATTTTATCTACTATTTTCTTATTTTAGTGGGCGGCATATAAAAATGCATTTATTTATGGAAACACTGGACTGAAAAAACAATAAACTGCAAAATGTATTGGAGGATCTTTACATCTGTATTGAGCCGAGGCCTCTAGACTTCCAAATCTGGAATATGCTCGTTTGTTATCAACTTCATAAAGAAATTAATACCTGTCTGAGGTCACGAGTCTCCTAAATTGAAACACGTGGCTTTGCCACACCTAAAACAGATTGCGTTAGCTTTTGTGGTTAGAATTTCAACATTAGCATTGTTGTTTTAAGGAAACTTGATAAATTAGGGCCATTAATTAAGTTAATTCGTGCGGTAGGTAATTTGAGACATTGTCCCTGTAGTTCCGGTACCAGAATAGGGCTACGGTATCCTCTGCTTGTCGTAAAAGGCGACTAAAAGGGGCTTCCGGGGTTGCGGGTGGTAAAAGTGGGAGCTCGGACCGTCCAGCCAAGTGACCCCGGGAAGGACGATAGCATGTGTGGCCGCAAGGCATTGTAAACACCAAGAGGCACGGTGAGCATCAATTGGTCACCGGGGTAGGCCCGACAGAGGCAGTACGCTCGGAGGACTCCGGTTGTGTTCTGTTGGAGATCCTGGAGTCTGAAAAGTGGAGGAAGTCCCGTGATAGAAGTAGATTTGACGTTTATATATTGTTTTTCAATCTTCTCGACCCCTTATGCGCATCCCAATGTGTCAGGACTAGCTTTGAAAAGCAGTTTAATACTTTAATCCTTAACAATACCACACACATAATATTGTCGTTCATAACTATTATATCATAAGGATAAGGGAGTGTCACTAAATAGGTACATACTATTTAGTAAGATTTAAATTATGTTATTTCCTTATTTTCGGCAAGAGTCCAGTTCTTCCCTATTTTCAAGAACCGAGCGGGAAAAACCCTAGTCAAATTTTGTAGGTACATGATGAAACATCAAAATTTGACGTCAAATTGTTTTGAAGAACGTTTGCTAACGTAAATTAAGTGATTCATTAAATTTGGCTCTTATTAAAGTAATATAAATATGAATTTATGTTAGTTTGTTACGCTTTCACGCAAAAAATACGGGTAGGATGTCGCTTTTTATCAAGGGGGCAACCTTTTAAAGGTACCCACCCCTGTGGACGCAACGCCGGGTTTATGTGCGATTCTTACCTCACTAAAACCCCCCTGGTGGCCGTCCTCAGCGCTACATGGAGGACTCCGGGGTCTCCAACGGAACACAACCGGAGTCCTCCAAGCGCAATGCCCCTTTTGGGCCCTTCCCCGGTGATCGATTGATGCTTACCGTGCCTCTCGGTGTTTACGACAGCATGCAGCCACACATGCCATCTTCCTTCCCGGGGCCACTTGGCTGGATGGTCCGAGCTCCCACCCTTACTGCCCGCAACGCCGGAAGCCCGTTTTAGTCGCCTCTTACGACAGGCAGGAGATATAGTAGCCCTATTATGGCCCCGGAACTACAGGGACAACATCGTTTATAACCTAGATTAACACATTGGATACTCAATACAGTGGTAGACGTAACCGAAGCGGGCGAAACCGCAGGTATACGCTAGTTTCTCTCGTCAACCCATTATTATCCCCCTGCTGGGCACGGGTCTTCTTTCAGAATGAGAGAGTTTAGGCCATGGTCCATCGCGCAGGCCAAGTGCATTTTGGTGGACTTCACACACCTCCAAGAACTATTTTAAAGAACTCTCGGGTATGTACGTTTCCTCACGATGTTTTCTTTCACCGAAAAGTAGTGATAATTAATTTTTAATACGCACATAAATCAGTGGTGCGAGCTTGCGTTTGAACCTCGGACCTACCGACCTACCTACCGATTCAACCATTAGGCTATTAAGCTCTATTAATTATTTTATATTTAATATGTTATTTAATTAAACAATTCGAAAATAATCCGCTGATAATTTGAAATAAGTTCCAGTATAATAATGATTGTTAAGAAAATAAAAAGAATTAATTAAAGTCTAGAATCTAGATTATAATCTAGACATACGTTAAACAACAAATATCTCACGTGACATTTTTACAGGCATACAAATATCTTCTGGCCACCTGTTCTAATTGTGCGAGAGGGACAGGTATCAGATAACTAACGTGTGAGAGAGACAGCACGAGCCATGACCTTACACAAATTGTGCGAATGCGCGGGTCAGTGACCGCTGATAAGCATTTCGGCCTAGCCAGTTATTTGGGTTTGTTATCAGCCTAATTACCAGTGTTTTTCCCTATATTGCGTGTATTTCTGTGCTCCTTTTTTTTGTTCTCGAGGGGGAAACCAAAAGGTACCCGACGCCGTGGGAGCGACGCAGGGTTATGTGGGATTTTTACCGCACTAAAACCCCTGGTGGCCGTCCTCAGCGCTACGAAGAGGACTCCGGGATCTCCAAAGGGACGCAACCGCATATTTCTGGGCTCCTAGTAATATTTTTGCAAAATTGAGATTTATCGATATATCTGTGTGTTTATTAACGTTTTTCTAAAATAACATAGTTGCCGTTTTTATAATCGTTTTTCTAAAATAAGATAGTTGCTATGGTAACAAATACGGTAAAAAATAGTGAACCCATCGAGTGAAATTTTAAATCGTACTTGGTAAATAATTCCCGATTTAATGTGTATTGATGAATTTGTAAGTTGTAGGTCATTTTGTGTAATATTTCCGGAGTCAAACTATATCTTTGGCTTTATTTTTTTTGTACACAGGTAAGTGATCACTGCCGCTCATGGACATCTGTAATCAACTTCATACAGAACATGGGTTCCATTTGAAGTCAATCACAGATGCGTTGCTACTCCCGAGGACTATGATTGTCGCCTCATATAACCATACCACACCTTTCCATCGAAACGCAAGAAATGCTTCACGCTAGCAATAGGTGTGGCGGTGGTAGGTACTTCGCCGGTCTAACTACACGACACGACCTCAACGGAGATGAGTGGTTCTACCAGCTTTGAAGTATCAAAAGTAAGACATAACTTTTGCAGCAACGAAATAGTATACAAAATATAACAATAAAACCATTTCATGATTCACCGACAATGCCTAAAACAACCAAATTATTTTAAGAATTGACTCATTCATTTTTGTCTGTTCAGACACAATGCTATAAGTCATCGCTAATGAGACTTTATGAGACTTAGCCTAATTAGGTATACTAGTGGCCACCGTGGTCGAAATCCGTAATTAAACCTAAATAAAAACCTGAAATATTGGCGCTCGGTAAGTTTTCGGTATCGCGTACCGAACAGATGCCGCGCCGCTACTGCGTCGATAAGTCACGAAAAATCCTTAACATTCATAAAAATATTAGGTATATGAACAAGTAGATCTTAATTTCAGAAGGTTATATTAAATTTTTCCCGCGGTTTTACCCGCTTCGGTCAAAGTACCATGGTAATGAATCTGTTAATCTAGGTCATAACCTATGTGTCTTTCTTATATGAATGAAGTAGCAAACGAGCATGCAGTCCACATGGTAAGTGGTCACTGCCGCCCATAGACATCTGTAATCAACTTGATACAGAACATGGGTTCCATCTGAAGTCAACCACCAGCGTTGCCACACCCAAGGTCTATGATGGTCGCCTCATGTGAAAGTGTGCCGGCAGCCACACCCTTCCATCGAAACGCAAGAAGTGCTTCACGCTAGAAATAGGTGTGGCGGTGGTACTTCCCCGGTCGAACTACACTGGTTCTACCACCTTTAAATCTGTGTCTGTCCAATTTTAGTGAAATTCGCCCGGTCGCTTTATTGTAAAAGAATGCACATACAATCACATACACATACCTCCTCACAAACTTTAACATACCTACATACCTACACAATTTTTAAATTATGATAATAAATGAACATTGTTGACTAACATGTTTAGTTATTTTTAACATTGGCAGTGATGTTACGATTTACCTACTTTTTTAATATGACCCGGATAACTTGGTTCCGCCTAAAAATCAAAAATCTAAAATTATTAGTGTTTCTCCACTAATACACGTGTACTATACCTAAAAACCTTTCTCTTGAATCACTCTATCTATTAATAAAAACTGCATTAAAATCCGTAGCGTAGTTTTAAAGATCTAAGCATACGTAGGGACAGACGACGCGACTTTGTTTTATACTATGTAGTGATTATACTTAATATACATGACTGTAATCTTTACGAACTTTTTCTTTACGTTAATTTTAACGTAATCCAGATTTGACTTTATTATAGTCGAAAACGATATTAAGAGTACCTATTTCTTAAAATATTTTTAGCAATTTATCAGTCTTTTTAAAAAGTAATTCGTGTAACTGTGCTTTATGTAATTTCATCAGATACTAGAAACACTACTTGCAAATTTTATGAAGAATTCTTGATATTTTAAAAGACCTTATTAAAATAAATTTAAATTGTCATTTTTTTATAAATTAAGCAGATTTTTTTATTTCAAAAAAGAATTCGCCAATCATTGCCCAATCACATCAATACAATTCATTACAACATTTACAAAACACGCACACAATAAAAGTATTCAATTCTGACACTTTTTAAACTTTCATTGTGTTGAAAGTAAAACCGGACGCACACATGCCCACAGACCTGACCTTTCCCAACTTAATGGCGCCCAAACCGAGTTCGATGACCGCGCCGAGGCCGAATGTGATGCATTTGGCAGGACTCGTTTAACAAAAACAACAGAATCGTACTTTCACTGAATGGAATTAAGCCCCGTTTAAATTTGGAAGCTGCATTTAATCGAGTTTTCGAATTTCGAATGTTTTGCTTTTAAACTGAATTGATGTTTTGATTTATGTTGGAATTGGAACATGATTGGTAAAATGTAAATAATGTTTATGGTCGTATGTTAAGTTTATTTTTAAACTTGTTTAAATTCGAGTTTTGTTTGTTATAACCAATATTTTTACTTCATTGAGTTTTGTTTTTATGTTAAGAGCATTGTCAGGAGCGCGTTCGGAACTGCTTCGAAATTGAACGTGTTAAATAAAAATAAATTATTACATGAAATTATGTTGTATTAGTGCGTTCGAATACTGAAGTTTTTAATACAATTATATAAAAGGAGATTAGAATTAGAGCTTAAAATTTACATTTAATTCAGCGTGTTGACAAATTTGTTTTTGAATTACTATAGGTATTCGTTATTTTTTTTTTTTTTTAGTAAAAGGAACTTTTAATGTTATTTCCTGTAATACGATACGTTACATCTGATACCTAGGTACATTGATTGGAAATATCCAATACGCAATTACGAAATATTACGAATTACGCAAAAACAGCTGAAAGAATTCCTTCAAAGAAGGTTTACACCTATAAGACATACATTCATACCTTTAAAGTCTTATTTTGTCTACAGTAAGTTACTATTGTAAATGTCTGTATGTATTGTTGTCTATGTGTCGAAATAAAAATAAATAAACAAATGAAGTCGACTAATTCTTCCTAATTTTGTTTTTTTTATGCTTAGCTTCTGAGATAAAGTCTACACAGACAGTCACGGGTGTTCTCTAGTTTATAGTACATTGACAATTACTAATTGATCTACTAACGAATAGTAAAATGATCAGTGTTAAATTAGCTCCTCAGTCGATGTCCTAGTTGTGTTGACCCCCTTATATTATATACAGCCAATCAATAAGGAGAATTTGTCTATCCTAGTCAACCGTCACATCGGTCGAAATTCGACCGTAATGTAAATTAAAAAACTCAACTTCATATTGTCCATAGTAGTACGAATATTTCTCAAATTCTAATAATATGTAATAATTTTTAAGTAATTTTGAACATACGTACGTGCGTTAAATATAAATACAGGTTTAATTAGCTAAATCGCAATTATAAGCAATAGCGGGTATTTTTAAAAAGACTCTGACATTTCTGACGTTATGTGTTTTCATAGTAAGACGTTGAATGTTCTAATTCGTTTATTATTTGTGTGTTTGTGATAAATGCACGGTAGTGTGTGAATATGATTGTGTCAAATGCATAGTCATTTGACACAAACATATTCATTATATTTGAAATAGTCAGATGTCTTTGTCAAAATACCCGCTATTGCTTTTAAATGCATCTTAGATAATTTACTCTTTTTACTATTAACGGGTGCGTTCAAAATAACTTACAATTTTTTTCAATTAGAAAAATATTGGTGCCACTTTGGACAACATGAAGTTTAGTTTTTTAATCTAAATTACGGTCGAATTTCGACCGTTGCGACGGGTGACTGGTAAATATAATATGTAGTTACAGTCACAGTAGGGACCACGTCGTGACGATTCTGACCCAATCCTAAACCGGAACTCACCAGGAATGTGGGAGCATGGTAGCATATCTAGCACACTACATTTATTAAGTACTAGGTTATTACCTCGGCTTTGCCTACTTCGGATTCATCCACTAGGGTGATGAGTAACCTATTTTTTTATATAACTAGCTGACCCGACAAACGTTGTTTTGCCATAGGTATAAAAAAAATAAGGGTGGACAATCCTTAAGGGAATGAAAAATAGATGTTGGCCGATTCTCATAGATACCGGATAAGCACAAAAAATTTCATCAAAATCGGTCAAGCCGTTTCGGAGGAGTATGGCAACAAAAACTGTGACACGAGAATTTTATATATTAGATGCAGTAGCAAACGAGCATGCAGTCCACCTGATGGTAAGTGGTAACCGCCTCCCATGGACACCTGTAAGCCACTTCAAATAGAACATGGGTTCTATCTGAAGTCAATCACAACGCGTTGCTACTGCCGAGGACTAAGACTGTCGCCTCATATAAATGTGTACAGGCAACCACACCCTTCCATCGAAACGCAAGGAATGCTTCCGTTAGAAATAGGTGTGGCGGTGGTACCTCCCCGGTCGAACTACAATGTTCTACCTTTAAAAATCTAGGTCATAAACTATGCTCAACCTGTAGTCTTATATCTGGCATCCCCTGCCGTAAAAGCTGATTAAAAGGGGGGCCTTTGAGGTTACCTCGGGTTGCAGACGACTATTTACCTTGGTATACCGCAGCAGGTGAAGTCGCGGGCCATCCCTGTAGCCTCGAGGTCAGAATAGGGCTACGGTATCCCCTGCCTGTCGTAAGAGGCGACTAAAAGGGGCTTCCGGGGTTGCAGACGGCTATACCGCATACCGTCGTAAAGACTAGACGTAGCGGTGGGCCCAGCCGCCCATCTGGGAGGAGCCCGAGGGGGCAACGCGCTCGGAGGATTCCGGTTGAAGTCGTTTCGAGATCCCGGCGTCCTCCTTTTCAGCGCCGAGGACGGCCACCGGGGGGGGTTTTAGTGCGGTAAAAATCCCACATAACCCTGCGTCGCTCCCACGGCGTCGGGTACCTTTGGAAGGTTTCCCCCTCGAAAATAAAAAAAAGGTGAAGTCGCGGGCAAAGTTCACCTTTCAACCCAAAATTAATCAATAGTCTTAGCCTCGAACATTTCTGATTAAGTAGGTGATAATGTTTATAAGCCATTGTTATTTCGTTCAATAGGGCGAGATCAAAGGGCATCAAAACATGGAATTGTCTAAAACAGGTAAACAATACTATTCAATATGGCGTGATGTCATTTACACTTCAAAATATCATTAGGGCCTGTGTTTCTTAAAATTTTAGAAGCCAAGCAAGCCTCAAAGGTAAGTGCCCACTTTTGCCCATGGACACAATCAATCGATCATGGATAAACTATCATCTTCGATAAAGTTATCGAAGGTCATCCTAGTTAAGACAAGAGTCCTATCCAAGGTCAACCACAGATGCGTTGCTAATCTAAGATTGAGATGGTCGCTTTAAATAAAACAGCTACCACCACCAGCTATCACACTCTTCCACCGAAAAGCAAAAAATACTTTAAGCTAGAAATAGGTGTGGCGATAGGTAGTTGAGCAGTGGAAATATTCACGTTTTATCTTGTATTTTTTTCAGGAATTATCTTCGTCACTTCTCGCTGCTGAGCACGAGTCACTTCCCAGAGTGAAAAGGATTAACGGGATAGTCTACCGCGCTCGCCAAGTGAGAGAGGCTGTCGAGATTTTTTTAGGCACAGGATTATCAAGATTGTTTCTGTAGTTCCGGGACCAGAATAGGGCTACGGTATCCTCTGCTAGTCTTAAGAGGCGACTAAAAGGGGCTTCTGGGGTGGCAGGTGTTCAGAGTGGGAGCTCGGACATTACAGCCAAGTGACCCCGGGAAGGACGATGGCATGTGTGGCCGCATGCCGTCGTAAGCACCGAGAGGCACGATGAGCATCAATTGGTCACCGGGGAAGGGCCCAAAAGGGGCATTGCGCTCGGAGGGCTCCGGTTGTGTTCCGTTGGAGATCCCGGAGTCCTCCACGTAGCGCTGAGGACGGCCGGGGGGGTTTTAGTGAGGTAAAAACCCCACATAACCCGGCGTTGGTCCCACGACGGCGGGTACCTTTTGAAGATTTCCCTCTCGATAGCAAAAAAAAAAGGATAATCAAGATGCTTTGCCATTATAGCAAGTTATAATATATTTTATTTATTTGTACGCATGTTGTACCACTGCGGGGCACGAGTCTTCTCGCAGAATGAATCCTATTTAGTCGCGCACCCACTGCGCTGGTCAAGTGCGAATTGGTAGATTTCACACACCTTTCAGAACTTTTTTAGACAAGTCCCAAATGTGTATAGGGCTGCCACCGGTAACAAATTATAAAGGTTTTTTGGTGCTCAAAATGCAGAGACAAATGCGTCAAAGATTATCTAGATTTAATCCAGGTAATAAAGATTATCCACATTTCTCACTTTTTTCACCATGGTGGGTGAAAAAAGTGAGAAATATAGATAATCTATCGTGCGTGATATCTAATCACGCACAGTCCTAAGAATTACTTGTAGCCAAAAAATTAAAGTAATAATTTATCCGTACTTTATTTTTAAACTTCTTACTTTTTCTTTCTACCTTATATAGATAAAGCTACTTAAATCCTTCAAAAAAGGGTGGCTTCCGTAGGTAAGTACGTCTACTCATGTTTTCCTTCACTGTAAATGAGGAATAATTAATTTCTAATACTTATCTATATTATTCACATAGAAAAATCTAACGCTCAATTGCTTGAATGTTTAAAAACAATGTTTCTCACAATTCTAAAGATCTAAATCGTAATATCTATCTACTTTCCTATATCTACCGTTGACATTGACCGTAGTCCGGAATATAATGGCGTAATGGATTCTAGGCGGCACTGGTTTATTCCATACATTGGTTTGACCTAGGATACTTGCGTAATAGCCTAGGACTAGACCTAGACAAACTAGATTTGTTGCTTGTACTCACAAAACATTTATTTATTACTAGCTTATCTATATCTATACTTATTATAAAACAGTGTCCACAAGCTTGGTTTCGCCGTGACCACGATCCATGCAACTGGGTCGAAATATCGGCAGAAAAAAAATTCTAAAAGGATTCAAAAACCGTATATCGTGAGTACCCGTTAAATGATATAACAATCTAAAATCGTGATAATAATAACCTAAAATCATATATTGCCCAAAAGCTGTCTGTCTGTATGTTCGCTTTTTTCTCAAATACTACTGAATAGATTTCTGTGCGGTTATTAAAAGATAGTGCACTTCTTGAGGATTGTCCACGTATTTTTACATGACGGTTTTATGTAAATTGACTGAAATATAACGAATGATGTTGAAGACTTATTTGCACGCGGGCGAAGCCACGGGTACAGCTAGTTTTTAATCAGATTGACGTACCACCGCCACACCTATTTCTAGTGTGAAGCAGTTGTTCCGGGGTGTGGTTGCAGACACACTTTTATATGAGGCGACCATCATAGTCCTCGGGAGTAGCAACGCATCTGTGATTGATTTCATATAGAACCCTGTGTTCTGTATGAAGTTGCTTACAGATGTCCATGGGCGGCAGTGACCACTTACCATCAGGTGGACTCCATGCTCGTTTGCTACTTCAATATTAATAATTAAAAGTAGCAACTGAGCATGCAGTCCACCTGATGGTAAGTAGTCACTGCCACCCATATGATACCAACTGAGTATAGAACAAGGTTTTTATTAGTCAATCATGTATGCGTTGCTACTCCCGAGGATTGAGATGGTCCATATAAAAGTGTGACGGCAACCACACTCACCACACCTTGCGTAAAAACTTCTTTTCGCTGTAGATTTAACGTTAATGTACCTACACTTTTTTTCCTTTTGACAGGAAGAAAACTTGAAAAACAGGGAGAATGACCAAACAGGTATCTGAATGATGCGTTTAGATGCCTGTTCTGGGTCTAGGTGTTCGTGTATTCTAGTACTCGTGTAGTCTTGTGTAAGTCCATGGTACCCACGATACAGGAGAAAACTACTGGGGGCTATGAGTGTAGAAAGCGTGTTTTTATCCTCTCAATCTAGCCCCAGGTTGAAATCTCAGACACAACATTTTTTTCACTCCTATACGATGAAAGAAAACATCGCGAGGAAACCTGACATCTGGAAGGAATTTAAAAAGAAGTTTCCAAATGTGTGTGAAGTCTACCGATTCGCACTTAGCCAATGCGGCTATGATGTAAAAATCTCCGGTTTTTAACAATTTTGCTAGGAGAAATCACTTTGCCAAAACACACACATACAGACCCATTTTCACTAGAACCACAGATAAATAAGAGCGGGCACTTATATTAAGGCTCAAACCAAAATATTTTTTAATCTAGACTTTTTCAAAACTCTTAAAAGATCAAAGGTAATGAATGTCCCGAAGATAATGTAGGTATTTGGCAACATAGCATTACCAAACTCGCTCATTACCAAAACACCCTTTCTTATAAGGGCTGCTTTAACCACCCTATTTAGGTAATGACAAGAAGGGATCTGAATTTTTGAATATACATCAAAGTAATGTCACAGATCCTTAAATCGGTGACTTGTTTGAGTGTCAGCGAGAAACGATGGAAACGGGAACGATAAATTTGAAACCTAGGTAAGGAGCTATAGTTGTTAATATTTTTTTATTCTTTGTTATTTCTGTAAATGTACATATGGTATAATTACTTTTAAACTGTATAGCTTTCTTTAAATTAAACTTGTAGGTATAGTAAGGTTTCGTATATTTAGGAGTAATTAAAGACCAGAAGATGCAGTGAGCGGCGGGCGGGCGTGAAACCGCCAAGGAAGAGCCCGAAAGAGGCATCGCGCTCGGAGGACTCCGGCTGTGTTCCGTTGGAGATCCCAGAGTCCTCCACGCAGTGCTGAGGACGATCACCGGGGGGTTGTAGTGCGCTAAGAATCCCACATAACCCGCGTCGCTCCCACGACGTCGGGTACCATTTGAAGGTTTCCCCCTCGTAAATAAAAAAGGTACTTGAAATAATATAGAGGTAGTAAATTAGGATGCAGACTACTTGATAGCCAGTGGCTACGGTCACCTTGAATTTTTGTATCTAATCAGCCCTAGATAAGATTAGTCTCATGGTAGAATGGTCATAGACACATTGCTACCTTGACATTTGACAGAGAACTAAACTGGAATGGCTCGGATAAACTAATGTTTCCTTACCATGTATTAACCAAACTAAAAACAACAGCTTTTTAACATGTACTTAAAAGTACTAAAGAGTGCAACAAATAAATAAAGTACCTACTGTATATTTGTTAGCTTGTTATCTTCTCGCTTTTAATCAAACTAGCGGCCATCCGTTTCCCAATCCATACATAAAATAAAAATATATGTTCTGTCAATGTAATGTGTATCTGTAGACCGTATATTTTAAAAAAATCCTTCGAGTAATAGAATAAGTGATAAGTAATAGAAATTTGTGTAATACGAAATGTTTGTCTGTTGGTGTGTCTTAAATCGCATTAAATCAAAACTAAGTAAGTTAATGCAAGTAATTATTTACGTAGAGATATTATTAATTCATAAGTTGAGATAAAGTTTACCCCATTTTATTAAAAATACATCCTCATCAAAAAATATTATAATTTAATGGTTATTTATATTTTGACAAAACGCGGGTGGAGCCGCGGGGTGCAGCTAGTTCGAAATATGCACAATTGAAAATTAGAGATCTCCCCCTGTAGTTTGAGGGTTAGTTTTGAGTTGAGGAAGTAGTGCTCACCCCAAATTATGCCCTGGGGTGCTTTTGCCTAAAAATTGGAAATGTGAACTATTTTTAACTTGGGGGATGAAATAAATGTAATGTAAATGAGAATTCGGGTCCAAAGGTTATTGCCATCGAATATTTATATATGAAAGCCTACATAATATGTTTTAATATGTTTTATGCCTACATAATATGTAGGGCAGGATACTGGAACTAACTTTTGTTACCCATGTAAAAACAAGATGGCCAATAAAAAAATAAAAAAAAAAGATATACAAAGAAAAAAGACAAACCCACTGAGTTTCTTGCCGGATCTTCTCAGTTGAGGTCGTGTTCCGATCCGGTGGTAGTGTAAAAAATAGATATAAATGTAACTGACAATTTGTAAGCGCCCCCGAAGGCCTATGCAAAATAAAGACATTTCATTTCATTTTTTTAGTGATGTACCTAAACAGAATTTAGTTCTACAGTTCAATATATAATATAAACAATACGAGTACAAAGTATTAAAATTTAACTAAACAACATAAAATATGTTTTAAAGTACTTATTTCTGAGTATTTTTTAGATTTTATATAGAAGTAGCAAAAACAGTCCACATAGGTAATGGGAAACAGTCGAAAGATTAACCTAAGGACTAAGCTGAAATGGCTGGAAATTAGGTACCTATGTCTCTCTTACTATATCCTTCCAGAACTCAGCTGTAATGCTGATGTATGACATAAATATGAGTAGCGATGGTGCCTCCGGAATCAAACGGAAGGTTTTCCTACAGATACTTCTCTCGTCATCACATTATAGTCCCACTGCTGGGCACAAGTCTTCTTTCAGAATGAGAGAGTTTAGGCCATAGTCCGCCGCGCTAGCCATGTGCGAATTGGGAGACTTCACACACCTCTGAGAACTTTTTTTTAAGAACTCTCGGGTGTGTAGGTTTCGCCACGATGATTTCCATCACCGAAAAGCAGTGATTATTAGTTTACAGATGTTTAACAAACAAAAATGGACATATTTGAGTCCGAGTGTCGTACCAAATGGCAGTGTTACGAGGCTATCAAAACGAAGTTTAAATCAACACCATGAAAGCGACAATAAAATGTTTCGTAAAATTATCTTCGGATTCAAATTGTGAAATAAAAAAAATATAAAAAACATACGTAAATTGTCAGATTATCAAAATACATAGATAGGTTCCTTCTTTTAGCAATTTACCCTTGTTATCTTAATGTGACGCGATTGAATAATTTAAACGATCAATTTTAGTTTACTAATCTGACGGATTCCCATGTGTGTACGTACCCCCTTATATATTTTTTTTATTTGATTTTAATAAAGACTTCTACTGGCTATAGAAGCTCCTATCAGTTTGTAAGATAACCTCTCCTGTCGTAATCTAATGGCATTCGATCCGATGCATAAATAAACTAAAAAAAAATGAAAAAAAAAAACAAACGTAAATATAAATTCAAAAACATCAAAAATTTACCGGGATACAAACCCGAGACTATAATCGCACGTAATTCAGCCAACTACCCACTAAGTAGACAGACCCCTATTAGAATGTAGATGTAAATCAGACTAAAAGGGGTAGCTTAATTTTTGAGGGTAAGTTTCCAAGTTATATTTATAGGCGTAGTGAAAGTAGTTTTCACCCCAAATTATGCCCTGGGGGTGGTACTTAAAATTGAATCTATGAACTATAATTAAAAACGGCTACTGTGTACATGTAGGTACTATACGTAGATGTGTAAGCACTATAAGTACTTAGCTATAGTTATAGATAGACATAAAACTAGCTTAGGGTTCGGTATAAATGAAATGAAATGAAATGTCTTTATTTTGCATAGGGCTATGCAACGCATCTGTGATTAACTTCAAATAGAACATGGGTTCTATCTGAAGTCAATCACAGATACGTTGCTGCTCCCGAGGACTAAGATGGTCGCTTTATGTTAAAGTGTGCCGACAACCACACTCTTCCATCGAAACGCAAGAAATGCTTCCCGTTGGAAATAGGTGTGGCGGTGGTACTCCCGGTCGAACTACGCTGGTTCTACCACCTTCAAATAAGGTAATAGATATATATTTTTGATATTGATGTGGCAAACGAACATGCAGTCTGTTTGATGCTAAGTGGTCATTGCAACGGTGGACACCTATTATCAAGTTCACGAGCGTCTGTGAAGTAACTTGAACGCTTTATGTCCGAATATCCGTAATATCTGTCTATCTACTTGAAGAGTTGTACCGCCTGTGAACGTATTAATTGAGTAATATTATGATTTGTCAGTCCTAGTGTCCACCAATCCGCACTTGGCCAGCGTGGCGACCTATGGCTTATAACTCTTTCATTCCGAAGACCCGAGCCCAGCAGTGGAACAATAATGGGTTGACGACGATGATTTGACTGTGGTCCGTGTGTCTCCGATAGTACATACAAAAAATCCAGGTTCGATCCCTTAGTACGAGTTTTTCCGTTTCCATAAAACAATCATTGTTAATGTTTTAGCTTATCATTACAAAGAACATTTCAAGGTAAGGCCGAAAACGCAATGTTCGTACATTGCCCGTTTGAGTTTAATCTATGTATGTATATATCTATACTAATCATATAAAGATTAAAAGTTTGTATTTTTATATGTTTGTCATGAATTAACTTAAAAACTACTGAACCGATTTTTAAAATGTTCACTATTAGAATGCTAAATAATCGCTGAGTAACATAGGCTATTTTTATTACTAGAATATATAAAGCGTCTTTGCTAAAACTTGAGTAATGTGTCAAAGTGTCAAAAATTTTGCTCCAAATTGTTTTTTCATTGCATACAGTGCGATATCTATTGATAATAGAACAAAATGTTCAACAATATAAGAGAACATATCAATATCTACGAAAGACTTGGACACCGCCGCCGCACAATGATCAGTATACCCTTACGCAAAGCAGTCGTCGCAAATTTATTAATTAATTAATTTATTATTATTATATTAATACGTGAAGCAAAAATTTGTGATGGATTTTTAAGTAATATGCCGCGGACGGATTAGTATGAAATTTTGCACGGTTATAGTGGACGTAGAGAAGGAGTGCAGAATGTTAACATTTTTTTCAAATAATGCATTTTTCATACATAAAATCAACTAAAAACACATTACACACACTGCCTTGCATTTGTCACAAACACATATGTACTTAGTAAATGAAATAGAACATTCAATGTCTTACTATGAAAAGACACAACGTCAAGAATGTCAGATGACATTTGATTTGAATTAGAGAAATATTCGTATTAATTTGGACAATATGAAGTTTAGTTTTTTAATTTAAATTACGGTCGAATTTCGGCCGATGCTACGGGTGACTAGTTATTATTATTGAGTGATACTTCTTGTGTTTGCATTTTATCTGTGTCGGTTGGGATTGGGGAACATACAACCATCTCCCGCACAATATCTTAGGGAGTGTAGGGAGTGGCTGAAAAACAGCGCTGTACGAGACCCAGGTCTCCGAACAGCAAAATGCTGAGCCTCTTCCTTTGCCCTCATAAAAATATTTTTTCTTGTCCGTTTCTTTTTTTTAATTTAATTTGTTATTGTTTATTTTAATGTATAGCCTTTGTTATTTCTCGTGCTTAAATTTAAATTATTGTGTATGACAGTTTTGGGGCAATAAACTATTTTATTATTATTTATTATTATTATTATTTTTTGGGACTACTATCAGAATAGCATCAACCCACTACTGACTATGACTTTTGACCAAATCCCCATTACGGATGCGGGGAGGGACATGTCCGAAGTGGTGCTCAGATGTATAATGGTTAGATAGATTACATTATAGTCTGCGCGAACGAAGTCGCGTCGGTTCTGCTAGTAGGTATACAATCGCAAACGTAAACAATGAATGTTTTGTGGAAACATAATAAATTCGTCTAAGGACTCAGTCACCTATTCTTAATAGACCTGGGTGTTCTGCAAGTAGCACTCAAAGCCCGGGATCCTTATTGACTGGCCACTACCATGCTCGTGGGACAGCGTGGCTTAATATACCCAGAGCTCAAGTGACACAAATATATCCGTAACGCAACGAAAAAGAAAATTAATTTTGATAACTCTTTGTTTTCTTATACATTCTATGATAAGAAATTGTTATGTCACTAAATACCAATAATTTAAACATTGTAAATACGAGTTGAATATCCTTATGTAAATTTTGACGTCATGTAGGACTGTGGAATTAAACTATCTACAAATTTGAGTATAGCACGGTCAGTTGTTGGATGGGTGACCGCCAGTTCCTTAAGTAAATTTAAATAAATACCTATTTAAATTTAAATACACTAAATTTCTGCATTTATTTTAAGTTAACTATTTTTAAGTGTAACATTTTCTTTGTATTAAGTATGTAGGTACTATGATTATAATATATACCTATGTATTTATTTTTTTAAATGACGCATGGTAGTAAATAGTTTTTTCGAAAGATTCACTTTCACGGGTAAACGTCAGCTGTTATCCCGTCTTTGAGCGAAAGTCTTCAAAATAGGTTTAACTATATAAGATTAATGTTTGCAGAAACAAATACATATGTTTTAACTAACATAAAAGGTTATAATATATTTCCGACTTATATTAAGCACTATGAATCGTAATTCATATGAACAGACATTAAAATTTTATACTCATTCAGGTAAACAAAAGGTATATAGCAATAATCTGCGCAGGAGTTTCCAAACGACCATATAAACACAGATTCAAAACTTCGTAAGTTTTATAATTGCGCATTAAGTCTATTGTTTGTAGGTACGATACAGAATTACGTTACAGAATTACAACCGAAGCATCGGCTAGTTTATTGACGCGTCTGAACTTGAGTTAAGCCTTTGTGAATGTCATCTAGACTCAGTGCAATTGCAGTACCGTGCACGTATGCACCTACGCGCGCTATCGACAGATAAAAACATAGTAAAAAATGTCACCAATTCGAGTTTCAAGCTAAAATCGCTCGGCCAACATCGGCCGCGAGAAAGAGACGAAATACGTGACGCGCGAAATAAAATAATGAAAAGTGACCAGTTATTTTGTGTTAGCACTCAGTGGCGCCCCCTTGTGTCATTACGATGCTGTCACAACACTGATGTGATGATTTCGGCGGTAAAACTGCAGGTTAAGTGAACGAGGTCGCGAGGAAAATCGAGTTAGCGGTAACCAAAGTTAAACTCAGTTGCGCGCGGGCCGTCTACAGCGTTACTGCACCCGATTCCCGAATGGACGGCGCTCCCGATTACCGAACTTTCCCTAAAAGTGCACTATGTTACTTACAAACGAATGACATGTCCCGACGACCTCTTGCTCGACGAATTTGCTCAATTTTGTGATTTTAGATTAGTGTACTTTACGTGATTAGTGGAAACCAAGTGTATTTATTTTTGGAACAAACTTTTATGCATATGGAAGTGAGCTGCAAAGGATTAAGGTGAGTTTAATTACAGTTATGTTTAATATATGCGGATGAAACGCCAATCTTAATCTATGAACTTGATTGCATTGGCGCGAAGTTGTTGCGTGTGGGCCGCATTCCTAGGTTGAGTTCGGAGCGTGCGCAATTGCGCCAACTTCACTGTTTACGTACGTCGCGCAAAAATGGCTCTTATCGGGATTTTTTATTGCCCTTCCCGGGTCCAAATTCCCGTGTCGATCATAGGTTGACGAACTGCATCTATATGTACTATTTTTTATAAATATTTTTCAATTTATACGCCTAAATAGACGTTCGGTAGTTTTCATGTGCTGTTTCAATTTACGCTGTGAATTCTGACCGTAAAATTTGCTATACATTTAGTTTAAAGGGTTCATAGTAATATTTACGTGTATGAAAGTAGAAGTATTTACGTGTAAGTACCTACGTAGAAAAATGTAATAAAGCTAACTGTACTTATCGCTAGTTTTATGCCTCGTGCGCAAGCGCATAACTAGGTACCACTCAATGATGTTTTTGAAAGTATACAAGATTAAAATATAGGAAATATGGAAACGATGTATTCAGTAGTGAAACATAACAGTATAATGTAATTAATAACAAAAGCATAACCTATAAAGTAGAGGTACGATTAAGTATAACCTATAGGTTAACTTTGGGTGTAAATATTTTTGAAATTGAAGTAATAAGTGGTACTTATTAGTAATTGGACATTAGAGTCTGCAAATCCCAAATAACTCATAATATCGGACCTCAAATCGTTCTTGAGGTATAGAATGAGGTCCATTACATACGATTGGGCATGTATTTCTTACGCTGTTAAAATCAATACATAAAGTTGTTATTCTTTTTGTACAGAAATAAGTATCTTAAGAATATTTTTATATACTTACCTAAAATGATATGTAATAGGTATATATATACCAAGCAGTATACGCTATGAGTGTTTAGGACTAGTATACATTGATAAGATTTTCATAGTTGTGTGTGTACATACGTACCTATATCGTTATATACCTGTTTATGCTGTATATACCTACTAATGTCTCTATGTATGTCTATCTCGATTTATACGAAGATTAAGCAATATTGGAAAGTAGGTAATAGGTACTGATATTTTTTGTTTATAATATTTAGAACTCCAAATTTTTTGTTATCTGACTGAAGTAGCAAACGAGCATGCAGTCCACCTGATGGTAAGTGGTCACTGCCGCTCATGGACAACTGTAATCAACTTCATACAGAACATGGGTTCTATTTGAAGTCAACCACAGATGCGTTGCCACTCCCGAGGACTATGATGGTCGCCTCACTTAAAAGTGTGCCGGCAACCACACCCTTCCATCGAAACGCAAGAAATGCTTCACGTTAGAAATAGGTGTGGCGGTGGTACTTCCCCGGTCGAACTACACTGGTTCTACCACCTTCAAAAATTACCACCTAATTCTATATCTAAACCATTTATGTCCTATTTAATGCAACTTGCACTAGTAGACTTCTCAGTCTTTGGTAAATGATTAATTTTCACTGACTACCAAAATAGGTACCTACTCAAAATGTTGCCTGACTGAGTCACAATTTTTTCCGCATACTTATTGTTGTCTATAGTAATATTATCCACCCATTCGCACTTGTCCACCAATTCGCACTAAGCCAGCGCGGTGGACTATGGCCTAAACCAACTGGGCAACCCAATGGGTTGACGAGACGAGTAATATTGTAATTGCGGAAATTGTGAGGATGTATGTTTGTAAGTCTTTCCCACAAAAACTACTGGTCAGATTTCTCTAAAATTTGCCACACACATACTTTATGACCTGGATTAACACATAGGACCCATTATTGACCCACTGCTGGGCACGGGTCTTCTGTCGGAATGAGAGAGTTATAGGCCATAGTCCACCGCGCTGGCCAAGTGTGAATTGGTGGACTTCACACACCTCCGAGAACTTTTTTATTTTTTAAAGAGCTCTCGGATGTGTAGGTTTCCTCACGATGTTTTCCTTCACCGAAAAGCAAAGATAGTAAATTTCTTATGTAAATCAGTAATGCGTGCCCGGGTTTGAACCTCGGACCTCCCTATTGAAAGAGCAAGTTTCAACCATAAGGGTTTTACCCCTCGGGGAATAAGCTTAAAGAAAGATAAATTATAATATTGTCCGAAAACTATAATACAAAAGTTTATAGTGTACAAATTGTGTTGAATTGCATTCATAATAAAATTGTTGTCCAAAGTTCATTTAACGTGATAAGAATCTATTACGTAGACGTATAATTATAGTTTAAAATAAACATTGAACAATCATTATTTAAAAGTATTTTTGAGAATTCTCACAAACAATTATTATCATTGAGCGTAATCTCTGAACGTGGACTTTTGTGTATGGAGCGATCATCTTAGTCCTTGGGAGATGCGTATCTGATCGATTTCAGATGGAACCTATGGAAGATGTTGCTTACAAATGTCATGGGCTGCTGCCATCAGATAGAACACATGCTTTCCACACTCATAGCCGCACAGGATATTCTCCTGTGTCGTGGGTGCCATGGATACACACAAAGACGAATACACAAACACCTAGACCCAGAACAAGAATCTAAACTCATAATTCAGGTACCTGTCTGGCCAGGAATCGAACCCGGAATGCACTGCGCGTTAGACCGGTATGATAACCGCACCGCCACGCGACACGTCGACATGCTTGTTTACTACTTCAATCTTATAGAAAAACGAGCTGTATCCTGAAAAATAAAAAATAAAAATCACCAGAAACCTTCGCGAGCTCATGAATAACAACTTTGCTAAAGATCGTCACATGATCAAATATATAGTTTACGGTTCTATAGAGGACATACAGACAAACATTCATTTTTATAAAGGAGAAGATTAGATGACTTTCCTACATTAATATATACAGGAAACCTAATGTAAAGGCTTTGAATGAGACCTTTTTTCGCCTGCCTTATGCGTTTTTCTAGCTCTCCTGGATACATCAAAAGATGGTTATTTCACATCTTTTTTTTATTCGATCGAAGTAGCAAACGAGCATGCAGTCCACCTGATGGTAACTGGGTACTGCCGCTCATGGGACATGTGTAAGTAACTTCAAATAAAACATGGGTTCTATCTGAAGTCAATCACAGATTCGCTGCTACTCCCGAAAAACGTAAACGGTGATAGTGTAACGTAATCAACTCCCACTAAGCGTACTGCGCTGATCATTGTGTGACGTTGGTGCTTTCAAAGTCGAACCAAGAAGGCTTTAATAGAGATAGTTCAACTAATAACTACTTACCATATGATGAGCTTCCTCTTGAGGTATTCCCGGAGCGCTATGATATGGGGTTCTTCAAGAAAGGTGCGAAAAGAGCTCTCCTTCAAAGCCGGCAATGCATTGGCGACTCCTCTGGTGTTGCGAATGTCCATAGGCGACGGTGACTACTTTCCATCAGGTAGCCCGTCTGCCTTATTGTTAGGTAAAATGTACCAATGAATACACACACATGTGTGCCATATAGATACTGTACAAGTGTGTGTGTTACATACAAATGTCTAACTGTAGGAATACAACGTTGCTATTAACAGTTCAGTAGAAGCCTACTAACAGCGGGCTTCAGACTGTAAGAAACTTATGTTTTCTTTGTTTTCAAACACGTTGTTTTGAGGAAAACTCAATGGTTTCTATCATAGAATACTAGATTTTCCTTTTATGTACTCTAAACACAGTACAGTAAAGAAGACGGACGGATACACTAGACAGTTAAATAAACACAAAATCTCCATACATAATATAGACCTTTCTCGTCAACCGATTATTGTCCCACTGCTGGGCACGGGCACTCTCAGAATGAGAGAGTTTTAGGCTATAGTCCACCGCGCTGGTCAAGTACGAATTGGTGGACTTCCCACACCTCGAGAACGTTTTTTTAAGAACTCTCGGGTGTGTAAGTTAGCCTCACGATGTATTCCTTCACCAAAATGCAGTGATATTTAATTTCTAATACGCACATAGTTAAAAAACAAATAAGTGGTGCGTGCCTGGGTTTGAACCCAGGACCTCCCGATTGAGAGGGCAAATTTCAAATAATATAGGCTTAAAATTATTAAAGTATGCCAGAAATTGAACCTGGACTCTTCCGGCGTGCGTGTTGGTGACCGCAATGAGTGTTGATGTTACACAAAATGACGCTTATCTCCAGGATTTAGTCCTTAATCGCTTTCTACGATATTCACGGGAGAGAGATACTTCTTTAGTTTTTCTACGTCTATCTGCCAACATTCTTACTTTCGGTATTTGTTCGAAAGCAATCCAAAATTGCAAAAAATCTTCCTTTTTAAAGTTTCCTATTAAAATTTATAAAGTCCCTCTCCATGTTAGCCCATCAGGGTATCGACCCACCAAATGTCCAAACATTTTAATATTTCAGGCGACCGCATTTCAGGCGAATCGATACCACTAACAACTTTGCAGTTTACCCTATCATGATTGTTTCAATTCACTTTACACATATTTTGTATAATGTGGAAGTAGCGAACGAGCACGCATGCATTTTGAAGGTGGTAGAACCAGTGTAGTTTTACCGAGGAAGTACCACCGCCACCCCTATTTCTAGCGTGAAGCATTTCTTGCGTTTCGATAGAAGGGTGTGGTTGCCGGCACACTTTCACATGAGGCGATCATCATAGTCCTCGGGATTAGCAACGCATCTGTGGTTTACTTCAGGTAGAACCTATGTTCTGAATGAAGTTTATTACAGATGTCCATGAGCCGCAGTGACCACTTACCATCAGGTGGACTGCATGCTCGTTTGCTACTTCAGTCAGATAAAAAAAGCAGTCCATCTGATGGTTAATGGCTACTGTTCAGTAATATCTGTAATCAACCCAAGATAAGATCTGTCTTATCTGAGGTCGGTCACATGCATTGCCTCCCTGGGGACTAAGTTGGAATGCCTCTGATAACTCTCGTCAACCTATTATTCACCCACTGCTGGGCACGATTCTTCTCTCAGAATGAGAGAATTTAGGCCTTAGTCCACCGCGCTGGTTAAGTGCGAATTGGTGTTTCGCTATTTTACTATTTAGCTGATTTTTTGGTGTTTTTGTGATTGGTAATTACCAGTCAACAATATTTTTTTAGAAACAAGCGTTTGTTCGCAATTTCAAATATAAATTTCTTTTAAAAGTACGTATTTCATATAATTTTACAGGTTAGCATGAAAATATGCCCATGCCATGTGAGTAGCAACTAATTTGACCGATTAACAAATTTTCGCATTAACCCTTCAATGTGGAAAGCCTGAACATGTAGCGTTCCTGACGGCGCATATCGGGAATGTTCGTAGAAACAATTTGGGATATTTTGAGTTTGTTTTGTTTTGGTGGCACCATTTCTACTGGAATTTGGCGGATAAGTAATATTGTATTTCATAGATAGTCAGTGTAGTTCGCCCGGGGAAGTACCACCGCCACACCTATTTCTAGCGTAAAGCTGTTTGTGCGTTTCGATGGAAGGGTGTGGTTGCCGGCACACTTTTATAAGAGGCGACCATCTTAGTCCTCGTGAGTAGCGACGCATCTGTGATTGACTTCAGATAGAACCCCATGTTCTGTATAAAGTTGCTTACAGATGTTCATGGGCGGCAGTGACCACTTACCATCAGGTGGATTGCATCTCGTTTGCTACTTCAGTCATTTTTTTTATACCCACTGCTAGGCATGTCTATTTCCCTACAAGCATTAAGTCAAAGGTACTCTTCATATTTCGAATCCGGAGATACTATCACCACAATCCATTTCTGACTAATAACAGGCGTAGAAGGCATGGACGACATAGGCTTTATTGTTCACGAATGGTTTAGTGGTGATTTTCTTCTGAGTCTGGGTGTTTTTGTATTTTTTTTGTATAACACCCCTAAAATCCCTATGGGTGTTATACAAAAACATTGTAGGTATATAGGTAGCTTATAGGTATGCAAAGAGCGGCACAAGATTTTACAGCCATACATACAAATCTATTTATGGTTTGGTGGCCACCGATTGATATGTAGCACTGTCAAGTGGAAAACATTCCCATGGATAGTCCACGCGTGTAACAGATGTTAAATAGACTATGGTTCAGATAACGATATCCTTGTGGTACCTACTTGAACAATGCTGGTCTAAGATTCAAATCCACGAAACAAAGAAAGCAGCTAGTTACATTGTTATAAAAATGATCTACACTAGAAAGTTAAAAAACATTTTCAAGGTGGTAGAACAATGGTTCGACTGGGGAGGTACAACCGCCAGACATATTTCTAGCGTAAAAAAAATCTTGCGTTTCGGTGGAAGGGTGTGGTTGTGGGTACACTTTCATGTGAGGCTACTTAATCCTCGGGAGTAGCAACGCGTTTGATAGAACCACTCTTCAAACCGTAAGAAGTGGGTCACAGATGTCAATGGGCACCAGTTTATACTATAAGGTGGACTTCACTCTCGGTTGCTTATTCAAATTCATAAAAAAATCATGTATTAAAATAGGGCTTATTCATTTCCCACCGAATTGGTCACCCTACCCTAACAACCTATTGGACTTTGTCACGAAAACTTTCATTAGCCATTGATAGCCACTGTGAAAACATGTCTAGCTCACCCCGCAGCTTTGCTTTTATAACCAAAAATACAAACAGTGGCCAAATTATTAGGGACAGGACACAGATATTAGTATTTTTTTTGGGTTTTTCCAAACAAAATATTTGTTGCAGGACTGGTTTTTATTTTTTTATTACATGAACATGGTGTGCAGATGTTATAAACAGCAAGTTTTACATGCAGAACTATTTACTTTTGTAAGTTAATATATGAATGAACATAGATTGGTAAAAGTAAGGCTTAGTATGCTTGTGCTACTGTTTGATAGAATTAAGGTTTCTATGCATCTAGGCATGCTCTCTATGCATAATTTAGCGTTGTGCTTGGGATTAGAATTTTAATAAAATTACATGAGTGGCTTATTGACAAATGCTTTTATACACTAGAAGAATTTATGAATTTATGAAATCTTAATTATATAAAAAAAAATGACTTGGACGCATAATTATTCGTGTAAATCAATTAATCTATTCAATATAATGTAATCCTATGAAAATCTAATGAAATTAAATATAATTATATCAATGTAATTCAAGATAATATATATATATATATATATATATACTTTGTATGCCACTATGTGGCAAATGTGAGTCTCAAATTTCTAAAATGTACCAACATCAACTGTAAACCACATTTATACAAATAAAGTTATTATTATTATTATAATGTCACTCTTCAAGGAGGGTTTCGAATAATTGGCGGTTGGTGGCGATCATACGTTTAGTAATAATTCTTTCGGGATACTATCACATGTTCTGTATACGGTTCATGTCTAATCAGTTCCCTAGCCAGGGCTAAATGTTAATACTTTCTCCAGTAATGCAGAAACTCTCCTAACGTTGTGAAGAAGTGAAACTTGTGCATAAATATGTATTTTCTATGACAGTGTTTTTCAAGAAAGGTGTTATGCTCTCCTCCAAAGCCGGCGATGCATTGGCGATGTCCATAGGCGACGGTGACTGCTTTCCACCAGGTGCCCATCGTTAGGTCTAACTATAAAAAAATAAATCCATCTGCAGAGTCTCTATTGGAGTTGCGTTGTTGCCATTTTTTTAGAACAGCCAGCCTTTTGTTTTAATTAATTATTATATTAATACGTGAAGCAAAAACTTGTGAAGCATTTTTAAGTATGCCGCGGACGGATTAGTATAAAATAGTGGACGTAGAGAAGGAGTGCAGAATGTTAATATTTTTTCAAATAATGCGTATTACATACATAAAATCAACTACAAACACACTACCGTGCATTTGTCACTAACACAATTATTAAACTAAATAGAACATTCAATGTCTTACTATAAAAAAAAACACATAACGTCAGAAATGTCAGTGTCTTAGTCAAAATACCCGCTATTGCTTTTAAATACGGCTTAGATAAATAAACCTCTTTTCATATTTAACGGGCGCGTTCAAAATAACTTGAAAATTATTACAATTTATTTAAATTAGAGAAATATTGACCAATATAGCACAATAAAGTAGCACCAGTGCTACTTTGGACAATATGAAGTTTAGTTTTTAAATTTAAATTACGGTCGAATTTCGACCGATACGACGCGTGACTAGTTTATTTAATTCTTCATCACAGATGTTTAGCGTGCCTTCTATCTCTATTTCGTGAATTTAAACAAATGTAAGTTTGATTTGACATGTGGTCACGTATGATAAGAATTTAGGTGGTGGGTATTTACTTGTGGTTTATTACGACCGCCATAACAATATTGGTGTACGTAAGTTATTATCTAGGCTTTAAGACGTCATACTTAGTGTTTACTAGCAGTGGCTAGTGACTCCACCCGAATTTAAAAATTTAATAAGTTTTGATTGAGTCGATGGATTTTTATGAAGGAATGACAAAATTTTAACTATAGATGTAGACGACAGGTAGGTCGGAATATATTATACTAGCTGAACCGCAGCTTCGCCCGTGGATTGTCCCTTGGGAATAAGATATTTTCCCACAGTAAAAAGTAGCCTATATGTTAATCCAGAGTGTCAGCTAACTCCCTACCAAATTTTATGAAAATCGCTCCAGCCGTTTAGACGTGATAAAGTAACAAACATACACACTTACAAATTTTCGCTTTTATATTATTAGTATGATTAATCATTGTAACTAAATGCAGTAATCTATTTTAATAGGACGTCACACAAATAAGGCGTTAAGCCCAATATTTTTATTTTAGCAATCTTAAGCAATATTGATCGATCGGGGCTTGGATGGGTGACCATTAGTGGCAAAAATTAATGCGGGCCGCGCATCGCCTCCACATGTTAAGTTCCAAAGTTATTAAAAAAGTGCTTATATCTCGGATATCTTCCGGAATGCTTAAACCATTCAACATTTAACGGTCATTTGTTGGCCACCAACCAATCCACCACCTTTTTTTATTGTTATCTTGGGGAAACCTTCAAAAGGTACCCGACGCCGTTATGTGGGGTTTTTACTCTAAAGAGGACTCCGGGAACTCGAAACGACCGGAACTCAGAGACCTCTGCACGCGTTGCCCCAACCACCACCAATCCACCGCCCAGTTGAATACTCTCCAGGCCTTCCTCAGATGGGCACACGCTGAGGACACCGGCGGCGGTCAATTGGTTTTCTCGGAGTCTTCTTCGCAGCGTCGAAGTCGGCCATCGGGGGGGTTTTAGTGCGTTAAGAATCCCACATAACCCGCGTCGCTCCCACGACGTCGGGTACTTTTCGAAAGTTTCCCCCTCGAAAACAAAAAAAAAAGGCTTTCTCAGTTGTAGTGTCGTGCCCAGCAGTGGGACATAAAGAGGGCACCAAACATTAAAACGCATCCATATGAACATTCATAGATATTTTGTCCACAGATAAAACATACAACAATTATATAACTACTGACCAGCTAGTTCCGCGTGCTATTTCAAACAGAATATTAAATCGAGTAGAAATGACTCGTGTCTATAATTGCGTACCTATTTATGCATATTTATACATGTTTGCAAACGTTTTTAACATATTACTTTTTGCGACTTTAGTTAAAAAATAGTTAACTGAAGTCGCAAAACCTACCCATACAAGCGAACCCCCGGGAATAACCTTCTCTTTTACGCAGAAAGTATGATCGGATTTCGATGAAACTTGGCGATTTTTACGATTTAATGACGATCAAACACTTTGGTCGAAGATAATGCGCCTACAGTCAATCCAGTCGTTGTCGTTGTCGATTTACTCGTATGTGTTAGTTAATGAATTGACGTGGTTCGACTGTTTAGTCCAGGCAAGACACATTTTATGCTATAAATGTTGAATTATTAATGTGAGTTATATATGCTAAAGCAAGTGAGGAAAATTTGTGTTTGTTGTTGTTCAGGCACAGCTTTATTCTTGGTTCTCGAGGGGAAACCTTCACAAGGTACCCGACGCCGTGGAGGCAACGCAGGGTTATGTGGAATTTTTACCGCACTAAAATCCCCCCGGTGGCCGTCCTCAGCGCAACAAAAAAAGACTCCGGGATCTCCAAAGGAACGCCTTGCCCCATCAGGTTCCTCCTAGATAACCGGCCTGGGCCCACCTCTCCGTTTGGTCTTTACGACGGTATGGGACCACGCATACCGCCGTCCTTCCCGGGCTCGTCTGATTGAACGGTTCGAGCTCCGACTCTAGCCGCCCGCAACCCCGGATGCCCCTTTTATTCGCCTCTTACGACAGGCAGGGGATACCGTAGCCCTATTCTGATCCCGGAATTACAGGGAAGTTTCACGCACAACCTATAGGTCGGATTTCGCTCAAATTTGGCACAGGCTTAGTTTATGACCTAAATTGACACATAGGATACTCATTACTGTGGTAAACATGACCGAAGTAGGCGACAACGCGGGAATGACCTAGTTTATCATAAACGCGATCGATGTGTTTTACATTTTTAGTTGAGTGAAATGAAATGTCTTTATTTTGCATAGGCCTACGGAAGCACTTACAAATAGTTAGTTACATATTTTTTTTTACGCTACCACCGGATCGAAACACCTCAATTGAGAAGACACGGTAAGAAACTCAGTGGGTTTGTCTTTTTTCTTTGTACATCTCTTTGTATATCTTTTTAGTGAAATATCTAGTTTGTTTTATACGGACCTTTAAACATTTTCATATACCTACAACAAGGTACATTTAAACAGTTGTTCAACAAAAACTTGTTTATACGGGCAAGGACTAAATCTATTCCATAATACAGATGTAATAAGACTGTCTTCTCACGAAATATCAAGTCATTTCTACGTAACATTAGTTCTGTGCAACGAACAAGAAAAGTCATCATCCAGCCAAGATGGCCGCCGTATTTTTTGTCTATCGCTAACGGCGAGCGCATGTTTTAAAACCAGTTACGTTTCATACACTTAACCTTGTCATTAGGTTCTAGTATTATTTGTAGAACGTCGTATCTACGACCAACGTGCATAGTAAATCCGACTCTAATGCACTAAGTTAAAGTTGGTCGGTTGGTTTGACGTAATGACATATGATATTTCGTTTAGAAATGGAATTTTCGTCACCACAATCCCCTCCATAGATAGGCATGTGGAATGACATCGTAGAAAGTATGGTCTATTATTTACTGCCATTATATTTTACTCTAGAAACATCTATGAGCGTATTAAAACTGGAATGCCGTGAAAAATAACAAGTATATTATTAAATTAAATAATGGCCGTTAAAAATAATAACTGTTTGGTTCTTGGCGACGAATAAATTTACAAATTGAAAAATGGTTATAATGAATGACTATGCATTGTTTCTGTTTGGGGAAACTACATTCGGGAATCCCTGTATATGTATATATTTTGAGTGTGTATTGTATTGAATTTCGTTGCAAAACAATAACTAACTATAAGTAAATATTTTGTATAGGAACTCAGTAATATAAAACAATAACGTTATAATTTGCTTAGATATCTGTGTTTAATAGCTGTTTTAAACCAAGAAATAGGCAAGTACCTAGCTTTAATTCATCTTATATAGTAAGTAGGTAACGCAATCAAGATTAACAGGTTTTCCCGCTACCCATGATGAAGAATTTTGAAATCTAATTGTTTTTATCTCAAGGCCATAGGTCGGTGAGGTTATTTCTATCAGCTTTTTAGGACCACAGTTGGACTCTCCTGATATCTAAGGGTTTTTGCTTATACCGCGTAACCGCGTCTAGCATTCGTATGGTGACCGCAGTGAATCTTGATGTTCTACAGGAAGATCCTGCTGCCAATCTCCTGGTTTTTCTCCCTTTTACAGTATTGAGGGGAAAAGAGGGACGCTGTTCAAGACCTAAGTGTCGGTTTTATCTCAATTTATAATTGTTAATTTATGTAGGTATTCTATTTACGTCATGACCACATCCTTACGTCAACATTATCTTTTTCCTACTAATATTTGCACATGTACTTAGATACAGTTAAACAGCGACCTTTAAATAGATCATCTGCTATCTAATAGTTCAAGATACAAGGCGTCCTTATCTTGAATGGCACCCTACTATTAGCTAGTTAATGTCCACCGCAATTTGACCTTTACAACGAACGCGCTAGTATCCATTATGTCATAAATACGTTTAACAGCCGAACCGAACGGAGGCCAATCTAAATTTGTCCACGAGAATTGCCGACGCGCGCCGAAAACGCCCGAACGGATCTAAAATGGCGACGCAGGCGTCATGGTTTTGAGGTTAAGGTTTGACATTTCCAACCGTTCTAAACAGCGCGCAATCTAATCTAGGCCCATTATAAGGCTCTGTTGCTTTACGATAGGGTTTATTTTCGATAGTTTCGCAGTTTATCTAAATTGATGTCGACGTAAATGGCGCGTAGTCTTGTCATTTTCTTACGCGCCGTAATAAAAGGTCTTTACATTGATCTTTACATTGAATTCGCGGGCTAGCGTTGTTTTGCTGTTCAGCTATGCCGGCGCATGCGTTTCTCACGGATGCATCGCTATTATTGCACTAATAAGAGGATAGCAACGGACATTAACTATCTTTTTCTGTCGTTCCTCGTTGCTACGTTCGTTTGTTCAACTGTAGGATTCAATTTAGTTTTTCGAATGACTTCTGTCAATTTTGTGTGTACGTAAATGCGCAGTAATTTAACACTACGTAAGTATGCAGTATTTCCATAAAAAGTCAGATAGGTAGGTAGGTATAAATTAAAGCTGCAATCGCTTGTGATGAATTTGAATTTTAAATTTCAAGGTAAATCCATAGACATTGAAAAGATGGCGGAGATTTATAATAATTACCAGTATTTTAATATGTCAAATTAGTAGAATCTAAAGAATATTTAGGTATTATCTACTATAACATAGTTAATGTTATCAAAAATAATAGTTAAGTATGGCGTTCATGGAGCAGCGATAGCCTAATAGTTGAAACTTGCTCTCTCGATCGGGAGGTCCGAGGTTCAAACCCAGGCACCACAGATTTTTCTAAAATTATGTGCTCATAAGAGTTTAGTTATCACTACTTTTCGGTGAAGGAAAACATCGTGAGGAAACCTACACACCCGAGAGTTCTTAAAAAAAAAATCTCGGAGGTGTGTGAAGTCCACTAATTCGCACTTGGCCAGCGCGGTGGACGATGGCTTAAACTCTCTCATTCTGAGAGAAGACCCGTGCCCAGCAGTGGGACACTAATGGATTGACGGGAGATCGCGTTCATATTTTGTTAGGCTGTTCAGTAGGACCGCATATTTCTGTTATTATTATCAAAACTGGTATTGTTATTATATTAAAAAGCAGATGTACTTTCTTAGACCCAGGTCTAAATTTCGCGTTCAGATCTTATTTCTTTTTAATATTATAAAACAGAGAGTTTGTAGGGATGTAGGTATTTACGATGTGTTTGTTATACTACCACTTTCACGCAAAACTACTCATTTCGCTCAAATTTCGCTGACATGAACTAGAATAACACATGATACTCATTAGTGGTAGACAGAAGCGGGAGAAGCTATGGGAATAACCTAGTATTTCATAATTTCAGCACTAACATTTTTATCTGACTGAAGAAAATGAGCATGCAGTTTACCTGATGGTAAGTCCCTGCCGCCCATGGATATCTGTTTTTTTTAAATTTATTAACAACAAATCCACAGCTCTTAAGTTTACAGACTAAACATACAGCCAATTATGGATTTTATTTAATGTATAGATAGTTGCCACATCACTAACGTAACTGTTAGTAACTTCGTACGGAATAAAGGTTCTATACAATAAAGTCAATTAACAGGTGTATTACCTACTACCGAAGTCTAAGATGCGCCTCATATAAAAGTGTGCCGGCAACCACATCCTTCTAACGAAACGCAAGCACTTGTACCGATACTTCCCCGGTCGATCTTTTTCTACCACCTGGCAAGCTAAGATGCGTTGCTACTCCCGAGGACTAAGATGGTCGCGTCATATAAATGTGTACCTGTGTGTTGATGTGTGTGTGGTGTGTGTGTGTGTGGTGTGTGTGTGTGTGTGTGTGTGTGTGTGTGGTGTGTGTGTGTGGTGTGTGTGTGGTGTCTGTGGGTGTAGATATGAAATAGCATATAAAAAACATCAGGCAGTTTCGGCGAAAGCGTTCTGAATTCAAACAACGGCTCGAGTGTCCTTCCGCAGAATTGGCATGGAAATTTTTGTTATCTTTTCGTATTCCCCGAACGGATTTCAAATTGAGAACGCGAATGTTGGTGGGCTAAAATGACGCTTGATTCGTGTGACTTTTTCTTTTGAACTTTGTTTCTGATATGGATTTCACAATAAATGATCAAAAAATATCGCATTAATATATTATTATAAAAGCAACACTGCTATTATTAATAATAAGGCGTTATTTGAAGTAGCAAAATTAGTTTTGATACTTTTTTATAAATTTTGTCGTCCCATAATGTACCTCTGTGTGTCTACCTTGCATAATAGTTTTCTTATTTGTGTGAATTCAACTAATTTGCAATTGCCCATAGCGGTCAATTATGACGTAATCAGAGAAGGTTAGGTCATTCATCATTCTGAGAGGAGACGGGCGCCCAGTAGTAGGACACCAACAATTTAATTGGAGAAATTAATGTTTATTTCATTTTTTGCTGATTTCTATCCACGCAACTGCAAGACGCGTCGTTACTACATTCATTTATGTTGATAATAAAAATGTTTCGCTTTTGTAGCACTTCTTTCGTTTTGTTTTGTAACACATTGTTTAAACGTTATTAAATGTATCCAAAGTCCATGTAGTTATTTTAGGTATCAAAATACAGTTAAATTCAAATTGCGTGTTATTTCACAATTCATTAATCGTTTTATTCAAGGTCTTCAGTAAACAAAGACTAGAAGTTTTAATAAATAATTACCGGCGATAAGAAAATATTTGTTTTTATCAGAAGTACCTACCGACACAATGAGTTATTAGAAATGTTAAAATACAAAGCACCTCATAATACTCCAAAATGTATATACAACATAGATATACATAATTGGTTTATTTTTAGTAGAAAAACGTATGGAATAAAATTATTATGTTGACACTATGAAAAAGTGATCCTATGACGAGCATTTATAGTATTTATGAAGTCACATTTTATAAAAAAAACAATATAAATGCAAAAAAAAACTTTTACTACCAAAATTACGAACAATCAATCGTGATTGTTCGTAATTCAATCAATCAATCAATCGTGAATCGTCACGACAAGGTGCAAAACAAAATGCTTAAAAGTGACAAACACCAAAAAAAAAAAACATTTCGAGGTTCAAGGCATTTCATAATCAAGACAAAACGATAAACATTCGGTACACGAATTCAATTTCGTATCACAGTCACAGATTATAATTTCGAACGTAACCAATCTCGGCGTGAGCTTACCGAATCAATACGTCAAAAGCGTCATTAGTAGCAACTGAGGAAGCGATTAGCGGGTCTTCGCTTCGTTGAAACGGGAGTACGACGACCTGGTGAGATGGCCACGTGACTGGTAACTATTTGATTATAATTTTTGGTTATTTAAATGGTTGACTAGTTCTTAGCCTGCGGTACATTTACTATTGTTGTCTTATAGCAGATGTAGTAGGCGAAAGCTAAGTATTCTACCTTAGATATTAGTGGTAGCAAATTGGTGTGGATTTGAAGGATTTATAATAATAATAATAATTCTAAGAGTTAAAACTTAAAAGCAAGTGTCCACAGGTGGTAATAATTACTTTATAAAAACTTGAAGTAGCCAACGTGCCTTTTTTTGTTCTCGAGGGGGAAACCTTCAAATGGTACCCGACGCCGTGGGAGCGACGCAGGGTTATGTGGGATTTTTACCGCACTAATTCCCCCCCGGTGGCCGTCCTCGGCGCTAAAAAGGAGGACTCCGGGATCTCGAAACGACTTCAACCGGAATCCTCCGAGCGCGTTGCCCCATCTGGCTCGTCCCAGATGGGCAGCTGGACCCACCGCTCCGTCTAGTCTTTACGACGGTATGCGACCACACATACCGCCGTCCTTCCCGGGATTGCCTGCCCGATCGGTTCGAGCTCCCACTCTAGCCGTCTGCAACCCCGGAAACCCCTTTTAGTCGCCTCTTACGACAGGCAGTGGATACCGTAGCCCTATTCTGATCCCGGAACTACAGAGATGAGCCAAAGTGCCTGCCGTCAAATTTTTGATAGGGGATCACTTCTATCCAAAGATATTTAGCCAATTCCATATAGAACATGAGTTGCTTTTGCTGGTTTCAGAAGCATTCACATTGCTGAAGACAAAAAAGGTCGCCTTATAATGTAAGCTGCCAACATCAACCGTAAAACTGAAATATATACTTCGCACTACAAAATAGCGTGGTGGTGCCCTTTCAGTCGAACCACTCTAATCCTTTTAAACAGATGACAGGTGTGTACTGCAGTAGGCAATAACTATTTGATAGGCTGCATATTTTTATTTCCTTTTTACATTTTATACATATGAATTGTGTAATTGGTGTTAGCTTATCTCATTGGCATATAAATATAAATGAGGGGGGGGGGGGGAGGAGTCCAGACCTTCTTCCCATCCTAGCATTAGATAAAATAAAAATATCTCGAACGGGAAAACTTTTTTTTTTTGACAAACAGTGTCTACATGAGTATATAGTGTCATATACTCATTATTTGTAGATATACTCATAGACACTATTTGTCAAAAAAGTGTGTATACTAGTGTCTTTTCAAGGTGGTAGAACCAGTGTAGTTCGACAGGGGAAGTAGCACCGACACACCTATTTCTAGCGTGAAGCATTTCTTGCGTTTCGATAGAAGGGTGTGGTTGCCGGCATATTTTCACATGAGGCGACCATCATAGTCCTCGGGAGTAGCAACGCATCTGTGATTGACTTCAGATGGAACCCATGTTCTGTATGAAGTTGATTACAGATGTCCATGGGCGGCAGTGACCACTTACCATCAGGTGGACTGCATGCTCGTTTGCTATTCCAGATTCCAAATTAAAAAAAAAATGATCTATCCCTCCCCTCCGTAAAACTGAATGACAAAAAAATCAGACTCGCCGAAATGTCATGCTTAATCATAATTTCAATACAAGTAATACCTACTCAATTAAAGGCAACAACCAAATTACGACTTAGAACTCAAATGAATAGCTAATTTAACATGAAATCACACGCACGATTTAACCTATAAACTAATTAACTGGAAGCCACGGCGGCGTCTTTCAATGACTTAGCGTTTAGGTATTGTTGAAACTAAATGCTACGCTGTGAAACTAAATTCTGTATATTATAACTTAATCTGAGAATTTAGGTAAATTGCTATTGATGAGACTGAAAACGATGAATAAAGTAAAATAAATAAGAATTATAATTATAATCACGATCATCTCATTATTTCTCGCTGCTTGGCATTAGTTTTTAAGAAAGTTCTAGGCTAAAGTCCACTAGATAGATAAATGTCTGTTAGAATATTATTTCTCTCATATTTTTTTAACACCTAGGGAATGTAAATTTAGTCAAATGTTCAATAATTAATTTATAAATAGATACCATTAAATTATTACCTATCACCGAAAAATATTTCTGACTACATTATGAAACTTTGGTACTGAATTATGGGATAGATTATTATAGACAGGTACGTTAATTTGATAATTGTGTGTCTACAAGGTTATTCCAGCGGTTTCGGCCGTTTCGATCATGTCTACTACGTTAATGAGTACCTAATCTAAATGTTAATTTGTGTCTTAAACTATACATGTGCGAAATTTTTAGCGTTTAACCGTAGTTTTACCGTGAAAGATTAACAAACATACTTTGTCACAAAGTTTAGTATTTATAAAATTAATAAGATTTACTTGATAACAACCTCACACAGTTGCAATTGTCTTTGTTATATAATTATGATAGATATTAATTTAAATCGCTAGAAACGTGCTTCATTTGAACGGTCAGCATTTTTAGCTCTCGAAATGAGAAATAAACGAGTAGGTACTTTGTCTAATTGTTTAATAGGTTTAAATTGTTTTAAAATTATCAACTTGTCAATTCAGTTGAATTTAAGCAATTTCGTAACAATTTTGTCCCAGAAAAAATGCAACATCTAATAGATCGGAGTTGCGCTTATCTTACACGTGTAATTAATTTTGTTGATTTTAAATGCCTAGCCTCAATATTTTGTGATTTGTTTAGTGGTGGTGGTTTTAGTTCAAAATATACTTGTCTATCAAATGACTCTTGCCATTTTGAGAGAAGAACAGTGCAGTGGGAATGTAAAAGGTTAATGACGAAACATACTACACCATTATTACATTACCGTATGCTTTTTATTTTACTTATTCTTTTCCCTTACACAAAAGACTTTCGAAAATAGGAGTTCTAAAGCCTCCGAAAGTAAAATACGCACACTTTATATTGCATGATCTCTCAGGCCTCCTCTCCAATTCCAAATCCTGGATTCGCCAGTGACAATATTTATTTCAATTTAATAATCATTATTACCGAATTTTAAACGAAATTTGTCGACTACATTTTGACAAAATGACAGAGTAATGCAACATCTTAGCGCCCCAGTTTCGAATTGCAACCATAATCGCTCAATGATAAGCGCCCATTGTTTTGTAAACGATTCCATTTTCGAACGTAGACGAAATTTAATTTGTCTATGGACGAATTATGATTGAAGTCTTGGTGCCAGAATTGTATATTGCACCATAAATTATAGAAAGGGTTATTTTTTATTGAGACATTTCTTATTATTTCGACGCAAAGCCCTCAAATGCATTAAATTGAACTAAAAATTTTAAATAAAAATAAAATACTCGACTGAGTCTTAGTTTTAGCAGTCGTGTGTTTCAAATGTTTTCATATTAATTTCTGATTTATTAGAATTGTAAAAGGAAATTGCAGACATGTCTGAATGAAGATTTAAGATTTCTCTATTGGTTTTGAGTGTTTGTACATCTTTATATGGTAATGGTTCTACCTTCACTGCAAAAACCATGTGTGAGTGTAGATTATTACACTCGACAACCCATTATTGTCGCACTGATGGGCACAGGTTTTCTATCAGAATGAGAGGATTTTAGGCCATAGTCCACCGCACTGGCCAAGTGCGAATTCGTGGACTTCACACATCTCCGAGTTTTTTTTTTAAAGAACTCTCGGGTGTGTAAATTTCATTACGATGTTTTCCTTCACCGAAAAGCAGTGATAATTAATTTCTAATACGCACATAAATCAGTGGCGCGTGCCTGGGTTTAAACCTCGGACCTTCCGATTGAGAGCGAAAGTTTCAACCCTATTTTTTTATCAAAGATTAAGATTATTATTTATTACATTACGCGTTATTATTACATTCCATATTATAAGAATAATCTCATAATGAAACTCCACTTAAAATAAAACCTACAAGGAATTCGAACATTTTATTAACACAAACTTTAATTTGACAATCAAATTAATTGAAAATTTGCCGCCAAACATTGCACAATGGCGTCACTGCCACGCGAGTATAAAATTGAAAGGATAATATAAACGATTGTCTGCCCGTCAGTTTGTAGAACGTTGGGAAATTAAAGATCCGGTCGCCATTTTAAACTAGAACTGACATTTCTCGTTTGTTTTGGTCGCCATTTCTTTTTTGTGTAGGTGATAAATAACCCCACACGAACGCATAGACAAACACCCAGACCCAGAGAAACTAAATTCAACATTGAGAAGTCTGCTTGACCGGGGATGGAACACAGAAACTTTAATACTTAATATTATAAAGACGAAAGTTTGTGAGTGTGTATGTTTGTTACTTCTTCACGTGTAAACGGCTGGAGCGATTTTCATTAAATTTGGTAGAGAGTTGACACTCTGGATTAACATATAGACTACTTTTTACAGTAGGAAAATATGTTACTTCTATGGGACAATTAATATATCGATTTTTTTTAACGCGGGCGAAGCTGCAGGTTTCAGCTAGTAGGTGATAAATAACCCCACACTCATAGGCTCTATTGTCTCGAATAGACAAAACACCCAGACCCAGAGAAAATCTAAATTTATTGACAAGTATGTTTGACCGAGGATAGAACACAGAAACTCTAATACAAACTAATACACAAAGGCGAATACACAAACTCTGACTAAAAACAGAAAACCTAAAGTCATTTTCGAGATATCTGTCTGGCCGGGAATCGAACACGGAATCCACTGCGTCAGCCCGGTATGGTGACCTTCAAGGGGGTCGTAATAGTAGATTTTTTAATATATTGCAATGAAATAATTTAGTTTTTTTCTAATCTGATTGTAGTACGAAATAAGAATGCAGTCCGCCTGATGCTAAGTTGTCACTACCCAAGTCTCGAGGAATCAGATGATCTGTCAGGTCTACTACGGTAATAAGCATACCTAAGTGTTAATCTAGGTCATAAACTACGGGGGGGAGGGAGATCCCAGGGTCCCCTATAAGCGCTGAGGAAGGCCACCGAGGAGGTTTTAGTTGGTAAAAATCCGACAATCCGGGGTCTCTCGAAAGGCTCCGGAGTACCTTTTGAAGGTTTTCTCCCTGTCAACAAAAAAAAAAAAAATCATAAACTACGCGTGTGTGTCAGCAAAATCCGTCAGGTTTTCGTAAAATACTGACAAACACACATACATCATTACAAATTCTGGCATTTGTTATTAATAAAATTTAGAATAATGCCACGTTAGTATGCAAGGATCCGACATCCCTGTCCTAAACATTGAAAAAACTAGCCCAGCAGTGGGACAGAAATGCGTTGAAATGAGAAAATAAACCACTTGAAGTTATTTTACAACCAAAGTTGTAAACGAGTAACAGGTACGAGCTCGGTTTGAATGCAGACGGTTGGTATCGGGGTGTCCAAATCGCGCCGTAAGCGGCTGCGGGTACCGTCAGCAGAAAAAAATAGCAATACAATCGAAAATTGAAAACAAAATAAACATCAAGGGACTGGACGCACTGCCCTCCAAGATAAAATACCCATTCATAACCCTATGCTAAATATGAAACAGATCTCATTATTAACATACCTATTAAAAAAACAAACACCCAACTTTTTTTTGAACTGAAACTTCTTTATCGGGGTTGGAATAAAATTTAGTGTAACATTTTTTCGTTACGCGCCATCTTTTTCTGTTACGCGCCATCTTTTTTTTTTCGTTACGCGCCATCTTTTTCTGTTACGCGCCATCTTTTTTTTCCGTTACGCGCCATTTTTTTCTTATCCCTACTACGCGTGATATTAGATAGATTATTAAAGATTAGATTATTAGATAAAGTTTAATAAAAGCCTTTTATTACCAACCAACCAATTTCTGTAAAGTTGCATACAGGGTGTAAATGACAGCGTACCGAAAACTTAAATGGTAGATTTGTGACACTGAATGAACTAAAAATAACTCATCAATTTTCCTCGGAAATTATTGGTTCCCGAGTTGGTCATTTTTGAGCGCGCAATGTACATCGAACAACCCGCGTACCGATCGCCGATCGCTTATTGTATTATAAGTAGTTATTCCCCGCACGCATCTAACAACAAATCGCTTATTCTATTTTATTAACTTAATACCTACCTAGACTAAGACCCGTGCCGATTGCGCAATACTCGAGCTGCGGTGCGTGTACCTAAGCGCGGATTTAGACGCACGGCTTCCAAAACATTACCCACCACACGTGCTCTCAACATTCTTCCTGCTGCGGTACAATCGGCTGATTATCCAACACTGGTTGGTACGCCCGAGTAATCACACGACTGTCCGTTGGATCGCGAGCATAAGGGTACCTCTGGATGTACAGATGCAGAGCTTGCTGTGCATTCCCACGTGCTTCACCATAACACATTAGCATTTCCCCGTATTCACGAGCACTGAACTGCATTTTGCAAAAACCAAATAACAATAAAAACACAAAACTAAAGCAATAACAAGTAATAATAAATAACAGTTCACACACGACACGACTAACACGAAACAGAAATTTGCAGAGCATCCGTCTTCCGCAAGCGAAAATCACGAACTGTGACAATTTTTCAAATTTTAAATAATATCCGAACTATCAAAGAAAACCGCCAATACGCCGCTCAGTGACGAGTTACTACTAAGCGAGTGCATTACACAGATTCAATTAAATTCAGATATGACACAACCTTTAACTTAAAACTAACAAATCAATTACTTTTACTTGTCCACTCGTTGTTTTGTAATTTTAATAAAATACCAAATTAAGTACATTATAAACATTATTCATGTTAGTTCAAATTAGACTGGTTTACTTCAAGATTCTAAATACTTTAAATACATAAAAGCAAATTAAAATTTCATAAAATAACAACATACAACATAAAAAAAAACGAAAGTATAAGAAGCTATTATAATATCAATCAATAACTATTGATATTCTTATCACAGAAACTCTCATCTCGAGTACATGACCTACGGAGAACAAGTACTTTATTAGCCACATTGAGTTATCTTTTTATTGTTTATTCTGTGTGCGGCGTTAATCCCGCCTTTCGGCAAAGGACTGAAGAGCCGCACCGCGCTGTATGTGTGAGTGTACTGTGTATGTGGAATAGAATTTTGCATGATACTTATGTACCTACATCATTTCTTTAATGATGTTTCCCTTATGTTTGCTTCTGAAACAAATACGTTAAAATGTTAATCATTATTTGTGATTTATTTTTATTTGCCCTAAATAAATGAAGAAGTTTTCAATCATTAGGTACACAAAAATAAACTAAAGAATAGGTATTTAGTATTTTTCCGAATAATGTTTTCAGTTATTATTTGCGTTAAAATGTTTGAATTAGGTATTGAATGTTTTTTGGAAACTTGGTTCCTAAATTGGTGGAAGTCGGTGCGGCGGAGCGCAGGGCGGCCCGCCGCACGGCCTCAGCCGCGCGGCGTCATTGACCGGACGTCGAACAGCTGATAGCGCATTCATTATACATTGCTAGTTTTCGTGAAAAACACTATAATGAGTGTTTTTCTTTTAAATTCATGTTGCATTATGCAGTAGTATTGAAATACTACCAAAATTTGTAAAAAAAAGTGCATAAAAAAATGGAAAATCCGAGGAAAATCCGATGAAAAATTCCAACGCCATAAGCACCAGAATCGTGTCAGGAATCCATATTTTTAATATTCGGTACGCTGTCATTTACACCCTGTATAGTAAATTATTTTTTGAAAAATAACGTCATAAAGAAGTTTCACTTCTTACGAGTGTACGCTAGTACACGCACACATTTTTTATCTGACTGCAGTAGCAAACGAGCGTGCAGTTCACCATCAACTACATACAGAACATGGGTTCCATTTGAAGTCAATCACATATGCGTTGTTACTCCCGTGGACTATGATGGTCGCCTCATGTGAAAGTTTGTCGGCAACCACACCCTTCTATGTTTCACGCTAGAAATAGGTAAAACCAAACCAACTGCTTATAACCAAGGGCCTTTATGGTCCGGTATTCGTCTTTCTTTATACCACTGATTACATTCAAGCTAATTTTTCAAAAGCTTTATGTTCGTGAAACGCCCAATTTCTACGACAACACAAAAATTATGTGCTTGTCAATTTTTAGCTAAATTCGAGTAGTTTCGTTCGTTTTCCGTGAAAGAGTAACAAATACACACATCCTTACAAAGTTTCTCATTTATAATAGTAATAAGGTTAAGTAAAGACTAACCTAGCAGTGAAATAAGTCAATTGAAGTTATTTTACAACCAAAGTTGTAAACGAGTAACAGGTACGAGCTCGGTTTGAATGCAGACGGTTGGTATCGGGGTGTCCAAATCGCGCCGTAAGCGGCTGCGGGTACCGTCAGCAAAAAAAAAATGGAAAAAAATCGAAAATCGAGTAAAATTGCTTAATTATTAAAATTAGACCCAACTGCTTAGAAGCACCCCAAAAGCCTAACAAAATGTATATATACACTTTCTACACTCATAGCCCCGACTAGGATATTCTGCTGTGCCATGGACACATACAAAAATGAAAACACAAACACCCAGACCCAGAACAAGAATCTAACTTCTACATTGAGACATCTGTCTGTTAGGAATCGAACCCGGAACCCACTGTATATCAGACCGGTATGATGACCAAAACATACGGGTCATCATAATAGCAACATTAAGTTATTAAAACAAAAACAGAAATAGTAAAAAAAGAGTAAAATTGTTAAATTATTAAAACAAAGGACCAACTACTTAAAAGCGTGCGCCTCTATGATCCGGTATCCGCCTTTCGTTATACCTCTGATTACTTTCAGGCTAGATTTTTAAAGGCTTTATTTCCATGAAACGCCCAATGTTTACGTCAATACATAAATTATGTAAGTGTCAATTTTTAGCTAAATTCGAGAAGTTTCGTTCGTTTTCCGTGAAAGAGTAACAAATACACACATCCTTACAAAGTTTCTCATTTATAATGGTAATAAGGTTAAGTAAAGACTATCCTAGCAGTGGAATAAGTCACTTGAAGTTATTTTATATCCAAAGTTGTAAACGAGTAACAGGTACGAGCTCGGTTTGAATGCAGGCGGTTGGTATCGGGGTGTCCAAATCGCGGCGTGAGCGGCTGCGGGTACCGTCAGCAGAAAAAATGGAAAAAAAAAACGAAAATCGTGAAATTGTTAAATTATTAAAATATAGACCCATCTGCTTAGAAGCACTCTAAAAGTCTGAAAAAATGGAAATAAACACTTTCTACACTCATACCCCCATACTTGGATTTTCTGCTGTGCCATGGACATATACAGAGATGAGAACACAAATATCAGACTCAGAACATGATAGTATATTTATTGATTATCTGTCTACCGGGAATCGAACCCAGAACCCACTGCGTGTCAGACCGTTATGGTGAACACGCCACGCGGGTCGACATAATTGTCATTTTGTTAAGTTGTTAAAACAAAAATTCGAGTGCTTCAAAGTTTGTCTTTAGATTCTGATTGGTTTTAAGCAGTCAGGTTTTTTTTTTGATTTTTTTATGTATACCTTTATGCGGAACAAGGATTCTATCTAAAGTCACGGGAATTAAGACGGTCGCTTCATATAAATGAGAGCTGACAACAACACCCTTCCATCGAAACACAAAAACTGCTTCACGATGGTACCTTTTGAAGGTTTCCCCCTCGAGAACAAAAAAAAATAGGTTAAAGTAAAATAGGTTACAGATTTAATAGGTTGACGGCCCGCGTGGCGGAGCAGTTGCCATGCTGGTCTGACGCGCAATGGGTTCCGGGTCCGATTCCCGGCCACACAGGTATCTCAATGATGAGTGTAGATTCTTGTTCTGAGTTTGGGTGTTTGTGTATACGTCTAGAGCGTCTCCATGGTACACACTACACAGGAGAAAATCCTAGTGTGGGGCTATGAGTGCAGAAAGTGTGTATCCCAATGTATCCCACAGATACTTTTTTTTTTGTCGAGGGGGAAACCTTCAAAAACTACCCGACGCCGTGGGAGCGACGCAGGGTTATGTGGGATTTTTACCGCACTAAACCCCCCCCCCCCCCCCGGCGGCCGTTCTCGGCGCTAAAAAGGAGGACTCCGGGATCTCGAAACGACTTCAACCGGAATCCTCCTAGCGCGTTGCCCCATCGGGCTCCTCCCAGATGGGCGGCTGGGCCCACCGCTCCGTCTAGTCTTTACGACGGTATGCGACCACATGTACCGCCGTCCTTCCCGGGATCACCTGGCTGAACGGTTCGAGCTCCCACTCTAGCCGCTCGCAACCCCGGAAGCTCCTTTTAGTCGCCTCTTACGACAGGCAGGGGATACCGTAGCCCTATTCTGGTCCCGGAACTACAGGGTGCATCCCACAGATAAGGGCGTTTACTTTTTTAATAATACTGAAGTAGCAAACTAGCACGCAATCCGACATGGTAAGTGGTAACTGCCCATAAACATGTCTCATTAAAATAAAAAAAGTTTTATTACAAGAATTTTTTTTCTGTCGGTACCGTACAACACCGGCGCCTGCTCGTCTGTCGTCGAATCTGGCGAGATTACACGGAATCGAATCCAGACTATCCAATAGTTTCCATTGCTTGTTGCTTTCATAGGCTTTTATAGTTTACAGTTAGACGCATTGTGAGTTTTGTGAGCTATTTAAAGGCTGTGGTACACAAGTGTGGTGCTGTGTTTTGGTTTAAGGGCAAGAGAGCAGTAGGTTTATTAAATGTTGCCCTAAGGGTAGCTTGTATGGTGTAGAGGATGGTAGGAGTATGGTGCGACCTGGGAAGTACTATCGCCACACCTATTTCTAATGTACAATGTACGTAGGAACAATTTAATAACAAAAATGTACGATGAAGGTGTCCACCAATTCGCACTTGGCCAGCGCGGTGGACTATGGCCTAAACTCTCTCATTCTGAGGGAAGACTCGTGCCCAGCAGTGGGACAATAATGGGTTGACGACACACGATGAAGGTAGTTCATTATTGTTATCTATATATTAGTACGTGAAGAAAAAACTTGTGATCCATTTTTAAGATAGTTGCCGCGGACGGAGGAGTATGAAATTACGCACGGTTATAGTTGATGTAGAGAAGGATTACGCAAAGCTATTTTTTTCCAAATAATATATAAAACATTCATAAAATCAACTTAAACACATTACTCACACTACCTTGCATTTGACACAAACGCATACATTATAAACGAAATACAACATTCAATGTCTTGCTATGAAAACACATAACGTCAAAAATGTCAGTGTTTTTGTCAAAATACCCGCTATTGCTTTTAAAACATAAGCTTTAATACAAGTCGTTGATTATTGCTCTCAATAGACGTCTCGTGGCGACTAAAATCGGTTCCCGTATTCAAAAATGTCTGTGAATTACTCAAAAACGCAACAAAAGTTGTCTAATGTCCAAAAGACGTCTGCACGTGTGGAAAAATCTCTTTTAGGCTACGGAAGAATGTCAGTCGAAATTTGAGCATAATTACTGGCCATAGACGAACTATCACAATAGACTTCTAATGTTTAAGTCATTTTAATTTAGTATTCATTGAAAACAGTTTTTGTTGTGACTCCATCTGAACTGACCTCTCATTCTTATAATTTCATAATGTACTTATTACTTAGAAAAGGGGTGCTGAGAGTTTACGATTTTTTACAAGCCTATATGTTAGGATTTTTCCTGTAGCGTGAGTGCCATGAAAACACAAAGATGTTTACGTTAACACCCAGACCTAAAACTGAAATCAAAATTCGTCATTACATATATATCTGACCGGGAATCGAACCCGGAACCCACTGCGAGTCAGGCCGGTATGGTGACAGCTCCGTCTCACAGATTATTAATATAGTGAAAGATGTTTGTTCTATAGTGCATTAAGAACAAAAATCACGAACTAGGCACAAAAAGTCAACTTAAACTATTTTTTCACTAGGATTACATTCTTTTGCTAGGTTAACGAAAAATATTCTTTGTAACCCACTCGGCGGAAGTTCTGATGAGTTCTAGGTTCGATACCCAGCTAGACAGATATCTGAATCATTGTTAAGATTTACGCTCTGGGTTTTTATTCAATAAATAATTACTAATGTACTTATCGTTTATATTGGTAGAATTGTTTTTTAAACCTTTTTCATTTCATTACATTATTTTGCATTCATTTTAATTAATTTCAATTCACCTCCATTCACCTCATTTTAATTCGCAACAACTCAATTATGTTTAATAAAATAAAAATGCATCTCAACATTGTTTCATAAAAAGGAAGAAAAATGCAAAAAACGAATTCAATTTCGAACTAATCCAATTTTTATTCATCTCCAGCTGAAACTATTTTTCAGTCTGAGTCTATTTAGTGACTAGGTCAAAGTAACAGATAGTGTAATTTCACAGTCGGTGCAGAGAGCTGAACGGGGCGGTTTCCAAACGTAACGACTTTGGGGCAGCGTTTGGAATGGGGTTGTTGCTCTTAAGTTTTGGAGCTAGGAATTTTGACTAGAAAATATTTTTTACAAGCCATCTAGCGAAAGTCAACGCGTAGAGCTGCAGTTTCGACACCCAGCTACATCTACTATCTACAATGTACATTTTTATTGATAGAATTGTGTTATTACACATGTAATGAAATAAAAAAAGACTTAATAATCTTTTTTTATTTTATTACATTCTATTGTTTTTATTAAAATTAATTTCAATTCATCTCCATTCACCTCATTGTAATTTGCAACAACGCAATTACGTTCCATAAAAATAAAAATACATGACACCATAGTTTCATAAAAAGGAACAAATTAATCCAGAACCGAAATTTAAATTTAGAACTAATGCAATTTTTATTCATCTCCAACTAAAACTATTTTTCAGTCTGAGTCTATTTAGTGACTAGGTCAAAGTAACAGATAGAGTAATTTCACAGTCGGTGCAGAGAGCTAAACGGGGCGGTTTCCAAACGTAACGACTTTGGGGCAGCGTTTGGAATGGGGTTGTTGCTCTTTAGTTTTGGAGCTAGGAATTTTGACTGAAAAAATATTTTTTGCAAGCTATCTGGCAGAAGTCGGTATGCAGTGTTCTGGGTTCGATTCACAGACATCTCATAATTAAGATTTGAGTTCTGAGCTTCTGGGTCTGGGTGTTTGTGTACCATCCTTGGTGTACATGGCATGTATGGCATTAGGGTTTGGGAACTAAGAGTGTAGAAAGTTTATATACTATATTGATACATTATTATGTTTACCTCTGTATTTGGATCCAATTTGTATTTTTTTGTAGCAATAGATACCTATTACAAAAATTCACCTAATTTTGAACAAAAGTTGTCAACACAATCTCCGTAGAAAATAATAATTCATAACAATAATTCCAACAGCTGAAATTTGAATTTCGAACTTATTCATCTCTATTACCTCATTTTCATTTGCAACAAATCAATAGTGTTTCATACATTATTTATTAAAAAGGAAGAAAATAATCCAAGAAATTAAATATAAATTCAAACTAATCCATTTTCCATTCATCTCCATTCACCTCATTTTAATTCGCCACAACTTCGTTACGCCTAAAAAAATATTTATACATGACAAAAAATTCAACCAAAATTTCAATTCCGAACTAATCCATTTCAGTATTTCGTGACACTCATCAGCGCCGCGTGACCTAATTCGCCCGAATGCACGAATGCACAAAACAGTCGTCGTGTAGTATCGCTGTATCGTGCGGTGTCGATAGCCCTTAATGACTAGCCGAAATGAATACGCGCAGCGGCGTGTGTGGAGTCGCTTTAGATGTGAAATCTTTTTGATAGGAATGTAACAATTTGTATGGATAGAGATTTGTTTGTTTCTCTTTCACGTTAAAGCAACGGATCGCATTTCACTGAAATTTGACTCACAGATAGTTTATGATCTAAACTAACACAGAGACACTCGATGAAGACGGGCAAAACCGTGGGAATAATCTAATAAAAACTAAGAATACAAGATAAAAATTATCAACAACCGAAATTCAATTACAACCCATTCATTTTCCATTCATCTCTATTCACATTATTCTAATTCGCAACTCCATTATGTTTCATAAACTTTCAATCCCGAACTAATCCATTTCAGTATTTCGTGACACTCATCAGCGCGTGACCTAATTCGCCCGAATGCACGAATGCACAAAACAGTCGTCGTGTCGTATCGCTGTATCGTGCGGTGTCGATAGCCCTTAATGACTAGCCGAAATGAATACGCGCAGCGGCGTGTGTGGAGTCGCTTGAGATGTGAAATCTTATTCATAGAAAGATAACAATTTGTGTAGATATAGATTTGTTTGTTTCTCTTTCACGCTAAAGCTCCGTATCGCATTTCGCTGAAATGTGGCTCACGGATAGTTTATGTTCTAAACTAACACAGAGACACTCGATGAAGACGGGCAGAACCGTGGGAATCATCTAATAAAAACTAAAAATACAAGATAAAAAATATCAACAACCGAAATTCAATTACAACCCATTCATTTTTCATTCATCTCTATTCACTCCCATTCACATCATTCTAATTCGCAACTCCATTATGTTTCATAAACTTTCAATTCCGAACTAATCCATTTCAGTATTTCGTGACACTCATCAGTGCGTGACCTAATTCGCCCGAATGCACGAATGCACAAAACAGTCGTCGTGTCGTATCGCTGTATCGTGCGGTGTCGATAGCCCTTAATGACTAGCCGAAATGAATACGCGCAGCGGCGTGTGTGGAGTCGCTTTAGATGTGAAAGCTTTTTGATAGAAATGTTACAATATGTGTGGATATAGATTTGTAAGTTTCTCTTTCACGCTAAAGCAAGGGATCGCATTTCGCTGAAATTTGGCTCACAGATAATTTATGATCTAAACTAACACATAGATACTCGATCAAGACGGGCAGAACCGTGGGAATAATCTAATAAAACTAAGAATACAAGATAAAAATTATCAACAACCGAAATTTCAATTACGAACTATTCATTTTCCATTCATCTCTATTCACTCCCATTCACATCATTCTAATTCGCAACTCCATTATGTTTCATAAACTTTCAATCCCGAACTAATCCATTTCAGTATTTCGTGGCACTCATCAGCGCATGACCTAATTCGCACGTACCTATGCACAAAACAGTCGTCGTGTCGTATCGCTGTATCGTGCGGTGTCAATAGCCCTTAATGACTAGCCGAAATGAATAGGTACAGTGGCGTGTGTGGAGTCGCTTTACATTTGAAATCTTATTGATATAAATGTGAAAAATTGTTTGGATATGGGTTTGTTTCTTTTTCTTTCACGCAAAAGATATCGATTTATAAGTTTAACGTCAAACGTCACCCAGACCCAGAGGAAATAAAGTAGAATCAAGTAGATGTCACCAAAACAAAATCTTTTTTTTTAAACCTTCTAAAGGTACGTACGACGTAGGAGCGACGAGGGTTATGTGGGATTCTTACCACACTAAAACCCCCTCGGTGGCCGTCCTCAGCGCTACGTGGGGGACTGCGGGAACTCCAACTGACTACAGCCGAAGTCCTCCGAGCGTGATGCCTATTTCAGGCTCGTCCCTGGTGAGCTCATACGCTCAACGCACCTTCCGTGATGTCACCGTACTTCCCGCGGTCGCTAGGCTGGTTTTTTTTTTTTTTTTTTTTTTTTTTCGAGGGGGAAACCTTCAAAAGGTACCCGACGCCGTGGGAGCGACGAAGGGTTATGTGGGATTTTTACCGCACTAAAACCCCCCCGGTGGCCATCCTCGGCGCTAAAAAGAGGACTCCGGGATCTCCAACAAACACCACCGGAATCCTCTAAGCGTGTTGCCCCATCGGGCTCCTCCCAGATGGGCGGCTGGGCCCACCGCTCCGTCTAGTCTATACGACGATATGCGACCACACATACCGCCGTCCTTCCCGGGATCGCCTGGCTGGACGGTTCAAGCTCCCACTCTAGCCGCCCGCAACCCCGGAAGCCCCTTTTAGTCGCCTCTTACGACAGGCAGAGGATACCGTAGCCCTATTCTGATCCCGGAACTACAGAGCCGCCCGTAACCCGAAAGCCCCTTTTAGTCTCCTCTTAAGACAGGCAGGGGATACCGTAGCCCTATTCTGGTCCCGGAACTACAGGGCCACCAAAACAAAACCTAGACAAATTGCACGAAGTAGCTCACTGAGAACTATGATGATAATATGAACTATGAACTAATTAAAAATCCTCCGCTATTAACCTACAAGAAATAATCTAACAAATGCAGCAATGTGGTTAAATTTCCAAATAGAGAAGATGACGCGTCGAGCGATATAACATCCGCATAAAACAATAATTGTATTAATCACCACATTGAATTATGCAATATATAATAAACTGTAGTGTTAGTGTGTTTGGTTCTATTATATACTTAGGTTTAAAAAGCAAGCTTTCTACACTCATAGCCCAACACTAGGATTTTCTCCTGCCTCGTGGGTACCATGGACATACATAAGACGAATACACAAACACCCCGACCCAGAACATGAATATAAACTCATCATCCAGAAACCTGTCTGGCCGGGAATCGAACCCGGGACCCATTGCGCCTCAGACCGGTATGGTAACCGCTCCGCCATACGGGTCGTCGCGAGTTAGAAGTAGCAAACGGGCATGCAGTCCATATGATAGTAAGTGGTAACTTTCGCCCATAGACATTTGTAACCAACTTACAGAACAAAGTTTCTATCTTAAGTCAGTAGCATATATTGTTACTCCTGAGTATACTAGCTGACCCGGCGAAATTCGTTCGGCCTAAAAGTACGACATCACAAAAGAAAAATCTAAAATTACCACTGTTCCTCCACTGTATTATGCATGTATTGTACATAAAAAACCTTCCTCTTGAATCACTCTATCTATTAAAAAAACTGCATTAAAATCCGTAGCGTAGTTTTAAAGATCTAAGCGTTTAGGGACAGACAGCGGAAGGCGACTTTGTTTTATACTATGTAGTGAAGTGAGCGACCACACCGAAACGCCAGAACTGCTTCAAACTAGAAATAAGTGTGGCAAGGTGGTACCACCGTCGAACTCAACTATTTCTACCATCTGGTACAGAATAAAGAGCAATAGATACAGAAGAAGCAAAAGAGCCCAAACTCTACCTGATAATAATTAACTATTGCAGGACATGTATAACCAACCCCAGACAAGTAGGTGCTGACTTATGACATGGGTTCTTGAAGCCATGCGATAACACTTTTGAGGACTAAGATGATCGACATCAACCCATTATTGTCACACTGCTGGGCACGGGTCTTCTCTCAGTATTAGAGAGTTTAGGCCATAGTCCGCCGCGCTGGCCAAGTGCGAATTGGTGGACTTCACACACCTCCGAGAACTTTTTTTTTTAAAGAACTCTCGGGTGTCAAGGTTTCCTCACGATGTTTTCCTTCACCGAAAAGCAGTGATAACTAATTTATAATACGCACATAAATCAGTGTTGCATGCCTGGGTTTGAACCTCGGACCTCCCGATCGAGAGGGCAAGTTTCAACCATTAGGCTATCACTGCTCCGCTGCTGCTGCTGCTAAGATGATCGCCACATATAAAAATGAGCCGACATTTGCATCCATTTAATAATAGAAAACTGCTTCACATCAGTAATAGGCGTGAGGTTCGTAATTCCTCGCACGAATTCACATAAAATATTTTCTGTCATATCTTGCAAATGACCATGCGACGAGCCAGCTTCCTTGCCTTGCCAAAAATTAGAACATCTTATGGTAAAAAAACATTGACTTTTGAAGGAGCACAACTTTATAATAATACCTGCACACGTAAAAAATGTACACTCATTTAACGCATTTAAGACCAAATTATCAAAATACATTTTTGAAAATTGTTCACTATGAAACAAATTATTACTAAATGCGTTACATGGGTACAATAAAATGACGAACAACTGTTTAATTTTATTTATATTTGTGTTCATATTCTCATGTAAGTGACCTGTGTCTTCTTTGAGAATAAATGTCTATAAACTGAAATGTTGGCCGTAAACGTAAACATCAATTGTTTTTTACAAAACATTTAAAACCGGTACTAAGGGCACAGTGACCGAGTTTGACTGTTAAATGATATAAAAACACTTTATTCAGCGCAAGGCTATCATTTTAACATGAGTCACACGTTGCACTATGCATTGTATGAGGTCGTTTTCCGTGATGTGTAACGGGCGAGTAAAATGCATTCCGAACTAAATAGAATTGTAATATTCTATTGTGCAATATGAGGCCTCAATACGAGACTCATGTAAATTCAACCTTGTAGGTTTCATCTGCCCAACCAGTCCTTTGAGTTCCAAACAGGTCTCCTATAAGGTTGAAATTATACCTATAATTCTATCTCTATCTCTCTCTAATCTATATCTATCTCCTATAAGGTTGAAATTTAAATTTGTGGATCCTATTTCACTTTCGAATTCAGCCATCTGTCAATTTAGTTCTTTGAGTTCTCACTGTAGGAAACAGGCCTCCTTTATTTTAGCCAATTGTCACCGTCCCTTGTAGACGTGTTGGTAACCGCAATGAGTGTTGAATGCCACTGCCGAAGATGAACTTTGGACTCGTAAGCAACGATGAGTACAGAATCATCCGCGAAATAGTGAAGATTAACATTGTATTATAATGTGGTGATTCAGGAAGTATTCAATCTCGTTGAGCATTGCCCGAGTAAATGGTACCCCTCCAGGCCCGAAAATTCTTGCTCATCGCCCTTATGTAGACTGGTTTGTAGTATAATTGAAGCCTCCTCTGGGCCTCAGTTACACTACAGTAAGACTACTATGCACGACACTGACCGTCTCAAGGATTTTGTCCCTTGATCGCCTCCCAGTACATTTACGACAAGAGCGACAAAGCCACACACAATATCTTTATAACTTCCAAAAAAATGGTAGGGTATCAGTTAAACTGCTTACATAAATAAAGAACAATGGCGGAAGCGAACATTAACAAAAAAAAACTAAAACTGAATTCCGTCTCTATTCCCGTCTATGTTCTCTGCACCCATTTTTCGTAAATCGTCCACATAGGAGGCGGGTGAAATTCGCGGAAAATAAAAGCCGAAGGCCGCAAAGGAATTAGGCCCGGCAGTCCGAAAACGAATGAAAACGAAAAACGTCGACCATTAACTCCGTTTCGAAAAAGTGACGTAAGCTATACTCTCGATGTTTTTGCGTTTCGGCTGCTTCTACATAAGGATAGTATAGTGATATAAGGAGTATTCTCATGTTTTTAGATATACGCATTCGCAAGAATTGTGCGAATCTTCGTCAACCCATTATTGTCCCACTGCTGGGCACGGGTCTTCTCTCAGGAATGAGAGAGGTAGTAGGCCATAGTCCACATCACGAACGACGAATCACAAATTTTTGCTTCACGTATTAATATAAAGATTGTTAAACCATAGCAGAGAGTTCGTTTAATGGCAAACAGAATGCCATTGAAGTCAAATTGTCCTGAGTACTGCACACAAGGTCTAGAATCTAGGCGAGGTCGCAGACCTAACTGTCCATGCTGGAGCTTTGAATTGTCGAATCGCGTGGATATTTAGGAATTTTTTTATAAACATAAATGAACTAAGTTATCTCTAAGCTTTTCTTAAAACTTTTCTACTTTTCTACTTTCTACCCTTAATAAGTCTGAAATAAAAAAAACGATATTGTGAAAAAGACTAACGCACTCTTATTATTTAATGACAAATTAATAAATACTAGTTCGCGTCGCAACGGTCGAAATTCGACCGTAATTTAAATTAAAAAACTAAACTTCATAGTGTCCAAAGTAGCACCAATATTTCTCTAATTTAAATAAATTGTAATAATTTTCAAGGTTATTTTGAACACACCCATTAAAGGTAAAAAGAGGTTTAATTAACTGAGCTGTATTTAAAAGCAATAGCGGGTATTTTGAAAAAGCCATTTGACATTTTTGACGTTATATATTTTCATAGTAAGACATTGAATGTTCTATTTCGTTTATTATGTGTGCATTTGTGTCAAATGCAAGGTGTGTGTAATGTGTATTTAGTTGATATTATGTATGTTTTATGCATTATTAAAAAAAAATATTAGCATTGCGTTATCCTCCTCTACATCAACTATAACCGTGCGTAATTTCATACTCCTCCGCTTGCGGCAAGTATCTTAAAAATGAATCACAAATTTTTGCTTTATGTATTATATTAATATATAAACCTAACGATAAGGCAGACTGGCTACCTGACGGAAAGTAGTCACCGTCGCCTATAGACATTCGCAACACCAGCGGAGTCGCTAATTTAAATCATTATGGACCTCCTATCAATTTGATTTACTGTACCTTAAATCTTACAGAATAGTACAAAACACTTAGAACCATAGTCCTACTTCAATTAGGACTGACTGGAATCGAACCTAGAACCTATATAACAATCATAGTCACGCGAGTCAACTGGCAAAACCACAGACATTTCGATTAATGTTAGTATTTATAACAAAATTCAATGAAATTGAATCGTCCTGTATCGGGCACAAGGCCGTCTATCTAGGTTAGGTTAGTTTGGGTAGCTCGCGAGTGTCTAGGTTATCCGCTTTGCTAGATTTTAGCTAGCTAGTTATAACTGGTTGCTAGGGCCTAGTGGTTTGATGGTTTCTGAATCTAAGGTTCGAGTCCTTGGTGCTTTTATAAAATGGGAATTGCGTTTTAGAAATTTAGTAACTGTTTTAAGGTAAAATGTCGTTAAATCAAAATGCTTGGATTTGGAAATATAATTTTTGTTGAAATGTTGACGTTAACGATCGTGCAGTCCATCTGATGATAAGCTTCGTATTAAGTTTCGAAACTGCTATCTGCTTTAAGCAGAACGTTTTATACATTGTAGTTAGGGATTGCAATCCGGCCATTTTTTTCTCAATTAATCGAACGGTTAAAACAGTGTAAAAAAAAGAATCGATTTCTAACGTTAATTATTTTTGTAATGTGAAATCTTTGTCAAAATATACAATCACCGGATCCGGTGGAGGTCCGGATCCGGCGATGAATTGGTACCGGATCCGGTTTGTGTAAATTTGTGCCGGATCAGCCGGATTACCGGATCCGGTTTTCCGGATTGCAATCCCTAATTGTAGTAAGTTATAGAATGCCATGTAGACTACTTCAGTTCAAAACCCATGAGTATATTTTTATCTGTTTTGTACGATATATGATAATACATGAATCAAAAACTTCTGAAACATTTTTAAGTAATATGCCGCGGACGGATTAGTATGAAACTTTGCACTTTAACGACCCGCGTGGCGGAGCGGTTAACTTACCGGTCTGACGCGCAATGGGTCCTAGGTTCGATTCCCGGCCAGACAGGTATCTGAATGATGAGTTTAGATTCGTGTTCTGGGTCTGGGTGTTTGTGTATTCGTCTTGTGTGTTTCCATAGTACTCACGACACAGGAGAAAATCCTAGTGTGGGGCTATGAGTGTAGAAAGCGTGTTTTTTTTTGCACGGTTATAGTGACGGAATCACAACAGAGCTGCTAAAAGCTGGCGGTAAACCCGTACTAGTGGCGCTCCAAAAGTTGTTCGATTCCGTCATTACTAGTGGGACAACCCCGGAAGCGTGGAGCAGAAGCGTAGTGGTGCTGTTCTTCAAAAAGGGCGACAAAACTCTTTTGAAGAACTACAGGCCCATTGCGCTTCTGAGCCACGTGTATAAGCTGTTTTCGAGAGTCCTCACTAACCGCATTGCACGCAGGCTAGACGACTTCCAGCCTCCCGAACAAGCCGGTTTCCGAAAAGGCTACAGCACCATAGACCACATACACACGCTGCGGCAGATTATACAGAAGACCGAGGAGTATAATCTGCCGTTATGTGTTGCTTATGTGGACTATGAGAAAGCCTTCGATTCTATCGAGACCTGGGCGGTGCTGGAGTCCCTTCAGCGATGCCAGATCGACTATAGGTACATCGAGGTGCTGAAGTGTGTATACACTGCCGCCACCATGTCAGTCCGAGTACACGACAGAAGCACAAATCCAATCCAACTGCAGCGGGGAGTCAGACAAGGCGATGTTATATCGCCGAAACTGTTCACCGCTGCGTTGGAAGATTTGTTCAAGCTGATGGAGTGGAAAGGTCTTGGCATTAACATCAATGGCGAACACATCACGCACCTTCGATTTGCCGATGATATAGTCATCTTGGCAGATTCGCTGACGGACCCCAGCACAATGCTAGGCGACCTCAACAGTGCCTCACAACGGGTGGGTCTTAAGATGAACATGGACAAGACGAAAATCATGTCTAATGTCCATGTCACACCCGTACCGGTAGTTGTTGACGGCACTCCTCTCGAAGTTGTCGACGAGTACATTTACCTGGGGCAAACGATCCGGATGGGTAAGTCCAACTTTGAGAGGGAGGTCACTCGAAGAATCCAACTCGGCTGGGCTGCGTTCGGGAAATTTCGTAGTATCTTCTCGTCCACAATTCCTCAGTGCCTGAAGTCGAAATTATTCGAGCAATGTGTGTTGCCAGTGATGACCTACGGCGCCGAAACGTGGTCCTTCACTGTAGGCCTCATTCGGAGACTCAGGGTCGCTCAGCGTGCTATGGAGAGGGTTATGCTCGGAATTTCGCTACGAGACATGATTCGCAACGATGAAATCCGTAGACGAACGAAGCTTACCGACATAGCTCTCAAAATTAGTAGGCTGAAGTGGCAATGGGTCGGCCACATCGCTCGCGGGACCGATAACCGATGGGGAAGGAAGGTCCTCGAGTGGCGACCACGTTTAGGCAAAAGGAGTACAGGTCGCCCCCCTACCCGATGGACCGATGACCTGAAGAAGACAGCGGGAAACCGTTGGATTCAGAGGGCACAGGACCGGTTGGAGTGGCGCCATTTAGGGGAGGCCTATGTTCAGCAGTGGACATCAAAAGGCTGATGGATGGATGGATGGGATAGTGTACGTAGAGAAGGAGTGCAGAATGTCAATATTTTTTTCAAATAATGCTTAAAACATACAAAAAATTAACTAAAAACATATTACACACACTACCGTGCATTTGTCACAAACATGCAGTCCACCTAGTAGGGTCACACCATGCCACCGAAAAATAAGAATTGCTTGACGCTAGAAATAAGTGTGACGGTGGTGCCAACCAAGTCTGACTACACTGTTTCTACCACTTGTAAAGATTATAAAACACTAGCTGATCCGGCAAACGGTATTTTCCCATATAAAAATATAATAAAAAAAATGTGTGCGTGTACTAGCGTACACTCGTAAGAAGTGAAACTTCTTTATGACGTTATTTTTCAAAAAATAATTTACTATATGCAACTTTACAGAAATTGGTTAAATAAAGTTAAATTAGATAAAATTTAATAAAAGGCTTTTATTAAACTTTATCTAATAATCTAATCTATAATAATCTATCTAATATCACGCGTGGTAGGGATAAGAAAAAGATGGCGCGTAACGGAAAAAAAAGATGGCGCGTAACAGAAAAAGATGGCGCGTAACAGAAAAAGATGGCGCGTAACGAAAAAATGTTACACAATTTTTTTTTCCAACGTCGATAAAGAAGTTTCACTTCAAAAAAAATTTAGGGACAACTTATCACTAAGGGGTATGAAAAATAGATGGCCGATTCTCAGACCTACTCAATATGCTCAGAAAATTTCATGAGAATCGCTAAGCCGTTTCGGGAGAATACGGTAACTATCATTGTGGCACAGAAATTGTATATATTAGATAAAAATAATGTTACATAATACATGAAAATGAAAATGAAAAAAATGATAAATATTTTATTCATAAACAAGAGAAAAATTCATACATAAGTTTTGTTGTTGGGGCATCCTTTTAGGTAAACATATAGGATGATGATGGGCTAGGATGCCCCGCTCTTCCAAATAACATGGGATCTCTTTTTATAGCTACTAAAAAGAGATCCCACGTTACATATTTATTTACAAATGCTAGGAACTGAAAATTTTATAAAATAGCAAAAGATATTAATATGACGTCTCGTGTAACGCCGACTACGTGAGAAATTTGCACGAAATTATTTCGCAGCAACATGATGCCGAATGTAGCGATAGCGAAGCTTACATTACTCTACATAATTACAGGCTCTACTATTACGTTAGTTGTACTGTGTTTTTGATCTTATACCTACTTTGGTTTACATTTTTCGCGAGGTAGAACGAGTACCGTGTACCATATACGGGGGAGGTTTTTTTTATACACCACCTGATGGTAAGTAGTCACTGCCGCACATAGACATTTGTAATCGACTTCATACAGAACATGGGTTCCATCTGATGCCAATCACAGATGCGTTGCTACCCCGAGGACTATGATGATCGCCTCATGTGAAAGAATTGCTTAATGTTAGAAATAGGTGTAGCGGTGGTACTTCCCCGGTCGAACTGCGCTACAAAGAGGACTCTGGGATCTCCAAAGGAACGCAACCGGAGTTCTCTTAGCGCGTTGCCCCATCGGGCTCCTCCCAGGTGAGCAGCTGGACCCACCGCTCCGTCTGGTCTTTACGGCGTTATACCGCCATCCTTCCCTTGGTCTGATAGAACAGTTGAGCACCCTCTCTAGCCGCCCGCAACCCTGGAAGCCCCTTTTAGTCGACTCTTACGATAGGCAAAGGATATCGTAGCCCTATTCTGATCCCGGAACTACGGGGATGTTGTGTGTGATATCTGCCAATTTGCACTTGGCTATCGCGATGGACTATGGTCTAAATCTCTCATTCAGAGTAGCGACCCCTGCCCAGCAGTGGCACAAGGGCTTGACGACGACCACGTCCATCGATCCATGTAGTAATAGATTTCGGATTTTAATACAATCGTCGCGTGTACCTAATTGCCGTTCCTACAATTTCGGCGAACGAAACAATTTGTACTGAATAATAGTTTATTTCGTCGATTTTGGGTTGTATCAGCAATTTACATCTAAAGTATGGCGATAGATGTTTTCAAGGTTGTATGACAATGTGGCGCAACTCAACAGATGACACCATTGTATTCTGAATCACGCTATTAAAGTCCATAAATTACAGTCGAAATTCGACAGTAATATAAATTAAAAACTAAACTTCATAGCGTCCAAAGTTGCACGAATATTTTTCAAATTTAAATCGTCATCGTCAACCAATTATTGTCTCACTGCTGGGCACGGGTCTTCTCTCGAAATGAGAGAGTTTAAGGCCATAGTCCACGGCGCTGGCCAAGTGCGAATTGGTGCAAATTTAAATAAATTATGATAATTTTCAAGTTATTTTGAACGCACCCGGTAAAGGTAAAAATAAGAGTGTTGTTGCCGGCATACTGATATTTGAAGTGACCATCTAAGTCGTCGGGAGTTCCCATGTTCTATACGAAGTTGCTTACAGCTTGACATACAGCCCATACTCCGTTGAGAGGTATAGCGTGGGACATGCGGGATGAAGGGGCAGATTGGTATATAGACTTAAATAAACTGGTCTTTGGCGTTTTCATAATTTGACTGTAAAGACAAGGTCGTAGAAACGGCATGGTTTGATCGGGAAGACTTTTGTTTTGATGGGGAAGTTCCAAGTGAATATATATATACCTATTTCTAGCATGAAGACGGCTGCTTTAAATTTTTAGTGATCATTTTAGTGTAGTCTAAGATTGTGTATCTAAGTTTAAGCCTTAAAATACAGGAATTGGATAAAAACCGTGAAATGCACCGACCTTGAGAAATGCAATGTCTAGACGAATGAAATTCAATGCAAGTGCATAAATACCTGGATTTTTCTGGCAGTTTCCGGTCAGCTGCATTCATTTGAATAACTGCATATGATTGACCCAGTATCGGTTTAAAAATAATGGTGTTGATATAACGCGACCTTGAATATTTAAAAAAATGTGTATTGTAAATTATTAAACCAGTTTTTTTTATTTTTTTATTCTTACTAGTTATCTAAGGAGGTTTTCTGTGTTTAAAAATCATCTTCACTTTCTTCTCTTTTTTTATAAACTTAAACTTTTTCGTTTAAAGGGAGAAATCATAAACCACTTTCATTGACCTCCCATATACATGTCGGCCCATACAACAAAGAGGTCATGCTGGTATGCATAATCATGATGACAAATAGGTACTTAGCTAGGACTTTTCCTCTGTAATGCAGTATGATATTTTCGTTGCTCGTAACCTACGGCTTTTTTATGAGTATGAAGTAGCAGAAGAGCATGCATTTTACCTGATAATAATAGGTCATCTGAAAACAATTTTATACGGACAGGGTTTTGTCTGAAGTTAATTACAGATGCGATACAACTGTCAAAGTACAATATAATTGCTACCTATATGAAACTGAGTCTAACTATATTTTCCGGTTGCGTTCCTTTGGAGATCCCGGAGTCCTCTTTGTAGCGCCGAGGACGGCCACCGGGAGGATTTTAGTGCGGAAAAAATCCCACATAACCCTGCGTCGCTCCCACGGCGTCGGGTACCTTTTGAAGGTTTCCCCCCTCGAAAACAAAAGAAAAACTAGTCCAACTATATTATACTTCAACATAATTTTCGTCATCAAAATAATAATATACTGCTGGCCATTGGTTTCCTTTTAGACTTAGAGGAATTTAGATCAAGTCCATCTTAAGTGTGGTTAAAAAGACTTCCCCTAAACTTTAAGATTTTTGAAAATAAATCTGTGGCGTATAGTCTTCTCGCCATTCTAATTAAGCAACAATTAAAGTTTACATCGGCTTTTTTATTCCACAAAACATATAATATAGCAGACATCTTTCTTCTTTATAAAAATGAATATTTGTCTGTATGTCCTCTATAGAATCGTAAACTATTTTGATTATGTGATGATCTTTAGCAAAGTTATTATTCATGAGCTCGCGAAGATTTCTGGTGTATATTTTTGTGAAGTCGTAGCAACACGCGCATTGCTAGTACACAATAAATAACTTCCAAAAATGTTAGATGCGTGCCTGGGATTCGAACCTCGGACTATTCATTTCAAACGTTTATTATAACAGCGCATATCCTGTTTAAATCAGACTTTTATATTTAACAATTTGGCGCGCGTATGCCCTTAACAATACCTAGGTCCATAGGTAATCAAAACAACCTATTCTATTATACAGAAGGTCACTAGACAAAAGCATTTGTTTTAATCTAACACCGTGCGAATTGTCTAGCCTTGTTTAAATATCTAGTCAAAAGTTATTCTAGGTAGCATAATGTTTGGAGTAGCACATCCTTGCGATGACATCATCAATTGACAGGAATGTTTGGTTGATTAAATAATTTCTACACTCCTATGAGTGAAGAAAGTATTTAATCAACCAAACAACCGAACCAACCAACAGAAAAATTCCTAAATTTTTACTGGGTCGTGGGTACCAAAGACATACACAAAGATGAATACCCAACCACCCAGATTCAGGCCCAGAAAGAGAATTTAAACTCATTCAGATACCTGTCTGGGAATCGAACGCGGAACCCATTCCGTGTCAGATCGGTATGGTAACCGCACCGGCACACGGATCGTCTATTTAAATTATCTTGTTGTATTCAAGTAGCAAATGAGCGGACAGTGCACCTGATGGTTTTACTCTTTATAAAAATGAAGTAGCAAACGAGCATGCAGTCCACCTGATGGTAAGTGGTCACTGCCACCCATGGACATTTGTGATCAACTTCATGTAGAACATAGGTTTTATCTGAAGTCAATCACAGATGCGTTGCTACTCCCGAAGACTATGATGGCCGCCTCATGTAAAGTGTGCCGGCAACCACACCCTTCCATCGAAACGCTAGAAATGCTTCACGCTAAAAATAGGTGTGGCAGTGGTACGTCCCCGGTCGAACTACACTGGTTCTACCACCTTCAAACCTTGTACATAACAATGTATTGTCAAAAACGTGAATAAATGTTTTGAGGAAACTCAAAAAGTTCCAGGGGACAATTTTCATTTCGTTTGTTTACTCAAAACAATGTTTGTTTATTTTCAGAACGTTATAATTAAACAAACATACGGAAGAAGTGACTCTTATTACAAATCCGCGCAAAGTAAGGGTTAGGAAGCCTTTTAGCATAGACAAAATCCAATATAGAGTTGTGTATATGTAGAGTTTGAGCGTATGTAGAGTTTGTATTTACTAAATATGTTTGTGGGATATATATACTCTACAAACTCTATAGTTTCTAGAGTTACATGTTAGACTGTTTGTTGACCCTACTAAGCGCTTATAGTAGATTATATTTGTTACACTATTAGGCGACTATCTTAGTTTTTGGGAGTGGCAACGCATGATTGTTTTACACGCTTTCTACACTCATAGCCCTACACTAGGATTTTCTCCTGTGTCGTGGGTACCATGGACACACACAAGACGAATACACAAACACCCAGACCTAGAACATGAATCTAAACTCATCATTCAGATATGTATCTGGCCGAGAATCGTCCCCGGGACTCATTGCTCGTCAGACCGGTGTGGTAACCGCTCCGCCACACGGGTCGTTGTGTTTTAGCTAGAACCTGTAGTTGGTCAGATGACCATGGATGACGGTGACCCCTTACTGATGGTAAGTGGTCACTGCCTTGACTGCAAGATTCTTTGCTATTTAAAAATGGGTAGATGAACTTACAACACCTCGTATAAGTGACTCTGCTTATTCTCCCTTCATCAAAATATAGGGCTTATCAAAGATTAAAAATGGGTAGATGAAGTAAGAGCATCTGGCTCACCCCAGATTATATAAGTCCTACCTGAGGTCCATTACTATCCCTAAGGACTAAGGAATAAGTTGGAACGCTTCGGGTAACTACGTTTCGATTTTTTTGTCTGACTGAAGTAGCAAACGAGTATGCAGTCCAACTGATGGTAATTGTCACTACCGCCCATGGACATCTGTAATCAACTTCACACAGAAAATGGGTTCCATCTGAAGTCGATCACAGATGTGTTACTACTCCCGAGGACTATGATGATCGCCTCATGTGAAAGTGTGCAACCACACCCTTCCATTAAAACGCAAGAAATGCTTCACGCTAGAAATAGGTGTGGCGGTGGTACTTCTCGGTCGAATTACACTGGTTCTACCACCTTCATTGCTAATCACAGTATGCAATTTATGATTTTTTGCCCCATTTTAGGGTATAGTCCGCTTTAGACACTTAGTCAAAAACCTAAAATAAAAATCGAAATGGTTTCAAATAATCTTGCAACAGGCTCTCAAAGTTTAAACGTGCATGTGTGAAGTTTATCTCGTGAGCGTAACGTACTTGTTGCTTCCTGGAATACGGGATAAAACAGGACGGTGTTGGGTACTAGGAATAAAATAAGATTGTAAGCCTAAGTATTGTTAGGGATTTCGGATTCATATGTAATGGTTAACAAATTTTAACTTAATTTTCATATAAAAAACAATTTAGTTACATTCGCCTGCAATTTTGTATGTCTTGAATGCCATAGATATAAAGGTGAAATAAGAATACCCATACCTAAGAGGGATATCAGTTATTATTCTGATCTATAACATACGAGGATCTAGGTTTGATTCCCTGGCACGCAAACTGTGATTGTAAATAAAGAACATTATTTACAGCACAGAGTACATTTTCGTCTTATTCAACAATGGAACTTGTCATTGTTGAATACCCATTAAAATACAGTTTACAGTAAATAAATCAATCGTTAATTTACTTTCCTATGTTACAAACTCATAATTCTACAAAAATAATATGACCCATATTATCATTGCTATAACGCCTTCAAATTTCATTAATATCTCAAAATGCTAATTCAAAACTCCTTAAAAGCAAATTCAAACACCGATTGACTGATGTAATTTGATTAATCAGTAGAAACTAATCCTCAATCTAATCCTAATCTAATACTAATTCTACCAATACCCAATCTTACAATCTTATACTTAAAACGGAGTTAAACCGCGAAAAATTCGCAGACTTGTCCATTGTCTAGCGGACATTTAAAAAGTAGGGGTGGTGGGTGGTAAGTGGGACGCACAAAATCGATAGGGGGTGGTAAGTGAGTGAAACGGATCGCACGCTTGACCAGCGCTCTGTTTATTTCTGGGGACGGTTATGCAATTATTTAGCTGGGTAGCCATTTTTTATCACTGCTGTCGTGTTTAACCCACTTTTATTCTATTGCTGGGATTCACACTCTTAGGAGATCAGGCCATGGTCTAAGTGAGTTGCGGATTGATAGAGTATCTTTGGGTTTTTTCCATTAACTCATGTTTTCCTACAAAAGTGGGTGGCTAAAATAGTGATCATTTACAATTTACTTACACGTTTTACAATTTTCAACAGTTACACTTACACGTTTTACATCTTACTCTTGTATTGTTTACTAAATTTACATTTACACTTTTACTACAGTTACACCAACACTTTTACTGCGGTTACTACACTTATACTTTTTTATTACAGTTACTGGCCATGGTCTAAGTGAGTTGCGGATTGATAGACTACACACCTTTGGGTTTTTTCATTAACTCATTTTTTCCTACAAAAGTGCGTGGCTTCAATAGTGATTATTTACAATTTACTTACACGTTTTACAATTTACAACAGTTACACTTACAACAGTTACACTTACACGTTTTACATCTTACACTTGCACTGTTTAGTACATTTACACTTTTAGTACAGTTACACTTACACATTTTATTATAGTTACACTAACACTTTTACTACGGTTAAACTTACACTATTTATTACAGTTACATTAACACTTACAACATCCAAACTTATCCTACATGAAGATCAGTGCTTTAAAGGAAACGTTAAGCCGTTCTCAATTGTTAACAGTAGTTATCAGTAGATATCTTATTTAACTATTATTACTAACTATTATTTATTGATGGCAAACGGATCGCACGCTTGACCAGAGCTCTGTTTATTTTTGTGGACGGTTATGCAATTATTTAGCTGGGTAGCCATTTTTTATCACTGCTATCGTGTTTAACCCATTTTCTATCGCTGGGATTCACACTCTTAGGAGATCAGGCCATGGTCTAAGTGAGTTGCGGATTGATAGTACCTTTGGGTTTTTTCCATTAACCCATGTTTTCCTACAAAAGTGCGTGGCTTAAATAGTGATCATTTACAGTTTACTAACACGTTTTACAACAGTTACACTTACACGTTTTACATCTTAGACTTGTATTGTTTACTAAATTTACATTTACACTTTTACTACAGTTGCACTTACACGTTTTATTATAGTTACACTAACACTTTTACTACAGTAAATTTTACACTTTTTATTACAGTTACATCAACACTTACAACACGCTAACTTATCCTACTTAAAGATCTGTGCTTTGAAGGAAACATTATGCCGGTCTCTTTTGTTATCAGTGGATAATCTTTGTCTTTATGAAGGCCTTAACAGTCTTTGACCTTTATGAATGCTTACTTTAAAATAAAAAAGTATAAATGCTTTAAAAGAAAAAAGAAAATATTTAAGGTTTTTACCTTCAATCAATTATCTTTTTTTTGAAACAACTTAGTAAAAAAAAACGATCACACGATTTATCAAAGACAATTACGATAAAAAATAAGAGGAAAAACTACAACGTAATAATAACAAGGTGTAATAAATAATAAATATTTAATAATGATGGATGGATTGCTATTAATTAATTATTGAAATATTTTGATGCAGAATATAATTGAAGTAGCAAACGAGCATGCAGTATACTTGATGGTAAGTGGTCACTGCCGCCCATGGACATCTGTAAACAACTTCATATAGAATTCATTGCTACTCCCGGGGACTAAGATGGTCGCCTCATATAGAAGTATGCGCTCAACCACAGTCTTCCAACGAAACACAAGAACTGTTTTACGCTATCAATAGGTCTGGTAGTACTTCCCCGGTCGAACAACACTGCTTCTACCACCTCCAATGTATATATTCGAAAATACAGACAGATACACTATAGTTTCAAGTAAAAGAATAATCATAACAGAATAATCATCCCTTAACACTCAGAAATTCGACTCTCATTATTATTCTCATTAACGTCGATGATTTCGGTAATGACGACAAAATTCAGTCACAAAGAACAAGATTTGAAGAGTGCTACAAAATAATATACTTAATTATTTTGTATCAATTATTTTTACAGAAAAATGTAAATCCAAAATTAAAGACTATTTACAAGAGTCATAATTGCTTTTAAACAAAAGAATTTAAAATATGTCTTATGTAAATTGTTTTTATTAAAAATCTAAACATAAATATATCATACCTTCATTGCCTACTTAGAGATTTTTTCTAATATGTAGTAATTTGAGAGTAGTTAAATATAATAATAACTTTAATAAATTTCTTTTAAGTGTTTTTTTTTTTAACTTCGTTTGAGTTTTATTTATTATTATATTTTTACTTTGTTAAATTTATTTAAATTCATTAATTATTAATTTATTTACAGTATATACAAAACAAAATATTAAAAATAAATAAAACATTTTTTTATAAAATTTTATCAGAAAATTAGACATAAAAATAAATTATAAATAAAACAAAGAGTCCATATCTATAGTGTTTTTTTAGAAAACATGATATTAAATAAATATTGTGATTAAAATGATTTTATGTAAAAAATATATTTGTGAGGTGGTAGAATTTATATTGTCCGACCAAGAAGTCCACCAATTCGCACTTGGTCAGCGCGGTAGACTATGGCTTAAAACTCTCTTATTCTCAGAGAAGACACGTGCCCAGCAATGGGACAATAATAGGTCGTCGAAAGTGTTCTGGCTTGAAGGGTGTAACATAGATACTTTTCTGAGACGTTCCAATTTAATCCTTTGGGGCAACAACTAATGTCCCTGTAGTTCCGAGACCAGAATAGGGCTACGGTATGTCCTGCCTGTTGTAAGAGGCGACTTATAGGGGCTTCCGGGACTGCGCGCGGTTAGAGTGGAAGCTCGAACCGTCTAGCTAAGCGACCTCAGGTAAACATCAAGGGCGCAGTGAGTACAAATGCTCACTGGGAAGAGCCCGAATGGGGCAACGTGCCCGGAGGTCTCCGGTTGTGTTCCACTGGAGATCCCAGAGTCCTCCACGCAGCGCTTAGGACGGCCACTGGGGGGGTTTTAGTGAGGTAAAAATCCCACATAACCCGGCGTTGCTCCCACGGCGTCGGGTGCCTTTTGAAGGTTTCCCCCTCGAAAACAAAAAAGGGATAACAACTGAACAATAACAGAGCAAGTAACTTACGCTTAAAAAAACTGTGGCGGTACATCCACAGTCTATCAACTCTGTTTCTACGACCTGGTGACATTGCCGGCTTTAATTTTTTATGAGGCGACACATCTTAGTCCTCGGAAGCAACGCAACTGTAATTCATTTTAAACTTTGTTTTTAAGATAGACTGCCAGTACTTCAATCATTTAAACAAAATTATAGGTGACAATTTCATCCGATGGTAAGTTGCTACTACTAACAGTAGCAACTTATCATCGGAAGAAATTTATACTCGTTTCTTATCCTTATTATAAAGAAGCAATTCTTGACTGTTTGTCTTTAATTTGACGACCCGCGAGGTGGATGGGTTACCATACCGGTCTGACGCTCAATAGGTCCCGGGTTCGATTCCCGGCCAGACAGGTATCTGAATGATGAGTTTAAATTCTCTTTCTGGGTCTGAGTGTTTGTGTATTCGTCTTGTGTGTGTCCATGGTACCCACACAGGAGAAAATCTGACTGTGGGGCTATGAGTGTAGAAAGCGTGTTTAATTGTGCTTAAAGACGTCAGAAACAATAAGCTCACGTAAGCATTGAGAGCATATCCTTCGTCTCAGATCGAACAAAATCAATACAATGAAAGTGTTTTTACGTCGTCTGTCTGTGTGCGGCGCGCAACAGTTAGTGCACACCCGGCGGTGCTTTTGGAACCTTTTTACCCACTGACCTAAAGATCTAACTAAAAACCAGCACCCAATTGGCTAATAGAACAGTTTATATTTACATTTACGCGTTAATTTGTAAAGTAATTTTGAACGTACGCGTAAATATAAAAAAAGAGTATAACGTACTCTTTTTTTATATTTACGCGTACGTTCAAAATTACTTGAAAATTACATTTCATTTGAATTCGAGAAATATTGGTACTACTTTGGACAACATGAAGTTTAGTTTTTTAATTTAAATTACGGTCGAATTTCGACCGATGCGACGGGTGACTAGTATATATATACACATATGATGTGTTTGGAAACTTTATGTCAAACAACAGCCATTTAGCAACACGTAACTCATGGATCTATAGAAATTACCATATAAACAGAGGCTCGTCCTTTTGTACGGCAGGATGTCCAACCTTGCGATGGCACTGGGCTGATGCTAATATCTTGAAACTAGGCCTAATTAAATTTCAAAGCGGCCGACTATGGAGGGCAGCATGCATTAGACTGTAAATGTAACCTAACCCAGTTTATCTTTGGTGATGGTGGTCAAAGGTTTTTATGATTACGATCGAGTCTTCGGTGAGTATTTTTTTTTATCTGACTGAAGTAGCAAACGTGCATGCAATCCTGATGGTAATGGCCACTGCCGTCCATGCACATCTGTAATCAACTTCATACAGAACATGGGTTACATCTGAAGTCAATCACAGATGCGTTGCTACTCCCGAGGACTATGATAGTCGCCTCATGTGAAAATGTGCCGGCAATCATACCCTTCTATCGAAACGCAAGAAATGCTTCACGCTAGAAATAAGTGTGGTGGTGGTACTTCCCCGGTCGAACTACACTGGTTGTATACCAACTTGAGTCTTAATTTACAAATAGGACCAACTTCTAGTGTTGTGGATATTACATCTGATACACATCTAAAGATTAAAGAGATGTGGCTTAGAGTACACAAAAAGTAAACACGTAAGAATTATGTATATCTAAATTAATATGTACTATCATTGATGACTTTCTAGAGATTTTTCGAATAAATTAAAGGTCTTGGGTATTCTAGTATTGTGAGAATGAAGAACACACACTCTGACGTAAACAAACAAGGTGTTAAATAATTATTTTTTCATTTAAAGATATAATAACTTAAGTAAGGTTTCAGCGTTTTGAGCTTTATCATACGGGAATAAGCTTGTAATGTAAATAAATGTATTATGGACATACACACAAACAAAATCAAGTTGACAAATCACTCACACAAAGACAAACGACATTTGGAGAATCTTCAGTAACCAAAATAAGTTATTGTAATAGATATTTCCATAGACATTTTGAAACTGGTGATAAATACAGATATGTTTTAACAGCTGAGAAAGACCTAGGCCATATTCCTCATGGATACAATGTAGCTCTCGTAAGAGGCATATTAAAAAAACAAGCTAAACTTGATTGTAAATTGTAATTGAGAACTGAGTGCGATGAGTGACTCATAATGATGAAATCATCATTATAAATGATGAGGATTATTTTTTGAATTTAATTAAAATTACTTAAGTCATATTATTGGTTCATCTCGAGAATTTATAACAATTTTATTATCGTTTGCAATAATTGTGACACTTTTCGTAAACTTTGTCAAAAATAAGTAATGTAATTAATCTATATTTGAGAAAGATATTATCCAAGGAAGCTTAGGGCTGTAATCTAAAAAAAAACTTTTTAATCAGTGTCCTCACACAAAAGGTATCATTTCTGTTGCTAGATGGGAGGGAGACCTTCAAAAGGTTCCATAGACCCTTGACAATATTCTGTTATGTGGTATTTTTATCGCATAAAAACCTCCTTGGTGGCTTTCCTCGGCGCTAGGAAGAGACTTTAGGATCTCCAGTAAAACGGAACTTGTAGGGCAATTCCCGCAAAAGCAATTACAGTCTTCTAGGTCTTCAGGTGAAAGCTGAAAACCTAGAAGAGTAGAATACGTCGGGGAGTAAAATAAGGCTACGGTATCCCAAGGTGTCGTAAGAGGTGACTAACAGGGGGCCTCTGGGGTTGCGGACGGCTAGAGTGGGAGCTCGACCCGTCTAACAAGCAACCCCGAGAAGGACGGCGATATGTGTGGCTGCATCTCGCCGTAAGCACCGGATGGTGAAGGAGGATGGTACACGTCCCCCAAGAGATGAGCCCGTGAGAGGCGCTAGGGGATACCGGGTCGTTCCGTTGCAGTTTCCGAGTCCCCTACTACAAGCGTTGAGGAAGGCCACCGAGGAGGTTTTAGTGGTTAAAAATCCCACATAACCCGGAGTCTCTTCCAAGGCTTCGGTGTACCTTTTGAAGGTTTCCTCCTCGTAACAAAAAAAAGGTCTTCAGGTGCTTAAAACAGTATGTGACCATACATTTCGTCGTAATTTTCTTCTAATTTTCCTGCCTGCAACCCCTACACCCGACTCTAACAGACAGAAATTACCGTTAGTCTATTCTGGCCCTTCAATAAAAATACAATCGTGAACAATCAGTCCCAAGTTCATACAATATTAGAGAGTAGATATTAATACGCAATTGCATTCTGCCCTATTAACATGCTTCAGTACTAGATATTATAATGGCATACTCCCAGCCCTTATTGAGGGCAGTTGGAAGGTTCCCACGCATCGCTTTCCTTCGGATTAAGGCTTCATCGATTTTGATCGCATGGGCTAATTTTAGCCCCGTGTTTCGATGTGCATGTTTGATGTTTTGTTAAGATTTGATCATTTTTTGGAAAATCTTATATTATTTGTGAGTTGTGAGAGTATACATGGGTGTGTTTACTTATTGACGCAAAAAATACCGATCAGATCGCACAAAGGTATACAGAGAAATTAAAACATACTAGCTGTGCCCGTGACTTCGTCCGCGTGGCACGCAACGCAAGCCCTCAAGGATGAATAATTTTCCCCGTTTTTTTCACATTTTCCATTATTTCTTCGCTCCTAATAGTTGCAGCGTGATGTTATATAGCCTTCCTCGATAAATGGTCTATTCAATACAAAAAGAATTTTTAAATTCGAACCAGTAATTCCTGAGATTAGCGCGTTCAAACAAACAAACAAACAAACAAACAAACAAACAAACAAACAAACAAACAAACAAACAAACAAACAAACAAACAAACAAACAAACAAACAAACAAACAAACAAACAAACAAACTCTTCAGCTTTATATATTAGTATAGATAATAAATTACTGAATTGTGGATTGATTAGATTTTATTGGATTACTTTTGAATTTACATAATATCTTTTCAATGTTCAGCAGAGTGGAGAGTAATGACAAGTGTCACAGATAATGACAAGACATTAGACGGAAGGCGCGAAATTTAAATTTACAGATAATATAATTTTACTTTAACAATTACAAATACAGATTTCAAGATTTTTTTAATTTCTAGATTAATTGATTACTTAATTTCGTTTCTAATTGTTAAGACATCGTAGGCTAGATTATGTTGATGGATGGGTTGGAGCAAGCTGAATTGATATAGCCAAAAATGTCCATACATTCATCATCCCTTACAAATTCACTGACTTAGGTTAACTCAACGATTTATTTACGAGCACCTTTTTTATTTATTTAGTCGTTATTGAGTCGGTCTACTCTCTTCCTGTGAATGTCAAACTCTTTCTGTGAAGGGACAAAATCTAGGAGTTGCGTTTTCCTGTGTTACATGGACTTTCAGTGTGGTCACCAACACGTATGCCAGAATGACTATTGGCAAAAGCCTCCATTAGGCGATATCGTATAGAACATGGGATCTATCTGAAGTCATCAAAATTGCATTGCTTATTTATAGGACTAAGATGATCACCTCATGATAGTTGAGCAAACACAAATCGTAACGCAAGAACTGGGTTACGCTAGACATACATATGGCGGTAGGTTCTTACCTGTCAAACATGTACGATCTACCTCGCAATTAATATTACTAGTCATCCGTCGCAACGGTTGAAATTCGACCGTAAATTGAATTAAAAAACTAAACTTCATATTGTCCAAAATAGCACCAATATTTCTATAATTTAAATAAATTGTAAACAAAAACAATATCAATATTTTGACAGACATCTGACATTTTTGACGTTATGTGTTTTCTCAGTAAGACATTGAATGTTCTATTTCGTTTATATGTATGTGTTTGTGTCAAATGCAAGGTATAGTATGTAATGTGTTTTTAGTTGATTTTATGTGTTTGTTTTATGTTGTTTTATGCATTATTTGAAAAATTATTAGCATTGCGCAATACTTCTCTACATCGACTATAACCGTGCGTAACTTCATTCTCCTCCGCCTCAAGTGGCTCAAGTCCGCAAGTATCTCAAAAAACGAGTCACAAGTTTTTGCTTTACGTATTACTATAAACATATTAAGACTGAAATATAAAAGGCATTTCAATGATTACCGCGAACGGTTCTTTAAAACTCTGTATTTTTTCACAGATGGGACAGAATTATTGATGGCTCAAAGGTAGGCACGATTACTCAATTATTTAGACCTGACTGATAACTTTATTACATTGTTAGTCGCGGAACTTTAATTTTTTTTTGCGCCCAGACAAAGAGGAAAGGGCTACCCTCCATGCGAGGAGGGCGAATGCTCATGCATACCAATACGGCCGTCCGCATTGTTATGTGGGACTCACGAAAGAACCTACGTGCCTACCCACTAAACACAACCCGATGTTGGCTTTGGCCTCTGAGGCCTTAAAGCCTTCGTCGGTTATATGCCCCCTATGGGCTGAAAAGGGGGTTTTTAGCGGAGTTCCATAAGGGAGCTCCGCGAGATTTTAACACTGTCGTGTAACATGTTGAGCATTAGTGACATCTGAAGGATGAACACTATGCTGGACACCTAAGTTGCCTGACTGCTGGCCGCCAAGAGGCAGTCTAGGTCAGACGATAGTTTGTTATTGATGGGACAGAATTATTGATGTATTGGTTCAAAGGTAGGCACGATTACTCAATTATTTAGACCTAACTGATAACTCTATTACATCGTTGGTCGCGGAACTTTAATTCAATTTTCATTCTAACTGCACATTTGTCTTGAAAATAAAAAAAAAAATACATTTTGTTAGGGCTGGACAAAAAATAAAATTGGGACATCGTCAACCCATTATTCCCCACTGCTGGGCACGGGTATTCTCTCAGAATGAGAGAATTCATGCCACAGTCCACCGCGCTGGCTAAGTGCAAATGTTTCCTCGCGATGTTTCCCTTCATCGAAAAGCAGTGATAATTAATTTCTAATCCCCATCAACCCATTATTGGCCCACTCAACCTCTTGAATTTATGATCTTACTGAACTATAAGGCGTCCAAAATTTGACATCTGGTATCCAGCTATGACGAAGGGCATCAGTACAAAACATTGCTATTATTTGGCAAAGATAATTCAAACTATTTGAATGATACTATAGATTTATAATAATAACTTATTTCAGCAAAATTTCTTATTACCTATAACATTTACATACCTACCACAAATTATCGCCATCACCCAGGGTTGACTGGCAAAATGTCAAAAGTTTAAATAAATAAATAACACTCGGTTATTTCGCGGTTTATTCAGCTTTGGTCCCTTCTACCACGATAATTAGTATCCTATGTTTTAATTTAGGTCATAAGCTATCTGTGTGCAAAATTTCAGCAAAATACGATCGTTAATTTTTGCGTAAAAGAGTTACAAACACGCATACATCCTCACAAACTCACACATTTGCAATATTATTATTTCTAAAGCAATTAGCGACCGTTGTACCCTTTCATTATTTATTCTAATGTTAGTTTTAAACTGAAATGGGTTACATGCATTTATCATTAAGTTCTTTGTCCATCCACATTAACTATGGCAGTTTTTGCTGTCGGTTAAGCTATTGTTTCATCGTTACCGAAAATATTAAGTACCTAACTCCCAACTCTCTCTGCTCATTTAGTAGGAACAAGCTGAATTGTAACATGAGCTATTTTTGATAAGCATGAGCTTTTTTATCTGATTGTAGCAGCAAACGAGCATGCAATCCACCTGATGGTAAGTCACTGCCGGTCATGGACATCTGTAATTAACTTCATATAGAACATGGGTTCTATCTGAAGTCAATCAAAGATGCGTTGCTACACCCGAAGATTATGATGGTCGTCTATAAAAGTGTGCCGGCAACCACACCCTTTCATCGAAACGCAAGAATTGCTTCACTAGAAATAGGCGTGGCGGTGGTACTTCCTCGGCCAAACTACGCTTATTCTACCACCTGGACTATATTTCTATCCCCTACAAAACTGAATTAGGTTAAAATTAAGGTTTTTCACGGGGAACTTGTTAATATGCCTTATAGTGTCAGTCTTAAAATTCACTCTTTCTCATTCTGATGTTATCGTAGGAGGCGACTAAGAAACAAACTCTAGGAGATTCGCAGCAGCGTCTCCTTGTGTATTATCAACACCCACTGAAGACACCCATGGCAAGCGCAGGACTATTGATAAAAACTTACATTAGAGAGGGCCTAAATTCAATGAAAAATTCAATGAATTGGTGCAAAAAATGAATTACGAACTTCATAGCTTTAGATTTTAAATAAGACTGAAAATGAATGAAGAGTTAGACTAATCTTCGTCTTTTGAAAAAAGGATAATAAGATTTAGCCTATGTATGACAAAGGGCAAGTATATATCTATATGTATGACAAGCAAGGTAATATGGACTTATCTATATATTAATACGTGAAGCAAAAACTTGTGATCTGTTTGTTACCTTTAAAGGATATATTAAACATAACTTGAGAATCAATATAATTGAAATTGAGAAATATTCGTGCTACTTTGGACAAGTTAGCATCAAGTTTAGCTTTTGAGTAAAATTACGGTCGAAATCGACGTTTGCGATGGGCGACTAGTAATAAATAATCCATAACATATCATAATCTAAAAAGAAAGAAATTTTAAAAAAATCAAGCGTGTGTCAAGTTTTTAAACATCTGCTAAAAAATTACCTATTATCTTAATTTTTTAAAAGAAAATGCGATTTACAAAGTTTTAATCGTTATTTCTTTCACAGAGATTGCGAAATGATCTATCCGTTGATGTTCAAAAAATATTTTGCAAAATTCAGTTATCGCTCAGTCCTCGCTCATCGCTCACACGTTAATAGTGAGACACGTAATAGCTTGGGAACTTTAGCAAATGTCAAAATAGTATCGACCGAGTTGCGAATTTATTTAAAATTCTAGCCATTGCTTATGTCAATAATCCTTTGTGAGTAAATGATGGGTTCTGAGCTGACCTAGTCTGGAACTTAGACACTTCGCTTTGTTCCTTGTTAATAGACTGTTTTGTCTAGTCTTCGAAGTGCCCTAAGGCCTTTGGTAAAATTATGTCCAACTTAGAAATTATGCTTAATTTGGATTTTTTTGGGATTTCAAAATTTGTACATTTTAGAAATAATGAGTTACTTAAAAATGACGCGCATGTAATTTAAATTAAAAAACTAAGCTTCATATAACTAAGCGCCCCAAGTAGCACCAATATTTCTCAAATTTAAATAAATTGTAATAATTTTCAAGTTATTTTGAACGCACCCGTTAAAGGTAAAAAGAGGTTATTCTACAAGATAAGAGAACATATACAATATCTACGAATACTTGGACATCGTCCCTCACAATCGTCGGTGTACCCTTACGCAAAGCAGTCATCGCTACATTTTTTGGGACTACTATCGGAATATACTATCGGAATTTTATGTTGTGTTTAAAAACGGATTATTGTACATAACAGAAAAAACGGAAATTGAATTTTTAAAAAGTTTTTATAGCTCAATTTTAGACACTTCGCTTTGTTCCTTGTTAATAGACTTTGTTCTTGTCTAGTCTAATTTTAAAGCCTTTGATAAAATTATGTCCGACTTAGAAATTATGCTTTACTTTTATTTTTTGGGACTTAAAAATTGTGCACATTTTAGAAATAATGAGTTACTTAAAAATTACGTGTATTTATTGAATTATGTTGTATTTAGAAATGAATTATTGTACATGACAGAAAAGACGGATTTTTTTTTATAGATTTTTATAAAGTAATTTTATACCCCAATTTCGAAATGTACTATTTTTAGTCTTAGTACTACTTAAACGTAGTACAACTTAAAATGTATAAAACAATCGTCTGCGTCTCGATTTCGATGTGATGTCACTTCGATAGTAAACAAAAGCGTTTAGGCGAACTATCTATGTGATATTGCATTGTTTACTGACATCGGTATAACATCGGGAGTGAAACAAAATTACAGGTCCCTTTTATAAGAGGCGACCATCATAGTCCTCGGGAGTAGCAGTGCAGCTGTGATTGACTTCAGATAGAACCCATTCTGTATGAAGTTGCTCACAGATGTCAATGACTACTTACCATCAGGTGGACTGCATGCTCGTTTGCTACTTCAGCCAGATAAAAAAGCTAGTGTACTGCGCGAAAACATTAAATAATCAATTAAAATTTATAAAAATATTATGATTGTTCACTTGGAAATGTTTAACAGAACATAATTTATGTATACATAAATAAATAGCAAACAAACATGCAGTCCATCTGATGTTAAGTGGTCGTAAGCCGTTTGTGGTCGTAGGTCGTTTGAAATCAATCACAGATGCGTTGACTCCCAAAGATTAGGATGGTAAGTGCACCGCCAACCCCGAAACAGGTGCGGAGGTAGTACCTCCCCAGTCGGACCATACACATTCTTCCACCTAGCAAATAAAGACAAAAGATAGAAAAGTAAGATAAAAGAAAAAAGATTTCGGAAATTCAGCGTCCAACGCAGCTTGCGCCTGTACCCGAGGTACACCACCTGTGGCTCCGTAAATTTAGTATATACACCTCTCTTTCGCACCCGTACAAACCGACTACCCGTCTCACTCGCTCATGTTTTCACAAATAAGTTGCATCCGAAAACAACATAGAAAACCAGTGCGTTCTTGTAAACGAAAATCGACTCTATGTCAATGTGATAAGGCGCAAAATTGGTGTAAAATATACATCTTTGTTGGTCTACACTGAAACTTTCAGGCGTAGGAAATACAGCGCCTAGCATTCTGATAGTAATATAACGCGATTTAAAGTAAATAGTGAGGTGGTAGAGTCGATAATGTCGATAGAGATATTTAACATCTCTACCCTTATCACTGTTAAAGGAACAAAGCAGAAGCCTAGGGCCAGGGCATGTTCCCTACAATTCTAAGAATCAGGCTAAGTTATCGCCTGCCTGTCGTAAGCAACTTATAGAGGGTCCAACCGAACCGTGGCGGTCCTCCACTGCGGTTTGCGCGCTCCTTTCTGCCGCAGACGTGCAAGATGTGGAATTAGCTTCCTCCTAAGGTATTCCCGGAGCGCTATGACATGGGGCTCTTCAAGAAAGGTGTATAAAGAGCTCTCCTCCAAAGCCGGCGAAGATGCGTTGCTACTCCCGAGGACTATGGTGGTCGCCTCATATAAAAGTGTGCCGGCAACCGCACCCTTCCATCGAAACGCAAAAACTGCTTCACGATAGAAATAGGTGTGGCGATAGTACTTCCCCGGTCGAACTACACTGGTTCTCTGACTTATCGGTTAGTTTCCCCAGTTAACAGTTAAAGCAATTAACAATTAGTTTGAACCTCGGACCTTCCACAAACGCAAGAAACGTTTCACGCTAGAAGGTGTCAAAATTACTACTTACAAAAATGTCTCAAACAATAATGCCCTTTACTCGATACCCGGGCACCTCCCTAGCCGGTTAACCGGGAACATTTCCGAGCAAACTGTTGCCCGGTTAATCCGGGCACAACGAAATATGAATACGAATTCAGAGTATTATCTGTCGTGTCGACCGGGATTTAAACAACGTAAATCGTGTTAAGATGCGCCGATAGGTATTATTTATGTTTTTGTTTAAATTTTGTAAATTGGTATAAAAAGCGTGGTATAAAAAGTAAGACAGGAATTACTTCTGTCTGTCTTCTTACCTATATTGAATAAGTAGAAGTAAAAATTATAAGGCGTTGCTAACTGCGCTAAGCGAAAGAAACGAATAGGGATTTGTTTTTTGAAATTTTACTTCATTATTAGTAAAATTTTAAGACTCGTCACAGTATAAGGTTGAAATGAAAATGAGAAGGAGAATTAAAATAAAAATGCTATGCAATGGCTTTACCGTGGCAGTCCGCGCCGTCACTGCTCATGGACATCTGTAACGAACTTCATACAGAAAATGGGTTCTATCTGAAGTCAATCACAGCATTTCTTGCGTTTCGATAGAAAGGTGTGGTTGCCAGCACATTTACACAAGAGGCGACCATCATAGTCTTCGGGAGTTGCAACGCATCTGTGATTGACTTCAGATGGAACCCATGTTCTGTATAAAGTTGATTACAGACGTCCATGGGCGGCAGCGACCACTTGCCATCAGGTGGGCCTCATTCTCGTTTGCTACTTCAGTTAGATAAAAAAATCAACTTCAAACGAGATCACAACTTTATTTCAAGTAAATTCAGTAGTTAACAGTAATTCAGATATCAGGCGCCGGCTAACCGGCCGAATTTTGTCCGTGTAGCAGGCTGAGGTTTGCTGACATGTCTCACCGTTGACGATAAGCGATAGCGACGTGGAAGTCAAAAATTACAATGTCTCAATGTTCTAATAAAAATACAGTATGATTTTTACTCGACTAAATCAGAACTAGTCAACCGGCACAACGGTCGATTAGTTTTTTAAATTAAATTCGACAATAATTTAATTTAAAAAACTAAACTCCATATTTTACAAGGTAACACCAACATTTTTCTCATTTAAATAAGTTGTTATAAGTTATTTTGAACGCATCCGTTAAAGGTAAAAAGAGGTTTATTAACTAAGCTGCATATAAAAGCAATAGTGGGTATTTTCACAAAGAAATCTGTAATTTTTTACGTTATGTGTTTTCCATAGTAAGAAATTGAATGCTTATTTTGTTATTTATGTGTTTGTGTAAAATGCAAGGTAGTGTGTATAATGTGTTTTAGTTGATTTTATGTATGTTTCATGCATTACTTGAAAAAATATTGGCATTGCGTAATCCTTTTCTACATCGACTATAACCGTTCGTAATTTCATACTCCTCCATCCGCGGCATGTATCTTAAAGATGGGTCACAAGTTTTTCCTTCACGTATTAATATATAGATGTAATTACGAGTAAAGTTATCTTAATTGTGGTCTCAAATATGGCAACTGTATAGGGGAAAAAATGTGGTGGGGAGCGATTTTTTACGATATCAATATAAAAAAATCACTTGACACCCAGTTGTTAAATATATAGATAAAAATGAGTATTTTTATCTATATATTAATACGTAAAGCAAAAATTTGTTATCATAGTTAATTAAACCTCTTTTACCTTTAAAGGATATATTTAAAATAATTTGAAAATCAATTTAATTTAATTTGAACAATTTTTGTGCTACTTTACAATATGAAGTTTAGTTTTTGAGTTAAATTTCTGACTAACTACTAACAGTGACTATTACACTATATTTTCTATTAAAATTTCAGCTCTCTAATTTCTCACTTACCTCGCTCATCCTTGCCCACGTGTGCTGAGACAGGGGCCTTACGAACTCTACATTCATAGCGTTAAATCGTTCGGGGGCTAAGTGACCCCGACCGAGTCTACCACAAACCGGAGTTTATGTAGCGCCGATTTAAACTAGAAACCGACCCGAATGGCTCCTTAGTCTGGACGCCTTTTAATCTAGGACTTAACTATTATAAAGTTAAGATGCACAAAAACACTTTTTTACTGATTGAAGTAGCAAACGAATAGGGAGTCCACCTGGAGGTAAGTATGTAGCGCCGATTTTAACTCGAAACCGACCCGAATGGCTCCTTATTCTAGACGCCTTTTAATCTAGGACTTAACTATTATAAAGTTAAGATGCACGAAAACATTTTTTTGTTTGTTGAAGTGGCAAACGAATAGGGAGTCCACCTGGTGGTAATTGGTCTCTACCGCTGATGTACATAGAACGAGGTTTCTATCTGAAGTCAATCACAGAAGCGTTGCTGTGAATAAAGAGATTACGTCCAAAAATATGCCATCTAAGTAGTTCAACTATAGGTGATGAGTGTAATGACATCTTGCATCGTCTCTGTAGTTCCGGGATCAGAATAGGAACACGGTATCCCCTGCCTGTCGTAAGAGGCGACTAGAAGGAGCTTCCGGGGCCGCGGGCGGCTAGAGTGGGAGCTCGAATCGTTCGGTCAGACACCCCCAGGAAAGACGGCAATATGTGGTTGCATACCGTCGTAAAGAACACACGGAGCGATGGGCCCAACCATTCACCTGGGAGGAGCCCGATGGGGCAACGTGCTTAGAAGACTCCGGTTGCGTTCCTTTGGAAATCCCGGAGTACTCTGTGTAGCGCTGAGGATGGCCACCGTTTAGTGCGGCGGTAAAAATCCCATACAACCCTGTGTCGCTTCCACTGCGTCGGGTACCTTTTGAAGGTTCTCCCTCGAAAAAAAAATACATCATGCACTTACTCACACTTTCACATGAGGGGACCATCATAGTCCTCGGTAGTAGTCTGTGATGGAACCCATGTTCTGTATGAAGTTGATTACAGTTGTCCATGAGCGCCAGTGACCACGTAGCATCAGGTGGACTATGCAGTCCACCTGATGGGACGTGGTCGTTTGCTACTTCAGTCAGATAAAAAAAAATCTTGCATAATATCCACGCTTACTAACAAATTGTAAGTTACAATATATTGGTAGTGCCATCGGATCGGAACACCATCAATTTTAATCTATCAAGAATGAAACACATTCATCATCAAACAACCTATAATTTAGCAAAAACTGTTTTTATAAAAAGTTTAAACAAACCGGCCAAGTGCGAGTCGGTCTCGCGCACCAAGGGTTCCGTACCAATATCTATAAAATACGTCAAAAAATCATGGTTTATTGTATATGCCCCTTCAAATATTTATTTTATTCTGTTTTTAATAGATATTTCTTGTTATAACAGCATAACAGCATAACATATACATACCACACAACACATTAACAACAATACATTACCTGTGAAAATGGCAACTGTCTAGCTATTCATTAGATACAGCCTGGTGACAGACAGATAGACAGACTGCAGTTTTAGTAAATGGTTTCACCCTTTGAGTACGGAACCCTAACAATTGTTTTAAACCGCTTCAAATACGCCCAGTTTAATTTCTCGTAAATAAGAACGGTTGGTGGGTGTGCAAACAAAAACTTATTTATCATTCAGTACCATGTAAGTTGAATTACATATTTAGTTATAAGAACCGTTTAGGTCGTCGTCAACCCATTATTGTCCCACTGCTGGGCACGGGTCTTCTCTCGGAATGATAATTTTAGGCCATAGTCCACCGCGCTGGCCAAGTGAGAATTGGTGGACTTCACACACCTCCGAATTTTTTTTATAAAGAACTCTCGGGTGTGTACGTGTCCTCACGATGTTTTCCTACACAGAAAAGCAGTTCTAATTAATTTCTAATACGCACATAAATTTGTGATGCGTGCCTGGGTTTGAACCCCGGACCTCCCGATTGAGAGAGCAACTTACAACCATTAACTGTTTAGGGCTACTGTATTTACTTCCGGGTTTGATTCACGGTCAGTCAAACATCTAAATGACAGTTTTATTATTATGCCTGGATGTTAACGCTTGTCTGTTAATATGTCTGACTTCTTGCCATCAGGAATAGTTCAACTGACAGAAAGCCTTATTTAGCGTTATAATTTCAATAGATACAAATAAAAATTAGAAATTAGTGCGTATATAAGAAACAAAAAGGGTGGCCACTGTCCGGAACGGCCAATTAAAATCACCAACCAGGCATTAGATAATTACCGACTTACCGCACACATTCTAACGAATACATGAATAAAGTAGCAACGCAATGCAAATCTATAACTAGTAATAATTTACATTGAAAAACACCAAACCGGTCATCTAATTAGCTAAAACAATGACATGGGTTGCGCAAGCGCTGATGCGCCATTTTGTCGGTTCGACCAATCACAGCGCTCGGCTCAAGGTTGAGAACAATGTCAAAACTAACGCTTCCTATACTATGATAGATAAGGATTCAGCCATTTTGTTTTTGATACGCGTATGTTGATAAGTTAAAAGTTAAGGTTAATGTTTAGTTTAATGTTTTATTTATATTGGTTTAAACATTATTTTTGTTTGTGATGGCGGTTGTTAATTACACGCTTAAGACGACTCTTTATTTTTAAATCATTTATGCATTTTAATTGTTAATATTGATAGTTAGGTAGATGTTTTTTAGTCAACTGGCACTTGGTCAAGCGGTGAGATATATGGCAGCTGGGTCGCCTGCTCTGTGTTGTTTTTACGACGGCATGCGACCACGCATACCACCGTCCTTCCCGGAGTCGTCTGATCGAACAGTTCGAGTTCACACTCTAGCCGCCCCCAACCCAGGAAGCCCCTTTTAGTCGCCTCTTACGACAGGCATGGGGTACCGTAGCCCGTACCGTAACCGTATTCTAATCCCGGAACTATAGGGATGCCGGCAGAGCCTACCTAGAAAAAAAAACTTGTGATTGACTTCAGATAGAACATCTCATGAAGTTGGTTGCAGAGATTCGTAGAAATAGGTTGCTTACGGTCTATGGACGGCAGCACCACATATCAGGTTAAGAGACAACAAATTTTCTACTTAAATTTTATAAAAGAATATTTTTTACCCCTACCCTATTAAAAATCTCAAAAGAATATAAAATATATATTTTCCGCACTGCCTTAAGGATAGGTTTTATTTATTCAGAAACGGACCGTTGGTCTGTACCCTTTGATAGCCCCTCGAGGCTAGATATAGACTGTAATCTAAGAAGGGTTAACCTTTTAAACTTACGTAGCATTTAAATGGCGAATTAAATGAATCTCAAATTTTAATGAAAATAAAACTTGAGGACAGATTTTGAAACAAGTAGCGTATAGGACGACCCGCGTGGCCGAGCGGTTATCATACCGGTCTGATGCGCAATGGGTTCCGGGTTTGATTCCCGGCTAGACTGATCTGAATGATGAGTTTAGATTCCTGTCCTGGGTCTGGGTGTTTGTGTATTCGTCTCGTGTGTCCATGGTACCCACGACAAAGGAGAAGATCCTAGTGTGGGGCTATGAGTGTTGAAAGCGTGTGTGTTTAAAGCGTGCATATAATAACACAGTTCAGTTGATAGTAACTTTGCAAGGTGGTAGAAAAGGTAGGGCTCGACCGGGGAGGTATCACCGTCACACCTATTTTACGAGCATGCGGTCCACCTGATGGAAAGTGGGCCCTGCCGCCCATGAACATCTGTGATTAACTTCAAATAGAACATGGGTTCTATCTGAAGTCTGTTGCTACTCCCGAGGACTATGATGGTCGCCTCATGTGGAAGTGTGCCGGCAACCACACCCTTCTATGGAAACGCAAGAAATGCTTCACGCTAGAAATAGGTGTGACAGTGGTACTTCCCCGGTGGAATTACACTGGTACTACCACCTTGTGATTGAGTTAAGATATAACCCCTGTTTAATCCATACGAGGTGGGTCACAGTATCCAATGCGTTGACTGCATGTTCGTTTGCGCTTTCAAATTCTAAAAAAAAAATCATCCTAAAGTTAATCCCTTCAATATAAATAGCATTTCCACAGTGTACGACATTTTACACTCATTTTTTTATTTATACCTTTTACCAAACAAACAACAAATATTAGATGAAAAAAAAACAGAATATAAAAAATATTTCCTAATGTCAGGTAAAAGAAACAGAACTGTTTTGTCTTTACCCATCTATATAAATCACAATCACAAAATTAGTATTCACAGCAACACAACCAATAAAATGACATATCGAAAATCACAAGCGGAAGTATCTACTAATAATCACACAGACAGACCACACTACTGCCGAGACGGTCTAATGTCTTATTATTAACCGTACGGTTAAATCTAACTCCTGTGATTTAACGACAAGGTTCAATTTTGTGTGGCAATATGTGTCTTAGATATTTGAGACAAGTTGTCTTTTTGTTTTTTATAAGGTTCAATTAGCAAATGGGCATGCAGTCCACCTGATTGTAGATTCTATCTGAAGATTGTAGTAGTTCTATCTGAAGTCAATCACAGAAGCGTTGCCACTCCCGAGGACTAAGATGGGCGCCTCATATTGTATATGAGGCTGTATGAGGCTGATGAGGCTGACAACACTCTTCCACTGAAACACAGGAACCGTTTCACGTTAGATTTTTTTTCTGACTGAAGTAGCAAACGAGCATGCAGTCCACCTGATGGTAAGTGGTCACTGCCGCTCTGCGACATCTGTAATCAACTACATACAGAACATGGGTTCCATCTGAAGTTAATCACAGATGCGTTGCTACTCCCGAGGACTATGATGGTCGCCTCATGTGAAAGTGTGCCGGAAACCATACCCTTCTATCGAAAGGTAAGGATCGCTTCACGCTAGAAATAGGTGTAGCGTTGGTACTTCCCCGGTTGATCTACACTGGTCCTACCACCTTGAAAATTCCGAAAATCCGAGTACGAATCTGAGAGTAAGTCACTGCTATACCTTAGGACCCCTACAGCCTTCGACCCTGTAGCCTCGAGGTCAGAATAGGGCTACGGTATCCCCTGCCTGTCGTAAGAGGCGACTAAAAGGGGCTTCCGGGGTTGCAGACGGCTAGAGTGGGAGCTCGAACCGTTCGGTCAATCAATCCCGGGAAGGACGGCGGTATGTGTGGTCGCATACCGTCGTAAAGACTAGACGGAGCGGTGGGCGCAGCCGCCCATCTGGGAGGAGCCCATGGGGCAGCGCGCTCGGAGGATTCCGGTTGAAGTCGTTTCGAGATCCCGGAGTCCTCCTTTTCAGCGCCGAGGACTTAGTGCGGTAAAAATCCCACATAACCCTGCGTCGCTCCCACGGCGTCGGGTACCTTTGGAAGGTTTCCCCCTCGAAAACAAAAAAAAGGGGCCCCTACAGCCTTACTACCCTTGATATAAGTCTCTAAGAGTAGCAACTCATTTGTTAAATGCCTCGAATCAGTCGAAATGTCTTGCCACCCTTCAAATCAGAAAAAAAATTAACATAACTTTTATTAGCAGTTCTGAGCAGTAATAGCCTAATGGTTGAAACTTGCCTCCTCGATCGCAAGGTCCAAGGTTCAAACCTCAGTGACGCACCACTAAAACTTCGTATTAGAAATTAACGAAACCCACATACTTGAGAGTTCTCTAAAAATAAGTTCTCAAAAATATGTGAGGGCTGTGAAGTCTACCAATTAGCACTTGACCAACGTGGTGAATGTGGTCTAAAACTCTCTCATTCTGAAAGAAGACCCGTGCCCAGCAGTGGGACAGTAATGGGTTGACAACAACTGTTATCAGGCACAAATATTTCTTTGATAAGGCACCTTTAGAAAACAAAGAGAAGATAGTTACCATCTCAGATCTAAATTGCATATCCATGACCCAAATAGAGATACTTCAAGCATTAAATCATGTATTAATTAATTATCCAGACGGCGTATATTAAGTTAAACTAAAGCTCGAAAAATTGATAAAGGGTGGTGGGGTGCGATTATTGATCGGGGCGAACCACCCCTAGTATAGGTACCTATAAAAAGCGTAACAAATTTTCGTCTTAAGAAAAGGAAGGAAAAAATGTATACAGCCACCCTTTCGCTTGGGAGGGGGTTCACCCTGGGGGGGTGGGGGTTCGCGGTCCTGCTCTCTCCCGGAGTACGTAAGATGTTAGATTCTACAAAGGATTCTTTGTTGCCGGTACTCTTAATTAGATTTGGGTTATGCTTTTTTGGTTTAGCTGTATGCAGGCTGATTACATATTTTGGGTCTAACTAGTTCGCGCTAATGGATTTTGGGTCTAACTTAGGTACTCAGTATGTTTGTTTAGTAATTAGGTTATGCTGTTAGTAAGAGTCTTATTTGATTCCATTTCTAAAGATTGCTTTAAGACAGATTAGAGCGTGGAGCAGCATGGTGGAACATTCCTCCATGCAATGTTTTCTAAGGACATAAAACAGACAATACTTTATTATGGTGTGAGGTATCGGCGTAACATATCTTTTGATGCGTTTAAGAGTTTAGCCATCTCCGGTCACCGATCCAGATATTGACCGCGCCCAACATACAAGCATACTTGGAAACTCACTTAAAAACACTTGATTTTAAAAATTAGGTCACATACTTCAGATCTTTTCAGAATTATATAAGCATACAGCATACTTTTAATTACTAAGTACATATAGTAATTAAAAGTATGCTATTGTAGTTAGTTACTTAGTTATAAATACAGCGGTCAACATATTGGGTTCCGGGTTCGATCCTTGTTTTATACACAAATTACACCAATTATCATACTAATCTGCTACGATCTTTTGACGGTTTCTGGTTTAATTCTCATCCATGCAGTCATTAATAATAGATTTATATTTATGGTCTAGCTTTGGGTACTCGTTTTTGTGTCTATGACACCCACGATGTACTTCACAGAATAATTATAAGACTAAGGCCTCTTTCACACTGCTCGAGTACTCTTATTTATTTATAATCAGACTACAAAGGTACTTATTTAATAGACGGTTGACTTATATATAAGGCAACCATCTTTTGCTCAAAAGTGGCAAAGCACTTGTATAATCATAAGACATAAGACTTCAAGTAGAACCAACTTTAGAACACTATACTTATGAAGTTAGTTACAGATGTCCATGGGCAGCAGTGGCCACTAACCATAGGAGTACATGCTCATTTCGTACTGCTATTATTAAATAACACTGGGCAGCAGTGGCCACTAACCATAGGAGTACATGCTTATTTCGTACTGCTATCACTAAATAACACTGGGCAGCAGTGGCCACTAACCATAGGAGTACATGCTCATTTCGTACTGCTATTACTAAATAACACTGGGCAGCAGTGGCCACTAACCATAGGAGTACATGCTCATTTCGCACTGCTATTACTAAATAACACTGGGCAGCAGTGGCCACTAACCATAGGAGTACATGCTCATTTCGTACTGCTATTACTAAATAACACTGGGCAGCAGTGGCCACTAACCATAGGAGTACATGCTCATTTCGTATTGCTATTACTAAATAACACTGGGCAGCAGTGGCCACTAACCATAGGAGTGCTCATTTCGTACTGCTATTACTAAATAACACTTTTCCTTGCGTTAAATATGTCCTTTGGATTTTACGTTTTCATAACTTTCGTTTGAACGAGTTTCCAATAATTCTTGCGAAGACATGACGTCAGCGTCCTTTGAAGCCTTAGTTGATACCAGGTAATAAAACTGTGGAACAAGTCTTAAAATAGATAATATTTACATCCCTGGTTTTTAATTTGAAGAAATGTGTCGAAGGTGTCGTTGAACTCGAAGATTCGCAAACACCCAGACCCAGAGATAAAACAAAAGTCTGAATATAAAAGACGCTTTGTACATTTGAGAGGTGCTACTCTTTAAGATTTCCTGTCACTTGGATGCCATGGACTAACAACAAGTTAAGAACACTAACACTGAGACATCTCAAACAAAATCTTGTCTGGCCAGGGATAGAACCTAAGACCATGTCCTGCAAATAATCTATGGTATGCTTCAGCTTCTCTTGCTCGACTTGCCGATGTCACTGCCGTGCGCCTAGGTCCAGGTCGCTGTGTCTTACTTTAAAGTAATACCTTTCTCACTGATAATTTAGCATACTTTCTGGTATTTCTTCTGAATCTTCTATCCTAACACAAATCACCGATTTTCGCGTATTTATATAAGCATTAAAATTATCTAGTTGGCTGCTAACCTAACCTAACCTAACCTTACCATACCTCTTATCATATAAATAAATTTTATTCACTCGTTTGTGATCCAATGATTAAATCTAAGTACATTCCCTCCAGAAACTTTTCAAATTCGATTCCCAGCCTATAAATAAATATATGATCAATATATTGTTCTAGGTCTGGGTGTTTTTGTTAGTTGTGTTAGTTAGGTGTGTACTGCGCCTACATTATAGTAAGAATAATAAACGCACGTATATCGATCCGAAGTATTATTGACACTCGCCCAAATTAGTACACTACCATACGTATACAGTATCAAACTCATAGAAAACGTTGGACTATAATAGTTATCACTAATTAACAAAATTATTTATAAACCATCAACCATGAGGCTTTGACGTGAAACTGAAAGCTATTACGGAAAGGCTGTGAGAGCGGTCATGTCGTTAGGTCAGAGGACATTGCCTTTATATAATTACCAGACACGCCTCAACTTTGGAAACCGTGGTTTTACAATTTACCTCAATTTTGGTATTTTGGTCTTTGTTTTTTTTACGAGAGAGAGAAGTAACTTAAATATTAAATTCTTCTTGAAAATACTGCTTATTTTTACCGACTCATGACTAAACTGGCCTTTCGAATCTGATCTCTTGAGTTACACTACTAAAAGCTGAGTTATGTTTTCCGATCGAACGACTACTACATGATGTAGTCCACCAGATACAATACAATACAAAAACTCTTTATTGTACACCAAATACACATATATATCACAAATACGAAAGATAGTGAGTGGCCACTGCCATCAATGGATCAAATCATCAAATTTCATACTAGACAGTTGTTATTCCCGAGGTCTAAGACGGTGGCGTCATATAAAAGTGCAAACCGTCCGATTAGGCAGCAAAAAGACGGCCGGGCGATTTAACTATTTCGAACGTGAAGCATTATTTGTGTTTCGATGGAAGGGTGTGGTTGCTGGCACACTTTATATGAGGCGGCCATCCTAGTCCTCGGGAGTAGCAACGCATCTGTGATTGATTTTAGCAAAAACCCCTGTTCTGTATGAAGTTGCTTACAAATGTCCATGGACGACAGTAACCACTTGCCATCAAATGGAGTTCTAAACTTGTTACTATGCTTATCATCAGAAAAACTACAAAATTTACTTAAATTGCTTCTCTTCTAAATCTTCAAAAATAATAATTTCCAGAAACATATAAAAAGGTACTAAAATAAAGGTTCGAAAAAATACAGTTCGATAGACATACATTTCAGGAAACAACAAGATTGGAAACTGTGTACAGGAAATGACTTCTTACATCCGTTGTTTCCGTGAGAGACGCAAAAATGGAATGCTTGTTGAGGCCATGAAACATATTCTTGGAGCGTCGTTCATTTGGAGCGGAAGCGTGAACGTTGAGCGTTAAAAACAAATGTCATGTCACATTTTATAAGCCACAAAATTTTGCTGCAAATTGTAGAGAAATGCTGTAAATCAGGCCACGAAACGTGTCGATGCCGGAAAGGCTAAAAAAACTATTTTGGTAAAAAAATCATTACTTTAAATCTAAATGGTCTACTGATATCCTATTTTTGATATTGTATCTCAAACTATAAACTGTTATAGCTAATCTATGCAAACGATTAAAATAGTAGCGTAACTGATTTTATGTATGTTACTTATACGTGTTTTTCGAGAAACAACAAGTTCGCTTTCCCGCGTCGTTTTCCTTATCCAAACGTCAGCGTTGAGACAATTTTATCAAATTTTATTTCAATTTTTAAATTTCTTGGCCTCATTAAATCAGACCAAACAGTGAGAACCTTTTTTTTGTCTTCGAGGGGGGAATCTTAAAAAGGTACTTGACGCCGTGGGATTCTTACCGCACTATCACACACTCTGAGATCTCAAAGTAACGCAACTGGAGTCCTCTGAGCGCGTTGCTCCATCGGGCTTCAAGGAGGTGAGCGGCTGGGCCCACTACTTCGTCTGGTCTTTACGGCGATTCGCGACCACAGGTACCGCAGTCCTTCCCGGGGTCGCCAAGCTGGTCGGTTCGAGCTTCCACTCTTGCCGCCTGCAACCCCAGAAGCTTCCTTATAGTCGCTTCTTACGTCAGTTAGGGGATACCGTAGCCCTATTCTGATCCCGAACTACAGGGATGTCGCCTCTATGTCGTCAGATATGTATTTAACAAACAGTGATAGTCTAATGGTTAAAACTTCGCTTTTTAATCAAGGGTCCGAAATTCGATTGGCGTCTATAACTCTCTTATTCTCTGAGAACTCATATATTTTTTTAACTCAACAGACCAGCCTATAGGTAAGCGCCTGTTTCGTGGCCTCGGATTAAGGGTTGTCTTGTTAGGTTACTTATGTTAAAAAATAAAAACTGTTACTTAAAATTACGTAAAGTATGTAATTTAATGTTCGTTATTAATCTGTGGATTATTCTATTTCGTGTCGAACTTATACAAACGCACATATTACAGAATTACGTGCATGTTGAAAATTATGTATAACAATTCTAGTATAAACTGAAGTGTCTATTGCGTTTAAGAGAGCAAACGAGCAGGTAGTTCACCTGTTGATGTCAAATTAGAAGTAGTACACTCAAGTAAATCTTAGTATACCCTGGAAAAATGAAGATGAAACTCAAAAATTTGGAAAAGTAAGTGGAATATTTAAAAGTACTCCTGAAAACGCTGTCTACCGTCGAGCGAATTGAGAAGAGACGATTACGTGCTAGATAAGGACATACAAATGTACCGCCCAATAACCGCGCGTTTCGACACTTCAAAAACAAAACAATATGGTGTGTTTATTTATGACTAGCTGAACCCCGCAGCTTCGCCCGCGTTAAAAAATCGATTGTCCCGTGGGAATAAGATATTTTCCCAAAGTAAAAATTAGTCTATATGTTAATCCAGAGTGTCAGATAACTCTCTACCAAATTTTATGACAATCGCTCCAGCCATCTAGACGTGAAGAAGTAAGAAACATACACACTCAAAAACTTCCGCCTTTATATTAGTATTAGATTAGTATTAGTATTAGTATTAATATTAGTATTAGTATTAGTATTAGTATTAGTTTTAGTATTAGTATTAGTATTAGTATTAGTATTAGTATTAGTATTAGTATTAGTATTAGTATTAGTATTAGTATTAGTATTAGTATTAGTATTAGTATTAGTATTAGTATTAGTATTAGTATTAGTATTAGTATCAGTATCAGTATTAGTATTAGTATTAGTATTAGTATTAGTATTAGTATTAGTATTAGTATCAGTATTAGTATTAGTATGATTATTGAACTGGCAAACGAGCATTCAGTCCACTGATGTCAAGTGACAACTGTTACACATACACACCTGAAGCAATCATGCAGGAAAAGAGATTTATCTAAAGTTAAGCACACATGCGTTGCCACTCTCAAGGACTAAGACTCGCCTCATATAAAAGTGAGTTGGCTACCTCCTTTCTACCGAAACGCCAGAAACGCTTAACACTGTTATTAGATGTGGCAATCCAATGGACATTGCCAATTTTTGTATGGACGTTTGCATAGTTATGGAATTTATTGTACACACTTATAATTGTTGGTGTTTTAGTTTCGTGAACGTTGGCACATTCGATGGCTATAAATAAAAAACTTGTACAACTTATGACAATAGACTAGACGTAAACAGATTCCTTGTACGTTTTGTTATAATGCTAGCAATAACTGCACCATTATGACATTGACGTTTATGTCTAAAGACGCTTTGTCAAACACATTAATACGTTCCGTTTCATGATTTTTAGGCGCTAAATAAATAAGAGGTATATTATCGTACATTAACTTACTTTACATTATATAGGTATGCATGGTGAGGAACGTTTATATTATATTGATTTCTATTGGTTGGTTGGCAGTTAATAAAGGATACGTTGAATTACATATTATTTTGAAATACGGACTGACAAGTGTGGAGAGGTTGTGTTAAATTGTACAATATATTTTCCATGTACATATACATAGAATGCACTTTTTTGGCCGACTCAATTCGTATCATTTCCTTACTGAGCATTATTACGACCATTTGCCTCATAAACAAGTTACTTTCGGACTAGTAAATACATGATTACGTATTAGATACACAATAAAAGCAACCGTTGCTAACCACCCAATATCCGGAACGGTCTAAAATATTCACGGCGACCACAAAATTCAATTTGCACGTTCAGAAAATGCTCCTTACTCTCCCAGACGTACAAAATGAAAACATGCTTTGAAAAAAGTGGGGGGGTGCAGCGCCAGGAATTAAACCCGGGGGTGGCTGGGCGCAAGAAGTGGGGAAGATGCTGGGATGATTAATTATTAGTTTGTGTGTGTTCCGAAGATACTCACCGCTGTGTGCGTTGGACGTGTGTTTTTATTAATTATAAGAAATTAAAGAATCGAGCGCTTGCTTCTTGTTTGCTTAATTAGATTGGTGGGTTTGATTGGAAATGTTTTTATATTCTGATTTAGGTTTGTTTTTGTGTTGATGTATCTGACTTTATGTTAGATACTGCTGTGTTTAATTTCTATTTTAAGAATAGGTTTAGGCTATGATTCACACACCAAATGCGAATTGGTAGACTTCTGAAGTTTGTAATCTTTTTTTGCATAGGTTTCCTTACGATATTTTCCGGGAAAGTTAAAATAAGTGATAGTTATTTTTTGATACGTTCGTAAATCGAAATCAGATTTGTGCTTAGATTAAAACCTCGGACCTCAGTGTAAAGTCGAATTTCTAAATACTAGGCTGTCTAAGGTTGAGTTTCAAGAGTTAAATAATAGCGCCTAAAATATGTTCCGTATTAAAGTTTTATGTGTACCTAATGGATTATGAGGTTACTATAAACACATATAAACACACTTCCTATACTCATAGCCCCACAGTAGGATTTTCTCCTGTATCGTGGGTAGCATGGACACACAAGACGAATACCCAAACACCCAGACCCAGAACAGGAAACTAAACTCATCACTCAGATTTGTGGCCGGGAATCGAACCCGGGACCGATTGTGCATCAGACCGTTATAGTAACCGCTCCGCCACGCGAGTTGTCAAGCTACTAGCTAAAAAATCTAAAGTCTAGAGCTGAAACCTAAACCAAACCTTCGTCTTTTACTGCCAACGGGAAGCTTTCACCAACATATGAAACAGAGTCTTTATCTAAAACCGATCGCAGACACGTTGTCGCTCCCGAGGATTAAGATGTTCACTCCATATGTAAGCATACTACATAGAGCAGATGCGTTGCTACTTCCGAGGACTATGATGGTCGACTCATGTGAAAGTGCGCCGGCAACCACACCCTTCTGTCGAAACGCAAATGCTTCACGCTAGACACCTTGTTCACTCCATATGTAAGCATACTACACCCTTCCACCGAAAAACAAGAACGTTAACCTCAAAAATACGTAGGTACAGTGGTAGTACCTCCCCGATTGAATCACACTGATTCTACCTTTAAAAATTCTCTAGTATTTATATATACCTCAACTGATTTTGAGGTATATATAAATACTAGAGAGATCACCTTCTAGCGTGAAGCATTTCTTGCGTTTCGATGGAAGGGTGTGGTTGCCGGCACACTTTATACGAGGCGACCATCATAGTCCTCGGAAGTGGCAATGCACCTGAGATTAACTTCAGATAGAACTCATGTTCTAATGAAGTTGATTACAGAACCATGGGCTGCAGTGACCACTTACCATCAAGTGGACTGCATGCTCGTTTGCTACTTCAGTCATATAAAAAGGTAACTTTTACGAAAAGTAACTTTGAACCAGACAATTTCCTAACCTTGTAACCCAGACAGCGACCGGCTTTGTAAGTCAATATAACTTGGGGTGAGCAACCCTTTTGCCAAATTGCCTATATCTGTAAGTAGATATTAAATTGTCTTAGGGCTGTTTAGGAAGTATAGAAGTGGAATTTAATTACCTAGTAGTAAGAAATTCAAAGTGTACTTGGGGTTCGGAGTTCGAATCCCAGTCTTGCACCTTTTTTAAGTACCAGCGAACTTTGACCATTTGCCTAAAAGAATTTAAATTGTAATAACTTTTAATAGAGTCAATGGATTTTATTGAATAAATTTAGTTTTGTTTGAGTTGTTTTGAGTACCTCAGGATACGGATAAAAGATATAATAACAATCTTTTGAACTAGGCTTTTTTCATGAATTAAGTTCACAAACAGATGTGTCTTTTATGTGTAACTTCTGTGTCTAAAACGAGACAATTTCCTAACAGTTTGACCCAGACACCGACCTCAACTTTGTAAGTCAATATAACTCGGGGTGAGCAACCCTTTTGGCAAACTCTCTACTTGAAATAGGTATTACGTTTATCTATACATATATATAAAATGAGATGGCATGTGTCTGTTTATCACTCAACCACACAAGACCATTAGTGCAATTTTCACGAAATTTTGCATGGATGTAGATTATTTAACTGGTTGACGTTGGCGAACCGCGCAATGTTCCGGGTTCGATTCCCGGCTAGACAGGTATCAGAATGATGAGTTTAGATTCTTGTTCTGGGTCTGGGTGTTTGTGTATTCGTCTTGTGTGTGCATGTACCCACGACACAGAAGAAAATCCAAGTGTGGGGCTTTGAGTGTAGAAACGTGTAACTGGTCAGTTTATAAGGCTTCTTTGATTTCGATGTTTTGCACTATTTAAAGATGGCGGCTATTATTGTGACATTTATATTCCGTAGTGAATATAATAGTCCGTAGTGCTAAATACAATACGTGTACTTTGTGTTGGTACTTACAAATATAGTTAATCGATTTTCTTTTTTTATTTTTTGTTTCAACCTACTTCTTATTTGAAAGTGACGTTTTTTTTACAATATAGAAGTTTTTTTTATCTGTTTGAAATAGCAAACGAGTATGCAATCACCTGATGGTAAGTGGTAACTGCCGCCCATGAACATAAGCAACTTCAAATAGAACACTCACTTTCACATGAGGCGACCACCTTAGTCCTTGAAAGTAGTAACACATCTGTGATTAACTTCAGATAGAACCCCTGTTCTATTAAGTCTATAGGCGGTGGTGACCACTTACCATCAAGTGGTCTGCGTGCTTATTTGCTAATTTGAAACGCAATGTTGAAAGGATCGTTAAATTTTCTCCATATAAGTTAGTTAGATATACAGAATAAAATATGTTATTCTATACAGACAGTAAGTTAAAATTTCATAACATTAGAGAAAGTTCCATACAACGCAACAGGTGGATGTACAAACATTCTCTATATAGAAAACAGGACGGGTGCCAAGTCGAGCAGTCCGCGACATTGGGTTCAAGCTGTGACGTCAGCTGGACTTATTTTGACGATACTTTTACGGAACGATAGAGTAAGTTGGTAATCATAATCACTACATAGCATGAAGTCGCTTCCCGCTGTCTGTCCCTATATATGTTTAGGTCTAACTACGCTACGGATTTTAATGCAGTTTAATAGATAGAGTGATTGAAAGGAAGGTTTGTATGTATAACTAGCTGTACCCCCGGCTCCGCCCGCGTTCAAATCAATGTATCACAAAGTTTTTCACATTTCACCCCCTTAGGGGTTGAATTTCATAAAATCCCTTTTTAGTGAGCACTTACGTCCTTAAAAGAACCCGCATGCAAAATTTGAAACTCCTAGCACTTGTAGTTTCTGAGATTTCGTGATGAGTGAGTGAGTGAGTGACCTTTCGCTTTTAAATATATAGATATACGCGTAATACAGTGGAAGAGCACTGATAATTTTAGATTTTTGAAGTGAAACTTCTTTATCGGGGTTGTTTTTAAATTTAGTGTAACATTTTTACGTTACGTTACGTTACGCGCCATCTTTTTTATTCCGTTACGCGCCATCTTTTTCTTATCCCTACCACGCGTGATATTAGATAGATTATTATAGATTAGATTATTACATAAAGTTTAATAAAAGCCTTTTATTAAACTTTATCTAATTTAACTTTATTTAACCAATTTCTGTAAAGTTGCATATAGTAAATTATTTTTTGAAAAATAACGTCATAAAGAAGTTTCACTTCTTACGAGTGTACGCTAGTACACGCACAATTTTTTTTACTTTTAGGCGGAACGAAGTTCGCTGGGTCAACTGGTAAATCATAATAAAGTTTTTTATAGTTCAATCATAAATGCTTAGATACTCCTGAGGACTAAGTAATGCCTTGTGTATGTGCCTATCCTTCACCACACCGTTCAAATACCAAATCAAAGTTTCAATAGATAGAGTAATTCAAGAGGAAGGTTTTTATGTATAATACATGTATAACAAAGTGAAAGTTCGCCGATTTAGCTAGTATTATAATAAATTTTGAAAAAATTGAAGGGTGTAAGTTTGTCTGTTACATTTTCACTCGAAAAATACAGATCGGATTGTGCTGGAATTTGGCACAAACTTAGTTTATTACCTAGATTAAGACATAAGATTATCATTAAGGTGGTAGCCGCGACCGAAGCCGCGATAAAAACCATGTAAACAAAAAAGAAACAATAAAAAATATAACGTGAAAATTTTCATTTACAAATGTCATATTAGTATTCTACTCTTATTGTTACAAATAAACAAATTTTGATATCTCATATTTAATTGCTTTTTTAACCCTTTTTGATTGTGTTTGTAAGATGAGTTTAATTCCGTCCCGCCCCGTGTGAGTTCATAAATGTAGCGGCAGGGCGAGGTGGTCCGGAAATTTTGCTAAAATATTAAAATGCAAGCTTAAATTATTACTATGATTTTAATTTCGCTCCAGACACGGGTCACTTGATGTAAGGATGCTTTCATATTGCGCTGGATTTTGAAAAACACTAAAAAACAAAAAATGTGTGCGTGTACTAGCGTACACTCGTAAGAAGTGAAACTTCTTTATGACGTTATTTTTCAAAAAATAATTTGCTATATGCAACTTTACAGAAATTGGTTAAATAAAGTTAAATTAGATAAAGTTTAATAAAAGGCTTTTATTAAACTTTATCTAATAATCTAATCTATAATAATCTATCTAATATCACGCGTGGTAGGGATAAGAAAAAGATGGCGCGTAACGGAATAAAAAGATGGCGCGTAACGTAAAGTAACGTAACGTAAAAATGTTTAAAAACAACCCCGATAAAGAAGTTTCACTTCAATAATGCTTTATACACTTATAAATATTGCTTTACGAAAAGTAAGTCGTGAGTGTCATGGACAAATACATATAGGAATACACGAATACCCAGACCCAGAACAGATAGGTAGGTAGGTATATAGGATTGTTTACATATGTTTATGGTAAAAAGATTTTTACACGCTTTCCACACACATGTTTTCTAACACTCATAGCCCCACACTGGCATTCTCCTGTGTCGTGGTTAACATGGACACACACAAGTCGAATACACAGACACTCAGACCCAGAACATGAATCTAAACTCATCATTCAGATACCTGTCTAGCTGGGAATCGGACTCGGAACCCATTGCGCATCAGACCGGTATTGTAACCGCTCGGCCACGCGGGTCGTCAATTTAATTTAATAATTTAATTTCTATATGGGATCAGCCACAGATGAGTTGCTACTCTTGAAGACTAAGTTGAAATGTTTCGTATCAATCACTCTTTTGCCACACACTTTAAAAGGTGACAGCTACACTGCTATTTTAATGTAAATATAAGTATAAAGGTGTAACACAATTATCAGAAGTAGAAGCCATGGATAATGCGTGGGTTGGCGGGCGTGGAAACCAGGACACACAAATGAACAAAACGCTTTACAAATTACCACACACATTTCTTTTTATTCAGTCACTAATCACATTAATTTAACTAAAGGGACAAGTTATTTAATTGCACGTTCCAACAGAACACGTGAGGCGCGAGCGCTACCTCCCAAAATAAAATAAAATTACTCGTAGTTCAAACAATACGTTATGGCCGCCTCCTCAGCGTTCAGTGTTACGTCACTTGTCAATGATAATCAATCAATATAGTCCATACTACTGCCATCTATTCATCTTTGGGAAAATCACAATGCGCCGTCAAGTACATCTTTAGTGATGCTACCGGAATGCAACCTGAGACCTTAAAATACTAAACATACTGTTCTCCTACAAAAGTTTTTATCTAAACCGCAATAATCGCATTTCCTAACAAGCCGTTTGTAACTTTCAAAAGTAATAACAAAATTCGTGAACATAAACGCAATTAGGGTGCTCAGTAAAAGCTTTGACTTCAAACAAGCGTCAAAGCCTTACAAAGAGATTCGGATGTTACATTGAATGTACTAAGTAGAGTCCGAAACGCATGTGTGAACTTATGTCTAAAAAGTATTTGTATGACATGCGTAATTCGTGAAATTGTTTTGAATTGAAAATTTATGAAATGTATGCAAATATTTTATTTAAGCATTATGTGTTTCAGGAGAGTCAAATCAATCAAGTCATCTTTATTTTGCAAGATAAATACAAAATTATGTTGAGTTCTACATTTCCTCCTATTTTTTACCCATTACAAAGGCACGCAATTCTAAGTCAATGATTTAATATATTTGGTTACAATTGTGAATTTTCGTCATAATAAAATAAATGTCTTAATAGGTCATATTATTTATACATCTATAGATTAATACGTGAAGCAAAAACATTGTAAAGCCTTTTTAGGAATATTACGCGGACGGAGGAGCATGAATTTTGACATGGTTATAGTTTTAACAGAGGAGCGCAGAATGCTAATATTTTTTTTTTAATAATTCGTAAAATAAAGAAGAAACGTCGACAGGTAACTTGTACATAAATAAAAAATAATAAAATAAAATAACATAAATAAAAAAAATCTATGAACATAAAAGAGAGGATTACACTTATCGGCTTCTTATATTAATTGGCTTTAATATGTTGCCTATCACTAATAATAGTGTGAATTTACATATCATTTAGTCTCTTCGAAGGTTATATCTTATTTACTACAGGTAAAAGCATCCTATGTGTCAATCCCGCCCATAAATTTCATCAAAATATCGATAGTTTTTGTGTAAATTACAAATATCTATCCATTCTCAGAAACTTTCGCCTTTATAATATTACTAAGATTTTGATATTACCAGAGTGTATTTATGTTTATAAGTTTTGTGTAAAGACTATTTAATAATCTCCTTACAGCGTATGGTAAACTAATTTGATAGTGCTCGTAAAATTTATCAATTTAAAATAGGTGCATAGTTTTCGTATCACATTATACGTAAATATCAAACTTTGACGTTTATTTGCATTAACGATTGAATTTATTCAATAATTTATGGGCTGAAAGGCAAGAATCCAAGGCTGTTAAACAATATTAAAAAGAAATCTATGACACATGGTGTAATGATATACATTAAAAATATATAAACAAAATGTGTACACCCCTTAACTTCAGTCTCTGCGTTTTGTCTTTTCACGGCTTCAATTTAAAATTTTATTTCCCCGCTTGACCCAAAGGGGACGGCGGGGGAGGGAGACACTCATTATGACCAATTTTACCCCACTGTTTTTCCTGCCATTGTTTTAGCTGTGATGGCTCATTTCTGTCTTTCATTCAAGTTTTTGTTGAGACTAAGACTTGGGAGGACATTTTTTGATTTTTTTAATGACAATTAACCTGTAAATAGGTCGCGTGATGAAAGTTTCGAGATTTGGACGGAAAGTTTTCGGTTTAAGTTCATTTGTTGACGTGTCGCTCGATTAGTGGGGCAACTGATCTTCGTCGAATCAAGACGGTTCAAGATCACGGAATTGCGTGTTATAATTTGAGTGTTAAATTGATTTTTTTATCTCTTTTAATCTTAATATGATACTTAGATGATAACTACATACCTTGTTAAAGGGTACTGAATGATTAATATGCTATTAATAGCAAATTCGAAAAAATATATCAACAAGTACCTACTTGGGTCAAGGATATTTGTTAGACCCGACTTCTGGTGTTATTTCAATAAAATTTAGAAAAAAATAACCTACCTATTAATAACATAGGTTACCTATTAATCGCATTTAGCAATTTGGCACAAATTCAAAATTAGAAACAATCATACTTAAAGCAAAATTAGGCATATTCAAATATTTGACCAAAATTTGTCCAAACAGGTGTTCATTTGGCCAACGACAAAACATCCAGATGAGGTGTCCGAACGCTCGCCCAGGGCAATTTAATGTGGAGCTGTATTGATTCCCAGCATTCTTTCACACAGGCGCGGAGGAGCCGGCCCACCCCCGCCTCCCCCGGATAAGCGTCGCGAAGATTTTAGGCACTCCCTTCGATTCTTATTACGCGCTGAAAAATTTGACGTTCGAAAATCGAATTTAAATAACGATTGTTAGAATCTTCGGGACGAATTTTTAATTTTAGAACTGTTTTTTTCTTTTTATTGACGTCGATAATTGCCGTGGAAATTGTGGAAATTTTGACCGTTCGAACTCGCAGTTGAATTGGGGGTGGGTTAGGATTTAAAATTTAGATTTTGAATTTGGAATTTCAGAAGTGTGGTTGCCGATTGTCTTTTATTTGGAATATTCATTCAATTCGTTATAACCTGCCTTTAAATTGCAAGATTTGGATTTCTTTTTGAGTCACCATTGCCCGTGGACGTCTGTTAGTTTCACATTGAACTGCATTTCTATCTTAAGATCAATCAGAGATACGCTACTACTCATGAAGCCCACAATGGTCTCCCATGAAAGTAAGCCAGGGCTTACTCCCTTCAACCGAAATACAAGAAATGTTAGAAATAGGTGATACCATACCTATTTCTAACATTTCTTGTATTCATACATACATTCCTAAAAAATGAAAAAATGAAAAAAAACATAACCATTTTATTATATGTTATTATGTAAAGTGAGAGAATGATCAAACTTTACAATCTAAATAATAACATTTAATAAAATTGAGCACAGCCTCGTTTCACATTCATCATAATTTCAGAGGTCACTGAAATACTTAAAATATTCAATTTTCTTGAAATAAAAATAATACTAAGACTAACACTAGTACAAAAAGTAGTAAAGAGTTCTTTCTTTTAAGTATAAACTTAAGTAATAAGTATAAGCGTAGGAAAAAAAAATCATCTAAACACCTAAATATATGTCCTCATATGATAAATAAACATAAATAGGACGAAGCATTACACTCCAAAACAATTCAACCTGTTACTTCTGAAAAAAACGAAAAAAAAACAACACAAAATTCCGACAAAATGTATTTAGTATGCGCAGCCTCTCGAATACAGTTTACCGAAACTATTGTCAAAACAAACTGAGTCACACGAAAAAATATGTGACAAAGCGGTCGTTTAAAACGACAAGCAAAACGAAAAAAAACGATTTTCAGACTGAAGCCGATTTTCCGTTTATACCAGTCCTCCTCAAATGTTTGATTTGAGTGATTTTGAGCTTTATGCCGTTGTGATAAAGGTGAGGTGAGCGGCATAGTGAGCTGAAAGTGTAGCCGAAATATCTGCCCATTGAAACAATGTACGTCCACGTGACGTAATAAACTTGTTTCCCCGAAACTGTGGCACAGTACAGGTGGAACGGTATACGAAGGATTTTATAAACAAACAATCTATTTGTAGTTTTTTTTTAAGCGAAATTTGTTTGGTTCTACACGAATAGACATTGGTCAAAGATCAGTTTGTCTCAGTCCTTGTCTCTTCAAAACCTTACGTACGTTACGTAAAACGTTATGTTTTTTTATGAACTCAGGTCATAAAAAACAGACACACTTTGTAACGTAGAAGCCATAATATTAAATAGGCTACATTAGTAGGTATACTCCAATAACGTTTATTTTTTGAGATACAATATTTATACTATTTTTGTTCGACTACAACAAAGGTGGTTAAAAAGAAAATTTCTGTGTGAAAAATCTATGTACAATGTTTATGCGGTAATAAATTAATACTTAACTATTTGTAACATAAAGCTTTTATTTTACTATTCTTGGTTTACTTATAGTTAATAAAGTAATGATTTACAAATAAAACGAAATATTCATAACAAAAATAAAACATATCTAATATATAAAATTCTCGTGTCACAGTTTTTGTTGCCATACTCCTCCGAAACGGCTTGGCCGATTTTTACCAAATTTTATATGCTTATTCAATAGGTCTGAGAATCGGCCAACATCTATTTTTCATAGCCCTTAAGGGTTGTCCACCCTTAACATTTTTTTTATTTTTTATATGGCAAAACAACGTTTGTCGGGACAGTTAGTTGTTTTATAAAAAATAAAAGAAATCTTTTGTTTAAAAATCGTTTTATCTATCAGAAATTTCTATTACAAAAATATATATAAGTGCAAGTTAAAAACAACACGTGCTTATAAAAATGCAGAACATGGACATGGGAGCAGCGTCTTCTTGTTTTACATCAACACCACTGCGGTCACCAACCCGCGTGCCAGGCACGGTGACTATTGGCTAAAAACCCCCATTAAGGGAGAGTTACGTCCGGCAGTGGGCCTGAAAAGGCTATAAAGATAGGGTGGCCAATTGAATAGCACGTTAGTGCCTCAAAAACAGTGCTGGATTAGCCACATAGGAAGAGTAGCAAATGCTACGGGCCACGCTACTAGAGGGACCAAGCGGCCCATCACTTGCCTGCTATTTATATATTTGTTATCCTAAAAAAAAACTGAAAGAAGATATAGAAAGTGTTATCTCTAAAGTTTACCAGATTAATTCCAGAAAAGTTTACAAGTAACAGTTTTGTTTTGTTTAATACCCTTACTTAAGGCCAACAATGTACCCCCTTTCAGAATTTGCTACAGGCCCCGCGCTGGCTTAATCTGGCACTGCTCAAAAATCATTCCGACAACGACCAGTGCTATAAAAGATACTTAAACTATTATAAGGAACCTACTGTCTATTCTCCTCTGCACAGTGGCAGCGATCAACAAAAACAAAGCCGCGCAACAGGTACGTTCCCAGCAAATACTCGAATGGGACTCGCTTTTGGGACATTATGTAAATGTTTCTCTACAAAGTCAGATTAACTGGCTCCGGTTAAGTAGATTTTACAAACGATCTACACACCTACTTGACTTTATATATTTAGACATTTAACACACCTTAGATTTTAGTTAGTGATACCCTAATAGTTGAAACTTGCCCTCTCGATCGGGAGGCGCGAGGTTCAAACCCAGGCACGCACCACTGATTTATTATGCGTGCGTATTAGAAATTTATTATCATTGTTTTTCGGTGAAGGAAAACATCATGACCTACAAACCCGAGAGTTCTTAAAAAAAAGTTCTCGGAGATGTGTGAAGTCCACCAATTCGCACTTGACCAGCCATTGGCGGCAGCAGCTACTTACCATCAGGTGGACTGCATGCTCGTTTGGTACTTCAGTCAGATAAAAAACAATGAAAATATCCTATCTATAAGAGCAGACTACGTTTCATTCAAGTTAGTCTCCCTTCTTGCCTACACTCAATCTGCATGCATCACAACTTGTCGCCTTCCTTAGGACTAAAACTAAATGTATGTTTTGAAATATTGCACAAATATCTATACCGTATTTTTCACAGTGTACTGTGTGCTTTACCAAAAAACGCTTTTACTAAAATATAGTAAACGATAATACCGTAAATCTGAAAATATTTGGCGGAAAAAGCGTTTATTTTAATCCGGCCCGTATTGGATATAGGGCAGTCGAATTCAAATGAAATTCCGCCGATTCAACAGGCGTTGCCTACAGCTAGCGAGTAACGTTAAGCGAGAACTTTAATAATATTGATTACAAAGAAAAAGACACACCTGCTGAGATTCTTAGCGTATCTTCTTAGTTAAGATAGTAATCAGAGCCGGTGATAACGTAAATAAGATATGGTAACTATTTGTGTTAGAAATTAATTATCACTTCTTTTCGGTGAAGGAAAACATCGTGAGGAAACCTACATACCCGAGAGTTATTTGAAAAAAGTTCTCAGAGGTGTATGAAGTCCACCAGTTCGCACTTGGCCAGCGCGGTGAACTATGGCCTAAAACTCTTTCATTTTGAGAGAAGACCCGAGCCCAGCAGTGGGGCAATAATGGGTTGACGAGAGAGAACTATTTGTAAGTGTAAGTGCTTCCGTAGACCTGCCCAAAATCAAGACAATTCATTTATTTTTAATGGTATCTTCTACCTTTTTACAATACATTACTTATTAGTTATTAGTATTCTCTTTTTTAATTTCATTTATTTTATGTCTGTTAATTTTTTTGTATTTTTACGTGGCTACGTATTTTTTATTAAAATCCAAATGAAATGAAGAACACAGTCCAGCTACCATTCCTTCGGCGGTGATAAAGTATATTTGAAGGTAGTAGTATTAAAATAATGGTACCAAAAAGCAGAGACTCTGTCTTAGTCTGTCTACAATTTCAGGTTGTGTTATTTCAAGGGCCATGGGCGTGAGATTCGGTAAAAAAATTGACTAGTCAGATCTTTTTTAACTCTTTACTCGGCGAGAGGGTGTGTAATAAATAGACTTAGAAATACGTCGACAAAGATTAGAGAGAAACCTTTCTTTTTTCGACTATCTCGAGGTAGAAAAATTAAGTTATTCTCAGCAACCTCCATCTTAAGTGCATTTCCAATTGAATTGCTTCTAATTTTAATAGCTTTCATAACAATAATCTTTTATATCTAGTCGTCAAACAGCTTAAAGCTTTCAAAATTTATATTCAAACATTTCGAACTGTTTATACAACACATATTAAAGTTACATATTTGAATTTTAAAAATGCGTTAGTACTCCAATATTTGAATTTGGAATTTGGAACTCTATCGCGATTTTACATCTTAGGAAATATTAACGGTTGAATGAATTGTATAAAAGTCGGTAATATTTTATAAAATAAGATATTAAAATATAATACCGACGAAATTACACGATATTAGAGTGAAGCGACGAATGCATGGATGCGACGAACTTCCTGCCTGTTGAATTCGTCGGAGGGAATTTACGAATTATTTTATAATTACTGTGCTTATTAAACTTGTAATTATTTGCAATTTTGGTGGCATGGTAAGGTGACAGATGAACTGATGTACTTACATTTATATAGATTTTGAAAGGCTTGAGCTTATTAGCCTCCAATCTGGATTCGCCAGTGATATACTACTTACCGTCAGATGGACTGCATGCTCGTTTGCTGCTTCAGTCAGATATATAAAGAAAAACTACCTAAAATAGCTTCTCTCAAAATATCATAAAAATATTTATGTCCGCGTTTTTGTACTGTACTGTACTACTTTATCACACATTCTTTTTGTTTTACTAAAATATAATATAAAATAAAAACTAAAATAATATAATAAAATCAACTAATGTAAAAAATATACTACCGTCGAAATGTTACACGATACTAGAGTGGAACGACGAATGTATAGCGTCGACGAACTTCCCGCCTGTTGAATTCGTCGGACTAAGCGGCGTTTTGCTTTCCGCGTAACTTTCAGTTATAGTTATTGTGTTTAAACTTATGCTAGTTTGAATAATGAATGGATAAATTGCCTTTTCATAGTACTACTATCGTTAAATGTACTGTCCCCCTAAATGGGACTGATTTATTTAGATTTTGGGAGGCATAAGCACCTAAGCCCTCAGATATGCTAGTGTTATCTTATATAAAATAGGTCTTATCTTTAAAAATACCGTACTTTCATTTTTTCAGTTTACCAAACATACTTTGCAATTTCGCTAAAATAAAGTAACAAGAAGACAAAATCAACTAATGTTAAAATACCGACGAAATTACATGATATTAGAGTGAAACGACGAAGTATAGCGGCGACGAACTTCCCGCCTGTTGAATTCGTCGGACTAAGCGGCGTTTTGCTTTCCGCGTAACTTTCAGTTATTTTATAGTTACTGTTTAAACTTATGCTGTTGGAATAATACGATAAATAGCGTTTTGGTACAAACAAATTGCTTATCGTGCTTATTAGGGAGGGATTTATTGTTATATTTCCTAAATAAATACAATGACATATATAAGTGTTATTACGAATATGTATGTGTTTCTATAACTAAGTTTTTGGAAAATTTAAATTATTTGTTCCAGATCGTTCGATATTTTATCTTATTATTTATTTACTTTAAGAGCAAAGCCTATATTATAGATTTTTATTGAATTTAATATTCATTTATTTCATATGAATTTTCACTAAGTTTTATTATATCACATTATACAATAAGCAACAAAGTTATATGAGCTTCCTCCTGAGGTATTTCTTGGGCGCTATGACATGGGGTTCTTCAAGAAAGGTGTAAAAAGAGCCCTCCTCCAAAGCCGGCGATGCATTGGCGAATCCCTTGGTGTTGCAAATGTCCATAGGCGACGGTGACTGTTTTGCATCAGGTGGTTCGTCAGCCTTGTCGTTAGGTCTAACTATAAAAAAATATATATTACTACTATTTTATTATACTCTCTTTTGATACAATTTTGGAGTTAACCGACGAATGCGGTGGTGACGAAGTTCTTGTTGAATTCTACGAGTGAAACTACGCTCCATTTGATGTAACTGTACTAAATTGTTTCCAAGTAATTGTATATTATACATGACTTAGTTGAATATATCCTCATAATTATGATTAATTTTGACAGAGGACATTATAATTTTTCGCTACTACAGAGAAAACGTGTTCCGTGTGACATGTGATAAAGGGTTCCGTACCATTATTTATAAAAACGGCCAAAAAAATATGTTTGTTGTATTAGAGCCTCCCTGAAATATATTTTTTCTGTATTTTATTCAGTTTTGCCGTGAGTAAAATCAGAATGTAAATGCAACGGCGGGAAACAGTTGCTTGTCAGCATTAGTGGTAGATTGATCTATCTACCCTATGTCTCGTTAGTTTCTAGGTTCCATATAGAGACACATACCACTAACTATCCTTACATACCAAACTATTCATGCTGGGTCAAAATATCGGCAAAACGAAATTCACAAACCTCATATCGTAAAAACCTTCGCGTTAAATATTAAAATGTATTTATTTTACAAAAGTATTTTTTTAAACCATTGCATACGGATTATCACACGCGTATTGCAAAACTATTGTAACTTTTGATAAAGAAAAAATAAAAATGAAGTGTTAATAGCATTCATAACAGCTTTCATAACACCACAGAACCTAATTAGTTATAACAAAAGTATAAGCCAACATCAAATTCGTCTACAATATCTATGCATAGACACTTACTCTTTGAGCTCACTTTAATAAAGTATTTAATTAACAAACCGTCTTATTGTTGGGCAAGTTTAATTGAAAACACAATTAGCTTCGTACAATTTAGCCGAAGAACACTTAAAATGTAAAATAGGTAACACCGCTAACCTGGACTACAGTTTCCAACTTGCCTTTGTCCGCAGTTTAGGAGACGAATTTAGAGTGTTACGACGAATTTATTCGACACAATAAATGTCGGAACGGAAAGCGCTTGATCAAAATTCAAACGTAAATTGATATGTACCTTCAATAATCTGCCTCGAATTGAACATAAAAATGGATATTGTATAATTTTTATGAGCTATGCATACTACAGTACTATATAGTACTAGTCCCTGTAGTTCCGGGATCAGAATAGGGCTAGTAGTAGTAAATAGTATCCCTGCCTGTCGTAAGAGGCAAGTAAAAGGGGCTTCCGGGTTGTAGGCAGCTAGAGTGGGAGCTCGAATCGTTCGATTAGACGACCCCTGGGTGGACGGCGATATGTGAGGTAGCATACCGTAGTAAAGACCAGACGGAGTGGTGAGCCCAGCCGCTCATCTGTGAGAAGCCCGATGGGGCAACGCATTCAGAGGACTCCGGTGCGTTCCTTTGAAGATCCCGGAATCCTCTTTGTAGCGCTGAAGACGGCCACCGGATGGGTTTTCGCTCCTACTACGTCGGGTACCTTGTGAAGGTTCAAAATCTTCAGTAGCTTTGCAACAATTACTTCGAACAAATGAATGTCTCATCAATAAATAATTTCCCAATAAGTACAAACCACATGCTAATTCCTTTAAAATAAATCCAACCCAATAATTTTCCCGCCATTTCCAATCGCCGTCAAATTCGGGCGCGCCGCGGATCAATTTACGATAACTCACCCCCTTCCTTAAGAACCACCCCCCTGGCAAGTTCTAGAACCGGGTGATTGAAGAAACCGGGTAACTGTATGTTTAATGAGATTTCTTGATTTTTTATTTTTTGCTTCATTATGGAACTAATTTTAATTTAATTTTGGTTGCTTGAAAACCGGGTAAAAGATTTGCCGGGTTTTTTGATTATTTCGTGTAATAAATGTGTACCGATTTAATATTTATGTGATAACAATATAAATAACTATTTTTTATGTAAATTGGTGGTTTAATGGTTTAAAATATCGTATCAATTCCAGATCATATTTAAAATTTTGTCATCAATTAAATCTAAAAAATCTATATATTTTTAGTTTTATGTTTTATTTTAAAGCCTTATGATCTAAATGATTAGAAAAAAATAAACATTAACTTATAGTCACGCAACCAGTCATCTTAATTTCTCATGAACTAAATCTTAAAGGATAAAAAAAACAATGTTTGTGTAAAGAGCAACTTTACTTTTTACTGACTGTTAAAAATAATTAAGAACTTAAACAATATTTTACGTTGCAACGAAAGAAAAATGCCATCTAAATAAAAAAAAAAACAAGATGGTAAATATAGATAATTTAATAGAATTTTATATTTTAAAATTATTTTCATATCTATCCGATTTATAACCGGTTTCTATCTTATCCGTGAAGCCAGTTACCCGGTTCTACAAGTCAGATGCATCCGTACCATTCTCTCATGCGGATATCGTCCGGGTCTTATTTTTAACTTGTGTGCGTGGCGTATGCACAGGGGGGGTTTGCGAGTGTGTGCGTTTGAAATATTCCCTCGCCGGCAACGAAATTGATGTTTTTAATTAGTTCGGAAACGCTTTTCGTCGTTACTGTACTTCTATTTTATTATTTATTATACTGATTTATTTATTGTATTGTTATTTACTTATTTAAAATGTTACACTTTATTTGTATTTATTTGTATTGTTAGTAATTTATTTAATGTATTATACTTTCTTATTATTTATAATACGCTTTGTTTTATTGCATTGTTAAAAAATAACTTAATCAATTTTTTCTGCCTTGTTATGTATTGTCTGTGTTGATAAGTAAATAAGTGTAGACACAGACAAAGGAGAAATTCAACATCCAGACCCAGAAAAAAATGTTATTCGTCAGGAATCGAACCCGCAATGCGACAGAGGCTACTTAAAGTAAATTTTAAGGTCCACTAAGCTTACTTAATCAATAACCCGTAAACTATTGCAAATCCTTATAACTAAGTTCGAACGTTGTATGTGCGATATAGTAAATTAATCTGAAAAGACTAACCTTAGTTAATCTCTTAAAATTAGGTCTAAGCAAATTGATATTTTAAAAAACTAAGATGGAACGTCATATGTGCGCGGTAAATCAGATCGTAAATTTAATCTGTGGCCCAATTTGACAGGAATGGAATTGGCGGGAGATTATTGGCAGCCATTTTTATTCGATACGACATTAGCATGCATTTGTATCGACAATGTGGTTAGAGTGTAGGATTTATTATCTGTAATTAGATTTTTGCATTTGTATTCAAATGGGGCGCCATATTTTTCTATTTTAAGGATTGCTTATTTTCTTTAAATGTAGATGTAAATATGATTCGACTGCAAATAAAAAGGTGGTATAACCTATTATGATTATATTTCACGGGTTCTATCACCACACGTATACATTTTTTAAAATTGAAGTAACAAACCCACGCTTTCTCATAGCCCCACACTAGGATTTTCTCCTGTGTCGTGGGTACCATGGACACACACAAGACGAATACACAAACACTCAGACCCAGAACATGAATCTAAACTCATTCACGTACCTGTCTGGCCGGGAATCGAACCCAGGACCCATTGTGCGTCAGACCGGTATGGTAACCGCCACGCGGATCGTCGTCATGCAGTCCACCCGACACAAGCCGTCTAAGATGATCGCTTCATACAGATATGAAACGAAACAGTTATGTATCCATAAACCGTAACGCTAAAACATGTTTCACGCTTAGGCCCACCACGGTTTCGTCCCTGTAGCCTCGGGGTCAGAATAGGGCTATGATATTCCCCGCCTGTCGTAAGAGGCGACTAAAAGGGGCTTCCGGGGTTGCAGACGGCTAGAGTGGGAGCTCGAACCGTTCGGTCAGGCAATCCCGGGAAGGACGGCGGTATGTGTGGTCGCATACCGTCGTAAAGACTAGACGGAGCGGTGGGCCCAGCCGCCCATCTGGGAGGAGCCCGATGGGGCAGCGCGCTCGGAGGATTCCGGTTGAAGTCGTTTCGAGATCCCGGAGTCCTCCTTTTCAGCGCCGAGGACGGCCACCGGGGGGGGGGGGGGGGTTTGCACGGTCTTTCCTGACATGAGCTTCCTCCTGAGGTATACCCAGGCCGCTATGATATGAGGCTCTTCAAGAAAGGTGCAAAAAGAGCTCTCCTTCAAATCCAGCGATGCGACTCCTCTGGTGCAGGTGTCCATAGGCGACGGTGACCACTTTCCATCAGGTGGTCCGTCTGCCTTATCGTTAGGAATATAAAAAAACATAGATGGTTTGGTGGTATCTATTTAGCATAATATCTTTTGTTAATATACGATAAAAAATATTAATTATTATAAATATTAAAAACCACCCAAAATGGCCGTGTGACACGTAATTCCTTAAATATTAATTTCTATCAATTAAAATTCCGTACCTCTAAGCATTTTCTCCATCCTCATTCTTCCAGGCTTAGGCATCCACAACCCGAAAACCCACCCTGTTACTATACATTGAAACATATTGAACTAGGTCAGGGATGAAGGTTGTTGAACCCTTGGGGTGAATTAAGCTGCGTAAGGCGTTCTTTTGCGTCACAATAAGGGTTTTATGAGGTTTTGAAGGATAAAGTCATTTAGGCGAGTGATTTTGGTAGTTTTTAAACTTGTGGATCTGTGGCGTTGAGTCTTCAGCATGCTAATATTTACTTACTATACCTAGCTATAGATACCTTACCTATACCTTATATACCTTACCATACCTTATATATACCTACCTTAAATGTTACTAAAATGAAAACGGCGAAAGATTGAATGAATGAATGAATGATTTGAATGAATGATTGAATGAATGAATGAATGCTTTATTCACAGTAACTACATGCTGCACACAATATAAAGCGTTTTATAGAAACACAAACACAAAAAGAAATGGCTATAATGGATTGTTACTCAGTCTTGCCAGAACAGTGATTGTGATGGGTGGTAGGTTTGTGGTAGGTGGTATTTATAGGTGGTAGAACCAGTGTAAATTGTCCGGGAAAGTACAAGTAACAAAAAATTAACATACTTTGCTTAACTATATTATTAACATAACACATAAAAAATAAATAACAGTGTTATTACTTAAAAATCTTGTTTGTGTTAAGAACAAATAATTATTGCTATAATAGGACATTTAACCTTTTTTTTTTAATTTATTGATAAAAAAATACAGTTACAAATGTTCCTTATTTAACTTCTGCCAAACTGTTGGCCAGTTTGTCGGCAGTATAAACAGTTCTCGTGGTCTATTTTAATAACATTTACAACATAACCTAACCTAATAAACTCACATCAGAAAATCTAGAATAAGTATAAAAACTATATTACGAAAATATCTACACAGACCCATACAGCCTCTTAAAGTCCACAGCTGAATATACCTTCTTAATCCATCTTAATCCAGCGGTTACCCGCCGTCTTCTTCAGGTCATCAGTCCACCTGGTAGGGGGACGGCTTGCACTCCTTTGCCCAGGCGTGGTCGCCATTCGAGGACTCTTCTACCCCATCGGTTGTCTGTCCTACGAACGATGTGGCCTGCCCATTACCACTTCAGCTTATTAATTGTTAACTTAATGCGTTTTGTTACTGTCTATCTCCTAGATTTTATCCCTCAGTAGCCTCCTACATCCACAAGAAAGAATGGTCCTGTGGCGACCTCCCGCAACATATCAAGAGATGAGTTGCGGGACGCTACTGGTATTCTGAATTACGCTATCAAAGTATTCTCAATACCCTGCATATATACAAGTTCCGAACAACGACTGTCGGAGCACGGCCGCTCCCCAGGCATGATCACCTCGCCTGGCGGGAGACCTCCCTTTGCCAAAGTGCTATTCAAGATAGACACAGCAACTGACATTCATGCATTATTTCAAGCACATACGTAACATACAATAATGTATCGTGATAAAAGTTCGTATAAAGAAAATAATTTAAAAAAGATAAACAATAGCATCTCACTCGAAACAAAATAAGCTACAAATATTACAATTATCTATCTTTTCTTAAGTCCAATGATAGCATCATAAAAAGTACAATTAAAATATTTCCATTATTAACAAGTATAATACTTCAATTCTTACGTTCCTTTGTCCAAGTCTTACCAAGGCATAAAGGAAAACTGCAGACGAAGAATTATTTAGAGTCCGAAATGGTTTATAGGCAATTGGAAATTTGTTTTTTTTTTATGACAAGGACGTAGCAAAGCAAACGAGCGTGTAGCTCGATTAATAGTTACTAACCACTGTTTATAGTCAAACATTATTTCAATAACTAAAAAATAAAACAATAATTTTAAAGCCAAATTTTGTAAGTATGCAAAAGTCATGTTGATAAAATTTGCTCAAAAAATAATCTACCTAACCTACATAGATTAAAAATGAAAGGTACTTTAGAAATGCCATAGCTTTTGTCAATGTACTTACTTATGCATTTGGGTATCAATATTTATTGTATAAATATTTTTTAAATTAAAAACATCTGTAAGTCAAAGTATTTCTTGAACTATATTGACTGTCTTACATTAGCACTCTATTTCCGTCCTCACTCTCCACCACAGCATCATAAAGGAACGCACACAAGCATCTTACATCCCCGAATAAGAGCATAACTGGCCGAGGGCGCCTCCCCGCCCTGAGGCTTTAAAAAGAAATTTTGGAACGAGTTCCTAATTCCAATTCCAAAATTAAAATTCGAACTTCACTTTTTGGTTTTCGTTTTGACAACTTTTCATGCGAACTTTCTCGAATGTTGGCGCTAATGGTTTTTTGTAAAAGTACCGAGGGTAGTTATGATTATGAATGTCTTATTGTCCCACTGCTGGGCACAGGATTATCCCGGACAGGCTTAGATCATGGACCATCATATCGACCGTGTGTTGTAGACAAACATCTTTAAAAAGTTTTAATGAACTTTTGTGTAACATAAACACTGATTGCTATTACCAACCCGCATGCCAAGTGCGATTAATATTGGCAAAAATCATCATTAGGATGCATCAAAGGTCTTCAAAAAGCTGATAGATGGATGCAAGAGCGTCATAGTTACTTTTTATACCCATATAATTTTTTACAGTCCACCAATTCGCACTTGGCCAGCGTGGTGGACTATGGCCTAAAACTCTCTCATTCTGAGAGAAGACTCGTGCCCAGCAGTGAGACAATAATGTGTTGGCACCAACTTTTATATAAGATTGAAGTAGCAAACGAGCATCCAATCCCCCTGATGGTAAGCGGTCACTGCCGCCCAGTGACATCTGTAAATAACTTCATACAGAACACGAGTTCAATCGGAAGTCAATCACTGATACGTTGCTACTTCCAAGGACTAAGATGGTCACCTCATATAAAAGTGTACGAGGAACTAAACGCACATCAGCGCTACAAGGAGAACTCCGGGGTCATCTGATCAAACAGTTCGAGTTCCCACTCTAGCCGCCCGCAACCCCGGAAGCCCCTTTTAGTCGCCTCTTACGTAAGACAGGGGATACCATAGACCTATGTTGATCCCGGAACTACAGGAACAAACCGGGAGGAGCAGGAGAGTTCTACCACTCTTAAATCTTTCGGTCCTCTCAGCAACACCTAAGTATTTCAGCCAGTTTGGTTCTACCACCTGGTAATACCTTAATATATACCTTATAACTTTTAAATAATAAAATTTCCCTTACTCAAAAGCCGGAGCAAATTTGAGGAAAATTATTTTATCACAAATTATGTGCTTCATCGTAATAGATTTTCTATTCTCAGAATGACACCTATTTCTAGCGTGAAGCATTTCTTTCGATGGAAAGGTGTGGTTGCCGGCACACTTTCATATGAGCCGACCATCATAGTCCTCGGGAATAGCAACGCATCTGTGATTGATTTTAGATAGAACCCAAGTTGATTACAGATGTCCATAAGCGGCATTAATGTATGAATCATTTGTATTAAGTATATGTACGTTGCAGTATGCACCCCGGGCTCCATAACTGCACTTAAGAAAAAAAATCCGGCCCTACATTATTTCTGTACCCGAACTACATTTACCACTAGTGCTTGGGTACCGATGCCATTGCCCTACTTACAGCACTGAGTGTGATGACACTTCAACACATTCATCTCAAAAAATATTTTAATTTTTAATAAGAGTATCTCTACGCATAACAATAGTACATAACAAACAGCCAAATGACGAATTAAAATAGCCTAACTTTAAGGAGTTTTAAAATGAATAATTTTATGATTGCCCTAGGCTATTCTCCCGGCTTCACCCGCTTCAGTTCAGTCTACCATTGTAATGAGTATTCTATTATTAATATAGGTCATTCTAAATGACTCATTTATTATCTGTGTGCCAAATTCCAGACAAATCCGACTCATAATTTTTGCGAGAAAGAGTAATAAACACACATACAAGCTCACGAACTTTCGCATTTAGAATATTAATAAGATTAATGCTGTTCTTATCATCTGTTGACTGTAAATTATTATAAATAATCTAATTTTAACATGAATAATTTAACAATAAAAAATACAATGTCCTTATTCTATAAATATATGTACCTATTCAATCACTATTCTCAAAAAAACGCTTTTATATGTAGCAAACACTTGAGTTAATCTCAAACTGTCATTCGCGGGGACAGATTAAAAATCCGCCACTGCAAAATCTTGAGGTGTATTATGCTTAAGAATATGAAATAACAATAACTGGCCGCCGTGGGGTGGATTTGGGGAATGCACCCCCTTTGTTTTTTAAAAAGAATTTCGGAGCACGGCTCTTTAACTAACTCCGCTCGCTTGCGTTCCGTCTGAGACAGTGTTCTTATTGTGGCGATTTAATTTTGAGTGTATTTTAATTTTTACGTCGAAAAAGTTTTGGCAGAATGGCCATTATACTAGAATCCGTTGCTTAAAAGAAAAAGTTTTATGACGTTTGTTTACTTTTTAAAATCTTTAAATGTTATTCTACAAAATAAGTCGGCTAAAAGTTACTTTTATTGCTACAAAAGTCATGTTGATAAAATTTGCTCAAAAAATAATCTACCTACCTACATAGATTAAAAATGAAAGGTACTTTAGAAATGCCATAGCTTTTGTCAATTTACTTACTTATGCATTTGGGTACCAATATTTATTGTATAAATATTTTTTAAATTAAAAATAACTGTAAACCAAAGTAATTTGAACTGTATTGAATGTCTTGCATTAGCACTCTATTCCCTTCCTCATTCTCCTCCACAGCATCATAAAGGAACGCACACAAGCATCTTACATCCCCGAATAAGAGCATAACTGGCCGAGGGCGCCTCCCCGCCCTGAGGCTTTAAAAAGAAATTTTGGAACGAGTTCCTAATTCCAATTCCAAAATTAAAATTCGAACTTCACTTTTTGGTTTTCGTTTTGACAACTTTTCATGCGAACTTTCTCGAACGTTGGCGCTAATGGTTTTTTGTAAAAGTACCGAGAGTAGTTATGATTATGAATGTCTTATTGTCCCACTGCTGGGCACAGGATTATCCCAGACAGGCTTAGATCATGGACTATCATATCGACCGTGTGTTGCAGACAAACATCTTTAAAAAGTTTTAATAAACTTTCCGTGTAACATAAACACTGATTGCGATTACCAACCCGCATGCCAAGTGTGATGGATATTGGCAAAAATCATCATTAGGATGTATCAAAGGTCTTCAAAAAGCTGATAGATGGAAGAACGTCATAGTTACTTTTTATACCCATATAATTTTTTACAGTCCACCAATTCGCACTTGACCAGCATGGTGGGCTATGGCCTAAAACTCTCTCATTCTGAGAGAAGACTCGTGCCCAGCAGTGAGACAATAATGTGTTGGTACCAACTTTTATATAAGATTGAAGTAGCAAACCAGCATCCAATCCACCTGATAGTAAGCGGTCACTGCCGCCCAGTGACATCTGTAAATAACTTCATACAAAACAAGGATTCAATCTGAAGTCAATCACTGATACGTTGCTACTTCCGAGGACTAAGATGGTCACCTCATATAAAAGTGTACGAGGAACTAAACGCACATCCGCGGTACAAGGAGAACTCCGGGGTCATCTGATCAAACAGTTTGAGTTCCCACTCTAGCCGCCCGCAACCCCGGAAGCCCCTTTTAGTCGCCTCTTACGTAAGACAGGGGATACCGTAGACCTATTCTGATCCCGGAACTACAGGAACAAGCCGGTAGGAGCAGGAGAGTTCTACCACTCTTAAATCTTTCGGTCCTCTCAGCAACACCTGGTATATACCTTAATATATACCTTATAACTCTTAAATAATAAAATTTCCCTTACTCAAAAGCCGGAGCAAATTTGAGGAAAATTATTTTATCACAAATTATGTGCTTCATCGTAATGGATTTTCTATTCTCAGAGTGACCTATTTCTAGCGTGAAGCATTTCTTTCGATGGAAAGGTGTGGTTGCCGGCACACTTTCATATGAGCCGACCATCATAGTCCTCGGGAGTAGCAACGCATCTGTGATTGATTTTCGATAGAACCCAAGTTGATTACAGATGTCCATGAGCGGCATTAATGTATGAATCATTTGTATTAAGTATATGTACGTTGCAGTATGCACCCCGGGCTTCATAACTGCACTTAAGAAAAAAAATCCGGCTCTACATTATTTCTGTACCCGAACTACATTTACCCCTAGTGCTTGGGTACCGATGCCATTACCCTACTTACAGCACTGAGTGTGATGACACTTCAACACATTCATCTCAAAAAATATTTTAATTTTTAATAAGAGTATCTCTACGCATAACAATAGTACATAACAGACAGCCAAATGACGATTAATAATTAAAATGGCCTAACTTTAAGGAGTTTTAAAATGAAGAATTTTATGATTGCCCTAGGCTATTCTCCCGGCTTCACCCGCTTCAGTTCAGTCCACCACTGTAATGAGTATTCTATTATTAATATAGGTCATTCTAAATGACTCATTTATTATCTGTGTGCCAAATTCCAGACAAATCCGACTCATAATTTTTGTGAGAAAGAGTAATAAACACACATACAAGCTCACGAACTTTCGCATTTAGAATATTAATAAGATTTAAGGCTGTTCTTATCATCTGTTGACTGTAAATTATTATAAATAATCTAATTTTAACACGAATAACTTAACAATATAAAAATACAATGTCCTTATGCTATAAATGTAGTTTATCACTATTCTCAAAAAACGCGTTTATATGTAGCAAACACTTGAGTTAATCTCAAACTGTCATTCGCGGGGACAGATTAAAAATCCGCCACTGCAAAATCTTGAGGTGTATTATGCTTAAGAATATGAAATAACAATAACTGGCCGCCGTGGGGTGGATTTGGGGAATGCACCCCCTTTGTTTTTTAAAAAGAATTTCGGAGCACGGCTCTTTAACTAACTCCGCTCGCTTGCGTTCCGTCTGAGACAGTGTTCTTATTGTGGCGATTTAATTTTGAGTGTATTTTAATTTTTACGTCGAAAAAGTTTTGGCAGACTGGCCATTATACCAGAATCCGTTGCTTAAAAGAAAAAGTTTTATGACGTTTGTTTACTTTTTAAAATCTATAAATGTGCGAAGATTTAAATGTTATTCTACAAAATAAGTCGGCTAAAAGTTACTTATAAAAATTCAAATATAAAATCACTAAAGAGGTCTACTTAAAAATCATACGCAATAGACGGCGTACTTAATTTTTCATGCGCAAAACAAATTAAAAAGTAAATAAAGGTCGTACGTAAAATGCGAAGGGAAATATAAATTTAGCAAGCAATAAGACTGTAGTAATTTTCGACAAAAAATCCACAAAATTAGCCCACCTGAATTTCCGTTGCGCAATTAAGTAGCGAGTTAGCCCTTTGATCCACTCATTGCTGGAGAAAGACTAAATACAAAAAGCGAAGTCTAAAAGTATAGGATAATAAAATGAGAAACTTATTACTGTCCACCCGGGGGGGTGCATTTCGGAAGAACGTTCGCACCCCTCCGACTTTTAAAAATAAGAAAATTTCGGTGGAGCGTGATATTTTTAAAATAAGAACCTCTTTCGTGGCATATTCCGTGGAGAGAGATTTTAAAATAAGAATAGTTTCGCGATACCCCCCTTCCTCCCGTTCGTCTGGAGTTCGAAATAAGGGAGCGTTCAGTTCCTTCGAGCTACTTAATCCTATACTCGCTTATCCACACGTAATACGGTAATCAAACAACTGAAATTTGTTTTAAAATAAATAAAATATCAATTAATTCAATTTAAAATGTATTTTAAATATTACAAATATAATAATTACTTTATTGCTTATATATTTATGAATGAATTTAGGCAGATTATTTAGTAAATTATGCTGATGAATGATAAACAATCTGTACAAATAATTTCAAAGGTGCGTTCAAATTAATTTCCATATATTTTTTTATTTTAGTAAAGCTTAAGAATACTTTCAAATTTGTTTTTTATTACTTTTTAGAGCTATTCGTCATTCGCCTTATTCCTTTCTTAGTCGATTCCTTCAGTCGTGTAACTAGTATGCTCTGAACAGACTTATAAGAATTCGGGGGCAGATTGGGTGGTCGGGGCCATATTCGGTGGGTGTTGGTTAGGGGTGTTCCTTGATGAGAAGAACGGTTTTTCGTAGAATTTTGTTAGCTCCGTCGGGCATCGACCCAGTCGATACTTGTCCGATGAATGTTATAGTAATTGGATCTCCTTCGAGCGTTATCACTCGGATTCGTTCGAACTTTATTTCGTTGAGACTTGAGTTTTGTTTTTTGGTAAGGATTTTCTTCATACAAATCTTTGAGTTGAGACAACTGATTGATACAGCCATTTTGGATATTTAAAAGAACTGATCGATTGATTTAAAAACAACGATTTTGTAATCAAAACTGTAACGTAACGAGGTCATGCATCAGTAGATTTTACTCCTCACTTATTTCTCATACCGAGCCCTTATATATGCAAATCGACTTAAGAAGTAATCTCCAATAACTTGTAGGAAGTAGATTTCCCTTATTTTACTACTTCAGAAATCAGTATTGGATAATCGTGAAGGGGTATGGTCTTGTTTTTGTTTCCAGGGAAACCTTCAAAAGACATCACAGTACTTTGAAAGAGACTGGGTTACGTGGGATTTTTTCTGCCTTTCTCTGCGTGTAAAGACTCTGTAATCTCTAACGGAACACAACCGGAGTACTCTGAGCGAGTCGCAAATGTAGGGCACTGCCCGGGAGAGTAATTACACTCTTCCAAACATTTGGGTGTTTACGACGGTATGCAGTCATAGCGTCGTTCTTCCCGAGATCGCTTACTGAACGGTTCGAGTTCCCTCTTAGTGTTGCCGCCCGATCCCTATATGCCCCTATATGATGGATGCCCCTAACCGTAATTACCTCGTCAAAAATATGTTTTTTTTGTATAATTTAATCTAGCGATAGGTTGCCGAACCGGCTTCCTGACTGAAAGCTGTCGCCATCACCAGAGGAATTACAATACCCTAGAAGTTACCAATGCGCTTCAAGAATTCTTTTGTCACTTTTCTTCAAGAGGTCAGTGCGATAGTGCCTGCTATCTCTGAGGACTAAGCTGGAACGACTCTGATACACCCTTCAGGTCAGAATACGGCCGCTCTTGACAGTGTTGTTATTAGGCAGACATAGGTGTCGAGTAGTGTCTTTATAGACGAACCACCACCTTTAAAATTAAAATAAATTATAATATCAGTACTTTGTTTACCAAAAAATATATTAAACAACAAAACTTTAAACATACGATAGATAAAGCATGGAATATCGCGTAGGTGGTATAAAATACAAAAATAATAGACCTCCGAGCCTTAGGGTGCATTTATTTTTACCCTAACCCAGGAATAAAGGTTACTTTGATAGAGCGCTATCAGGAAATACCGACTAATGAAATTCTCGTGGGTTGCACAAAATTAAATTTAGTTTTCAGAGAAGCTTTTTACAAAAGTCCGTTTAATCACGTCTTGAATTTATTTGCTGGTTAATGGTATATAGTTTAGTATATATTTAGTACCTATATAAACTCAAACATAGATTCAATTGAACCATTATGATTCAGCTGTCTGTTTGTAGTATCACCGCCACACTTATTTCTAGTGTGAAGTTATATGGAGAGGTGTTGTTGTTATTAGAAGGTATTGTTGAAAATATAGAATAATATAGACTTCAGATAACCCTTGTCTGTATGACGTTGGTTACAGATGTCCATGGACTGCATGCTCGTTTGTTACAAAAAGATAGTCAGCTACAGTCAGATAAAAAAAAAGAAAAATTAAAGAATAATTGTCACTACATGAACTGCATCTTTAGTACTCACACGTCAATTGGAACAATTTCAAAATACATTTTCTTAAAGAATATAGCCAGTAATATAAATTACAATATAAAGGCATATAAAAAGATTTCTCGCAACAGGTTTCGCATCCATCCATCAGTGTTTGAAAGTCCACTGCTGGACATAGACCTCCCCAGTAGTTACCCGCCGTCTTCTTCAGTTCATCAGTCCATCTGGTCCCGAGGCGGCGTGCACTCCTTTTGCCCAGACGTGGTCTCCATTCAAGGACTCTTCTACCCCATCGGTTGTCTGTACTATGAACGATAAGGCCTGCCTATTGCCTCTTCAGCTTACTAATTTTGAGAGCTATGTTGGTATCTTTATCATGACATTTTATGCGGGTCATATTTATCATGTGTGATCAGTTTAAAAAAAATCACTGATAGATATGAAGTTGCTTACTGCTACGATTTCCATGGGCGGTAGTGACCACTTACCGTCAAGTGGATAGCATGCCCGTTTATAGCTTTACTGTTTTGAAAAAATCAAGCATTCTTAAAACCCTAAAAACAGTGCAGTTGCTGTCACAGTGCATGGGCGGTAGCTACCACTTACCATCAGGTGGATTAAAATCTTTAAACGTAATGCAACGGGTTGCTTACAGTCCATCAGCGTCAGTGACCACTTACCATCATTTGATTCCATCTATCCATCAGCCTTTGAAAGTCCACTGCTGGACATAGGCCTCCCCTAATCTGCACTACTTCGACCGGTCCTGAGCCATCTGAATCCACCAATTACCCGCCGTCTTCTTCAAGTCATCAGTCCACCTGGTCGGGGGGCGGCCTGCGCTCCTTTTCCCAGACGTGGTCTCCATTCGAGGCCCCTTCTACCCAATCAGTTCTCTGTCCTACGAACGATGTGACCTGACCTTTGCCACTTCAGCCTATTAATTCTCCTACGTATTTCATCATTATGCATTTTGTCGCGCAGGGCAATCGCTTGACTAGTAACTTCAATCTCTTAAAAATGTACCTTTCTCTCTTTATCAATTTAAAACCGAATGCAGTGCCTTTTAAAAAAACCGCATCAATTCGAAAACTAATTCTATTCCGCAGCTAGGAGTAAAAGCGTTGAAATTTCATTACCTACTTTCTGATAGATATCGTACTATCAGCGTTCTTGTGAGGCACTCAAAATCTAGTTAATAATAAAATTTGTTACTGGTATTATTTATATGTAGATGTTAATGTTAGAATATATATGATTTAAGACTAATATTACCGCGGAATTGACACATTTCAATACTAAACGGGTACTCACGATATGCGGTTTTTGAATCCTTTTTGAATTCTTTTTGCCGATATTTCGACCCAGTTGCATGGATCGTGGTCACGGCGAAACTGCGGTGGCGGGGAGAAACCGTTGACAAGCACTAGTGATAGATTAACCTACGTCTACGTTCTACCTACGTCTAGTTCGTTTCGCCGTGACCACGATCCGTGCAACTGGGTCGAAATATCGTCAAAAAGTATTCGTAAAAGATTCAAAAACCGCATATCATGAGTACCCATTGAGTATTAAAAATGTTAGAATATGCTTGGGTAATACCAATTTCATTGGAGAAGCAAACGATGATGTCCACATTAAGGTAAGTAAGGTGGTCATTGTCGCCGATGGACATCTGTAAGCAACTTTGTACATTAACCTCATAGATACGATACTACTCTTGGGGACTATGATGATCGTCTTATGTAAGTGAACCGGCCACCATGCCCTACAAGCGAAATGCAGCACCTCTCCACCTTAGCAATAATTAAATTAATATTATTTTTGTCTGACTGAAGCAGCAAACGAGCATGCAGTCCACCTGATGCTAAGTGGTCACTGCCGCCCATGAACATCTATAACTAACTTCATATAGAACATGGGTTCCATCTGAAGTCAATCACAGATGCGTTGCTACTCCTATGGACTAGGACTAGAACCTATCCTAGGACTATGATGGTCGCCTCATATGAAAGTGTGTCGTTAAAGTATGTTTGTACACTAATGGTCATTATCAAGCTTAAATTTGTTTATGCTTATATGCAAAATAAAATATACCAGTCACCCGTCACATCGGTCGATATTCGACCATAATTTAAATTAAGAAACTAAACTTCATATTGTCCAAAGTAGTATGAATATTTCTTAAATTCAAATAAAATTCAATAATTTTCAAGTAATTTTGAACGCACCCGTTAAATATAAAAAGGGGTTTAATTAGCTAAACCAAATTTAAAAGCAATAGCGGGTATTTTGACAAAGACACTGACATTTCTGACGTTATGTGTTTTCATAGTAAGACATTGAATGTTCTATTTCGATTATTATTTATGTCGTCGTCGTCAACCCATTATTGACCCACTATTATTTATGTGTTTGTGACAAATGCACGGTAGTATATGTGATGTGTTGTAGTTGTTTTAATGTATATTTAAAGCATTATTTGAAAAAAATATTAACATTCTGCACTCCTTCTCTACGTCCACAATAACCGTGCTAAGTTTCATACTAATCCGTCCGCGGCATATTACTTAACAATGCTTCACAAGTTTTTGCTTCACGTACCTATTATATTATGTAGGTAGATAAAAATAATAATTTTAGTCAATAATTGCTTTGAAAGATTATATTTAGTTTTTTAGAACATTTCGTTTATTAGTCCAACTAATCTTTGTTTAGTTATCAATTAGTTACAAAACAAAAGTTACTTAGAATTTCTTGTTTGCCTTAGTTTTTAAACAAAATTTTGTTTATTGCCAAACTAATCTTAGTTTAGTCAGTACTTTGAAAAACTAAAGTTAGTCAATTATTTTGTTTTGTTGCAGGGTTGCCGCGCGTATGCCATGGCGGAGTGCTCGTTCGCCCGCTGCCAACAGGAACGTCGCGCGATACGGAAGGAACTGCAGCGCTGGACCAAAAACATGGTCTACATTCTCGGTGAGTGACAACCCTGACATTTATGATATACAGTATACACATGTACATTGTGTGGTGACAGCCCTGAAAATTGAATTGGCCCTAAAATTAATAGAGTGGTGATAGCCTAATTTCACGAAAACTTAATACATAAGCATATTTGTTTCTATATTTACCTATTCTCTCATAAATAAAATGAAATAAATAAATTAGTTTTAGTGTAATTATTTTTAAGAACATAGACAAAAAATCTAAAAATAATTAACCCGGTTGACGACCCGCGTGCCGGTTACCATACCGGTCTAATACGCAGTGGGTTCCGGGTTCGATTCCCGGCCATATAGGTATCTGAATGATGAGTTTAGATTTTTGTTCTGGGTCTGCGTGTTAGTGTATTTGTCTTTATGTGTCCATGGCACTCACGATTAAGGAGAAAATCCTACTGTGGGGCTATGAGTTTTAAGCGTTTTTTAAATTAAAATAGGAATTTTATTATCATTTATTCCTAGTCTCCTAAACATTTTTCTTGAAAATATATGCAATGTTCAAACACGCAGAACTTTCATTTTTATTATATATATGTATCTGACGACTCTATACATTATGTCCCACATTGTCATATTGTAATCATGTAAACACGAATCGATATTTACAATTGAAATTTCATATTTCAAAACTAGTATTAGAAAGGTCAACTTTCCCCGTTTTGAATAAATCTGCTTACCCAATGCACTTGAGTTATTCAAACACACAGTTTATTCAAAGATATTAGTAAATTTCTAACAGTTTCTGATTCATATATCACTACATAGTATAATTCCCATAAAATTGTAGTCTCCAATTATGTGTCATACTGTGTTGTATGTTTCCATTTAATTATTTTTTATTTTTTCTTTATTCATTTTCATTTTCTTGTTTTCTCTTTCTGTGTAGTTTTTTTTATCTTGTCGTCAACCCATTATTGTCCCACCGCTGGGCTCAGAATAAGAGAGTTTTTAGGCCATAGCCTACCGCGCTGGCCAAGTGCGAATTGTTGGCCTTTTTTTATCAGACTGAAGTAGCAAACGAGCATGCAGTTCACTTGATGGTAAGTGGTCACTGCCGCCTATGGACATTTGTAATCAACTTCATACAGAACATGGGTTCCATCAGAAGTCAACCACAGATGCGTTGCTACTCCCGAGGACTATGATGGTCGGCTCTTGTGTCCCACTTTCACGAGAGGCGACCATCATAGTCCTCGGGACCACACCCTTCCATCGAAACACAAGAACTGCTTCACGCTAGAAATAGGCCTTTTATCTTATCTTATCTCTCCCTTATTTTTGTTTTTGAAGTGAAACTTCTTTATCGAGGTTGGAAAAAAAATTTGTGTAACATTTTTACGTTACGCGCCATCTTTTTCTGTTACGCGCCATCTTTTTTTCCGTTACGCGCCATCTTTTTTTTTCCGTTACGCGCCATCGTTTTCTTATCCCTACCACGCGTGATATTAGATAGATTATTATAGATTAGATTATTAGATAAAGTGTAATAATAGGCTTTTATTAAACTTTATCTAATTTAACTTTATTTAACCAATTTCTGTAAAGTTGCATATAGTAAATTATTTTTTGAAAAATAACGTCATAAAGAAGTTTCACTTCTTACGAGTGTACGCTAGTACACGCACACATTTTTTTTTCTATACGTTGTTTTTCCCATTTTTAATCAGACACATTTCAATTAAAACCAAAGCCATCACAATTAAACCCAAGTCAGCCTTGACGCGTGCATCCTTATTGTAAAACTTTCACATTTTGAGGGGAACTTGTTTCACGTACCGTCTATATTAAATTCGCTGAAACCGGCCGCTGAAAAACGGTGTGTAAGTTTCACAATTTGTGTCTGTGAAGTTACATTGCTAATATTTACTCCTTTCTACCTTATTTGTGTAACGCGTGTGTGTGAGTAATACGAGTGTGGTGGTGTGATCTTATTAGTGTTTATGGAAAGTTTGGTGATATTCCCGTATGAAGTTTGATGATATTGCGAGGTGATAGAATTAGTTGAGTGGGTAGATACCGATAGAGATACGCCCTGTAGTTCCGGGATCAGAATAGGGCTACGGCATCCCCTGCCTGTCGTAAGAGGCGACTAAAAGGGGCTTCCGGGGTTGCAGACGGCTAGAGTGGGAGCTCGAACCGTTCGGTCAGGCAATCCCGGGAAGGATGGCGGTATGTGTGGTCGCATACCGTCGTAAAGACTAGACGGAGCGGTGGGCTCAGCCGCCCATCTGGGAGGAGCCCGATGGGGCAACGCGCTCGGAGGATTCCGGTTGAAGTCGTTTCGAGATCCCGGAGTCCTCCTTTTCAGCGCCGAGGACGGCCACCGGGGGGGTTTTAGTGCGGTAAAAATCCCACATAACCCTGCGTCGCTCCCACGGCGTCGGGTACCTTTTGAAGGTTTCCCCCTCGAAAACAAAAAAAAAAGATACCGATAGAGATAGATAGTAATCTATTTCTAGTGTGTTGTGCTTTCGTTTTTCTGAAAATATGTAGCTAGATTATTTCCCCAGTTTCGCTCGCTCCGATCATTTAAAACGGTACGAGTATCCTATTTGTTTATCTAGGTCTGGGTTTCTCAAACTTTTGACTCCACGTACCCTTGTTAGAGTTCCCAAGTGACAGCAAACCCAAACTTAAGTGATTAACCTCCTAATTAAGTAATTAATCCCCTCCAACGAAAACAATAAAATTGACTGTTGATGAAAATAATGTTTTTATTTCATAAAAGTTAACAGTAAAGTGCCAAACGAAATGTATTTAAATGTTTTATTAATTAAATGTTAATTAAATGTTTAATTAAATGTTTTACTACTATTCATGTGATGGGTGTGTTTATTAGTTGTCACAAATGGAGTAAATTTTAGGAAGAGTTTTGTATTTTTATTACGTTAATCTTGTCGCGAGCCCCTGCCATCGAATGGCGAACCCCTAGGGGTACGCGTACCCCACCCAAACTCTATTTTAAAAACGTAAAAAGGGAACGAAGAGCAGGAAAGGAAAAGAACGAGTTTTAACTCGTCATTTATCACACGTGTGGACATAACACGCATGCGGTCAAAAACACGCATGTCAAGAACAGGCCCTAAAACGGATATGATTGAACTAAATCGCTTTTCACACAATATTGCTATCTATCTTATAATATGGCAGAGACATACACACATACATACTACACATAAAACTTTCACATGAGGCGACCATCATAGTCCTCGGGAGTAGCAACGCATCTGTGATTTACTTCAGATGGAACCCATGTTCTGTATGAAGTTGATTACAGATGTCCATGGGCGGCAGGGGCCACTTACTATCAGGTGGACTGCATGCTCGTTTGCTACTTCAGTCAGATAAAAAAAAACATACACACGTAAGTGGGTAAAACTTTCATGGTCTTTATTTAATAGAATTTTTAGTTATGTTACATTTTTAACCGTCCACCAATTCGCACTGTCCACCAATTCGCACTTGGCCAGCGCGGTGGACTATGGCCTAAACTCTCTCATTCTGAGAGAAGACCCGTGCCCAGCAGTGGGACAATAATGGGTTGACGAGAGAGACATTTTTAAACACGGGTGAAACCGCAGGCACAGCTAGTCTTAACATTATATAACTATTTCGACTAAGACGCTAACACGGTACATGGGAACTCCGTAGTTCAATCATTCAACTAAGACCTTTGTAATTCGACTGAAATTCATGTCAATTCGTCTGAAATTTTCGTCATTCGTCTTAGATAAACGTAATTCGTCCAAGATTAATAAGGATAATTACGACTCGGTTACCTAATTCAATCATAATTTAACTGAGACCATTGTAATTCGATTGAATCGTCTGCCACTAATTATCCTCCCATCAACCCATTATTGGCCCACTGCTGGGCACGGGTCTTCTCTCAGAATGAGAGAGTTTAGGCCATAGTCCACCGCGCTGGCCAAGTGCGAATTGGTGGACACTAATTATCACCACTAATTATCACTTGTCTAAAACTCTCATAACTCGTCTAAAACACTCATAATTAGTCTAAGATAGTCTAAAACATTACATAAAACAGTCTAACTTAGTCTAAGACACAAATTAGGCGAAGACAGTCGTCCAAGGCAACTCGTCTAAGATTCCTTTCGTCAGACATATTCAATTGGGCTAGATAAAGGCTGGATCGCTTTTTGTAATTCGACTAAAACCTTAATTCGTCTGCCACTATCACTCGTCTGAAACTCATAATTCGTCTAAAACATAAGATAGTAAGACATTACATAAGACAGTCTAACTTAGTCTAAGACACAAATTAGGCGAAGACAGTCGTCCAAGGCAACTCGTCTAAGATTCCGTTCGTCTGAGATATACAATTAGGCTAGATAAAGGCTGGATCGCTTTTTGTAATTCGACTAAAACCTTAATTCGTCTACCACTATCACTCGTTTAAAACTCATAATTCGTCTAAAACACTCATAAGATAGTAAGACATTACATAAGACCGCCTAACTTAGTCTAAGACACAAATTAGGCGAAGACAGTCGTCCAAGGCAACTCGTCTAAGATTCCGTTCGTCTGAGATATACAATTGGGCTAGATAAAGGCTGGATCGCTTGCACCTAATTCTATACGTGGGTATGGAGGCCGAAAGCAACGGGCGTTCTACAATGGCGACAGGTTTAGAATTTAATTGCTTCAGGAACTGAATTTCATTTAAAGTTTTTTTTTGGTTGAAAGTTTTGTTATGCGACTTTATATAATTTGAGGCTTTGTTGATTCTATGTCTAGGTAGGCTAATCTAAAAAGATTTGAAGGTGGTAGAACCAGTGTAGTTCGACTGAGGAAGTATCACCGCCACACCTATTTCTAGCATAATGCTTCATGCTAGATGCATTTGCATTTCGATGATGAAAAGGTGAGGTTGCCGGTACACGTTTATATGAGTCGACCATCATAGTCCTCGGGAGTAGCATCGCATCTGTGATCGTCTTTAGATGGAACCCATGTTCTGTATGAAGTTGATTACAGATGTCCATAGGGGGCAGTGGCCACTTACCTTCGGATGGACTGCATGCTCGTTTGCTACTAGAAATAGGTGTGGCGGTGGTACTTCCCCGGTCAAACTACACTGGCCACCTACCACCTTAATATAGAGTTAAATTAAATCGAGGTGAACTACTAAGTCTACAGTTCACTGCCTATGTACAACCTTCAGGTTGTGGGTAGCTGTATCACAGTAAAATGGGTTTCAGTGGATCTTAATCTATTGTAGCGTACTCGACCCACTTTATCACTACAGATAATGGGCTATAGGGTGGACTATCCACTTTTCACAACTCAGCTAGTTAACCATTGAATTCCTAACTTGTCATAGAAGATTATGTGACTTGACACGTGGTCGTTCTAGGTTATATAACACGGACTTAGGCATAATTGGATCAACAAGCCATGTAGCTCTTATTTACTACTTCAAATATAATAATGAAGAAATTATATAGCAAGGAAGCATACATAATTATGTAAATGTATGAAATGTTATATTTTTGTGATATAGAAATAGGAAACTTTGGAACTTGAAACGCCTCTTTTTTAGTTTTTATAGCCAACTAATTGACTCGACATACTTTGTTCCGCCTAAAAGTCAAAAATCTAAAATTGTCGGCGTTCCTCTACTATATCAAGCAGGTTCTATACATAAAAACCTTCTTCTCGAATCACTCTATCTATTAATAAAAACTGCATTAAAATCCGTAGCGTAGTTTTAAAGATCTAAACATACATAGGGACAGACAATGAAGCGACTTTGTTTTACACTATGTAGAGACGAATATGTTGCCTAATAAAGTATGATTTATAATCTTGCTTAATTAATTCTTGGGATTGTTCACACATGTCCAGTCGGAAGAGGCCACATATTGTCAAATAGACAGCATGCTCGTTTGCTTATTCCAACATTTTGCAAGTATTTTGTCTTTCTGGTAAGTCAGTCAGTTGTAGAGTATAATCAATCTTCACTACATAGTATAAAACAAAGTCGCTTCCCGCTGTCTGTCCCTATGTACGCTTAGATCTTTAAAACTACGCTACGGATTTTAATGCAGTTTTGTTTAATAGATAGAGTGATTCAAAAGGAAGGTTTGTATGTATAATATATGCGTAATACAGTGGAAGAGCACTGATAATTTTAGATTTTTGACTGTTAGGTGAAACGAAGTTTGCCGGGTCAACTAGTAAATCATAATAAAGTTTTTTATAGTTCGATCATAGATCCTAGATACTCCTGAGGACTAAGTGTCTTGTGTATGTGCCTATCCTTCACCCTTTAAACCAAAACACAACAGCGCTAACATTAAAATCATTTTCTATCTCATAAACGCGCTGTCTATATTAAGAGCTGACGCGATTAGAAATCTTAGATGAAGCCCACTGTTGTAAGCCTGGAATGTAATAGAATAATATGGATTGGTGGAAGATTCTACTTCTTTTTGCGTGTTAAATGTGAAAAAGGAATAAAGTCTATTTTTTCATTTTAGCCATGTTTTCTTTACTAAGAAACGGTGTAAGTATATATTTAAAGGAAACATGAAAAAACTAACTGTAAGCGTGTAACTAATGAATTACCTATATAATATACGTTACATAAGAATTACGTAACATGTCACAGAACAATCCTTACAATGTACCCGTAATAATAACACAGTTCCAGCGAAATTGGGTTCGTACAGATAACCATAATTTCCATAAGTTAAATTACATTAAAAGTAGTGCCACTGTGGCGAAGTGCATGGCACCGCACGCATGCGCCGGGGGCCTTCGCCAAACAACCTGTTGCAAGCCGGCCGCGTGCACTCATGCAAGACTTCTCCGTTATCACCAAATAAAATAAATCAACCCTCCAAACGCAACACCAAATAAATAAACAAACGACGCAATTATACGTGAAGCGCATACTTTTAACCCTAAAATAGTATACGACACGTTTTCTTGCAAGTCCTCGCGAAGTGCCTCCGAGTGTCTAAGACGGTGCGATTGATTGTTCTTGTATTTTAGTAGCCAAATATTTTTCATAAGTTCCTGTTGACGTTCCGAAGCTTTTAATAGTGCGATTAGTTTAAGTGTTGCGTTTAAAAGGTGCTTAGTAGTGTACAGAATTTCGGTGTAAGATAATTTTCAGTGAACAGCGAAGTTTGTCGCAGAAGTTGGCTGATCAACAAGTGGGCGTCTGATGCGATCCCGGGTAAATGTGCCAGTGTTATAGTTTGCATGCCGCTTAGCGGAATTACGTACTGTGCCCGGGAAAAATTCCAAAAAATTTTCGGCGTAAATTTTCGCTTGTAACAGGGACCGTTTAGTTTAAGCGCCACGTTTTAATTACTGTTTCACGTGCTTTGTGTTTTTTTTTTCAGTTTTTTTTATGCGTAAGTGGGTGGGGCTTTCTTTTGTTTTAGAAGGCATCCGATGCCACACGCCATCTTAGGTCGACGACAAAAAAAGTGTCATGGCGTCGTCTATAGACGGTTTTTGTTCTAGATTCAGCGACGTTCGATTTCCGTAATTCTTAATCCGGATTAAAATATTTTTGACATTTTTTTTTCTTACTTCTTATAATAAACGTAATCAAAATGAACTTAAGGAGTTCAGTTCCTTACTTGAAGAAATCATTAATTTTCAAATAAGCAAGACGCGATTTAAGTGACAAGTCCAAAAACTATTACCAAATATCAGCTCAACTTATAAAGCTTAAAAAATAATTATGTATTACTTTGAATAAGAAGCTTTTAAGCAAAGCCTAAAGCTTTGCGACACGCAGATTTTTACCAAAAATTACTGCTTAAATGTACACACATGTTCATGTCTTTTATATGTTCAATTGTCACAAAAACTAACATTGATAATTTAAAAGATATTTTAAATAAACCCAAGGTTTTACATTCAATTTTTTTGGCAAAATTGCCTATGAGCTTGTCTACGCATCGACTAGGCATTTGGGTCAGTGGGACTCAAATGCCTAGTCAATTGGGACACCCGTTATCAACAACATTTGATAGATTAACCACCGTAAAACCTATCAGTGGTAACAGCTCTGTTGATGGAAATACTGAAGAATTCATGGTCAGACTAAGGAAACACCACCACAGATATTTCTGCCTTCTAGCAGTGTAACGCTATGTTTCGAAGAATGTGGTAAAAGGGAGACATAGAGGTCTAACACCGTCCGGAGTAGTATACCTCTATGCAACCTCAGAAATGACTTAAATGTTGTCTGGGGTTTGTTTATAGATGTCCATGGACAGCAGCTACCACTTACTATCAGGGTAATCACAGTGTAAAGCTGCTGTACTTATTTATAGGACTTAAGAATCTTTAACCATGTTGTTAAGTAATTCTGCTTCTCATCTTACTAACATTAGAAAGGTAGTTTGCTAGGATGGATGTTTGTAATCCTTTTTTGCAAAAACTACCGGTCAGATTTAGATAAAACCTAATATACAGGTAGTTTATAACATGGATTAACACAAAGGATACTTTTTACTGCGAGAAACTTGACCAAAACGGCCAGAGCAGCTGAATAAAGTAGCATTTTTTTATACTTTAACCTAACGATGAGGCAGACGGGCTACCTGATGGAAAGTAGTCACCGTGGCCTATGGAGATTTGCAACACCAGAGGAGTCGCCAATGCATCGCCGGCTTTGAAGGAGAGCTCTTTTCGCACCACTCTTTAAGAACCCCATGTCATAGCGCTCCGGGAATACTTACTTAATAAATATTTTGCTTACGAAACAAAAGGTTCAAAAACGTAAATTTCTAGTTTCTGTCTATTTAAATAGACAGGGTCACTCTAAATTATGAAGGTTTACCTCATAGTTCACCCTTATTAAGTTCACACTTCAGTACATTCACATCTTTACTTTAAACACGCTTTTTACACTCATAGCCCCACACTAGGATTTTCTCCTATGTCGTGGGTACCAACACACAAGACGAATACACAAACACCCAGACCAGAACATGAATCTAAACTCATCAATCAGATACTTGTCTGGCCGGGAATCGAACCCGGGACCCATTGCGTGTCAGACCGGTATGGTAACGCGGGTCGTCTTTATCAAGCATGTTCCTCAAAATATCTTATTTTTCCATTGAACCGGTAATTATTTTAACTAACCTTTTAGTACTTTCCTGTCTGGATTTGGATATCGACGGCAAGTAATAATTAAATTCGGTCTGCAGTTGGAACCCAGACATACCTACGCAGGGAGTCGATGCCCTCTGAGCATAGATAAAAAAGATTAGGAACTTATTTTGTACGTTAGTATATATATTTCGTTTGAAGATAAGTTTAAAAGAATTAGAGTGAATGATGTTTGTAACTAGCTATCATTTGAAGTTATAAAACTAGTTGTTTGTGACTTTTTAGCAGTTAAAATGGACGGGTTTTAAAGATAATATTTTTAACTTTGAATATGTTCTAAGTAATAATAATCTTAGTAATTACATAGTACATATCTTTACATTATATAAAACAAAGCCGTTTTCCACTGTCTGCCTTTTTTGGCCTGCTTTTAAATTATGCAATATATTTTTGTACGGTTTTTACGAAAAGAAGGACTTAAATCCGAGTGCCGCACGTTTTTTTATATATTGTATATAAATGAATGTATTCAGTACATCATAATATAACAAAAAGTGTGCCGAATATATAGACTACGTCCATTTCAAGAAGCCCGATACATAACAATTGAAAATTTAATGCATTAAACGAGTGAAGGTGGTAGAACCAGTGTAGTTCGACCGGGGAAGTACCACCGCCACACCTATTTCTAGCGTGAAGCATTTCTTGCGTTTCTATAGAAGGGTGTGGTTGCCGGCACACTTTTACATGAGGCGACCATCATAGTCCTCGGGAGTAGCAACGCATCTTATTATTATACGTTTATTTATTTATTTATTTATTCAATCAAACTTACTTCTAACATTACAGATCTTACAGTCCAATGCGTTAGAGTAGTAATCTGTGTTTGACTTCTGATAGAACCTATGTTTTGTATGAAGTTGATTACAGATGTCTATGAGCAGCAGTGACCACTTACCATCAGGTGGATTACATGCTCGTTTGCTACTTCAGTGAAATAAATAAAAAAAGAGTATCAGACACAGGATGCCACAAAGATCATGTCTTGAATGCTGGTAGAGTTACAATAAAGATGAAGCTTCCGCCTAATAACAGGGCTAAGCATGCTGTCTCCTGTTTTTATGTAGGAGACTTATCCTATTCCAACTAAGTGTTCAAGGGTAGCTACACAACGACAGGTAAGATACCAATCTCATCTAGAATTGCTTATAGGCTACATTGCTACTCTCTTCAACCCATTATTGTCCCACTACTGGGCACGGGTCTTCTCTCAGAATGAGAGAGTTTATGCCATAGTCCACCGCGGTGACTAATTGCGAATTGGTGGACTTCACACACCTCCGAGAACTTTTTTTCTTTGAAGAACTCTCGGGTGTGTAGGTTTCGTTACGATGTTTTCCTTCACCGAAAAGCAGTGTTAATTCATTTTTAATACGCACATAATTTTAGAAAAATTAGTCATGCGTCCTTGAACCTCGGACCTCCCGATCGAGAGGGCAAGTTTCAATTATCAGGCTATCACTAGTCTACATTGCATTGACAAGATAAAATTGTATTTAAAAAATAGCAAACGAATATCAAAGAATTAGGCGTGGTGGTGGTAACAATAGAAAGAGAGTCCATTGGTCAGTCTATAAAGATCCATTGGACATAAGCCTCGGCTGATGAAGGCTTTTGTCAAAAGACGACGACATTAGACGACTCGCCTAGCGGAGGGGTTACCATACCGGTCTGACGCGCAATGGGTCCCGGGTTCGATTCGGCCAGACAGGTATCTGTATGATGAGTTTAGATTCGTGTTCTGGGTCTGGATGTTTCGTCCCTGTAGCCTCGGGGTCAGAATAGGGCTACGGTATCCCCTGCCTGTCGTAAGAGGCGACTAAAAGGGGCTTCCGGGGTTGCAGACGGCTAGAGTGGGAGCTCGAACCGTTCGGTCAGGCAATCCCGGAAAGGACGGCGGTATGTGTGGTAGCATACCTTTGGAAGGTTTCCCCAAAACAAAAAAAAAAAAGGTCTGGGTGTTTGTGTATTCGTCTTGTGTGGAATTTTTGTGTGGCGTCTTGAAATTTGGCACAAACATAGTTTAAAACCTGGTTTAACACAGGATACTTAATACCGTGGTTGACATCACTAAAGAAAGCAAATCCGCGGTAATAATCATATTTATACATATACAATATGTTTATATATATAACCTTTATGTCCATCCACAAAGTTCCAAACATTTTAGATAACAAAGCCTGAGTTTCAACATTCAACAGGCTACCTAGTTGTGATACTGAATTCGGGCATTCAGTTAGTGGGTCACCCGGCCATCCGGCTAATTTAGTAACCAAAGCAATATAGTCTGGAATCCAGGTGCGTAATTACTGGGGACTGATTGACATCATAATGTGATTTTGGTTCATGTTTATTTGTTGTTGTGTTACCAGTCTAAATTATGGCTGGAGAAACTTTTTTTTGATTAATATGTTTTCCGATAAATTGATAATAAAGATTACTCGTATTTAATTTATCTTCGACACAATTTTAAATTAAAATAAAAAAGGTAATATTTGCCAGCTTAATAAGTTTTTTTTTATCTGATTAAAGTGGCAAACGAGCATGCAGTCCACCTGAATGTAAGTCACTGCCGCTCATAAAAATCTGTAAGCAACTTCAAATAGAACATGGGTTCTATCTGAAGTCAATCACAGATGCGTCGCTACTCCCGAGGACTATTTCACGCTAGAAATAGATGTGCCGGTGGTACTTTCCCGGGCGAACAACACTGGGTCTACAATATGTGAAGTAAAAAGTTAGTTTGTACATTTGTAGTCAAAATAGCAGTTATTTAATTACATTTGAATAAATATAAATAAACCATGCAATCGGTATTTACTCAAATTATAATTATATTATGCTGAACTATTAAGTAGAAACCCGTTGAAGCGTATGATATTTGCCAGTAATTCTTATAAAACTAACCTTAACATTGACCTAAAGGATACATGAATAGTTCTCATTTTCGACAAATAATATTTTTATTTGATTGTTTTTTACTCCTGGAAAAAATAATTAGGAAGGCCTATATCCAGCAAGGGTCTATGATTCATATTTATTTTTGATGACGTACATAAATAAAAAATAGTTTTTTAGTTAAACGGCATTGGTTAGTACCCCTGAAGATTAATTGGAACGCCTCGGTTAACTGTACACACAGTTAACCGGGGCACTACGGGCACAAGACACTATTCAGACCAAAACACATCAACGGTTAACACTGTTGTTAGATACTCGTATGCAGAAAGGAGTGACATTGGTACTCCCGGAGCCGAAACTACTTTTTAAAGTGGTAGATACCCCCTTGGTTTCTGCCACTTTAAAAAATAGGTTCCAGCTTGAAGCTTTTAAGCTTCAAAAACTGACAATATAAGGAAAATATACTGAAACATTTGGAGTCAATAACAATAAGGAATGTTAATGTCAATAAATTTTTTCGGGGTTTGGTTACGAAATTTCCAATCAAAAAGGATTTTTACAAACCTAATATATTCCTTATATAAACTTCGTTCATAAAATATATGCCAAATAAATTTAGGATGTTATTGACAATTCCTTACGGCTCAGCGGTTACACTGGCTGTGACGTCTTCGAGTCTCGATTAGGGTACAAACAAATATGAGGCTGACAGGTGACAGGACAAAAATGGGGCGAAATAAAAGTAATGTTGCTGACACAGATCTTTTAGGGATCTTTTTTTGAATTTATTATTGAAGTGAAACTTCTTTATCGGGGTTGGTTGAAGTGAAACTTCTTTATCGGTGTTGGAAAAAAATTTAGTGTAACATTTTTTCGTTACGCGCCATCTTTTTCTGTTACGCGCCATCTTTTTCTTATCCCTACCACGCGTGATATTAGATAGATTATTATAGATTAGATTATTAGATAAAGTTTAATAAAAGCCTTTTATTAAACTTTATCTAATTTAACTTTATTTCACCAATTTCTGTAAAGTTGCTTAAACTAAATTATTTTTTGAAAAATAACGTCATAAAGAAGTTTCACTTCTTACGAGTGTACCTACGCTAGTACACTCATACATTTTTATCTTTTTTTTTTTTATTTTAGCAGGTAGAACAAGAGTAGATCGACCGCAGAGGTACTAACGTTTTTAGTTGATTTTAGGTATGTTTTATGCATTATTTGAAACAAATATTAGCATTTGGTGATCCTTCTCTACATCAACTGTAGCCGTGCATAATTTCATACTCCTCCGTCCGCGGCAAGTCTTAAAAACGAATCACATGTCTTTGCTTCACGTAATATACAGTTAAAATAGAAGACGGTGAAGTTTGAGCTCCATTTTTTCTATTTTAGGTCTTTTTTGGATAAAAATGGATCTTTAATTAAGCATAGATGAATCTTGAATCTTGAATGATGAATTTTGTGCTCCAATTCGCACTTGGCCAGCGCGGTGGACTATGGCCTAAACTCTCTCATTCTGAGAGAAGACCCGTGCCCAGCAGTGGGACAATAATGGGTTGACAAGACAATCTTGAATTGTGTGCACAAGCACCTATAGCTTACCATGCGGTACCACCTGTTTGCTTTCCTATATCAATTGCATAAAAATCATTGATTTTAATTCTTTTTGGATTATAAACTAAACAGTGGATATCCGATATCCGTATAAAATGGATATGCCTCAATCCGAATTGAAGCGAAGTTGACCTTTGCAATGCGTGGGCTGAACTTGCGTCACCATAGGGTTCCTACCGGTATTATACTGCTATAGCTAATCTTACGATAACAGCATTTTTAAAAGCTTCTAACCACTATTTTGGTAGGTATATCCATCCATCCATCCATCCATCATCCCTTTGAGGTCCACTGCTGGACATAGGCTTCCCTAAATGATTCTACTCCAACCGGTCCTGCGCCCTCTGAATCCAACGGTTTCCCGCTGTCCTCTTCAGGTCAGCGGTCCACCTGGTGGGAGGGGGGGCGAACTAACTTTTGCCTAAAGGTAGTCGCCACTCGAGGAACTTCCTTCCTCATCGGTTATCGGTCCTACGCGCGATGTGGCCAGCCCATTGCCACTTCAGCTTGCTAATTTTGCGAGTTATGTCGTATTTAAGTAGGTAGGTAATATAAGTGACAAATATTGCAATGAAATTTTTAATTTCCACTTTTTTCGAATGACGATTTTTCTAGGTTTCTTTATAACTTCGAAGTAGCAAATTGCCCATGGACTGTAAATTACTTCATGTATAACCGAATTTCCATCCATTTATAACAAGGCCGTCGCTTTATGATTCGAAATTCCTTCCATGGAAATGCAAGAACTAGTGTTACTTACGAGTATATTGAAAAAATGTACACTGCATTTATCAGAGATTCCTTGCTTTTTATCTGATTGAATTAGCAAACGAGCATACAGTCCACCTGATGGTAAGTGGTCACAGCCACCCATAGCCATCTGTAAGCAACGTCAAATAGGTTCTTTTTAAAGTAAATCACAAATGGCGTGTGCCGTCAACCACACCCTACTATCGAAACGCAAGAACTGCTTCACGCTAGAAATAGTGGTGGTACTTCCCCGGTCGAACTACACTGGTTCTACCACTAGTAAAACCTGTTACTAAAAGAAGACTACGATGTTCGCTCGTCTTTGCTCGATAGTAATGCTAATAAAATCTGAAAGTGGTACGGGACACTACGAGCGCGGCTCACCCTTGACCAATCACAATCGTCCTTTTGTTTTAAGTACCTATACGTAAATATAGTATACTAACTGACCCAGGGAACTTCGTTCCGCCGATAACTCAAAAATCTAAAATTAATCAGTGTTCCTCCACTATATTAAGCATGTATTATACATAAAAACCTGCCTCTTGAATCACTCTAACTATTAAAATGGCTTTAAAATCCGTGGCATAGTTTAAAAGATCTAAGCATGCATAGGGACAGACAGCGGAAAGCGACTTTGTTTTATACAAGGTAATGAAGTATACAAGCGAAGTCAGGGGCAAAATCTAGTCCGCTGTTAAAATTAATACCTATCAATATAATGGAAAATTCGCTTTATCTGTGACCTTCTGGTCCTAATCTAGTCATAAATGACCTCAGCTTAAAACGTCTAAAGTAATCATATTTATCAACTTTGTACCTAACTTATTAGATTTATCATTTCGTTTGACTTTATTGGGTCATATTCATAGGTATGGATATTCATAGGTATGTATAATACGCTAGCAGAGTCCCAAGGTCTCAATCGTAGGCATTTATTTTCTACCATTAGTCTTCTACCATTCTACCATTACCACTGAGTTTAGGGCATAGTCCTCCATTAGTCCATAAATTTTATTTGAAATTAATTAATTATCACTAAATATTTTTTCTCAGCGAAGGTGGTAGAACCAGTGTTGTTCGACCGGGGAAGTACCACCGCCACACCTATTTCTACCATGAAGCATTACTTGCGTTTCGATAGAAGGGTGTGGTTGCCGGCACATTTTCACATGAGGCAATCATCATCATAGTCCCCGGGAGTAGCAACGCATCTGTGGTTGACTTCAGATGGAACCCATAGATAGATAGATAGATATCTGCAGTCAATCACAGATGCGTCGCTTCTCCCGAGGACTATGATGGTCGCCTCATATAAAAGTGTGCCGGCAAACACACACTTCCATCGAAACGCAAGAAATGCTTCACGCTAGAAATAGGTGTGGCGGTGGTAGGTACTTCCCCGGCCCAACTACACTGGTTCTACCACTTGATGGTATTAGTTACATTAGGATTCCTCATATTTAGTGATAATTAATTATTTTTTTAATATAATTTATGGACTGTTGAATGAATTTATGAAATGCTTCACGCTAGAAATAGATGTAGAGGTGATACTTCCCCGGTCAAAGTACACTGGTTTTATCACCTGCATACTGTATGTTCATTTACTACCCTATTCTTATAAAAATATACATTCCAAGACCTTGACAGTTGAAGTTACCTAATTACAATTGTTTGTTCAAACATTGGCGACGTTAAGTGCTAAAATTATCACATAGCCCACAGCTTAGACAACCAATATTTGCGTACAACATACTACGACCACGTGTACTTTTATGATTGTTGTGAGCATGCTCAAGTGGGTACTGATGCCAATGGACCTTGAGCGAGGCAGGTTTGAGTAAGAAATGATTTTAATGATAAAAAGACTTATCGCTGCTTTTAATGAATAATGGGGCAATTGAAAAATATTTATTTTATAAAGATACAATGTTATCTAAATCCTTAAATTTTCAATAAAACACGTACCTATAACTCATAATTAACTTTGTGTAAGCTTTTGATTTTTCTGTAAAACGTACCAAATATTATGTTTTTTTGTACAGTTACAAGAACTATAGCAGTATATCTCTGTACATTCATAGCACGCTTTCTACACTCATAGCCCACAGTAGGATTTTCTCCTGTGTCATGGGTACCATGGACACACACAAGACGAATACGCAAACACCCAGAACCAGAACAGGAATCTAAACTCATCATTCAGATACCTGTCTGGCCGGGAATCGAACCCGGGACCTATTGCGCGTCAGACCGGTATAATAACCGCTGCGCCACGCGGGTTGTCATATCTACAGCAGTAGCTTTCTATGTTGTGTACCTTTAAGGCTTTTCAAATATGAATTTATAATTGAGCTAAGGTACCTAAAACGTTTAAAACAATGAAATGAAATGAAATGTCTTTATTTTGTATAGGCCTACGGGGGCACTTACAAATTGTCAGTTACATTTTTTTTCTTACACTACCACCGGATCGGAACACGACCTCAACTGAGAAGATCCGGCAATTATATCAATCATTTATTCATCCCATTTTTCTAAAAAAATGTTAAAAAAATAATGTGGCAAAAATCTGAATACACCCTTTTTTATTAAGAATTCACATTTTGCTCTATTTTGAATCATTTTTGAACTATCGAGGGCAGTATTGGCGAGTGTTACACTGCTGGGCACGAGTCTTCTCTCAGACAGAGAGTTTTAGACCATAATCCATAGTGTAGTGTTAGTGTAATCCATAAAAATGTAAAATTTATGATTATGCTCAAATTACGATCACTCCCGTAGTAGTAACCATTTGTGCGCTTTTATGTAGGAATCAGGAAATAAATCCTTAGGAAAAGTTTTCTTTTCCTCCTAGATAAGATTCAATACATAAGTCTAGGGTATACACATAGACCAGTGGTTATTAACCGATGTTCCTTGGAAGCATTCGAAGTGGTCTGCGAAGCCATTCGAAACGTTGTAAAATAAGAAAATAAGTAAACATAAGAACAAAAAAAGTGTAATGACCAAAAAAAAGGTCGTCAAAAGTATACGAATTTTGACCAAAAAAAGGGGCGTCAGAAGTATATGATTGTCAGATTCCGATGTAATGATGAGAGTCCACTGGCCCTGGTGGACCATGAGTAGACAGATATTTTGTCAAATGGTCCTTCGTCACTAAAAGGTTGAGAACCACTGACATAGACAGATATACATACAATACAAATACAAAACTAGCTAGGTAGGGAGATCATTGCCACTGTCGATCATCCGTTACCAAGTCCAAAATAAAATGCTCTGGATACCTAATTCATGAAGGTGGAGAACAAATTATTTGCCTACTACCCTTAATAGAACATTAGAGGAAAGTTATTGTAACTAATGTTTTGACCATTATCCACTGGTCTCGCCCTAAAAGTTGGAGAATCCTGGATCACGCTTCTTCAATAAAGAAACACGCTTTCTACACTCATAGCCCCAAAGTAGGATTTTCTCCCGTATCGTGGGTGCAATGGACACACACAAGACGAATACACAAACACCCAGACCCAAAACAGGAATCTAAACTCATCATTCAGATATCTGTCTGGCCGGGAATTGAACCCGGGACCCATTGCGCGTCAGACCGGTATGGCAACCGCTGCGCCACGCGGGTCGTCATCAATGATTAAGAGATTAGCACCACACTTTCTCTCGTGGATATTGTAAGAGGGGATTAAAGTACAAAATTAGGAGATGCGGTCAACAAGACACATCAGGTGCTATTGCCAAAACTTTTGGGGAGGCCTATGTCCAGAGGACCTCAAAACGTGGTAAAGAAGGATGAGACAATATTTTTATACTGTCTTTGGCTTCTACGAACGCTTGTCGGATATTTTCAAATCACTCTTACGAGGTCATTTGGCAAGAGTTAGTCAAGTACTTAAAGTTTATTATCAATCAAACCAGAATCAAACCAGGAACCTCGTTGAGACTTAAACCATACGATTCTTACCATCGCTATCAAAATTAAAACTATAAACCTTTCATCGTCAACCAACCATTTGTCCTACTGGGCACGGGTCTTCTCTCGGAATAAGAGAGTTATAGGCCATAGTCCACCGCGCTGGCCAATTTCGAATTACAATTCAAATAAAAACCAACAAAATCTATTACAAATTCTAGCAACTAATAACCTGTACTGAAATTAGCACTTCTAAGTCTTACGGTAAGGAAACGGCGTCAAAACTAAGTCGCGCGGCAATCATTTTTGATAGAACGATTTGCATCGGAGCTACAGCGCCATCTATACAAATTCCGACAAAATTTTTCACTGAACCATTTCTTACAAGAACTTTGCACACCAACACACAACGCACACATCGACGCCGCGACAATGAGTACACAATCGAACGCACCCACACGCCGAGAAAAAAACGATAAAAAAGCGCACACTACTACTCAAATTTACTTGCACACAGCGGGAAAATGGCGTTCTATTTTCGACTTTGAAAAATTGTTTTAACGCGATTTTCGGTTTATATATCGCTCTAAAGTGACTTGTTTTATTGATTACGATAAAGTAAGGAGTAGTTTTGTTATTACGAAGCAAATGATAAGTAAGTAACTGAAAAGCAAGGTTCAGGTTCATACAAGCGCGGGCACTCACACAGGCACGGACGGGGTGCATGATATTGCAGTTTGTCCTTGTGTGCGGTGTAGCGCGGCCGAACGATCTTGAGCGTGGTGTATTATTTCTATGACATCGTAGCTACTCTATGCAACTTAGATTAGAAATAAATTTAAATAATGGTTTCGTATTATTATATTGTATCGTTATTCAAGTAGTTAGAGTGTTATGGCGGAAATCTGCGCGTTTGTAATCACTTAGTATCTAAAATTATTTCTGACAGACTTAGTTTTTGCAATTAGATTTCTATAAACTGTACTGTTGTGGCTATGAGTGTAGTTAGCTAATATAACAATTATTTAATTTCGTCACGAAATCACGTATTTTACATCTTTCTATACCAAAGAGCTAGTTTTTGAACGATTTAGAGCGTTTTTGTTTTGATCGAACTGCATTTCTTTTGGTATTTGAACTTCAAAAGCATTCTAGCTGAAATTGGGCGGGAAACGATTGAATTTCGAGCATTTCTATTATATCGGGTGCATCGCGCGAGTGCCAAGACGTGTCGGGTGGCGGCGTTCGGCGCAGTAAACACAAGGTAATGGCTAAGTACGCACGCCCGCTAGTACAGTGTGCGCGCTCGGTGCAGTACCTCCTATGCACAATCGCCAGAGAGTCGCATATCCGCTCCTATACGATCACAACACGCGACTCGACAAAAACCTCCAAATAAACACGAACCGAAATTAAAAAAAATATTTTTAAATTTTACATTAATTAATTAATATAAAAAATATATTCATATCAATCGCGTAGTGGTTCTCCGTGAACGAAAACATCATATTGTATTTTGCGAGTGGATTTACTTAAGTGCGAAACTTTCCAAATTCGAAACTGCGATGCACACATATCACATGGAAACTTAGGACCGAACTATTTTAGACAGATTATAGATAACTTATTTTTGTGTACGAATCGTGATGTGGTACGATATACCGAGCAGTGACAGTGCCGCCGCGAGTTACGGCTGAGAAATTGTGTGTGTTGATGACCAGGTGACGCGCCGGCCATCCGAACTTTTTCGTTGTTTTTTGTTTTTTTTTTTTACAAAAATTACCACCGAAGTGTCAAACTGGACCGAGGAGGACACGGCCACCTCTGACGCATGTGAGTACCCGGTAGACAAAGAAAATTTAATTTCATTTGGATATTGTGCCCTTAATCTTGCGTTCTCCTTGACTCGGTGGCCTTGTGTGCGTGTATCGCACGTGTTGCTGTGTGCGTGGGGTTCACGCACATTTTTTGTGTTTTTCTTACGAGCCCCCCTCCATCGCGCCCCACCTATAGTCGTTAACATTATCTGTCCCACTCTTTTTCTATGACTACGCCGCTCTCACGTGTGCGTGAGGCGAACGTGTGTGCGTTAATAAATTGCAACCTATATTTTGATCGAAGGCCAATGACGATATAAAGATTACTATTCACGTTTTCTATTCGTTTTATACGTAAATTATGTCCTTTGATTTCTTATTTATGTGAGATTACGCAGTTTTTACGACGTGATACAACTTTTGGGATGACCGAAAAACTTTCAATTTTTTTTTTAATTAGACAATAGAAACAGACATTTTTGTATTTAATTTATTGATAGTGTCACGATTAGTCAAAAAATGATAATTATTTAACTTTTAATTAGATTTATTATAATTTTTGACGATTGCGCGGGGTCGTAGGCTAAAATATTCCGTCGGAACTTTTGTCGGGCGCGCCGCGAAACTATAATTTCGGGTATATTAACGTAAACTAATACTTTTCGACACTATAATCTGTTAAATTTAGTCTACTAATCAATAATAATGTAATTAAAACACTTTTTTCAATCTTTCCAATTCAGACACTGTTCTGTACGGTTTTGAAACTTTTTACTACGTTTTAATTTGAAAATTAATTAAGAAAAGTATTTTTAACAAAAAAATATGATTTTCAAAATCATTTAATCATATCTTAACTCATACTTATAAAATAAGTTGAATTTATCCTGAATTAAAAATATTGAATAGGTATTTCTTATTTATTTATTATTTTCATTAATTTATATTTAAATTTAAATGACGTCATAACAGAAAAACAAAGCGAAGTGAAATATAACACAACAAATGATTAAAATATCATTGTTTTCATAAATAATAAATTGTCAATAGTATTTATAATTACTAATTAGTATTGGGTAAAATGCAGCAATAAAACCATGTATAATCTGTCCAAAGGTCCAATTAGGTACTTTAGGATCTCATTACAAAAATCCTTTTAAATTACAACAACATAGGAATTCTTATACAGTACTAACAATAAATATGGTCAAATTGGAGTCTAACTTAACTGAAATCGAACTATTTATACAGTATATTATTATTCAGAAATGATATTATTATTATGGCACTAAATATAAATGATAAACCTCCTCAGTCATTGTTTTGTACAACGTAATACAGTTTTTATACTTTTTACATCGAAAACAGGTCATATTCAGGATGTGATACTGGTTCGTTGTTTACCCTATATTTTATAACTAAAAATAAACGGTTATTTATACAAAAGTATTTCCAACTTTACGTTCAACTTGTTGCTTTACAAGTGTTAAATTTATTGTTGTATCTACATAGTTTTATGACAGATAATAAAGGTTCAAATGCTTTATAACAACAAAGTTAATAAAATTCAAATCAACAAACCCATAATTGTGACTGAAACAATAAATTGCAAATGTATTTTTCTTTTGTTTATATTTCGTGCTAAATTTTGTTTAAAACCTATAAATGTATATCTTATCTACATAATATTTAAATAATTTACCAGAAAAACGGACTTTTAAGACATTATTTATAAGCAATTTCTGTTTTTTACGAACATTATTATATTCCTAACCTTCGAAAATTATTTAAAACATCTTAAAACAACAATAAACTTTAAACGTGTGTTTAATAAAAAAAATAAACAAAAGCCAGTCGACATTGATAAAACTGGCCGAAATGTGGCGTGTGACCGGAAAAATTAACATTTCGGAATTCAAAAGTTCAAGTGCGCGCCCTCCAATTATCATGACAAGATTATGTCAATAAAATCAAAACTTATTGAGCTGACTATATTTTTAAAGTTACGATTATATAAATAATAATAATAAAAGGCAAAGGTTTCAAGCGCATATCAATTGTTTAAATTATTTAATTCAATGCAAGAGTCTGATAGACCATTAAAATTTAAATTTAACTATTTAAGTTATAACGTCACAAATAAAGAATAATGTGTATCAAATATAAATAATAAATTATTTAAAAAACATGCATAGGATAGTAGCGGCGTTCTTTATTTAGTATTCATTTTACTCAATTTTTTAAATTATTTTAATCTGTACCAAAATTGAGTAATAGGTACGTTATTTTTTTCAATTTATTACATACTTATTGTTTAAAATTGTCTAAATGTAATGAAAAAATTGTTAATTATGTAACTAAATAACCTATTAAATACATTCAAACTATTCTTCAAATTATGTACCTAAGCATTCTAAAACATACTTAAAAATACACTAAAACACTTCATTTCTCACCAAACCAATAAAACAGAGCCTCTAACTCTACAGAACTACCTTCTAATCTGTAATATTCTCGTAACATTACGACAGGTGTGGCTGTATCGCGAAAGCATTAGCCTTCGCAAGCAAGATGGCGGCGTAACATTGACAGCGCTTGGCGCGCGCGCAAGGACCGATCGAGGGCGCGCTCTTGAACTTACGTCCTGAAATCGACTAGTATTAATGAGTAAATAAAGTTTTCACACTTTTGTTTATTTTTGATGAAATGTGGTAACTTTTATTTATTGGTGGAGTATGAATCTATTTTTATATAGGTACTGAATGATAAATTTACAAATTCTGTAATATAAATAAATAGATTTTAGACACCATAAATACGTAAAATGTTTTAAACAATAAACGTTCAAAAACGTCAATTTAATAAATAAATAACAATGTAGAGTTTTAATCTTCGATTTGTAATTCTAAAAGAGTTAAATTTAAATTTATAGTAGAAATTATTTGATAATTAATATTTTTGAAATATTTAGGTAACTCACATACCTATTAATATGCTTATTATTTTAGTAATGTCTGTTTATTGCGATACATCAATAATCAATCCACATAATTGGTTGTAACAAACTTTTAAACAATCATTATATATCAATTATATTTTTATGTCCACACTTATATACTCACTGACTTTGTAAACTAATTATAGCCATAATTTATACGACAGCAAACAGAACAAGTATCTAACCATAGACAAGTTATATCTAATGCCCCAAGTTCCATTGCGACAGGTGGCTCTATGTATCGTTGGGGCATTAGCTCGCGTAACTCCGAGTAACCAAGATGGCGGCGTGTAGTAACATTGACAGCCGAGCGCCTTGGCGCGCGCGCAAGGACCGATCGAGGGCGCGCTCTTGAACTTACGTTCTAAATTTGAAATGCCTACATAATAAATTTAAAAATAATTGTTTTTATTTTTTTAATGCAAGTTAATTGTTTTTTTAAATTAGTTATGATCGCATTTTAAAAGTACTTACGTTTTAAATTTAGAAAAAGCGTATAAGGTTTCTATTTTAACTGATTACGTTATATATTATTATTTATTCAATAATTATTTCATAAAATTACAAATGTAAATGTGAAAACAACAACAATGAAAACAATAATTAAAGCAATTTATGCCGTGGAACAATACTTATTAAAATAATTTATTTTTAATTTCTCAACCGATTTTTTATGATTATTGTTTGTTATTGTTGTAATATTTTTTATAAACGCTTAATGTTTGAAGGGGGTAAAAGTAAAATTTTAATCAAGTTGTTAGGAATACGGAACACATCATAATACAGATAACAGTCGAAATATCCGCTACCATAAACAATATAAACACCGGTTCCATAGACATTATAGACGATAGATACAAATCTAGGCAAATCGGCTGCGCTCGCACAATGTATTGGAAAGCACCTGCATTCTATTGATAATATTAATGTCTATTTGTCGGGCAATATCACGACTAAACCGATATCGTATAAACTTGGTAAGACTGGAACACCGGGAATTTTAGTTCAGTGGTAGCTAGTGGCAATAAACTTTTAAATCAGTCTATGTAATTCTAGACTCCTTATAAATATTCAGATAATAGGGGACTACAGTAGACTTATATTTTGAATATATAAAAACGATAGTTTTTTCGCCATAATACATTTAACTACATAGGTAAGTAATACTTTTCAATTAAAAAAAACATTTTAACTCTATAGACAAAATAAAACAAAACAAAACGCAGAAAATATATTTATATTAAAAACATGAATCTGTCCAACTTATTTATAATCTAAAATAGCCAGATAGCTTTAGGTTTAAAAGGCTTATGAGGCCGTAGCTTAAAGTATAAAGGCAAATAACAATCGTGTGCATGTTTCCTAGACTGTTAACTGCCTTAACTCCAAGTAAAAAAAGAAATATTTTTATGATGAATAAATAATGATATAGCTTCCGTCAAAAAGTATATAAAATTCATATTATGGAATAGCCAAAAGTTGGCTTACCCAGGACAGGTGGTAATAGATGAATAATTTATATATATTTATAAATATTCTATATTATTTAAAATTTTTGTAAGTCTATTTGAAATTGCATGAAACTAAAACTAGTGAAATTAATTTAAAGACTTAAATATATTTAAACCCCATATCTTTTGGTCACATTTAGTCATTGAAAGATGGATTCCTTATCAAAAGTAATTATAATTTAAATGCGGGTAAAACCACAGGTTACAGTTTGTAATAATTGTGCAATACTTTATTTGAAATTTCCTTTGACATTTATAAAAGGCTCTGAAAATAGGAAAGCTTTAAGTGCGTAATTTGGAGAATTTTCTAAAAGAAAATCACCAATGAAGTATTGAAGAGGTTCTTAGAAATCAGATTGTGTACCTATACTAGTCGATTCGATAGGTTCTCAGAAATACTAATCATTGAAGAATTCAGCTTATTTCTTTCTTTACGCTCTCCATGGGAACTCTTATGGCGCTATGCATCGATGTAGTGCGTGGCTCAGGTTTCTTATTTCATTGTTTGACTAAAAATAAGTTAAAGATGAAAGGAACGACCAATTTTTACTGAACATTTAAAGTTATACTATCGTAATATATTTTATATTAGAATTCCAGGTAGTCACAAAACAAGAAGATATAATAGAATAGAATACTCTTTATATACAATACAGATTAGTCGTATGCAATAGGCGGTCTTATCGCTAGGCAGCGATCTCTTCCAGACAACCTATGCATGGAAAAGGTAAGGAGAACAGGAAAAAGAAAGTGGGACGTGTGAGTGAAATAAGAAAGAGAGTAAATTATATGGGACAGCTAGGTAACATAAAGTACACAATCGAAAACGAAAAAATAGGCATATTAACAAGTACAGCACAAAAAAATTTATAAATAAACAAAGAGATTAATAGTATTAATAGAATTGACAGAACAAAAGTGCGACACATGTGCAAATGACAAAAAAAAAATATGTCTCGGAATAAAGTTTCATCACCAGATTTTATAAAATAAAATGTTAGATATTGATATTTTTAATAATAGTATTCACAAGTTTATATTATTAATAAATTTATTTATCATAAACAATATTGATATATAAAATCTGATTAACTTTAATTTAATTTAATTTTAATTTTATTCCACAATAAATGTTTCTTTTCTTTATTACTATTGTTATTATCATTTGACTTACACGTTACTGGGTCCTTTTTGCAAGCAGTCTTCGCCTATAAATGTAGTTGCACTTAGCTTTTCCGTATTGTAGACTTTTGTTCTTTTTATATTATAATTGGTGTAAACTATGTAGGTGATCAAAAATAAATAAATAAGTAAATAATAATAATTTTGGTACTACGTAGTAAACATTTTTATAATAAGCGAACTAAAACTTTCATTATCTTACTACGAAAACACATGTCAAAAATGACAGATGTCTTTTCAAAACCTGTACATGTAAGAAACCGGCACGTCCACCTGATGGTAAGTGGCTACAGGCACCCATGGTCATTTGTAATAAAGCCCAGATAACATTTAAGTCTTACTTGAATTTATGTATAAACATGTCGGAGTATCTTAATAAGTAAATCTTCCTTATCCCACTTTTCAGACGAGAGTAGGACTAGACTGTAGGGCCTACATTATTATTAGGCAGAAATAGGTGTAACGGTGGTGCTTTCAGAGAAAAAAAAGCCGCTACAACCTCTGCAACCTTTAAAGCTGCTTAAAAGTAATTAAATTTGATGGTTATAAGTTGTATACACAATAACTTATTTCTTCTAGATCACTACATAGTATAAAACAAAGTCGCTTTTCGCTGTCTGTCCATATGTACGCTTAGATCTTTAAACCTACGCTACGGATTTTAATGCAGGTTTTTTTAATACACAGAGTGATTCAAGAGAAGGTTTTTATTATAATACATGTTTAATATAGTAGAGAAACACTGATAATTTTTAGATATTTGACTTTTAAGCGGAACGAAGTTCGCCGGGTCACCTAGTATTTTATATAGCCGATCAATATTATCATTGGAATTTCTAGGCTAAAAATAAGAGCATGGTGTAGGAGACACTTAAGTTGTAAAGATTATATGGTTTATAATTTCATCAAAATATGGGTTTTATTTTATAGTCGTAAAATCTACAAGATTGGCTTGTAGGAGACTTAGATAAATTCGACATAAAAATGTGCTTTAATGATAAATTATTTATGTTAAGTCAGCATATAAATAAATATAAATTGCAAGTAATTTTTAACTATCTCCATACAACTGATTGAGCTGAAAGGTAGATAGTAATGTCGTCGTCGTCAACCCATTATTGTCCCACTGCTGGGCACGGGTCTCTCGGAATGAGAGAGTAATAGGCCATAGTCCACCGCGCTTACCAAGTGAGAATTGGTGGACGATAGTAGTGTAGTGGACACTTATGTTACTTGAATGTCTATGCAATAAATGATATACCTACTCTCAGGCTCGTTTGAACTAAACAAGATTCAAAGTAGAAGTAGAGAATAAAATGCATTCCTTTTGATAAGTATCTATCGTTTAAGTTCACGAGTTAAATCAAAAAATATAATACCTCAAGCATGGACGTACATAGGGGGAAGGGGGGGTATTGGACTGCATCCCTCAACAGAAGCTGTCATTAGATTCTCCCATAGCAAAATGTTAGCAAATCCCATGTACTGAAGTCTTACTTATACGATGTGTAGAATTAAGGCAAGATACTGGGGCTTAACTTTCGTTACAATGTAAAAATAAATCTACAAAGTTTGAACGAAATCTGGCCGTTTAAAGTGGGTCAAAATCGCGCCCAAAGAAGTCGGTTACAAACATACAAACATACAGGTGAAGCTAATAAAAAGTTAATAAAAACATGGTTGAAAAAAATATATATAACATAACAAAAATACAAACCTACTGAGTTTCTTGCCGGATCTTCTCAGTTGAGGTCGTGTTCCGATCCGGTGATAATGTAAAAAGAATGTGTAACTGAAAATTTGTAAGTGCCCCCGTAGGCCTATACAAAATAAGACATTTCATTTTATTTCAAAGCATGCTATTTATTTCTACAAATTCTTCTTAAGGTTTCCAATGTTTTTTCGAAATCCATTCACTTGTCAATGTAACTCCATTTTTAACCGACTTCCCAAAGGAAAGAGGTTATCTATTCGTCGTGTATTTTTTTTTTGGTAATTCCGCTCCACATCGTGTTAGATAACCAGCGGTCATACACCTTCACCTCGAAACATTCTTGTGCAAATTGAACACATTCGTAAATGTTTTAAACATCTGAACGAATACGGATTTTTATATGGTGGTTGACATCTGTTTTTGTTTAATGGATGTTATATTGTTAATCTTATTGAAGTGAAACTTCTTTATCGGGATTGGAAAAAAATTTAGTGTAAAATTTTTACGTTACGCGCCATCTTTTTCTGTTACGCGCCATCTTTTTCTTATCCCTACCACGCGTGATATTAGATAGATTATTATAGATTAGATTATTTAAGTTTAATAAAAGGCTTTTATTAAACTTTATCTAATTTAACTTTATTTAACCAATTTCTGTAAAATTATTTCTTGAAAAATAACGTCAAAGAAGTTTCACTTCTTACGAGTGTACCTACGCTAGTACATTCACACATTTTTTTAAATGTTAAAATGGGACAGTGAGTGTGTTTATTACTCTTTCAAGCAAAAACTCCTGGTCGGATATTTTTTTATCTGACTGAAGTAGCAAACGAGCATGCTCGTCCACCTGATGGTAAGTGGTCACTGCCGCTCATGGACATCTGTAATCAACTACATACAAAACATGGGTTCCATCTGAAGTCAATCACAGATGCGTTGCTACTTAAATTAAAAAGCATTTCAACATTTCACTTACTTTAGGTTGTAGAACCAGTGTAGTTCGACCGAAGAAGTACCGTCACACTTTCACATGAAGCGACCATCATAGTCCTCGGGAGTAGCAACGCATCTGTGATTGACTTCAGATAGAACCCTTGTTCTGTATGAAGATTTACCATGGTGGTCTGCATGCTCGTTTGCTACTTACTTCAGTCAGATAAAAAAAAATTTTTTCGAAATACAAACTAAGTTACAACTGCAAGTGGTCTAGTATTATCCGCTATTATCTAGTATTGCCTAGTATCTGGGGCCCGTGGGCGGTTATTCCACCTGCCGCAAACCAGTATGGGAGCGTATCTACAACGCATTGCGATGGATTGACCACCATCTATACACTCAATTGTACTGATTGAGATATATTTTACGATATCTGTTTAAAATTTTAAATAAAAAAAAGTGACTAAAATTACATAATTATGTATATGTATATAATAAAAAAATCCATATGTAAACAGATTTTAAACTTCGGCGTATATATAGCATATATATGTAAATAAAAAAACGTTTCTAGAACTGAGAATAAGTAATAAGACAAATTGCTAGAATTTTTAGAAATATTGTTTATTTTTATTTGTTTGTAATGACATAAGACTAACAAACAATTAATTAATATTTTATTTATTAAGTCTATATTTTATTAATATCAATTTAATTCATCAAAAGTGATTATAATTTAAAATTTTGTCTACTTGTCTTGATCAACGTTTGAAAAAAAGCTAAATAAGTATGTAAATATTTATATTTTTTAAATTAAATAGCTTTTTATGTTAAAATATTCATAAATAATTATAAATTAACGTATATATTTCGACCGAAATCAAAATTAAACGTTCAGTTAAGGGCTGCATGAGTGACTTAAAAAGACTCATAACTCAATTTACAAAGAAAACATCTGCCGCCCAACATCCTATTAACCCCTCGCCACACTGTGTGGTTGTAATTGCGACTTTAAAACGCTTTAAAACGCTTTCTACACTCATAGCCCCACAGTAGGATTTTCTCCTGTGTCGTGGGTGCCATGGACACACACAAAGACGAATACACAAACACCCAGACCCAGAATAAGAATCTAAACTCATCATTCAGATACCTATCTGGCCGGGAATCGAACCCGGGGCCCACTGCGTGTTAGACCGGTATGGTAACCGCTGCGCCACGCGGGTCGTCCACTTTGTATCTTATTTTGAAATAATGTTGGCGACTTATTATATTTACAGGAAATGCAGGTTTGAAGGTATATAATCAGTTGAAAGTAAATTAGATATAGGTATTATGTTTCTTAAAATGTAGGTACTATTCTGTCGTGTACATGAACAAGAGCAGTGATAGCCTAATGGTTAAAACTTGCCCTCTCGATCGGGAGGTCCGAGGTTCAAACCCAGGCATGTGCGTATTATACATTAATTATCACTGCTTTTCGGTGAAGGAAAACATCGTGAGGAAACCTACACACCCGAGAGTTCTTTAAAAAAAAAAGTTCTCGGAGGTGTGTGAAGTCCCCAAATCGCACTTGGCCAGCGCGGTGGACTATGGCCTAAACTCTCTCATTCCGAGAGAAGACCCGTGCCCAGCAGTGGGACAGTAATGGGCTGACGACGACATGAACAATTACCTATAATTAAAACTATATACATTAATATACTATAACCAATAATCTTACTGACACGCTAAAATACAGAGTAACCCACGTGGCGGAACGGTTACCATACCGGTCTGACGCGCAATGGGTCCCGAGTTCGATTCCTGGCCAGACAGGTATCTGAATGAGTTTAGATTCATGTTCTGGGTCTGGGTGTTTGTGTATTCGTCTTGTGTGTATGGCACCCACGACACAGGGAATCCTAATGTGGGGCTATGAGTGTAGAAAGCGTGTGTGTGTTCTAATCTGATACGAAACTATAACAACGTACATGCTATTTAGTTACCAAAATCCCGGGAGTCGGTTCAAACTAAACTCAATCAGTGAACTTGTATGGTAACCCAGTTTACATTGTTATGGATGGACTATTTCAATAGTTTTGGGTTGATTCGTGAAATTCATATATAAATGAAAGTTTGGTCTGTCTCTACATCGCATTTAAAAACAGATAGTTGGAGGGACTAAAAAAAAGTTATAACAGACATTTGAAGTAATGTGAAATCGAAAAGTTTAAAATGAAAACATAATTTAATACATTTAGTTTTTACTTTATTTAAATCATCTACTTTATCAAAAGTAATTATAATGGAATTTATATTTACTAGCTGTACCCTGCGCGTTGCTACGCCATCACAAGAAAAAAACACCAGAAACCTTCGCGATCTCAAGAATAACAACTTTGCTAAAAATCATCACACGATCAAATAGTTTACGATTCTATAGAGGACATACAGACAAACATTCATTTTTATAAAGAAGAAGAAGATTTAATTAAAGTCGCGTTATAACCAGTTTTTACTACAATATTTCATTATAAAAATAAACTACCAATAAATCTGGATTTATGGTTGATGAATTATTAATATTTTTCGCAGTTTGATTTTATTTTAACAAGTTATGTTAAAGATATCCATTTTGTCAATTGAAGTAAGTAATTATGCGAATATTGAGTAATAATATAAATGTTATTCAATACTAATGAATATCAATATTATTTTTATTTCATTTGGGAAGATAAATACTTACCTTTAAATATTTATTACACGTACAATATAAATTTATTTTTATTTATAAAAGTAATATTTCAATTAACATTAATTTTATTAAATACAACAACTGATAATATTAAACATTTAGATAAGTTCAGATTAGATAAGTTCAAGAAGCAACAAAAATGCCACAAAAATTCAACTGTTTTCCTATCAAACAATCCGCGATTTCACGATTAAAAGTCGCATTCAAAATTTTTCGATATAAACAGGTCCTGTAACAATGAGCATTGACCACGGCCTCGAGACGAAAGTAATGGAGCAAAAAATACAAAAAGTGGCCACTTTCGCCGTCGGACCGAAATTGAATGACCTCATTTTGTGAGCTGTTTTTTATGTTTTTGTTCCTTCTGTCCCGTTTTGTTGTCTGTGGTCCGCAAATTGCATTTCTGGGTTGGATGCCGGTAATTATTTTTATGTATGATGTATTGTATGTAGATGTGCGTTAAGAGGACTGATATTTTAATCTATATAGTAAGTATTTATACCGTATAAATATAGACTCCTACTTATTAAACTTGATCGAAAATTCAATTTAAAGGATATATGTATCCATGTTATACTATATGCATGCATTTCAGCCAAATTAGAACAGTTGTTTTAACATGAAACATACACGTGTCCTCACAAACTTTTAACTTTATAAAATTAGTTCGTTTAAAATCTGACGAATCGTACTGATGAAGGTACTTCCAGAAATTAAGGCATTCAAACAAACATACAAAAAACACTTCCGCGTTATAATATTAATATATACTAGTCACCCGTCACAATGTCGAAATTCGACCCTAATTTAAATGAAAAAAAAATTAAAACTTATATTGTACAAAGCAGCACCAATTTTTCTCTGATTTAAATAAATTGTAATAATTTTCAAGTTACTTTGAACGCACCCGTTAAAGGTAAAAAGAGGTTTAATAAATAAGCTGCATTTAAAAGCAATAGCGGGTATTTTGACAAAGACATTTGACATTTTTGACGTTATGTTTCATAGCAAGACATTGCATGTTCTATTTCGTTATTATGTATGTATTTGTGTCAAATGAAAGGTAGTGAGTGCAATGTGTCTTTAGTTGATTTAATGTATGTTTTATGCATTATTTGAAAAAAATATTAACATTCTGCACTCCTTCTCTACGTCCACTATAACCGTGCAAAGTTTCATACTAATCCGTCCGCGGCATATTACTTAAAAATGCTTCACAAGTTTTTGCTTCACGTATTAATATACCTATAGATATATCTAATATATAAAATTCTCGTGTCACAGTTTTTGTTGCTATACTCCTCCGAAACGGCTTGACCGATTTTTACAAAATTTTATATGCTTATTCAGTAGGTCTGAGAATCGGCCAACATCTATTTTTCATACCCCTTAAGGGTTGTCCACCCTTATTTTTTTTTATTTATTTATTTATTTATTTATTTATTTATTTATTTATTTACATTTTTTTGGGGAACTTACAGCTAAACAAGCAATACATAGTTTATAACAAGATAAGTACATAAAGGCCAATTAAAAGTTTCCACTTTTTTGCTATATGACAAAACAACGTTTGTCGGGACAGCTAGTAGATATATATAGTAATAGTTCGTACTTGTTTGTATTAAAATGTTTCCATTTACACATTTTAATGATTGGTCATTGTTAATCAATTCTGTTATTGTTTATAAATGTTGGTGAAATTAGTGATTCGCAACGCTTCCGTGTTAAATGTATTGTTTATACAGCAATGTTTGTTGTTGTGGGATGAGTGGCAAAGTAATGCGTAAACTTAACGCGTAGAAAGCGTGTCTTAAAAGAATCTATATGTGTATCTTAAAAGAATTGAAGTTTTTAGTAAAATAGTGTTTTTATACGCACTAGCATAGCCCCTATAGCTTCTCAAGAAAAGGCCTATATAAATAAAGGTCTATAACAATTCCTTGAATTTAGTTAAGGAATATTGTTTTGATGACAAACACAGAGACATAAGTCCTAAAGATATTAAAATCTAAAATCTAAGTTTATAGAATTTTTACTAATGTTTAATTGGATGGCAAGGAAGGTCCTCGATTGGCGACCACGTTTAGGCAAAAGGTCCACCTGTGCTCCTTTTGCCTAAACGTGGTCCCCCCTCACCAGGTCGACCGATGACCTGAAGAAGACAGCGGGAAACCGTTGCATTCAGAAGGCACAGGACCGGTTGGAGTGGCGTCATTTAGGGGAAGCCTATGTCCAGCAGTGGACCTCAAAGGGCTTATGGATGGATGGATGGGTTTAATTGGTTTCTTTGGTATTCTTATTATTATTACAGTAGTTACAGCTACCTATTATTATTGATTAGTATTATCAGCTCCCTGAACTTATTGCCAATATATTCAATATGATAGCCTAATTCTAAAACATTATTGTCCCACTGCTGGGCACGGGTCTTCTCTCAGAATGAGAGAGTTTAGGCCATAGTCCACCGCGCTGGCTAAATGCGGATGGTGGACTTCACACACCTCCGAGAACTTTTCTTAAAGAACTCTCGGGTGTGTAGGTTTTCTCACGATGTTTTCCTTCACCGAAAAGCAGTGATAACTAATTTCTAACACGCACATAATTTAAGAAAAATCAGTGGTACCTGAGTTTGAATCTCGGACCTTCCAATCGATAGGACAAGTTTCAACCATTAGGCTATCACTGCTCCACTATCTACTACTTACTAGCAAGTGGAGTACATGTTAATTAAAAAAATATATAAAAAAACATACTTTACACTACTAGAGAGGAAAGCCCAGTTGTGGGACACCGAAACAATTCCACATCTGTTCATATACCGAGTCGAATGTATGTTAAATCAAACATTACTAGGTATACAGTAGCCATGCCGCACATCTGTTGTATCTCAAAGTGCTTGTAAACTTGTCAATAAGCTGGTATTAGGACTTGCAATATATGCCTAGATCTAGATATTCTAGCAAATACTATTCGTAATATATGTCTAGATGTCTAGCATAGCATTCTGCCGTGGGAAATGTATTTGCGATTAGAGATTTAAGATAAAGGGGAATAATAATTAATAGAATTTATTCTATTTATAATTGTAAATTTTAGTAAATAAATTATAAATTTGGGTTATATATTATAATGTTAACTAAATTTTATAATTATTAGTAAGAACTTCGTATTTTGAAAAATTAGAAGGATAAAATATAACATATAATAACATTGTGCGAAAAAAAGATATATGGGTGTTTTTAAAATAACTAACTTTATGTTATAGATTTTATACTTAAAATTTGGTTTGATAAGAGATTATGATATATGAGAGATTAAGATAAATTGGACCTACTTTTGCAAGGAACCAACGGGTTTCCACCTATTATTATTAAAAATGTTGATGACGTTCAATAATCATATTTGTATAAATATAACAAATTAATTTGTGCAACATTGTGAATAGATTTTATTAAAAAATACCTAAAATTATACAGATACAAATTTTAAAGAAAATGTCTTTTCTCAAAACTGTTGTTGTGTGGGTTGATTCTGTTTTGCATAAGGTCCAATTTACTGAAAAAACTATAAACTTTATCATTTTGTTTAATAAATTCTTATAAATCGTAAGCTATCATAAATCAACAATAAAAATCAAATTCCAGATTTTAAATAAAACCCACGCTAAACCAGGTTCATTGGCCAACAATGAAAAAAACAACACGAACGCAACCAATAATTTCAAGTAGCGAAGACTAAAATCAAAATGGCGCCGCGGGCAAAGATCAGGTTATCTAGCGCTCTGGCAGCAAAATAAATTCCGCCAAGTAAAAACTGATGCACCTCATCCGTCCACTGTAAAACGAGAAACACGATGACAAAAACCAGCCACGCCATTCTCGCCAGAATGGCGTATTCTTAACCATGCCAACTCATTTGTTGCAACGTTTCATTTAAACTAAAAACTAGTTTAAGCAATTTCCGATTAGAAACTCGTATTTTAGGGCTGTATGCATAAATTATCTTTGACACTGCAAATGTGATAAATGTATAAAATGGCCACAGATAAAACAATAAATTACTGAAGACCAATGACAGGTCATTAGCTCTATAATTTTATAAATTCTCGATCAATTTATTTGAAATAATATACTGTGGGCAGAAATAGCTATATGAATCTGCGCTGCTAGTATATTAAAAACGAGTTTTAAATATTATCATCGTCTGTCATATTAAATATATTTTCATCCTAATCTGAATTAAAATTTCCTGATAGAAAAGTAATTAATTAACTCACATATGCATACAGTAAACAAATTTTCTACGCGTGTTTGCATTTTTAACTACACATAAAAATATATCAAATGATCTACCGTTATGTACCCACTTTATTGAACTATTTTATTTTTATTTAAATGAGCAGATGTTTCTCGTTCAACTTGCATCGACCGAAGACAATGACCTCGCTTTTATTTATAAAATTTTAATAATCTTTATTCATTTATCTGTTTAGAAACTATAAAATATTACTTAATAATCTGTCCATAAATAAATTGACAATGATTATTTATTCAATGTTAAAACATTTAATAACTAATCAAATCTCAAGATTATTAACAATTCATAAATAATATCGATAATAAAACACAAAACGTAACTGGTAAGCTTAAACATAAATGTATTAAATGAATAAAATCATTAATTTGAATTTGGAACACATAAATAAATTGAAAATAGAACACAAAACGCGTCAGAATCCGTCCATAAAGCGAATGATTCACCAATGTTATGTAAAGAGGAAACAAAAACAAAAGCACGCATATAAGGGTAACGTCCAGCATTCATTAAGTTTCTTTTTCAATTCTAAGCCACGCTACCGAACTGCCCTCCGACAAGAATCCAGTTATGGACCTGTTTCGTACGTCAGATACGAAAGTTATGCTTTATATCTACGCACTTACGTGTGTCGTGGCCATATTGATTGGTTCAGCGGGACAGTCCTACACGTCCTGTCTTGAATGAAATGTCCTTGAAATGTACTTAGTTACGAATATTTAGTTTTAAATATCTTTAATATGAGTTTTATCAATTCTCTTTCATGTTTGAGTAATTTAAAACAAAGAATAACAGCAACTTTACGAATATTTTAACAGTTAAGTAAATGTTATTACAAATTAATGATATGTCCCTAAATACTACTTACATGTATTTTTTTCTAATAACGTGTCTTTACGCGTACGTAATCAATATTTTATGAAGGATTTATACTTCATTTGAAACGTTTGGATCAGATACACGATCCCAACCCCTCTTTGGCGTAGATTATGATATTAAAAATTCTTCAAATAGGAGTACATCTTTATAGTTCCACTGAAATAAAAATCTTCTTCACGTTAGAAATAGGTATGGTATCTATCCAGTCGAGTTACATTAGTTCCACTACCTAGAAGATGCTACGTCCATGTCTGACTACATTAAAGTCTTAAAAACGACAAGGAAGCATAGCTTCTCAAAAAAAAGGGTGCACGGTAAGTTTGTTTGAATATAACATATTAAATACGCCAGAGAAGTATAACTGACATGAGCACGATATCAAATAAAAGATATACATATGTACGGCTTGTTTGAATTTACGAGTGTAAAAAAACATTGATCACGTGACTAATAGACAACCTCTTTCGTCGGTTTAAAATTATAACTGACGTTTAAAGTAAACTTTTTCACAAAATCCCGCGTCTGTCCCGCGATAACAAAAACGCTGGCCACGTCGTATGTACATTTAGTTTGTATGCGGGCAAAAAACGAAATAAATGTACGGTGAACGACCGCGTCTCGGTTGGGGCAGGTCTCGTTGACGTCGCTTGACAGCTTTTGGCGTTCGCTTTTTGAATTTTTTTACACATTCGATTGGCCTGTCATTTGATATGTTACGTTTTTATGGCGGCCAGTGACCATAGAGTTTCATAGACATTTTCTTGTTAACTATAAAGAGTTTGGACCATAGTTTTTTCGTTCATGACCATAGACAACGTTTTACTTGTCAACTATAGAGGGTTTGGATCATAGTATTTTTTGCTGATTTTCGTGACCATATACAACGTTTTATTTGTTAACCAAAGAGGGTTTTGACCATAGTTTTTTGCCAATTCATGACCATACACAACATTTTTATTTTAATAATCTTAGAGGGTTTTTAGTTGGTTTTGAAGTAATATCATAATGCTATGATAATATTCGATAAAAACTACTATAATTATGGTATTCTTTTAAATCTTTATTGAGAAAAAATAGATTTTGCGTTGTATGTCACTCTCATATGCTTACTTAATAAAATCACACTGTTATTATGCAATTATGTTGTGGACATATTTTTTTCGGCTTTACTGTTCTAAAAAAAAACATTTCGTATGGCTGCCATTGCCTGAGTTATGATTAATTGCAATTACGACACACGTAATAGGAAAATTCCAAATAAAAGCCCTCATTTAAACATTGATAGTTATTACGGGAGAAAGTTGTTATAATTAGGTGAAATCGTTAATTGGAAGTGCAGATCGACAGATATCGCCTCAACATACCAGATGTAATTATACTAGCTGCATTTTTGTCTGGCTTTATTTGGCTGTCTTTTTATAATATTGGAGTAGTGAACGAACATGCAAACGTCCCGAAAGTAAGAGGTGGCCCATGGAAAACTCTAAGCAACTTCATAAAAAATATGAGTTCTATCTGAAATCAATTACACCCCCAATCTTATCTTAGTCTTATCCACGGGGCACAAGACATTCGCTTCACGAGTAGCAAACAAGACAGATATTAATTATCACTGATGAAGAAAAAATCGTGAGGAAACCTACACACCCGAGAGTCCTTAAAAAAACGTCCTCGGAGGTGTGAAAAGTCCACCAATTCACACTTGGCCAACGCGGTGGACTATGGCCTAAAGTCTCTCATTCTGGGAGAAGACAAACAAAAATAACGAGATTCACAGGGTATTTTCTTTTATAAAGAAACGTTTTAAAGCCCAATTTTGTAATAAGTATTACCCAAAAAATATATATTAATATTACATAAACATAATTCATAAAAAAAGTATATAAGCTATTGGATTTAATAACTTTGTAACTAACCCAACGCATTTATTTCAAAATGTACTTTTTATTTTATAAATATTTAAGTACAAATATGAGAAACTCCCAACAAATTCGAAAACTAACTGAAACATATAACTTGCATTCCGCACAGATTAAAAATGCTGCTAAGAGCAACTATGGCATTTTCCAACTACCCACATGAACTGAAATTAGTCATTTCACGTGACAGCGATTTAGCCACCCTCCCTCTTGGGAGAATAAAAAAAATCTCTTTGAGTGCCCCCGTACTTGCATTTTTGTGTACTTTTAAAATCCACTGAATTTGGCGTTTAATATCTTAATGAGTACCTTCGTAAACTGCAGGCTTTTTTGTTCTGGGCCGTTTAGAGAACAAAAGTGCATAGAATAATTTGTTCTTATTCTTAGAGACCTCAAATATAGTTCTTTTGGAATCCACACATTACGCATTTTTTGTTCTACGCACTTTAAAAAAAGTGCATATTTTTTTTAAATAGTTTCACCTTGATTCTTTTTTTTTTATTTGACTGAAGTAGCAACCGAGCATGCAGTCCACCTGATGGTAAGTGGTCACTGCCGCCCATGGACACCTGTAAGCAACTTCATACAGAACATGAGTTTTACCTGAAGTCAAACACAGATGCGTTGCTACTCCCGAGGACTATGATGGTCGCCTCATGTAAAAGTGTGCCGGCAACCACAGCCTTCTATCGAAACGCAAGAAATACTTCACGCTAGAAATAGGTGTGGCGGTGGTACTTCCCCGGTCGAACTACACTGGTTCTACCACCTTCGTAAAGGTTACTTTTTATAAGATTGAAGTAGCAAACGAGTTAGATAATGTACCTGATGGCAAGTGGCCACTGTCGTTCATATGTATCACTATAAAACAAAGTTGCTTCGCGCTGTCTGTCCCTATGTATGCTTAGATCTTTAAAACTACGCTACGGATTTTAATGTATTTTTTTGTAATAGAATGATTAAAGGGGAAGGTTAAGGTATGTATTAATATAATGCATTATATATAGGAGGAACAGTTTTAATTTTAGATTTTTGACTTACTACATAATATAAAACAACGTCGCTTCGCGCTGTCTATGTATGTATCTTTAAAACTACGCTACGGATTTTAATGCAGTTTCTTTAATAGATAGAGTGATTAAAGATGAAGGTTTTTATGTATAATTCATGCATAATATAGAGGAGAAACTGTTTTAATTTAAGATTTTTGACTTACAGGTAAAATAATTTCGCTGGGTCAGCTAGTGTCCTATATATTTATGTAGGTCATATTGTGCGTACCAAATTTCGGCGAAATTCAACAAGTATTTTTTTGTGTGGAAGAATGACAAACGAACATACATCGTGACAAACTTCGCATTTATACTATCAATAAGATATACATAAAATTATTACATATATTCAAAGTATAGTTTTATCAGGTCAATAAGCTTTTTATGATTTAATGTAATATCAAACTATCGGAAATGTTCCCGACTAAATTATTGGTGCATTAACCTTCTTGCGTTTGCGTTATCAATGCATTTAATGCGTCAATAAATTTTATAATAAAAACATTGCTAATATAATACAGAACTTGTTACTTTTTTATTTATAATAATAGAAGGTGGTAGAACCAGTGTAGTTCGACGGGGAAGTACCACCGCCACACCTATTACTAGCGTGAAGCATTTCTTGCGTTTCGATGGAAGAGTGTGGTTGCACACTATCACATGAGGCGACTTAGTCCTCGGGAGCAGCAACGCAACTGATTGACTTTAGATGGAACGCATTCTGTATGTAGTTGATAACAGATATCCACGAGCGGCAGTGACCACTTACCAGCAGGTGGACTGCATGCTCGTTTGCTACTTCGGTCAGAGTAAAAAATATATAGATATGGGAGGCCCATCATAGTTTTAGTGACCCCTGAAACAATAATGGGCCAAACGCAAAGACAAATATAAACAAGTATATACGATTTTTGAAGTGAAACTTCTTTATCGGGGTTGGAAAAAAATTTAGTGTAACATTTTTTCGTTACGCGCCATCTTTTTCTGTTACGCGCCATCTTTTTCTTATCCCTACCACACGTGATATTAGATAGATTAAAGATTAGATTATTAGATAAAGTTTAATAAAAGCCTTTTATTTAACTTTATTTAACCAATTTCTGTAAAGTTGCATATAGTAAATTATTTTTTGAAAAATAACGTCATAAAGAAGTTTCACTTCTTACAAGTGTACGCTAGTACACGCACACATTTTTTTTATTATGAGTCTGCTGTCATAATTCTATCATTTCCTACAACCGAAAATAACGAGATTAAGAGTAAAACGAGTGCTGAAAATTTTTAGAAATATCTGCAGATATCCAGCGGTCATTGCCTTGATCGAGATGTCAATGTCTAGACAGATCCAGATCATACGGAATCGACTATTGATATAATCTAGAACTATGTGAAATGGAATTCGAAATAAAACAAAATGTTGCCATATAAAAATTAAACAGGTGCGAGTCGGATTTATGCTAAGGGTTCCGTATTATCTAGAAAAAACGGTGAAATAGGTTGTATGGGACCCTTCATTAAGTATTTGTTTTATTAGTTTTTAGTATTGCTTGTTGTAGTGGCAACAGAAATACATCTGTGAAAATTTCAACTGTCTAGTTATAATGGTTCATGAGAAGCCTGGTGACAGATAGACAGACAGACGGACAGCGGAGTCTTTGTAATAGGGTCTCGTTTTTACCTCTTTTGGTCTCGTCAACACTTGTCCCACAGCTGGGCACGGGTCTTCTATCAGAATGAGAGTTTTAGGCCATAGTTTACCGCGCCAAGTGCGAATTGGTGGACTTCACACAACTTTGGGAACTTTTAAAGAACTCTCGTATGTATAGGTTTTCTCACGATGTTTTTCCGTCGCCGTAAAGCAGTGATAATTAATTTCCAATACGCACATCATTTTAGAAATACAGTGGTGCGTGCCTGGCGTTTGAACCTCGGACCTCTCGATGGAGAAAGCAAGTTTCAACCATTAGGCTATCACTCGCGCTTTTCTACACTCATAGCCCCACACTAGGATTTTCTCCTGTGTCGTGAGTACCATGGACACACACAAGACGAATACACGAACATCCAGACCCAGAACATGAATCTAAACTGTCCGGCCTGGAATCGAACCCGGGACCCATTCCGCGGTAGACTGGTTTGTTAACCGCTCTAACACGGGTCGTCAAACTAACCAATCACTGTTCGGGAATCGCTCTTTTGGTACGGAACCCTATAAGTTAGACCGTATTATAATGATCCGTAAAACGTCGTAAACATGACTTGGATCATACTCGATTTATGAGACAAAGCATAGTTTGGCGTGAGACGGGATCGATAGTGGAGTGGGCGATTCGACGACCGACCTATAAAACTGCAAGACGGGTCGAGAGTCCCTAGGAGATACGACGCTGTGGACAAAGACGTTGGATTAAACTATACTTTTAAACGCTTCTGAATTTGGCAGTGTTATAATGTTTAAAATTAATGTATAAAATATGTAAAACTAGGCCGATCAATATTCCTGTTATTCGATTTGTTTGTACGAATTTAATTTTTACGACAAGGAAATGAAATAATCAAAGAAGCATTAAATTAAAACAAACAAATCAACAGATTTTTTATGTATGTATAATTATTATATTGTATTTGACTTAAAAAAAAATTGAATATGGCGATGAATAGTCGACGAATAGAATTGGAGAAAATTATTTTTTATTCGTGATTTTTTTTGTTTGTAATTTTATTGTTATTATATTATTTTATACTGTATTGTCATATTTAATACTCATATTTTTATTCTAAATGAAATTTTGTGTGTACGTTATATTATTTATAAGAATAAATGGGTATTTTATAAATTTACTAGTTGACCCAGCGAACTTCATTCCGCCTAAAAATCAAAAATCTTAAATTATCCGTGTTCCTCCACTATATTATACACGTAATATACATAAAAACCTTCCTTTTGAATAACTCTATCTATTACAAAAAATGCATTAAAATAGCGTAGCGTAGTTTTAAAGATCTAAGCATACATAGAGACAGACAGCGGGAAGCGACTTTGTTTTATACTATGTAGTGATTAAATGATCTTTCAATGCTGTGAGATTAAACATTTTTTTAAATCTCTAAATAGGTCATTACCTTAAAACGTTACTATATATCCCGATTCATTCGAATACTCGATATTTTTTGACAAACTTCATTGTGTATTTTTGAATTTTACGTCAGTGGACTTTATTTTATCAGGTGCTTTTTGAAATTCGGCGGGCCTTGAAATATCTACAGCAATTCCCCGTAGATTAACGCTAAGATTTTGTATCAAGGTGGTATATCGTATCAATTGTCGATAAAACGAGATAAACCTGTTTATTTATTAGATTTAGGTGTCACGGACCACCCATTCAGAATCGCTTCGAGCCAAACGGAATAGTTGACACAGATTTTCAATAGACCAAAGTGTTGCGTTCACTTCTATAAATCTAGATATTTTGATTCGATTTTATGTTTTCTGACTTTTTGAAATAATGTTTTGTTACTTCGTGCAACATAATTATTTACAATGTTGATGCAAATTCACTACTCATAACATTACTAATTAGGTGTCTCAAAAATGGTACCTACTGAAAAGTTATTAATAAAAGCAAGTGGTTTTAATAGCAGAAGATTTTTACATACCAAAAAATACCATACAAAAAATATTAATATAATTGTGTAGATTTAAATAATCACAGAATTATTATTAAACATTAGACACTAAACATTAATGACGTGTGACATTTAACTCCAAATGGTAAAATATCATAGAGTTAATGGATTATTGTTAAAAAAAAATTTTTTTAGAAAAATAATTGCTACTAAGCAATTCCTTTATAAACTAAAGGAACTAACTATATTTACATAACGTACTTATGTTTCTTTTTGTTTCTATGCAAAAAAAGAATCTGTAGGTAAAATTTACACAAACTTAAAATGAAGAAATAAACAATACTAACAGGCGACATGCAATTTGACATAATAAAATATCATTTATTTCAAAGATTATTGTAATAAAAATCGATAAATAATTGCCTGTAAGCATTTATTCCGAAAATGACTATCCTTTATAAACTAAAGGAACTAACTAATTATCATTTTCCTAACTTACGTATATACAATGCTTATAACTTATAAAGTGAGCAGAGTAAGTACGCACAAGCGCATCCATGCCACATTCGTCAGCTGCTCGAGACGGTCAGAAGGAAGTCTCACAATGTCGGAGGTTACACTCTTGTAGTTCCGCTGTGAATAGAGAGGCTAGTGTCAGCTCTGCATTAGAGCTTAATTGTTAATTATTCATGTATTTTTAAAATAATAATAATGTAATACGTCGTGAAACGTAATTATTGGGTAATACAAATTCGACATTTAAAAAAAATCAAGTGTTTTTGATAAAGTTGTAATTTGCAATTTACAATTTTTTTTGATTTCTTACAAAAAATACCAAAACAATTCTGTAGAATTAAATTGTCCCAGAATTAAAATGAAACAATTATACTGATATTTCACAGCCAATGAAACAACAAGAATATCATTAGGTTAACGGATTATTCTAAATAAATAAAAAAAAAGTTAATTATTTAAATAAGTACATATGTATGACGAATTTGGAAAATAGAAAAGTCCTTTATACAAAGTTTACTAGCTTATGTAATTATAAAGCTCTTAAAGTATAAGTGAGCAGAGTAACTACGCACAAGCGTATCCATGCCACATTCGTCAATCAGCTGCTCGAGACGGTCAGAAGGAAGTATATTGTTTTATTTCAAGTGAGCACTATTACTGAGCACAAGCTTGTCCATTCTTTCGTGAATCCTGATCGTAGACGATCAAAAGAGAAGTGTCTTATTTTGACCCGACTACGTTAGAAGCGAGGTAATGTTTTTAGAGTGTATCCCAAACGGATTGTAACATATGTATATAATAGTATATAGTATAACATATTGTAAAAAACCGACTCAATTATAACTATATTTTTTAACGCCTGCGGTTAGAGAAAGGGGGGAACAACGTTTTTTTTTTATTATAATCGTCAACCCATTATTGTCCCACTGCTGGGCACGGGTCTTCTCTCGGAATCAGAGTTATAGGCCATAGTCCACCGCGCTGGCCAAGTGCGTATTGATGGACTTCACACCCTTCTGAGAACTTTTTTTATTTTTATTATATTTTAAGAATAATTTATTATAACAATTATTTATTATAACAATTTGGGTATTAAATGAAGGCTAGCAAGTTGACCATTAGAAATATATATGCGTTACCAAAAACTAAAATTTTATTGTCGGCTATGAAGTACCTAAATTTTTTTCGTACCTTTTCAGTATTATCTTTTATTTTTGTTATACATAGCTTTATTTGTGCAAGTATATTATCTCATAGATACATTTGCTCATTCATACTACAACATTATAGGTATGTACGTTTGTGTGTACGTTAGGAATTTCACTCTCGGCTACCTCAGTTGGAGCGACGCCAAGTGGACCCATAACTATCGGTGTGTCTGTCGAATTTATATATAAATAGTTGCCAACAATATTTGTAAAACCATTGGCCTATGTTGTTCAATACAAATGTGGCTATGGTTTTGTTAAATGAAATGAAATGTCTTTATTTTGCATAGGCCTACGGAGACACATACAAATTTTCAGTTACATATATATATTACACTACCACCGGATCGGAACATGTATATAATATTTTAATTGTTCTATAGTCGTTAAGGACATAAGTGGCCACATTGCACCTCGTTGGCCAAGTGTAGACTTCACACTATAAAATTTAATATTTTGGGCAGTCTTAAACAAATCTCCACGACTTTTTATCATAAAATTACCTCTTGACATTTGCTTGAAAAAGCCTCGTTTGCTACTTCAGTCAGATAAAAAAAATCTATTTGACATAAATCACAAATTAAGGACTTAATTGAAAAGTCCGTAAAAGCGCTTTTACGGACTTAATTGAAAAGTCCGTAAAAGCGCTTTTACTTCACCACAGCCTTCAAAGTAGAAATAGGTGTGCGACGGTTGTCCACCAATTTGGACTTGACCAGCGCGGTAGACTATGGCCTAAACTCTCTCATTGTGAGAGAAGACCCGTGCCCAGCATTGGGACAGTGATGGTTTAACGAGATAACATTTAAGATCCACTGCTAAATATAGGACTAATAGGAGTTTTTGGCTATAGTGGCGCCTGGCGAGTTGGTGGCGGCAATGGGTACATTGCACAGGTAGCCGCTGCTGCCCATCTCCTGAATTTAGTCTTTTCTTCCTAAGACTGGATGTCTTAGGAAGAAAAGACCATGGCAAAAATAATCTTATTGATATAATAAATGTGAAAGTTTGTGAGGATGTTTGTGTGTTCGTTAGTCTTTCACGCAGAAACCAACTGTCGAATTTCGCTGAAATTTGGCACACACATAGTTTATGACCTAGATCAGGGTTTCTCAAACTTTCGGCTCCAGGTACCCCTGTTAAAGTTTCCAAGTGACAGCGAACCCCCTTCAGGACAATATTTTATTTCAATAAAAAATAAAAATAAAGTACCAAAAGAAATGTATTTTCCTACTATTAATGTAATTGATGTGCTGGTTCGTTGTTACAAATGGAGTCAATTTTAGAAATAATTTGGACAATTTTAACTCTAATTCTGACTCGGCATCAATGGATTTGTATTTTTAATTTTTATTATGACCAAGTGTTAAAAATCACTAATATAAGTATGTTGTAGCAAACGGTATAAGGAAATGCACCGCTTTGCGTGATAGTTTTTTTTTAAGTTAAATAGTTTTAGGCAGTTCGACAGGATAGGTACTCTTCAGTGGCGTAACTACAGGGTGGCAAGTCGGCAAAATGCCACGGGCCCCCAGCCGGAAGGGGCCCCCGGTCAGAGGAGAATCCCAACTCCCAACATTTATTGTTATATACATGTTTAGTAAAAAAAAGTTTTCTTTGATTTATTTTTGTTACATATTCACTTGCACAAGTAAAAATGTATTAAAATTCAAAGCATCTGTAAAAAAAGTTGTAAACCAGTTTTAGAACAGTCATTACTTTTTTATATTGGTTTTTATAATGGGGGGGGGGGGGGCATCCATCGATGGATTTGCCACGGGCCTCGAATGGTATAGTTACGCCACTGGTACTCTTCCTGTCTAACTGCCTAAAAATCTATCAAGGACATCATTTTTAAATCAAGTGCCTGTCAGTCATCACGCCAATGATGAACCCCTAGGGGTTCGTAACCTACTTTGCGAAACGCTGACCTATATTTACACATGAGACTAGATTAACCCATAGGAAGCAACCGAAGCGAAGACGCGGGACTAATCTAGCACATCATACATGTGTTTATACGTGCGTTTGTAAAGACATACAGATACACCTTCACACACACATCGAAAACCCGATGTAGGTAATTGGATTTACAACTTTATGAATAAACATTCAGTAGATTTATTGTGATGGATTCTGCATATATAATCGCGTGCTAATTCTATCTGCGCTATGAATATGTCTTGCGAGTATTGAAGCGTTGAATTTTATTCAATTTTATTCAAATACAGTTAGGACTTTATTCATTTAAAAAACAAAGTTTTGCAAGTTATTTTTGCCCTACGTTTAATTTATTTAGACGTCGATGTAAAAGTGGGCTGTTATGCCTACCTATGTCCTCTGTGTGTATAAGTGTTTGTCTGTAGCACTTTATATACGAATAAATTAATTCGATTAGGTGGCCAGTAGGACATGTAAGTAGTCTAAAACAAAATCGTATATGAAAAATGACTAATTGACAGTATGAAGCTTAGAAGTTTTGTGGACATACAAACATTGATTACTTACGCCAAGAAAGACAATCTATGGCTATCTAAATAACTATTACAATCAACATAACTTCATACTGTAAATTGGTCATTTTTCATATACGATTTTGTTCTAAGGGCCCGTCGATTTATTACATAAAACTTTCGTTCCGATATCCTACTACTACTTACTAGCTTACTACTTACTAGTTTCACCCGGGAACATCAATTCAGATTCAAAAATACAGATTTTTTGGCACATTACTGTTAAAATCGGTAGCATTCATCTTTTATTTCCCCGCTGTTTTTATTCTCAAATTCATTACGTAGATGGAAATCCGGAAATCGGCCCGCGTACCATGCATGGCTATTATGCTTACAAAAGTCAAAAGCCTAAAGTCTAGATTTCAGCCTATTCCAGCCCAACATAAATTAGTTAAAAACCCCGCATTTCAGAACAAAGGGACATTCAACGATAAATGCGAGTCAAAGTTAAACCATGGACAATGCGAAAGTTCAAAATCCATAGACAATGTATACGAAATGAGGAAAAAACTCACGTTCAAATTTGAATCATCAAAAAAAAAACAAAACGTCATTGTGGCCGAAATGAGGCTCCGCCCGCGCCGCCATTGGAGGGGAGCAGCGAATTTTAACAAAAACCCAACCTAGTTCCGCCTTCTAAATGTTTTAACCAAAATGGCTGCCGACTCTATTTGTTGATAGATCTGTAGTTTCTTTGCACTATTTTTAACGTGTCGTTTGCTATGGACGTATGCTTTTACCAAAGTCTTGGGTCTTGAGCTGTCTGCGTGATAAACTAGGACTAACTTGTAAACAAAGCTTACAGTTTTCGGTCTAGACCATGCAAGAAACACGAAATATACTATAATAAACATAATAACCAAGGTAAAAACTAAGTACGAGTTTGAGAAAATACATTTGCTAAGATACTAAGGACGTAGAAAAATTGTAACTATTTCACTTCAACACTGACTCCTTAAGACCCCTAAAGAAAAATTATCTATACTCATTTTGTAAAGTCCTTCATACTCTCTTCAAAGGAGCATAACTCTACCAGGCCACGAGGGGTCATCGTAGTAGACTATTGTCTGAAAGCTCTTTAAGAGGAGAGTGAACACTGAAGTACAACAGTGGGCCAGTAATAGCCTTATTGACCTATTTAACATACGACAACTTTCGAAATTTTCATTGTTGTATCATATATTTAAAATGACGTCATTACTCGATTTAAAGTTAACTAAAAAACCTTTCTGTGCGGTAATCTACTTTATAAGTACTTTATAGTTGAGGTCGTATTCCGATCCGGTGGGAGTGTAAGAAATAAAACGGAACTGACAATTTGTAAGCTCCCGTAGGCCTATACACACACACACACACACACACACACACACGCTTTCTACACTCATAGCCCCACAGTAGGATTTTCTCCTGTGTCGTGGGTACCATGGACACACACAAGACGAACACACAAACACTCAGACCCAGAACAGGAATCTAAACTCATCATTCAGATACCTGTCTGGCCGGGAATCGAACCCGGGACCCATTGCGCGTCAGACCGGTATGGTAACCGCTGCGCCACGCGGGTCGTATACAAAATAAAGACATTTCATTTCATATCATGATAAAGTTAAAATATCTATTTCACAAACATCAAACGGTGAGGCATTGGCGACTTCTCTAGTGTTGCAAATATCCATAAATATCGGTGACTATTTTACATTAGGTAATCCGTCTATCTATTCATGCTGTAGGTACAGATGTAAAAAAAGATCGAATTAAAAATACTAAGGTTTACGCTTTTTGCAAAAAATGGTACAAAAACAGATAAAAACAATATAATTTATGGTAATTTTTTTAGTCATGATTTTTAAAATTAAGTAAATTTTTCACAGGATAACAAAAACATTTACTCACAAAGTATACAGATTATAATAAAATAAAAAAAAACAACAATAATAAAAAAAATACATAAATTTTGCTGCACATTTTTATTTCAAAATTCCAATTCCTATCCACTCTATGACACTCAGAGCACTTGATACATGATGTATAATAAAAATCGTTTTGTATGTGTGAAGCATTAGATAACAATTTCAGCCTGGATTAGACCAATCGCGCGGTACCATTCCACCCACGTTAGTGGAACTGAAATTATCTACAGATAACATAATGTATGACTTTTTAGACGCATTTAGATAGGTACCTACCTACCTACAACACTTCAGTTTGATAACGGTTGGTTACAAATTGCTAAGTTTTTCTTTATAATACAGAACTAATACACATGCAGCCTGCCTGTTGGTAAGTCTCTGCCACCCATTGCCAGATTTCGTCTCTTATAGTGGTAGCAAACATTAAACTCACCTGATGGTTAACCACCCATTGCCCAGTCCCGGATTAGCCACATAGCAATAGTAGCAAATGCTACGGGCACCACGGACCAACGCTTACTATTTATATTTTATCTTTGCTATCCTGAAAATCTTAAGCTGAAAGAAGTACATATAGAAAGTGTCATCTCTAAATTTTCTCACATTTAATCCAGAAAAGTTTATTTGTAACGGTTTTGTTGTATTTAGTACCCTCTTAAGGCAAACTATGGGCAATTGTCAGAATTTGCTACAGGCCCCGCGCTGGCTCAATCCGGCACTGACATCGCCAAGTATCCCCAGCAGTCGCAGTCGCATCAACACATTATAGGCCCACTGCTGGGCACGGGTCTTCTCCCAGAATAAGAGAGTTTAGGCCATAGTCCACCGCGCTGGCCAAGTGCGAATTGGTGGACTTCACACACCTCCGAGAACTTTTTTTTTTAAGAACTCTCGGGTGTGTAGGTTTCCTCACGATGTTTTCCTTCACCGAAAAGCAGTGATAATTAATTTCTAATACGCATATAAATCATTGGTGCGGGCCTGGGTTTGAACCTCGGACCTCCCGATCGAGAGGGCAAGTTTCAACCATTAGGCTATCAATGCTCTAGTAGTATCCCCAGACTGCCCATATAATATGTTCTTAGACTTAAGGTCGATTACGTCTATTGACGACCCGCGTGGCGGAGCGGTTACCATACCGGTCTAACGCGCAATGGGTTCCGGGTCCGATTCCCGGCCAGACAGGTATCTGAATGATGAGTTTAGATTCATGTTCTGGGTCTGAGTGTTTGTGTAATCGTCTTGTGTGTGTCCATGGTAACCACGATACAGGAGAAATTCTTAGTTTGGGGCTATCAGTGTAGAAAGCGTGTGTGTGTCTCTAACTCTAGATTCATTTAAAATCTTATCTATTTCTAGATTCTTGAAACCTTGAAACCTTGGTACCTCACTAAAACATACAAATCAGATTTTATAAAAATAATAGATATAGGATAGTATGATAGCATTCAAGTATGTCGTCAAAATTAAATGAGATGAGTAAATATAAAAAAATAATTTACGCGTTCATTTGTTGTCTGCGGTGATTTTTCTACTTACCCCTTGATAAAAACGCTCCTCCACGCGGGTCGTCAAAGATACAGATAGATAGATATATTATATATATATATATATATATATATATATATGTAAGCTTTGTGTAGACACTGGCCAGTGTTATTAGAATGTTTTTAAGTTTAGTTTTAAGAGCCACTTTGACTGTGTCAAAAAGTGGATCTATTGCAAAATGTCGTTTTAAAGAAATTGGTTATTTAATCCAATTTAATATTAGTAAATGTGTGACAGAAGATTCAAATTAATAATAATAATACTAAAGCATGAACATTTGATTGTCGATTCTCTGTTTTTAGGTTAGTATTTTAGTTTCAGTTTATATTAGTTATGTAAAACATATTTGTATTTTATGAATAAACTCTGTTTTTAGATGAATCACATCGTGTTATGTTTTAACAAGTAAACAATATCGTCCCTTATATATATATACAGGTAGATGAGATTTAGGAAAACGCTGTCAAAAATCGAAAGCGGTCTTGAAGTACGGTAAACCTAACCTTTCAACTCTCCATAAGTGAAAGCGAATGGACCTAAGCATATTGTTAGCTTTAACTGTGCTTTAAAAAGAACAGGTTTTATTTATTTTGGTATTGTTTTACTGGTATTTAAATAACTACCAATATTTTTATTTAATTATGGAAATTAACTTATCTTGTGTAGGTTTCCTCACGATGTTTTCCTTCGCCGAAAAGCAGTGATAATTAATTTCTAATGATCATAAATCAGTGGTGCGTACCTGGGTTTGAACCTCGGACCTTCCGATTGAGGACAAGTTTCAACTATTAGGCTATCTGCTCTGTATGCTTGTAATACTATATAAAAATACAAATTAATACTTCTGTTTTTAGACTCAAGTCTATAAAGGATTCTTTAAATAACTTATAACTGATTCTTTGATACAAAATGTTATACCCAAAAGATTTTCGATTATAATTTAAATTAAGTTATTTATATCATGGCGTCGTGAGGTGAGCGCTTCAAAAGCTTTTATTTTGATTAAATTGGGCCACTCGCCAGTTAAGTGCTGCCATTGTATTTTTAATTATAATTTCGGCGATGAATTGACCTCATTTAGGGTAAAAATAACATACTTTATCGTCCCGCAAACGCTTTCTACACTCATAGCCGCACACTAGGATTTTCTCCTGTGTCGTGGGTACCAACACACAAGACGAATACACAAACACCCAGACCCAGAACATAAATCTAAACTCATCATTCAGATACCGTCTGGCCGGGAATCGAACCCGGGACCCATTGCGCGTCATATCGGTATGGTAACCGCGCCACCACGCGTGTCGTCCACAATGATGTAAGAATGACACATTTTTAAAGTGGTAAAGATCTTTCAGGTCTTACATGAAGTAGGTATACCATAAGACTTGAAGGTGGTAGAACCAGTGTTGTTTGACCGGAAAGTGCCACCGCCACACCTATTGTAAAACAGTTCTTGCGTTTCGTTGGAAATGTGTGGTTGCCGGCACATTTCTATATGAGACGACCATCTTACTCCTCGGGAGTAACAACGCATCTGTGATTCACTTCACATAGGACCCATGTTCTGTGTAAAGTTGTTTACAGATGTCTATGGGCGGCAGTGACCACTTACCATCAGGTGGACTGCATGTTCGTTTGCTACTTCAATTAGATAATTAGATAAAAAAAAGAATTATTTCCTACTTGATATCTGTGTTTTTTTTTTAACTTGAAGTAGCAATTAAGCATGCAGTTCACCTGTTAAGTGGTCAGTGCCACCCATGGACATCTACAAGAAGCTTTATATAGGAAATCTATCACTACATAGTATAAAACAAAGTCGGTTCGCGCTGTCTATCCCTATGTACGCATCTTTTAAATTACGCTACGGATTTTAATGCAGTATTTTAATAGATAGAGTGATGCAAGAGGAAGGTTTTTGTGTATAATAAGTGCATGTCGTCAACCCATCATAGACCCACTGGTGGGCACAAGTCTTCAGAATGAGAGAGTTTTAGGCCATAGTCCACCACGCTGGCCAAGTGCGAATTGGTGGACTGAGTGCATAATATTCCCCCACTATATTAAGTGCATAATATAGTGTGGGAATATTGATAATTTTAGATTTTTAACTTTTAGGCGTAACAGAGTTCGCCGGATCAACTAGTGTAGGTATTATAAAAGAACTTTAAATTTTAATAACTTTATTTAAATTGTGGAGTTAACTACCTATTTAAAATTACTTAATATTTTTATTATATTATTATATTATTAGTCTTAATAATATAATATATTATATATATTAATAATATAATATATATAATATATTATATATATTATATTATTAAGACAGCATTCAATTTAAGCCTAATCTAGTTTTTAGTTGTAGGTGTAATGTATTCGTCCCTGTAGCCTCGGGGTCAGAATAGGGCTACGGTATCCCCTGCCTGTCTGAAGAGGCGACTAAAAGGGGCTTCCGGGGTTGCAGACGGCTAGAGTGGGAGCTCGAACCGTTCGGTCAGGCAATCCTGGGAAGGACGGCGGTATATGTGGTTGCATACCGTCGTAAATACTAGACGGAGCGGTGGGCCCAGCCGCTCATCTGGGAGGAGCCCGATGGGGCAGCGCGCTCGGAGGATTCCGGTTGAAGTCGTTTCGAGATCCCGGAGTCCTCCTTTTCAGCACCGAGGACGGCTACCGGGGGGTTTTAGTGCGGTAAAAATCCCACATAACCCTGCGTCGCTCCCACGGCGTCGGGTACCTTTGGAAGGTTTCCCCCTCGAAAACAAAAAAAAAGTGTCATGTATTGTCTTGTTGGCTGCCCTTTTTAAATAAATAAATACGGGTAAATGGGTGAGGATTAACTAGCAACATTATATACAACTATAGTCTAACCAATAGTCCAAAAATATGTTCATTCAGTAAAAGGCGTGTCCACAGCGCAGAGATGACAGCATCCCGCCTCCGTGTGTCCCCAAACTGTCAAGATTAATAACGAGAATGACATAATCTTTCTATCTGATGCTGACTCAATATTGAGACTAAAGGACAGACGAAAATGGACTCACCACTTTCATACTTTATTGGTCCTAATACGTTCTTGCGGGTATCCTCTTATCTATATATTAATACGTGAAGCAAAAACTTGCGAAAAATTCTAGGTGGTAGAACCAGTGTAGTTCGACCGGGGAAGTACCACCGCCACACCTATTTCTAGCGTGAAGCATTTCTTGCGTTTCGATAGAAGGGTGTGGTTGCCGGCACACTTTCACATGAGGCGACCATCATTGTCCATGGGAGCCAGTGGCCACTTGCCACCAGGTTGACTGCATGCTCGTTTGCTACTTCAGTCAAATAAAAAAAAAACTTGTGATTCGTTTTTAAGATACTTGCCGCAGACGGAGGAGTATGAAATTACACACGGTTATAGTTGATGTAGAGAAGGATTACGCAATGCTAATACTTTTTATCAAATAATGCATAAAACATCCATAAAATTACCTAAAAACGCATTACACTCACTACCTTGCATTTGACACAAACACATACATAATAAACGAAATAGAACATTTAATGGAAAACAAATAATGTCAAAAATGTCAGATGTCTTTGTCAAAATACCCGCTATTGCTTTTAAATGCAGTTAAGCTAATTAAACATATTTTTACCTTTAAAGGTGTGTTCAAAATAACATGAAAATTATTTCAATTTATTTGAATTAGAGAAATATTGGTGCTACTTTGGACAATATGAAGTTTAGTTTTTTAATTTAAAATACGGTGGAATTTCGACCGTTGGGACGGGTGACTTGTTGTTATAAATACAAAAGTAATACTAAGTAGTAATAATAAGTAGTAAATACAAAAGTAAGAATGTTTGTGCGTTTGTTAGTTTCATGTAAAAAATACTAATCGGATTTCGCTGAAATTTGACATACATATTGTTAATTTTGACACATGTTGACTTATATTAAGACGTATGTAGTTGTCTTTGTTTATATTTATTATGCACCCACGACTCAGGAGAAAATCCCACTGTGGGGCTATGAGTGTTGATAGCGTTTTAAAAAAATAGGTGTGACGGTGGTGCCTCGGAACCATGTTCTTGAAGTGTATACACTATTATCTATTCAGGTATGTTAACTACTAACACTTGATATGAAAATAAACTAATATCGAATATAATTGATACAGTAATTGGAATTTAGCGATAAGATAACACTTAGGAATTAGGGTTCTTACCGTGAAACACTTCAGCTGGAACATCGTTTATTTATATTTTGAATGATATGTATATATCATTCAAAATATATACATATCATTCAAAATGATATGTATATATTTTGAACCTACCTATAATTATTTGTATAGTTTATATATTAGTTTAAGTGAGGTTATATTGTACTTAAATTAAAAATATTTTGTGACATATTATGTAGTGTCATTATGTAATTATTAAGTAATTATTAAATGAATACATATTGTTACTAATAGGTAATTTGTCTTGTAAAATATTTAATCCTTGTTTATGTAAAACATGAAAAATAAATACGCAGATATATTACACGGTAATGAATAGTATGAAAGTATAAAAATATAAGTATGAATGTGCATTTTAAGAAAATTGAAGTGCACCATGACAGGAAACAAAAAAACATGGTTACGTTACGATTTTCGTGACGGGCAGTTACGCTGGGGCGTTACGACATTATGTGTCAGTCATTTTGTATTATTTTAATTTTCAGTTCTTGCTCAATATACTTAAATGTATACACGCATTCTTTTTTGTTATATTATTATGTAAATAATGAATTCAGATTTGTTTTCTGGTTCTGGGTATTTGCGTATTCTTCTATGTCCATGGCATTCACAGACACAAGAAATATCCTGGTGTGAAGCTTTGAGTGTAGGGTAGAGTGTAAACGTTATTATGTATCTCCATCCATCCATCAGCCCTTTGATGTCCTCTGCTGGACATAGGCCTCCCCTAAATGGCGCCGTCCAACTGGTCCTGTGCCCTCTGAATCAAACGGTCTCCCGCTGTCTTCTTCAGGTCATCGGTCCACCTGGTATTATGTATTTATTTATTCGCCCGCGTTAAAAAATCGATGAAAATGTCCCGTGGGAGTAAGATATTTTTCCACAGTAAAAAGTAGCCTATATGTTATATTCAGAGTGTCAGCTAACTCCCTAGCAAATTTTAGGAAAATCGCTCCGGTCGTTTAGACGTGAGGTAATGTTATGAGTACCATAAATATTTATGTCATATAGCCTCAAAACCAGTCTAGGCATTGAGGAATATCTAGGTTGTCAGATTAAAGGGACCACTGGATCTGTTAGGAGCTGGATTACCGGATGCATAGCTAAAACAAGTTTAAAATATAGGCATAGGAAATATACATCCAGTCCACCTAATGGTGGCCACTGCCAGACATAGGCATCTATACTATTTTATACAGAACGTCTGATAAGTTTAAAGTCTTACGTGAGGTCAGTCATAGCTATAGCTGAAGTCTGTGAAACCCGTGAAGTTGGATCTCCTTGGATTATTATTACTCTCTTAAATCCTTCAGAAATGTAATATACAGCTGTATTACGTTGCTGATATAGGACAAAAATAAGTGTGACGATGTACCACATAAGTTGCACCAAATGAGTTTTGTCAGGCCTGAGTCAGTCACAACCACTCCTGAAGCCTTAAAAACCCGTGAAGTTGGATGTCCTTGGCTTTATTTTTTCTTTATCTGACTGAAGTAACAAACGAGCATGCAGTCCACTTGATGGTAAGTGGTCACTGCCGCTCATGGACATCTGTAATCAACAGAACATAGGTTCTATCTGAAGTCCATCACAGATGCGTTGTCACTCCCGAGAACTATGATGGTCGCCTCATATAAAGTGTGCAACCACACCCGTTCATCGAACAATCAAGAACGGGTTCACGATAGAAACAGGTGTGGCGGTGGTACTTCCCCGGTCGTACTACACTGGTTCTACCACCTTCAATGTCACCTGTTTTTATATAGAAGTGGCAAATGAACATGCAGTCCGTCTGTAAGTGGTCGAAGAACGTCTTTCAACGACCTTAGGATTAGGGATCGAAACGTTATCTACTGATTTATGACTGGTGTCGAACTACACTGGTTCTACCACCTTCAATTATTATTACTCCCTTAAATCCTTCCGACCAACGCAGTTGTATTACGCTGCTGATATAGGACAAAATAAGTGTGACGGTGGTGCCACCGGAAACACAAACTCTACCTTCAAACAGACAATCATCAGTCAAACGCAACTCATTAACGTAACGAATAAATTTGCAACCGGAAGTGTGAAAGATATGAGTAAACATATAGCCTTGATGTAGACGAGGTTAAGGAATATTTTCCTGCAACCTTTTATAATGCTAAATGATAGAACCTCAGATAAGCTAGAAGTTTGGTTCGACCGCGTAGTACTACTGCTACAAATACCATACTAAATGTATGAAACCGATACCCTTCTGATGCGTCACGTCACGACACGACAAATATAAATCCGCCTTAAACACTGCTCATGAGCATCCTATGTTATAATCTAGGTCATAAACTACTTGTGAACCAAATTTCAGCGAAATCCGACCGGTAATTTTCGCGTAAAAGAGAAACAGACAAACATACATCTCCATATCTCATTTATTTCTAGTTTGAAGCAGTGTCTTGAGTTCCGGTTGCAAGGAGTGGTTGCCAGCTAACTTTCATACGAAAAGCCTTTTTTTATATCGAGGGGGAAACCTTCGAAAGGTACCCGACGCCGTGGAAGCAACGCCGAGTTATGTGGGATTTTTACCTCACTAAAGGTTGGCCATCCTCGGCTCTGTGTGGAGGACACCGGAACCTCCAACGGACCGTTGCCGGTGTCCTCCGAGCGCGATGCTCTCTTCGGGCTCTTCCCAGTGAGCTTGTACTCAGTGCGCCTCCCTGGTGTTTACGACAGCATGTGGCCACACATGCCGTCGTCCTAGACGGGGTCGCTTGGCAGGACGGTTCGGGCTCCCACTCTTACCGCCCGCAACCCCGGGAGCCCCGTTTAGTCGCCTCTTACGACAGGCAGGGGATACCGTAGCCCTATTCTGATCCCGGAACCTATCCTAGTCTTCAGGAGTAGCAACGTAATCGACCTCAGATAGGATCTCATCTCATCTGGGGTCTATTGGCAGTGGCCACTTACCATCCGGTGGACTACATGCATGTTTGCCACTTTTATAATATATAAATTCCATCCATTCGTTAACTAACAATGCCGGATCGCAAAATAAGACCAACAATAGATTTTAATTAACGTTATTTAATTACGTACGACGTATGGTGTTTTCCTGTTTTCGTTTTTGCATAAAAACACTTAGGTCCTAACAAATAACCCAACGAAACCTATATAGGATATGGTTAGGCATTTATTGTATTGTTCGAAGAATTCATATGGCAAATATAGTTTGACTTAGAACTAGTGTTTTCCATAATCTTATTGAAGTGAAACTTCTTTATCGGGGTTGGAAAAAAATTTTGTGTAACATTTTTTCGTTACGCGCCATCTTTTTTTCCGTTACGCGCCATCTTTTTTTTCCGTTACGCCCCATCTTTTTCTTATCCCTACCACGCGTGATATTAGATTGATTATTATAGATTAGATTATTAGATAAAGTTTAATAAAAGCCTTTCATTAAACTTTATCTAATTTAACTTTATTTAACCAATTTCTGTAAAGTTGCATATAGTAAAATTATTTTTTGAAAAATAACGTCATAAAGAAGTTTCACTTCTTACGAGTGTACGCTAGTACACGCACACATTTTTTTTTATAAACTAGTTGACCCGGCGAACTTCTATCCGACTAAAAGTCAAAAATCTAAAACTATCAGTGTTCTTCCTTTATATTATGCATAACATGAACTCTTGATATCAGGAAGGCCAGGGGTCTTCATTACTATCCATTCTTGAAGATTTCAAAAAAAACACAGGAGTAAACTTCTTCGATTTATTCACACTTAGGAGGTCCGATCGCTTCGACGGTTAAACAAGAATCTTTTTCTACCGGCGTTCGCTCGCCATTTATAATAAACTTTAGTGAGGGGACAATAACAAATTTATGGAGGGTAAACTAAATTAACATTTTTAGAACTCACTAATTATTGCTAATTTCATAAACAAACAATTTTCGATCTTTAAACTAACTAAAATAATTATTTTCGGCAGCGTGTTTTATAAATACGCGGTGTCCCGCCGACATGCATGTATTATACGTAAAAACCTTCCTCTTGAATCACTTTATCTATTAAAAAAATTGCATTAAAATCCGTAGCGTAATTTCAAAGATCTAAGCATACATAGGGACAGACAGCGGGAAGCGACTTTGTTTTATACTATGTAGTGATAAAAAGTAAAATTAGTACGATTAGTGCGAATGTGTTTATTTTTTTTTAGTATTTCGGACCGTCCTAAATACAAAAACCATTTAAAAACAGTTATTACATACGACAAAAAATCGTCAACACATCGTCACCGTGCCGTATCCGTGACGTACCCGCGAGCTCTAAAGTGCACGCCGCGCCCACCATTATACCATGTGTACGCGCCTTTATTTACTTAACATGTTTGCGATGTGCACTGCCCTTTATCCTAATTGCGCTTCGCTATAAAAGATATAGATATCGCTATGAAAGATATAGATAGATATTTGATAGCTTTCCATTTTTGAAATGGTTGTGCGTATCTTTAATGATATTTTGATGGCTTTTGTATGTGAATGCAAATGGGTGATCCACCTGGCCAGTACCGCCCACATAGCACCGGATCTTGTGCGACGGATTTTTTTTTATCTGACTGAAGTAGCAAACGAGCATGCAGTCCACCTGATGGTAAGTGGTCACTACTGCCCTGCGACATCTGTAATCAACTTCATACAGAACATGGGTTCCATCTGAAGTCAATCACGGATGCATTGCTACTCCCGAGGACTAAGAAGGTCGCCTCATGTGAAAGTGTGCCGGCAACAACACCCTTTGAAACGCAAGAAATGCTTCACGCTAGAAATAGGTGTGGCGGTGGTGCTTCCCCGGTCGAACTACACCTTCAATGTCACCTGTTTTTATATAAAAGTGGCAAACGAACATGCAGTCCGTCTGTAAGTGGTCGAATAACATCTTTCAACGACTTTAGGATTAGGTAACTGTTATTAACAGATTTATTTATTTTATTTATAAGATTCAAGTAACTAACGAGCATGCAGTCCACCTGATGATTAGGGGTCAGTGCCGCTCATGGACATGTTTATAATACAAGGGTTCTGTCTGAAGTCTATACAGATATTGCTACTCCCGAGGACTAAGATGGTCGATTCGTATAAAAGTAAGCAAAGTTACCATACCGGTCTGACGCGCAATGAGTCCCGGGTTCGATTCCCCGCCAGACAGGTATCTAAATAATGAGTTTAGATTCATGTTCTGGGTCTGGGAGTTTGTGTATTTGTCTTGTGTGTGTCCATGGTACCCACGACACAGGAGAAAATCCTAGGGTTTTTTATCTTCACCGAAACGCAGAAGCTGCTTTACGCTTGAAATAGGTGTAGCGTAGAACTAAGAACAGAATTCAACTCCTTTAAAAAATAGAACCTCTCAATGACGTAAGTTGACAGCTGCAAAAATTATGAAGGAAAAATAAGGCAGTAATAATTGACGCCAGTTCTGTCTACAATGTAGCGTCTTAATGACAAAATTGACGAAATTATGCTCAAAATGTATAAAACTCACAATTAAAGACCCAATTCATCATTGACATGGTGTGTGTACAAACCATTATTGTCCCACTGCTGGGCACGGGTCTTCTCTTAGAACTAGAAAGTTCTAGGCCATGGTCCACCGCGCTGGCCAAGTGCGAATTGGTGGACTTCACACACCTCCGAGAACTTTTTTTTTAAAGAACTCTCGGGTGTGTAGGTTTCCTCACGATGTTTTCCTTCACCGAAAAGCAGTGATAAGTAATTAATTTCTAATACGCACATAAATCAGTGGTGCGTGCCTGGGTTTGAATCTCGGACCTCTCGATCGAGAGGGCAAGTATAAACCGTTAGGCTATCACTGCACCAGTTACATGGTACCGAATTATAATTTATTTAATTATTTATTTTGAAGGGGTAGCCAACAACATAATACACATACAAGTAAATCTTGATTAGGCTTAAATTAAATGCTGTCTTAATTACAATAATGATAATAATAATATAGCTACACTGATTTATTATTATTAACAGAATTGTAATTTTAAAAAAATTAAACCCGCCACCTACGAATCTCCTGCAGAATTAATCAAACGAAAAAAACCTTCTTAAAAACTGAAATTTAAAGAAAAGCCATTATTATATGTTATTTTTTTCCTTTACTAAAGGTTTTACAATACAACTTATAAATTACTAAAATAAATTTTGAATTAGGAACAAAATCGCAATTTCAAAAATAGAACTTTTATCGACATCCCCGTGTCATTTCAGAATTATTATGCGAAAGAGCGCGACGCAGATGCCTCGCCTTTCTTTTCACTAACGTCACTAGGCGCGAGATAGATTTGAATTAGGAACAGATTTTCCAATTTCAAAAATAGAACCTGTCATGACGTCAGTGACTGCTGCGGAATTACGAAGAAAAAGAATGGCGGTAATATCCAGAATGTAGCGTCGTAATGATAAAATTAGGAGCGAAATGCGTAACCCCTTCTGAATATTACATAGAAATGACCAACACTTAGAAAGTTTAGAAACATTACATATAAATACAAGTTTTGGATTGAAACACATTTAGTTCGAAACCGATTTCGAATTAATATTAATGGTACAACACGGACACAGACTTATAATTACGACTAGAATTGCAATTTCAAAAATAGAATCTGTTAACTGACAGCTACAAAATAAATCGAATCTAAAAAAAAAATGATGTAAAAATTTAGAAAAAGCCGCTAACGTTAATAACATTTATCAAATATTCGAATTCGATTTATTTTTAATGTCACGAGGATACTAGTTATAAAGTAATGAGATTGAATTCGAATTAGGAACAACATCGCAATTTCAAAAATGGAACTTTCATTGACATCGTAAAGTACGCGACGCAATTGCGTCGCCTTCATTTCACTAAAGCCGATAGGCGCGAACTTGATTTGAACTAGGAACAGATTTTCCAATTTCAAAAATAGAACCTGTCATGACGTCAGTGACAGCTGCGGAATTATGAAGAAAAAGAAAGGCGGCAATCACTGATGCCAATTCGGTCCACAATGTAGCGTCGTAATGACAAAATTAAGAGCGAAATGCGTAACCCGCCGGACGTACACACACGCACGCTTTTTTACGCGCACGATTCGTGTTAACGCACTCGACACCGTGTTACGCACACACATACCTGCGCATTAGGGCTGGCTATACTAGGTTTGTATATGGAATTGTGGGGTGCGTGTGTGCGATTATACGTTTTGGAGAAATTTGGTAGGGCTTTTCTGTACCTTGTATGTATTTTTGAATGTTTCTTCACTGTAATTTAATGTGGGTGGTACTGTTGTCGAAGTACTTTTTATTCATTTCCCTTCACATATTAAACTACATATTTCCTTAGATACTAACATAGTTTTAGTTCTTAGTTTCAGCCAATAATACCTAAGCTTTGACTTAGAACCATGTTTGTAATTTGACATGGTTATTTAGTCTATATGCAGTTGAGTATTTTACGCTTCTAATAGTTAATATATTTGTTGAAATATATGAGGAAGAAAACTTATATTTTTTTACAGTTTCCTCAAGCTACAATACTTTTGACGGGTTATTATAATGGCCTATTCATACTATATCAAGTATCGCAACCCTATCGCACACATCGTGCGTCGGTGTGCACGCACACACGCGTGCCCGAAGGACACGCGGCGAGGTCGTTAACCCCAGTTTTTTGCGAGCGAACGCCGCACCGCGTACTCCTCCCATAACGCATTGGCCGTTGGTTATTTTCTATTTTTCTATTTATTTTTTACTCGGGACTCCGAAAGACTCGCGATCGAGTTGATACCCGAGTGTGGGAATAGGGATATGATGTCAGTGGTTTTTTTGTAACCGGCCCGACTTGTTACCGTTTATTTTGATTGCAGATTCTATATCCAGGCCGGCTTATCGCTTTAATCGCTTATGATCGCATGTCCATTGCTTAATTAATGGAATAAGTTTTAATCTACCGCTCTATTCCAACTAATAGCTTTGGGCAATATTTTAAGTCGTTAGTTTTTATATCTTCCATTCCATACATGTTACTAATACTGGATGTTTATATCAACATCAGAATTAACTTTTATTTAATACGATTAAAATGGAATAAAAAAATTCATTACGGTAAAAAATCGCTTAGTAATTCGCGTCAAGACATTGACAACTGACCGTGGAAAACGGTCGGACTTTATAAATTACCATTTAAACCAAGCGCATTTTAGATTTGAAACGCACTTAATCTCCTGTCAATGCCAACTAATGCTTTAAGGTCCAACCTTGCTCCGTTTTGCTCAGAACCGGTAATGGCGGTCGCTTTTTTATGCGGTACCGCTAACTTGTATAAGTGCAAGGTACATGTAAATACGAATAGAATGTGAGGGTAAGTGAACTTTTGAGAGCTAATATCAGAAAATAACGTCTTCGTTTCTCAAGAAGGCACTCCGATCGGCTAGTTTGCCTTTTTATGCGTCGATAAGAGTAGAGTTTCAGTTCAATGTTTTTATTCTTTGAAGTTTTAATCGCTTAATTATTACCTGAGTCCGCGAAAGAAAGTTACAGTTGGTTGGTCTTTTTATTGTTATTCCCTTGCTTTTACAGTTTTTAGATAACGTCTTATTATGGGGAATCAGGGCGTTTAGAAGTACTTTTAAATGTCCAATCGTAGCGAAATATATATTTTAAATACATAAAATTAAGATATCGATTAGGTTTTTTTATTATTAAATCTTAAATTGATATTGTTATAAACAGTTCAATGACCTTTTCATACGAACCGCAAAATGTACTTATTACTAATACAATATCCTGAAAAGCCATGATCAAAACAAAACAAAACAATAAAAAAAACAAAATCGAAAAACATCAAAAAATATCTAAATAATTCTAATCCACAAAATTTTAACACGACCAATATGTTACCAGAGCAGTGTACCGTCCAGGACCTAGCCCAACATTCGGCCACCCCAATTCCGAGCCTACCCCAAGCTCACGCACCGCGTGCCTGTGTGCGTTACGAGACGTTCGATTCGAACCGCCATCATTCTTTTTACGCGCCTAATTTTGACGTTTTGTTTTTTTTTATTATGGTCGTTGGGTAGGGTCAGGATTTGGCAATGACATTGGTCTTGATTGAAAGGGACAAAGGAAAGTGAGTCCATTCAGCCGTAATATAATAAATTTTCTGTTTTATTGTATTACGTTATAATGCGGTCCTTGCTAATACATACGCTTATTAGATTAGATTGTGGCACATAAGTTTGGGATAACCGGCCATCTTGATTCTTGCGCGTTTAATTCAGATGTTTTGTTTTTTCGTCTAAGGTTGTTACGTAAGGTCAGGATTTGACATTGATCTTGGTGTAACAAAGGACGAAGAAAAGTGATACCATTCATCCATTAGTCAAATATTTGTGTATATTACGCTTTTATAAAATCCATTTTAATACATTCGGTTATTACAAGTAGATAAGAATGTAACACATTGGTTTGGGATACCCCGCCATCATTATTTTTGCGCGCCTAATTTTAACATTTTGTTTTATTCTTTATTTAACAAAGGCTAAAGGAAAGTGAGCTCATTCATCCTTTATAACTTTAAGTTGTTTTATAATTTATAACCTTATTGTGCTTTATTTCTTACGTGTTTAGCAATAATAAACGTATTAGATTGCAATATAACACGTCGATCGGTCAGCCCGCCATTATTGAACGCATGTTATTTTGACGTTGTGTTTTGTGGTTAACGTTGTGTAGGGTCAGGATTTGGCAATGACATTGGTCTTGCAGAACAAAGGAAAGTGAGTCCATTCAGCGTGCATAATAAAATTAAATTGCGATTTATTCAACGTTGTTATGTATGCACTTACCTCATTTTATAAGGGTAAAAATTAAAATATAAAATGTAGAATTGGTATCCTAGTTTATGTTTTTGAGGCGCATATTACCATAGTTGACCATCGGTAAGTTGAACTTATCACTTCATGTGATCGAAAACTTTACCACTAATAAGTTTGAGTTAATATCTTTAAACATTTTATAATGTGCCCAACACATCGACTATATAAATTTTAATGTGCTATTTTATTTAAAAAAAATAATATTTGACTATTTAAATTTGGAATAAATTAAGTCTAATAATTAATTATATTTTATTGATATCTGACATAAACATTGGACGCAATGAATTCACAAACACGGTTGCAAAACCCAACCCTAATGCATTCATTCGTCAAAATCAGAATAAAAAAATAAACCCAAATCGTTCCATTCAAATTAGACGCAAAAAATCCAGTTCCCTTTTTGCGTTCCATATTTGAATTTCTTACATAACGCCAGTTCTTTTTTCGCGTTCTAAATTCAATTGTTGTTTAGGCGCCATTTGATAAAAGGGCGGGATTAACATAAGAATGTTTGAGGTAACATGGCCACCGTATGATTTATAACATTTGTGAACCCCGCGCTATTATGACCTGTATTACATTGAACTAAGGGTCAATTTTCCATGAACTAACACCCGTAGAAAGGCTACCACTTAAGTAGCATAATGAACATTTTGTTACAAAGCGAATAACGCTTTAGAAAAATATGTTTTTGTTTTGTTTTTTTCTTTTAGTTTTTTCTATAAACTCTGCTATTTTATTGCTTTACTAGGAAACTTAATATGGCTTTAACATATTAGAGTTAAATTGTATAAAATAAAATAGTATTTTATTAGGGAATACCTACTTAAACATATTTTTTTTTTATATCAATGTAGAATTATTGAACCAAATTCATATTTTGTCAAATTTGATTTTCTTAATATAGATAGTGTATTAATTAATTCTTATCCTTAAGTATTCCTAATTAATACCCTAGTATGCCACAAAAACAATTAAAAAATGTGTGCGTGTACTAGCGTACACTCGTAAGAAGGGAAACTTCTTTATGACGTTATTATTCAAAAAATAATTTACTATATGCAACTTTACAGAAATTGGTTAAATAAAGTTAAATTAGATAAAGTTTAATAAAAGGCTTTTATTAAACTTTATCTAATAATCTAATCTATAATAATCTATCTAATATCACGCGTGGTAGGGATAAGAAAAAGATGGCGCGTAACGAAGAAACATAAGATGGCGCGTAACAGAAAAAGATGGCGCGTAACGAAAAAATGTTACACTAAATTTTTTTCCAACCCCGATAAAGAAGTTTCACTTCAATCCAACCCCGATAAAGAAGTTTCACTTCAAAAATTGCCACTTAAGACAGTGTACTTAGTTCCATGGGGAAGGTACCACCGCCACACTTATGTCTAGCATGAAGTAGTTGCCTAGGTTGAAGGCAGACTTATATAAAAGACAACCATCTTAGTCCTCGGGAGCAGAATTTCCTAATTAATTTACTTCAGATAGAAACACTGTTCTGTATGAAATAACTTACAGATGGCCATGGGTGGCAGTGACCTATCATATGGACTGCATGCTCGTTTGCTACTTACAAAAAACTGCACCATTTTACGAGGCATTTGCAATTTGTCGGATCTTCTACTTAAAAATTAAAAAAAAGCTTAAAACGCTTTCTACAGTCATAGCCCCACAGTAGGATTTTCTCCTGTATCGTGGGTGCCATGGACACACACAAAGACGTATACACAAACACCCAGACCCAGAACAAGAATCTAAACTCATCATTCAGATACCTGTCTGGCCGGGAATCGAACCCGGGACCCCCTGCGTGTCAGAGCGGTACGGTAACTGCTGCGCCACGCGAGTCGTCAAACTACTAAATGGAAACAAAATTATCCCTTAATAGAACTAACAAAACATTAACAAAATCCCATTAAAATCGGTTCAGCCATTTCGATAATTTATGAGTACAAACGTAATGACACGTATTATAATTTTATATAGCTATATACACAAAAGCTTTGCAAATGTGTGCGTGGTTACACAAGTGTGTCTTACGAAGCAAGTTTCAAATTGAATGACGCGGGTCACTGACCTACGCAATGCGTTTTCAAAAACCTTTTTTTTATTTACACTGCGTTGAATGGCACAATGACTTAAAGTGGTTTATCTACTCAGCGGTTCTCAAAGTATTTCGTACCGCACAGTTTGAGAATTTTTAACACCTTTTTTGACTCATGGAAATACCTAGATTATTTTAAGAAAAGAATTGACATGTTATAATTAATTCGATTTCAAAATATCTTAATGGCAAAACATCTTTTAGGGGCCTGCAAAATTTGTGCCAACCCTTAACCGTCCCACTGCTGGGCACGAGTCTTCTCATAGAATGAGAGAGTTTTAGGCCATAGTCAACCGCGCTGGCCAAGTGCGAATTATTGGACATAATAACAATTTAGCAATCGCCCCCAAACCCGCTGTAATCCAGCCGTGCGTCAAATTGTCAATTCCTTCACTGACCCCCAAAGGTCCCCAAAGACCCCCCGTAAGTCCTATCACCTACTTTGAGAATATCTGACCAACATTATACCTCTCGCTTAGGGATTAAATGAGTTATTCTAAATTAGAACAATTTTAAGGTTCCCCTCGTGCTCCACCTTTCTGCTAAACAGCTGTTTTGATGGGCGTGGCAAGGTTCACGAGGCATTCTAACTTAGTATTTAATAGCAGCAAGCATGTGGTGGATTACAATTAGTTTTTTATATATAAACAAAATGTTCCGTGTTAAAGACACGCATATACCTATGCATTTTTGAAAAAGTAGGTAGGTACTAGGTTCACCAATTCGCACTTGGCCAGCGCAGTGGACTATGGTCTAAAACTTTCTCATTCTGAGAGAAGACCTGTGCCCAGCAGTGGGACAATAATGGGTTGTACCAAAGGTAGGGAATAGGAAGTAATAAAAGAAACTTCTGTATTTTTTAAATTTGTCAGTCTGTTTGAAATAGCATCAAATCAAACTAATGAATAGAATTTATAACATAATTATAGTCTATTATGTGTATTGAGGTAAGATTTAGTCTTTGTTTACTTAAGGTCCATCTACTTTATTAATATTTATTACAATTAAAAAGTTATAATACATTTTTCTGTACGCTGCAAAACACGGGGGCATAGCTAGTCTATTTTTTGTCAAATTTACTTTTTGTTAATTTGTTACAAAAACGAAGAAAGACACGATTTTGTATATGTACTAGGTATATGACAAATATTCGTATTCGCAAGGTACAAATTTAGATTGAACTGCAGTTTGATGAGCAAAAAAAGGGTCGCGATATCCAATAAAAATGGAGGTTCCCATATTGGCGTCAATTTTTTTTTTTTATTTCACTGAAGTAAGTGGTCACTGCCGTCCATGGACATCTGTAATCAACTTCATACAGAACATGGGTTCTATCTGAAGTCAATCACAGATAAGTTGCTACTCCCGAGGACTAAGATGGTCGCCTCATATAAAAGTGTACCGGCAACCACACCCTTCCATCGAAACGCAAAAAATGCTTCACGCTAGAAATAGGTGTGGCGGTGGTACCTCCCCGGTCGAACTACACTGGTTCTACCACCTGTAAGAAAAAATATCCCTAATTCGCGAATGTCGGTAAGGAATAACTGCATTCGCATTTGCGTTCGCGAAAATTAATTAATAACATTCGTTATTTCAAGTAATCTATATCTTATAATTTTACTCCTTGACCCGGCGAACTTCATTTCGCCTAAAAATCAAAAATGATCAGTGTTTCTCTACTATATTGTAAATAAAAACCTTCCTCTTAAATCACTATATCTATTAAAAAAACTGTATTAAAATACGTAATAAATAAAGATCTAAGCATACATAGGTATAGACAGCGAGAAGCGACTTTGTTTTATACTATGTAGTGATTTTGAACTTCGTCTCCTATTTGGGACTGATAACCCCTAAATTCCGTATACACCTGTGCTCATTTGTCATGTTAGTTCATTTCAGTTCACAGTATTATAAAAACTAGGACGAGACTCCCGACATCACTACTTGGCTATTTGAAATTAAATGTCTTTTTTGTACAGGCCTACGGGGGCACTTACAAATTGTCAGTTACATTTTTTCTTACACTACCACCGGATCGGAACACGACCTCAACTGAGAAGATCCGGCAAGAAACTCAGAGGGTTTGTCTTTTTTCTTATTTATATATATATTTTTAAATATAATTACAATCATGTTTTTTTTAAGTTCTTGGAGGTGCGTGAAGTCCACCAATTCGCACTAGGCCAGCGCGGTGGACTATGGCCTAACACTCTCATCCTGAGAGAAGACCCGAGCCCAGCAGTGGGCCAATAATGGGTTGATGAGAGATGTTTTTTTTACACGGTAATGAAAGTTAGCTCCAGTATCTTGCCTATTTGAATAACGTAATGTAAATCCAAACAGAATTCATACTTTATTTGTGACCGAATGCAACCCTTTTAGGCTTGCTCAACCCTAATAAGGAAGCAAATATGGACAGAAAAATCTATGTTTATTATACATATCTTGTTTTTCCTTTATTCAGAACGGAAGGCAAGGAAGGGCGTATAGAGTAGAGGTTCACAGGATGTAATTAAGAATTACTCTATATTTTTACTCAGAATGAAACAAGGGCTGGTTTTGAATGTTTTTGGTGTTTATTTCGAACGAACGTGGGGTGCTTTTGTGTTGTTTTTGATACGTATTATGGTTTCCTTTTGAGTCTGTCTGGGTTCGATTCCCGAGTAATTAAGTGGATTAAAATATCTATTCGTTTTGGGTCTATATGTTTCTGTACTTTTATTTGCTAGCAATTTTGTGGTTATGTTCTGAAGACTATGTTATCATAGACGTGCTTAGTCTTCAAATGATATGAAATCTGCTTTAGTGTCAGATGTTCATCGTAAATTGCTGTTGTTTATGGATAATAAACTCCAGATATAATTGGGTTCACACCTACTACTGACAGTGACTTGTCTTTAAAGAATTTAAAAATATTTGACTTATAACGATCGTCCCCTTGACTGGTCTTTAGAGTTTAAAGTCTTCAGTCGTCGTCACTGCTGGGCACGGGTCTTCTCTCAGTATGAGAGAGTTTAGGCCATAGTCCACCGCGCTGACCAAGTGCGAATGGGTGGACTTCACACACCTCCGAGAACTTTTTTTTTAAAAGAACTCTCGGGTGTGTTGGTTTCCTCACGATGTTTTCCTTCACCGAAAAGCAGTGATAATTAATTTATAATACGCACATGAATCAGTGGTGCGTGCCTGGGTTTGAACCTCGGACCTCCCGGTCGAGAGGGCAAGTTCCAACCATTAGGCTATCACTGCTCAGTCAGTCATCAGTTAAAGTCTTCTGTAAAAAGACTAAATACTAAGTTCATGTTTTATACTTAAAACTGAGTCGTTTTTTTAAAACGAAAGGAGTTGTCGAAATGATCGCGATGGTGACTGTTTTCATATAAAAAAAATATGGCTTTTTGTAACACTTAAAAGGAATCAGACTGTAGTAACATGGGTTGTAACTACTGAACATTTAGTTGCCTCGAGTACCTCTATTTTTATGAGTGGTAAGGCACCTAACAAAAACATCGTGAAGGAACCTACACTCGAGAGTTCTTTGAAAAAAAAGTTTTCAGAGGTGTGTGAAGTCCACCAATTCGCACTTGGCTAGCGCGGTGGACTATGGCCTAAAACTCTTTCATTCCGAGACCCGTGCCCAGCAGTGGGACGACAAGGCACCTGACTTAAAACCCCTAAAACCAGAATAGGTACGTGATCGCTATACTAATATAAGGCAGGTGTGGTGTGCGAAGCCGATCGAAGGGTTTTACCTTACAAAATGAACCTCAAGGGAGCTGGCTCAGTTTTCGCTGACACAATATCTTGATTGCTAGATGGTAGCCACCCCCGTCTCATTTAGTTTATTTTGAGGAGACGAGAATCGAACCCAATTACCAGCGTTTTTTTATCTGACTGAAGTAAAACGAGCTTGCAGTCCACCTGATGGTAAGTGGTCACTGCCGGCTATGGACATCTGTAAGCAACTTCATACAGAACATGGGTTCCATCTGAAGTCAATCACAGATGCGTTGCTACTCCCGAGGACTATGATGGTCAGCTTCGTGTGAAAGTGTGCCGGCAACCACACCCTTGCAACGAATGGCAAGAAATGCTTCACGCTAGAAGTAGGTGTGGCGGTGGTACTTCCCCGGTCGAACTATACTGGTTCTACCACCTTCAAATTGGTGTGATAAGAGACTTTAATATATTCAAAACTCAGAGTTAACACATCTGTGGTCAGCTTCGCGTAGGACTTTACCACTTTCTCGGTTGATCAGGGATGGATGGCAGAAGTTTATAATGATATTGCGGATATTGCGGTCAGCTGTCGGATTAGTGACCGTTAGTGCACGTGCGTGTGAAGCCAATGTCGATTTAAGTAATGATCTGTGAGTTGCACACTGATACCTAATATTAAAAAAAAAAAACAAAAAAAGTATAAAGTGTTTGATTTTTTTAAATACCACTACAAATTATTTTAGTAAATGATAAAATAGGATATAAAGATTATGAAAGTCAAATTTCTAATTTGTCCACGTCATAAATTTAGTGTACCTATAATGTCTGTTTGACTACAGTCGTGGTAAGTTGATAAATCCGTGTACATTTTCCATTTGTAAAATGGTCCTGTAACTATTCAAACTCACATAAACATCTCTAAACGGTTTGGTATTAAAAAAAACATTACGGCTTAAAATCCTTGCATCCATAACAATGGTGAAAAAACATAAAATACTCCACGGTTATTTCATTAAAACAGGATTATTATATCGAGTCAAAATGTCTTCGAATAATCAACTTCCGGTTGTTTCAAAAAAATCAAAGACCTTCCTTTTCGTAGGCGTTTCCCCATCCGTGTGCGAGCGAGAGGGGAGATGTGCGTACGGCGTTAGAGGGGGATGGGGAGAGGGCGATGACCTCTAAAACAAATCGTTGGTAGAGGGTTCGGTTTTGGTACAGCTCGCAAAATAACATTCGTAATGTGGGGTAATTATTTTTCTGTTTTTTTTTGTTTTTTTTTTTTCATTTGTTTTTTGTTTTTTTTTTCAGTTGATGTGGTCGTTATGTGGAACAACGTAGGGATATAAGTAGATGTTAAACAGAATTCAGTAGGTAAACATTTAAAGTTCAGTTTAATTCAGTAAAAAAATATAAAATTAAAAAAAAAGTTTTTTTAATGTGTTTAATTGTTTGTCGTATCGTGTTATGGCTGTGATGAATAACTTAGAAAGTCTTTTATTGTTTTTCTATACAATCAATTGTAAGCCACTAAGATGCGTGAATTCTTTCAATCTGCATTTAGCCAACGCGTTAGATTTTGACCCAGACCCAGAGCCGTTTTAAACTATGCTGGGGCCCTTGCGCACACAAGATAGGGGCCCTTTTGGAATGTAAAGAGAGCGAACCAAACAACATTTTTTCACTATGATCTGCTTTTTTAATCAAATATATTATAATAATACAATGTCATTAATGATATTAGTTTGTATGCCGCTGTTTTTTTTTTTTTTATTTTGGTTATGATAACATTTTTTTCGAGATTTCTGTTGAGCAAAATCCTCAAATTAAATTTTCTGAAGAATATCACTTTCTATTTTCATAATTGACAAATTATTTAGCCGTTCTTGTTACATTGTTGTTCGCAATTCGAGAAAAGTTTAATGCGCCCGACCATAATATTTTGATATTAAATTGTAGGGAAATTGTCGGTCCTTCGGGGCCCTCTGAAGATGGGGGCCCTGGGGACGAACCCTGAATGCCTTTATGGTAAAGACGGCATTGCCCAGACCCATAACATTCTGAATAGACGTGAGGCCAGCAGTGGAACAATAATTGGTGACGACCACTCGGGTAAAGACGTAATTGATGTATTACTGCGATAAGTCCTGGATTCGATTCATTTATCTGTTTTAGGTCTAGCTTTTTGTGCATTTTCTTGTGTATGACCATAGTACACAAAAAATCCTAATATGCCATGGGTAGCGTGGCTTTGTGCCACTCGGGGCCAAAATAAATTCATTGCAACCCATTTAGGAATTTAAGTCGGAAAAAATATGTAAAATCTAAAAAGAAACATGAAAACCTTTTGCTGCAATTTGACAACCCAAAAATGGAGGTCGGTAATTCTGCCGCCCGCTAAATATGCCGCCGCCACAAAATTGCTACCGAGGGCCGCAAGTTAAGTTCTAAAGTTTTTGAATAAAGCTGATTTTGAAAGGTAGTAGAACCAGTGTAGTTCGACCGGGGAAGTACCACCGCCACACCTATTTCTAGCGTGAAGCATTCCTTGCGTTTCGATTGAAGCGTGTGGTTGCCGGCACACTTTATATGAGGCGATCATCATGGTCCTCGGGAGTAGCAACGCATCTGTGATCGACTTCAGATGGAACCCGTGTTCTGTATGTAGTTGATTACAGATGTCCATGAGCGGTAATGACCACTTACCATCAGGTGGACTACATGCTCGTTTGCTACTTCGATCAGATATAAAAAAAAGATTTTGCCGCCCCAGACGTCACCATGACCCCTTTCCCCTCTCTACTTCTCTGCTAGTATGAGTGAGTAGAAGTGTTAATTATCCAATTCAAGCCTATTGGCATCACTCCGGACCAATCTAGTGGTTTTGTGAACATCTTGCACTCCTAAGTCTTCGCTCATTCGACCTCTAGTTATACGTTTTCTTTGTGGAAAACTTGGTTTAAAATTAGTTTGCGTGTGTAATTTGATAAGTTGCGTTTTGTTATTACATTGTTTACTTGGTACCGTATATAGGGGTTGAAATTTTAAAGTTCATTTATAATTATTTTTGGATTTGAGGTTTTTTTAATCAATCATTTTAAATTCAAATCAATTTTATTTATTTATCAAAAATTTTAAGTTTTTTTTTTATTGATGCTTGATTCTTGAAAGTAACATATGTAATTGCTAAATAGAAACATAGTTGTGGTAGTTTTTCTTTAATTTCTACTATTCTCCATCTACGTCACATATCATATCACATGTTTTTCATCGAAAAAAAGTATATTTCTTGATATTTTTAATTTCTTTTTTTTTTAATAGTAACATAAAAAAATGTAAAGTAGTTTTTAAGTTTGCTTTTATTTAATTACATCATTAACATTTAGTCTTCATTTCATTGAAATCCATTAACTCTATCAAAAGTTATTACACTTTAACGTAAAATTATATTAAAAGAAGGTGAAACCGCGAGTTACAACTTACGTAAGAATTAAGTTTTAGAGCAAAATTCATCTTCGTCTAAATCGAGTCAAAATTCATTTATTCTCTTATTGTACAATGAGATGAAAAGTGACCGAATTAAAAATTTTGGAAAATTAGGTAAAACTAGAAACTACATTTGATAACTTAGTGTGTCGTTTAGAGAAATACAATGAATTCGTGATAGAAAGGGACATCCATAAATGGTGACTGTGTCATAACCACGCGCTTTAAAAAAATGACCACAATACGAACCTAAAACATACACACGCTTTCTACACTCATAAACCCACACTAGGATTTTCTCCTGTTTCGTGGGTACCATGGACACACATAAGACGAATACACAAACACCCAGACCCATAACATAAATCTAAACCTTCAGATACCTACCTGTCTGACAGGGAATCGAACCCGGAACCCATTGCGCGTCAGACCGGTACGGTAACCACCAATCGGTACGGTCAAATCAACGTAATTTTGTTATATTCACAAAATACATTACACAATAGATCTTTTCTATTCTCACCGTTCGATATTGGTTTTGAAAAAAACTATTTATCTCTCATTAAACAATATTGGTAGAACCAGTGTAGTTCGACCGGGGAAGTACCAACGCCACACATATTTCTAGCGTGAAGCATTTCTTGCGTTTCGATAGAAGGGTGTGGTTGCACACTTTCACATCAGGCGACCATCATAGTCCTCGGGAGTAGCAACGCATCTTTGATTGACTTCAGATGGAACCCATGTTCTGTATGTAATTGATTACAGAGGTCCATGGGCGGCAGTGGCCACTTACCATCAGGTGGACTGCATGCTCGTTTGCTACTTCAGTCAGATAAAAAAAAAAACAATAAATCACCACCTTTTCTGCGCTCCCTACATTTATCTAGGCACCCTAGCGTTACGAACCTAGACAGGACCTAGGAAAAGGGTGTATCACACAGATAACGACAATACGCGATACGTGTGCGTATGAGTGTGTGCAATTATTAATTTTGGCGGGATTGAGCGCTCTTTATTGAAATTTTAGGATCTTTTGTTTTTCCCAAATGAAATGGATTGCGAATGTCGCGTGGCTGGGATTGATTTTTTGTTTGCATACGTCTGTCTCATATGTCTTGTAATGAGTTTTAAGCGATGAGTTTTTGAATTAATTGGTAATGTGTGGATTGATTTTGGTTGTATTAATCTTAATGAAATGTCTTTTTTGTGCTGTTGTCTGCTATGTTGTGGTCGTTTGTTAATTAGGTCACAAACTGTTCGTGTACCAAATTTTAGCGAAATCTGAACAGTACTTTTAGGTCACAAACTATTGCATTTATAATATTAATGAGATAGGCCTACGGAGGCACTTACAATTTTTTTTTAATTTTTTTATCTAATTGAGAGCAAACGCGCATGCAGTCCACTTGATGGTAAGTGGTCACTGCCGCCCATTGACATTTGTAAATAACGTTATATAGAATCGAATAGAACATGGGTTCTATTTGAAGTCAATCACAGATGCTTTGCTACTCCCGAGGACTAAGACGGTCGCCTTATGTAGAAGTGTGCCGACAACCACACCTTTCCAACGAAACGCAAGAACAGTTTTACGCTAGAAATAGGTGTGGCGGTGGTACTTCCCCGGTCAAACAACACTGGTTCTACCACCCGAAAATAAATTTAAGGTTAAAATATTTTCTTACACTAAACCCGGAGCGGAATATGATCAGCTGAGAAGATAGTATATTTTTTTAAGTAATTTTTTTAATTTTTTTTAGTTTATTTTTAAAGGCTGGCGGCTACTTTGCACAAAGATTAAGTCTAGCTGTACCTACAGCAAGGTAATGCCGCCAGTGTTTTGGGAACCATGCCTCACACGGCAATTTTAGATGGCTTGTTTTATTTATTATAATAAGTTACTTTCTATTATTTATTTATAAGTTTAGTTTTTATTTCGTCTAGTTTATGGTATCTAATTTTATTTACTTTTTTGTTGTATCTATATAAATATTTTTTTTAAGTTTCTTCAAATGTACAAATGCCTTTGCTACTATTTTGTTAGTTCTTAACAAAATACTTAGTAGCAAAGGCATTTGTACATTTGATGGTGGTAACGCACTTTAACTTATAAGGCCCAAAATATAGAGAAGCCCAAAACTATAACACTGATAGATGACCGCTTCCTATCATTGGGACCATGTTAGTTTAAGTATTTTTAAAAGATTGAAGTGCTAAAGGAGCTTAAAGTACGTGTGATTAAGATGTTACTGCCGCCCAATGACATCTTTAACCTATCGTCAACCCATTATTGTCCCACTTCTGGGCACGGGTTTGCTCAGAATGAGAGAGTTTAGACCATACTCCACCGCGCTGGCCAAGTGCGAATTAGTGGACATCATATTTTCTTAATACATATTTAACAAACTAAATATAATATTGAGGTCATACCACCACACCATAAGGGTTACCATAATGGTTGCCACAGATGCGTTGTCTCTCCAAAGGATAAAGATAGCTTATATTAGTCAGCTAAAATCCCCATTTTTTATTATGTATTTTTATTAAACTTCGTCCACCAATTCGTACTTGGCCAACGCGGTGGACTATGGCCTAAAACTCTCTCATTCCGAGAGAAGACCCGTGCCCAGCAGTGGGACAATAATGGGTTGACGATGATGATTTTTATTAAATAGCTAAACCACGCAGCTTCGCCCGCGTCAAAAAAATCGATGTATCGATTTTCCCGTGGGAGTAATATTTTTATGAAAATCGCTCCATCTGTTTAGACGTCAAGAAGTAACAACACACTCAAAAACTTTCGCCTTTATATATTATTATATTAGTGTAGGTAGATAAATTGAGGTAGCCTGACTACTTTTCAAAAAAAAAATTCAAAACTAACCCACTTACCCCATTTTTCCCAAAACAACATGAAAAGCAGGCTTACACCAGAAACATTTACAAACAAGGTAATCCGTCCGTTTGTCTGCGGAGCTGAATCCGCTGAAAAACGTAATCCATCCACAAGACATGACGGCACGCGCACGAAACATGTGCCGAACGACGTGTTAAACCCGCTTTTCGATATTTGGTTTGTTTTGAGAATTAAAATTTTGTGCGCCTTTTATCTTGTTTGTTATTTGTAAAAAATACATTTTGAAGACCCGCATGGCTTAGCGGTTATTATGCCGGTCTGACGCGCATTGGGTTCCGGGTTCGGTTCCCAGCCAGACAGGTATCTGAATGATGAGTTTAGATACATATTCTGGGTCTGAGTTTGTGTATTAGTCTTGTGTATGTCCATGGTACCCACGACACAGGAGATTCTAGTGTGGGGCTATGAGTGTGGAAAGCGTGTTTTATTATTATTGAAGTAACAAATGTGGATGCAGTCCATCTGATGGTAAAACCATGGTTTGACCGGGTAGTGCCACCGCCACATCTATTTCTAGCGTGAACCATTTCTTGCGTTTCGATGGAAGGGTGTGGTTGCCGGCTTTTATATGAGGCGACCATTATAGTCCTCGGGACTACCAACGCACCTGTGATTGACTTCAAATAGAATCTATGTCCTATTTGAAGTTGCTTACGGATGTCCATGGCCACTTACCATCAGAGGCTGCATGCTCGTTTGTTAGTTCAATCAGATAAAAAAAAATGTTGTTAGGCTTTAATTAGATAGATAGATAAAACATTTATTTCATTACTTAAGATACAACACAAAATACATATACAAAACATTGAACAAAAGTTGGTACATACAAAAAACAAACACAAAATAACAAAAAAGTAAAAAAAAAAGAGAAAGTATTAAAATTATTTATCTATATCTATATTCTAAATAAAATGTGTTAAATTACATAAGCTCGTTAATAATTATTTTTATGTAATCAATAATGTTTGCTTCCATTTTATTTAGCACTTACGTAGTGTTTACTATTTACATTCCACATAAGAGGGTTATCCGAATTGAGGAAAATTCAGGACTTTTCTGACTCAACTAGTATTAATTACTAGTCATAGACTAAGTAACAGAATAGACACCTAATACATTCACACTCTGCGATACTTTACAGAAACATGAGCTTTTTTTTGTGCACAAGTGTAGTGTACCAAGGAAATCTGAATTTTGCTTTTATTCTTGTACGTTAATAATATACTAAATTGAGAAAGAAATTATCGAATCAAATCACGGTCCTGTGATGCAACTTCAATCCGATGTAAAAATAACTATGTATCCCTGAGTCCCTCAAGATGTTTTCCTTCACCGAAAAGCAGTGATAATTAATTTCTAATACGCACATAAATCAGTGGTGCGTGCCTGGGTTTGAACCTCGGACCTTCCGATCGAGAGGGCAAGTTTCAATCATTAGGCTATCACTTCTCCACTCGATCTGACGGAGTCATGTGAAAATCTTATTAATAGGTTTGTACTAGTCTTTAAAGAAAAAAAAGTTGGTACTATTAGTCTTACTGTCGTTATTCATTTAGCCAGTGATATCCATCCATCCATCAGCTGTTAGGGGGGTAACCTGTTCTCCTTTTGGGGTTTTTTTTTCTCGAGGGGGAAACTTTCAAAAGGTACCCGACGCCGTGGGAGCGACGCAGGGTTATGTGGGATTTTTACCGCACTAAAACCCCCCGGTGGCCGTCCTCGGCGCTATAAAGAGGACTTCGGGAACTCGGACCGACCGCAACCGGAATCCTCTGAGCGCGTTGCCCCATCGGGCTCCTCCCAGATGGGCGGCTGGACCCACCGCTCCGTCTAGTCTTTACAACGATATGTGAATACATATACCGCCATCCTTTCCGGGATCGCCTGAACGAACGGTTCGAGCTCCCACTCTAGCCGCCTGCAACCCCGGAAGCCCCTTTTAGTCGCCTCTTACGACAGGCAGGGGATGACGTAGCCCTATTCTGATCCCGGAACTACAGAGACAGTTCTCCTTTTGCCTAAACGTGATATAAGGAGGTTGTATTCAAAAATGGAGTCTATATATTTTGTCATCGATGTCGCAGGCCTTAGTTGGTCATTTCGGTGAACTACGGAAATTTTGCGCTACTGACTCAACTGTCAATCATAGTTAAGTTTCCTCATGACGTCACTAATGTTATTGCAACGAAAATAATTGTTTTCCTATTCATTTTCCAGTTAATTCCTAGTAAATATATTTTATTTAAATTTTGTATTTAAGGTTGTACTTATTCAATTTTCGAAGTTTGAAATTAACGCCGAAATGCAATTTCGAAAAATTCAACGTTACATAAGAGACAAAAAACTATTAATCAAAATCATAACTTTAAAATTACCTGTAGGTATTAGCAGACCACTTAATATACCTAGCAATTTTGTAATTAATTAATTTCAAACAAAAAATTGTTATCGTGAAAATTATTTACAAAAATTTCTCAAATATACGTTAAGTTTAGAATTTCTATACCTATGACCGTAATAGACAATCTAAGCACACACTCTCAGAAGGAAAGCTTGCCCAGCAGTGGGAGTACCAAGCTCATTACAAAAGCATTCAACTAGATATTTTACTAATCAAATACCGGGTATTGACTTTTAATTAGGGACTTAATTAGTCGCAAACTCAATTAAAAGAACATGAAATCTAATTGAGAGTAAACTTTTATTCTTATTAAAAGCTCGGACCGGTAATCAAAGCTTTTGTATTAAAATTACAATAAAATGAGAACGACCTCTCCAAGCATTTCGCTGTTCCGATCCTAAATTGGCATTTGTTAATTAGAGTAGAACGTTTTCGTAATACTTTGGAGAGATGTTAGTGAGGCTATTTACAGCGGGTTCCGGGTTCGATTCTTGACATAACATATAGCGAATACACCTTTTTTGTAATACTTTGGAGAGAGATGTTAGTGAGGCTATTTACAACGGGTTCCGGGTTCGATTCTCGACATAAAACATAGTGAATACACCTTTTTTGTAATATTTTGGAGAGAGATGTTAGTGAGGCTATTTATAGCGGGTTCCGGGTTCGATTCTTGACATAAAATATAGTGACACCTTTTTCATTCTAGTTCACTATTGTTAGGTGGTAGAACTAGTATTGTTTGAACGAAAAGGTACCACCACCACACGTATTTCTAATTCTCGGTGGAAGGGTATTCATGCCGTTTGACTAACTTTATTTATTTATTTTTATTTATTTATTTAACAAAATCCACAGCTATTATACTAATGTATACAATAGTTCCTATGTTAAACTAATTAGCCAATTATGGATTTACATTATACGGACTATAACATTCAATTGCACTGCAACACTAAGTATAATTTGGCCGTTTGTGCGCATAAGTAAAAATTATAAGGCTATGTGTGTGTGTGTGCGTGCGTGCGTGTGTGTGTAACCGTGTGTGTGTGTGTGTGTGTGTGTGTGTGTGTGTGTGTGTGTGCGTGCGTATGTGAATGTCTGTGCCAGGATTTTTTTTAACATAACATAAGTAATAATAAAGAATAAAATATACCAAAATTTGTTATATACATAATGATTGTTTATGTAGATTATATATTATATGTTATTAAGTATAGTAAATATTGTTTTTTAAATAATAAATAATGGTTCATTGATCCTAAATTGTAATGACTACCTATTTATTCCTATTAATTTCTTTTGTAAACTTGTGTATAATATAGGGCTACGTTAATCCTCAAAAGTGGCAACGCATTTTTAATCCTCGTAGAATCCTCGCTCTAGGTGTTGGTGACAAATGTCTATGGTTGCCAATTTACCAGATTCAAAATTTAACATATGGGCTTGATTTATACACTAACTAAACTCGTATTATAAGAAATAGGACATGAAATTAAATGTTATTTTGTATAGGCCTCGGGCACTTACAAATTCAAGTATTTTTTTTTCTTACGCTACCGCCAGATAGACTCCAGATAGACCCCAGGTTTGGTGGTGATCTTCTCGGAGTCCATCATGAAGGGTGGTGGAATCCGGTAGTGGTGCACTGGTCAAGTGCGTATCGATTAAAAAGTTCTCAAAGGTTCGAAGAACTTTTTTAAAGGTAAGGGCTAATAGGATGTTTGGTTGCCGGCACACTTTTATATGAGGCGACCATCCTAGTCCTCGGGAGTAGCAACGCATCTGTGATTGACTTCAGATGGAACGCATGTTCTTTATGAAGTATCTTACATATGTCCATGGGCAGCAGTGACCACTTACCATCAGATGGACTGCATGCTCGTTGCTACTTCTTTATTATAAAAAAAACTAAATTGGTTACATATCGTCTTATAACGAAATGCCCTTATCCGCCGCCATACCTAATCGTTGCGCGTTTCCACAGATAATCAAACAATTTAAATGCAAGTTCCGTCGCTTCGGTTTTGTCTATGGCTGCGATTCTCTACCTTTTAACAGAGCCATATTGAAGTTACATAAAAATATTTTTAATAGGTTTTTCGTATTACACTCTTTATTGTCTGTAGTAAGTATTATTAAAAAATATTATATATTTTTTTGCGTTGTCTTATCTTTAAAACTATAAGTTTCGATAGGTGCTGATAAACTCTGTTTAAATGGATTTAACTATTAAGTGATGAAATAATAAAAAATGGTTTTAATTAAATGAATAGTAAACAATTAAGATTTCATTATTTAATTTGTTTGTGAAGTCCACCAATTTGCACTTGGCCAGGGCGGTGGACTATGGCCTATAACTCTCTCATTCTAAGAGAAGACCCGTGCCCAGCAGTGGGACAATAACGGGGTGACGACATAATATTGAAGTACCAAATGTGCATGCAGTCCACCTGATGCTAAGTAGCCACTGACATCGACACCTGTGTTTAATTCCTGTGACTGTGTGTGTTTCTAATACGCAAGTCATTCAAAATCAGAGATGCTTCGGATTTGAACCTCGGACCTCCCGTGAAAGGGCGCGTTTCAACCATTAGGCTATCTATCACATATTTCGATACCATAACTTCAAAAGCCTAGTGTTGAAAATAATTTTCATATTTTGCAATACATATTTCGTTGCAGCGATCATATTCAAAATTGCTTTCTGAATTTCGCCTGCACTATTTACACTTCGCTAGCAAGACCCGGAAGCCCAGCAGTGGGACAATAATGGACATAATATTGGAGTAGCAAATGTGCATGCAGTCCACCTGATGCTAAGTACCTATTGCATAATAGTAGCAAATGTGTATGCAGTCCACACCGACATCCATCCATTTGTTTAATTTCTGTGACTGTGTGTGTAACTCTGATAATTAATTTCTAATACGCAATTCATTCAAAATCAGAGATGATTTGGATTTGAACCTCGGACCTCTTGTTTAAAAGGGCGCGTTTTAACCATTAGGCTATCACATATTCCGATACTATAACTTCAGAAGCCTAGTGTTGAAAATAATTTTCATATTTTGCAATACATATTTCGTTGCAGCGATCATATTCAAATTTTCTTTCTGAATTTCGCCAACACTTCGCTACTTTTAAACTTTTAATTGCAAGACCCGAAAGCCTCTATAGAAGTCTTAAAATTATTATACTCATTGAAAATAAAATATTTTATTAACAAAATATCAAAAAGTTTAAAGTCCAAAGGTTAAGAATTTGTTAAAGTAGAGTCTCACTTTTGTATGCGGACATTTTGAGTTCTCAGTTGTGATTGACTTCTGGTTGAACCCCTTTGGAAAGTTTATTCACAACGGTCGAAATAGCTAAAGAGCGTGAAGTGGTGGAACAAGGTGGTAGAACCAGTGTAGTTCGACCAGAGAAGTACCACCGCCACACCTATTTCTAGCGTGAAGCATTTCTTGCGTTTCGATGGAAGGGTGTGGTTGTATACTTTCACAAGAGGCGACTATCATAGTCCTCGAAAGTAGCAAGGCATCTGTGATTGACTTCAGATGGAACCTATGTTCTGTATGGGGATAATTGCAGATGGCCATTGACGGCAGTGGCCGCTTGCCATCGGGTGGACTGCATGCTCGTATGCTACTTCAGTCAGATAAAAAAAAACAGTAGTATCCATTTGACAGTAAGCGTTCACGCGGCGTTGCCACCATCGGGCTCCTCCCAGGTGAACAGCGTGGCCCACCGCTCCCTCTGGTCCTCGCGACAGTATGCAGCCACGCATACCGCTATCCTTCTCGGGGTCGTCTGATCAAACGGTTCCAGCTAACACTCTAGCCGCCCGCGACACCGGAAGCCCCTTTTAGTCGCCTCTTACGACAGGCAGGGGATACCGTAGCCCTATTCTGATCCCATAACTACAGGGACGAACCTAGAAAGGAATTGAGTCTTAATTAGTATTAGGTTCTTACCTACACTTAGGTATAACAAACGTCTTAACATGTAGATGTTTGTCACAAACTAATTCGCCTCTTAAAGGCTCCAGTTAACTAGCTAATTAACTAAAGCTAACAGAAACAGTCAAACCCATAAAACAAGTATTGTAGAGTGGATTCCATTTGTCTTACCTTGTCTTAGTCTTAACTTTAGTACTTAGAAGTAAATGTTTATCAAACTAATTTGCTTCTTTGATGATGTTAAGTGAGTTTTGTGTCAACATGTTAGTGTTAGTACCAGTAGTAAGTACTTTGCAAGGTAGAACGTATATTATAACAATGAAGTCGCAAACGAGCATGCAGTCCACCAGATGGTAAGTGGTCGGTGCCGCTAGAATTTCGAAATAATTCGACCAGGTACGTATAACTGCCACATCTGTGTCAAGCGTGAAACAGCTGTAAGGTTTAGTGGAACGATGTGAACGGTATACGTATGAGGCAGCCTAGTTTCAAGGAGTGGCAACGATAGTAGGTCAGTGCAGGTTTTTTTATCTGACTGAAGTAGCAAACGAACATGCAGTCCACCTGATGGGAAGTGGTCACTGCCGCCCATGGACATCTGTAATCAACTTCATACAATCATGGGTTCTATCTGAAGTCAATCAAGATGCGTTGCTACTTCCGAGGTCTGAGATGGTCGCCTCAGATGCTTCACGCTAGAAATAGGTGAAAAAAATTACCAAATCAAATGAACTGCAAGCTTGTTTGCTATTCATATTATTTAAAAAATGAACGACATTGACCAGTTAGATAAAATGTAAAAAGAAATGTTACAGTAACCGAATCTAGTTATTTATTTAACTAATGTTTTAATCCAATTAAATGGAGTAATGACACGAGAGTGCGTGGGAGAGATGTTTGTTTGATATCTAGAGCTATCTCTATTGATAGAGTCTATTGTGGATACTATAGAGTCGTTGTGGATGTGGGTAGTCACCGATTTGCAGCATTTATTCATGTGTTTTATACAAAAAATAACGTAAATTTAACTTTTTAAAGATTGTAGTAGCGGGGAGCATCTCGTCCACCTGGTCGTAAGTGGTTACTGGCGCCTATGGAATCTTAACCCAGGCCATGTGGAACCTGAAGGTGGTAGAACCAGTGTAGTTCGACCGGGGAAGTACCACCAACACACTTATTTCTAACGTGAAGCATTTCTTACGTTTCAATGTTAGTGTCCTTGTCGGTACACTTTTATATGAGGCGACCATCATAGTCCTCAGGAGTAGCAACGCATATAGATGCGTTTCTACTCCTGAGGACTATGATGGTCGCTTCATCTGAAGTCAATCATAGGATTGACTTCAGATGGAACCCATATTATGAAGTTGATTACAGATGTCCATGAGCGGCAGTGACCACTTACCCTCAGATGGACTGCGTGCTCGTTTGCTACTTCAGTCAGATAAAAAGAAACTTGCACTGATCTACAGATTCGTTGCAACTCCTCGAGACGAATGCCTCATACGTATACCGTTCACATCGTTCCACTAAACCTTACAGCTGTTTCACGCTTGACACAGATGTGGCAGTAATACTTACCTTTTTTTTTGTTTTCGAGAGGGAAACTTTCAAAAAGTACCCGACGTCGTGGGAGCGACGCGGGTTATGTAGGATTCTTACCGCACTAAAACCCCCCCGGTGGCTGACCTCGACGCTGCGAATAGGACTCCGGGAACTCCGATTGACCGCCGCCGGTGTCCTCAGCGTGTGCCCCATCGGGCTCTTCCCTGGTGGGCGTGAACTGCTCACCGCACCTACTGGTTTTTACGGCAGCATGCAACCACACATGCCACCGTCCTTCCCGGGGTCGCTTGACCGGACGGTTCGAGCTCCCACTCTTCCCGCCCGCAACCCCGGAAGCCTTTTTTAGTCGCCTCTTACGACAGGCAGAGGGTACCGTAGTCCTATACTGGTCCCGGAACTACAGGGACAGACAGTAATACTTACCTGGTCGAATTATTTCAAAATTCAATTGGTAGAGTATATAGATTTGCACTCATAAGCTGTAGTCTAATATTTATTACTGCTGTAAATATCACGACTCATAATCTAAGTCGGCTTTTCCTTTTAAGCGATAATCACCAATTAAAAGGTTAAGGATTATGGAACAACCTTGCTCTGGGTCTGGGTGCTGATTGACCTGGCGCCAGCGAGAAATATCGATTCTTATTGACTAATTGACTGGATGTTAATATAACTTCGTGGAAATTTTTATCTTATATGTAGGTATGTATTTTCAATGAAATGTCATTATTTGTCATACATTCAAAGTTTACTTTATTTATATATAAATCTTAACTTTTGGATAAATTTATATAAAAACACTGTAATAAAAATTTTATGTGTTTTAACTATTTTGAGTTGATCCATCAAGTTATCTCAAGTTTTACAGACACAAAAACATTCAAACATAACAAGCATAGACATTTTTGAAGTTTATTTATTTATTTATTTAACGCATGAAACTTATATCTAACATTACAGAGAACCCAATGCGTTAGTTAAGTTGAATAATGACAGTAACAATAATTGCATTCTATTTAAACCATTACAATACAAATAAATTTAAATATAATTATACATGGAATGATTATTATTATTTTAATAATATTATATAATATAAATATAATTAAAATAATAATAATCATTCCATGTATAATGAATAAAATAGTCAAAATTTGAAATGTTTAAGTAATACTTTTTTAGGCGCGTTATGAAAAAATGATGACAGTGAAATTTTAAGATTCGTCACACAAAAGTCTCAGTATGAAGTTAAAATGAACATGAGAATGAAAGTTAAAATAAATAACTTTGCCGCGGCAGTCCCCATGAGCCGCAGGTTTTTTTGAAGTTATACTTCTATAAGGCGAAAGATAAAAATTTTAAAAAGATTTTCATCTTGTTACGCCAAAGAAGTAGAACTTCTAACACGTGTATATAGGTACACACACTTTCTTTTGTTACTACCTTTTTTATAATAATAAAGGTACACACACACACACACGCAGTTTCTTTTGTTACTATTTTTATTATAATGTTGAAGTAGGAAACGAGCAGTCCACCTGATGGTAAGTGGTCGCTGCCGCCTATGAACATCTTGAGCAACTTCATATAGAACATATGTTCTATCTGAAGTCAAAAACAGATGCATTGCTACTCCCGAGGACTGAGATGGTCGCCCCATGTAAAAGTGTGCCGGCAACCACATCCTTCCATCGAAACGCAAGAAATGCTTCACAGTATAGGTGTGGCGGTGGTACTTCCCCGGTCGAACTACACTGGTTCTAACACCTTGTCGTCAACTCATTATTGTCCCACTGCTGGGCACGGGTCTTCTCTCAACATGAGAAAGTTATTGTCCACCTCGCTGGCCAAGTGCGAATTAGTGGACATCACATACCTCTGAGAAATTTCTTTTTTAAAGAACTCTCGGGTGTGTAGTTTTTCTCACGATGTTTTCCTACACCGAAAAGCAGTGATAATTAATTTCTAATACGCACATAATTTTGCCACCTTATAGAATTGTTTATAATTATTGGACCTTTTAGAATATGAACTAAAATAACCTACTCCGATTTGTATTGAAAATATAGTCTTCCCTATAATTGTTACACATAAATAATATCCAACTTGGTACTTATTACACGGTCAATTTCAAAACATCCCGGGATCAAAGGACCTCAATCGATTGTGCCGAGACAAGAAAGAAGTCACTTTGCAAAACAAAAGGCCAAGTCCAAAGAAAAAGTCCCAATTACGTTTCCCAGCGAACCCTGCCTCTCCCGCCCTCCGCGGTGTGGGGGCAGTTATAGCGTTGTTATGAGCGGAAGCGATTTTGGGTGATCTGAAATTTCTATGGAACTTTTCTTCTTTGGAACTTAGGGGTTAGCATTATGTAATAAAATTATTATAACCATCTATATAAGACAATGATGATGTAATTGGGTTATGTGATTGATAATATATTTTTTTTTTTTACATTTTTAAGATTTAAGACTAGTATTATAATATTTTGCTACATTGTTTGATTTAATGATGCGACGCAAAGGTCCGGGTTTGATTTATATGACAGTCGTCATAATAATATGATAAATTTTAAAGTAAACGTATCTGTACGTTTGATGTAATTGCAGCGGTTGTGTGATTGATAACAATTTTTTTAATTTTTTAAGGTTTAAGATTGCAGCATTATAATATTTAGCTACATTGTTTGATTTAATAATGCCACGAAGAGTTCCGGGTTTGATTCATAAGACAGTCATAATAATATGACAATTTTTGAAGTTAACGTATCCGTAAGTAGTGTATCCTTGACACTCATATTGCATAAAAAATAGAGTAAAAGTCCAAATTGTTTCTCTCGTTATCTACCCGAAATCTGTACAAAAGACGCAAAAAATCTTCTTTGTGGAATATTATGTGCGTAATCAATTTTTGTGAAGGTAAAATCTGGTAATTTTGACGTATAAATGTATAAGGAAAAGTTCCAATGTTAAATTCGTGGAAAACAGTCATTATTACATCGATTTATTTACGGAAAACTTCATCTAAGGATTTCTTAAACATTCTATGCCACGGAAGACGCAGATTTATTACTTAGTCATGTATACAAGTGACTTAGGTAAACTTAAGTACTACAATGCCCTTGAAACATAATTAATCGATTTAAAATGTTAATCGAATCGTATTCGAGTCTGTTCGAACTTACAAATTAATCTTAATCTAATGTATACAGGATTAGTATTTAGGATTAAATAACCGAAGGAATCCGGTGCCATTAATTTAATGTTAATTGCCGTAATGCTTTTAATGAATTATCATACATCTAACCTTGAGCGGACACGTGCCATGACTCATTTTATTTGTCGAAAGAATTTTATATTTTTGTGCTTTAGAAAGTATCAACAGGTTAATTATAATGTTAAGTAATTTTAACAACATTAACTTGTACTTGTTTTGTGAATGGAAGATATCCTTATCCGAAGTTCCAACTTAGTCCATGGGGTACAAACACGTTGTGACCATACTAGATCAAACCTTATTTGCGTTTAACAATAGACATATGTGTGTTCATAGGTGCTCGTGTCTACTTGCTACCAAGGGTGGATATTTTCAATAATATCAATCATAGTCCTCGGGAGTAGCAACGCATCTGTGATTGACTTCAGATGGAACCAATGTTCTGTATGAAGTTGATTACAGATGTCCATGGACGGCAGCGGCCACTTACCACCAGGTGGACTGCATGTTTGTTTTCTACTTCAGTCTGATGAAAAAGGCAAATAATGCTTGTTGGCTTGTGCTTCATAGAGTGGCTACAGTTTTCTTTCTATTAAGAGAAGAGTTTGGACATGGTACACCATAGAAAATAAATGTCAGTAACCTGTAAAACTATAAATTTATATATTTACATTCTATCGTCGGATAGTAGTCATTAAATTTTGAGAACACAGAAGACTCGTAAAATATTAAAACACAGTAAAATATTACAAAAGCATCAGTTAAGTTATGGTAATGGTTTTTCTATAGAATTTCTATAGAAATCAAGTTTTATAAATGACGTTTATATTTCAATTCACTTCAAAATATTTGAAGTCAAAATACTAATACTGAATAATTGCGACAGACATATTATATTACATACATAATGTTTCCTCAAAACCATTTTTCTCCATGAAAGTTCAATTTAAATAGACACAGCCATCTTTTAAATACGATAACTTCATTTTCACAATTCATCTTAAGCTTTTAAAAGGTTGTCTCGTTTTACGTTCGTATATTAAATTATAAAAACAGTAAACAGTAAGCTGAAATGTTGCCAAACTGCCTTGAACTACGGACAATAAGTTCAAATCATCGTTTAACACGTCATTAACCACTTAACAAGTTTCACAATCAATTAAATACAGTCACTTTATATCTTGACCTGTTTTTAAAATGAAACAGGTATCAGCTCTGTCAAATTTAGCATTAAAATAGGGTTTTTGTAATAAAGTGATTTTTAAATTATTTGTACATGATTCAAGTGTACTGACGACATTTTAAGAATTTGAGCTGTAAAAAGAGATATATACTTTATAGAGATGTATGGTCACCAGAATAATATCTGAGGTTGGCTGATGAAGCTTGTCGTCAACTCATTATTGTCCCACTGCTGGGCACGGGTCGTCTCTCAGAATGAGAGAGTATTAGGCCATTGTCCACCGCGCTGGCCTAGTGCGATTTGGTGGACAGTGATGAAGCTTAAGGTATGTAAATTGGAAGGTTTTATATATACCTGACCTAATATACCCTTAAAAACTCTTTGATGAGTAAATCGTCAACCCAAAGCTCTCGTCAACCCATTATTGTCCCACTGCTGGGCACGGGTCTTCTCACAGAATGAGAGAGTTTAGGCCATAGTCCACCGCGTTGGCCAAGTGCGAATTGGTGGACAACCCAAAGCAGACATTTAAATTTACCAATCAGATACCGACCTGACAGAGTGAAGAATACAGAATCCTTTGCATATCAGATCCTTAGAATGACTGATATGACGGGCATGGTAAACTCCTTTGACATCAATATTAGTTCTTTATTTATTACGTAGAATATTATATGAAACATTGCAAGAATATTGACTGATATATTTTCAAAAATGTTCTCTATGATATACTTCTGCTTTTCCATCAGTGGTATCTGAAGACTAATTCTAACTTGACCATTTTTGTTGTATATGATGTAAACCCTGATTTTTGTATAACCCTAATTATGGTAGGAGAGCCATGTCTAGCAGTGCAACAAGACTTGGATGTTGATGACGGCTCTCATTGACTTCATAAAACTAAGTGCAGTCAATTTAGTTCCTGCATTTTAAATAATCTTACTGCTTTCATTAAAATGTTACCAGCGTTATTACTGTACACAAACTAGATAATTGCCACGCCTTTGACTTTTAACAAAGATGCAGTAAAAATTAGCATATTACAACATGACCAGTTTCACCGTTCCGTATGAATATGCGAGTGAGTTTTTATCATCCGTTACTTAGGCAAATATGTTTATTTAAAGATGATTACTTTAAGATTGGATGGAAGTTTATTTTATCGTGCGCATGGTTTTTTGGTTTTGATGTGGTATCCCTAGATATATTTAGGGAAAGATGCATATATAGCGTAAAAAATAGCGTAAAAAATCCCGATGAAGCTATTTTGTTTACAGCGTTATGGCCAGCATCTAAAAATCATCAGATCAGCTCAATAATCGCTATGATTACTTACTCAGCTCAATAATCATTATAATTTATATTATATGATTACTTACCAGAAGAGCTTGCAAAAATATTTACAAATTATTGAGTCCGATGTACCCTTTTTGGAGTCGCACATCTCAAAGGCACCATCTCCATATCTATTTCAGTCATATATTAGCAATGCTCACTGCTGCTGTAATCTGATTTAACAAAGTACTCCGAAAAATAATTCTGTGTTTCCTCCGCGAAAAAATATGAATAAATTATTTTTAAAAATCGTTCTCGTTTTTAAAAATGGCACTGTTTGGTGAGGCATTTAAGTTAAGAATTATTTAAAGTTGATAATTTTCATGACAGAGTGACAAGTGGACAGCGGATTTGCCACTTCTATCAAATAAAAAAACTCACACAAAATTAAATCCAAAATCACTCGCTGTCACTACGAACCTACCCGATCCCCAAAGAGTTTTATAGCAGTGTCCGTGGGAAGTAATTTCGTAGGTCCGACTTTAGTTTTTAAGAAAGTTCATTTCGTCCGCAGACATGTACCAGCTATCTAATCCGGGAACAGCGGGATTCGCCGGTTAATCCCGGGTTTTAACTGAGGTAGGGTTCTTTATTTGGGGTGGGATTTTTAGGTTGATGAAGTATCGAACGCTTTTAATCAATAGTTGGTTGTATCTTAATTGTATGTGATAATTGTTGTATTGTATTTGTTATGAAATAGGTTATTAAGTGTTTATATAAATAGTGCTAACCCATTATTGTCCCACTGCTGGGCACGAGTCTTCTCTCACAATGAGAGAGTTTTAGGCCATAGTCCACTACGCTGGTCAAGTGCGGATTCGTGGACAAAGAATACTGTAAATAGAAAATAAATAAACTATTCTAAAAATAAACTCTACACATAGAATTTCATGCTTTAATTTATTTCATTGTTATTTAATACTTATTTTTGACTAACTAGTAAAACAAAGCGTATAACTACCCTAAGGAATTTTAAAAACTCTATTCTTGCGAAGTAATTTCGTGGATACTAGCTAAAACTACTATTTTTAAGAAAGTAAATTTGTGTAGACTTCTTCTACCGCTGGTGTAGTCCGAAACAGTTTAGAACTTTGCTATTTAAACCAAATCTGTGCGGAACTATGTAGTTGAACTTAAATTTGCTTTATCAGACTCGGGCTTTGTTTTGGAGGTAAGGAAGTTGAAGGGTAGAATACTTCGTAGTAATTCTCCGGACGCATCACCGCTTCTGCTTAATTGACGACCCGCGTGGCGGACCATAACAGCGGTTACCATACCAGTCTGACACGCAGAGGGTTCTGGATTCGATTCCCGGCCAGACAGGTCTCTCAATGATGAATTTAGATTTCTGTTCTGGGTCTGGGTGTTTGTGCTTCGTCTTCGTACTTTGTAGGGCCATGAGAAATGAAACATGTGGATAAATACTTTGTAAACAGTGAACAGAAGTGACGATGGTGCCAACTTGCCTGACTAATAGAGGTTCTATTTCGTTGGTAGCTTTTGTTTCGAGACTGCAACCGATGCAACTTCATATTGTAACTCATTCGCTGCAACGTCATACTGTAACTTTTGTGTGACGAATCTTAAAATATCACTCATTATTTTTACATAACGCGCCTAAGTAATACTACTACGACCATTTTTTTTTTTTTTTTTTTAAGTGGGTAATCCTCATGGATACCCAGTCACCCGGGGCGGCAGCTGGGTTATGCCGGACTCTTACCGGCTAAACCCCCACTGTGTTTTCTCCTCGCACCGTACGGCGGGAACACGGGTAAGCTTTCGCAGTCATCCGCGAACCCGCCGGTGCCTGGCCGCTCCCACAGCCCCTCCTCGCGTGGAGCATAAAGCTCCCCTCCAACAGCAAGGCGCGCCAGAAAACACAAAGGCGCGCCTTACCTCCAAGGCCCCATCCGCAGGGTGACGGTCCAACCCCGAGACCGCCACCCAGGGGCCGTGGGCATGGCAAGCCGACACCCGCAAGGCATCCCTACAGGCATCGACCAACCACACCCAGCGGCGGATCCGTTCTTTGGTTCCGCCGCAAACCACCAAACGGCCGCAGAGGATAGGGAGGACGGCAACGACACACCGCATCTCCTCTTCCTCTGCGGCCCCACCGCCAACGCATCTGACGGTGCGCCCCCGTTCGGTCGCGGGAGATAGGGTGCACGGCAACGACACACCGAGACACCTCTCCTCCCGCGACCCCTCCTGGCTGCAGAGGCCAGAAAACACCGACCTCCACAGCCCCCTCGGATGCGTCCGGAGCGGGCCCTCAGCCAAGCCCGCTCGGAGCGTCCCCTCCCTGGGATCTCTCTTGGCTTCACCGCGGCGCCCCCAGCCACGGTTACTGAGCCCCCTCACCACGACAAGGTGGAGATCCCTGCGAGGGGGATACTACTACGACCAAGTGTAACTTATAAAAAGTATAATAATATAAAAAAAAAAAAAAAAAAATAAGTATAACTGATAAGTCTAACTTCAAAAATCACGTTGTCCCTACCATTAAGTAAACTGCGAGCTTATTTGCTATTTTGATGTAATGTAAAAAGCAGATTATTCATTTGCAAAGCTTTTTAGTCACATGTAACCGATATAGACGGACAGCCAACCAGTTTATAAATAACATACGGCAATGTCCATGAAATGATAATGCAAACTGGGTCAGTTGAACGTTTTGGTCATGTCCTTTGACTGGGTCCGGTGACTCACACGGATAAATTAGGTGATGATTTATTATCTGTAGGTACTGAATTGCATTACGACTTTTTTATCACGTTGTAGCATGAGTATGTGGGAAGTACCGACACACCTATTTCTAGCGTGAAGCATTTTTTGCGTTTCGATGGAAGGGTGGTTGCCAACATTTTTATATGAGGCGACCATCATACCATAACCTCTGGAATAGCAACGCATCTGTGATTGACTTCAGATAGAACCCATGTCCTGTTTGAAGTTGATTACAGATGTCCATGGGCGGCAGTCACCACTTACCATCAGGTTGACTGCATGCTCGTTTGCTACTTCAGTCAGATTAAAAAAAAACATTTCACTATTGCATTAGCAATAGTTTAGGCAAAAGGAGAACAGGTCGCCCCCTACCAGGTGGACCGATGACCTGAAGAAGACAGCGGTTACCATCAGGTGGACTGTAAGTTCGTTTGCTACTTCAATCAGATAGACAAATGTGGTCCAACTGATGGTATTGGCTTGATGGTATTTCCTATAAAAATACATTCTAAACTCAGCTTTACACTAGGATTTTCTCGAGTGTCGTAGGTGCCACGGACACAAACACCCAGACCCAGTGCAGAAATCTAGTCAGGTAACTGACTGACTAGTGATCGAACCCGGAACCCATTACGTGTCAGACACGTACAGTGACTCCGTCACGCGTATCAAATAATAAAAATTTGACCTGACTCATCTAATTTAACCTCAATTAATCAAATCTATTGTGATCATCTGAACGCCAAAGTAACACCAGAGTATATATATAATAAGTATATTCTTATTATACCTTGATTTTCAACGAAACACCTATTTCGGCACATCTGAGTCACCAACCTTTACAAGTGGCCCAGTTGCTCGGTTACCCACTGCCGGTTCCGTACAATGCTTATTACGATCCCCAAAGAATAAACGGAACGGTTGAGCAATGACGTACAACCTTTGCTCTTAGTGCGACTTTTTTTTTCGAGGGGGAAACCTTCCAAAGGTACCTGACGCCGTGGGAGCGACGCAGGGTTATGTAGGATTTTTACCGCACTAAAACCCCCCCCGGTGGCCGTCCTCGGCGCTGAAAAGGAGGACTCCGGGATCTCGAAACGACTTCAACCGGAATCCTCCGAGCGCGCTGCCCCATCGGGCTCCTCCCAGATGGGTGGCTGGGCCCACCGCTCCGTCTAGTCTTTACGACGGTATACGACCACACATACCGCCGTCCCACTCTAGCCGTCTGCAACCCCGGAAGCCCCTTTTAGTCGCCTCTTACGACATGCAGGGGATACCGTAGCCCTATTCTGACCCCGAGGCTACAGGGACTGCTCTTAGTGCGACTTACGAGTACTTTCCGGTAAAACGATAATGTTTACGCAGCAGAGCAGTGATTGCCTAAAGGTTGAAACTTGCCGTCTCGATCGGGAGGTCCGAGGTTCAAACCCAGGCACACACCACTGATTTATGTGCTTATTAGAAATTAATTATCACTGCTTTTCGGTAAAGGAAAACATCGTGAGGAAACCTACATACCCGAGAGTTCTTTAAAAAAAAGTTCCCGGAGGCGTGTGAAGTCCACCAATTCGCACTTGGCCAGCGCGGTGAACTGTGGCCTAAAACTCACTCATTCTGAGAGAAGAACCGTGCCCAGCAGTGGGCCGATAATGGGTTGATAGAGAAATCTTTACACGCTACAAAATTTATAAAATAAAAGGTTATTAGGTGTTTGTAGACTTCACACTCATATGATTTTTTTACGGCAATCGATTTTAGGATTAAGTGGAGCTTGTGTAAAGATTATTAGTAATTAAACCCCATAAGCACATAATTACTAAAAGAGAGACATAGCCTGTTTAAAACCGTTCTTAGTTTATGGAAAGTAGGTACAACAGCGCCGAAATATTTAAAGTGTCACATCTGATCATAAGCTACGCTGTGGCGTCTGTCAATGGATTTCATTCCCATTTCGTATGTATAGCGTTTCTTCTTTTTACGTCTGCGTCTTCTTCGTTTTGTCAATGAGATGAAATGATGCGGATATTGGTACCTGTTTGGGTCTGTTTATAGGGTCACCTGGATTTATTTTGGTCTGGTTTTAGGGCAGTGGATTGTATAATATTTACTTTTCAATTTAAATATATTTATTGTGGATAAATAGTATAAATTAAAGTCTGAAACGGTACAAAAGTTTTTTGATATCTCGCCACAAATAGACAAACAAAGTTTATAAAGCAATATACCTTAGAAACATTTTTTACAAATTAAAATTCGTCCTCTTTTGTTTTTGACTTCTTGTGCCCTGCAGTTTCGATCGCTTATAAAAAATAACATAGCTAACAAAATTTAATTTTAATGACTTTTTGGATTTTAATAAAATAAAAACCCAATGTTTCCTTATGATAACTATAGCCTATATTATACCTATGTGAAAACCTTTAAATTTTTATTTTTTATTTTATTTACATTTTGGAAAAAAAACGATTAAATAGGAGGTACATAATTAAAAAAACACAGTAAAAGTAATACATCTTAGTATTTCTGTGAAGTAGTGAAGTTTCCACTGTACCTACAAGTTAATTTAGTAGACAAAAATTGTACAAAAAAATCTTAACAAATCTTTAAAATCTTATTTTTTTATACTTAAACCTAACGATAAGGCAGACGGGCTACCTGATGAAAAGTAGTCACCGTCGCCTATGGACACTTGCAACATCAGAGGAGTCGCCAATGCATCGCCGGCTTTGAAGGAGAGCTCTTTTCGCACCTTTTTGGAAGAGCCCCATGTCATAACGCTCCGGGAATACCTCAGAAGGAAGCTCGTTCTACATCTTGCACGTCCGTGGCAGAAACGAGCGTGCAAACCGAATTTAAATTTAAAATCTTAATTACTTAAAGTTCGTAATTAAATTAATAACCGTGTTTCCAATTGTCGAAAAAATCAGAGATCTCCAGGCGAAAAGAAAAACCGCGGATACAAACGCGTTTAAACTAGCGTAGCATTATCAAAGCAAGGGCGAACCTACGTATAGCATGCATGTTTGTGCGTTATCAGCGCTGATAACAAGTCAAGTGCAGTTCGCATGCAATGCCTAAACCGAAATCATGCATTACATCCGTATAACTAATGTGGAGTAGGGTGACCATGATTCATAATTTAAATAATGGTTTATTTTATTTCGTGAAATTGAGTGGCAAACGAGCATGCTGTCAATTTGGTCGCCGTGTTCTTGGTACACATGGGTGACAGTGACCACTTAATTTGTCACTGCTGTTAATGACATCAGTAAGCCAATGATTCTATCTGAAGTTAATCACAGTTTTGTTACAAACTCCTAAAGACTAACTTTCAGCAAAAGAGGTGAAATAGTTGATGTACCATTCCGTACCATGCATACCTTGCATTACTCACCATTAGGCGAATTTGATGCTACTCCAATTTATCAAAAAGTAAAAATAAACATTTAAATTACTTACACTGATTTTCTGTATCATAAATGCCATACATAAACAAAGAGTACCCCAACTCCCAGACCCTGAAGGCATTACAAATCAATATTTGGATTTGCGATGCCTGGAATTAAACCCGAAACCGCAATGTTGCAACGTGCCAACTACAAATATTAGTAAATGTAACATTGAAATGCAATGTCTTTATTTTGTATAGGCCTACGGGGGCACTTACAAATTGTCAGTTACATTTTTTTCTTACACTACCTCCGGATCGGATAACGATCTCAACTGAGAAGATCCGGCAAGAAACTCAGCAGGTTTGTCTTTTTTGTTATTAAATCTATTTTTTTTAAATATAATTACAATCATTTTTTTCTCACATGTTAAGGAAAGTTTGCTCCAGTATCTTGCCCTAGAATTCATGTTAAACCTCATATAATTTAATACCAGAAATATGTTTTAAAAACTCTTCAAAATCCTAAGATTAAATAAATAAAAAACAAAACAAAACAAAAAAAAAGAAACAAAACATAATCCTAAGATTTTGAAGTGTTTTTGAATCATATTTCTGGTATTAAATTATACGAGGTTTGGTATTAAATTATATGCCTCATGGCTACCCTACTGATAAGATAGCGGAGTGCGTCCATGATAACGATACAGGTCGCGAAGGCAAGGTTGTCCCTTTTAAACACCATTCTATACCTTATACCCATATACATAGTGCCTATAATTGTTTGAACGTAATAATAATTAATCTTTATGTGAGTATTAGCTTTGATGTATTAGATTAAAATATGGTTCCTATATGGCTTTTATTACGTGTGTAGTTTATGTTATGTACTTGGAAATTTTAAATTTGATATAACTTAACATACCTACTTCAAATTTTTTGCGAATTACAAAAACTTCAGCAGTGTAGTTCGACCGGGAATGTACCACCGCCGCACCTATTTCTAGCGTGAAGCAGTTCTTGCGTGCCTGGGTTTGAACCTCGGACCTCCCGATCGAGAGGGCAAGCTTCAATCATTAGGCTATCACTGCTCAGTACATAGATTCTCATAATTCTCCACAATGTTCTCTTGGGAAAACATTATTGAAAAGTTAACTTCCTTACGTTATTTTCAATCACGATTTAATTATCTGATAATTAATTTATACAATTCTACTTGAGGTAAAAATCCATAATGTAATTAAAAACATTATTATAAACTCAACATCAATATATTTTAACGAAACATTTAATTGCCAAGCCCGACTTACACTTGGTCGATTTTTATTTCATTTCAATTAACTGATTCAATTAGAACATTTTAAAAGTTCATTAAAAACTAATTACTGCAAATAAAAAACTAATTTTATAAAATCAATTTATAAGTTATTTTAAGGGTAATTTAATGCCAATAGGTAACAGTGGCCACTTATTGCTAGACGGACTTCACATTTCCCACTTCATTTATATAAAAAATACTTGAATAAATCTATATTAAAATGTGTTTATAATTTAAAGCAATAATTATATGCTCGATTAAAATCTATATAGGTTATTAATACGTGAAGGAAAAACTTGTGGTCCATTTTTAAGATACTTGCCGCAGTCGGAGGAGAATGAAATTACGAACGGTTATAGTTGATGTAGAGAATGCAAATATTTTTAATGTTGTTATTTTACGGAATGCTAATTTTTTTTTTCAAATAATGCATAAAGCATACATAAAATCACCTAAAAACACATTACGCACACTACCATGCATTTAACACACATATTAAACGAAATAAAACTCTCAATGTCTTACTATGAAAACACATAATATCAAAAATGTCAGATGTCTCTGTCAAAATAGCCGTTATTTCTTTTTCCATATAGCTTAGTCAAATAAACCTCTTTTTACCTGTCAGGTGTGTTTGAAATAGCTTTAAAATTAGTAAAATTTTTCAATTTTAGTTTTTGAGTTATATAAGGTCGATTTTCGACCGTTGCGACGGGTGAATAGTTTAACTAAATAAGTAATGTAAGTTCTTTGCAATTAAAGTAGCGAAAAGAGCATGCACTCCACAATTGTTCTGAGCTCTAAATAAGATCAAGGTATTATAAAGGTTCTGACTTCCTTGGTAGGTTTCGTGGTTCGATAGAAGTGACACGATTTTTTTGAAGTTATGTGACCATTTCCGATGAGCTGGATTGCATGCTTATTAGCTACGTCAATTATATAAAAACCTAGCTGTACCCGCGGCTCCGCCCGCGTTCAAATCAATGTATCACAAAGTTTTTCCATTTCGCCCCCTTAGGGGTTGAATTTCATAAAATCCCTTCTTAGTCAGCACTTACGTCCTTAAAAGAACCCACATGCAAAATTTGAACCTAGGACTTGTAGTTTCTGAGATTTAATGATGAGTGAGTGACCTTTCGCTTTTATATATTTAGATGAATCACCTTTTTTCGCACTATCTACAAGATAATAACCTACCATGTATTATTTAAACAGTAATTGCACCCGATCAATAATTAAATGATTACATGAATATCATGAACCAGGAAGATCTTAAGAGATCGATCTTAAACTCAAAATTTCGAGCGTTTCCGCAACCAAAATGTCACAAGATAAAAATCACGGACAAATCGCAAAAAGTTTTCGATTCCGGAAAAGTTTTGGCCAAAGGTCAGGAAGTGTCTGGACCCTGACATGAAGATAAGGTCAAAGTTGATACTTTCACTTTGAATTGGTAACGATACTATGTAAATATTTGGGCTTTTGTTTTACTCGACATCAATATGAAATGAAATGTCTTTATTTTGTATAGGACCACGGGGGCACTTACAAATTGTCAGTTACATTTTTTTTTACACTACCACCGGATCGGAATACGACCTCAACCGAGAAGATCCGGCAAGAAACTCAGCGGGTTTGTCTTTTTGTTATTTGTATCTATTTTTTTTAATATAATATCTTCAGAGATGGTGTGGGTGACTATGGGTCTCGTGCAAAATAACAAATCTTGGAGTAAATTCTCTTGATATAATTATTACAAAGTCTAATCACAAATACAGGAACTAAAACATTCAATGGTAATTAATTTTATCAAAGAACGGAACAGAGAGTCAGTTCCGTGTTGTCGCTTTTGAGTGACGTCAACAATGATGGCGCTGCCACCCTTGGCTGACTCTGCCAAGACACGACGATGTGAAGTTAGCACAGCTCGACGCATCTTCCCTCCGCCACCCGCAGCTGACTTCACGACTCTGCCAAGACGCGACGATGTGAAGTTAGCACAGCTCGACGCATCTTCCCTCTGCCACCCGCGGCTGACTTCACGACTCTGCCAAGACGCGACGATGTGAAGTTAGCACAGCTCGACGCATCTTCCCTCCGCCACCCGCGGCTGACGTCACGACTCTGCCAAGACGCGACGTAGTGACGGCACAGCTCGACACATCTTCCGCTTCGATGTCAAATAATCGGATGCGACATGTTTAATATGTAAAAAAAATATTAATTCATTCTAGCATGAATCGATAGAAATCAATAATCAATAAACAGAGAAGTTTTTAAAAATGAAATATACAAGTTAAACACATTTCATCGTTCGAAATAGGGTTGATATAAATAGTTTCCAGGTAAAATTGTTAACCATTTCTTTATTTAAATTAAACTTGAAAGAAAGAAAGAAAATGTCAAAGTTAACATTTTTACTTCGATAAAGCTTAAAATATACGTCCAATGTGTCGTTAAAAATTCTTAGAAATTTCAGCTGAATATTTGAAATTAATAGAAAATGATATTATTTTGTTAAAATAAGTTCGTAAAAAAAATATTTCTGACATATTTTTATAAACCTGTAACCTTTAAAAAGATAACCTTAGATTTTTCTTTATCTGACTGAAGTAGCAAACGAGCATGCAGTCCACCTGATGGTAAGTGGTCACTGCCGCCCATGGACTTCTGTAATCAACTACATACAGAACAAGGGTTTCATCTGAAGTCAATCACAGACGCGTTGCTACTAACGAGGACTATGATGGTCGCCTCATATAAAAGTGTGCCGAAATTGTCGTTAACTAATTTAATAAATTTGAGAATTGTTCTGTGTACAAGTGTACAGAATCCTTCAATAGGGCAATGGGTATGTCGCGCGGAGTCAGTGCACTAGGCCTGGCCCCGACCGGTCCCGCACTAGGTCATTGCTACCACAGGCTAAAGGCCTCGCATATCAATGTTAGCGGGTTCGATTCCATCGCATTTACAATGATCTAAGTTCACTTAATGTTGTAATCGTATCTATCAACCAATGAATTTTTGATTGATTTTATAGTTGGTTAATATTTGATATATTCTTAGAATTTAGTTGTTACGAGTGTACAAATCTTACTAATGTTATAAACTAGTTGACACGGCAAACGTCGTTCCGCCCAACATTCAAAAAACTAAAATAATCAGTGTTTCTCTACTATATTATACATGTGTTATACATAAAAACCTTCCTCTTGAATCACTCTATCTATTAAAAAACTGCATCAAAATCCGTAGCGTAGTTTTAAAGATCTAAGCTTACATAGGGACAGACAGCGGGAAGCGACTTTGTTTTACACTATGTAGTGATACGGAAGTGTGAGGAAGTATGTTTGTAACTCTTTCACGTAAAAATACTGGTTGGATTTCGCTGAAATTTGGCACACATATTTTATGATCGAGATTAATACAGAGGATACTTATTATCCTGGTTGACGTGACCGAAGCCACGGTAGTAACCTAGTATTTAAAGTTCCAAGTGTATACCTACATTCCTATCACTACATAGTATAAAACAAAGTTAATTCCCGCTGTCTGTCCCTATGTAGGTATGCTTAAATCTTTAAAACTATTGATTTAAATTGATGTGTACGCCACGCCAATATTTACTATAGACGTTTAGAAAGTCTACAATAAGACATAACGAAGGCCTTCAGAGCCGCCAGGTCTAGATGTAGCAACCTAGGCGTAGCAATGACCCAGTGCGGACCGGTGGTATCGGGGACGGGCAGTCCTGGGGTCATACAGACCTAAATTATTTGTGTATGAGTTATTTAATTGTGGTATTCTATTAGGAGCCATGTTTAGACCTTTTAGATTGAAGTAGCAAGCGACCATTCTGTCCACCTGATGGTAAGTGGTCACTACCGCCACACGCAAGCAACTTCATACCAAACAAGGTTTCTATCTGAACTTGTTAGGGTTTTATTAAAGTAACATTATCTGAGACACGTGCAAGTAAAACATGATTTATTATATTTATTGTGAATAGCGCCATCTAGATTAAAAATGAAACAATTTTAGAGTGATGCCGGATTATGATTAATTCTCACATCGAAGTTGTCAAAAGTTGGCCGTAAGGCAACAATGTAGGTATATATAATAAGTAAATATTTGTTTTGGGCTATTTTTTAATATGAATTTCTAATATAATTTAGTTTATATTTTCATTAAATTGATGTGTACGCCACGCCGTTATTGACTACAGACGTTTAGAAAGTCTACAATATGACATAACGAAGGCCTTCAAAGCCACTAGGTCTAGATGTGGCAACCTAGACGTAGCAATGACCCAGTGCGGACCAGTAGTATCGGGGACGGCCGCTCCTGGGGTCATACAGTCTTTGACATTAAATAATAGAATAAATCAAGCAATCACGCAGCCAAATTACCTTCCGCTTTTTATTAAAAACGTGATGTAATCTTACGTTACAATTTAAAGTAAAGTTTTATCATAAATAATATAAATTAAAGTAGCAAACGAGTCAGCTACCATAATAAGTAGCGCCATTCCTGGAGAGTGAGATGTTCTCCTATTCAGTGGACATCCACCTTTCATAGAAATGAATCTGCCATTCGTCCACAAAAAACTAGAGAATATGGGATGCGAATTCTAGACGCACCTTTGATTTTCCAAATTACGTACATATTAGAAATTAATTATTAGTGTTTTAGAAGGAAACCATCGTGAAGAAATCTTTATATACCCTCAAATGATGAGGGTATTTAAAGGTTTTAAAGGTGTGTGAAGTGTGAAATTTATAATTTTCTATTTATGTATTACTAGCCTTTGCCCGCGGCTTCGCTCGCGTGGAATTTAGTCTGCCACATAAAGTTTGCAAGGTGGTAGAGCAATGATTCAACCAGGGAGGCATCACTGCCGCACCTATTTCTACCATGAAGCAGTTCTTGTGTTTCATTTGAAGGGGCTGCCTGCCGGCTCACTTTTATATGAGGCGATCATCATAGTCCTCGGGAGTAGCAACGCATCTGTGATTTACTTCAGATTGAACCCTTGCCCTACTTCCTAAGGCGATTAACATACGGTACCGCTCACTGCCACGGTAGGCGGGTAAGCGGATCTCATGTTGTATTGGGGTCTATTAAATCCGTTGATGCCTCACAAACGTACACCGACTCGCCGCGCGGTCCAGCGGCGTTCTCATCACCACCGTGTCTCCGTGTGAACGACAGTGCGGGGGGTCGGCGCCTCACACACGGGCTGGCGCCTAACCGCGCGGATCATCGTTGAAGCAAAAATGCATTTCGATGTCGAAAAGTTTATTTTCATGATCGGTCCATCCGCGCGTACAGGTGCGTAAACCGCCTTACCGCGCGGGGCACCGCTATTCGCGGCGGTGCGCGGTGTCGTGTGTTAATCGCCTAAATCAGTGTGTTCAAATTTCAAATCACAGGCACGTATATTAATTTGAATTAGTTTTGTCGGCAACAGATATTAATGCTTACTCTGAAATTAAAAGTTTTAAGACAGGGTCTCAAAACCCGTGACTTAAAAACCAACCAACCAACCAACCAACGCGCAGCTGGCTAGCGTGGTCAACTACGACCTAAACTACTGTTAATCTGACATATGTACCGAGTTGTGTTACATTAAAATGTCGATGACGATTGAATAACATATTTAACCTTTCCGCTGTTTCATTCTCATTGACTTTTTTTCTTTTTTGTCGAGGGAGAAACCTTCAAAAGGTACGCCGTGGGAGCGACGCAGGGTTATCTGGGATTCTTATAGCACCAGGACTCCGGGATCTTCAAAGGAACGCAACTGGAGTCCTCTGCCCCATTGCATTGCCCCATCGGGCTCCTCCTCAAGTGAGCGGCTGGGCCCACCACTCCATCTGGTCTTTACCACGATATGCGACCACACGTATGCCACCGTCCTTCCCGGGATCGCCTGGCTGGACGGTTCAAGCTCCGTCCATCCTGGCTTTCACGATAGCATGCAACCACACATGCTGACATCTTTCCCGAAGTTGCTGACTGGGTGTTTGGAACTCTCAGTCTAGCCGCCCGCAACCCCGAAAGGTCCCTTTTAGTTGCCTCTTACCACAGACAGGGGATACCTTAGCCTTATTCCCGGAACTACAGAGACGTCATCGACCTTTCACATTTTGCTCCGTGTTTTATAACCATTCAAATATTCGCATCAACCCATTATTGGCCCACTGCTGGGCACGGGTCTTCTCCCAGAATGAGAGAGAGTTTAGGCCATAGTCCACCACGCTGGCCAAGTGCGAATTGGTGGACGAAATATTAATATCATACAACTTCGTTGTATACGGCGGCGGCGCACGGCGCGTACTGCCGGTCAATCAATTGACTACGCAATATGTTATACTCGTAATATCTTCTAAACTACTTATCCAATTTACATGGTGTAAAAGGCAGATTCAATCTTTATTAGATGCTTGATTTTTTGAAATAATTTATTTTGATAAGGATTAATATTTAGTTTGTATAAAACTCATGGAAACATCAACTTGATATTTTTAAAATTTTCGAAGTATAAAAAGAGTTATTGTGGGTTATACATAAAATATAGACATATGCTGTCGCGGACTTTTATTTAGATCTATGTGAGCCAAACAATCCCATGGTACATTATATTTGGATATCTCCAACGGTTTAGGCAGCGTACGCGAAGATAGCTCTCAGAGCGCAACTTTTTTTCCGACTAACCTGATATTTCTCGTTATATTATAACCTTATAAATAAAAAATCATTACAAATTATAGCCCATGTGTTATTCTGATGTATAACCTATACTACTGTAAAGTTTCAACCTAATCCGTTGAGTAGTTTTTGCGTGAAAGAATAACAAATACACATACATCCTCACAAACTTTCGCATTTATAATATTAGTAGGAAGGATGTGACATTGAAATGCAATGCTTTTTTTTGTATAGGCCTACGGGGGCACTTACAAATTGTCAGTTACATTTTTTTTCTTACACTACCGGGTTTGTTTTTTTGTCATTAAATCTATTTTTTTTAAATATAATTAAAATCATGTTTTCTCACATTTTAATGAAAGTTTGTTCAGTATCTTGCCTTAGAATTCATGTTAAACCTCATATAATTTAATACCAAAAATATGTTTTAAAAACACTTCAAAATCCTAAGATTAAATAAAAAAAAAACAAAACATAATCCTAAGATTTTTAAGTGATTTTGAAACATATTTGTGGTATTAAATTATATGATAAATTAAATGAGGTTTGGTATTAAATTATATGCCTCATGGCTACCTTACTGATAAGATAACGGAGTGCGTCCATGATAACGATACAGGTCGCGAAGGCAAGGTTGTCCCTTCTAAACACCATTCTATACCTTATACTCATAAACATAGCGCCTATAATTGTTTGAACGTAATAATAATTAATCTTTATGTGAGTATTAGCTTTGATGTATTAGATTAAAATATGGTTCCTATATGGCTTTTATTACGTATGTAGTTCATATTATGTACTTGGAAATTTTAAATTTGATATAACTTCACATACCTACTTTGAATTTATTGCGATTTACAAAAACTTTTGCAGGTGGTAGTACCAGTGTAGTTCGGCCGGAAAAGTACCACCGCCGCACATATTTTTAGCGTGAAGCAGTTCTTGCGTGCCTGGGTTTGAACCTCGGACCTCCCGATCGAGCAAGCTTCAATCATTAGGCTATCACTGCTCAGTACATAGATTCTCATAATTCTCCACAATGTTCTCTTGGGAAAACATTATTGAAAAGTTAACTTACCCACGTTATTTTCCATCACGATTTAATCATCTAATAATTAATTTATACAATTCTACTTGAGGTAAAAATCCATTATTTAATTAAAAACATTGTTTATTATAAACTCAACGTCAATATATTTTTACGAAACATTTAATTGCCAAGCCCGACTTACACTTGGTCGATTTTTATTTCATTTCAATTAACTGATTCAATTAGAACATTTTAAAAGTTCATTAAAAATTAATTACTGCAAATAAAAAACTAATTTTATAAAATCAATTTATGAGTTATTTTAAGGGTCATTTAATGCCAATAGGTAACAGTGGCCACTTATTGCTAGACGGACTTCACATTTCCCACTTCATTTATATAAAAAATTACTTGAATAATTCTATATGAAAATGTGTTTATAATTAGAAGCAATAATGCTCGATTAAAATCTATATATTAATACATGAAGAAAAAACTTGTGATCCGTTTTTAAGATACCTACTTGCCGCAGTCGGAGGAGAATGAAATTACGCACGGTTATAGTTGACGGAGAGAAAACGATTACGGAATGCTAATATTTTTTTCAAATAATGCATAAAACATACATAAATCACTTAAAACACAATACGCACACTACCATGCATTTAATACAAACACATATAATAAACAAAATAAAACTTTCAATGTCTTTTCACAGTACAAATATGTAGTCTTACTATGAAAACACATCATATAAATGTCTCTGTCAAAATAGCCGTTATTTATTTTCCCATATAGCTTAGTCAATTAAACCTCTTTTTAACTTTCGGGTGTATTTGCAATAACTTTAAAATTAGTATATCAATTTTAGTTTTTGATTTAATTAAGGTTGAATTTAGACCGTTGCGACGGGCGACTAGTTTAACTAAATAAGTAGGTAATGTAAGTTCTTTGCAATCGACGTAGCAAAAGAGCATGCACTCCACATTTGTACTGAGCTCTAAATAAGTTCAAGGTACTATAAAGGTTCTGACTTCCTTGGTAGGTCATGGTAGGCCTTTCGGGGTTCGATAGAAGTGACACGATATATTTGAAGTTATGGGACCATTTTCGATGAGGTGGATTGCCTGCTCATTAGCTACTTTAATCATATGTAAAAAATTAATCGACTTTCTTCCCGACGACGACCCGCGTGACGCAGCGGTTACCATACCGGTCTGACACGCAGTGGGTCCCGGGTTCGATTCCCGGGCAGACAGGTTTCTGAATGATGAATTTAGATTCTTGTTCTGGGTCTGGGTGTTTGTGTGTTCCTGTTTGTCTGTGTCCATGGCACCCACGACACAGGAGAAAATCCTACTGAGGGGCTATGAGTGTAGAAAGGGTTTTAAGTTTTTTCTTAGCACTATTTACAAGTTAAAAACCTACCATGTATATTTTAAACAGTAATTACACCTGATCAATAATTAAATGATTACATGAATACCATGAACCAGGAAGATCTTAAGAGATCGATCTTAAACTCAAAATTTCGAGCGTTTCCGCAACCAAAATGTCACAAGATAAAAATCACGGACAAATCGCAAAAAGTTTTCGATTCCGGAAAAGTTTTGGCCAAAGGTCAGGAAGTGTCTGGACCCTGACATGAAGATAAGGTCAAAGTTGATACTTTCACTTTGAATTGGTAACGATACTATGTAAATATTTGGGCTTTTGTTTTACTCGACATCAATATGAAATGAAATGTCTTTATTTTGTATAGGCCTGCGGGGGCACTTACAAATTGTCAGTAACATATTTTTTACACTACCACCGGATCGGAACACGACCTCAACGGAGAAGATCCGGCAAGAAACTCAGCGGGTTTGTCTTTTTGTTATTTGTATCTATTTTTTTAATATAATATCTTCAGAGATGGTGTGGGTGACTATGGGTCTCGTGCAAAATAACAAATCTAGGAGTAAATTCTCTTGATATAATTATTACAAAGTCTTTAATCACAAATACAGCAACTAATACATTCAATGGTAATTAATTTTATCAAAGAACGAAACAGAGAGACAGTTCCATGTTGTCGCTTTTGAGTGACGTCAACAATGATGTCGCTGCCGCCCTTGGCTGACTCTGCCAAGACGCGACGATGTGAAGTTAGCACAGCTCGACGCATCTTCCCTCCGCTACCCGCGGCTGACTTCACGACTCTGCCAAGACGCGACGATGTGACGGCAGAGCTCGACACATCTTTCGCTTCGATTTAAAATAATCGGATGCGACATGTTTAATATATAAAAAAAACATATGAATTCTAGCATGAATCGATAGAAATCAATAATCAATAAACAGAAAAGTCTTTAAAAATGAAATATACAAGTTAAACACATTTCATCGTTCGAAATAGGGTTAATATAAATAATTTCCAGGTGAAATTGTTAACCATTTCTTTATTTAAATTAAACTTGAAAGAAAGAAAGAAAATGTCAAAGTTAACATTTTTACTTCGATAAAGCTTAAAATATACGTCCAATGTGTCTGTAAAAATTCTTAGAAATTTCAGCTGAATATTTGAAATTAATAGAAAATGATACTTGTTAAATCGAGTTTAAAAAAAAAAAAATCTGATATATTTTTATAAACCTGTAACTTAAAAATATTCCAATTAACCTTGGAATTGTAAGTATGTAATTCAATAAATTTGAGAACAATTTGAAATCAGTATACAAGTCCCTACAGAATCCTTCAATAGGGCAATGGGTATGTCGCGCGGAGTCAGTGCACTAGGCCTGGCCCCGACCGGTCCCGCACTAGGTCATTGCTACCAGGCTGAAGGCCTCGCATATCAATGTTAGCGGGTTCGATTCCATCGCATTTACAATGAGCTAAGTTCACTTAGGTAATGTTGTAATCGTATCTATCAACCATTGAATTTTTGATTGATTTTATAGTTGATTAATATTTGATATATTCTTTAGTTGTTACGAGTGTACAAATCTTACTAATATTATAAACTAGTTGACACGGCAAACGTCGTTCCGCCCAACATTAAAAAAACTAAAATAATCAGTGTTTCTCCTGTATATTATACATGTGTTATATATAAAAACCTTCCTCTTGAATCACTCTATCTATTAAAAAAAACTGCATCAAAATCCGTAGCGTAGTTTTAAAGATCTAAGCATACATAGGGACAGACAGCGGGATGCGACTTTGTTTTACACTATGTAGTGATACGGAAGTGTGAGGAAGTATGTTTGTAACTCTTTCACGTAAAAATACTGGTTGGATTTCGCTGAAATTTGGCACACATATTTTATGATCGAGATTAATACAGAGGATACTTATTATCCTGGTTGACGTGACCTGAGCCACGAGAGTAACCTAGTATTTTAAGTTACGAAGGCCTTGAAAGCCCAGGTCTAGCTGTGGCAACCTAGGCGTAGCAATGACCCAGTGCGGACCGGTAGTATCGGGGACGGGCAGTCCTGGGGTCACACAGACCTGAGTCGCTGTCGCAGTGAGCAGTGACCCTTTATTATCAGGTGGACTACATATTAATTTTTGAAGTGAAACTTCTTTATCGGGGTTGGAAAAAAATTTAGTGTAACATTTTTTCGTTACGCGCCATCTTTTTCTGTTACGCGCCATTATCCGTTACGTTACGTTACGTTATCCCTACCACGCGTGATATTAGATAGATTATTATAGATTAGATTATTAGATAAAGTTTAATAAAAGCCTTTTATTAAACTTTATCTAATTTAACTTTATTTAACCAATTTCTGTAAAGTTGCATATAGTAAATTATTTTTTGAAAAATAACGTCATAAAGAAGTTTCACTTCTTACGAGTGTACGCTAGTACACGCACACATTTTTTTCTACTTCAATAAGAAATGTCTAAATGTGCGTCCTAACCTAAGAACACACTTGAATAACTCGTACACAAATAACAAAGTTATTTAATAAAGGGTCACTGCCACAAATAGACGCAAGCAACTCTATACCAAACAAGAGTTGTATCTGAAATTGTTAAGGTTTCTATTAAACTAACGTTATCTGTTACACACGCCGATGTCAAACATAATCTATCTTCTGTATTGTAAACAGCGCCATCTAGATTAAAAATGAAACAATTATAGAGCGATACCGCGTTATTATTATTTCTTATACCTAAGTGTTCAAAAGTTAGTCGTAAGCCAACAATGAATAATAAGTAGTATATCTGTTTAAGGAGCATATTCTTTAATGTTAATTTCTAATTTAATTTAGTTTCTATTTTCATTATATAGATTTGTACGCCACGCCGTTATTGACTACAGACGTCTAGAAAGTCTATTATATGACATAACGAAGGCCTTCAAAGCCGCTAGGTCTAGATGTGGCAACCTAGACGTAGCAATGACCCAGTGCGGACCGGTAGTATCGGGGACGGCCGCTCCTGGGGTCATACAGACCTGAGTTATTTGTGTACGAGTTATTTGACTGTGTTATTATTAAGACTCATATTTGAAATTTTAGAAAAAATAAAAAGAACTAATTAAGAAGTATCTATGCTTAGACGTTACATATTCTTATGTCTTTGACATTAAATAATAGAATAAATCAAGCAATGACGCAGCCAAATTACCTTCCGCTTGTTATTAAAAACGTGATGTAATCTTACGTTACAATTTAAAGTTTTATCATAAATAATATAAATTAAAGTAGCAAACGAGTCAGCTACCATAATAAGTAGCGCCATTCCTGGAGAGTGAGATGTTCTCCTATTTAGTGGACATCCACCTTTCATAGAAATGAATCTGCCATTCGTCCACAAAAAACTAGAGGATATGGGATGCGAATTCTAGACGCACCTTTGATTTTTCAAAATAACGTACGTGTTACAAATTAATTATCAGTGCTTTACGGTGAAGGAAACCATCGTGAAGAAATCTTTATATACCCTCAAATGATGGGGGTATTTAAAGGTCTTAAAGGTGTGTGAAGTGTGAAATTTATAATTTTCTATTTATGTATTATGCTATAAGTAAATCAATTTAATTTTTTTTTATTGTTTGTGGGACCACACTGCCGCATTGGGCAAAGCTGTAATGGTAGTTGTGTTGGTATGAAATAAATAATTAAATAAATGAATTTTGCAACTGGTTAAGCAAGCAAGCGGACTAAAGCCTAAAACCTTCCTCCTCTGAGAGAAGACAAATGCGCAGAAGTGGAATGGAAACGGGTTGACGGATAAAAGTTATTTCATAAACATTTAAACGTTCAGCTTATTTATAACTACGTTGCAATCATCTTGCGATTTCGTAAAATTTATTCCATCGACAATTTCAGTTAACGAACTTTAAATTTGAAGTTGGGGTAAGCCCTCAAGCCCTCAAAGCGAAGCCTACTGAATTTCAGTCTTGTAAACTTTCTAGAGCGGTAACATTTCAGTTAACCGCTGTTTTTGTTTATTTACGGTATTTCGACTTGCGTTGACGTAATAAACTGCTGGGGAATTGGAAGAGGTAAATATAGCTTCTTTTTGTGTTAAAGAAGAAAACGAGACTGCAATTAACCTTTGGGAGGTAGTAGAACTTTTATATTTTTTTTTTACTGACTCAACTAGCAAACTAGCATGCAGTCCGCCTGATGGTAAGTGGTCACTGCCGCCCTGCGACATCTATAATCAACTTCATACAGAACGTGGGTTCTACCTGAAATCAATCACAGATGCGATGCTGCTCCCGAGGTCTATGATGGTCACCTCATATAAAAGTGTGCCGACAACCACACCCTTCCATCTCGCGCAAGAAATGCTTCACGCTAGAAATAGGTGTGGCGGTGGTACTTCCCCGGTCGAACTGGCTTGATCTATCACCTTCAGATTGGTTCCTATGGTTCAGCTTGGGCGGTACCACCGCTACAACAATTTCGTTATGCAGTTTTTGCGTTTCGGTGACCACTTCCATCCATCCTCCATCCATGTCCTCGGGAGTATCAACGCATCTGTTATTGATAGAACATTTGTTCTATATGAGGTTGCTTAGGTCCATGGACGGCAGTGACTATATGTCATTACGTGGACTCTTAAAAAAATCTTCCTCTAAATGGCTATGTAAAGGATGAAACCTTGTAATCATTAAATGGTGTTGTGTCAGTCTTGAATAGCACCACTCCCTCTCTTGTGGAAGTCATAGGAGGCGATTGAGGGACAATATCCAGGAGATAGTCAGCAGCATCTTTCTATGAAACATCAACACTCACTGCGGTTACCAATACGCATGCCAGATGTAATGTCTACTGACAAAAATCTCCACGAGCCGAGGCCTATGTAAACCAGTGTACACATAGATTGATAATTAAACATCAGTATTCTAGGCAAATCAATTTCAATTCAAATAAGACGACATTGAGGCAATGGAAAATTTGCAAGCCGTGTCAACTGAAAACAAAATGGCTGCCAAAAGGCGGTTGGAACGACTAGATACAATTTATTATCTTAATCCGATTGTACCTATCTTGCAATTTACTTGAGTATTACTTTAATTGGTCGTGTTTAGTGATTCAAGGTTGTAGATAACTCGAAACGACGACGTAAAATTTATTATTTAGTGGCGGTTCTTTGATATTATCTTATGTTCTTCCGTCTTTGTGGATACCTATTTATGTATACTTGAATCTAAATGTTGGAAAGGAAAAACGTTTATAAATAAGTATGGCGTTATTGAAGGTTGTAGGAAGCTGTGGATTCAGAGTCACCATCGCCTCCATACAAGCAAGCTGTCCACCTGATGGTGAGTGTAATCAACCCCACATAATTTCAAAGTTTTTCCTGTGTCAGCCAAAAATTTGCTGTTACTCCTAAGGACTCTAAAGGTGGTAGAACCAGTGTAGTTCAACGGGGAAGTGCCACCGCCACACCTATTTCTAGCGTCAAGCATGTCTTGCGTTTCGATGGAAGGGTTCGGTTGCCGGCACACTTTTACATGAAGCGACCATCATAGTCCTCGGGTTTAGCAATGCATATGTGATTGACTTCAGATGGAACCCATGTTCTGTATGAAGTTGATTACAGATGTCCCTGAGCGGCAGTGACCAATTACCATCAGGTGGACTGCATGCTCGTTTGCTACTTCAGTCAGATAAAAGAAAAATATGATATAGGGTATAGGTATATGGATAATAGGGTTGATATTATTACCTTATTTTTGCAATAACTACTTATTGTTATTAGAGAAATATAGTTGTAGCGGTGATGAGTCCGGAATCGTATCTAAGGCCTTCTACCAGCTTTGAATTCATACTGCCTACTACTACCAATTCATACCAAGAAGTATTACACTGAGTATTTGTTTACATTTCAATATTTATTCGTTTTAAATAAAGTAGTTTATTTTGTTTTCTGTAATAGTAGGTAACCTTTTCATAAGTTTAATAAGTTCTTTTACCTACCTATAGCTAAAAAAAAAGAAAATTTGTTGAAAGGCATAGGAAAAAATAGGTTCATAGAACAAAGAGTGAAATGTACGTAATGAATTCCAAAAAAATGTGTGCGTGTACTAGCGTACACTCGTAAGAAGTGTAACTTCTTTATGACGTTATTTTTCAAAAAATAACTTACTATATGCAACTTTACAGAAATTGGTTAAATAAAGTTAAATTAGATAAAGTTTAATAAAAGGCTTTTATTAAACTTTATCTAATATTCTAATCTATAATAATCTATCTAATATCACGCGTGGTAGGGATAAGAAAAAGATGGCGCGTAACAGAAAAAGATGGCGCGTAACGAAAAAATGGTACACTAAATTTTTTTCCAACCCCGATAAAGAAGTTTCACTTCAACAACCCCGATAAAGAAGTTTCACTTCAACAAAAAAAAAGACAAAAAATAGAATAACAAAACGAAGAGAAAAACGAACTAAACTGTTTTGTTTTTACCTATTACGTATTAGTAGATATACCAGGAAACCAGCTGGGATTACAGCTAATACCTTACCCAGCCTTATTGTTGTAAGCCGTATTTCCCGGATGTTTTGAACACAAATATCCCTGGGGATCCTTTCTGTCATCGTCAGAGGGTTCAGTACAACGCTAGAATTACCTTTACAGAGAGCTAATCGGGACCCCTTATTGTGTAATTGTTTTTATAAGATTTATAAAGAATTTTCAAATAAACATTTTCAATACAAATAATTTTCAAATTACGCAACATTGCCAATTTTATTTAGATTCTATAAAACAAAATAAGTTATGGGTATTACACGATTTTAAATCTTTTACCATGTAACAACAAGTATATAGTCCTGCCTACAATTTACATTTTTCTAATCAGACTAATGAATTGAATTACCTACTAACTAAATTAAATTTTAAAAAAATGTTACTCTTATCTACTATCGCCTTTCATATTTTTTCTGATTTATGTAATACGTAAGTAAACAATAAAAATAAGGCGTAAATGATAAAGAGTTTGTTTTTTAAACTTAGATATTCATTCATCCAAGAATTACGAAAGAATCCAAGTTACCGTTCGATCAAGAGCCTAGAATCGTTAGAAAAAGCGAAAGAGACATCGATTTCCACGAAAGCATTTCCGTAGATACCAAGGCATCACGAGTTACAAGCAATTAATATAATAAAACCTTCATTTAGGCCAGCGCGGTCCGTTCGCAGACGAACGCACAAAATTGCGTGGATCCCTTCTAACGCGTGCGTAGCCCTATGTCCCTCTCACTCGCACGTTCGAAATACCGTAAGCGAGAGGCACGGTGGGCGTCGCTCTGGGTATTTTTTCACGGTTAGATAACGGCCCCAAACGCTCGCAATCAACTTTCTGCATAACTATGTTGACTTTTGGGCGACGTGAACCGAGCCACAGATAAAATATGGCGGATTGCGCGGGAATGTTATTGTTATTTTTTTTTAAAGATCGGATTAAGATATAAGGATTTAAGTCCAATGATGTAGGATATTAATATTTGCATATAAAGTTGATTGTTAGTATTATTTAGACGAAACTTAGCATAAACCGAAATCTTATTAGGTAAAATTCGTTAAATCAGGTATCAAAATACACAAGAAACAAGTTTTCTAAACTGTATTTTCTCTGGATATCTCATTGATTTTTGACTTCCACATAACGTGAATGCCGCCCAATGGTTTTTGATTGTTTATTAAGAACAAAATTATAACTAAAAATCAATCTAAAGGAGCCATAAAATATGAAATAAAATAGGTATATTCGACATTTCTTCTCAAATGAAAATGAACACTGAATATTTATATCGATGGTACCTAGTAGGTAGTAGTAGGTATCAAGTGACACATAAAAAACGAGAATATACAAAACGGACTCTATCATTCATCATTTAAGACGACAAAAAACACCGTACCTAATTGAAAATTTAACACGTCAATTTTATGACAGTAAAATACTTAGTTACTTATATTCAAGCAATCATTGATTAATGATCAATATCAATATAGGTACAAACTATCTATTATTATTTATTTATCCTTATTAAATATGTAATTATGCCTGCGTTGTACGTTTTTTTTATCTGAGTGAAGAAGCAAATGAGCATGCAGTCCACCTGGTGGTAAGAGGTCACTGCCGCCCATAGACATCTGTAATCAACTACATACAGAACATGGGTTCCATCTGAAGTCAATCACAGATGCGTCGCTACTCCCAAGGACTAAGGTCGCCTCTATAAAAATGTGCCGGCAACCACACCCTTCCAACGAAACGCAAGAAATGCTTCACGCTAGAAATAGGTGTAAATAACCGCACAATTAATTGCAAAGTTTTATCAAAAAAGGCCCGAATTAAAAACTTGCTGCTTTGATCACACGGCGGTTAATAGCCTTCTAATACATTTTTTCTATACCTATAGGGCCATCCACAAATTACGTCATATGTTAAGGGGGGAGGGTAGATAAGGTGTGACAAGGGGTGGCGAGGAATGCAAAATTACTGTCACATGTAATTTTGGAACTACTGTTTTTAATTTTAAAAAAATGTTTGCGTGTACTAGCGTAGGTACACTCGTAAGAAGTGAAACTTCTTTATGACGTTATTTTTCAAAAAATAATTTACTACATGCAACTTTACAGAAATTGGTTAAATAAAGTTAAATTAGATAAAGTTTAATAAAAGGCTTTTATTAAACTTTATCTAATAATCTAATCTATGATAATCTGTCTAATATCACGCGTGGTAGGGATAAGAAAAAGATGGCGCGTAACGGAAAAAAAAGATGGCGCGTAACAGAAAAAGATGGCGCGTAACGAAAAAATGTTACACTATTTTTTTCCAACCCCGATAAAGAAGTTTCACTTCAAAATTTATGGGTAGGATAGCAAAATATAAACTCTACCATCGAATCACGCCATGATAGAATTTAAAACCTTATAAAAATACAATCGAGTAGGTACCTAATACTTACATGTTATCATTTGATAATACTTACTTAAAATTATTCATAAGGACACATTTTATCTTTGTGCATAAAAATATAATTTATTTATAATTTATTTAATTACAACATTCTATAATTAACAGTTTAACATAAAAGTTAATATAAATATTAAGTTAATAATACGTTGTTACGTTATAATTTAGTTACTAAAATTTAATTATAATTATAAATAGAATAAATGAGCCAAATCGCTGCCCCGTGGAAATGTACCCAAGACACTAACATTACCTCGCTGAATTGCTAAACTTATTTGTTGACCGAGATAAGCTCCAATTTATTTATTACAAGCCATTTGAAATGATCATTTGAAGTTGCTATTTTACTAGGTACTTACCCATCTAGCATGAATTTATTTTATTAGTTTTCCGGAATCATCTATAATATATTCTGCGAACATGTTTATGAATGTAAATACGCAAGAACTTTTAAGGTAAATAATATTTATCTAAAAGGTACCTATATCTTTTTTGCGTCAAGTTATTTTTCCTTTTACATAAACATTTATAAATTGACGTCAAGATGAATTCCTGTACTAAGTTTTCTTCGGTTCAGTTTTCAAACGCTCACACACGCTTACTACACTCATAGCCCCACACTAGTATTTTCTCCTGTGTCGTGAGTACCATGGACACACACAAGACAAATACACAAACACCCAGACCCAGAACCTGAATTGAAACTCATCATTCAGATACCTGGCCGGGAATCGAACCCGGGACCCATTGCGCGTCAGGCCGGTATGGTAAACGCTGCGCCACGTGGGTCGTCAAAGTTTTATAAGATGAGACCTTAGTCCTCGACAGTAGCAATACATTTGCGGCTGACTTTAAATAGAACCGCTGTTCTTTAAGAAGGTGTAACAAATGCCCATGGGCGAGTTCGGGCGCTTACCATCGTTTAGACTGCATGCTCGTTTGTTAATTCAATCTTACAAAGAAAAATCCTATGCATAAAAATAATAAGAACGTGTAATAAGAGTGAAAGTTACATAAATAATTAGAGGGACTGGAAATAAGTTATCATAGAAATTTCTATTATTTTCTTGTTGTGTTTTAAATGGCATAAAAGTACTCTATATTGTAGTCTCTAAAGTACTCTAAAGTCTCTAAAAAAGTACCTACTCTATTTAGTTTCAAGAATTAAAAAAGAATCTATTCTTATATGTATTCTCTGTATTTTCATTTAATATTTAGGTAGACACTATATTATAAAAATCCATCTCTCTTATCAAAAATTAACAAAAAAATTTTTTTAACGCGTCTGAAGCAGATAAGAACTCTACTTCACGAAACTTATTAAAATAAATGAATAAATAACTAATAATCAAAAATCTTGCTACAAACATGTAACATCAAAGTGGAAATCAAAGTTGATTAAAATAACATACCACAAGACAAAGGCATCCGTCCAAGGTTGCTGATGAAATGTTGGCGCGCCTGATGAGGTCATTGAAAACAAACTCCATATTAGCGTTGAAGCCTCCTGTTTCACTCACGACGAGCTAATATCGCATAGAGAACGCTTTATAAGTGTATAAAGGGCAGTGTATGTAGAGCAGTGGCCCTACAGTAGAAATTTCGTGTGACGTGGATGCCGTGAACACACACAAAGACAAAAACAGAAGCTCCCAAACCCAGAACAGAAATTTAAATACATCATTCAGGTACGTGTTTGGCCGGGGACCGAACCCGGGACCAACGCTTGACAGATCAGTACGGTGACCACTCTGCCAAAAGCTTAAACTTAAAAAAAAATTAAAAACGCTTTCTACACTCATAGCCCCACAGTAGGATTTATTCCTGTGTCGTGGGTGCTATGGAAACACACAAAGACAAAATACACTAACGCGCAGACCCAGAACAAGAATCTAAATTCATCATTCAGATACCTGGCTGGCCGGGAATCGAACTCGGGACCCACTGCGTGTCAGATCGGTAAGGTAACCGCTGCGCCACACGGGTCGTCAGGGTCGAGAAATATAATAATAGAAAGGAGGTTTCCTTTCCATTATCTTTAATAAACTCTAATAAAAACAATGTTGTATCGGAGCCCTCCCCCTAAAATATTAATTTTATTCTGTTTTTAACATTTGTTGATATACCGGTAACAGATATATATATCTAAGAATATCTCAACTGTCTTACTATCACGGTTCATGAGATACAGCCTGGTGACTGACAGACGATCGGGCAGCGGAGTCTTATTAATAAGGCCCCGTTTGTACCCACTGGTAGTAAACCCTAAAAATTAAGTACAAAATAAATAAGATATATATTTACACCTTACGCAATTTTTCGTCATAAATGGTACAGATCCGTAGCATCGTTTTTACCTTTATTACCTTTTCGGCACGGAACCTAAATGAAATAAAATGAAATGTCTTTATTTTGTATAGGCCTACGGGGGCACTTACAAATTGTCAGTTACATTTTTTCTTACACTACCCCTGGTTCGGAACACGACCTCAACTGAGAAGATTCGGCAAGAAACTCAGCGGGTTTGTCTTTTTTCTTATTTATATCCATTTTTTTAATATTTTTACAATTATGTTTTTTTGCATGGTAATGAAAGTTAGCTGCAGTAAGGTAAGCTAGAAAATAAGTACAAAACAAATAAAAAACTTAATATAAATATATATAGTACTTATTGATAGTATCGCTTAACGCGTGTTGTATGACAAGTGCTTAACTATCGAGGTTGTCAAGGAAAATCTATTACAAAATCTGGTATTCTCCACGAACCAAGGTTTAGAACAAGGCAACGTTTCCGCTTTTGAGGAAACATCACCCATTTGCAGCAATAGACAATCGATGGCACTGTTTACGGAAGTCATTCGAATAATATTGTAATTTATACAGGCTTAAAGAAATCTTAACAAAAATAAGGAGAGTCTTGTATGTATATTTTTTTATTTTAAATTTTACTTGCATTGTTTTTGTTTCTCTGAACCAGGGTTGCCAAATGCCTCAATTTTGGCGGGACGTTCCGATTTTTTCATCAAAATTCATTTAAGTCCCTACCGGAACTTATATGAATTAATTTTCATCTATTCGTCCGCATTAGTAAACATTATTTTTATTTTATTTGAATTTATTTATGGCGATTATAACGGACATTGTGTCTAATAAAATATCAAAAATATATATATATAAATATATAAAATATCAAAAATAGATATTTATTAGATAAATGTTACTATAGTGTAAACTCTTTTTTAAGTGATAACAGTGATCGGTTAAATTTGTGAACTTGTGTATAAGTTTAAGTGCTGTTTAATAATCTGTGGACACAATATCTAGTGACATTTATTATTACTATTACTTATAATCCATTAAAATTACTTTTTTCATTAATTTATACTTGAAAGATTTACTTTAATTTATATTTGTAAGCCACTCAGTGGCAGAATAAGCGAACAAAAATGTTTGAATACCAACTGTACATAATTAGGTTACCTTATTCACAAATAAATTGATTTGATTTGATTTGATTTGAAAAATCTTAATAAATAAATAGATTTTTAAGTATTTCTACATAAATATCAATTTATTTATTTTAATAAATAATAAAAATGTTTTTTGTTAAGAGAAATCTTTAATCATTACAAATCTTTAATCTTTAATCAATAAATTTTATTTAATGTTTAATTTTTAAAACAATATTTTTTAAGTATTTCTACATAAAAATCTATTTATTTATTGATTAAAGATTAAAGATGTCTGATGATTTACACAAAAATGTAAGTCTCTTTACACAAAAATGTAAATCGAATGATGAAAAAATAAATTTCGGATAGCACACGTGTTTACACTTTCCGGGCGCATTCAGTGGAGAGGCCTCCGACGCACACCGTGTAACACTTGTGGCACAATGCCGCCTCCCTCGCCTCCAGTATTCTCTTTGACACCTTCCACTTACAAACGATGTAACTTTCTTTGTAATTGTAATCAACTTGGTGGCCATTTTACAAACTCGAGTGTCTTTTACCATTCTCTTTATAGATGTTGCTTGTCTACGAAGTGTTTCGTTTCTTAATCCGAGAATTTTACAGCGATCCTATGATATTTGAATTTTTATTTTTTGTGGCGTTTTTGGTAATTTATTGCACGATTTTGAGCGAATATTTTTTTTATTTTTAGTTAAGATTAAATTGCTTTATTTTTTTAACAATATGAAATCATATTTTTCAGTTGTTTTTAATCGATATATATATTCATGTAAGGTCTGTCAATAATCGTCTAATTCTAATCTTGAAAAATCAAAAATAGTATACAACGGTAGAAAACATACATTTGATTATATTAAAATAATTATATTACAAATTCATTAAAATTAATGTTTTCGTATACCTATCCACCGAAAACAGTTTAAGCATTCGTGCAGTTGAGGTATTCCGATCCGGTGGTAGTGTAAGAAAAAAATGTAACTGAAAATTTGTAAGTGCCCCCGTAGGCCTATACTAAATAAAGACATTTAATTTAACTTCATTTCATTCAATAAATTATAGTTACATAATTAAATTATAAAAAAAATACACACAAAAAATAAGGAGTAAAAATCTATATTCTAAATCACTTATTACAATTCTAACGTTTTAAAAGGCGAAAAAATAGCATAACATGAAAATAACCCATCTTGAAATACAAAGCGTTTACAAACTGTTTGACACACTTTGTAATTGTAATCAGCTTAGCATTTTACAATTTACAATCCAGTTTTAAGTGTAAACTAAGGGGTTTGAAGTAAAGAGAGCCGAGTAAAAAGCTTTTATTAACTTTGTCAAAAGTCGGTGTAAAGATGAAATTAACTCGGAAACGTTTTACAAGATGCGCTCTTATCTTAAGATGCTCTTTGCCGCTTAATGTTGCGGTTATCTTTTCTTTTCTTTTAAAAAAAGTAATATTTTGATTTCAATTTTAAGTTATTTTTTAATTTATATCAGACAATTTCCGCGGCTTTACCTGCTTTACATTTTCCACGGTAATAATATTATACTAGTCACCCGTGGCAACGGTCGAAATTCTGCCTTAATTTAAATTAAAAAACTAAACTTCATATTGTCCAAAGTAGCACGAATGTTTCTCAATTAATAAATTGTATTGATCTTATTGATTAAAATTACCCGTTGAAGGTAAAAAGAGATTTTATTAACTGTTTTATTTAACTAAGCATTTAAAAGCAATAGCGGGTATTTTGACAAAGACATCTGACATTTTTGAGGTGTTTTTATTGAATGTTTTATTTCGTTCATTATTTGTGTTTGTGTCAAAAGCAAGGTAGTGTGTGTAATGCGTTTTTAGTTGTTTTAAGGTATGTTTTATGCATTATTTGAAAAAAATATTAGCATTTAGTAATCCTTCTCTACATCAACTATAACCGTGCATAATTTCATCCGCCTCCGTCCGCAGTCCGCCGTCCGACGTATATCTTAAAAATGAATCACAAGTTATCTAGGTCATAAACTACGTGCGTGCCAATTTTCAGCCAAATCCTATCGATAGTTTTTACATAAAAGAGACACACAAATACCAACATCCTCTGAGAATATCGATGTTTTGTTAGTTGATACATATTTAGACATTCCAGACGTTGTTAATAGATGGCGTTAGTAAAATTCATTTGCAAGTTCTGAATTCTCATCAAATGCTAATGTTAGTTCTCTTGGACCGTGCGGGCAAAGCCGCGGGTAAGAGCTAGTACTCATCATAGTACTATGAAACGAAGCTAGATTCTTACGAAACCTTGTTGCAACCAATATCAAATCTAAAACTAAATTTTACTACTAAATTAGTCCATAGTACTTCAGGCCGTAAATGTGTTACACCGACATAACTTAGTGGAGGCATAAAGTTAAACCATAAACCTAATCTTTTTAATCTGTTATTGACGTTGTATTTTATATTGCTGTTATCTGTGACACAAAATGCAAATCTTATCTGTGATTAGCGCTGAAATATCACATGAGTAATATTGCAGGTACTTTACTGATATTTTATCACTGTTGGGCTTTACATGTAGCCAATCGTAAATGGACGCTCTGGTGTTGAATTTAAACACCTAGAGAAAATTAAGCATTGCACAGTACGAAGTCCTAGCAGTAATAGCCTAGTCAAGGTGGTAGAACCAGTGTACTTCGACCGGGGAAGTACCACCGCCACACCTATTTCTAGCATGAAGCAGTTCTTGCGTTTCGATGGTAGGGTGTGGTTGCCAGCACATTTTTATACGAGGCGACCATCATAGTCCTCGGGAGTAGCAACGCATATGTGATTGACTTCAGATGGTACCCATGTTCTATATGAAGTTGATTACAGATGTCCATGAGCGGCAGTGACTTACCATCAGGTGGACTGCATGCTCGTTTGCTAATTCAGTCAGATAAAAAAATACTGCCGTTCATGAACTTTGTGTTTAACCTCATATAAGATCTGTAAGACTCCAGAGCCTTACCTCACGTTGACCACTGTCGCATTGCTACTCCTTGGAACTAAGTCTGAACATCTACGATAACCATGTCTCCCCTACCTTCCAGATCAGAACACAGCGTCTAAAACAACTATTAGACCGAAATAGATAGTCTCTGTAGTTCCGGGATCAGAATAAGGCTATGGTATCCCCTGCCTGTCGTAAAAGGCGACTAAAAAGGGCTTTCGGGGTTGCGGGCGGCTAGAATGGGAGCTTGAATCGTCCAGCCAGGCGATCGTGGGAAGGACGGCGGTGTGTGTGGTATACCGTCGTAAAGACTGGACGTAGCGTTGGGCCCAGTCGTCCATCTAGGAGGAGCCCGATGGGGCAACGCGCTCAAAGGACTCCGGTTACGTTCCTTTGGAGATCTCGCAGTCCTCTTTGTAGCGCCGAGGACGGCCACCGGGGGGTTTTAATGCGGTAAAAATCCCACATAACCCTGCGTCGCTCCCATGCGTCGGGTATCTTTTGAGGATTTCCCCTCGAGAACAAAAAAAAGCCGAAATAGGTGTGTAGGTGCTTCCGGAGTGGAACTACAAAGACTACCTAATAAGTTACATGCTAACAAAGGTGATAAGGCTGATTCACAGTGGCCACGTGTTACGCACGTGGCTTACAGTATCATAAGAACGTGCGGTTGGCGAATTAATACAAAGTACCGTATTTTTTGTTTGTCAAGCCAATTAGTTTAGATATAACCTATATAGGTATTGTTATTGTTGTTATATAATGGTGTGTGTGTGAGTGGTATTGCTTTGTGTATATGAAGGGTAGGTTAAATTTTGGCTTGTTGTTTTTTCTTTTTATAATTTGAAATTAGGTAAGATAGCAAAAAACGGAATCAAAATTTTTGGTGACAACGTTTAAAATATGTACTAATTTTCGAATGTGTCGCTTGTTAAAGTGTCTGAAGTTCGAATCCTACAGGTTCGTTTTGGAATTAAGAGCATTTAAATTTTATTTTCAATGAGAAACTCTACCCACTGTGTTACTAATAATTTATTATTATCATTTATTTAATTAAACAAGATTACAATGATCCATGTGTGTTAGTAGAAACTTATTTCTAGTGTACATAAAATTATAATATTTAAATGTTTTATAATTTAATAATTTAATATTTTTACTATGGCCTAAAAATCTTGTGAGATGATTAATGTGTTTGTGTTTCTTCTTTTCAGGTACGTAAGAGTTACCATTTTCGTATGAGTCGTGAAATCTCTTACTTAGGTAGGTCAAAAGAAATATACCTATGGTAAGTAGGAATAATAATATATTTTTTATGTAACATCAACCCTCATTGCGGTCAACAATTCTCCAGGAGATTTCAGCAGGAGAATATGTAGGTATGTGGTGAATTAAAAAAATCTAATGGATATATGAATTCTATGTCTGCATTTAGAATTTAAAAAATGCGATAGGTTGTTATTCCGATTTTTTTATACTTATGTGAATCACAGCAACTACACACCTACTTTTAAATAAAATAAAATTAAATAAACATTTTTAAAACAAGCTTTTATTTCAGTGCACTGAAAAGAAAAAAATAAGTTTTGTAATAGTCAAACCCATCATTTTGTTGCATCGTAAAATTTTCTATCATATAAAAGCTTGTCGCGAGAATAGTTGAGGAAACCACAGTCTTTGATCTGAGCAAATTTATTGTGGACAATCTCGCGACAAGCTTTTATATGATAGAAAATTCTCTCATTCCGAGACCCGTGCCCTGCCGTGGGACGATAGTGGATTGACGAAGATTACCTTAGACACGGTCAAAGCGGGCATAGCCACGGGACTAAGCTAGTCAACAATAAAAGCATTTAAAAAACAATTAACACGATTTACGTATCCTAAACAGAACTAAAAAACAATACATTAGCCTTCATTACCGAGAATATACATACAGACACAATATATGTAGATATGTTAATTACGAAACACCTGTTTCCGGCGATTCGCTGGATAGTGCTTTAACAAAACGCGCTAAAGCCTTCATATATTAACGCTAAATATGGTTATAGATAAAATTTTATTTTTATTGGTATGCTAGCTTATTGCCGCGGCTCCGTCCGCTACAGACTCGTTTACTACTGTAATTAATTTTCAATGGGGTAATCCAGGTGATAAGCTACGTCTGTGCCAAATTTTTGCAAAAAGCGGCTAGTCGTTTTTGCGTGATAGAACACACACACGCTTTGTACATTCATAGCCCCACACTCGGATTTTCTCCTGTGTCGTGGGTACCATGGACACACACAAGACGAATACACAAACACCCAGACTCAAAACATGAATCTAAACTCATCATTCAGATACCTGTCTGGCCGGGAATCGAACCCGGGACCCACTGCGTGTCAGACCGGTATGGTAACCGCTGCGCCACGCGGGTTGTCATATAAAAAACATCAGTAGGCTGGTAGGACTAACGCGAAATATATTAATATGACATTTATGTAACAAAACACGGCTGGCAAGGTTATGGCCTTGCTCCAATAGGTATATCTAGAATATCGTACAAAACGACAATAATACCTTAAAGTATGTAATTACATAGCCAGAGACAAAGTTGCTCATTGTGTAATGTTCGGTAATCCGTTTAGTACAATTATATGACAATCATACCAATCAATCTGGTTCCCGGCACACTTTCACATGAGGCGACCATCATAGTCCTCGGGAGTAGGGACGCATCTGTGATTGATTTTAGACAGAACCCATGTTCTGTATGAAGTTGATTACAGATGTCGCGGAGCGGCAGTGACCACTTACCATCAGGTGGACGTGCAAGCTGTGGAATGAGCTTCCTCCTGACGTATTCCCAGAGCGCTATGACATGGGGCTCTTCAAGAAAGGTGCAAAAAGAGCTCTCCTTCAAAGCCGGCGATGCATTGGCCACTCCTCTGGTGTTGCAAATGTCCATAGGCGACGGTAACCACTTTCCATCAGGTGGCCCGTCTGCCTTATCGTTAGGTACAAATATAAAAAAAAAGGTGGGCTGCATGCTCGTTTGCTGCTTCAGTCAAATAAAAAAAAATACAAACAGACAAACGTCAATTATAGTCTCTGAAATTTGTACCCACGCTTGAATTTTTCCTGTCGTGGGTGTTAGGAACATGCAAAAAATACCCAAACACTTATTGTTGTACCAATAATAGATTAAATTTAACATTCAGATTACCCGACCGGGGATCGAACCCGGAACCTGCGTGAAAGATTAGTATATTGACCACTTCATCACTCGGGTGGTCGTAGATTATAGAATAATGATGGAATTAAATTAATAAAACCGAAAAAGCGATGTCAAAATTAATCAATTTAGCAAAAAATTGTTTCAATTTATTTTTACTAAGATCTTATTAATATCACTACAATAATACCACTACATAAATAAATAAATAAATAGACCACTTAAATATCACTACGTAAATAAATAAATAGTCCACCGCGCTGGCCAAGTGCGAATTGGTGGACTTCACACACCTCCGTAAACTTTTTTTTTTTGTAAAAATAAGTTTGAGTATCCTTTGCGTGGTCTACGGCCTAAAACTCTCTCATTCCGAAGACCCGTGCCCAGCAGTGGGACAATAGTGGGATGATACTCATAGACGTCACCGAAGCAGGAACAGCCTTATTATTTGCACAATCCCGTATTACCCGACAGATCTGTTTTCTGCCATGCGTTCAATGCAATGCAAATTCGGATTATTCCGCCGTGCCTAATCATCTGGGTGATCAAAGGGCCCTGTCCTTTGATGGATTACCGTATGTGGATTTTTTCACACGTATTCTAACGTTATTCTAATGAGCCTACGAATTAGTTGCGTGGTGCATTGAACCTGTAGGGCTCGGTTAGGGTTTTTGTCGTGTTTTAGGCTAATACGATTTATTGTCCTATTTTTTGTAATTGATGAATTGGGTTGTATGGAAAATCATTTCGTTATTAAGGTGATTCGTCGCCGTCGTCGTCAACCCATAATTGTCCCACTGCTGGGCACGGGTCTTCTCTCGGAATGAGAGTTATATGCCATAGTCCACCGCGCTGGCCAAGTGCGAATTGGTGGATTGGATTAAGGTGATTAGTAAGGTGAATTCTCTGTGGGGAAAACCAAATTAAGTAGGTAGGTACCTTCCGAACATACATACAACCCAATAGTACCTAATCGGTCCATTACATACATAAAGTTCACTCAATAAAAGTTCATATAGAACATTCTATCTAGTGTCAATTACAGATACGCTACTTCCGAGGACTAAGATGGTCGCCTTATAGATTTAAAAGTGAATCGGCAACCACCCACACCCACAATGCAAGAACTGCTTCACGCTAAAAATAGGTGTGGTGGTAAGAACTCCAATTTTTTTTTCAAGTTAGTTTTTATCAAACTTATCAAACATAAAAAGCTGAACATTACCTTACGAAAACTTGACATGTGTAGACTATTCTATTATTTTGTTGACGTTTGACGACCCGCGTGGCGGAGCGGTTACCATACTTGTCTAACGCGCAGTGGGTCCCGGGTTCGATTCCCGGCCAGACAGGTATCTGAATGTGTTTAGATTCGTGTTCTGGGTCTGAGTGTGTATTCGTCTTGTGTGTGTTCGTGGTACCCACGACACAGGAGAAAAACCCTACTGTGGGGGCTATGAACGTAGAAAGCGTGTTTTTTTGCTCAACCGATTTTTCATTCTTGCACCGAAAACTAACCATTATTAGACTATTCAGCCTTAGGTTAATTATATATTAAAATAGTTACAATTTACAACCCCGTTCTACCCTTCGTAATTCAGGGGGTTGGAACGCACGTAATTATTTTCATTTTCCATTCCACCCTCGCTCTGATTCTAACGACATATTTTACTAACTCATTGACCTGATACTTCCATTTTCCCCTATTTACAGTTGGTCTAATTTCTTCTAATGACACAGTTAAAATAACCGTGTTAGTTGAAATAACTCGTTAGTTTACGAACCCTTTGTAAAGTAAATATAACAACCCTTTTTGAGCTACATTAGTCTTATGTAACTAGTTGACCCGGCGAACTTCGTTCCGCCTAAAAGTCAAAAATTATCAGTGTTTCTCCGTTATATTATACATGTATTATACACAAAAACCTTCCTTTTGAATCACTCTATCTATTAAACAAAACTGCATTAAAATCCGTAACGTAGTTTTAAAGATCGAAGCATACATAGGGACAGCGTAAAGCGACTTTGTTTTATACTATGTAGTGATTTTAGGCATAAAAAATTGACTATTTTTAGCATATGTAAATATATTGGTCGGCTTCTCTGATGACCTATTTCTATCGTGTAGCGTTTCGGTGGAAAGAGTGGTCGCCGAGTCACTTTTATGTAAGTCGACCATCTTAGTCCTCGGGAGTAGCAACACATCTGCGATTGACTACAGATTGCACCCTTGTTCTATATGAAATTGCTTACAAGTATCTCTGGCCGGCTATGACCACTTATCATCAGGAAGCCTGCATGCTCGTTTGCTACTATTTTAATATTTAGATCACCAACCACCTATTATCTAGTCTAGCCCTCAAAAATTTTCTACCCTAATAATAGCTTTAAATCCAATTTACCTATGTTACCGTGGTTTCTATTTCTTTTTAATTGTTGCAAACATTTTTTTACTTTTTTAATTTTTTTGTTTCCATAATATATTATACTAGCTGTTACCTGCGGCTTCGCCAGAACGGTCAAAGGGAATTTACATTAGCATTTGATAGCGTGATTCAAAACTTGAAAATGTATTTTACTAACGCCATCTATTAACAACGTCTGGAAACTAAATATGTATCAACTAACAAAACATCGATATTCTCATGGGAATGAGAGAGCGCGGTAAAAAGTAGCCTACGTCACTCTCCGCCCTTCACACTATATCCCAACATATAAACCATATCATATAATAGCTATGTGGCGACGTGAAAGAGGAACAAACAAACACACTTCACATTTGTAATATTAGTATGGATTATAAGTATAAATCGTACTTGTTTTTTCACACTGTATGTAACTTTTGTAAGTTGTAACAACCACTTGCAAGCATTATCTGCTTGGCAACCCTATTATAACCTTCAGATTTAACTGCGTTAGTGTTAACGGACAGTTAGTGTGTACTTAAATGATTCGCGCGTCATAACTCATTGTTACTCAGCGCATTTCGACTGTAAAATAACTCATGAAACTCATGACTGTAACTGATTATGTCTGTATGAAAAAGAAAGATATATTACTTAAAATAAGATTTTTACACGCTTTCTACACTCATAGCCCCACTCAGGATTTTCTCCTGTGTCGTGGGTACCATGGACACACATGACGAATATACAAACACCCAGATCCAGAACATGAATCTAAACTCATCATTCAAAAACCTGTCTGGCCTGGAATCGAACCGAGACCCATTGCGCTCCAGACCGGTATGGTAAACACTCGGCCACGCGGGTCGTCAAATAGATTAGTGCTTACCTTAAAATGTTCCTGATTATTTATTATTGAAACTGAGTGTTTACTGCCCATCTGTAAGTCACTTTACTCAAGACAACAGTTCTATTTGTAGACAATCACAGATGCGTTACTATTCCCGAGGATTGAGATGATCGCCTCATATGAACGAAAACCGAGAGGTAGACACCATATTCAGGTAGCAAACGAGCATGCAGTCCACACAATGGTAAGTGGTAAGTGGTCACTGCCGCCCATGGACATCTGTAATCAACTACAAACAGAACATGGGTTCTATTTGGAGTCAAACACAGAAGCGTTGTTATACCCGAGGACTATGATGGTCGCCTCATATAAAACTGTGCCGGCAACCATGCCCTTCCATCTCACGCAAGAAATGCTTCTCGCTAGAAATAGGTGTGGCGGTGGTACTTCCCCAGTCGATCTACACTGGTTTAACCACCTTCAAAAATTAATCGCTATTTAAAAATATATTTGAATGCTACCACAACTTTCAAATTCAAAGCTACCACCAACCATTACCACAAAAGAACAATTTCGAGCAAAAGCTTTCAAATTAAGGAAACCTTTCAGCCCTTGGATAAGGGTGAAATTGGTTGTTTTTATCGTAAATCAACCAGTACAACTGACGTTGAAGGATTTCAAGTGTGACCCACATACCACTAACGAGGGAACCCGTGATTAATGACTGATAATTGTTAGAATGAAAACTATGACATCCACAGTACAGCACAAATACAGTAGAGAACTCACCGTACTAAAAATGAACGCTTAAGTTCTAATACCGCGGATCTCAGAATTAGCAACTTTTCAGGAGAGCAAATAAACTGTCTAAAATAGTTATTTTTAATTGTACAACTACTAAATAAATTGCGTTTAAAATATTAATATACTGGCGAGCAATTTGGCTCATTTATTCTATTTATAATTGTAAATTTTAGTAAATAAATTGTAAATTTGGGTTATATATTATAATGTTTTCGAAATATACCTATATTATAGTCAAATATTAAATAAATAAATATACTTATATTAAAATAATATTTTTTATAAAAATGTAACATGTTCCTATATTATTTTGAGATACCATTATTTCATTAACTCAAAATGGGCATTTTTTGAGTTACGCGGTGTTAGAACTTAAGCGACGATAACTCTTTTGCCAAAATTACTTGTGAGGAAATCGAAGTGACTTTGAGATCTATCTCCATTTTTCTATCAATTTTGGTTGAAGATATCATCCATCCATCCATCCATCCATCAGCCTTTTGATGTCCACTGCTGAACATAGGCCTCCCCTAAATGGCGCCACTCCAACCGGTCCTGTGCCCTCTGAATCCAACGGTTTCCCGCTGTCTTCTTCAGGTCATCGGTCCACCTGGTAGGGGGGCGACCTGTACTCCTTTTGCCTAAACGTGGTCGCCACTCGAGGACCTTCCTTCCCCATCGGTTATCGGTCCTGCGAGCGATGTGGCCGGCCCAATGCCACTTCAGCCTACTAATTTTGAGAACTATGTCGGTAAGCTTCGTTCGTCTACGGATTTCATCGTTGCGAATCATGTCTCGTAGCGAAATTCCGAGCAAGATATCAATTCGCTAGTAAAGAGTTAAACTTTCGATAGTCGTCAACTCATTGTTCCACTGCTGGGCACGGGTCTTCTCTCAGAATGACAAAGTTTTAGGCCATAGTACACCGCGCATGCCAAATGCGAATCGGTGGACAACAATTTAGCAAAATCAGACTGGCCTTAAACTAAACCTAGACTAAACCCGCTTTCAGTGGGAGCTTATAATTAAGGCAGTCGTAAATTTAGTTAAATAATGTAGCCAAGAACTTAGTAGATGATGTTTTAAAACAAATATCTGAAGAAATTATCGACTTAGTTGGGAATAAATAGGTAGTTGTCTCGACAAGCCATTATTGTCCCACTGCTGGGCACGGGTGTTCTTTAAGAATGAGAGAGTTTTAGGCCATAGTCCACCGCGCTGCCCAAGTGCAAATTGGTGAAATTCACACACCTCCGAGAACTTTTTTTAAAGAACTCTCGGGTGTGTAGGTTTCCTCACGATGTTTTCCTTCGCCGAAAAGCAGTGATAATTAATGTCTAATACGCACATAAATCAGTGATTCGTGCCTGGGTTTGAATCTCGGAACTCCCGATTGATAGCGCAAGTTTCAACCATTAGACTATCACTGCCCTACTACTAAATAGGTAGTTGTAACTTTACTTAATTGAGGTTGCTAAAAACTATTTAACTATTTTCGGGTTCAACAATTAAGAGACCTGTCAATGAATTTAGATTCTGGGGTTTTGGAATTGTTGTTTAGGTTTAAGTTGAATAAAATTCTAGTCTTCGGCTATGATTCTACTCCCATAGCCGAAGACGAGAATTTAGCCTTATTTAATTAGTCAGTTAAGTTATAACTAAATTTTATTACTAAAGATTGACAGTCTTATTCAAAAGTTTGCGAGAATATATTTGTGTTTGTTACTCATTTACTCAAAAACGACTGGCCGGATATCGCTGAAATTTGACACAAACATAGTTTATGATCTAGACTAACAGGAGACTTAGACGTGACCGAAGCAATCTTGGAAAATAAGTAGTATATGAACTTAATTAAAATACCATAGCAATATAAATCTATAATTTACTGTATTAATGTGAGACCACGCAGTGTAGCGGTAAAACCTAGCACGTAATACTCGTGTTCCCTAGTTAACAAGTGGACGCACAGACAGACATCCCACGGACTCGCATAACACGTTATACAGGGTCATTCTCGAATTTCTAGACGTGAGTCTAAAAGTATAAGAAATGGAGAGGGATTTCGATTGAATCACTCACGGAAACTTATTAAAAATAAAAAAGAAATGTTTATATTCTGTAATCATACTGTCATACTTTTTTTTCGCTCCTTTTTGCAAGCAATCTTCGCCTATAAATATACTTGCACTTAGCTTTTCCGTATTATATAATTGTGTTATTTTTATATTATAATTGGTGTAAACTATGTAGGTGATCAAAAATAAATAAATAAATAAATACTTCATACTAGTACCTACCTACTAGTATTTATTAATGCATGTCATAGAATAACCCGGCATATAAAAGGCCTGCTGTTTCATCGGGACTTGTTGAATCTGTGAAGGTCGTTGCTTGGCCATGAAAACTTTATATTATTAACTTCTACTTAATGTTAGTGATAGCCTAATGGTTTAAACTCGGGATCGGGAGGTACGAGGTTCAAACCCAGGCACCATCACTGATTTTTCTAAATTATGTGCATATTAGAAATTAATTATCATTGCTTTCGGTGAAAAACACGTGAGGAACCCGATTTATTTTAAAAAAAAGTTCTCGGAGGTGTGTGAAGTCCAGCAATTCGCACTTGGCCAGCGCGGTGGACTATATGGCCTAAAACTCTCTCATTCTGAGAGAAGACCCGTGCCCAGCAGAGGGACAATAATGGGTTGGCACCACTTAATGTTTAAACATTTAAAATATGTTCTTGATTTTTTAAGAAGACTAATTTCCTTGGGACCCTTTACCAAGCATGACCCGCGACCCGGTACCCGCGTCGCGGTGCGGTTACCATACCGGTCTGATACACGGGGTTCCGGGTTCGATTCTCGGCCAAACAGGTATCTGAATGATGAGTTTAGATTCTTGTTCTGGGTCTGGGTGTTTGTGTATACGTCTTTATGTGTGTCCATGGCAACCACGGCACAGGAAAGAATCTGTGGGGCTATTCGTCGTGTTATTTTACTTTAATGTTTTTTTTTCTAGATTAAAATTAATATTTTTTTTTAGTTCAAAACAAAGTTCGTACCTTCAAACTCCAAATATCAAAACCTAACATGTACCATATATAAACGTACATCTGTCTGTAACGGCTGCGTATCACGTAATATAGAATCGGTGAGTCTAGGCCGCCTATCTAACTGGCAAGGTCACTGCTGCTGTGACCACGCGTGGCGACGTTTGTGGATAGACCTGGTTTGTTGGTATTAAAAAAAAACGCTTTCTACACTCATAGCCCCACAGTAGGATTTTCTCCTGTGTCGTGGGTGCTATGGACACACACAAAGACGAATACACAAACACCCAGACACAGAACAAGAATCTAAACTCATCATTCAGATACCTGTCTGGCCGGGAATCGAACCCGGGACCCACTGCGTGTCACACCGGTATGGTAACCGCTGCGCCACGCGGATCGTCATATTGAAATGTATCAGCGTATTGTAGGTATTGGTTTAGTTATAAATCTTTGTAGATATAGTTTTTGTCTGTGCCTGTGTCTGTTATGATTTTGGCAAGTTTTTACAAATGCTTATTTATACGTTTGAAGGAACAAACTACGCATAGATAAGCATGTAGGATAGGGATTAACGAGCAAACGGTCATGCAGTCCATCTGATGATAAGTGCAAGCAACTTCATATAGGGTCATACGGGTTCTATCTGAAGTCAAACAGAGCGTTAGTTCTTCTGAGAACTAAGATCATCGCCTAATACAATAGTGAGTTGCAGTCTTCAGTGTATGCCAAAAATTTGAAATCAAATTGTTCGATATCTCTTACATTTGGTCTGGCTAATCATTTGTGCATTTTTAATAGTTTTATATTATGGTACTCCTAATTATTGTTGCATCACGAGGTGTCATGCAACAGTTACATAATATCATAAAAATATGCGCATTTATATATAGTTAATGTTAATGTCAATGTCAATAAAATCCGGCCGGTAAGTTTTGCAAATAACAAACATACAGATATCCTCACAAACTTCCGCTTTATAATATTGATAACATATATCTGGAAAGCTCTCGTTAATAATGCATTACTTCGTTTTATTTCAAACACAACGTAAAACGTAAGTGATCTTAGTTTAAACTTCTTAGACTTTAGAGTTAAGGCGATTAATATTACATTTCCAGTATCTTTTTCCAGAAAACCGTTTAACGAAACCTTATTTAATCTCTACTGAACAAACTCCAAGTACAAACTAACCACTTAGAGTGGTCTCGCGAATACACTGCAAATATTGACACACTAACACAACGAGTATCAAATAAATACGAATCGGCAACTCTAGGCCAGAACTAGACAAGGCCACAACTGTCCTGTGTCTATGGGGCTTGCGTCCTGTGGATAGTTCCTGATTTTATTTGCAAGTTTTGCTGCAGATGTAAAAGATTAGGATGTCAATGTTTACTATTGTACCTTAAACGCTAAACTGTGCATTAACACAATTAGATTAAGTTAGTTAAGTTCTCATGTAAGTGAATATGTATTTTTAATGATAATACATTTCTTAAACAATTTTTTCGATTTATTTTGACGTACTGATTTATAAAGTAACGCTAGGCGCAATCGGATAGGTTGGTGACCGCTAATAGAGGGTTGTGTCCTGTGTTTAGGTCCTGATTTTTTAGCATTTTTTGTTATAAATATTAAAGATGACTGACTACATTAAGTTTTATTTATATTGAACTGATCTATACGATTGAACGGATGGGTGCTTGTGGGTAATTTTCATGTTCATGTTCGCAGGTGAATTTGGTCGAGATTATTATTATTGCAACCCTTTTCAGATGTTGTCACGTCAAGACATTGCCTATTATTGTTGTTACTAGAACAGTAGCAAACACCACGAATTTATCGTTAAGTTCCTACTCTCTCCAGTGTTCTCCTGTAATCTGTGTTCCAGTGTAAAATAATTGAGACATCATTGAGAAAGGTCTAATGTATAATGTATTATATTAAACCTCGAGGGGCATTTTCTTACATTTTTATATCAATAAACAAAGACGGAAGTCGCTTTGTTTGTTTCAATTCTAGTCTGAGCGTCCATTCAAAATTTCACAACCTTCACATACAACTGCGTAGTTTTTTATAACATTATTAAATTCTTTAGAAATAACATTTTAGTAATATTTGTAAGAGCAGTGATAGCCTAATGGTAGAGCAGTGATAGCCTAATGGTTGAAACTTGCCCTCTCAATCGGGAGGTCCGAGGTTCAAACCCAGGCAAGCACCACTGATTAGAAATTAATTATTACTGCTTTTCGGTAAAGGAAAACATCGTGAGGAAAAACCTACACACCTGAGAGTTCTTTTAAAAAAAAAGTTCGGAGGTGTGTGAAGTCCACCAATTCCCACTTGGCCAGCGCGGTGGACTATGGACTAAAGCTCTCTCAGAATGAGAGAAGACCCGTGCCTAGCAGTGGGACAATAATGGGTTGTACCCCAATATTTGTATGAAAGAAAAATAAGGATGAAACTAAGCACAGAATTTCAATCTAATTATTATAAAAAGATTACACATATTGAATTTAATCTAGTTGCTACACTCGTTTTAATTACCTCCACACTCACCGGTGTGAATGATCTTCCTTCTGAAATATTCACCAAGTAGGGTGTTGAGTGGATTACGACTTTATGAAAAAAAAATTAGAGATCGCATTAAATGTTAAGAAATACTCTTAATTAAGCATATATTCCGGGTATGACTTATTCTTGTGACATGAAATATAATTTGTATTGCTAGTGAAAACGGTTTTGCCAAATACACTTCTACTAAAAACATTGTTCGGAATATGAACACCTTTTCTCATACAACTCGTTTTAGCCCAACGTTAAGGTACACGGAGATCTATCGACGGGACTTATTTTTTCTGATACTTTGGTAAAAGAAGTAAATTGGGTAAATATCAGACTTATACTTATAGACTGATACCCAGACTTATACCCATTTTCCTTGGAACAGATATACGTAATAGTTCTATAAAATTAACAAGTATTCTTTTATTTCTACCAAACATCATTATTGGAAATTTTGAAAAGAAAAATTCAAAAAATTGCTGTTACAATAATGTTTACATCACATTTACAAATCCTTGAACTTTTTTAAATGTCATATTGTTCTGTTAATCATTCAGTAATGGTAACATTACGTTGTAATGTAATTATAATATTACCATACATTACTTGGATACATCATCAAGAGAAACGATAATTGTAAAATTATGTGGTCTATGAAGTGCAGAAGTGCATAACTTGAAGTAACAATTTTAATGTGCAACTAATCATATGTAGGTTATTTTAAGTTGAAGCTTTTCTGTATTCCTTTCCTGTTTTGCTATAGAATTATTTGCTATTTACGCTTCATATTATTGACCAATAAACACATTCCGAAACATAATTGGTTATTATCCCTAATTAAAATACGTAATGCCTATCTGTTCGTAGTTTCCACATAATGCATCTGTCCGCCTGGAATATGTAAGTTCTTTTAGTTAATAGCTTAAAAAAATTGGTATAAGTTTGCCTACTGCTTCAGCTTTGGCAATTTTAATATTTAGTGCTTGCACATGAATTAGTTAGTTTAAAATTGGCGAGCAGGTGAAAAATGTTTCGTTTAGTAGTCCTTAAAAATTCTGAGTAATTAATGAATTAACTTTGTCATTATTGGCATCTCGCGTAGCAGCACATTTGTGTTTTATATGATTAGAAGTGTTCATGGGAGGGGGGGGGGGGGGCAACGTACGCTGATCATCAGGTGGACTACTTACCTATTCGTTTGTTACTTTTATATTATAAAAAAAATATAAAAAAAACATAAACTTCTGTAAGAGTTGGTAATGTGGACATTAATGTTTACTTGCCGTATCTTATTCGTATTTGAGGGCATATTCGCCTGCATTGATAGATTTAAAAATAATATTCTAATTGATCAATTATAAGTTGTCCCGTAGTTCTATATAAAAAATACACATTTCTATTATTTAATACTATATTACAAGTAACTAAGACAAAAAAAATCTCTAACAACATGTCTACTTCAAAACAAAATATTATTAACACTAATTGAAAAATGTGTCCCATCGTAGTAAGAAACGGAATGGGCACTCTACATGCGCCCGCGCATACTCTAACCTAGAAACAGGCTGGATTTCGTGACATTCGCGACCGTGCGCATGTGTGCTCCATTCAGCAGTGTTTGTTGCTCCAACACATTAGTGTTTGACGTTGCTATCAATTTGACGCGATTAACGACTGTACTCCACCGCAATAGAGGTTATATTAGCGAACACGGATCTAAGTCGTAATTTGTTGCCAGTTGACATGGCATTGGTGGTTTTCGTATGATAAAATGGGCGTAGCTGTAATAGTTTGAACGTTTCAAATGATTTGTGAGTTTACAACGTTGATTTAGACTCGTTACGTTTTATGAGTCTGTGTGTGTTTAGTAAAAACACTTTGGAATTGGTTGTCGGCGATTCGGACCAAGGTTACACGTCAAGGTGACCTTAGTATTTGAAGTTGCCTGATTGGTCACTCGTTTATGGTTTTATTTACCATTAATTGGCGCACAATTAGCATTTTTGTTAACTGTCTACTGGCGGTGTTGGCGTCGTTTGCTAAATTGAGATGGTTTAAATGATTCAGTAATGAGGTCAAGATTAAAAAGCTTAGCCTGATGAGATTGACTGCGTTGATGAGTTTTTGTTCTTTTCAGAAATTGTATGGCATTGACCGTACCTACTCTTAGTGCGTTTTAATTCATAAATTACTATTAGTTCTTAAAAGTGTTTGTGCAATTACATGTGTTGTCTTTTACATTTGGTAGAATGAGCTCAGAATGATACACAAGACTTTGTTGTCGTACTATGTAAATTATGTGTATTAATTATTTAGATTCTGTAGTTTAACTATTAACATTGAAGGTCCTTACATATGCGTCATCGTGTACATCATTATTTACTACTTTTTTATGTATGTGTTCATGAACTTTGTTAAGTATTCTTTATTATTATTTTCTTAAAGAAATACTTTCTCATTCAGTATATTTTAATAGAACTCGGTATTTTCTACCTAATTACTTATAATATTTTTACATTATTTATTTATAAAATCATACAACTTAATAATTTGTTTGTTCCTTACAAAACACCACTGTTACGTATTTCAGTTATGTAGGTACTCAATCAACTACCTAATTTATCACAATAAAAGTAAGCATCTAACTAATTACTATCTAATACTATATTTAGTTATATATTTATGAATTAGTGTAATTTGTCGCCTACGTTCGAACGTTCCGGTGAGAGGTAACCGTACTTTCGAGAGAGTGGTGGGGTATCAGTTTCTATTCCGAATGTGGTAACGGTCACAAATTGCTCCACATATCATGGATAAAGTAATTTGGTTAACTACTTAATGAGCTTAATTATGCACGCTTGAGGTTTCATCGTTTGAGAAATTTATACTTTTTGTGAGTAAATTGAACTAAGTTTCTATATATGGCGTATGTTAGTCTTTCATTACAATAGTTTCTTCTATTATAATTTCTCTTATATATATTCAATCAATTTTGTGTTTATCTTTTTTTTGGGCATTCACGGATATATGAGTACATTTATACATCTTCTTCTGTCCCTATCCTTATTCTATAAGAAGCAATTTTCCCAATTCCGATATTAAATTTTTTGCCTTTAGATCGCTATTATAATACACTTTTAACATTTCCTTTGTTTTCTTTGTTAATAAGTTTATGAGTACCTACAAGCATTTCATATGGAAGTAAACATTGTTAATAATTTAAAGGCAACCTCATTGCATCAATTATATGTATTCCTCATTCGAATTAAAAGGAAAATGCAGTGTAAATCAAAATGGGCTTAACCATACATGCATACGTTTTTCCTTCCAACAAAATGCACATCTACTTATGTTGTTCTTCCGTATTATTGTGAGTTAGTAGATACCTACACCACCACGCACTTGGCTAGTGCGGTGGACTATGGCCTATAACTCTCTCATTCTGGGCTCTTCATAACAGACCCGTGCCCAGCCGTGTTACAATAATGGGTTGACGACACATACCTACTTGAGCCTTAGCCTAATGTTTAAAATTCCCCCTTACAATCGGGAGGTCTAAGGTTCGAATTCGTATTTATGGTTTTTCTAAAATTATATGTGTGTTAGAAATTAAATATCACTACTTTATAGGAAAACAACGTACGGAAACCTACATACACTTGTAAGTTATATATTTTTCTTTAGCACATGTATGGAGTCTACCAATTATTACTTAAAGTTGTGAACTATTGCCTGATTCCATTCTAAGAGGAGATCCATACCCAGCAGAACCAATAACGGGTTGACGAACGAATCTAGTCCTTTATTAGTATTTAAATATAACTTTACTTAAATTTTTTTGGCTAGAAAATAAACAAAACACTATGCTTCATAATAAAATTGAGCAACATTAAATCGGCTTTACCCAACTCAAATTCTATGCATCAAATTAATCAAGCAATTGTTATGTAAATTAAAACTAATTTGTGGTTTTAAATATGACCAATGATCGCGATTGGCCTAGAAAAAATCCACCAATTGCGTGCCTCGATAGTGATTTATCATTGGGCGTTGCTATTCTAATCGTATTAGATAAAAAAAATTAGGTTAAGTAACATTATAAAATAGTAGAATAAAATAATGTTTCATTTTTTTATGGACAGGATTTTCTTTTTCATTTATTTATTTTATTAATTTAAATCAAACAAAAGATATTTTACAATTGACTATAAGTGCAAAGGTAGGTACTGCTTATTTCTAAAGAAATCTCTTCCAGCAGACCCGAAATTGGATAGAACATGGTAGTACCTCGTTATTTATTTATAGTATCGACATTATTTTTATTTTTATAATTAAATTAATAGCTTAACTATTAAAATAAAATGTATGGTTATCTTATTATTATTTTGGTATTTAAACAATTCATATAAAATATTTCAAATACAACTGTATTTTTATATATTAATAAAAAAATAAAAATCATATTTTTATTATCTTTGTAACTATATAGGTACGTAAAAAAAAATTATAATAAAACAGTCCTTGATAGTTAACAAAGTTTTCATGGTCAACATAATTGAATTTTGACCAATACCTAGTATTATATATTTCTCTAATTGTAACCGTTTATTACTTTTTATACTCCTCGGTCTTCTGTATAATCTGCCGAAGCGTGTGTATGTGGTCCATGGTGCTGTAGCCTTTTCGGAATCCGGCTTGTTCGGGAGGCTGGAAGTCGTCAAGCCTGCGTGCAATACGGTTAGTGAGGACTCTCGAAAACAACTTATACACGTGGCTCAGAAGCGCAATGGGCCTGTAGTTCTTCAGGAGGGTTTTATCGCCCTTTTTGAAGAACAGCACCACTACGCTTCTGCTCCACGCTTCCGGGGTTGTCCCGCTAGTAATGACGGAATCGAACAACTTTTGGAGCGCCACTAGTACGGGTTTACCGCCAGCTTTTAGCAGCTCTGTTGTGATTCCGTCATCCCCCGGTGCCTTGTGGTTTTTCAGCTGTTTGAGAGCCTCTCTAATCTCGTACAGGCTGACGTCCGGGAGGTCCTCAGTATAGTGTCGGGTCAGTTTGGCACGTTTGTCGTACGCCTTGTTACGGGCGGGAGCTCGTGCGGAAGCATACAACTGTCCGTAGTATTTCTCAATTTCTCTCAGAACATCGGGCTGAGACGAAACTACGGTGCCCGATTCGGTCTTCAACCTCGTCAGCAGGCTCTGCCCAATGCACAGATCCCTGGCGAACACTCTTGAGCCCCGGTTTCGCTCAATAGCGTCTTTTACGCGTCGGGTGTTGTGAGCACGCCAATCGCGTCGCCTACTCTGAGAGATCTGTTTATTGAGCAGTCTATATCTCGACATTGAGGTTGGAGACTGCACACATAGTTCTCGCCTCTCCCTCATAAGACCGAGAGTATGCTCTGAGAGAACCTGAGAGCCACCACTGGAGTGGGTCTTAAAATACTTAGACCCCACGTCGTGGACAGTTGTTACTACCTTGGTGTTAATTTCGTCCACAGAAACGCAAGAATCGAGACACGCGAAACGGTTTCGGAGCTGTAGCTGGAACTCTTCGGAGCCCTGGATTTGGACAGGTGTTGGTCGGAGCGTAGACTTCATCAGGCGTGATCGTTCCAGCTTTACATTGATATTTAATGTGCCTCTTACCATCCGGTGATCACTTCCGGTTTTCACCCTGTTGATCACAGAGACATCATTAAATATGTGCCGTTTGTCTGCCAAAATGAAGTCTATCTCGTTCTTAGTGGAACCATCAGGACTTATCCAAGTCCACTTTCGCTGTGCCTTCTTCTTGAAGAAAGAGTTCATCATAAAGAAGTCTTCCCTCTCCAAGAAGTTGGCAAGCAAGTGACCTCAGTGGTTCCGTTGTCCAATTCCAAAGGGCCCCACCCTCCGTTCGTCACCATTTCGCACGCCTAGTCTTGCATTAAAATCCCCCATGACAACGGTAAAATGGGTTTTTGAGGTATGTATGGCTCTACTTATGTCCTCATACATGACCTCAACCTCATCGTCTGGGTGTGTCGAAGTCGGCGCATATACCTGTATGACCTTCACCGAATACCGTTTAGATATTCTGAGTATAAGGTACGCTACCCTTGACGACACACTGTCGACTGTTACAACGTTGTTCACGAGGGATTTGTGGACGAGGAACCCGACACCACCCCGGGACAGGTGATCGCCCTCCCGGTGATAGAGCAAGTTTCCAGATTTGAGGATTATCGTGTCCTCCCCCTGTCTTCGGACTTCAGACAATCCCAAAACACTCCAGTTTAACTTGTCTATTTCTTCTTCCAGCTCCTGCCGTTATGTGTTGCTTATGTGGACTATGAGAAAGCCTTCGATTCTATCGAGCACTGGGCGGTGCTGGAGTCCCTTCAGCGATGCCAGATCGACTATAGGTACATCGAGGTGTTGAAGTGTGTATACACAGCCGCCACCATGTCAGTCCGAGTACATGACCAAAGCACGAACCCCATCCAATTGCAGCGGGGAGTCAGGCAAGGCGATGTCATATCGCCGAAACTGTTCACCGCTGCGTTGGAAGATGTGTTCAAGCTGATGGAGTGGAAAGGTCTTGGCATCAACATCAATGGCGAACACGTCACACACCTTCGATTTGCCGACGATATAGTCATCTTGGCAGGTTCGCTGACGGACCTCAGCACAATGCTAGGCGACCTCAACAGTGCCTCACAACGGGTGGGTCTTAAGATGAACATGGACAAGACGAAAATCATGTCTAATGTCCATGTCACACCCGTACCGGTAGTTGTTGACGGCACTCCTCTCGAAGTTGTCGACGAGTACATTTACCTGGGACAAACGATCCGGATGGGTAAGTCCAACTTTGAGAGGGAGGTCACTCGAAGAATCCAACTCGGCTGGGCTGCGTTCGGGAAATTTCGTAGTATCTTTTCGTCCACAATTCCTCAGTGCCTGAAGTCGAAATTGTTCGAGCAATGTGTGTTGCCAGTGATGACCTATGGCGCCGAAACGTGGTCCTTCACTAAAGGCCTCATTCGAAGGCTCAGAGTCGCTCAGCGTGCTATGGAGAGGGCTATGCTCGGAATTTCGCTACGGGACATGATTCGTAACGATGAAATCCGTAGACGAACGAAGGTTACCGACATAGCTCTCAAAATCAGCAAGCTGAAGTGGCAGTGGGCCGGCCATATCGCTCGAAGGACGGATAACCGATGGGGACGAAAGGTCCTCGAGTGGCGACCACGTTTAGGCAAAAGGAGTACAGGTCGCCCCCCTACCAGGTGGACCGATGACCTGAAGAAGACAGCGGGAAACCGTTGGATTCAGAGGGCACAGGACCGGTTGGAGTGGCGCCATTTAGGGGAGGCCTATGTCCAGCAGTGGACATCAAAGGGCTGATGGATGGATTACTTTTTAAAGTTAGTATCTACTATTTTTTTTTTTGTAATATTTATAAGAATCATGGTTTTATATTCGCAAGTATGACTACATAGACTTTTAGGAAACAATAAAATTATAAAAAAATATACAAGATTATATGAAAAAAAAAAATATACCTAAAGGTGATTTTTTTTACAAAATGATATAAAATGTCACATCCAAAAAGACATTCGTTTTCACAAAGCATAATACGACTAAAACGTACAAATCCAACCCAACTAAATTCATGAGGTTACCTCATTATGGGAGGTCCGAGTGACTCATCTCATGGTCAATCGTTTTTGACCAATAGGACGCCGCGGTTTTTGTGGTTATCTTTGGGCGTGAGCTTGCATCATACGTACTGACTGATTTTTTACTATTAGTTACCCGGACGTGCTCTCGAAGTCCAGTGAGTGTTATTTTATTGTACCTAATATATGTATTATGTACGTGGGATTGTTAGATATGCATTGTTTTAGTTGATACTAATACTAGCTGTGCACTATGGTTTCTCTCGCGTTTTTGATTTTTTTTTCGAGGAGGAAACCGGCAAAATTTACCTTTAGTGGCGGTTTTTTTGGTTACTTTGGGCGAGAGAATGCATACTACGTACTGACAATTTTTTTTCTATTAGTTACCCCGACGTGCTGTCGGTACTAGCCGAGTGAGTCTTATTTTGTTTGTCGTACCTAATATATGCTTTGCGTTACTTCTCTTTCATACTAATACTAGCTGTGTGCTATGGTTTCACTCGCATTTTTTTCTCGAGGAGGAAACCTTCAAAAGGTACTTTGTAAGGCGGTTTTAATGCCTATCTTTGGGCGTGAGGTATGCACTATATGTAGCTACTGACTGATTTTTACTATTAGTTATCCGGACGTTATCGCTACTAGTCGGGTGAGTCTTATTTTGTGTTACCTACTACCTATAGATTAGTTGGTTATTTGCATTGTTTTTGTTTCAATAATAATTAGCATTGTCGTTTTGGTTACATGCAATTACAAACACATAGACAGACTAAATTAAAAAAATAAGTAATATCTACTGTTACCTACTTATTGCCAGTACTCCACAATATCTTATTTGCGATATGCGATGTACAGACATGCACTTTACTATTTATTAAATGTATGAAAAAGGATGTCTACGACAGCCACTTACCATTAGGTGGACCGCATAATTATCCAAGTAGTTGATACCTCCGTCATAAAAAGAGTATAAAATGTGCTAAAAAAGTTTAAATGTGTCCTTATTTTATTTTTATCGTCAGTTCCGTCTTTCCTATGTATATTTATATTGAATTGCATTGAAGTGGTATTAGATTACATATAGTTATACGCTGCGAACGTAGATGCAGGAACAAAATAGACTTCTGATCATTTTAACAACTCCGCTAATATTACTTTTTAATATTTAAATTTACTTCTTTAAAATAAAGAAAACATGAAACAAATATTAATGCCAAAATAATGTGTCCATTCACAAATCTATATTTCGTACTATTTTAATGAAAGTACTTTAAAATTATTTTTTATAATTTATTTTAATTACCTACTGATTCTCCACACAGGTTGAAAAATCAAACTTAATCAGGTTTCGCTTCAAAGTTTTTGACATGACGAAGTTGTCTTGTTGGCATCATTTCTTTTGTTTGGTATTTTCGCGAGTTTGTGAGGATGTGTGTTTGTGACTTTTTCATGCAACAACTGGTCGGACTTTGCTGATTAACATATATAGGATACACGTGAACGTGCTGAAAGTGGCCAATGCATGGAGCCGTCGACATAATATAATTTAGCAAAAGCTTGTATTCCATTAAAGTAAAGAGATATGACAACTTTTTAGTATATAGTCTACTAGCTGTACCCTGCGCCCATTGCTTCGCCACCGCAAAAAAAAACAGACAAAAAAAACACAGATACCTTCGTTGGCTCATGCACAGCTTTGCTAAATATCATCACACGACCAAAAGCATAGTTTACAATTCTATAAAGTACGTACAGACAAACAAATATTTTTATATATAGATATATTGTATAGCAGTCTATTCAGTTGTTCGTCCACACCGCCGAACGTCACGGAGATAACATTAGGGCTACACATGTTGACTGGCGACCATGACACGAATGTTCGTGAAAACACGCACGAACATTATACTTATCTAGTTTACTTTTAGGGTTATGTACACGAAGGGCAAAAACGGAACCCTACGACTCCGCTGTCAGTATGTCCGTTCGTTCGTCTGTCTGTCTGTCCGTCTGTCCGTCCATCCGTCCGTCCTTCCACCATTCCGTCCGACCTTCCTTCCGTTTGTGCGTCTGACCGTTTGTCCGTCTATCCGTCCGTCCGTCTGTCCGTCTGTATATCTCCAGATTGTATCTCACGAACCGTGACAGCTATACAGTTGAAATTTTCACAGACAATTTACGAGTATGTCTGTTGTCACTAAAACAACAAATAACAAACGTAATAAAATAAATATCTAAAGGGGCTTCTATACAAAAAAACATGCTTTTTTTGCACTTTTTTCATAGATAACCAGCTCATTTCCACGGCTTCGCACGCTTCGGTCATGTCTACCACAGTATTGAGTATCCTATGTTTTAATCTTGACCATAAACTATGCTTGTGGCGAATTTCAGTAAAATCTGACCCGTAGGTACTTTTTACACTATTCCTCTAGTTCCGGGATCAGCGTAGGGATACATTATTGCTTGCCTGTCGCAAAAGATGACTAAAAGGGGCTTTCGGGGCTGCGGTCGGTAGGATTGGGAGCTCGAACCGTCCAGCCAAGCGACCCCGTGTAGGACGAAGGCATGTGTGACCACATGCTGTCGTAAACACCAGGAGGCGCAGAGAGTACAATACGCACTGAGAAGACCTCAAAGGGGGCATCGCGACTGGGAGGACTCCGGTTGTGTTCCATTGGAGATCCCGGAGTTTTCCACGCAGCGCTGAGGATGGCCACCGGGGGGGTTAGTGAGGTAAAAATCTCACATAATCCGGTGTTGCTCCCACGACGTTGGGTATCTTTCAAAGGTTTCCTCCTCGACAAAAAGGTACTTTTTGCGCGACAGAGTAACAAACAAATTGACATTCACATTTATAATAATAGTAGGGATGGTACGGAACCCCTCGTACGCGCGTCCACGCGCGCTTATCTTTAGTTTTTGCATCTATATTTAGGTGTTTTATTAAAATTGCATTCGCGCGACATTGAACGAATTAGACCGCGTCAGTGTGTGTGCCTCGTTAGTGTTAAGTGATTCTATGATATCATTTCCAACACAGCTGTGTTTTAGTTTGATAGGTATTTTAGATATGCACTAAGTAGTCGTTGTGGGCTAAATTGTAGTTTGCACGTGGACCTGTTATCAGTACACACGCACAGTTTATAAAACCCAGAGTTAATTATTTTTACTAGCTAGTTTGAAAGGGGTAGTTGGTTATACTAGTCACCCGTCGCAACGGTCGAAATTCGACCGTAATTTAAATTAAAAAAACTAAACTTCATATTGTCCAAAGTAGCACCAATATTCTCTGATTTAAATAAATTGTTATAATTTTCAAGTTATTTTGAACGCACCCGTTAAAGGTAAAAAGAGGTTATTAAATAAGCTGAGGTTTATTAAATAATAATGCAGCTGCATTTAAAAGCAATAGCGGGTATTTTGACAAAGACCTCTGACATTTTTGACGTCATGTGTTTTCATAGTAAGATTGTCATTTCATTGAATGTTCTATTTTTTTTATTATTTATGTGTTTGTGTCAAATGCAAGGTAGTGAGTGTAATGTGTTCTATGTAATATTTGAAAAAAATAGTAACATTGCGTAATCCTGCTCTACATCAACTATAACCGTGCGTAATATCATACTCTTCCATCCGCGGCAAGTATCTTAAAAGCGGATCACAAGTTTTTGCTTCACGTATTAATATATAGATGTCAGCTATCTTGAAAATTGTGAGCAATTACACCAGTAGCCAGTGATAGCCTAAAAGTTGATACTCGGCCTCGCAATCGAGGGTCGGAGGTTCGAATCCCAGGCACTCACCACTGATTAATCTAAAGTTATATGTATTAGAAATTGATAAGCACTGCTTCGCGGTAAAGGAAAATCGCGAGAAAATCTATACACCTGAGAGTTCTCTAAAAAGTTCTCAAACTTACGTGTAGTTTATTAATTTACACTCTTCTCTATTCTCTTATTCTGAGAGGATATCCACCCAACAGTGGAACAATAATCATACTAATATTATAAAGGCGAAAGTTTGTGAGTGTGTATGTTTGTTACTTCTTCACGTGTAAACGGCTGGAGCGATTTTGCTAAAATTTGGTAGGGAGTTAGCTGACACTCTGGATTAACATATAGGCTAAAACATTTCATGGTGGGAAAATATCTTACCCCCACGGGACAATCGATACATCGATTTTTTTTGACGCGGGTGTAACTGCGGGGTGCAGCTAATGTATTTAAAAAGAAAACAAGAACTATGAAAATACAAATCTTCAAATGAACACAGCATAACTCCTACCACGTCTTGTGACTACAAAGTCTTAATTTACTACTATTATTTAATAAACAGACAGACGGACAGTTCGTGAACAGTTCGTAATACGAAAATTGTATAGCATTACACAATAAATGTACTTCCTGTAGTTATGTGAGTCAGCGCTAGGTCATCCAGGCACTGATTTAGTCCTAGGTAGTGAATCATGAGTACCTACCTAAATTAGGTACTTATGTAGTACCTAATAAACTTTTGTCTTATCCCGACTTATTAATTAACTAGTTCCCGGCGAACTTCGTTCCGTCTAAAAATAAAAAATCTGAAATTATCAGTGCTTCTCTAATATTTTTTATCAAGGTGGTAGAACCAGCATAGTTCGACAGGGGAAGTACCACCGCCACACCTATTTCTAGCGTGAAGCATTTCTTGCGCGAGATGGATGAGTGTGGTTGCCGGCACACTTTTATATGAGACGACCGTCATAGTTCTCAGGAGTAGCAACGCATCATTGTGCTTCAGATGGACCCAAGTTCTGTATGTAGTTGATTACAGATGTCTGTGGGTGGCAGTGACCACTTACCAGCAGGTGGACTGCATGCTCGTTTGCTACTTCAGTCAGATAAAAAAATATACCTATTGTACATGTATTATACCTAAAACCACCACCAATTTGCACTTGACCAGCGCGGTAGACTATGGCCTAAAACTCTCTCATTCTGAGAGACCCGTGCCCAGCAGTGAGACAATAATGGGTTGTACCCATTATACTTAAAAACTTTCCTTTTGAATCACTCTATTAAAAAAAGGTCATTAAAATCCGTAACGTAGTTTTAAACATCTAAGCATACATAGGGACATATGTTACGAGCAACATACAATAGCTACAATGCTGTTTTTAGGAAGAAATAGATATGGTGGAGCGGAGGTCTATCATTGAAGAATCCAAATATTGTAATCGGTCAGATGTCACCGATGACCTGAAGAAAACAGCTGGAAACCGTTGGAGGGCACAGGACCGGTTGGAGTGTCGCCATCTAGGGGAGGCCTATATTCAGCAGTGAGAATAAGAGATAAGAGAGTTAAAAGTGAGAATTTGAGAGTGAGAAAATCAAAAGGCTGATGGATGGATGGATGAATCGGTCAGTAACACAAGCCCAACTTTGCTGATGGGAATTGTTTATGTCTCGTGTGAAGTTTGAAATTAATTGAGGTTTAGGATATAAAGTTGGGATGTCCTTTGAAAATTCCTAATTAAACTTTAACATAATAATAAAAATGTGTCCCCCGTGCGTAGTTATATTTATTTATTTATTTATTAAGGCATACCAACTAAGTACATAAAATAATCTTACATTAATGTCACACGAACAAATTATTTGCATTTATGCACTTAAATTATAGGTTTGCACAACATTTAAACAAAAAAAATATATAAACATATATCAAAATCAAACGCGTTAACGTCCATACAGAAAAAATATAGACAATATTGAAGAAACTAATCGCAGTACTCGATTTACTAACATGTTTTTTTTATTAAATAATATATATGTCGGAGGAAGCTTAGAGTCGGGTTGATTGTTACTTGCGTGTATAACGTACAATTCTGTTTGTTTACATTCTAATTATTGTTAAAATTAATAATTTAATTTGTTATAGCCTACTTTTGATTTAAAACCTTGTTAATGGAATAAAAAGTAATAAGTTTGTTATTTACGTAGCGACCAATCAGAGCAGAGCGGATGTCTCGAGTGGGGTCGAGGCGCCATCTTTTCTTGTAGAGAGGTTTATAGTTTTTGCGACATTCTATCATTGACTCTGGTGAGCGAAGGATCGAGTTGGATCCTTGGAGAGAATATATGTGGTGACAAAAGTGAGATCGGTACCTCGAACCCGCTGCTCGGTCGTAATTGTTGTAACCTTTGCGAATTGTTATCGAATTTACATTAAGTTTAGCGAAGTATTGTTTAATCGGAATAAAACAGTGTAAAACCGTGATCGTCGTGTTTCGTGCCTGCATTTTACCCTGATGACGCCCACTGGACCAATAACCACTAATGACGATGTCGATAAGAATGAGGTTCCTCCGACATATATATATATATATATATATATATTTATTTAATAAAATATTTTAAAAGTGAGAATTTGTGATAATAAATATAAATTTCTGTATTTTTTAGAACTTTTGTCCGTCTCCTGTTTGTGTTACAAACAAAATCTAGTCAAAACTACTGCGTTTGATTTAAGTTCAAGGAATTTTTTATCTGTATGAAGCAGCAAACGAGCACTTGATGGTAAGTGGTCACTACCGCCCATGGACAACGATCAGCAACCTCAAATAGAACACGGGTTCCATCTGAACTGAATCACAGATGCGTTGCTACTCCTAAGGACTAAGATGGTCGCCTCATGTGAAAGTGTGCCGGCAACCACACCCTTCCATCGAAACACAAGAACTGCTTCATTCTGGAAATAGGTGTGGAGGTGGTACATCCCCGGGCCCTTTCAGATGACCTTGCAGTTTCAGTTTCGAGTTTTTAAATACAATTGACCAAGGTCAAAAACCAAAAACCAAGAGTACCAACCAACCGATCTCAAATTTACCGCTCAATATCTTCATTAGAGTCAGTTTTAAGGAAGTATTCCAATATCGCCATTGTGGGGACGGCGCTCCTCAACTTTGTTGATTGGAATTGTTATGTCCGTCGCGGAACGTGGACAAAATGGCGGTGGGGTAAATAATGATACCTCTCACAGGGTCCAATGGGGTTCAGTTCAAATTTTATCTCAGATTTTTCGAAATTCTGAGTTTCGGAAATTAGTTAACAGTTTTGTACGGAATTCGAGAGATAACATTAATGTCTGAGAGTTCTGTAAAATGTTATTAATTGTGGGTAAAGACAAAAACACATGACCAGAGTAGTTGAAAGGTAATAAATGACGTAAAACCATGTTGGAAGGAACTATCAATTGTCATTACTGATGTGATAGTTTTAATTAAATTAGGAACTCTATTAATATTTTCAATTCCATAACTACAATTAAGTAATTCTCGTGGAAAGCTTATTATAACACAGTAACAAAAAATAGACAAAAATTCAAAAAAGAAAAAAATAAATTATTCTGTGTTATCTGTAACCGAACAAAAATAATAATCTGTGCGCATCTATTGTAAAACCGTCAAAACAAGGTATAATCAATTGATTACAAAACCAACCTTTCTAGCCTGTAATTACACAAAAATAATGTCCACATTGAAATTCCACAGTAGAAATTATTTTCTACTAAACATAAAGACAGGCCACATGACTCAAATTGCTTTATAAGAGACACAATTAAGTAAAATACAGCTACGTATAGCAACTCTATAAGAACCAGTAATTTAATAGTTGAACCATAACTTGTAATTTCACAAAGTTGGCATCACTGCCTAATGACAGTTGGAAGCGCGCGCAAATACCAAAATGGCGGCCGCAAAACGAAATGATGACGCGTTTCGAATCGCGCAAATAAACGCGCTTTTGTCAAGTTATTTTTGTAATAAACTGAAAAATTATAACTACTTTTCTTGGTTTATAAAATAGCGACTCTAAAAAACCTTTCCAAACAAGGATGTAGTTTTACTATTTACCTGACATTTATGCTATACCTAATTATCGACATAGTTATTAACTTGCTTTGTAAAGCTATGTACTTATATAGTTATAGAGCTATATAGTTAATCGTTTAAATATCGCTCAGGCTTCTAATTTCATATTTAATGTATTCAGCACTGATTTATCAAGAATGTGAGGACATCTTAGTTTAATTGTTTAACACTTTTTTACAAAATGGTTACGGTTAAAACGAGTAGATAAATCATATAGGTACCTACATGCATTCCCAGTACCTACCTAATTATCAATTTTTTAAAAGCATCTAAATTGTATCAAAATGAATTTGACCAAACATACGAGTATCTTAACTGTGAAAAGACTCGTGCACACAAGGTTTAGGGTATTAATAATGTAGAAATTGATAATGATAATGTTAGGAGAGTTGTCAGGTTGATGCAAGCGCCATCTATGGGCTTCAAAAGTGGACATATAATAGATACCTTATGAAGACGCAAGCGGTTAAGTTAAAACTTTCAAACAAGTTGATCGTAACCACGAAATATGCTTTCGGATTTATTCTTGTAACCATCTTGTAAAGTTGTAACACAGGCTTACGAGATAATTTATCTTGGTACGATGATGGTGTACCCAGAGATTAGGGGTCTCGGGGTCAGCTTTCTACCTAAATAGAGAAATTACTGACGCATGAGGTATTGTGAACGGAAGATATCCCGTGAAATGCCATCGACTTCTGATTGTGGCTTCTTAATCTTCCTTCCTTAATTATTGCTACATTATCTGTGGTTAAACATACATTAAGTTTATTGGCTGCACTCAAGTACGACCTTTGCCTGGCCTTTGCTTAGAAAAAATAAATTATTGAGCGGGAAATTAGAAAATGCAGACGTACGGCAGAATGGACTTAATTGCCTTCGCTTGTGTTTGTTAAAAAGGATGAAAGGAAATGAAAAGGTTGGATAATACTAAATTGTACTTAAAATATCGTTAATTAATTTCTATAAATTAATTTACAGTTCTAAAAATGGAAAAGTAATGTTATTAGATTAATTATGGAAATAAAAGTTTTACTCGCGTTTTTACGCATTTGAAAGTGCGGTCATTTGGAATAATGTAGCGTTCTAATGGTAAAATAGCCATTGACTTTTATTGAACAAAGTACCTTACTATATTTTCTGAGTCTGGGGTTTTAATTATTTTAATGTTTTAAAAATAAATAATAGCAGTAAGAATTGTCTATTTATTATAATAATTATTTTTGTATAATTTAATGCACGTTCCAAAATGATAAATTAAAATGTATTTTTACAAGTGTTAATTATAGAAAGCATTTGGCAGTTTCTCTATACAATTTCGCTTTTTTGCGCTACAAAATTCGTCAAATTAAATCCATTTCTAATACTTGTTTTGGCTGCTTGGCTTTCGCATAAAATCGCAATATTTTTTTTATCTGAAGTAGCAAACGAGTATGCAGTCCACCTGATGGTAAGTGGTCATTGCCGCTCGTGGACATCTGCATGGTTTCCATTTGTAGTCAGTCACAGATGCGTTGCGCGCGAGGACTATGATGGTCGCCTCATATAAAAGTGTGCCGGCAACCACACTCATCGAAATGCAAGAAATGCTTCACACTAGAAATAGTTGTGGCGGTGGTAGGTACTTCCATGGTCGAACTACACTGGTTCTACCATCTTAATGTACTATGAAATAGTCAAAAACCCTAAACAATGATTCGAGGATACGTAAGAACTCGTGCTACGAATAAAACGGTCGACCAATGGTTCTGGGTAAGGCAACGCGGTAGTACATTCCGTCAAGTCCGAAACCTAGCCATACCATATATAAAGATATATAATGTATTAAGTAATACCACAATGGCGATCATTAAATATTGTTGCGCAACGAACACCTGCCGCGTAGTCATCCATTAAAGCGTGTTTATGTTTTTTCTACTTTAAGGTTATGTTGGCACCACTGTTATTAAATGAGTTTTGTTTTTTAAACAGATTACACAATGGCTGAATGGTTTAGTTTTTTCTCTTATTTTGGAGTTAGGTTTTTTGTGTTTTTGTCCAGTAGCAATTTAAATATAGATATATGAAGTTTTTTTTTTATTTAATATTTGATAAGCACTGCATTTTTTAATGCCACTGTTATTAAATGAGTTTTGTTTTTTAAACAGATTATACAATGGCTGAATTTGTCTAATTTTGGAGTTTGGATGTTGTTGTCCTTGACCTGTAGCAATTTAAATATGTCTTTTTGGAACGGTAGCCTTTTTTAATTTGTAAGTCCCTTAAATATATTTAACAAGTATTTTGTTGGCACCACTGCTATTAAATGAATTTTGTTTTTTAAACAGATTATACAATGGTTGAATGGTTTTATTTTTTGTCTTATTTTGGAATTTGGATGCTGTTACGTATGGCCAATAGCAATTTAAATGTAGATTTTTGGAACGGTATTCATTTCATTTTTTATTTTATCAATTTGGTAAGCTACTAAATGAGTTTTATTTAATCAGATTATACAATGGCTAAGGGCCGGCACTCATATGACGGAGCGCAGCGCAGCGCATTTTTTGCTGTCAAACTATTATCGTCATTGTCCCTTTAGAAATAATATCCAAAATTAAATAACAGCAATTTATTTCTGAGGAGCATGGAAGCGACCACATGCGAAAGGTAGCGCGGGAGCGCGACCGCGCGCGCACGACGCGCTACTCCGCGAGCGTCCGCTTTCGGTCGCCGCTGGCCGCTGGGCTACGTACAAATGTACGTACACGTATGGTCTCTCGAAAAACTGCAAAACGAATGACGACCGTTTGTCGAGTATATTCCAGCGCATGCTCGCGCATCCGCGCGCACCCGCGCGCATCCGCGCGCATTCTCCCAGTAATTAGCGCGAATTTCGGCTAGTGTGTGATTCGTTAAGAAAATTTCGCGGGCATGCGCTGCGCTGCGCTGCGCTGCGCTGCGCTGCGCTCCGTCATATGTGCGCCGGCCCTTAATGATTGAGTTTAAGTCTTATTTTAGAGTTTGGATGTTTTTGTGTTTATTCAGTAGCAATTTAAATATAGATTTTTGGATCGGTACATTTTTTTTCTAAATAAAAAACACTGACATTTTGTTGGCGCCACTTTTATAAAATTACTTTTTTAGAACAGATTATGTATAGGTACAATGGCTGAATGGTTCAAAGTTTTTTTATTGCTAATTTTAATTTGGATATTTTTGTGTATTCATCCAGAAGCAATGAAACTAATTTTGTTGAAAGGCAGTTTTTTTATATTTTTTATGTATTTGATAGGCACTTTTATCTTTGAATAGGCTACTTTTCGTAAAGTAGGAGTTACGAAAAATAGTACTATCATCATAATTAATAAAAAAAATGGTCAGGCCCTGTAATCTCCATTTTTTTATTTTGTCATTTTGCTTGTAAATTGATGTTAAACTCAAGCTCAATAATTACCATTTTATTGATGACTTTTTATGCTATAAAATGTCTAGTTGAATCAATTTTAATGGTTGTTATTGCGATAATAAATTCACACTAACGTCAAGAAGTCGGTTATCAAAGTATTTTTTGCATGTGTGAATCGTCGTAAACACTGATGGGTACTTTCTGGTTAATAACAACAGCATACAGAGAAATGTCATTTAATAATTAATCATCTGTGACGTAAGAAATTCTGAAAAAAAAACAACCGAGTCTGCGGTTCAAATCCCAGTAAAAGTCCAGTTCTTATACCATTATATTTTTTTTAATTATGCGCGTATAAAAATTAACTATATTTGGTTTATAGTGAAGGAGAATATCGTTAAGAAACTTGCAAGTTTCAAAGGTGTGCGAAGTCTACCAATTTGCACTTATTGTGCCAAGTGGCAGTGCTATTGCTATAGACAATGGCCGAAATCTTTTTCATTCTGAGAGGAACCTGTACCCAGTAGTGGGACAATAATGGGTTGACGACGAAGTATTATTTTATCTCCAATCATACTTCATACTTACTTACTTACTTACTTATTATCATACTAATATTATAAAGGCGAAAGTTTGTGAGTGTGTATGTTTGTTACTTCTTCACGTCTAAACGGCTGGAGCGATTTTCATTAAATTTGGTGGGCAGTTAGCTGACTCTGATTAACATATAGGCTACTTTTTACTGTGCGAAAATATCTATACCGGATAATTGATATATCGATTTTTTTAACTCGAGCGAAGTTGCGGGATTCAGCTAGTATTTAATAATTGGGTCGAAACGTTACTAGGTTTGTATATAGAACCAATTTTTTCAAATCAAATCATCTTTATTTTGCAAAATAAGGTACAAAATGGTGTTGAATTTTACATTTCCTCTTATTTTTACCTATAAAGCATGCAATTCAATTTACAATTTATATTCTAAGATCAATTGTTTCATATTAAGTACGTAAGTATATTTTCGTATCCCAGTTAAGAGTTTACATACTCTTAAAACTCAAAACTCCGCAAGTGCTTTCAAACGAAACGTAAAAGCCCAGTCGAGTAACAATAAATCAATCGGATTACAAAAAGTACAATCAATACGTAGTTTTTGCGAGCATCTCATTCTCACGAGTGAGTTCAATCATTCATGACCGATGGCTTTACGCTTCTTCGCTAACGGAAGAATGGATATGTTACATAAAGGTTGTGTAGGAAAATAGATTAAATTGTGGGTAAAAAGTTTCTTTAAATCAATATATTTGTGAATAGTGTAACATAGTGCAGTGATAGCCTCCAAGGTTCAAACCCAGGCACGCACCACTGATTTTTCTAAAATTATGTACGTATTAGAAATTAATTATCACTGCTTTTCGGTGAAGGAAAACATCGTGAGGAAACATACAAACCCGAGAGGTCTTTAAAAAAGTTCTCGGAGGTGTGTGAAGTCATCAAATTCGCACTTGGCCAGCGCGTTGGACTATGGCCTAAAACTCTCATTCTGATAGAAGACCCATGCCTAGCAGTGGGACAATAATGGGTTGTACCCAAGAAAATTGAATTACAAAAATATATTTATTATAAAACTTTTACTATTTTGACAAAAATCCCGAAAAGGATTAAATTATTAAATTATTAAAAATCAACATCAACATACAAGACATAAATTTTAATTTGAGCAATCTGCTTTTGACCCCATAATAATTTCTAGTTTATCAACAAAAACTGAATTTCTTTTATCGCTACTTCCACCGATATCTAACATGACCACAAAACATAGTTGCGCATTCCGCCACAGACAGCTGCACTTCTAAAATAGTTCGCCGTATCCGCCAATTAAATTTGACAGAATTACATTTTAATTAAAGCATGTGTAGTTTAATTAAAACACAGTGGCTGTCAACCTTTGCTTCGATACGAATTGTACGCATTATCTAAGGTGCTAACATCTGCGTTGGCTAGGGCTGCCACGTTGCAGTTTGGAAACCAACGGCTTTTTATATTTTTTTCTGTATTTTGTTTGATATATATTTTGGTTTTGTTTAGTTTTTTTTGTGCAGTTAAAATTAATCGCTTTGATGTTTTATGTTGTTTTAAATATTTGTGATTTAAATTATTTACGATACAGAAAATTAATTTTAGGTTATAAAAAAGAAAATTCGGCCCTCAGGGACTGCCGCGGCAAAGCTATTTATTGCATAGTTTTATCAACTTATGCAATTATAATTATTTATTTATTTATGCGGTAGCCGGGAAATTTCGTAGTATCTTTTCGTCCACAATTCCTCAGTGCCTGAAGTCGAAATTGTTCGAGCAGTGATGACCTATGGCGCCGAAACGTGGTCCTTCACTAAAGGCCTCATTCGAAGGCTCAGAGTCGCTCAGCGTGCTATGGAGAGGGCTATGCTCGGAATTTCGCTACGAGACATGATTCGCAACGATGAAATCCGTAGACGAACGAAGGTTACCGACATAGCTCTCAAAATCAGCAAGCTGAAGTGGCAGTGGGCCGGCCATATCGCTCGAAGGACCGATAACCGATGGGGAAGAAAGGTCCTCGAGTGGCGACCACGTTTAGGCAAAAGGAGTACAGGTCGCCCCCTTACCAGGTGGACCGATGACCTGAAGAAGACAGCGGGAAACCGTTGGATTCAGAGGGCACAGGACCGGTTGGAGTGGCGCCATTTAGGGGAGGCCTATGTCCAGCAGTGGACATCAAAGGGCTGATGGATGGATGGATGGATTTATTTATGCAGTATTTTTTCTTTGATATTAATTCAAGTTTTGGTACGATTTCCGAGCAGCTCGTCTCGAGCCGTGTGAGCTTTGTACTGTCGTACCATACACATATACGTTAAGCGAACGCTCAGCTGCACTACATGGTAGGCAGAGCGGGGGGGTTGTTAGGTTTTTTCGTTACGGAATTTCTTGATTCGGTTGCTGCGCTCAAAGCCCGCGATGAAAGCCATGCAATAGCTTAAAAATCTACTATAGGACTATCGCTGTAAAATGTAGTATTATTTTATAATATTCGTGTTTTTTGCCTGACTGCCAACCCTAACCCCTTGATATCCTAGTGATAGCTGCACGGTAGATCGATGGCGGTTGTTTATTCATTCGACGGTCGTAAACCGATGGCCCATAAACAGACCAACACACATACATATAGTTAAATTAGCTAACAATTTGAATAATTGAATGTTAGCACTTGACTTTTATTTTATTGCTTTTAATAATGTATTAGGCTTTTTGCTAAAGTTTTTGCTAAGTGACTTAATTATGGAATTTCAGGTGTTCAAAGAAACGCATGTATATGTTTCGGTGACCATTTTAGTCCTTGGAAGTAGCAATGTATCACTACATAGTATAAAACAAAGTAAATATATTTGTAACCATTAAACTAAATTCAGTAGTGATTCGATTTCAGGCACAAAGACAATCAATCTGACAAAAAATCTAGAAATTATTGTAACGTCTATTATAAATTCCTAACTCTTTCAAGAAACTTTTTTGTTATCTGTAAAGATGTTAGATGTTGGTTTTTGGTTGTGGTTGAAACTGAGCTTCTCAATCGTGAATCCGAATTTTGAGTCGTGGCATTCTGCATCCTAATTTGTGAGTGTATTTAGTAGGAGCACACTTTTATATGAGGCGACCATCATAGTCCTCGGGAGTAGCAACGCATCTGTGATTGACTTCAGATAGAACCCATATTCTATTATCTATTCTAAAGTTGATTACATTTGTCATGAGCGCCAGTGACTACTTACCATCGGGTGGACTGCGTGCTCATTTGCTTCTTCAATCAAATAAAAAAGGAGCGCCTCGGATAACTATTACTCCTTGCAAACCCTTCAAATCAAAATTTTAGGCAGAACCACGATGTATTACTAGCACATTTCTTCCTCTACATACAGATACACATAAAAATCTATAAAAAGGGCTTACAGACCTCCTGCTCATTGAACCAAAACATAATCCCGATCAAATGAACATCAAATCCCATAAAACAACTCAGTAAACATTCAAAAAGGGCCAGTATCCACCGTATCTCGAAATCAAAAACACAAAAACCCATCAGTATCCATCTGCCGACCAATAGCGATTGGCAAAAAATATATTTCAAAAACCCGTTAGCCCTTCTGACCTTAGCAGTCGAGATGTTTAGTACTGGCAAAATGTACGTTGCGTGCGCCTACCGCTAGATAATATGGAATTAAACGAAAAAAATCGAATATGCTCGTATGGCGATAAATTTAGAGTACCATTTTCTATAAACATTTAACAGCAGATGTGCGCTGCAAGATTAGGGGAGCTATGCCATAAAAAGTGGTCGGCCAATGGGGAACCGAGCTGATCGTGCGTCCCTCTCGCACACCGATTGCACTCTTTCTAATGCTCATATTTTTTGCATCTTATTCTAATTCAAATACCATCGGATGCCATGGGTATCTAACCTCTAACGGTCGGCTAATTGCATTTTTACTTTCTACGTATGGTTAGGAATTGCAATGGAAATCTGTCAAGGGTGAGTGGTGCTTGCAGGTCGTTGACGTTGGAAATTAGCGTCGCACGGGCACGGCCATGCACGGGTGCACTAGATGCCAAGATAAACCGATGCTTTTAGTTTTTAACTGTTGTTTTTGAAGGATGTTTTATATAACAATGCAAATTTTATGTTATCAATCCTATGTTTTTTTAATATAAGAAATATTACGTAATTTTTCAAATATTTAGAATTATTATATTAACTTGTTAAATGTTGTTTTTAAAGGAGTAGTTTTTACTAGCAATGCAATTTCGCTTAATTTTAATTTTATTACCGGGTAGTGTTAAACTTTTAATTGTTGTCTATAATTGCAAAGGTAATATAACAGATGAAATTTACTTAGTTAAAATACCTAATCTAAAGAGGGTATCTCTTTATATTAGGTACTCTTCTACACAGCTTCTTTTAGTAGAATCTAGCTGAGAAAATATATAGACAACTTGATTTCGACTGACTGTAATTGGTGACTTTACAATGGAAGTATAAATTTAATAAATGGGACTTAATTTTGGATGCAAAAACAAAAAAAAAATGCTCAAAGTCAAAGCGTTTGAGAAAATAATAAACTTTTTAGAGAAATGTTGCTAGTTTAGAAAGACATTGCCTCTATTTTTCTTTCTTTTTTGTTTTTGAAAAAGATGTTTATAAAGACAATTAAAGTGACTAAAAATACAATTAATTAAAAAATACCTAAATGTGTCTGGATTCTATATGAGTATGTTTATATTTAGAATTTAGCTTAATATTTAATTACGTCTCATGTGTCAAACATCAGACGACCCGCGTGTCGGAGCGGTTACCATACCGGTCTGACGCGCAATGGGTCCCGGGTTCGATTCCCGGCCAGACAGGTGACATCATCAATCAATCATCATCGTCAACATCTGAATGATGAGTTTAGATTCATGTTCTGGGTCTGGGTGTTTGTGTATTTGTTTTGTGTGTCCATGGTACAAGAAAAAAAATCCTAGTGTGGGGTTATAGTGTAGAAAGCGTATGACAATTGTATAGAGTAATCGAAAGTCTAGAATTTTCTTTTTGTGTCAAAATATCTCGGTTAGATCTTCTTCCTGTATATATTTAAATGCGTGTACCAAAAATATCACATTTACATTGACCAATGTCAGGTGTAACTAAGATCTAGACTTGAGGTCAGCACGCTCTTAATATGATATCCTCCGTAAAGGTGCGTTAACACTGATTTACGATATTTTTAATAAAGTTTAAAATATTTTTTATAATAATGGAGTAGCAAACGAGCATTCAGTCCACCTGATGGTAAGTGGTCATTGCGGCCCATGGACATTTGTAAGCAACTTCATATAGAACATTAGCTACAATGCATTGATACTCAGAGGAATTAGTATCAGCTAAAACAAATCATATCTGGGTTCGTTTACAGACGTAAATGGGAAGCCGAAGCCACATACCAGGTGGACTGCATACTTTAGTAGCAAATAAGTAATAATAAGGTGCTAGAAGGAGTGTAGTTCCCCCGGTCGAACTATACTCCTTCTAGCACCAGGTACCACCGCCACACCTATTTCTAACGTGAAGCATTTCTTGCGTTTCGATAGAAGGGTGTGGTTGCCGGCTCACTTTCACATGAGGCGACAATCATAGTTCTCGGCAGTAGCAACGCATCTGTGATTGACTTCAGATGGGACCCATGTCCTGTATGTAGTTGATTACAGATGTCCATGGGCGGCAGTGACCACTTACCATCAGGAATGAATGCTCGTTTGCTACTTCAGTCAGATAAAAAAGTGGTATTATATTGTCAACTCATAAACGTGTACATCAGTGAGTGTGAGCGAGCCCTAACACTGTGTTAAGGTCGCCCGTCTAGGCAGTTCGCCATATCCGGTGGCATTGTGGCGGATTTAAGAAGAATTATGGCCGATTCATACATGGCACTGATTTAATGTGGATAAAACAAATTTTTACGCAACTATAGTTTTTTTGAATGGACTAACAAGGTAGAACGAGTATGATTCGATAGGGTAGGTACCAATTGTTCCTGTAGTCCCGGGACTAGAATAGGGCTACGGCATCCCCTGCCTCTCGTAAGAGGCGACTAAAAGGGGCTTCCGGGGTTGCGGGCGGCTAGAGTGGGCTCTAAAACCGTCCAGTGAAGCGACGCTGGGAAGGACGGCGGCATGTGTGGTTGCATAGCGTCGTAAAGACTAGACGAAGCGGTGGGTCCAGCCGCCCATCTGGGAGAAGCTGGTGGGGCAATGCGCTCGGAGGACTCCGGTTGCGTTCCTTTGGAGATCCCGGCGTCCTCTTTGTAGCGATGAGGACGGCCACCACGGGGTTTTAGTGCGGTCTTAATCCCACACAACCCGGCGTCGCTCCCACGGTGTCGGGTATAATGTATATAATGTATTACATAATGTATATTAAAATTACAGAATGAAGTGAAATATAACTAGGTGTTTAAATATCATAATTCAAGTGCAATGAAAATTCATTCGATGTTAATAGAGCCATGAAATTACATATGGATATAAACACCGTATCATTAATAATCACGTGTTGAAGGGACAATAAATGAATATCATTGACATGTTTTCGTACATAAATAATAGAAATGTTCACTTAAAATGCGCAGTTGTAATAATGTACGTTCTTTTTATATTAAACTAGGTTTTTCCACATACAAGTATGAAGTTTGGTTATTAATCTTTTTAGGAAATCTTAAAATGCTGATAGTAAAAAGGGCTTATTGTTGGCCATAACCTGCTCCTCCGTGCTAATCACAGGGATAGGTAGAGTTCACACAATTTTGATGTTTTTTTTAAGAAATAAAATTTCTTTGTTTTTGTATAGGCCTACGAGGGCACTTACAAATTGTCAGTTACATTTTTTTCTTACACTACCACCGGATCGGAATACGACCTCAACTGAGAAGATCCGGCAAGAAACTCAGCGAGTTTGTGTTTTTTGTTATTTACACCCATTTTTTTAAATATATAAATACGATCATGTTTTTTTACATGGTAATGAAAGTTAGCTCCAGTTCTCAGACATATAAATTACATTACAATGTCTTCCTTTGTCATTGAATCAAGTTTGTTCAAGATAAAGAATTTACAATACCTTTGACGAAAACTTGAATAAAAAGTTCTTCTACAGTGAGAGAAAATCTATAAGTTTCTCTCTCGGTAAGTTAGGGGTTTCGGATTAAATCAAATCAAATCAAATCAAATCAATTTATTTGTGAATAAGGTAACCTAATTATGTACAGTTGGTATTCAAACATTTTTGTTCGCTTATTCTGCCACTAAGTGGCTTACAAATATAAATTAAAGTAAATCTTACAAGTATAAATTAATGAAAAAAGTAATTTTAATGGATTATAAGTAATAGTAATAATAAATGTCACTAGATAAGGAACTCCGTTTGTCAACCAATAAAAAAGGACCCCCTAAGTCCTCCCCCCAATATTTGCATTTAAACCAAAGGTTTGTGAAGTCTATTAATGAGCACTTGGCCACCAAAATCTATCCATCTTACAATTGCTTTATTTTGAGAAGAGCTGCGCTCAGCATTAAAGATGTAGAAATGGATAACGATGCCTATTATGACAAAGATTCCAAAAATGAATCCTCTTCGTCGTTAACCCATTATTGTCCCACTGCTGGGCACAAGTCTCTCAGAATGAGTGAGTTTTAGGCCATAGTCCACGCTGACCAAATGCGAATTGCTTGACTCTTCTAGGTGGAATCCTCTTATCAAATACTAGCTGTGCCCGCGACTTCGTCCGCGTATTTAAAAAGTATTATTACACGACGATAAAACGACGCAAAAACAAATAACGCTGCATACAACATACAATATTAATATTATTACGTTGATACAACTCTTAACTAATTTCGACCGAATTTGTTTAACATGAAAACGGTTCTAGTGAGTTAATCTTAAAAGATAGACATATACTGTCGCGAACATTTTTTTAGATCATTTCAAGAGAAATAATTCTTTCATATATATATTTTTGGTATCTTGTACCGTTTTCGCAGCGCACGCAACGGTAGCCCTCAAGGATGAATAATTTTCCCCGTTTTTTTCACATTTTCCATGATTTCTTCGCTCCTAATTGTTGCAGCGTGATGTTATATAGCCTAAAGCCTTCCTCGATAAATGGTCTATTTAATACAAAAAGAATTTTTAAATTCCAACCAGTAGTTCCTGAGATTAGCGCGTTCAAACAAACAAACAAACAAACTCTTTAGCTTTATATATTAGTATAGATGAAATGAAAAAACTTGCGCCTAGCATTGATACAGAAATGGATTAACGCTGACCATTACAACAAAGGTATCGCTCATGACTCCTGAATCACGAATCCACGCAACACCTCACAATTTCAACCACGTTCGGAATGATGTCCATAAATTTAAAAACGCAGCTAATTGTATCTCCCAAGAAGGACATTAATAATGATAATTAGCGGATAATGTGAGATCTATGCGCGATTTGATATGCGCATATTCGCTTCCCGAACAAGGACATGGGACGTTTCCGCGTTGATTCATGGCGTGTGGTGCAAATATGAGCGGCAGCGGGAGCGGTCAGTAAACATTATTCAAATTAAAATATATTTTTTATTAGCTTTTTATTAGCTTCACCTGTATGTTTGTAACCGACTTCTTTGGGCGCGATTTTGACCCACTTTAAACGGCCAGATTTCGTTCAAATTTTGTAGATTTATTGAGGACCGATGACAATACACTAATTTAATAAAATTATTCCACTTTTTAATTTGACTAAAAAGTAGAAAATAAATAATAGTTTAAAAAAACTAAAAAACACGCTTTTTATAGAAAACCGAACTAAAAAATAGAAAATAAATTTAAATGAATTTAAATTAAGAAAATAGTGTTAAAAATTTCAATGAATATAAATTAATAATAGTGTGAATAAAAAAAAATATTTTATTTAAAAAAAGCGTGGGGTGCTTTATAAGATATCATCGAAATGATAATCACTGTACTCATATCTGTCAATAAAATATCTATAACCATTGACACCATGCACCCCCCACTTTTTTTAAAATATTTTTTTTTTATTAACACTATTATTAATTTATATTCATTGAAATTTTTAACACTATTTTCTTAATTTAAATTCATTTAAATTTATTTACTATTTTTTAGTTCAGTTTTCTATCAAAAGCGTGTTTTTTAGTTTTTTTAAACTATTATTTATTTATTTTTACAAATGGCAAACGTGAATGCAGTCCACCTGATGTAAATTACAGTGCCTAAGGATTTTTCTAAGCAACTTCAGATAGGATCGGCTTTGACATTAGCTACAGCTGGCTCTGAGAACTAAACATACCCATGTATGTATTTGTCGCGCCACAAGGCGGTTTCGAGTTCAACCCCTGGTCGGACATATATTGGAATAATTCAGATTTCTGGGTTGAGATGCTTTGCGTATGTCAGTGTATATCAGTGTATGTATGTCCATAGCTCCCCCGACACATGAGAAAATCCTATTGGACTTTGAGTATATGAAGTAGTATTAATTTATCCGTTTATAATTATGTAGGTGGTTGTGAATTTGACCAGGGAGGGCTTTAGCTATTTAAAATTCCATCCATTTAAAACTAATTCTTCTAGAACTCCATAAATGTCGACGAGTTTCCCTTTGGTACTTAGCTATGAAATAATGACGCCTAAAATCCATACGTATGCATAGTATATTTTAAAAGGGGAAACTACTTACATAGACACATTGAAGTGCTTAAAATCTCGCACTCTCCTTTATGAGTTCTCTAATATAAAGTTCTCAACGGTATGCAAAATCCAATTCGTATTTGGTCAGCGCAGTGAACTTAACTAATAGATAATTAGTACACCTATTTCTAGCGTGAAGCATTTCTTGCGTTTCGATAGAAGGGTGTGGTTTAAGGCACACTTTCTCATGAGGCGACCATCATAGTCCTCGGGAGTGGCAACGCGCCTGTGATTGACTTCAGATGGAACCCATGTTCTGTATGAAGTTGATTACAGATGTCCATGGGCGGCAGTGACCACTTACCATCAGGTGGACTGCATGCTCGTTTGCTACTTCAGTCAAATAAAAAAAATAAAAAAATCTTATAGCCTTAACTCTACTTCTCTCTACCCAACTACATAACTCTCCTAATCTGAGAGGAGACCTGTACCCAGTAGTAAAATAATAATGAGGACTGCACGTTTCTTACTTTAATCTAATAAAAAAAACGCAATTACATTGACACCCTTAAAGGAAAACATAACTTAAAGCCACCAAATAACTACCACCAAAACGCTCAAAAGCATTAAAAAAAACCCTCAAAATTTTACGGAACCATGTAAAATGGCAGCTGCATTATTTAATGGACGTGGGTAATGGCCATTGCGTCTTCGAGCTGGCGTGACGGAAAATAGTTAAAGCGTTATCGGAGCCATCATTTAAAAAACAAAATCCAGTTGCACATAAGCGTAAGTGAACGTGTACAACAAAATACGTCAAATGCATAATTTTATAGCGAAAGTTAATTATAAACATTATAAATTGAAATTAATTTTAGTGCTATCTAAATCATGAAAGATTAAAATTACAGTAAATGTGCCATGTTTAATAATTTATGCGTTTTTTGTTTCCATTTTATAGCCTCGCCGAGTAAAATGCGTTGACAATAAGTACAAAGTACCATAACCTAGTGTTATTATTATATACTTTAAACCATGGGCGTTAATAATGGGAATTCCGAGTTTCTCATCTCTACACAATTGCAGTTATCTGTTTTTTTAATGTTATGTTTATAAATTAGGTCATTAAGAGTAAAACGTAATCATCAAACTTAATAATAACCTTGTTATTCCATAATAATTAATTTGATAATGGATATCATATCTTACGCATACTATTAATTTTGTACCTTAAAAATACTAGAAGATAGTACTATAATATAGATTTAGTAAGATAGCTAATTCTTTCAAGTGAAACTGCATTCACTATTGGTAAGAAAATGTACCAAAACAGGCCTTTAGATAAAAGCTGTGTATAAAAGCTTACTAATAAAAAGCAATTATTTGACAGATAAAACTGTTTGGTACGTACTACATCAAGCTCCATGACCCATTAGCGTAAGTTTGATATATTTATAAAAAAAAATTAAATGTGTGTGTGTGTTATGAAGTTTCTTCACCGTTTCCTTATAACGATAATAACGATAATAATTATTGTTAATAAAGGATTTTTTGATTTTTGATAAATCTTGCACAGTAGTTGTAGGCTATTGACGTGCAAAAATAATTATTTGTAAACATCTACTTCCAATAAAACATTTTTGATTTTCGAAGTAGGTAACTTCAAAGCAAATGTGAACTAGCTAAATGAAGCTAAAAACCTCAATTATTTCAATTCTGAAATTAAGTAACTCCCAAATGAAATTACTAACTAACTGAATGAAACACAGACACTAAAAGCAAAACAAACTTAAAACCTTCAAAAAGATTCGCTCTCGCGCCCGCTCATGCCTTGGCGCCTACCAGCAGCTAACGTTGACTCAGCGACCTTGAGATAGACCAGTCTATTCGCATTTTAGCCAATCAGTACTCGGTACACGTCGACACGTCCTTTGTGCCTGTTTTTGTATGCGTTTTTGTTTTACTATATACTGGGTTAGGTATTAGTTTTATGTATTCATTACCTATTTTACTCTATTGTATTTGATTGTTTTATATGAAGTAGCAAACGAGACATGATGGTATGGGGTTTAAGGGTGGTAGAACCAGTGTAGTTTATTCGTACCACCGTCACACCTATTTCTAACGTAAAGCATTATTTGCGTTTCGATGGAAGGGTGTGGTTGTCTGCACACTTTTACATGAGGCGACCATCATAGTCCTCGGGAGTAGCAACGCATCTGTGATCGACTTCAGATAAAGCCAGTGTTCTATATGAAGTTGATTTACCATCAGGTGGACTGCATGCTTCTTTATTATAAAAAAAAAATTAGGTCACTGCCTTCCATGTACAAGCAACATCATTACACGGGTACTATCTAAAGTCAATCACAGATGCGTTGCCACTCCTGAGGACGAGGATGGCCTCCTCATATAAATGTGCCGGCAACCACACCCTTCCATTGAAACGCAAGAACTTTATCACACTAGAAATAAGTGTGGCGGTGGTACCTCCCCGGTCAAACTACTTTTGCAAGATGATGATAACACTGATTTACTAATGAAATTGACAACGAGCGTACAGTCCACCTAATGGTTTGTGCTGGCCCATGGATTCTCTTTTGAAGCAAGATAGAAGTCCTACCGGAATTTGGTCGTAAATGCGTTGCTAGTCTTAAGGACAAAGCTGGATCGTCCCATTTATGTAACTTCACCCTGCTGGCCTGGTTTCCATTTCGTCCTCGGAGTCCTCAAACTTTCACATGCGGCGACCAACATAGTCCTCGGGAGCAGCAACGCATCTGTGATTGACTTCAGATAGGACCCATGTTCTGTATGTAGTTGATTACAGATGTCCATAGGCGGCAGTGTCCACTTACCATCAGGTGGACTGCATGCTTGTTTGCTACTTCAGTCAGATAAAAAAGAGATTATAATGTATAGTACCTCCGAAAATCAATAACCTCCGATCAATCTCAAGACGCACCTTATCTGGGATTGATAAGAAATGTGTATGGATGGCAGGGAACTTACCATCAAGTGAAATGCATCGTTCGCTACTCTGAAAAAGTTATTTATCATTTTTTTTGTAAAGTAAGTTCTAAATAAATGGGAGCAGTGACAGCCTACTGGTTGAAACTTGCCCTCTCAATCGGGAGGTCCGAGGTTCAAACCCAGGCACGCACTACTGATTTATGTGCGTATTAGAAATTAATTATCACTGCTTTTCGGTGAAGGAAAACATCGTGAAGAAACATACATAAACAAAAGTTCTTTAAATAAAAGTTGTCGGAAGTGTGTGAAGTCCACCAATTCGCACTTGGCCAGCGCGGTGGACTATGGCCTAAAACTCTCTCATTCTGAGAGGAGACCCGTGCCCAGTAGTGTGACAATAATGGGTTGTTCCCCCAAGTTCTAAGAATTAAAACGTAAACAGACGACGTTCACTTATTCAGCTGAGTTTTAGACGCTAGATAATTTCTCAGATCGAAAGATATACGGATACATACACAAGCGCTCATTACTTTATGCCGGTAATTATGACTTTCTCAAATATGAATTCATTGACCTACCATTTTTATTGTACTTGGGGAGTGCGGTAACTTGTCCGTAATAAACACTACAAATGTAAAAGTCCTATAGTGACAATTTTGTTGACATAAAAGCCCACATATTTTATGTTAAAAGTGTACATTTTTTTCGTACATTTTTATATTTTATCGTTAATTTAGTACTAAAGTAAATAGATAAAAAAAATCATAACACATACCAAAAAGAACATCGACGAAAACTATTAAATCAATACTATTCAAAATATTGTTACAATGTGGTGGGGCTAAAAAGAAAAAAAAACATACAAACATACAAACAAAAATCATTTTCATCTGACACTGGTAAAACACTAAACAGACATTCTGGCAACACAGAATTTCGTATCCAACCGATTTACTTGGAAGCAGTTGTATATGCAATTATTTTTTACACCACCATGCCATGAGTTCGTTACCATCACATTAATTACAATATTAACGAGAGGGTCTCAGTTCAGTGAAGAGGGGCTAATGATCGTAGTTTTGTTGTGCTTAAAAATTCTATGAAATGTTTGAAAATTATACTTAGGGTTGCCAGTATGACTTGTATTGTTATGTTGCACTAATTTGAGGAATTTTTGTGTATTGTCATCCAAATAGGTGCATGATAATAATAAATAAATATAATAAATAAACAAATAAATAAAGTAAATAAATAAATGATAAAAAAATATCGTTTTTAATTTGCATACATTTAGAAAAAAACTGTTTGTATGGCGGAGAATAAGTAATAACATACATTGTAATATGATTTTTTGCATGTATTTTATATGTTCGTTAGAAATCATATCAATACAAAATTACTGAAGTCGATTATAAGGACTAAAATATATTTATAGTCCAAGTGTCTTTCAAATCGTAACAATTCAAATTTACTGACTTTAGTTTTAAGGCTTGATATATAAAATATATCACATATACAATACGGACTGTATTGTAAGGTAACATTTGGTATTGATTTCATTAAAATTTATCTACTCTATTACAACTAATTACAATTTAAATTTATGTTACCTTTTTTAACGCAGTTCACATTGCAGCCACAGCTAGTCATGAATATGTCATGAGTCTTCGTTTAAATATAGCACAGAGAATTCAACTGGATACTTAGTAGTAGGAGATTTAGTCTTGGTTAGTTCACATTTGTGGCCGATCTTAATAAAGCCTCTATTCCTATCGGGGCACTAGGCAGTGAACGTCAGTGACCTACTATCAAATGGAGAAAATGGTCCTTTTCCACCTAAATTACATAAAACTCACACACATCTATTTTATCTTCACAACCAATAAATAATATATCTTTGGCAGGATTTCTTCCGCGATCCTCAACAAAATCAAAATCATTTATAGTTTTATATATAAATGTTCACGAAAATCTAATAAAAAACTTGCAAATTAGCATTTTTCTAGCAGTCGACAACCCTAATTGCACGGGAAGATTTTGCTTTTTGCACTCCCCTTTCCACATTTACCGGAGTTGGTGCTAGTGCAGATTAACTAAGGAGATAGGTGGCTAATTTGTCTTTAGATATCGCGCGTTCTCTGTAAGCGTTCTACAATACGCGGGTACCTTTGTAGCGACTGCAGCGCCACCAACTGTGTTAACGTCATTCTAAAATCATTTTACCCGACGTAAGGTGGGTAGTTTTTTCAAGCATATGTATGTATCTAATATATAAAATTCTCGTGTCACAGTATTTGTTGCCATACTCCTCCGAAACGGCTTGACCGATTTTTACCAAATTTTATATGCTTTTTCAGTAGGTCTGAGAATCGCCCAACATCTATTTTTCATACCCCTTAAGGGTTGTCCACCCTTAACATTTTATTTTATTTTTTATATGGCAAAACAACGTTTGTCGGGACAGCTAGTTTTAAACTAATATTATCGCGGAATTTATACATTTTATTATGTAACGGGTACTAACGATATGCGACTTTTGAATTTCTTTCTGCCGATATTTGCCAAACTGCTACAGTTTGGCCATGACCACGATCCATGCAAAAGAGTCAAAATATCGGCAGAAAGAAATTCAAAAATCGCACATCGTGAGTACCCGTTACATAATATAAAACATATGTATGTAATTTTTCACAGGTCCTACATGCCAAACAGCTTGACGGATTATAATTATCATATGACATTTCATACGACTTAGTTGTGAGAGTGACATAGGCTATATTATTCTTAAATATGACGCCAGCGTCACAGAAAAAGGGGAGGGGGAGGGGGAGATAGTGATGATAATTTTTGATTATCATAACAATATCGGTGAAGGAAAACATCGTGAGGAAACCTACACACCCGAGAGTTCTTTAAAAAAAAAGTTCTCGGAGGTGTGTGAATTCCACCAATTCGCACTTGGCCAGCGCGGTGGACTATGGCCTAATCTCTCTGATTCTGAGAGAAGACCCGTGCCCAGCAGTGGGACAATAATGGGTTGACGACATAACAATATAAGTATGCAATGAATGTTAGTAAGTAGACCTTTACAAATATATGTCACTACATAGTATAAAACAATAGTCGCCTCCCGTTGTCTGTCCCTATGTATGCTTAGATCTGGAAAACGACGCTACGGATCCTAATGCAGTTTTTTTAATAGATAGAGGGATTCAAGAGGAAAGCTGCTATGTATAATACATGCATAATATAGTGCAGGAACACTGATAATTTTAGATTTTTGACTTTTAAGATGAACGACGTTCGCCGGGTCAACTAGACTACAATAAATTAAATAAAGTCGCTTGTTGAAAGAAATGATTTAATATTATTTTTTATGACACCACCGCTATCATCAGCGAACATCTTAGTCCTCGAGAGTATCTACGCATCTGATGGCCTTTAGATGGAACCCCTTTGCTAATTGAAGTTTTTCACAGATTTCCATCAACGGCCATAGCCACAAACAGGTGTCGTTACTTATAAATAATCCTAAACCATTAATAATTGAGTCATTTATAGAACTTTTGTAAAACTCTAGAGACCGTATGCACACACAGACCGAAGTCGTCAACAGTAAATTCGAAAAGCAATCATCCTCAATCGAATTTGCATACAACACGGCGCAAAAACGATTTCCTGGTCGTAAGTCTTGTATGAATCGATGGCGTAACGTTATAAAGGGGCTTTTTTGTGGCTTTTCCATATTTGTAAAGAATATACTCGCAAGTACCGTCGAGAATCAATAGATCGTTGTTAAAGAATATTGAACGATTTGAAAATGTTACGATGAAATCAAAACTAGACACACAAGTAACTAGTCACCCGTCACAACGGTCGAAATTCGACCGTAATTTAAATTAAAGCACTAAACTTCATATCGTCCAAAGTAGCACCAATATATCTCTAATTTAAATAAATTGTAATAACTTTCAAGTTATTTTGAACGCACCCGTTAAAGGTAAAAAGAGGTTTATTAGCTAAGCTGCATTTAAAAGCAATAGCGGGTATTTTGACAAAGACATCTGACATTTTTGACGTTATGAGTTTTCATAGTAAGACATTGAATGTTCTATTTCGTTTATTATGTATGAAACACATACATAATGTCATAGTGTCAAATGCATGGTAGTGTGTGCAATGTGTTTTCAGTTGATTAACAAGGAGTAACACATTAGGATGTGTTACTACTCCTCCTTAGTGAAAGTAGTAACACATAAGGATGTTTACTACTCCTGAGGATTAACTAGAAATCGGAACTGTAAGATAGGTAGATTCAGCCATAAGCTTTTTCATCTTTACAATAGTTGACTCGGCGAACGTCGTCCCGCATAAAAGTCAAAAATCCTGCACACTTTTATATGAGGCGACCATCATAGTCCTCTTCAGATAGGTAGACTCCAGATAGAACCCACATTCTATATGAAGTTGCTTAAAGATGTCCATGTGCGGCAGTGACCACTTACCACCTGATGGTAAGTGGTCACTGCATGCTCGTTTGCTACTTCAGTCAGATAAAAAAAATAAAAAAGTCAAAAATATAAATTTATCAGTGTTTCTATACTAAGTATATTACACATGTATTACGTATACATAAAAACCTTCCTCTTGAATATCTAAGCATACATAGGGACAGACAGCGGGAAGCGACTTTGTTTTATACGTAGTGATGACATTGTCAATAAAATCGTCTGTGTGTCTCAAACAAACGGACAAACATCACAAAGTTAGAACTCCGAACACTCAAGAGTTTATCAACCCGCAATAAATATGAACGTAATTAATATTTGATAATTAAACGCGACAGACGAAAACACGGCAATAAATCCACTAGATCGGGTTCGTCGACATTTTTGTGACGAGAAAGTTCCGCTTTTAAACTTCTAATGACTATAATGGGGCTTTTATGACTTATAACTATTTTATTGGCAACACTGCCCGGCTGAATGAAAGTAAACTATTCTATTTTTAATTGCATCGAGGATAATTTATCTGTGCATTTATGGGCAGTGTTGATGACAGTTGTAATGCATTTCAATTATCTGTGCGAGGTTTACGCGCGGATTTGTTTGTAAGATTTAAACTTGGCTTAGCATCAGTCAAATAGATCTTAAATGAAGTGACGTTTATATGTCGTTGGTCGAATTGTTTGAACGAACTTAGTGTCTATGGGTTGTCTATGCTATGGTGTGATATTATGCCTTCGATAACTGACTATTCAAATTCAAATTCAAATTCTTTATTGGTATAACAAGTTGTACACAAACATAAATTGTTGTTGGGACATCCTTTTAAGTAAGAAAAATACTTGTGCCAGGATGCCCCGCTCTTCCGTAACTTAAATAAACTAGTACAATTTGCTTAATAACAATGAAAATATATTAATGTAGTATTGAGTAAGAGTGCATGTGAATGAGTTTGTGTATGTGTGTGTGTGTGTGTGTGTGTGTGTGTGCGCGCGCACGCGCGTGTGTATGTGTGTATATCAATTGCGTACACTTAACAGAACTTCGGTCTCGTTAAAGTCAAGCTTTGTTAGCCAATCAGTGACTATTTTCTTCAAGACATGTTGCTTATACAAGCTACTAATATTTAGTATTTTATTTATTTTGTTGTATACAAAAGCAGATTGTTTCATATATTGTCGCGTAGCAAAATAAGTTTTTACGCCAGTTGAATTTACTTTAAATCTTCTTCTTATGCTTTTATCTGTATTAAATTCTAAGCTTTTATGTTTTTCTAACACTATGTATAATATATATAATTTTCTTACACTTAATAATTGGGCAGTTTGGTATAATTCTTGTGTGGGAAATCTATAGGGTTTACCATACATGACTTTTAATAACGACCGTTGGGCTCGTTCAAGTCCAAGAAACTTCATTTTCGAGGCTCCACCCCATACTGGAATGCAGTATGTTAAAATTGATTGAGCTAGAGCAATATACACTTGATTCGAATTATATAATGAGTTAATGTATAGTAACTGTTGAGATCTAATCACAATGTAGGTAGATAAATAAAAAGAGAAATATGGGTGTCTATTAAAAAAATGTGATTTAAAACAATACATTTAATTTACGATTATCATGTGTAAATACAAAACATCAACATTTTTTTCCGGATGCCCTTTTTTATTTTGCGTATCAATAATTTATTTATGCAAGAAGTAGGTATTTGCTCATTTACTTTTAATTGTACCTTACATTATTTCAAATTTTGAAGGTAGGACTTTGTCCTTAGACTCCGCCACAACTACTTCTGTCAAATAAAACAATGTTAAAGTCTGTTATGTTCTGCTCTGAGGAATGTTGGAAAGGAGACATACCTCCTTGTACGATTAATTTCAAATAAGACCTCAGGTAAAGATGTTATTTGGGGTTAAATACGACTGTTCGGTGGCGGCAGTGGTCGCTTACCATCAGGTGAAATTCATGTTGTACTGCTACTTCTATATTGTGAAAAAATCCTTAACAGTTTTTTTGTTTTGTCAACCGTTATCTCATATTTTTAGTAATCTATTTTAAATTAATTATTATCTCACTTTAAATATTGATATTATTAAAACAACGTCATTTAATCCTATTCACATAATGGGTACCTACTGATATTTAACTTGACCAAACCCTGGTTCCAGGTCTAGAACGGGTGGCGGAGGAGTTGATGGGTCGAAGGAAATGGAAACTATACCAGGACGCGTTACTCCCCAGGCGAAGCGAGGGCGAGGCCTCCAGCGACGAATCAATGCCATCCACCGACCCTCCTCCGGCCTTGAAGATCAAGACGATAGAGGAGATCAACGCGCCGGAAGAGGCCACGCGCTCTCCAGAGAAGAAGGAGACAATCCTGGAGAGTTTGATCAAGAGGCCTGCCACCCAACCGAAGCTGGAGGTGGAAGAACCCACGGACTGGAAGCCTGCGGACAAGTGCTACTTCTGCGTTGATGGGGAGAAAGAGGGGGGCGCGCCAGGCGGGCCCACGGTAGGTACCCTAGTTTTAGGCGATAATTATTTGGTGACCTTGACTAAAAAGAAGAACAAACACAATTATTTTGACTAAATAGACCTAGTTCTTGGCGATACATACTATTTGTTGACCTTCTGACTAAACAAAAGGACATACATGATATTTTTACTGGCAATTTCTGGTCTGAAGGGTAGCAAGGGAGACCTATACCTTCAATTTAGACTGATCTTATCTGTATTTGATTACAGATGTCCATAGGCAGCGGTGGCCACCTAGTAATCAAGTGGACTGTAAATTCATTTGATACTACAATATCAAACGAAAAAAAATAAGATCCAAAGCCACATCCGTTTTCGAAATTGTCTCCGTTGAACCTAGACCCATCTGCTATAGGTATTTTTATATCTAGTATAGGTATATGATTTTAAAATAGTCGTCTCTTTTTGAGAGATTTTCCTAACGAGTCTATGTTTCAATAACACGTAAACGGAGAGGAAAAGTAATTTTCCCCATTTTATACCTAAAAATAAACGTTCCTTAAACGTTGTTCAAATCATAGACTAGCTTTAATTTTTTTTTCAATTTCGTCAGATATTTGCAAACTCGAGGGTAGGCAAAAACTAATAAACCTAATTAATTTCGATAATTTTTTTAAACATAAATAGTTTATGACCAGGAATCATACATGGGATAGTCCTTACCATGGTAAACGAAAAAGCGGGCATAAGCTAGTAAAAATACACAAAGAGATAAAAACATTTTCCTACGACAAATATCCGAACGAAATACGCAGTTTCTCAAAGGTTCTAGGAAATAACCATTATGTGAATCAACAAAAATGTTGCCACATTAATTCCTAGACCACTCAGCTGCATAGATCACAATTTAGACACGTCATTCGATTCCGATGAGTCGAAATGCATTGGCCTTTAGACCCGGATGCTTTGGGCACATCATTCCATCTTAGTTTATAGCCTTGACCGTTTACAAATACCATTTCCATCTTTCTTTTGTGTCGATTCGGGTAAATCAAACACGACCCGCTTATGATACGACTCATTTATTACTGTCCGTAATTATAGATAAGGAATACACATCAACTTGAATATGCTTACTTACACACCTTTTATCTGATTGTAGTAGCAAACGAGCATGCAGTCCACCTGATGGTAAGTTGGCCACTGCCGCCCTGCGACATCTGTAAGCAACTTAAAATAGAACAGGGGTTCTATCTGAAGTCAATCACAGATACGTTGCTGCTCCCGAGGACGATCATGGTCGCCTCATATAAAAGTGTGCTGGCAACCACACCCTTCCATCGAAACGCAAAACCTGCTTCACGCTAGAAATAGTTGTGGCGGTGGTACTTCTCCAGGCGAACTACACTGGTTCTACTACCCATAAATGGTCCATATAAAGGTGAATCGGCAAACACACCCTTCAACCGAAACACAAGGATTGCTTCACGCTAAACATAGGGTTGACGGCATGCAAAATTATCCGCCTACCCACTCTAGGGCGTCTAAAAAAGAATATCATTGTCAAAACTAATTTTTCAGTAGGAAGCAATCCCTAATCTTATACAATCATTTCTCAGTAAGCATCGTAAACAATTAGCATGAATGATAGCTGATTCCTGCTCCCTTGCACCGAAACACAAGAATTGCTTCACGCTAAACATAGGGCATGCCATATTATCGGACTACCCACTCTAGGGCTCCCAAAAAGAATATCATTGTTAAAACTAATTTCTCAAATCTCTCATCTTTTACAATCATTTCTCAGTTAGCATCGTAAACAATTAGCATGAATAGTGGGTGATTCCTGCTCTGGGTCCAGTGTTTTATGGGTTTGGATTATGAGCACACAAATATGTTTATTATCATTGTATGCGTACTTTTGTCCTTTTTTTTGGTAAAATACCGGTTAAAATCTCTTTCGAATTTAAACCGAGCTTCACACGAAAACATGCAATTGATCCTTTGTACAGCCAAAGCGGCATTTTACCACCACCAAAAAACAAAATGATTGTGCAAAATTTTTGCGAAATCATTCTCTTCGAGCTACATGTAGTTCAAAGGCTTTTTGCAACAATTTGAAATGATTGTGAGAACATAGTACAATAGCAAAGAATGATGTTCACAGCACAAAAAATGATCCCAAATTGTCTGTAAATGGCAAATCCAATTACTGTGTGCAGAACAATTGGTTACATGTAATTGAATCTATCTTTTTTGACATATTTCTTTGATGAAATGTAATACATAGAGATAGAGATCTTTATTTAGTCAATTTCTGGATTACAATAATATTGATTACAAGGTGTTTAAAAAAAGGGGGCGCCAAAAATTGAATATGGCGGTTATGCTTCTAAATGTATGACACTCACATACTCGTATTTATCATTATAAGACTTACAATTAGGCACTATATTAGGTACAATGCTGACAACTGTAGAAGATTAATATTTTTTGTATTTTTATATTTTTAAATCATCGTGTAGGAAGCAATACCCCGCGGTTTTGCCCGGGTTTAAGAAAATAACAATTTTAAATAAAAATAAATCACACAGGCATGTTAGATGGATGTTAAAAAAATAAATAAAAATATAACATGACTTCCAAATACGGGCTATAAAATATTTTTAATCCTTTAAATAAAATTCAGTTGGTTTACATAAACAAATTTATAAACAATGGAATTTACTATTACTAAGTATATTTTTCAGAAGTTAGTGCCTGAATTTGAACCTTAGATCCTCGGTTGAGAGGCTGAGTTTCAACTATAAAAGTACTTTAATAGGTAGGTACTTCTATTCTCGGGGCAAATTCGTTATGGAATGTTTAATAACAAAGCGTTGCCCAGCAACCACTGACAGGCAGGGAAATGCAACTTTTTGTTGTTTTATCGGCCGTCTTTTACCTATTATTAACTTTTACTTGTTATCTACTTATAATAGGTTGCAAATCCCTTCATGGAATTAAGGTTGTAACATCGATAATGGTAAATAAATTTTGTTTAACTGGTTTTAGCATATTATCTTGCAGTTGGTAGTTATTAGTTAATCAACTCTTCTTAATTAAATTACTTCGCGAAACTTTAACGCATACTTTCGTTGAATATAACATGCATTTGTGTACAAATTCGTGCAAGTTGGTGACAACCCTACATAGGATTTTTTATGGTTTGTTTACATTTATTCGAGATCGAATTTGCCCAGAGTAGTATTACCACAGTACTAGTATCTACAGTATTCTTACAAACGCACGAAACGCAAGTTGTACCTACGCGCCTCGATTTCGGTATGCACTCGGTATGCAACAGCCAACGAATGTGCCATAGTGACGAGCGGGTGGTATGACGTTTTTTAAGCAGTGGATCTTTTTATTTAAATAATAATGTAGCGAAGAGCAGTTGTAAACTATATTAGGCTGTTTTTGATTGCTTTAATTGTGCATAAACACGTCCGGTGTTAATATATTTTATTTTGGTTGGTTAAATAATATTCAATGTGAAATTTCTAACTATAATTTGTGTACGATTTGTTATTACCTAAGTCTCTCAAATATCAAAAGAACGCGTTGTTTAATACCTTAATCTACTAAATAAAATACATAATAAGTAATAAAGAAAGTCAAGTATGCAGATGTAATTAAAATACTTAAGACGGGTAGCCCTAACGCATACTCTCGTCCAGCGCGTCTGTAGGTATAAAATTCAAGGACAGGACAGAGTTAGATTACTGTATGATACTAATACTGTGGTATTACATATTTCTATTCCGAAGCTTTAACAAGTGTTCGTAATTGATACGTCATAATGCCAGCGAGGCCTTGGCCTTTCAATGATGCTGAACAATAGACAATAACTATTCATTTTAAACACCGTCTATAGGTTCTACTGGTTTATTTTACTAAGGCCTGTTTTATAATAAATTACCGAATAATACGAGTAAGGAGATGAATTAGTATTTTTTCATTCATATAGAAATTTATTGTTACAAAATATCTCGTCAACCCATTATTGTCCCATTGTTGGGCACAGGTCTTCTTTCAGAATGAGAGTTGTAGGCCATTCTCCACCGAGCTGACCAAGTGCGAATTGGTGGACTGCGAATTGGCGGAATTCGCACTTGGCCAGCGCGGTGGACAAATCTTTCTCGCATTCTTTCATCATTTGACGTTATCATCATCATCATTTGACGACCCGCGTGGCGCAGCGGTTACCATACCGGTCTGACACGCAATGGGTCCCGGGTTCGATTCCCGGCCAGACAGGTATCTGAATGATGAGTTTAGATTCATGTTCTGGGTCCGGGTGTTTGTGTATTCGTTTTGTGTGTGTCCATGGTACCCACGGCACAAGAGAAAATCCTACTCTGAGGCTATGAGTGTAGAAAGCGTGCGTGCAAGTGCGTGTATTCTGAGAGAAGACCCGTGCCCAGCGGTGGGACAATAATAGGTTGGCGAGACGCTAACCTACCACTAGTACCAAAATTGATTAAAGCTAAAAATAAAATACCATTGCCATAATTTTACCAGTCTGACATAAGAGGAAATATTTAGAAATAAAATACAATGCGATAAAAATAATATTAACCACGTATATAATAATGCGATTGTAATAATTCTAAACTACCTAAAATAAAACAAAATATTGAAAAGAAAATAAAAAAATGACAAAGTATAGATAACTGAAAAATAAGTTACTATGAACTCAATTGTCCAGGTCACGTTAAAATTTATATAACATAAATTGATAGCGTTAATGAAATTATTTATTATGAAAATATAGGTTTTCACAATAAATAATTTCATTGTAAAAATTAATTTATATTTATTGAAAGTTACAATTTTATGAGTTTTTACTGAATTAAGGGTCATAAAAAAACCAGCAAGTGTCCGATATTAATTTATTTTCTCTAGGAATAATATAGGGATAGTAGATCCAAAATAAATAGGCCATGAAATTCTTTGACTATTAACAAAAACCTTCCTCCTGCTTATTTCTTTTTTTTGAGTATTTATGTATTTGTAGTTGACGTATGGTAAGGCTCTAATCTCTTATTTGTGATTGATTAAAAATGTCCATTTAACTTACCATCAATTACTCATTTGTTACTTTTTTAATTTAATAAAAATAGTTTGCTATTTTTTTTTTAATTCATGGCTTCATGCCTATTAGCCCTTTAAATAATTAAGCATTAATTACTGGCAATACATAAACTTATTGACTGCACATTTGCAACACATGCATCATAATTATGTATGTGTGTAATTATGCATTCACACTGTTCATATCGTAAAGAACATGAAAAAGGCGAGTTTTTAATATTAAACCCATCGTTATTTGATAAAAAAACGCAATTTTGTTTCAAAAGCCTATGTAAGCAACACAGAGGCACTAATTAAAAACTTTATTTGTAGCCTAAAAATACTGGCGCGTTTTGTTGACTCGGCTACAGATAAAAAAGCATATGAAAAATTCATATTCATTTTTGAAAAAAAGTTCATTGTGAGTTTTTATTACTGTTTTATTTTGTGCATGCAGTAATAATGGAATGAGCTGTAAAGGTGCGTACACACGAATAAATTGATCGTAAATTATATGTGACATTGAAATAATTATAATAAAATACTTATTATTTTGTTTTAAAGTTTTTTGACATGCGATTTCAAGAAAAAATAATTAGATGCATTACTTAACCGAAGTTATTAATCATAATTGTTTTTTTATTACCTGAGTGGCTGGTATTTTGATTGTTTTCCAATTATTATAATTAATACAACAATGATTAGTAGGTATATTTTATTTTATAGTTTACTTACATTTTCATTTGTTTGTTTAGTGTTTACATTAAAATAATGAATAATTAAAGACAAATACAAAGCAAAACTACTCGATTTATAATTACATATTTTAACATACATTTAGTTTTAAATTTATTCAAATTATTTTGTGATTTAAAAAGCAGTTAATCAGTGATCCAGCACCTTATGTTTGACGAAATATCAATTAAATATTAATCTATTTAACAATTTAATACAATGATTAATTATAAAGTGTTAGTAACCAAACTTAAATATTATTAAAAAAATCCTAGCGAACAGAACCTACAATCTACATCAGTCTGGAGTACAAAGCAAATTGTTTATGCGAATTTCAATGCAATTGTCATCAGGCATGTCGGGCTGGGGCATTTAAATAACGCATTTTGTCGCTGCGAGGGCAAAATATAATGCTTACTCGTGATGAAATATTGAAAAGCCCGTAATTAATAGGTTCGTTGCATCCGTATCAACATTTCTAATCATTGTCTACCATAATTGCAGTTTATTGTAAACCCTTTAGCTTACAATAGCAATTATGTACCTTGTCTAAACCAGGCCTTAGAGCGGCCAGATAGATGGACCCCCGCGATGTCATACGAATGTTTCACCGCTAGGGATTTCATCGAGGGGATGGAAATGCGAGGGTTCTTTCAAAGTTGGTCGCTCGACAAACCATAGTTTCAATTTACGAAACAATGCCTTATCCATTTGCTACGATTCCACGTCAAAGTAGAAAACTCGTATTTTGATTAATACGCGGGAAAGAGACGGGGTGCGTGCGGGAAGGCTTCGCAACATTCTAGGCTTTATTGTTTGGGCATTAGAGGCGTTTTTCGCTTTCACGCGCGGCTTCCACTGAAATAGTAAGCGTGTAGGCGTACAGCATGAAAAGTAGGCAGTGGTTGGATAGAGAAAGGCACGGAGTGGCGATTGTGCCTAATTGCGCTTTTTGAAGTTCCATTGTGAATGTCCGTTTGTATTGTTAAATAAACGCCGCTCAAGCTTATTACGCTTGTTATTGCCCGTAGTTCCACTTGTTGACATTTTTCCTCTGACGTTTTAATTGTTTTCAGATTATTTCGAAAGCGAAACACAAAATATTTTGCACTTTCGCCGGACCGTAGTATTTATAAAATACGAACACATAAAGCATTGTATATTTTTTAAATGTAGCTTTCTGTCGTAAAACTAATTACCTACGATGTAAAGGCACTTAGTGCATACAAATAGCACTCAAGTTCAAAATTAATTCGTTTAATTTTCTACAATACATTAATTTGTAAAAACTTAATTGACATTCGAAAACAGAGAACGCGTAATATGAATAAATTAAATAAAACAGCATTTTAAATAAAATATTCCTATAATTAAAGCATTCCATCGTTATAACGATAACTCGTAATAGTGACTATTATAACAGAAATTAAAATTATTTAGCGCTAAGAACGCGATAAAAAGAGCTTTTTGAGATATTTCTTAAAAGACTATTGTGCGGCGAATAATTGGATGCAGTTTTTTGTTCAGAAACACATACTGCTCGAATAATTATTTTTTCAACGCTACCACCATATCTGTATTGTATTGTAAGGCTTGTTTTCTAGAAAGCACAAAGCGCTTTGTCTACACTAGCCATCAAAGGCTTTATTTTTGTGCTAAGACGAATAAAAAAAATCGAATCTTAATAACATTAACATAGAGTCAAAAAAAACAAAAGTACGAAAGCGACTCCACGCAACTTCATAGCCGATCGCTTAAACAGCATAGGCCGGACAGAAAAGCCTATAGGGGCGGTCCGGAGGGGGTGGAAACCTCGGAAAATTCACGTGCAAGACCCACCCCTCGGCTGAACACGTGGGGTAGACTGCCCGCAGTACGAACGCAGTTACTAATCATTGCCGCTCGTAAAAAAGAAAAAATGAGCGGTCGTGTTTGACACAAGAAATTTCGAAACATTCGGGAATAAAGTTATTTTAAAGCTGAAATGTGACGGACGGAACGCTCTTTGAGTGCTGTTTTTGTTATTCAAAGTGTGAAATGGAAGGAAACAAAACATGAGGCGATTTCATGGTTAGTTGGTCGTCTGTTGCGTTTTGATTGCTAACGTATTGGCTTTTAATTTCGTTGAGCTAGCACAGATAAAAAATTGACATGTAATCCGCTCGGAGTTATGGCCGCGCCGCGCCGCTGCTTGTAGTACGTAAATTAATTTAAAACTGTTTACTTTGTTGTTGTGAGGCTTTAATTTTGTGTTGAATCCTTTGCTGCCTTGTTTATAAGTTGTAGAACCGAAATTTAGTGTTTTGGTAATTAGTAATCTTACCTAACACCTATAAAATATGTAGGAAAAATAGAAAATAAAACCTATGGGCATATTTTTAAACATAACTTTAGTTAAAAAAAGGCTAAGAACTAAAACTGTGTTTTTTATGCTTAAAATATTCAAATTTTAATTAAATTTCAACAGCCATAAAATAATTTTCATAGGTAATATAATTTAAGAACTATATAATATAACTTGTTAATATTGTACCATAATATACATACCATTTAATATAATGTAAAACAGCTAGAATTAAAAATATCACAATCATGAGCAATAACACAGTTGTGTTGAAAAATCTTATCTCGTGGAAACGAAGAAAATTATATTTATAACTCAATGGATAAGGTAAACAAATAAAAAAATAAAAGATTAATCATTTCAATAAATGGTAGGGGAAGGCGGGGCTGGTACTAACAAATTTTGCATTATGGTTGATATTTTCAATAATAATGAACTTTTTTATTATATTTTTAATTTATAACATGCTTTGGTTAATCAGCTATGATATAAGTAACAATAACAATCAGTTTTATAAGTGGTTTTAGAAACAGAGTCATCAAAACCAAAAAAGTCATTAGTTAATATGTACCCCGCATCTGGGGCAAATATTAACAGAGCTGGGGTAGGTATTAACGTAAGGGGCTGGTATTAACATATACTACAATTAAGTCAAATATTTAAATAAAGTGTCATTTATATTATTAAAAATGATTTATTGTCTTTAGAGTTAAACAAATCAGTACATTTTGTAAGAGGTATAACAAGAATGTAGTGTATTCTTTTAAATCTACACTCATTTAATAATTATTGTCACAATTTTAAGATTTCTAAGGCAATAAACATTAATATACACACATTATACTTTATATTTAAAAGTTTTATATATATATATATATATATATATATATATATATATATATATATATATATATATATATATATATATATATATATATTATGTATGTGTATATTAATGTTTATATATATATATATATTATGTGTATATTAATGTTTATTAGCAATAAACATTAATATACACACATTATACTTTATATTTAAAAGTTTTATATATATATATATATATATATATATATATATATATATATATATATATATATATATATATATATATATATATATATATATATATATATATATATATATATATATATATATATATATATATAATCTTTTAAATCTTCACTATCTATTAATGATTGACAAAATTTAAAGATTTTCTTTGCCTACAAATACTAATACTCAGCCTTTAAATTTAATATCTAAACTTAATATAAACTTTTTAGTCTCAGACATTCTCTGGCTATCCTAATAAGGTAATAAAAGTCTCATTTATTAGTTGTTAATCTAATTTTTACTTGAACATATAAAAATAAAAATAGTCTATTTGGCATTTTTAGACGGAAATACCTTCTCCATTTGAGGCAATAATTATTTGTCATACGATTCCTCATCATCTGAGAAACAACGAAGATATGTATTCGTATGTATTCTTGTGTCACATTTGATACCAGTGATGTGAGCCCATCTTTTACATAAAATACATTATAACAAGTCGAATCCAGATGTGTCTTCATTATAAGACTCAGCGCAATCTAAACAAAAGCAAGCATCTTCTTCGCTATCATCCTTTAGAATAAGCTTCTTAATCTTTTTTGCTTCTACTTTCCAGGTTTATTTACCTTTACCTCTCCCTTTTCCCTTACCTTTAACTTTATTTTTCGTTTTCAGCTGACTAGTTTTTATCTTTTTTGACTTTTATTTTAATTTGACTTCTTCCTCTAAGGCCATTTTTTCGGGGGTGTGTGTGGGAATTGTTGATTTCCTTACACGCTTTCGTTTGGATCCAACACGTAAAGATGCTTTGGAAGCGGCCTTATTAACCCTATGTTAAACTTTTCTGTAGGCTTTTCATTTGGTGTTTCTGGCACATTTAAAGATCATTTAAATCATCATGGGGTAAGTATTAACATGTTAATACTTACCCCACTCAGTTTGTTAATTTTAGCCCCAAGATCACTTTTTTTAGGTAATAAATCACAGAAAATAAACTGGACAAAATAATTACAGACAAATAATATAGTGTTACTGTCAATAAAATAGAGTTCGATTCATAACATACTTTAATTCGATTCAGCGATTAAATAAGTCTCAAATCAATTTTTTGCAAAATCAAAAATGATTAATTACCTATCAATCCTAAGCAGCTGCACACAACTATTACAAGCAACGACTCGCTGGCAATTGGCAAGTCGCAGCAGGTTTGGCTATGTATCTAGTGTATCTAAACGGAATATCATATTTTTAACACTTTTAGTTAAGCGGGAATAAGCTTGTTAATTCTTACCTCCGTTAAAACCAGCCCCGCTCTCCCCTAATAAACGCTAAAATGCAATTATAGAGACTTTTCTAAATTAATGTACAACTTAATTAACTTTGCTTAATTATAAAATTTATTTAGGTATTTCACATATAAAAGCAAAATTAATTATGCGACGGATATATATTTTTTATCATAATATCTTTAGTTGCAAATCTTAATTAAAAGATTCCACTCTATTTCACTTAACTCTACTTCTACTAATATTTAAAAAAATAAAAACAATTTATATCATGTATGTAAATTATCTAATATTATTATTACCTACATGTTGTTTTATCGCTCTTCAAAATATTTATTTAATAAAGGAACCGAATAATGTTGATTTTTTTTTCTTTAACTGTTATTGTTGTCTGAGTACAATAAAATTATAAATGTTATTTAAAAATAACTGTCTGAAAAGTTACGATTATCGCTCTCCAAAAAATACGTAGAGATGAGTTAAATTATTAATTTTTATATAATTCTAAAATCCTTAATATATTTTTTTTATTAATGTGTTGTCTAGCGTCAATAAATAAGTATGTTGTATTTATATAAAAGGCTATATTATTACGCTTTGAAACTATTTTAATAATAAGTTAGTCTTATGGCGAATATAAAAATTATAGTTATTAATGTATATTTTCAATGGTTGTAACTATTATTTTGTTATTATTATTATGTTTTATTTGTAGCCTTAGTTTATCATCAATTTATAACGTTGTAGGAAAGCTGTAATTTTAATCTAACATGTCAGTCTTTTATTATTGTATTGGAGTTGCAAACAAGCATTCAGTCCATCTGATGGTAAGTGGTCACTGGTGTCTAAACCCATCTCTAACTTCATATAGAAAAACTTCTATGTAAACACAGATGCGTTGCTACAACTAAGGTGACCACATACCTATAAAAGTGAGCGAACACCCTCGCTAATTTAATCTTCGTTTTACAAAGATTGATACAACAAAATTAATATTTTCTTTAAAATGCATGTCTATTAAATAAAAACATTTTTTTGTTTTAACAAACTTCGTAAACAGCAAGTGATCTCAAAATGGCGGCCAGCGGGCAACCTCGCCTTGTCGTTTCGCTAATCGAGTCCACCTTGAATATTAACTAACGGATTGTTTAGCACGTCAATAGCCAGCTAAATATATCTTCCTTGTGGAGGAAAATATTTCAATATTCATAAAGATATTAAGCACGGAATAAATTTAGTTATGTTTAAAATCGTTTGTCGAGAATATACAATTTGCTTAATATTTATTTAGCATGGAAATTTAATTTATCTAGTCACGATAACAATTAACATTCAATATTTAAATTTCGATACATTTTCAGACGATTGAAAAATTTACTTAATCATACTTAAAATTTATAAAATCCAAAATATCATAAGTCAAAGTAATTGTGTTTTTGTTAATTATATTTTCCTGTATTTATGTTTTAATTGTTTCCACAACCCATAAAGATCTAAAAATACCGTATTTAAAAATCTAATCTGTGATCTATGGAACTTATTTTTTGATATCTAGAGAAAATAATTCAATCGCTTGATTAACAATTTCTATCAGGCATCGTGTACGTTACCTAATTATTTTTACCTGTATCCTTGGTATATAAGTATTAATTACTTTAATGGATATTGGGTACGTATTAAAAAAAAAAAGATAATTAATAGGAAAACAACAAACATAAGCTTTCTACACTCATAGCCCCACACTAGGATTGTCTCCTGTATCGTGGGAGCCACGAACACACACAAAGACGAATACATAAACACCCAGACCCAGAACAAGAATCAAGATTGCTCATTTAGGTGTGCCAGGATTTGGATCCGGAACCCACTGTCAAACTAGCAGAGTAACCAATCCGTCACGCGGGTAGTCAAAAACTAAATCCAAAATGAGTCTGGCTAGAAACAGGAAATCAAAGAAAGGTCGGAATGACACAAAACAACCAATTTGCATACAAAAGCGAACACCTAAGTAGGTAAGCCTGGTTGAAGCAGACGCACTTTATTTGCAATTGTAATCTTCACGAATTCATTTTAAACCTTTACGTCATTATGAAAATCTAACTAAATGACGTCTCTGTTAGGTACATAAACATCTATCTATATATTATTACGTGAAGCAAAAATATGTGATCGTTTTTAAGATAGGTACTTGCCGCAGGCGGAGGAATATGAATTTACGCACGGTTATAGTTGATGTAGAGAAGGTGTAATGCTAATATTTTTTCAAAGAATGCATAAAACATACATAAAATCAACTAAAAAGACGTTACACTCACTACCTTGCATTTGACACAAACACATACATAATAAACGAAATAGAATATTCAATGTCGTACTATGAAAACACATAACATCAAAAATGTCAGATGTCTTTGTCAAAATACCCGCTATTGTTTTTAAATGCAGCTTAATTTATAAACCTCTTTTTACCTTTAACGGGTGCGTTCAAAATAACTTGAACATTATTATTATAATGACGACCCGCGTGGCGCAGCGGTTACCATACCGGTCTGACGCGCAACTGGTCCCAGGTTCGATTCCCGGCCAGACATGTATCTGAATGATGAGTTTAGATTCTTGTTCTGGGTCTGGGTGTTTGTGTATTCGTCTTGTGTGTGTCCATGGTACCCACGACACAGGAGAAAATCCTACTGTGGGACTATGAGTGTAGGAAGCGTGTGTTTTTTTTAATTATTACAATAGATTTAAATTAGAGAAATATTGGTGCTAATTTGGACAATATGAAGTTTATTTTTTATTTAAATTACGGTCGAATTTCGACCGTTGCGACGGGTGACGTTACCATAGAAGACTTACGCAAAAATTACCGCTAACTAGTTCAATTACTCTTCAAAGAAAACCCTTGAAATAGGCAATATTTGCAAGAACTAGTATTAATTTGACTGGAGAGGTACAACTGTCACACATATCTAGCGTGGCAGCTCATGCGTTTCGTTGGAAGGGTGTGGATACCGGTTCCCTTAATTTGAGGTGACCATCTAAGTCTTCACGGATGGCAACACATCTGTGATTAACTGCAGGTAGAGCCTATGTTCTTTGTAGAGATATTTAAAGACGGGCCCCTTGAACAATATCGTATATGAAAAATTACTAATTTACAGTATACAATACAATACAAAAACTCTTTATTGCAGGTACACCAAAAAATCAAATATAAAAAATATATAACATATATAGGTATAATATAAGCTACAATAGGCGGCCTTATCGCTTAATTAATGATCTCTTCCAATAACTGATCTAGTGTTTAGGATCGGAACGGAATATATTAAAATTTAAACATGGATCAGACCGGAAAAAAAATAAAATAAAATGGCTCTGGATCACTATTTGGGATCAGAACGGAATAAATCTTCCAGGCAACCTTACAGTAGGTAAGACAATAATATTAACGATGAAAGAGAGGGTAGGGTGTACAAAATTATTATAGACACATAAGTATAAAGTTCTGTTGATTGTATTAGCTATTTAGAAACTTAATAGGTTCCTAATTGCCTATTAGGTACAATGATTTTCCATAGATCGTCTTTCTTGGCATAAGTAATCAATATTTGTACTCGTATGTCCACAAAACGTCTCAGCTTCATAATGTAAATTGGTAATTTTTCATATACGATTTAGTTCTAGGGGTCTGTCGAGATATTCATAAATAGCAGTGTATATTGTAGGCTTATTTACAACTACTATATTATAAAACAAAATATTATTTTATTGAAAACAGAGTATTTTATTGAATACTCAAAAGTGCGGGATGAGAAAATAAAGAAAACATCTCGTACTAAACTCATTATAATGTAAAATTGCTAAGCCATAATTATGCTTCTTTAGAAATTAAAATATTTCTCTCTCGTCCTTCTAAAAGTCTAAAACCCCTTGCAGTAAATACGTATTGCATTCATAGATACAAATGAATAATGTGTTTTTTATTTATTTGTTTTTATGATATTGAACCATGAATTTCCTATACTCTACATCCTAAATTAATTTTTAATACTAATTAATTTACATTTATATATGTAGCAATAAAAATCAATGTTTTACAATTTTTAAGACGTTCATTTAGTTACAAAGCATTTTTACAAACATTCTTTTACAAATGCTATCTTCGACACATTCTATAAATTTCTAAACTACTCAGTGACTTAAACTATGTTACTTCACAAATGCGCGTTAGACAAATAAATAAAATAAAAAATAACGGCCGCTCTAATTGGCCGGCTGAATGGACCCAATAATCATGGCTCCTATTTTTTTCTAACTCCATTGTTACGATGACAGGGCGCCAATTTGAGCGAACAGCTGCTCCCATTATTTGAACTTGGAACGCAAAAAACTGACTACATAATTTACCGCTCGCCAAATGGTGGGGTCTACACATTCTAATTCTAAACTGCGACCTCGACCAATAGCGGGCGAGGACGAACCAACATGGCGGCCGTGGGAACCGGTTAATGGGCCGTTGGAATTTAGAATAGTATTTTTTATTAATGCGTTCGTTACGTTCGAGAACTATTGTTGTTTTTTTCAATTTGTTCTGCGGGCAACGGCGAATTAGCTGTAGGGTCTTGAATCACCTGCGCTAGTAATTTGTTGTAAGTTGTTCGTTGTTTTCAAAAAGTATAATCATCAAACGAAAGCTCCAGTCGTTCACAATATTATTATAAAATGTCACAATAATGATAACATCATACCCCACGTCTGTCTTCAAAATTGTGAAAAAGCTACATATTTGTATGATGTTTTCTTTTTACCTAATGATAATTCTTTATCACCATTTTTTATTACTTTATTTTTTATGAACAATAGGTATATTACGAATAAATCCAATAAAATTTTATGGCAGATATTTTTTTTTCAATATTTTATTTAGTTGAATTTAATTGTTTAGTCAAATAAAATGCACGTATTCTACTTTGTCATTTATATTCAACTACTTAGTTGACCCGGCGAACTTCGTTCCGTCAAAAACGAGGAAATCTAAAATGATCAGTGTTTGTCCACTATATTATACATGTGTTATACCTAAAAACATTCCTTTTGAATCACTCTGTCTATTAAAAAAGCTGCATTAAAATCCGTGGCGTAGTTTTAAAGCATATCTAAGCATAATTAAGGACAGACAACGAGGAGCTACTTTGTTTTATACCATGTAGTGATATATACTTAATATCCGAGACAGAATTTCCAAAAAGAAATTAAATGACCCAAGTAGCAGGTAGGTACATAGGTATTTGTCAACTAAGTAACGTTTTCTATTTTAGGAAAACTATTCATAGATAATATCCAAGACAGAATTTTAAACAAAGAAATAAAATGAACCAAGTATCAAGTACATAGGTATTTGTCAATTAAGTCCATTACCTTATCTATTTTAGGAAAAATACCCATCAAGTTTAAAAAAAAATATTAGGTACTTAGTTTAAATTCATGTATTTCTAAGAAAACCGCTTAGCATTAATAGATACCTAATTACCCATTCCTACGACATGCCAATTAAAACGTATTTTAACCATTTCAAACTTCAGACGAGGAAGTGAATTGTCTATGGTTTTGTTTATGGAAATAATGCATAAAAAGTGCAATGAAAAACACCTGCGTTTGCATGGGTAATGGCCGCCTTAGACCTTATTGGGATAATTCTGCCCATTAGTAATAAAACTTGTTATGTAATGTGTTTATTTCTGTGAACCATTAAAAACGATTGTTGGTTCTTTGTAAAATAACGCTTTGCGTATATAACCGACTTCCTAAAGGAAAGAGGTTATCTATACGTCACGTATATATTTTTTTAATTTATTGTATCTACCGACCAACTAAAATCGGTGGACAATCAAAAGACAAAGTTGTTTTTTTTAATTCTTTTATCTTTGTTTTTTTTTTTTATGTTCATACTAGCTTATTCCCGACTCAGCCTACTTTGCAATGTTTACAACACTAATGAGTACCTACCTATCCCATGTGTTTATCCAGATCATAAACAATATACTTATAGGTATTAAAATTTTTAACGAAATTCGACCAATAGTTCTTTTTTTATATGACTCAAGTAGCAAACGAGCATGCAGTTCACCTAATGGTAAGTGGGCACTGCCACTCATAGATATCAGTAATCAATCATACAGAACATGGGTTCTATCTGAAGTCAATCTCAGATGCGTTGCTACTCCCGAGGACTATGATGGTCGCCTCATGACAAAGTTTTTACGTGAAAGAGTAACAAAAACATAAATTAAATTATTAAATTTATATAAGCATAAAATTTAGGTAGGTACATTGATAAAGCATAGTTTTTTTCTACTGATTAAGTATTTGCCTTTGCACCTTTCAAACTGTCAATACCTATATGTATTTATAAAGGTACAAATATTTCCATAGTGCCGCATTAAGATTTAAACAACAATGATTTCATAAGAACTCAGGGTCTGGGTCCTTATGAAATGAGTAATTTAATGGCATCGAATTCCAGAGAACCTGTCAGACCGGTTTGGTGACTACTGGGTCCTATTACTTAATAAACAAATGAATTAAGTTATGTACCTATAAAACTTTTTAAGGTTTTAATACTGATTCGGTAAATTAACAACCATAATTAGGTACTGATTTAAAAAAAAATGTGTGCGTGTACTAGCGTACACTTGTAAGAAGTGAAACTTCTTTATGACGTTATTTTTCAAAAAATAATTTACTATATGCAACTTTACAGAAATTGGTTAAATAAAGTTAAATTAGATTAAGTTTAATAAAAGGCTTTTATTATACTTTGTCTAATAATCTAATCTATAATAATCTATCTAATATCACGCGTGGTAGGGATAAGAAAAAGATGGCGCGTACCTAACGGAAAAAAAAGATGGCGCGCAACAGAAAAAAGATGGCGCGTAACGAAAAAATGTTACACTAAATTTTTTTCCAACCCCGATAAAGAAGTTTCACTTCAAAAACAGTTATTTTCAACATAAATTTAATTTCAAGGGGACGGAAAAAAATATATGAGGAAAATTAATCAAAATAGCCTTGATAAGTGCGGTTTGACCAAATACTAGGAAATTAGGTCTGTATCTTATTATTAACTAGTCGTTTCTCGCAACTTCGTACGCGCAGACTATATTTTTTTAATACTCAATAACTTTCATTTGATATGATAATCTTAGGAGTGAAAACGCATCTGAGATTGACTTCAGATAGAACGCCATGTTCTGTATGAAATTGCTTACAGATGTCCATGGGCGGCAGGGACCACTTACCATCAGGTAGACGGCATGCTCTTTTGCTACTTGAATCTTATAAATAAAAATATATACATAGGTACTTATTTATAAATATTATGTACTTAGATTACATTTACAGTTAAAGTTCATATCCCTTACTTTACAAATAAAAATACCACACAACACACACACCAAATTTAAAAATCCACTAGTGGTCACATATCCAACGTATCCGTCCAGCTTAGCTCATTACATCAACACAAACCACATTTACACGAATATTTTAATTAATTACGCAATTCTCGAAACACGGTTGGGTAGCCACGAACACTGTAGAGATTTCGAGTTTTCATCAAAAACAAATCTGAAATCAGCCTCTTAATTTTAAACGCTCAAATTTCCAGATCGCTAGAGAATCCAGATCTGCGCTAATTTAAATTCATTGAAATACGGATTACCTTTAATTTTTAATTTAACGCTCCATTTGGACTTTTTCATTTTGAACTCGAATTAAAATTACCCGGTTAATAAATTCATATCGTACCCCTTTGGACTTAAGTCACAAATTACCGACAATTAGAAACTAAATCTTTGATATGCATTAAAAATTTCTAAAATAAAAAAATTCCGTAAGCCACTCGTCTGACTAACTGAACTAAACTACAAAATAGGCGATATAATATTTAGCTACAACTAATGGGAAATAAAACTTATTATAAACCTACCTATATTTAAAAAAAATTGATATGAATAACAAAGAAGACAAACCAGCTGAGTTTATTGCTGTGTCTTCTCAGTTGAGGTCGTGTTCCGATCCGGTGGTAGTGTAAGAAAAAAATGTAACTGACAATTTGTAAGTGCCCCCGTAGGCCTATACAAAATAAAGACATTTCATTTCATTTTATTAGGATTATTTTGACTTTAACAATGTTTCACGTCGCTCAGGTATTATAGGTATGTTAAGGCCATAGTTAAGCTTTTAAAAACGTACTGTCATAATTTTTATTGTATGTGTTAATATTCAAAGACATAATGTCGACGACGTTTTGGAAACTTTTTATGAATCATAATTTGGATGATTATTTAATTTATATTTTTTAAATTGATATTTGAATTTTTGTTATATACGTAGTGTGTTAGTTTCCGTTAAAACATAATTATAACAATAAAAGTAATATGTAAAGTTCACAAACAACATAAATTGTATTTTAAAAATAAAATGAATTATTAATGCATCTATATACCTACATATAATTATTTCTGACAGTAAAATAATTTCGAAAGAAGGAGTAGCTGCTTATAACATAGAGTACTATCGTATTTATCTATTACTTAGTGTTTTTTTTTTGTTTTCGAGGGGGAAACCTTCAAAAGGTACCCGACGCCGTGGGGGCGACATAGGGTTATGTGGGATTTTTACCGCACTAAAACCCCCCGGTGGCCGTCCTCGGCGTTATAAAGAGAACTTCGGGACCTCCTAACGAACGCTGCTGAGATTACTTAGTACTTAATGTTACTCGTTTTACGCTGATAGTATGACAACGCCTTTTACTTCAAAGGAAATAGCGCAGTACGCGAAAGTCGAAGTCGGGTTAATGTCAATTATTAATATGCACTGACCGAGTTTAGTTGTGCATTGTCTCTAAAATTGTGAAATACTTGAATTTTCTACATTTTTTAAATTGTTCCGTCGCCGGACTACATATTTAATGAATCATACTTTTTAATAATTTGACTTCAATTTAACGCTTTCTCCACTATTTGCCATACTAGGAATTTATATTGTCGTGGGTGCCATGGACACGCAAAGACGAAAACACATATCCAGAATGTAAATCTAAATTACATAATCAGAGACATCTGCCTAAGCATTCGTTCGACTTCACATAGAACCCATGTTTTCTTTGAAGTTGCTTATAGATGTCCATGGGTAGCAGTGCCTATTAACATCAGCTGTTCGTTTTCCACTTCAACATTATTTAAAAAACTATACTAAAATTATCTAAAGATACATTTACGCGACTCTATAGAATTGCAATACGAACGATTACACCCCTAAGAACGTCATTAATACCCATATATTCTACAATCAAAGCTAAAGCTGAGTTATCAAGCACAGATTGTTGAGCACAAGGACTCACGATGATTTAATGTAACACTCGGGAATTTATTATTGCAATGCCATGACGCCATTTTGACTCTGCGTAAAAAGTTCCCATAGTCTGTGGTTTGATAATTATATGGAGTTGTTAAAACACTCTATCGTTTGATAATTATATAGAGTGGTTAAAACCACAGGTAAGTGGTTGTTTCACATGGATTCTTAATTAATGTTAGAAATTGTTTGGTTCGTTTAGAATTAAATTAATAAGTTTGAACGTTTGCTATGATGTAGTTTGATTTTGTGTTGCCGTGATATTTAACTTAGAATGTGACATTGAACAATTTAGTTCCTACGTGTATGTATGTATTTTACATGTGATGGACAGATGGCCAGAGTCAAATTGTAAAGATTCTGTTTCTACCCATTATCATAGCATCTACATTTATACTGTCTCATTAAATTTTTCAAAATAACCTCCTAAGGCTATTGAAAGTTTGTATTAATCACTTCATTTCAAGACTACATGATTTCACAATTAATGCAAACCTGATAATACCTAAATAATCGACGAGAATATTAAGCCTTCCACAAAGTTTCAATTTATAATGACTCCATATTTTGTAACCTTATCTACCTCCTTATCCATTAAAAACTATAAGCAATACTTATCATTTTATTTATGGAAGCAAAACAAAATTTCTCTTTGCAATTTATCAGGTGTACGAAAAAATAAAAATTAATTGCAGCATAAATACGGCGCGAAAACAAACTGACAAATGTTTTAATTATTTTCAACTTGCGTCTGGTGCGTACGAAATGATTTCTTCACTCCCACGGCCTTTGTGAAAGTCGAGAGCGGCGCTTGTAAGACTTTGACGGCACGAGCCAAGCTAACTCGAGCGGCTTTATCTGTTGTTTGATTTGGCTCGAGTGGTTGACGAAAGCGTTGCACTGAAATTAGCTGTGATGCGTTCCTTTCTGACGTGATGCCGCGTTTTTAAATTATTAAACGACGTGTAGGTTAGATACCATGAAAGCTTAGCGATATTATGTTAACAGTCATTACCTACACTATACAAATATTTTCTGTGTTAAAAATATCACACTTTACATTTTATTTTTATATCCGATCATGAATATTTATAACTTAAATTTGACGCGTAAGTACATAATTATTTTTCTTATTTCCATGGTTTATTTGTATGTCGAGAACCACGCTTGTAAGATTATCATGTTTTTATTCCTCTGTAAAAAAACAATATTGATGTTCTTTTGTTATACCCGATTTCTAAGCTACAAAAATTATTACATTTTAGAAATCCTTCTTTAAACTCTAGTCCAGTGTGCAAAAATATGTGCTCATAGCCTTTGTAAAAGTAGAGAGCGGCGCTTGTAAAACGAACGCTGTAAGACAAGCTAACTCAAGCGGCCTTATCTGTTAAAATAAGCTGTGATGTGTTTCGTCTATGAATATAATTCTTTTACAAGCTCCAACCTCAAATAAGAGTAAAATCATACTAATAATAATAATCATAGTAACGAGTGACGACCTGCGTGGCGGAGCGGTTACCATACCGGTCTGACGCGCAATGAGTCCCGAGTTCGATTCCCGGCCACGAATGGCAGAGAATATTGTCCGTATGCATGAGGTTCTGTGAGCGAGAGGCATAACTGGTAGTGTCTATAATTAATGTAGGTAATTGGTGTAACCGTTTTAATTATAGTAAAATAAATAAATAAATTTTTGGGTCTGGCTGTTTGTGTGTCCATGGTACCCACGACACAGGAGAAAATCCTAGTGTTGGGCTATGAGTGTAGAAAACATGTTTTTTTTATATCTGAGTAGCTACCCCGGTAAAATTAAGCAAGTTCAGCCTCAGATTTTATTTTTACCACACCCATGAAACCAAAACAAAGAAACATTTTGAGGTGTTAAAGACACATTTAACTGTGACGGTAGTGCCTTAAATCGAACAACAAAATGATGGTGAATTCAAGGTGGTAGAACCAGTGTAGTTCGACCGGGGAAGTACCACCGCCACACCTATTTCTATCGTGAAGCATTTCTTGCGTTTCAATAGAAGGGTGTGGTTGCCGGCACACTTTCACATGAGGCGACCATCACAGTCCTCGGGTACTCCCGAGGACTGTGATGGTCGCCTAATCAATCTAATGGTCAATCACAGATGCGTTGCTACTGCAACGCATCTGTGATTGACTTCAGATGAAACTCATGTTCTGTATGAAGTTAATTACAGATGTCCATGGGCGGCAGTGACCACTTACCATCAGGTGGACTGCATGTTCGTTTGCTACTTCAGTCAAATAAAAAAAAATGATGTACTACCTACCTACCATTTAATCTAATTTTCCTAATGGAAAACTTGTACGAATAAAACGACCTAAAGTTATTAAATGTTTAATTAGCGCTTATCTAAATAATGCCGGCTCATAATAAGACGGAAACAGCGAATTGTTAATAAACAAATATTTGATAAGAAATAAGAACTGCTATTTATTAATAAATGAGAGCGATTCGATAATTTCATGGTATTGTTTTTGTTTATATTATTTGTTGTATTTTTCATTATTGTACTTAATTATTAATTAGTGATCACTGCTCCCTATGCACCTCATGAACTTCTGTTAGCAATTTAATGCAACTAATTGGTTCTATCTTGTCCACCAATTCGCACTTGGCCAGCGCGGTGGACTATGGCCTATAACTCTGTCATTCTGAGAGAAGACCCCTGCCCACCAATGGGACAATAATGGGTTAACGACTAATTGGTTCTATCTGAAGTCAGTCGAATGCGTGCGTATATATATGCGTTGTCACTTCCGAGGTCTCATATAAATGAAATGAAATGTCTTTATTTTGCATAGGCCTACGGGGGTGCTTACAAATTGTCAGTTACATATTTTTTTACACTACCACCAGAAACTGTGTGGGTTTGTCTTTTTTCTTTGCATATCTTTTTTTGTATTTGCCATCTTGTTTTTACATGGTTAACAAAAGTTAGCTCCAATATCTTGCCTTACAATAAAAGTGAACAGGCAACCACACCTTTCCATCGTAACTCAAGAACTGCTTGAAACTGAAATGAATTGAAAATCCTGCAGGCAACAGCTTATCTTTATAAGTTCTCGTACCTAAAGGGTTAAAACGGATTACCACTACTAAGACTCCCCTGTCCCTCCCTACCTACAAATACAAAATACAAAATACAAATATTTTATTTCACAAGAACATGGTACATGATGTAGGTGTACAGTAATTGTAAAATTATTTAGGTCCGCCAAGTTCCGCCTGTCAAGGCATGCAAAAAGTTTCATCATACAATTCTACATTGATACATATGACGATCTATAAAATTTAAAGTTATCAATAATCAATTAATTATGGTATTCACCTACCTCGCTATACCCCACTACCTCAATATATAAATGGAAAGTAAAAGCCAGGATTATGCGTTACATTCGACTAAGAAGAGAGTTATTTGGCAAGTTAGGCTTACATAGAGATTTGATAAAACGCATGTAGTTTAGTAATTTATTTCGACTTTCCCGTGTTTTACCAAAACTAGGTCTTTCTAGCTAATAACCCGCATAGAGCTGAGTGCAGAGGAAAATTCCAACTACCATCTAAATACGAGAGACGCATGGCTATTGCCGTATTAGTATCGTTTTCAAAACAAAAAAAAATTGAGGTGGTAGAACTAGCTGTAACAATCCCGGGAAGGACGGCGGTATGTGTCGTCCCTGTAGCCTCGGGGTCAGAATAGGGCTACGGTATCCCCTGCCTGTCGTAAGAGGCGACTAAAAGGGGCTTCCAGGGTTGCAGACGGCTAGAGTGGGAGCTCGAACCGTTCGGTCAGGCAATCCCGGGAAGGACGGCGGTATGTGTGGTCGGGTACCTTTGGAAACAAAAAAAAAAAAAGAACTAGCTGTAAATATTTTTTTCTGAAAATTTTCGACATATTTCTATCGTGAAGCATTTCTTGCGTTTCGATGGAAGGATGGAAGGGTCGATGAGTCCTCCCACCTATATAAAGTTGCTTACAAATGTCCACTTAACTAGAAACGAAAACTTGTTGGTACGGCTGGTAGTTCAGAGTCAGGTGGAGGGAAGAGGTCACGCGGTAGATCTCCGACACTCTGGGCAAACCTTCTAAAAACTACTACACAGTGCTCGATTGTCCAGTGTAGCCGCAGTGCCATTAATAGAAGCCGGTGGCGAAGAATCGCAAGAGCTGTCGGCAAAGACAGCTGTGACGACTGACCAGTCGTCATCATTATGCCACGACCACTCTGCCAAGAGTGTACCACTAAAGAGAGAGACAAATGTCCATGGGCGGCAGTTACCACTTACCATCAAGTGGACTGCATGCTTATTTGCTACTTCAATCTTATAAAAAAAGATGTTTTGTGTTGGGATTTTAAAGGTGGTAGAATTATTTGTAGTTTGACTCCGGAAGTACCGTCGCCACATCTATTGTTGCCTTAAGGCATTATCTTGCTTTAAAAAGTTCATAAAATTTTCGGGAATTCTTGGGGATTTTTTAGGATTAAAAAAACGCAAGTCTAGCGAACTTTTTCGTTTATTTTATTACATGTTCTCGATACCAGACTGCGTTCAGTCCTGTATCTCTGGGAATATTTCTAATTAGCCTATATAACTTTGCCTATACATTCTTCAATATATAAGGAGTATATTAAAGCAATAAAAAAACGATTTATTGAGCTTTCTTAATCAGGATCCTGCCTTAGTACAGCGATATTCGGTGCGTATTTTTTCTGGTTTGAAGGACTGGTATAGTATGGGACACATGCTTATCCTATCCCTGGATATTTAGGTATAAATACATAGGTACTACCTCTATTCTAACAATACAATATTAACGTAAAACACTAAAATATTTTAATCAGATAACAAAATAAATTTAAGCAGACACTTTTAATCTCTTTAATAACTGCCTGTTTTAAGCTATTGCATAGTTTTTTATCGCGGGCTTTGAGCGTTGCGACCGAATCAAGAAATTCCGAAACGAAAAAACCTAACACCCCCACTCCGCCTGCCATGTAGCGCGGCCGAGCGTTCTCTTAACGTGTATGTATGGTACGACAATACGAAGCTCGAACGGATCGAGACGAGCGACAAATTGATAAAAAATGCAATGCAATAGCTTTACCGCGGCAGTCCCCGAGTTCCGCACGTTTTTTTATAATCATACTTAAACCCAACCTAGTCTAACTTACCAAAACAAAACAAAACCACTCAAACACCAACAATCACTTGTTCCAGAGTCCCGCATCGGAATCGGACAGCAGTTCGGTGTCGGGAGCGAAGAGTCCTGCTGGCGGGCCGCCGCTGCTGCAGCACCTGCTGCAGCTGCAGTTCCAGCAGGGCCAGAACCCGCAGGCCATTGCACAGGTATGACCGTTGGTACATTTAACTTGATTGAAGAGCCTCTAGTTTGACGGGCCACTAGAACAATATCGTAGAAAAATTATCAATTTACAGTATGAAGCTTTGTTGATTGTAATATTTGATTGTAAAAGCTATTCAGAGACTTATTTAACAAGTTTCTAAATAGCTATTACAATGATTTTTCATAGATCGTCTTTCTTGGCGTAAGTAATCAATGTTTGTATGTCCACAAAACTTCTAAGCTTCATACTGTAAATCGATATAAGGGCTTTTATATTTGCAGTTGTCAAAGCTTAGTAATACCTTATATATAAAATAGGCCTAATGTTAAGTAAGTTAATCGCGAATGTAGTAGCCTCTTTATGTAATTGTAAAGGCTAATAAAATAGGACTGTTGTCAAGTGAGTCATTTGCATGTCCAACATTGAAAATTTTGAAGACCTCAACCAAACAACTTTTGAAAAAGTTAAAGTCAAACTGTTTGGGAAATTGGCCATCCAAGTACTAATCCACAGACACAGGACTGGTTGGAGTGCCCTACGAAGTGGCCTACGTCGAGCAGTGGGCCTCAAAAGGTTGATGGTTGGATGAATGGATGATATATATAAATTAAATTAGGTTGCCACACATCAGAGGTACCTCCATGTACATACGCCCATCAGCCCTTTGAGGTCCACTGCTGGACATAGGCCACCCCTAAATGACACCACTCCAATCGGTCCTGTGCCTTCTGAATCCAACGGTTTCCCGCTGTCCTCTTCAGGTGTACATTTGATGATAACTATAATTAAAAATAATGTATTAATCAAAGTGGAACAACAAAAAAGAGTTATAGGTTATAAAGAAGTCGAACTTCTCTCGCCCCCCCCTTAACTACCGTAGTGTAACAACATAAAGTCGCAAACAGGCGTACACGATGTGTGTGCAGTTCCAGCAGATGATCGCGGCGCTGGCGGCGCTGGGCACGGCGCCGGCCCTCTCGCAGGCCTGGATGATCCAGCGGCTGGCGCAGGCGAGGCCGCAGCTCGACAGGTGAGTTGCATTATTCACTATACTAGAATAAGTTGCGACTGATAGTTTAAAACGCTCATCTGACAAGGAATGAAAACGGAAAAATTATTGCATTAAATGATAAAACATTCGCAGTACTCTCGTCTCTCAGAATGAGAGTTTTGGGCCATAGTCCACCGGGCTCCGGACCTCGCCCCACAATAAGTAGTCGTTACAGTCGACAAAAAACAACATCTTTAAACGGAAGGTCCCTAATTAGAGACTTGTAGTATATTTGGACCCTGTTAAGCAGAAAAGATCCAGTCAATAATGTGAAATCGATTTATAAACATATCCATGGTCTACTAATGAAGTTTTATTTATATATGCACAACAGGTATTTTTATTTTATATTATTTTATTTGAGAAACAAACGATTACCTAGGTACATAGTACAAAATTAAACAACACAGTATAATTAGTTCTAAGATCAGGAAGTTTCCATTTCCTATAACTTTTCAAAATGTACATGTTATTACACTGGCGATTTTCAGAAAGGTAACAAATAATAAGATTTTTTATTTTACGGTCAAACTTTGAACTGCGTTTACTGAAAATAAAAAAGTCTTTTGCTGCTTAACAGGGTCCATTTGATCCGGAGATCCATACGATAACAAATATACTATACCCATGATCAGCACACCCATGATTAGCACCATAATATTGCAACCTAATACAGCAATGCAGCCGCTAAACAATAGCTATAAACATTAAGATCTGTCTAATCTAGCCTTGACATTATAGTAACTGAATAACATCTTCAACGTAACACTCCATGTTGTTATATTCAAGTGTTATTTCGGTATATCGAAAACGGTTATAAGTCAGAATTATTAAAATTTGCGTCTCCGAAATTTATATGTATAACGCTGTAAAATAAGACACCAGAAAAATACTTTGAACCAACATTTTATTCTCAATTCTTTTTCAATAATGACAGCTCTGCCACGTCAATCATCGCACCTCTCCTCTCCTCACCTCACCCCCTCGCCTCACCGCACCTCCTTCGTCACCACACCGCACCTCCTGTCACCGCACCAAGCCGCATAGCATCTCATCACTGCTGCGTTACATATGCTTTAAAACGGTTTTTGTACTCATAGCGGTAAACCACGATTTTTCCCGTGTCGTGGGTGCCATGGGCACACACAAAGACGAATACACAAACATTCAAATCCAGATTAAGATTCTAAATTCATTAGATTCAGCGTGTCAGAGTGGAATTGTGGGTACACGACCTATTTATTTAAATTTTTGTAATTTGATATTATAAGTGTATGCTACTTTGGAGAACCTTTTATAAATAAATAAATAAGTAAATAGTCACAACTCCGCCACGCGGGTCGTCAAATTGTGTGAAAAAGGGAGATCGTTCGATACATGCGTTTTTTCTCATTCGTTTCTTCTTCTTTCTTCTCCGTTCTTCTTTTTTCATTCTTCTCCGTTCGTTCATGCATAACTCTCATGAGATCATGTTTTATAATCTTTAGAAAAATATGAATCTGTCTCTAGCTCTCCGTTTTCCCAAAAAACATATAAAAGTAGATGCTTATTTGGCAAAAGTCAGACTTACACCCGTTTTTCATTAGGAATACAGATTGCATGTTGTAAATTGATATTATTAGGTTATTTATTATTATTGGTTTCTAAAGTGGTACAATGGTACTAGAATCAATAAAACGGGTGTTTGTTTGTCCGTCTTTGTGTATGTCCATGGCACCCACGACATGAGAATATCCTGTGGAGTTATGGGTGTAGAAAGCTTTAAAAGTATTAAGTTTTTAAGTTTTAACAACACTAAGGTGTCAATCTGAGGGCACAAGCGTCACATTTCTTCTGTTTGTAACATTAGTGTTAAACTCTACTATACTCCGGTTGGGTGGGAGTAATTATGGAATCAAATGTTTTGAGGACTAAGTTAGTAAGTTAGTTAAGTTTTACCATACTCTTCAAACCAAAACAAAGCACGGTTTAACCCTACTGTTATAGGTACAAAAAGGTGTGACGAAGGTGCATCCTTAGTTGAAGCATAAAGAGTGAATTACCATTTTCACCCACCATTTTCAAATGAGGTTTTTAGTCACGAAAATCGTTACATAATTAAAATGTGAAGTTATTAGCATATTTTTACTTCCTTGTTCCATGATTGTATGATTATGACCTTCGGCTCGTTTTTCATCATTTATGTTAGCATCGTGATGTTATATTCGCGACGGTTTGGTTTGAATGCCGTTTCATGGTCGTCTTTGAGGAATTAAGTCACCCAGGTTCCCTTGAAACTTGTGATTATTTTAAAATCGAGTTTACCTAACATAATATGATACATAATGCTTACATGAGTTTAAAATGAAAATTTTCTGTTTGTTCGTCGCACACATTTGCAAAAAAATATTTTGGTGGACAAAGAATATGTTACATTTTTTTTTTATTTGACTGAAGTAGCAAACGAGCATGCAGTCCACTTGATGGTAAGTGGTCATTGCCGCTCATGGACATCTGTAATTAACTTCATACAGAACATGGGTTCTATCTGAAGTCAAACACAGATGAGTTGCCACTTCCGAGAACTATGATGGTCGCCTCATGTGAAAGTGTGCCGGCAACCACACCCTTCTATCTTACGCAAGAAATGCTTCACGCTAGAAATAGGTGTGGCGGTGGTACTTCCACGGTCGAACTACACTGGTTCTACCACCTTCAAATAATTTACAGATTTTAATAGGTAATTTTTAGAACATTTATCTCTCTACGTATCAAGCCAAACTCAGTATATTTAATTTAAATATATTTTAGTCCGTACGTTGATTTAATATTTAACCTTTTTTCCTTAAAATCCATCCAGTACCATAACACATCCAATCTTATGGTAAGTTAATCTTTAATTCAAATCGTATGCTCATACTTGTACCATGTAGCTACATGATATTTAATTAGTCTACGAAGACCCAAATTGTCAGTTACAATTTACTTGTCTGCTACAAAAGTATCTGTTGGAAATAAATACCTAATATTTTTTTTTTTTTAATTTATTGTTATGGGGATAGTTATTCTGTACGTGTGGTTGATTTTTCATTATAGAAAAACCGTTTTACTTCGATTGTGAAGCACTATCCGACTATGTAGTTGCTTATGATCTTGTTTATAACAGGACTTTAAAGAATAAAAGCAAAATTTTGTTATTTCTTATGATCTACTTATGATCTAATAGGTGAAGCCCGCAGCTTCGCCCGCGTGATTAAGATATTTTCCTTCAGTAAAACGTAGCCTATATGTTAATCCAGAGTGTCAGCTAACTCCCTACCAAATTTTATGAAAATCGCATCAGCCGTTTAGACGTGAAGAAGTAACAAACATACACACAAACTTTCGCCTTTATAATACTAGTATGAAGTGTGATGTCCATGTGGGACGTCTAATAGCGAAAACCTTCATTACAAATAATTATGATGTTACATTAGTAAAGTGTCGTCAACCCATTATTGTCCCACTGCTGGGCACGGGTCTTCTCTCTGAATGAGAGAGTTATAGGCCATAGTCCACCGTTCTGGCCAAGTGCGAATTAATGGACTTCACACACCTCCGAGAACTTTTTTTTATAGAACTCTCGGCTGTGTAGGTTTCCTCACGATGTTTTCTTTTACCGAAAAGCAGTGATAATTAATTTCTAATACGCACATAATTTTAGAAAATCTATGGTGCGTGCGTGCCTGGGTTTGAACCTCGAACCTCCCGATCGAGGCAAGTTTCAACCATTAGGCTATCACTACTCTGGCTGTATCTAGTCTGTATCTCATAGATACTTGTGATTACTTTACTTTAATAAAGCAGCATACATAGCTTCAACATAGCTTCAAATATTCAAATTCATACAAATCCATCTGTCTAACTCAATCTTTTCAATGTTGATTGATGTATTGACCAGACCCCCATAGATTCACCCTTTCATGTTATTCGTACGGTAGGAATTAAAATTAACATTTACATCGACCTGGTAAAAAGAAATTGAAAAATGTTAGCTGTAAACGTTGTAATATGCCTTGGTTATTAATGCACTGCAAGGATTAGTTTCGATGTCAGTAGCTTAGTCGAGAGGCGATTAGCTAACTAGAGTTTATTTATTCATTTATTTAAACTTTATTATACCTTAAATATGGTACAAAAGGCTAGTAATGCTAGAAGCATTCTCTACCAGTCAACCATTGGGCTAAGCAGAAAACATTCAAGGCGGTATATGATTAATAGTTAAAATAATAGATATACGTAATGTATGTATGTACTATATATATATATATATATATATATATATATATATATATAGAGAGAGAGAGAGAGAGAGAGTTGTTGCTACTGTGGAATTTGCTACATATATATTTGAAAAAAGACATTTGTACAAACTTTTGTTATCAAAAGTGGTAACGCATCTGTGGCAACCTCAGGTATTACCCCAAACTTTAATCTATATATATATACGTGAATCAAAAACTTGTGATTCGTTTTTAAGATACTTGCTGCGGACGGAGGAGTATGAAATCACGCACGGTTATAGTTAATGTAGAGAAGGATTGCGCAATGCTAATATTTTTTTCAAATAATGCATAAAGCATACACATTGCACACACTATCTTGCATTTGACACAAACACAAACATAATAAACGAAATAGAACATTCAATGTCTCTATGAAAACACAACGTCAAAAATTACAGATGTCTTTGTCAAAATACCCGCTATTGCTTTTATACGATTTAGCTAATTAAATCCCTTTTAACGGGTGCGTTCAAAGTAACTTGAAAATTGTTTCAATTTATTTATAGAAATATTGGTGCTACTTTGGACAATATGAAGTTTAGTTATATAATTTAAATTACGGTCGAATTTCGACCGTGGCGACGGGTGATTAGTTACTTATTACTAATTACTAGACTAAACACTACACAGTCCGTAAAGCCTGTATTACATTTAACATTGATACCATAGTGATGTATCGTTTTTACGCATTCTGAATTAAACCACTCTCAACGATTCAACCTATCCACCACTCAATCATTAACGCGTGATTGATTTTTCCAAATTGATAGACATTTCAAAGCAATTGATATTTGTGACGCTTGTTTGAACTTACGGGGCTTTTCAATTACTGTCGTTGTTTTCACTTATTACAAAACTAATGATCTGTGTGTGGAGAATCGAGTGCTTTGTGATATTGATCGTGATTATCCAGTTTTTTGATTAAAAACAGTTCATTAAAATTTGCTTCTTTCAAAATGTACAATTTGTTCGGTTGAGTCGTTATATCATTTTCATTATTGATTTTCAAAAAAAAGGAATGTTTCTAATTGTTTTAAATTACTTTCAATGTTTATGCATTATTGCATATATGCTTTTTTAGTTGTCGAGGGGGAAACGGTACCCGACGCCGTGGGAGCGACGCAGGGTTATGTGAGATTTTTACCGCACTAAAACCCCCCCGGTGGCCGTCCTCGGCACTAAAAGGAGGACTCCGGGTTCTCGAAACGACTTCAACCGGAATCCTCCGAGCAGTGATAGAATAATGATTGAAACGTGCTCTGTCGATTGGGAGGCCTCAATCAAACTTGACTTAATAAAAATAAAAAGTTCTCAAAGGTGTGCGAAGTACTTGGCCAACCAACAGTACTATGTTGTAAATACTCGGACCCGTGACTCGTGCCCAGCAGTGGGACAATAATGGGTCGACGACATTGTGTTTATTGGTTTTCAGATACAATACTCAAATATTTATAGAGGTTTTACATCATGAAAGCATTTTCCATTACATTGGTATATTATCGAAAATGTAAAATAAGCGATGTTTCTTGTAAGCCGTTGAGATAACAGTTTCCAAGATGGCAGCTAGGCCAACAAGATTTATAACGATGACTACACAAAATTGTAGATACCGACGCCATTCAAAATATAAATTATTCGTGACCGTTCTAATGGCATTGAACAGTTTAAGGCAAATATCAACTTCTAGGATGAAACTTTCGAAGATATTAACTGTACTGTAGATATCCGCTGTAACTCTACAATCGTTTTTAGTTTGCTTTGCAACTTTTGTATGGATGATATTTGTTTTTTTGTATGATACAAGTAATGAAAAAATGCGTTCAAAATAAATTGAAAATTATTACTTACAATCTATTTTAATTAGAGAAATATTTTCTCTACTTTGGACAATATGAAGTTTTAGTTTTTTGAAGTGAAACTTCTTTATCGGGGTTGGAAAAAAAATTAGTGTAACATTTTTTCGTTACGCGCCATCTTTTTCTTATCCCTACCACGCGTGATATTAGATAGATATAATAGATTAGATTATTAGATAAAGTTTAATAAAAGCCTTTTATTAAACTTTATATTTAACTTTATTTAACCAATTTCTGTAAAGTTGCATATAGTAAATTATTTTTTGAAAAATAACGTCTTAAAAAAGTTTCACTTCTTACGAGTGTACTCTAGTACACGCACACATTTTTTTTTAATTTAAATTACGGTCGACTTTCGACCGTCGCGGCGGGTGACTAGTGCACATTAATATATCTTACACTCTTCAAACCAGAAGATATCAGCGTGTTACTCTGCTAACAGTCGCCTGTACGATTAAAAATCGAACAAAGACGTAGCTAATACGAGTTAGAAAACAGTTCCTGTTCCTATTTGTTTCGTCAATCCGTTGATTATATTATAACGGTTAGCGTATCGATATGGTACGATATATGAATGAAAACGGTTTTTAGCCGTTGTATATCGGACCATGGCTAATGCGTTGTATAATTTATACCGTAAATAATACACTGAGCGGCTTGTTTTGTATAATTTTCACTACTTACACCTGTTACACGAGCGTGAATGTTAGTGGCCTCGGGTGTGACTGGAATGGAAATGTTTATCTGTTTTACGTTTTCAAAGGCAATAAGTGGGTGGTTAAGATTGGACGTAGATGTATCATTGTACAGTCATATAAAAATTGCACCCATTTTCTCGTGTTCGCGGTATTTTTGAAGTGAAACTTCTTTAGGCGCATGAGGGTAAAATTTTTACAGATGAAACGTCACGCCGGTATGCAACGGAAGTGTCGGAAAAGAGAGAGAGAGTGATCGAGACCGATTGAGAGAGAGTAAGACAGGGCGAACGTAGCATGAGCAACTAGCCGTGGAGTGAGAGTAGGGAGCAAGCGAGTGAGAAAGATTGAGAGAAAAAGTGAGACAGAGCGAACGTCGTATCACGCCTTTTTCCCTTCCTCTTAATCTTGGAAATTTAAAGTTTTAGATTTGTATAAATATAAACAAGATTTATAAATTAGTTCGCCAAAGAAGTTTCACTTCTGACATGTGTACTTTGTACGCACGCATGTTTTTTTTTTATTCACGGACGTAACCTGTATAAGTGAAAAGCATACATAGGGACAAACAGCGGAAAGCAACTTTGTTTTATACTATGTAGTGAAGTCTTACTAATATAATAAAAGCGAAACTTTGCAAGGCTGCATGTATGTATATTTGTTATTCTTTCATGCAAATACTATTAGTCAGATTTGGATGAGGTTTGGCATACACCGTTTTTTAAAGGGATTAACTCATAGCTAACTTTAACGTGTAAAACGTGAACCAAGCGGATGAAAGCCTGAACCACAAAAAAAGTTAGTAAGTAATTACTAGTATTTTCCTAATCGCATTCGCGAATATTCGTATGTTTTTGCGTATGTAGGAAAAAATGGTGCGAATGTTTTGCGATTAAATTGCAATGCTTCGAAAAAAAGACCGCCGAGTGAATCCAGCTTGAAATCGAAATGCAGTTTAATGTCCTAAAAAAAATGTCGTCAAATCTAAATCCTTTCGCCCCCTATACCTACCATAAACTGTAGAATGTCGGTAAATTAATCATTTAAATCACTTGTATGCGCAATTGTACATATCTAGTTGGATGGTTTTGGACTCGGTAGGCGCCGGTTATTACCGATTTTTTTGTTTATGAAGATTCAGCTTTTCCACGTTTGTATCCGCATAAGTCAAAGAGTATTCAATAAATTACATTGAATTTATTACACAACGTTGCATTTATGAATGAAGTGGTTTTATATACCTTTTATTCTGAAGTTCCCACGGGAATCTAAGATAAAGTAGATGTTGAATTGAATGTTTTCTTGGCAAATTTATGTGGTCGAAGACAGTCCGTAGTATCTAAATCATGTGTTAACTACATTTTTAATGTCCGTCATACATGTCCGTGTACATTCTTAATTAATGTCCGAAACTAAGGAATCGACTACAATTTTGTTAATGTTTATTTGGTTCGTGTTTTAAAAATAAGATCCTTTTTATTTATATTTTTGGGATTACTAGATGACGCTGTTACTAAGATCTGATTCTTCAAGCAGAATAAAGTTAAATCACTAGAAAAATGAAGAGGCTAGATTATTTCCGTATCTGCCCCGTTTTAGTCACATCTATTACAGTATGTAATAATCTAGCTGATATCTATTTGTGTGCTAAATTTCAATGACATCTGACAGGCATTTTTTGTGTTACATAGTGACAAATACAAAAAACACCCTCAAAAATTTTCGCATATATAACATTACTGACTATAGAAATAGAAATATCATTTATTCAGGCTTATAACAAACATACAACAAACATAAAAAAGCAAAAGAAAAAATTATAAAACTAAACAAATGCATTTGAAAACATGTAAACAATTACAATTAAAATATAAGAACATTCAAACACACGACAATTTGTACACAGTATAATGCAAACGTGATGAATGCTGCAAAACTTCTAGAAAAGGGTCAGACTATAGGCCCTTTACTTACTATTAAACCTATTAATATCAAAATTAGTATAGATATATGATAAAGAAATGATAAATGCTGCCAAGGAAATGTCCTAATTCTATCGCTAAAACGATCAAACAGTGATAAAGTTATTATATCAGATAACCGAACACCCAACGTAAGTACATACGAAACCTCAATCGCAGTAGAAATTAAGTTCTATCACGTTACTCTAAGGACAGATGTCGAACAAATCCTTCATGACACGTATGTAAACGTATGCTACCTGTAAATAGGGTTGCTAAATGCCGACATTTCAGCTAAATGAAATATATTTCCGTCGTCATGTTATTAAAAAAAACATCACGCCATAAAAATATTGTTTTACGAAAAAAAAAGGTGATGATAATGTGTAACATTACACATTTTTTTTGCGTTTTAATAGTTTTTTAACTTTGTTGCAACAATATTATTAGAGGTTTGGCAATATTTGGAACGTAAAAAAAAAACAAAAAAACTTAGTCGGAGGATTAAGAAAAATCTTTATTCAACTACAGTGTCACCTACCGGCTCCAAGTAAAGCTAAGAACTATTCAGACCCAACCAGGTCTAGATCCAACTAAAGTTAAAGTAATATCCCAATTGACCAATTTTGTAACTATAAGAGTTACCATAAGTATAAAATTTAGCAAATACGTCAAAACGGGGTTAATGACAACAAAGACAACAAAATTTTATATGTACCCACCTAAAGGGATTATAAAATTTGTTGTAAAAGTTGGCAACCCTACCTATAAATAAAGATGGATCCTTGAAACGCAGAGTGAATCGTTACTCAATACGGATATACGGATACTAGCCCTGATTCGCGGTTTTACTTCAAGCGCAACCGGTTCAGACCGGTTCCAGACATGAACTTGATAGGACAGGCTCATGTAATCATAGATATCTGAGGGTCTTAATAAATCCGTATAAAATTGTACACCGCGACCGAAGACTGTCTGTACATGTAAAACTAGATGGGTTAGATTCTTTTGAAGAGGTATAATATGTTTACGATTAATTATTGAATGACAATCCTGTAATACTTAGGTTTGATTCTAGTAATGAATACAATGAATGAATGGTTAACTAATTAAATCCTGAAACATAGGTATTCATATATACTAACAAGCATTTTGTGAGAAAGAATAAAGATAAAAGCAACCATATACATAAGTTCGGTTAACAAGAACAAAAAAATATAAAACCAACAAAACATGACTTATACCACTATCTTCTGAAAATATAGATATCTGAAATCATTTTCAGAAGCATTTCTAACTTTGAGGATTAAGTCTTCCTGATAGTAAGCGCTCTTGCACGTCTGTAAGCAACTTCATAGAGAGCAAGAATTCGATTACAAAAATGATGACGATGGTGAGGACTGAGACTATCGCATCATCTGCAAGTCAGTCGACAGCTACAATCTTACATCGGAACGCAAGAACTGTTTCACACTAGTAATAAACGTGACCATGGTATCTCCTAGACCTTCTCAACCGATGGACCGCGGACCACTAGCGGTCCCTCAGAGCATTCGAAGTGGTTTGCGAAGCCATTCAAAACATTGTAAAAAAAGAAGTCAACAAAAGAACATAAAATAGTGTAATGACAAAAAAAAGGTCGTCAAAAGTATACAGATTTCAGTATGATCACCAGAAAAGGTCGTCAGAAGTATATGGTCTTCAGATTCCAATGTTACACTGCCCCTGGTGGCCCATGAGTAGACAGATATTTTGTCAAACGGTCCTTCGTCACTAAAAGACGACCTAGACGAATTATACTCACTCTACCTTGAAACACTTAAAAGCAAAACAGATTTTGAAATATTATTAGAATTCTTCAAACATAGGGCAATATAGAAAGCTCGTAACACACAACTTCATCAAAATTTTTCACAGTTTTAACGAGTTGACAACCTTCAGCTATTCGTAGATGCAATATGCGAGGTTAGAATTTTATGTAGACCGCGTACCAATACCGCGGGAATTGAATGAATATGCGATTAATCGAGGTTTTACTTATTCTGAAATAACAGATATATTTGAAGATTTTGATCATATATAATGCATTAAGAAGACAGGTTTTCATAAAAACGTTGTGAATTTTGAAAAATATTTTGCATTTGCACCGCCACACATATATCTAACTCGAAGCATTTCTTGTAGTGAAAGCGATCATATGAAGCGAAAATCTTAGTCCTCGTGAATAACAACGCATCTATGATTGACTTCAGATGGATGGTCTATAAGGTATTAGTTACAGATATCCACTATTCCTCAGCGCCTGAATTCGAAATGATTCGAGCAATTTGCCAGTGATGACCTACGGCGCCGAAACGTGGTCCTTCAGTGTAGGCCTCATTCGGAGGCTCAGGGTTCAGCGTGATATGGAGAGGGTGATGCTCGGAATTTTGCTACGAGACATGATTCGCACGATGAAATCCGTAGACGAACAAAGCTTACCGACATAGCTCTCAAATTAGCAACCTGAAGTGGCAATGGGCTGGCTACATAGCTCGTAGAACCGATAACCGATGGAGAAGGAAGGTCCTCGCTGACAACCACGTTTGGCAAAAGGAGCACAGGTCGCCCTGGTGGGGCTTGGTCGCGCCAGGTGGACCGATGACGGGAAACCGTTAGATTCAGAAGGCACAGGACCGATTGGTTACAGATATAATTTAAGGGAAGCCTTTGTCTTAGCTGATGGATTGATGGATGGATGATCCATGAGCGGCACCAACCAACTTACCGTCTGATAGACTGCATAGTCGTTTAGTAATTAAAAAATAAAAAAAAAACAAGCAGCATCATAAAGGATACGGTCCATCTATTTAAAAGGAACATTGCCCAACGCAGAATATAAAAAAAATGTAGGCACTTTTACACACAATCAAATACATAAAAAAAAATGCATGCATGCGTAATTTGGATTTCACAATATTCTTTTTATTACGGACGGTGAAAGCCTGAGATTCGATAACAATCGACATAATTGCGAATTAACCACACAATGAACTATTTATAACTATTATTGTTATAATATATTTTAGAGAAACTCGCAAAGCAATTCGATTCAATTAGTGGACATTTGTCGTAGGTAGCATCGACGAATCGGCTTGGAGTGCCACAAGGTTGCATACTTAGACCAATTTGAAATTTAAATGCGTTTACTTCGGAATCGGTATTGTTTGGTTCGCAACTGGGTCAGTAATTAGAATGACAGTGATTTTACTTTAGGCATAACGTTTTGGGTCACGTTATGGTAAAGTATTGTGTTTAATTGTATTTGGGTCGGTATGAATGCTAAAAAAATATAATAGTCTTACCTTGTCAACCCATTGATGTCCCACTTTGGCACGGGTCTTTACTAGAGTGTGAATAGGTAGACTTTAAGTATCTTCAAAGATTTTTTTAGAGAACTTTCAGGCGTGTAGGTTTTGTCCCGATGTTTGTCTTCATCGTCGACAGACTGCCAGTCGTCCCGAATTTCATAAAAGTAAAGTTAAAACGTTTATTTTATTGCTTAATTTTATTAGTGTATTGTTTTGTTTAATTGAATTTAATATTTAAGTGCCGAGATATCATAATTATTATGTTTCGGTGACAATAAGTTTTTAATTTCGTATAGTTATAAACATGAACTATCATTTAAAAAACACGTATGTACACACAAGGGCACACACATACATACATACTCATACACGCACACACACATATTAACCTTCTTTATATATACATATAATAGTTACGTTAAACGCTGCAATTTTGTTTAAAGATTTCCTAGCTCGAGGGTAGCAACACATTTAGAGTTGATAACAGATACCCTCGAATGCCACTGATCAATGCCGTTGTTATTAACAAATATTAGAAACATTTCAATGTGGTAATTTTTGTATGACGTGACTAAGTTAATTTTAACCGCTATATTAGTTCTCTGTTTACAAAATAACTTTATTCTGGTAATGACCAGTATTCATTTAGAGATTGTCGTCATTACACGCATACTTCAAAAATACGGTTGTTTTCCACATCTGCTTTGATATGGTTTGATATATAAAATAGGTATATAATATAAAGTAATTAACCTGTTATAGTTAACACGATGTTTCCGCGGCTTCAGCTTCACCCAGGTGGTAGGACCAGTGTAGTTCGACCGGGGAAGTACCACCGCCACGTCTATTTCTAGCGTAAAGCATTTCTTGCGTTTCGATAGAAGGGTGTGGTTGCCGGCACACTTTCACATGAGGCGACGATCATAGTCCTAGAGAGTAGCAAGGCATCTGATTGAATTCGGATAGAACCAATGTTCTATATGAAATTGGTTACAGATGTCCGTGGGTGGCAGTGGACACTATCTCGTAGAATTATTCCTTAGTCGCTTCCTACATCTGCAAGAAGAACACTCCCTGTGTTACCGTTCACGAACTATACCACAAATAATAGCCTATAAAACATTTACAACTTCACATTATCAAATCAATATACATTACGCAGCTATTTTATAATAACAGCCTTATTAATAGACTAGACAAAGTTAATGACAATATTTGCCATTTAATCACAGCGTTATGTGGTAGAAATCATAAAATTGTAGGTTATTAAGGCCTTATAAATGTTGAGATCTAGTTTATTTCCCTGTATCTACATCGATTAAAGTTGACAACGATTTAAATTTAACGACACGACCTATCACGTTTTCACGATTTTAAAACCGTAAACGGTGACTGTAAATTCGCAGAATGTTTTGTATATTTTTGGGAAGGTGTGATTTGTACATCTACTGCATCTTTATCCGATTAAACTAGCAAATGGTAGGTTTGACGACCCGCGTGGCGCAGCGGTTACCATACCGGTCTGACACGCAGTGGGTTCCGGGTTCGATTCCCGGCAAGACAGGTATCTGAATGATGAGTTTAGATTTTGTTCTGTTCTGGGTCTGGGTGTTTTTGTGTATTCGTCTTTGTGTGTGGGGTTATGAGTGTAGAAAGCGTTTTAAGTTTAAGCTTTTAAGTTACTGTCGTCCATGGCCATCTGTAAGCAACTTCATATTAAACATTGGTTGTATCTGATGTCAATCACAGATGCGTCTCTATTTTGAGGGACGAGATAGTCGCCTTATATGTAAGAGTAACCCGGCACACACCCTAGCTAAATGCAATAACAGCTTCATGCCTGAAATTGATGCAGGAGGTACCTTCTCTTCTGTCAGATTACACTAGTTCAGGCAGTCTATCGCCTGTCAAAAGATGCAACTTGCTACTTCCATATTATAAAAAATCTAGTGTTGAGTTAGCAAGTTAGTGTAGCGGGTTATCGACGCATCTATAATCAACCTCAGGCCTTTTTTGTTCTTGAGGGGGAAACCTTCAAAATGTACCCGACGCCGTGGGAGCGACGCAGGGTTATCTGGGATTTTTACCGCACTAAAACCCCCTCGGTGGCCGTCCTCGGCGCCATGAAGAGGACTCCGGGATCTCGAAACGACCAGCCACCGGAATCCTCTGAGCGCGTTGCCCCATCGGGCTCCTCCCAGATGGGCGGCTGGACCCACCGCTCCGTCTAGTCTTTACGACGGTATGCGATCACGCATACCGCCGTCCTTCCCGGGATCGCTTGATCGAACGGTTCGAGCTGTCTCTCGAGCCGCCCGCAGCCCCAGGAGCCCCCTTTTTGTCGCCTCTTACGACAGGCTGGGGATACCGTAGTCGTATTTTATTCCTCGACTACAGGAAAAATCAACCTGGCCTGAGGTTGATTTGAGTTGATTTACCTGATAATTATAGAACACAGGATTGTTTAGATTATGAATTTACATGGGTGGCAGTTGCCACTTACCTTTAAGTAGACAGTATGCTTGTCTTTTCAACATTTATATTATACTAGCTTTTGCCCGCGGCTTCGCTCGCGTGGAATTTAGTCTGCCACATAAAGTTTGCAAGGTGGTAGAGCAATGGTTCAACCAGGGAGTTATCACCGCCGCACCTATTTCTACCGTGAAGCAGTTCTTGTGTTTCATTAGAAGGGTGTGGCTGCCGGCTCGCTTTTATATGAGGCGATCATCAAAGTCCTCGAGAGTAGCAACGCATCTGTGATTGACTTCAGATTGAACCCTTGCCCTACTTCCTAAATCTGTGTGTTCAAATTTCAAATCACAGGCACGTATATTAATTTGAATTAGTTTTGTCGGCAACGGATATTAATACTTATTCTGAAATTAAAAGTTTTAAGAAAGGGTCTCAAAACGCGTGACGGTTACCAACGCGCAGTTGGCTAGCGTGGTCAACTACGACCTAAACTACTGCTAATCTGACTTATGTGCCGAGTTGTGTAACATTAAAAGGTCGATGACGATTGAATGACATATCTAACCTTTTCCACTGTTTCATTCTTATTGACTTTTTTTTTGTCGAGGGGGAAACCTTCAAAAGGTACCATACGCCGTGGGAGCGACGCAGGGTTATGTGGGATTCTTATCGCACCAGGACTCCGGGATCTTCAAAGGGACGCAACTGGAGTCCTCTGAGTGCATTGCCCCATCGGGCTCCTCCCAAGTGAGCGGCTGGGCCCACCACTCCATCTAGTCTTTACCACGATATGCGACCACACGTATACCACCATCCTTCCCGGGATCGCCTGGCTGGACTGTTCAAGCTCCTTGCATCCTGGCTCTCACGATAGCATGCGACCACACATGCTGACATCTTTTCTGAAGTTGCTGACTGGGTGTTTCGAGCTCCCAGTCTAGCCGCCCGCAACCCCGAAAGCCCCCTTTTAGTCGCCTCTTACTACAGACGGGGGATAACGTAGCTTTATTCTGATCCCGGAACTACAGGGACGTCATTCACATCGATCTTTCCCATTTTGCTCCGTGATTTATAACCATTTAAATATTAATTTCATAGAACTTCGTTGTATACGGCGGCGGCGCACGGCGCGTACTGCTGGTCAATCAATTGAGTACGCAATATGTTATACTCGTAATATCTTCACAACTACTTATCCAATTTACATGGTGTAAAAAGTAGATTTAATCTGTATTAGATGCTTGATTTTTTGAAATCATTTATTTTGATAAGGATTAATATTTAGTTTGTATAAAACCCATGGAAACATCAACTTCATATTTTTTAAATTTTCAAAGTATAAAAAGAGTTATTGTAGGTTATACATAAAATATAGATATATGCTGTCGCGGACTTTTATTTAGATCTATGTGAGCCAAACAATCCCACCATACATTATATTTGGATATCTCCAACGGTTTAGGCAGCGTACGCGAATATAGCTCTCAGAGGACAACTTTTTTTGCGACTAATCTGATATTTCTCGTTATAGTATAACCTTATTACAAAAAAATCGGTATAAATTATAGTCCATGTGTTATTCTGATGTATAACTTATACTACTGTAAAGTTTCAACCAAATCCGTTCAGTAGTTTTTGCGTGAAAGAATAACAAACACACATACATCCTCACAAACTTTCGCATTTATAATATTAGTAGGATTTTAAGAACTGCTGTGTTCTTAAAATATAATATAAATGTTTTGCGATAATTTGGGTCACAAAGCCAAGCGCCAAGTTGACAATGACACCTTTTGTTGGCTCTTCGGGTGACAGCCGAGGCACCCATTGTAGTTGATATCGATACTTCTTAGTGCTTTTGAGTAAAATTACATATCTTTATTCATGTATGTTTTATTTTTTTTAACTATTTAAAGTAGCAAACGGGCATGCAATCCACCTGATGGTAAGTGGTCACTGCCGCTCATGGACATCTGTAAGCAACTTCACGTAACACATGGATTCTGTCTGAAGTCAATCACAATGCGTTGCCACTCCCGAGGACTATGATGATCCCCTTATGTAAAAGTGTGCCAGCAACCATACCCTTCCATTAAAACGCAAGAAATGCTTTACGATGGAATTAGGTGTGGCAGTGGTACTTCCCCGGTCGAATTAATCTGGTTCTACCTGTAAAAAAAAATGTTTGTAAATCCGCCAAGTTTGATGTAAGCTCAATGAAACTTATTATTTGGCTTTGGGATTCCATATATTGATGTCCGTTGACAAAACGGAGGGGGATGTTCAGTAGTGGATCCGCGCAAAGTCGCGGGTTCTTCAAGTAAATATATAAATGCGATAACATGTGATGTAATTATTGTGATTATTGTGTTAATCTTTCACGTACAAAAATACCGTTCGGGTGTCGCTCAAGATTTCATCGCCCTCTTTATAACTAACATTAACACATTAGATTTTTTGTTTATTTACAAAATCAAATCACTTGATACTAAATACCGTGATTGATGTCACCGGAGCGAGCAAAGCCGCGGGTAATAACCAAGTTAATCATATTATCGTTCAGGTATAAATACGTTACAGTAATTTAAAATGATTTATAGAGTCAGCAAGTAAAAGGCTGCCTTTTGAGTTCTATGTGGTTAATTTTCAATGCTGCCCGAAGTGACGAGCACAAAGGCGCCTTTTGTTGGCTCTTCAGGTGACGAACGACTATCTACTGAGATTGGCAGGACATTGTTGTTTGTGTTACTAAGCTTTTAACTCAAATTAGGAGAGATAAATCAACATATTATAGGTACACTCCGACACTCGTGACTTGTATGATATTCATTAAATTTACGTTTTCAGATGCGTTGCTACTAACGAGCATGAACGACTATGATGATCGCCTCGTAAATTTGTGCCGGCAACCACACCCTTCCACCGAAATGCAAGAAATACTTCACTTAAATTAATGATTCAGATTGAGAAGGAGCCTAGTACCTTTGTTATAGTTCGAAAGACTGAATCACACTATTGTCTATAAAGGAAGTGGGTAAATTTATACGTAACACAGGGCTGAATTTAGGATAAGGAGCCATTACAAAAGATTGTCCACTACACTAGAAATTTCGGATAAAAAATCTTTCACGATAGAAATAGGTGCGGCGGTGGTACCTCCCCGTTCGAACTACTCTAGTTTTGCCACCTGTAAAGACTGATCGGGAATCACCCTCAAACTAAAACAAAGCAAGGGCAGAATGAAAACTATACACAAAATGTCAAATGTCAACGTGACTATGTATTTCCAATACTGTATCAACCACACATTTCGATTGGGTCTCAAAGAAGTTGTTGCATAATGCCACCTTTTGTTGGTGTCTCGGGTGACAACTGGGGCATCTATTGAGTTTTAGACAACACTACTTAAATGTCTGTCGAACATTTTAATAAAATTTAACGTAATAATAAGGTTAAAAAAAAGATAATATTAATCCATCCATCCATAAGCCTTTGAAAGACCACTGCTGGACATAGGCCTCCCCTAATCTGCGCCGCTTCGATCGGTCCTGAGCCATCTGAATCCAGCGGTTACCCGCCGTCTTCTTCAGATAATATTAATGACCTGCATTAATCCACTATTCCATTTAATTTACCTTATAATTATTTATATTTGTAATACCTGAATTCCTATTCCCACTAATACCTATCAAGATCATTATATTTTCTACGCGAATCTATGTCTACAAATATTTGTCTACATTTATTTAACTTTATTACACCTTAAGAATGCCGTGTGAGATAGTTCTTAAATAGCACCACTCTGCTTCCGTGGATATCGTAAGAGAAAACTAAAGGACAAAGTAAAGAGTAAAATCTTTATCTTCTTCATAACATTAACACCAACTGCGATCACCATCACTCACTCCAGACAATGTCACATCAAAGGGCTGAGGAATGGATGCATTTTGCACTTTTACACTTACTGCTAGAAGCCTTCTCCCCATCAGTATTTTTAAGCTAAGCAGAATAAGATTCATTAAGATAAAGCAAAAGCAAATTCATAACTCCACACATATAACTCTTAATTGCAATAGAATGAGTCTCGTACGCTTCTCAAAGGAGTCCGCTTGTTGAACAATATTGCCTTTTGTTGGCTCTTCGGGTGACAGCAGATTATTTTATTTTTATTTATTTTTTTTATTTTTTTATTTAATTTTTTTTTATTTATTATTATTATTAGACTATCGAGTAATGAAGAACACCACACTAGTTTTTTTTTTATTAAATTTTTTATATCTACTATCACTTAAAAATTACCTAAATTTGTCATTATTATATCTGACTCAATTTACTCAAATGTATAAAAAAAAATACTTTTGTTTAATAATTTGGACACCTACAGTAATCTGCTTCTCAATGTGCATTCACAAATATGCAATTAAACATCATGAAGAAAGCCTTTAGTATTAATTTATTACGTTTCTTCAAAATCGTCCCCATTTACGAGTTCGTATATACGTTGTAAGTAAATAAGTAATGTATATTGTACATTGCTCATTTACTTTTGCATTTTGAGTAAAATAATATACTCGCACTGCACTGATTTTGTAACAATACCCTTGCAAATTCAAAACTACACACGCCGTTAAATGCTATGGGATTAGTTTTGTACGCTTCTCGAAGGAGCCCGCTTGTTGCACAATACTGCCTTTTGTTGGCTCTTCGGGTGACAGCCGACGCGACTATTGAGTCGAGCCTGTCGAGCCTCCGCGTATTGAGTATTGAATTATATGTAAACTGATATTGACTATTTAACCGTGTAATAGACAATTGTTTTTCAAACGTGAATTTGAAAATATTGACGGCGTATTTTTGAAATTTGTATTTATGCTTAGGTTATGTTAGGTTAGTATTGGTTTGATTAAGTTAGCTTGTAAGAACATTAACAGGTATCTACTTAAAAACATAAGGAAATTTATAAGAAAATTACTCATATATTTTTTCATGCTTTCGTCCATTTTTTTTTTGGGTTATTATTTGGTTATTTTTCGCCCACCGCGGGTTCTGATGGTATCGCATTTTTTTCGTTTTTTTTTATCTCTTAGATTAGATGCTGTAGGAGTTTTTTTTATATAATTGAAGTAGCAAACGAGTATGCAGTCCACCTGATGGTAAGTGGTCACTGCCGCCCAGGGATATCTGTAAGCAACTTCTTATAGAACATAGGTTCTATCTGAAGTCAATCACAGGTGCCTTGCATCTTGCTAGTTCCGAGGACTAAGATGGTCGTCTCATATAAAAGTATGCCGGCAACCACACGCTTCACCTGGGAAAGTATTCATCAAGGTTTAAAATGTTTAAATTTGAAAATAGCCTTAGTTTTTGGCCTTTGAGTACGGAACGCTAAAAGCGAAAAGGATAAAATGAGGATGAACGGAAACTTTAAAATAGGTTTAAAGAATTTATTCTCAAAAGAACTTATTACAAAATCACTTATATGAGAACAATGCTTACATTTATAATATTATTTGTTCGATTACACGTGGATGGGTCCAATGTTAAGCGTAGGTACGTATTAGTAACATAATCGGCTTATTTAGTTTTAAATACACTCAGTGATGTTATCTTTTAATAGATAACGACCCACGTGGCGCAACGGTTACCATACCGGTCTGACACGCAGTGGGTCCCGGGTTCGATTCCCGGCTAGACAGGTATCTGAATGATGAGTTTAGATTCCTGTTCTGGGTCTGGGTGTTTGTGTATTCGTCTTTGTGTGTGTCCATGGCACCCACGACACAGGAGAAAACCCTGCTGTGGGGCTATGAGTGTAGAAAGCGTTTTGAGTTTTAAGATGACGGTATTTTGTTATAAAATTGTACTTTAAACAGAAAGTCCATTATCGAATTCTAAAAGTATTTGACATAGTTTTTCTTTATTTTGCATCAAAACTATGTGAACCGGCGGCCAAGTCAAACAATAAACTTTCGCAACAAAAGGTTAATAAGTGAGCTTTTTGCTCATACCTTCCGACAAACAATAGTAATTAACTGTTTACTAATGTTTAAAGTATACTTCTGTGTGTCTAGTCTGTGATGTGCTCCTCTTTCTGGTCTGCTATGAGTATTTCTTGACTACATTTTAATGTATGAGGTTTAATAATAATATAGGTACTTTATGTTCCCAAAAAAGAAAAAACACAAAGAAATAACATTTTTAAAATACAAAAGGTCTTATCGCTAAACAGCTATTTCTTCCAGAAAATCTTAAGGTGTGGAGTAAAGATTAAAGATTAAAGATTACCCTTTTAAAAAAAGGGTGTGGAGAAAAGGTGGGTATTAAAAGATTGGATTTGTTATATAATGTAGGTATATGGCTCTGTGTTTAAAGGATATCGTAAGGCAAAACACGCAAAACGTTATAACAGTTAACGTTATATACGTTTGGGTGGTAAAACAAATGCGATACCACTGGGGAGCTGACACCGTAACACCAATTTCTACCGTGAGACAGTTCTTGCGTGACGGTGGAATAGTGCGTTAGCCGAATACTTTTATATCATGCAACCATTTTGGGTACAACCCATTATTGTCCACATATTTGGCCACTAGAGGAGGTGGTCACTATTAGGTACCTAAGCCGAGATACGATTTAGGCGCAAGTACAAATTAAGCAAGTTTTCCTTATATGAAGTTTCTTACTGATTTCCGTGGGCAGCAGTGGCCACTTATTATCAGGTAGACGCTCGTTATCCATTTCATATGTTACAATCCGTTAAGCAATTTGGGCTGTTGCGCGTGCCAAAGAAGTAGACAGGCATACATACAAACATACATACTCAAAAAACAATACCCACCTTCTGATACAGTCGGGTGAAACAGCTTTTTGTAGAAATGAAATGAAATGAAATTAATTTATTGCAAGAATGTAGTACAAAGATGGTTACAGTAAGAAAGATCGTACATTCTACCATGACAATGCTGTGCAATCATGTCAATTGTGAGATTATATTCATTAAATAATAAATAAAATTGCCATAAAAATTTTAATTTTTATGGCAATTTTATTTATTTTAATTTAAATTAAATCATAATTAATTATTACATGCATGTCATTTTTAGTCTATATATTGAAAATATTCAATAATGTCATAAAAGCAGTGTTGCATAAGCCATTCTGTAATTCACGTTTGGAAATATTTAATGTCAAATTTTTAAACGCGTCTGGTAACTTATTATAAATCTTTATAGCCATAGGATAAGCATTTCTTCTAAATAATTTTAGTCGAGATTTTGGCACGTCCAGTTTAATTTTCTTTTGAAAGAATCCTGTGCCTTATAATTAGAACTAAAAAACAAAACAATATGTTTCACTATGTCACAATCATTTAAACATCGAACGAACATATCGCATCGTTCATTCGACGTTAACATACATTCATTCGGGAACGCACTGAAGACATCTGAACGGATGCCGTAAGGGAGGGAACATTCAATAGAACACGTCATCTATTGAATGAAGAAAGTTTGCTAGACCACACGACGGATCGCGTCGTGATGAATGAATGAATGAACAATACTCGTATGATGGAAACTGTAAAAATATTAGAATTAAGTTATTCTAAAATCAAATTTTAAAAATGTGCAAAATGAAACTGAGAAATTATCAGAACTTAGGTATTCCAAAATCAAATTTAAAAAATGTGCAATATGTAATTAAACACCGACGGAACAACAATACGAGTTTTATAATATATTACATATTCTATATTCAAAATTCTTTATTTCGATTTAAAAATTCATAGGTTACCTGTTAATTGATAAAATAATAACAACAAAAATAAATGTTTGTATCTTTGAATCAAATTAAGGAATAATTAAATGGAGATTGCAATTTCAGATAATGACAATCAACCATGCTGTTTCTTAAATTCAAATATAATTAAATAAGATAGGTACATAAATAAAGTAATATAAATAAAGTAAGTAAAATAAATTATTATTGGGACAAATTAATTCATACGTAAGTACTGGCTGATAATAAAAAAATAATTATATTTATGGAATTAAAAATAATTCGTTCCTTATGAAATATGAATTATTTTTTTCAATACTACAGAAACCAGTAATAAAGTAGACTATAAATAAATTATAAATAAAGAGCGGGTAAACAAATAAAATGTTACAAGTGAAGGTCTTTTAAAAAAAGAAATTTATTTATTCTTTATCAATGTCATGGCTCAAGTTGAACAAATTTTGATCAGACTGTATTGTGTAATGTTTACTATCATTATAATTAATTTAAAATTGTCTTTAATACTAGTTTTTGGACACATGTTCGTCTGTAAAGAACAAAATGTGTTTTTTTTTAAGTGAAACTTCTTTATCGGGGTTGGAAAAGAATTTAGTGTAACATTTTTTCGTTACGCGCCATCTTTTTCTGTTACGTGCCATCTTTTTTTATTTTTCGTTACGCGCCATCTTTTTGTTATCCCTACCACACGAGATATTAGATAGAATATTATAGATTAGATTATTAGATAAAGTTTAATAAAAGCCTTTTATTAAACTTTATCTAATTTAACTTTATCTAACCAATTTCTGTAAAGTTGCATATAGTAAATTATTTTTTGAAAAATAACGTCATAAAGAAGTTTCACTTCTTACAAGTGTACGCTAGTACACGCACACATTTTTAGTTTTTTCATAAAAGGAAACTTCCTTTACAAGAAACTTGTTTTCACTTCAATCATATATGATCAAGGTAACAAACGAGCATACATTCCACCTGATGGTAAGTGGTCCCTGTTACCCTTTAAAATATATTAATTATTTGGTTGCCGGCACTCTTTCACATGAGGCGACCATCATAGTCCTCGGGAGTAGCAACGCATCTGTAATTGACTTCAGATGCAACTCATGTTCTATATGTAGTTGGTTACAGATGTCGCAGGGTGGCAGTGACCACTTACCATCAGGTGGACTGCATACTCGTTTGCTACTTAGGTCAGATAAAAAAAATAGCAAGTTAATAAATAATTCTATCTGTTAATCACAGATGTGTTGCTACTCTCTAAGTCTAACATAGTTGTCTCATATGTTAGTGAGCAGTTAACTCCCTTTCAACGCAAGAACTGCTTCACACTAGAAATATTTCTCATTACCACGGTCATACAGACAATGATTCTTATCATTAAACTAAATTAGGACTTCTTCTTCTTATATGGTTTGGTCTTTTTGGGCTGCAGTGATATTTTACCATCACAGATGCAAAATCATCTGCAACGTCAATATAATGTTTTAAGTCCGACTGTAACTGTCACCCATAATACTTCTTCTCTCTCGTCAACCCATTATTGTCCCACTACTGGGCACGGGTCTTCTCTTAGAATGAGAGAGTTTAGGCCATAGTCCACCGCGCTGGCCAAGTGTGAATTGGTGGACATAATACTTCTTAATTTCTTATATTATTAAATAGTAGTAGTAATAGTAGTATAAAGTGAAGCAGTGATAGCCTAATGTTGAAACTTGCCTTCTCAATCGGGAGGTCCGAGGTTCAAACCCAGGCACGCACAACTGATTTATTTGCGTACCTATTAGAAATTAGCTATCACTGCTTTTCGGTGAAGTTAAACATCGTAAGAAAACCTACGTACTCGAGAGTTCTTTAAAAAACGTTCTCGGAGGTGTGTGAAGTCAACCAATTCGCACTTGGCCAGCGCGGTGGTCTATGGCCTAAAACTCTCTCATTCCGAGAAAAGACCCGTGCCCAGCAGTGGGACAATAATGGGCTGACGACAGTAGTGTTAAATAAAAATGAAAAACGTAAGTGACAGATGCAATTTTCAAGTTTCCGCATGCTTTCACTTTAAGACGGATTTTCTGAGTTTACTCTTAACAGAAGTAACAAAATAGTGTTAAATACACAGACTTTAAGAATGAGTATGTTAGTTCTATGCGGAAATATAAATCTCATCATAATCAATTCAGCTCCTTACAAAATAAGCTTATGCTTAAAAATATTTAAAACCAGTTTATTATGTTGTTATAGGTACCAATAATATATGAAATCTTAGAATAAGCAGTGCCTGTTTGAAAATCACACAAAGATATTTCTTATCCATATAACGGCAATATTTAAGATCAACACACACACAGCGCTATGTATTTATTACGCCACATAAATATTATTCACCGAAATACATCGTAAGGACGAAAGGACGACCAAAAACAAGTGTTTTTTTGTCTTAGGTCAAACACCCTGGTACTTGACAGTAACAAAAATATGTTCTAAAGATAAGCACAAATATGACGTCAATTGAAACTAGCATTATCAATGTTTACAGAGATAGTTTGAGTGTGTTTTTAATGTTGATATGAAATGCATTTTGCCTTGTGGACCGAAAGTACCACTCACTTTCTCTCTGGTTCTCTCACGATTATCTTGATTAGCACCACTTTTGTCTTCTGGATGTCGTACCACTCACTTTCTCTCTCCTTCTCTCACGATTATCTTGATTAGCACCACTTTTGTCTTCTGGATGTCGTACCACTCACTTTCTCTCTCCTTCTCTCACGATTATCTCCTTGATTAGCACCACTTTTGTCTTCTGGATGTCGTACCACTCACTTTCTCTCTCCTTCTCTCACGATTATCTCCTTGATTAGCACCACTTTTGTCTTCTGGATGTCGTACCACTCACTTTCTCTCTCCTTCTCTCACGATTATCTCCTTGATTAGCACCACTTTTGTCTTCTGGATGTCGTACCACTCACTTTCTCTCTCCTTCTCTCATGATTATCTCCTTGATTAGCACCACTTTTGTCTTCTGGATGTCGTACCACTCACTTTCTCTCTCCTTCTCTCACGATTATCTTGATTAGCACCACTTTTGTCTTGTGGATGTCGTAGTCGGCGAATAGGGGACTAAATTCAGGATGGGCAGTGTCTTCTTGTATAACTTCAACAGCCACTACATTTCCCTACATGCTTTCTACACTCGGTGAATATTGGCAAATAGTCCCATTAGCTGGGAATTCTTCTCCCATTTCCTCTTCATGTGGATGTTGTAGGATGCGAAGGGACTAAGCCTACTGGACAGCAGCGTTTTCCCGTATAACATCAGACCTCACTGTGATGTTCATGCTAGGCGCAATGACTACTGGTAAAAACCCCCATTAGTGAAGGCCTTGTGTCAACGGCCATTCTCAAAAAGCTGATGGACGATGAAATTCTTTAACGCTTGTTGTGGTCTTCAAACTAGGAATATGTGTGTGTTGATAATAGACAACACCCAGACCCCGAATTTGGTTTAGAAGGGTCGGGCTGAATCAAATTTGGACGATAGATCGGTTACAGGCTGGTAGCTAGGGTAAATAGCATGAATTCTCTTATCAGGAGACGAGATTTTATGGCTAAGTTCAGCTTGGATAGATTTTGTGAATTAGCCCTTAGACCATCTCTCTCAGAAATGAAAATGCACCTGTTACTGGTTTCAAGTAGAACCTTTGTTCTATTCGAAGTTTTTTTGGTAACACGTCTCGATAGACGGTGACCTTCAGATTATGGTGGACCTTACCACCTTAAAATGAACTGCATCTTACTATAAAACAAACGCTATAACAATTCTTTGTCTACCTCCAGGCTACCAGACGTGGGAGACAAGGTGGCGGCTGCCAGTTCGTCGCCGAGCCTGACGGAGCAGCCGCTAGACCTGAGCGCCAAGTCCACCTCCAGCACCAGCGGGACCCCGCCACCGGACCCCAAGAACTTGGACAACTCTAGGTGAGTTCACTTGGTTAATGCAATAGGATTAATCAGAAGAATAAACCTGAGGAAGGTAGATAGATTTTGTATTAAGTATTTCTTTATTTTTTCTTCATTTCTTTCTTTCTTTGTTCGTCTTGTACCTCATTTCTTTCTTTTGTGTTATATTAGATTGATTTCGTGACAAATATTTAGGTATCTCTTTTTCTTTTATTCCTTAACTTCTATCTTTCTTTTTTTTTTGTTTCTCAATTCTTTCTTATATTTTAGATGTTTTTAAAAAAATAACACCATAACATAACTTTTGATAAAAACATTTTTAATAAAATAAAGAGTAATTTACCTCTACGTCTTCGTAACTTCATTTAATTTTTCTTAACAATATTTTTTGCAAAATTATATTTGATGATTTTACGCTAACACAAAGTTAAATTGCTCTGCCATTGTAGTACATACTTAATCGTGTAGCTCTTTTTTTACCTTTTTGGAGTTTACTCCTTAAGAGCAGTGATAGCCTAATGGTTGAAACTTGCCCTCTCAATCGGGAGGTCCGAGGTTCAAACCCAGGCACGCACCACTGATTTATGTGCGTATTATACATTAATTATCACTGCTTTTTGGTGAAGGAAAACATCGTGAGGAAACCTAAACACCCGAGAATTCTTTATAAAAAAAAAGTTCTCAGAGGTGTGTGAAGTCCACCAATTCGCACTTGGCCAGCGCGGTGGACTATGGCCTAAACTCTCTCATTCTGAGAGAAGACCCGTGCCCAGCAGTGGGACAATAATGGGTTGACGACGACGACTCCTTAAGAATCGATTTACATATATAAGGGTCCGGTATGAGAAAAATGTGAGGAGTAAAATCTACTGAAGAAACCGTTACGATTCGGTTCTGATTACAAAATCGTTACGAAGCCAAAAGTTTCCTAGTAAGAGACTTGCTTTGCAATTTGGTCGTATTATTTGTAGGACGGTTTAAATCGAACCAGTCCATTATAAGGTAACCAATGGCAAATTAATACAAAATGGCGTGGCTGAAAGAAATTTGAGTGTAGATAATTAAGTTCGCGATATACTTAATAGTTAGTAATTGCCTGCTAAAACCTATATTTCACCCGTACTTCACATGCAAGTAAAGGTGGTTTTGAAGGTGATAGAATTAGAAATGGCTTGGTTTTGGAGCCACCATCGCCACCACCACCACCTTGCTGCCATTAACCATCGAAATGGTTAATGGCAGCAAGGTGCTTTGCTACAATTTTCAAGGTGGTAGAACCAGTGTAGTTCGACCGGGGAAGTACCACCGCCACACCTATTTCTAGCGTGAAGCATTTCTTTTTCGGTAGAAGGGTGTTGTTGCTGGCACACTTTTATATGAGGCGACCATCATAGTCCTCGGGAGTAGCAACGCATCTGTGATTGACTTCAGATGGAACCCATGTTCTGTATGAAGTTGCTTACAGATGTCCATGGGCGGTGACCACTTACCATCAGGTGGACTGCATGCTCGTTTGCTACTTCAAAAAAGATTGAACCAGATAGAATCTTTAGACAGAATTTTCTTGTATATTTATATATTTTTCTATATTTTTAATGTTAAAATTATATATATAGGTAGGTATCTTATTAATTTTAGAGTGTTAAGTTTTCATGTTTTTCTCAATGTTTGTTTATTGTATCTCGTTTATCTCGTCTTCTTTCAGGAATAATAATTCATTCGCTTAAAAAAGGAGAACTACCAATACTTACTCTTTTTCTACTTCAAAAAACTTAATTTAGGCGCGAACGGTCAATAAAAAGAGGAATTAGCATCGAATTAAGGTCATCATGTTAATGTTTAATCCATTTACTTGTTTAGGTAGATTAGAACTGGAATATTTATGTCGTTCGCGTAAAATGGACGGTGTTACCGTCTCTTTTATGTAAGATATGGCGAAATGTCATGCATTCTACACTGATGCCGGTTTTTGTAATACAAAATAAGTATTAAGTGCATGGCAGCTTTGAATGCTTCGTACAGATTTGTTAAGTTTGCCACGCGTTTAACCTATTGGACTGTGTAGTAGCGTGTAGTCCATCTGATGGGCACTGCAACCCATGGGTAAGTAACATGAAACAGAAAAGTAATTCTATCTGAAGTCAATCACAGATGCTTTGCTACTCCCGAGGACTAAGATGGTCTCCTCATACCTACGGAGGCAACCGGCAACCACATCCTTTCACCAAAACGCAATAACTGGTTGACGTGACCGTGGTACTTCCTTGGTCGAACTTCACTGGTTCTATCAACTAGTAAAATGGTAAATTTATGTTAACTAAATTATTTTGAAGGTGGTAGAACCAGTGTAGTTCGACCAGGGAAGTACCACCGCTACACCTATTTCTAGCGTGACGCATCTATTGCATTTCGATGGAAGGGTGTGGTTGCCGGCACACGATGATATGAGGCGATCATAGTCCTCGGGAGTAGCAAAGCATCTGTGATTGACTTCAGATAGAACCCATATTCTGTATGAAGTTGATTACAGATGTCCATGAGCGGCAGTGACCACTTACTATCAGGTAGACTGCATGCTCGTTTGCTACTTCAGTCAGATAAAAAAATATAAGTGGTGCCAGTCCTGAGCATACCTAACCAACTCGATATATGAAAAACAGAAGGTCTATGCGAAGTCGAACAGATGCGTAAGCATCTTTTGGTAGGTACTACGTGTACTAGGTGATCACCTCGTATATAGCCTTTGTAATTATTTAACTATAACAAAATTCTTATAGTAAATAAAATATAAATTAACTATTCTATCAGAAACAACAATAAACATGTTCAATACATTCTAGAATGTAAACGCTATCAAAAGAAATAAATTGACCCCACGAGCCTCGACCATAGAGAAACTCAATTCTCTACGCCCGCCACGCCATAGACCATAGGGTTGTGGGATTCTATTAAAAAGTAACTCAATGTTTTTTTACGTGTAATGCGTCCTCACAGTTAGAATTTTGAATTTGAAAAAGAAGTTGCAAAATGATGAATTAAAAATATATTTACAGTCCATGGCATTCAGTCTTTGTTAAATTAAACGCGGTAGGTGACAAATAAATCGTAAGGAAGTCTACTTAAATAACATTAGTCAGACATTGCGGCCTCAATCATTATTGTGATTGTCAATATTTAAATAACATAAGTAGGTATCTGGGTAGGTATATGTTTTCACATGCGTAACTTATGAAAATTAGTAAAGCTAACGTCAACAGAAAGTAATAAGAGAATACTTTAAAATGATGATGTGATTATTTGCAATGTTGTTATTTCTAACAATTGCAAATTTATTATCTCCTATTTTTCACACTCGTTATTGTCCACAGCTGGGCACGGCTCTTTACTCAGAATGAGTTTAGGCCATTGTCCACCGCGCTGACCAAGTGCGAATTAGTGGACATTATCTCCTATAACGATCAAAATTTTTTTAACAGTCAACCCTGGCCTAAGACCGTATATTGCCCATAACGCATTTCAAACGGGTGCATTCAAGTTACACCACTTCCTACTGTAATATTGCACCGGATTATACAAACAATCGCAGTGAACGCACCCATAAAACGAGAAAACGAAACTTTGATTGGCACCGGGTCAACGAACTTTTGACAGGTGACGCCATAATGGATACGAATGCGCGGGAAAATTACGCTTTCATTACACGTAATGGACCTACAATATTTAATGCCTACGTAATGAATAGGGCATAAATGTTTCATATTAGGTCATATGTAACGCAATGTAAGCTTTTACTTACATGTAAGTAGAAATCAAAAATGTTATGCAACACTTACAAACGATCAAAATTCCCTAAGACGAAACTATAATAATATAAAAAGATAATAATTATAATATACGTGACGAATAGATAACCTCTTTCCTTTGGGAAGTCGGTTAACAAAATTGTCTGAATGACGCTTAATGACGCTTTCTTGAACTAATGACGCAAAGAACAACGAATACACAAAAACCCAGGCCCAGAACAAAAATTAAAACTTATCACTACCTGTCTAGCTGGGGATCGAAGCCGGAACCCTCTTCTTGACAGTGTGGTATTGAGTCCACTACAGACACCTATAAGCAATTTTTAAATAAAACCGAGTCTCTATTTGAAGTCGTGACTTCATTGATACTCCAGAGAACTAATTTGCTTACCTCATTTCTATAAAGACTGTAAAACAATTTATTTTTTAATTTTATTAAGTATTACATACGTCATTTAGGGAATTTACAAGCTTATTATGTCCCTGGTCAGCTAGCGAAGGGCACGAGGCCAGTGCAAAACCAGATCCGAACATAAGTAGGTCAACAGCAATAGGCGTGTACATACATTATCGTACTAATTGTTATCGTAGATAAAATGTGCGGGGTTCGTATCCTAGGAGAAGTTAAAGATCATTCCGGTTGCGTTTCTTTTGAGATCCCGGAGTCCTCTTTTTAGCGCCGAGGACGGCCACCAGGATTAAGTGGGATTTTTACCGCACTAGGTAAAACCCCCGGTGGCAGTCCTCAGCGCTACGTGGAGGACTCCGGGATCTCCAACGGAACACAAGCGGAGTCCTCCGAGCGCAATGCCCCTTTTGGGTCCTTCCCTGGTAACCAATTGATGCTCACCGTGCCTGTCGGTGTTTACGACGGCAAGCGGCCACATATGCCATCGTCCTTCCCGGGGTTACTTGGCTGGACGATCCGAGCTTCCACTCTTACCGGCCGAAACCCCGGAAGCACATTATAGTCGCCTCTTACGATAAACATAGGATACCGTAGCCCTATTCTGGAGGAAACCTACTCACTCGAGAGTTCTTTAAAAAAAAGTTCTCGGAGGTGTGTGAAGTCCATCAATTCGCACTTGGCCAGCGCAGTGGACTATGGCCTAAAACTCTCTCATTCTGAGAGAAGATCCGAGCCCAGCAGTGGGACAATAATGGGTTGGCACCAAAATGAAAAACAATTTTTTCAACCCAAAAACCTATCCAACTCTATTACGCTTTGTGTAAGTACAATGCACAATGCACCTACGCTCAACTTTTAAAGCGCATAATTATACCACAAAACATGTGGTATTCAAAGTGACCCAAATCGAACACCGCAATGATTCAATGCAAATATATTACGATAAGACGATTTCTTTCTCAGCCATTCGTCATGCCTGGCCGTTGACAGATAGACGGTCCCTGACACCATATGCAATGTTTATGCATCTGTACCTCAAATGTAATAATATGTACTAGTGATGTAACGAATATTCGCATGTTTTTCACATTCGCATTCGCATTTGCGAATATTTATTTATTTATTTATTCTTATATGCCTAGAGTGGTGTCCAGCAATACGCACTTGGTCAGCGCGGTGGACTACGGCCTATAACTCTCTCATTCTGAGAGAAGACTCTCGCCCAGCAGTGGGCCTGTAATGGGTTGATGAAAGACCTAGGGTGGTACAAAGGCGGACTTAATGCCATAGGCATTCTCTCCCAGTCGACCTTTGGGTGAAGCAGAAATCAACGAAGGCGGTATTGAAGTAAATTTTAATGAAATGAAAAAAGGGGCAAAAATAGATATTAAATATAAATATGCAAGTATAATATATTATAAATAAACACTAATAAATATTCGCAAGTTTTTAGATATTTGCAACGCATTCTCAAGCATTGTGCGAGTGTTTTGTGATTATTGAACTGCAGTGCTTTGCAAAAAAAGATCGCCAAATGTATCCAAATTGAAATCGAACAATTGTCAAACTGTAGACCAAGAAAAACAAAAGAATTCGAAAAGGATTCAATAAACCGCATATCGTGAGTACCCGTTAAGTATTAAAATGTGTCGATTCCGCGATAATATTAGTCTAACATCAAAAACAAAAGACACCAAAACTAAAAAAAAACAATATTCGCGAATCTTTGTAAGGCATATTCGCATTCGCATTCGCGAATGTTTAAATGATAACATTCGTAACATCACTAATATATACGCGAGGCATTTATGTGTGGATTTAGTTGAAATTGAAGTAGCGTGGTATTCAGCTTACTTATTACCGTGGTAGGTCTGGCCGAAGCAGACAAACCCGCGGTAATAACCTTTTTTTTTTGTTATCGAGGAGGAAACCTTCAAAAGCTACCCGACACCGTGGTAGCAACGCCGGGTTATGTGGGATTTTTACCGCACTAAAACCCCGGTGGCCATCCTCAGCGCTGCGTGGAGGACTCCGGGATCTCCAATGGAACACAACCGGAGTCCTCCGAGCGCGATGTCCCTTTCGGGCTCTTCCCAGTGAGCACTGTACTCGCTGCGACTCCTGGTGTTTACGACAGTATGTGGCCATACATGCCATCGTCCTAAACAGGGTCGCTTGGCTGGACGGTTCGAGCTCCCACTTTTAACGCCCGCAACCCCGGAAGCCCCTTTTAGTCGCCACTTACGACAGGCAGGGGATACCGTAGCCCTATTCTGATCCCGGAACTACAGGGATAGCGGTAATAACCAGGCACTTCAAAAAGTATTTGTTTGCTGAGAAAAAAAAACAATGGATATATCCGTTACCGTAGCCAAAAACTAAAATGCAATACATCATTTCAAAACAAAAGTATTGAGAGATGTTTCTGTCTTGCATTATTGAGATTTAAGGTCTCGGATAACGAATAAAATATTCACAGAGAGCACAAAAGAATTCGCCACTGTAGACAAAACTTTGAACTGAACCCCTATATCTTCATATTCTGCCACTTTGTCGTTCACTTTTAGAAAGTAGAAATACATACTCACATAACTATATATTAATACGTGAAGCAAAAACTTGTGGTGCATTTTTAAGTAACTTGCCGCGGACGGAGGAGTATGAAATTTTGCACTGTTATAATTGACCTAGAGAAGGAGTGCGGAATGTTAATATTTTTTTCAAATAATACATATAACATACATAAAATCATCTAAAAACTAAAACACACACTACCGTGCATTTGTCACAAACACATAACGAACGAAATAAAACATTCAACGAAATCACAAAACGTCAAAAATGACAGATGTCTTTGTTAAAATACCCGTTATTCATTTAAAATGCAGCTTTGTCACTTAAACCTCTTTTTACCTTTCGGGTATATTAAAATAACTTGAAAATTAATAAAAATGAATTTGAGAAATACGTTGGATAATATCAAGTTTAGTTTTTGAGTTGAATTACGGTTAAATTTCGGCCGTTGCGACGGGTGACTAGTCCTATTTAATCTGTATTCTAAATTTCAAAATTTGTGATTATATAAAATATGTTATTTTAGTTACCGTCGAGATTGCGCGAAATAAAAATAAAGCTAATCGTCAGCTAAGTGCACGGTGACTATATCTAAAAACGTTACCAGGTGGTAGAACCAGTGTAGTTCGACCGGGGAAGTACCACCGCCACGGTACTCCGATCTTTACAAAAAAAAAGTTCTCGGAGGTGTATGAAGTCCACCAATTCACAATCTCATTCCTGAGAGAAGACCCGTGTCCCCCCCCCTGAAGTAGCAGTGGGACAATAATGGGTTGACGACGAAGGTCTAGGCTCATCCAGGTAGGCTCTCCCAAGTCTTTGGTGTACCTTTTGATGGTTTCAACAAAAAAAGGTAGGTACAAAAGTTTCTGCGTTCCGCTTCCGTAGCCACAAAGCGAATATAAAATTAGATATAGTAACTGTGAATCAAACGAGTTTATCTACTCACCTAACAGGCTAACAGCCGTTTGCCTTAACCTTGTGTTCAACAGCCGTGCACTTAGTATAAGTTTATTACGTTTATCAAAGCAATTGTTTACGTTTTTGCCCAACATTGCCGTAAATATTGCCGGGTAAGGATGGCAACGAAAACATAAAAGTGCAACAGTACGTATGTGTTTCGAACTGAGGTTGTACCTGGAACTTTCTATAACAATATTGATGCAACGCGGATCATACAAAATTCGTATGAAAGTTTGTGTTTTAGGATTCGTATTCATAAAAGGTTAATGACTCATTACTTCAAGGCATGAATTGCACAAAAAAGTAGGTTTTTTTTTTATATGGCTGAAGTAGCAAACGAGCATGCAGTCCACCTGATGGTGGTCACTGTCGTATGGACATCTGTAATCAACTTGATACAGAACATGGGTTCCATCTGAATTAAATCATAGATGCGTTGCTACTCCCGAGGACTATAATGGTCGCCTCGTGTGTCCTCATGTGTGTGATATAAAATATCCTAACAAACATAAAAAAGAAAGACAAAGAATACGATCAGTTGTTTTAAATAATAACAACAGTTGCAACAACCCAGAATTACAAAAATCTATACTAATATATAAAGCTGAAGAGTTTGTTTGTTTGAACGCGCTAATCTCAGGAACTACTGGTTCGAATTTAAAAATTCTTTTTGTATTGAATAGACCATTTATCGAGGAAGGCTTTAGGCTATATAACATCACGCTGCAACTATTAGGAGCGAAGAAATAATGGAATATGTGAAAAAAACGGGGAAAATTATTCATCCTTGAGGGCTTGCGTTGCGTGCCACGCGGACGAAGTCGCGGGCACAGCTAGTCGTGAATAAAGAGGTTTTACTGTACGTACTTACACAATTAAAGCTAAATTTATAACCAGCTCCATACGAAATTCTTGCGCGAGATAAGAAAGGGGACAATGGACAGTTATATTAATACTTGAACTTGATCAACCTTGTGTCGAATACACGTCACCGTTCGTGGTGGACAAGAAATACGATAGTATCTACGCCAGCGCTTCTCAAACTGTGTGACCCCCTAGGGCATCGTAGCATCGTTTCAGGGGTATTAGGTTTTCATATGAGAAAGTCAAAAACATTACCTTTAGTTTGGTTTATTACGTTGACTCAAGACAAGCAAGGTTCCTTTTTTTTTGCTCATTCGTTGTTGCACTCTAATTGTCATTTTTGGACCATAACTTGCTGCATCACGTATTTTGAAATGATAAGCAAAAACATTTATTTCGAGGACACATAATAAAAAATCAGATAATAAAAAAATAATATATTACCAAACTGATGCTCCATTTGTGGCCATAGGCGTCGTACCTATATATATTAGTGCAAATATGTTTGGGAGCCCGTGATCTATTCAATTGATAAACCTTAGAAGAATTCATGGGTAGTCAAAATTATTAGTTAAGGTGAGAATGATAAGCAATACCTTGTAGATCGCCGAAGATCTTACACAAAGGACTGTTTATATGTTTTTACTGTTTATTATGAGATGAGAGGCTAGGTCCGGCCTAGGTACCTACTTACCTCTTTGGGTGTGTCTATGGAAAATTCGGCTAAAATATAAGTATGCCCAAATTTACGTAGAAGATCATATTTTATGTGAGGGAAGCTTTACGTGACTGAAGTAAGAGGAATACTACTGCTTTTTTAAAGTTTTAAAATATTTACACTTTTACATTAATTTATGGGACATTTATTTATTATGTATCACCTTTTAAATTTCTACAATAATAAATAATTACGTAGTTAAAATATTCGAGTAATGTCTCCTTAGCTCAAGTAAAATGACAATAAAGTTATGGCGCTACATTGGAATATTCGTTTCATAAATTATTTTTCGTCGACTTATAAGTATTTGAGGCACTTTACTTAGCTATGACCTGCTTTAGAATTCCATCGCAACTGCATCAAAACAGACGTACATCCAAAAGTCGTTATTTTAAAAAGTGCCCGATCGTCGAGTCAGCGTCTAGAATAATGCAGCGAACGGTCAACGAGGAACGAATAAAGGAGACATTGTCTCGATTTCAGCACCGATATTATGCACAATCGATAACTGAATAAATTCATTCGCTGGGACCGCGATATGGGTCGCATGACTCGCCAAAACAAATAAAAATGCACCGATAGTCGACGGTGCATCGACCTTGCATCCTCGCAGTGATCGGCGACCCGCCGAGCGACTGTGCCCCTTCGCGAAACTCGATAGAGTCGAATCTCCCCCGATAAACACGAAAAATAAGAAAGTAAAACCCAAGATGAAACTAAAGACGTCACGACTCAAACGAGCGATATGATACTCTACAACTCGTACATAAAGTCGACTATCACTGACAACGGAAAGGGAAATAAAAGGCTAAGGGAAAAGATAAAGATGCATTCATAGTAGCCCGTTATCGGTGAGTCCAAGAGTAAATATTTCGCATTTCGCTTATCTGGGATTAATGCGGAGTCGGCGTTTTGAAATGTTGAATTTAGACGATTGCGGGCTGTTGACCAGCTGTTGACCCATATTGTTTTGTGATTCATTCCGCAATGTCTCGCTGTGCGCTTTTTAGAACGACTTTTTATGCTTAAATTGAAACGGAAGTGGCGATAAGGCGGTGGCAAGTTTTGCAATACGACGATCACGCAATATTGACTTCGTATAGGATTATTTCAATCTAAGATTTATTATTAATGTTCTTTATTATTAATTATTCATTCTCTGTATTTATGTATTTATTACATATTTTAGATTATTTAAAATTTGCAAGGTGGTAGAAAAAGATCGATCGGCAACGTATAACCACACCATACACTAGAAATAGACTAGCGTGAAGCAGTTTTAGTGTTTCGGTGGAAAGGTGTGGTAACCGGCTCACTTTAATTTGACCCTTTAAATTCACAGAAGAAGCAACGCATCTGTATTCAGATAGAAACCCTGATCTATTTCTGGTCGCTTCTATATGTCTATGTGCGACATTGGACCACTACCATCAGATTGATGGCATTTTGAATTGCTACTTAAATCGTGAACCATTATTGTGCCACTGCTGGGCACGGGTCTTCTCTCGGAATGGGAGAGTTTTAGGCCATAGTCCACCGCGCTGGCCAAGTGCGAATTTCTATTTAAATCTTATGAAACACTCAAATCGAAAAATCAGCAACGATAGATCAAAAGCCATTTTCGATTCGTTAACTAAATTTCTTGACGGAATAACATTAACATTGGAAATAAATATTGATTACTATCAAAATAACTGTCCCATTTACAATTTATGTTTAGATAGCAATATTTTCAGGGGGCGTTTTGGCATTCATCCAAAATATCTGTAGCAAATATTCGACGACTGTTAACCAGAGAACAGAATTTCAAATTCAGCGATTGTTTGTCAAACTGTCGTTAGTTTTGTGTTGAAAATATTGTTACTGATGTTTATTTTCGTATTGTTACAGATTAAAACGAGCCGCTCTCGAAACTGCCAGCAACAGTGCGACCAGACGCGCGTATACCGACGATGAGCTGCAATCAGCGTTGCGCGACATCCAATCTGGCCGTCTGGGCACCCGGCGCGCCGCCGTCGTCTACGGCATCCCGAGGTCCACTCTTCGGAACAAGGTCAACAAATTCGGCCTTGCCTCCGAAACGGGCCACGAATCCGACCAGGACAGCGACCCGGACAGACCTGAGTCACCGCCCTCTGTCATCTTAAAAATACCCACCTTCCCGCCGCCGGACGAGAAGAGCCCGTCTCCCGCCACGCCCGTCACTACTCCGGTCACGCCGATCACCCCCATCTTACCTTCCCAGCCGCCTCTCAACCCGCCTTCGCAGTTGCTCCTGCCATCGGTCTTCGCAGATCCACCGTCAACCCAGCATCTCTTGACGTCTCTCAACGACGTGATAGCCAAAAGCATCAGTCAAAAGTTCCAGCAGCCCCTAGATAGGCCACCTCACCTCGGTGACCTTCAGTTCATGAGGCCAGATAGACACGTATCGGTAATAAAAACGCCACCGGACAATCAAAGAAACTACGCGGCGCCCAGCAATTCGAGAGGAACGCCGAACAACAACGGCCAACCGTCGACAGGCGGCAAGGGAACGAGACCCAAGAGAGGAAAGTACCGAAACTACGACCGGGATAGTCTAGTGGAAGCGGTGAAAGCGGTCCAAAGAGGCGAGATGTCGGTACATCGAGCGGGCTCCTACTACGGGGTGCCGCACTCTACGCTAGAATACAAAGTGAAGGAGCGGCACTTGATGCGGCCGCGGAAGCGGGAGCCGAAACCCCAGCAGGAGGTGAAGCCGCAGCCGCCGAAGCCGCCGCAGCCGAAGCCGCCGACGAAGCCGTTCTCGAACGGGCTGAACGGGCCGGAGACGCCGGGCTACCCGCCGAGCTACCCGTTCTGGCAAGCGGGCGGGTTCGCGCCGCCCGCGCCGGACCTGTACGCGTCGCACATGATGCGGCGGCTGCGGGAGGAGGCGCCGCCGCCGGCGAACGGGTCGTTCCTGGAGGGCATCATCCGGTCGAGCCTGGAGCGGCCGGGCGCGGCGCTGCTGCAGCGGCTGACGGGCGAGGCGCGGCCGGACGCGCCCACGCTGCTGCGGCGGCTGGCCGGCTCGCCCGAGGAGCCGCCCGCGCGCCGCCCGCGGCTGGCCAGCTCCGACCGCGCGCTGGCGGCGGAGATGCGCGAGGCGGTGCAGCGGCTGCGCGCGGACAAGCTGCGCCCGCGCAACGGCACGCCCACGCCGCCCCCCGCGCCCGCCGCGCCGCCCGCCGCCGCGCCGTCCGACCGCGCCTAGCCAGATCTCCTCAGTCTTTGTGATAATAATGTAAAGTACATTCCGTTGGGACGCGTCGCCGCCGCCTCGAGCCCCCGATGACGTCGTAGTGCGCTTGGATTCTTTCGTACGATTCGTTGCGTCGTTTGTGTATAACTGTTGTAGTGACAATAACGTTAGTTTTATTATAGGATGCGATGTCGACTGGGTTCGTTTGTGCATTTACGAGTTGATTTATTTTCGAATGTATCTGTCGTAGTTTCTCGGTTCCGCTTCCCCCCCGGCGATTATATCACCGTTCGACGCACGATCACCAAATATCACAATAGTTACCTAAACTCACAACCGGTTCGATATAACACAGCTTTACTGATGCAATATCACAATTAAATAGTTTAGAAGCCCTTGACGGACGCTCGGGACGCTATGTTAGGTGCCCTTCGGTGTTATCCTTTTAGAATCGATACGAAACTGAAGCTTATATTTTGTTTGATGTTTATATTGGCGTGTTATATATTTTGTTTAAGTTGTCTTGCTCAATTTTGAGCATTTAAGTATATCGCGTGTTCCGACTGGAAATTAAATTTCCATTGTATTTATTTAAATTTTCGATTAAGCGGCATGCTGACGGCATCATGGATGTCCAATCACATCTTAATAAGATGCATGGAAATGTATAAAGATCTAGATGCAATACGAAAGGCGGGTTCCTATTGTTTAGTAAAGATTTGATATACCTATGTCTAGAGGGTGGCAACCGGGAAAACGTCAAAAAATACAGTCATAAATGTAACTGTATCGCTTTTCCCGCCGATTACATTAACTGTTGCGCCATAGACACATAGAACGTAGTGCGTCTAAATCGATTAAAATTGAATCATTTTCAATCTCATTCGTTCCGCGACGTGTCTAGAATTCTAGACATAAGATAAGTCTGCATTTATGTTGAGGTTCGATAGACTAGGAGGATCACACTGAAGCACTCGGTTGTCCAAACTCTCCCAAATCCGGAAGCCTCGATTTTTGATCTTGTTTTTAAGTAACAGACAACCAAAAGTTAATGTTATAAAATCAACTATTTAAATATTTTTAAGTAATAAAACAATGTAACAAATTAATTATAAAGCTAGCTATGGGTGTAAATGTTATCGATTTTTAAGTGGACAATCGCAAATTTTGTGCGGTGTTTTTATAATTAGATAGGTAATATATTGAATGAAATTATTAGCTACGTGCGGGATCGGTCACTCCATCTCCTTCTATCGAGAGGTCGCGACACGGCGATAGTCGTTGAGAGAAAGGGACAGACGTATTTCAGTGCGCTCCGACGCGAACGGAGCCATGTTCGAACTTGTGTGCAATTATTATTTTGTAAAAAAAATAGTAATTTAAACTGTGTCTAAGCTAACACGTGGATTCTATATTACTGAATGTGATATTTAGATATTACGAGTGGCCCCTCGGCCGTCACCCATCACGATATATACACGAACGTACATGAATACATCTAGTGAACTTATATATTTTATGTACTATTATTGTATCTTAAGAAGATATATATTATTTTTCATGGTCCAAGTTTTAAATGTTTTATCGACTATACAAAAATATGAATAATCATTATTATATTCTTGTCGACTTTAAAATTATAACTAGCCCAAAAATCCTCAAAAAAAATGATATCTTCAAATTTATGACGTTTTTGGTGTTCAATCATAAATATATGGAGGTACGAGATGGTGAAAATGTATACGCTCTCCCAGATAAATTTAGGTGAAAACTATTTGGATATTTAAAATTATCATACGATTATTATCTACTGTAAGATACGTGTAAATGTGCGCCTCGTGAAAATTAAGAAGTCTTTGTATTGTGTATGTAACTAAAATATACATATATTATATACAAGTTAAAGTTATTGTCGTACATTTTCTTCAGAGACCACAAGTTAGGATACTTAGGGTCGAGATCGACATTTCGACACGCTTAGCCAGCCCCCGGAAGTCTTTACAGCAAACCAAACCCATACATATCCAGTGTCGAAGTGTCGAACGCACACCCTGCAAAAAAACAAAAAAAAATCTTTAAAAAAAATTTATATTCGACATTTTACTAGTCGATAGCATTCATCTTTCGTTGTCATGATTTTCGAAAGCGTTTAGTGGTTTTTGTCGATTTACTGTTATGTGCATTTATCCGTGAAAGGGTGTGATTAGCGTGTTCAGAACACAGTTCTCGCTCGGCTGTACAACCAACCGCATTAACAGCGTCCCCAAATTCGAACAACTTTTGTTTATACGTATATAAGGCATCGTACACACAGACGTTTAAGTCACACAACACTAGCGCCGCACGCGGCGACCATAGACAAACTTGTGTATACGTTAACAGGCGCTAGTAGTCTAAGTCCGGATTGTCTATGTGTAGACGCCTTGCGACCGTGTCGAGTGCGACATCTGTTGATAGCTTAAAAAAGTTATTTTGTGTAAGTCTGTACAGAAATAATAGGATGGGACAATTTGCAAAGAGAATTTAGATATTAATGAACATTCCGATTAGAATGTTACTAGATTTTTTAATTATAATATAAATATTTTCGCATCGGGAACAAATCATTATGTTGTTTAATCTTATTTTGTAACGTTAGTTAATTTTTAAGTGGCTTTATTTTAAATAACCCTATATTATATTATGATTATAATATTATATTGAGATGTTATACATGTCATTGTTTTTGTGCAAAGTGTTTGGGGTTCAATTCCCGGTATAAAATGAGAGTTGCGACTGATATGTAGTAGAAAATGCCGAGTGCCACAGCACTGGGCCGGTCGGTACAAATGGTATACACCGCCTTACACAAGTAATATTATTGACAGTGATCTCCGCAATATATAGCCACATTGCTTACACTCATATGTAACGCATTCGTTAGGTACGATTTATTTCCAAAGGAATAATTAATATATTCATGTAATTTTAAACAAAATGGCTGTTGTTGAAGAAATCATTCGCCTCAGAAATTATTTTATGTCGTTTAGGTTCGGATATCAGTGATACAAAAGTTCCAACCATGATAACAGTACTCCGATTGAAGAGATCACTGGTTATTAGTGAATCGTTTTTATTGTATATTGTTCAATCATTTTTCCACATAGTTTTAAGTATTTTAGTTAATACTGTAGTGTAATTTCAATTAATAGGTAGGCGGTAGGAATTCTTTAATATTTTGTTAATTTTTTTTCGTAATGTAATAAATTCCGTAAGGATTAGGTTAGAGTCTTGAACGGTCCTCGACTGGTCCAGGAACAAAAAGACAATGAAGGGAAGTTGCATTTTTAATTAAAAATAAACGTTAGAACTTCGCGAGATACTGTGAACGTATTATCCTTATACTGAGTGCAATCATAAATCTCCTACGCGTTTCCGAACGAACACCGCGTCCGTTTTCTAAGATGGCGGACGTTTTCGTGGCGTGAAACTCATAAAAGACATTGCCAGATCTTACTTCTAAGCATTCGTAAACACATGTTGTTTGTTTGTGTGATTGTACCTATGTATAACCGTTTTCTAACTGCAGACAGTGTCGCTGTGGTCGTCCAGTTTATCGGTTCGTAGACCGAGTGACGCACACACACACGCGTCTCCATTTGCAAAACGGTCTGTAAGATTGATACTATTTTCTACATGTAAGTTTCACCTTTATTGTCACTAATTGTTTTCCTTTTACAACTGTATGTATTTCTAGAAGATTAATTTTTAATCAAAAAATATAATTATTGTACTACATATTATTACAATAATTGACTTTATTAATATTGACGTTAGAATTATCGTGGAACGGAACGACGTATGATGTATTTGTTTTATCATGCTAGGAGCGGAGGAACGCTGCGTTCGTTTTAAAAATTATGTACAACACGAAGCATTTACTTTTAGACATATTAAATATAGTGTTATCTTTATTAAAACAATGGATAGTGTAAAATTCGACATATAATCACGGTATATTTATTTGAAAATTTAATGTAACGCTTACAACTTAATCACATCACACTGCTGGGGAACATTTCTTCTTTTTGAGAGTGTTGTCTTCGCAAAGTTTTTTTTAATTTGTGATCGGATACAAATAAGGAATCAGGTAATGGACCAATGTATTTAGAGAGAAGACGCTGTTATTTCCTAAATAATCGATTGAATGGCTCATGTTTTTTTAATAATATATAAACCGCTAAAGGAGCTAACAAGATCAAATTATAATATTGTTATGTAATTATTGAGTACAAGTTTTAATGGAATATTTTTTTTCAATATACCTTACTCGCCTCTTTATTTTTGTTATTTTGTTCCTTTAGTTTTTATTATTATTATTGTTTAATTGTCATTACAGATGATTGATGGATTCGCGTTAATTTTAGCGACTCAATTATTATTTTTATTATAGATTATATATTATTCACTTCCTCAGTAAGAAAAGTGATGTTTATAGGTTTATTATTTGTTTATATCTTAACTCAACGTCTGTTGCGACACTTGAAATGTAAATTGGCGGCAAAACCTGGGATTGGCACAACACTTGTATTGAATCTAGTCAAATTTTTAGATGTGGAAACATTTTGGAAGCTAAGCTTACGGCGATTCGACTGAGATTTTTTGATAAAAAAAAGTTAAAAGTAACGTCCAAAAAGGTCGCTAGGCGACATAAAAAAAGTTGATTTGAAATTGTGGAATTGTACACGATGTATGTAGACGAACCGTTTCTTACGTATAAATTTAATGTAACTTACTTAGCATCATTTGAGGTGAAATTTTTTCATATTATGTAATGTCCTTTATCTATAAGAACTTTATATCTTACGTTAAATATCTTACTGACGTGGCTGGTTAGGCAGGTGTAAGAATGTGCGAGGATATTTAAAACCTGTATACAATAAATTTCTTTCATTTGTTGAAGTTTTTGTTTCATTTATCACTCTGTTAGCATGACATTATCCTACTATCTGAGAAATAAACAACCGACATAGAAATTATCAACCAACATGTGTGTAAACTGGAATTTAAAATATCGACGAGAGAAAGCGCACACGTCGTATCTCGAAAAACTAAGCATTTAAGTTATGTATAAATGTATACTAGTCACCCGTAGCATCGGTCGAAATTAGACCGTAATTCCAAAATTCAAAAACTAAACTTCATATTGTCCAAAGTACTTAGTACGAATATTTCTCAAATTCAAATAAAATGTAATAATTTTCAAGTAATTTTGAACGCACCTGTTTAATATAAAAAAGTTGAATTAGCTAAGCCGCATTTAAAATCAATAGCGGGTATTTTGACAAGACAGTGACATTTCTGGCGTCATCTGTTTTCATAGTAAGACATTGAATGTTTTATTTCGATTATGTGTTTGTGACAAATGCACGGCAGTGTGTGTAATGTGTTTTAGTTGAATTTATGTATGATAAGTGCATTTTATTTGAAAAAAAAAACAACATTCTGCATTCCTTCTCTACGTTTACTATAACAGTGCAAAATTTCATACTAATCCGTCCGCGGCATATTACTTAAAAATAAGTCACAAGTTTTTGCTTCACGTGTTAATATATAGAATAAAATCAATTGCACTAATATTAGAATGGTTCCATGCCTTAAATATGATAAATTTATTTAATATTTATAACAAAAGATACATATTAGTAGACAATTTAATTTTAAAGCATGATTATTAATAATACTTTTTGGCACTTTTGTAAAGTTTCATTTTCCGGGATTGGTAGGTACAACATGATTACCTATTCACTTATTAATACCTACTTAGGGGCAATTATTATGTTATCTTTATAATACAATACAATATGCTTACAATAAATAGACTACATACAGTTACTTTGTTTGCAAAATTGCTGTTATTACAAAATGCATTGATAAATGCAGTAATAACCTCAATTTTGAACCTAATTAGACCACAGAGACGTGCTGCTTGTTAACCTCAAGACCTAATTTGCTCAAAATAAACGAAAACAGTCGATAACTTGACGGCCCATCGACCAAATGTCATTTAATATTCAAAAACTTCAAGGAACGTAAAATAAAATTACAATTCCGACACAAAAGTTGTAGATACGCAAAACTCATTATTGTGGTCAGAAAACCGCAAATAACACATCTACATTTGTAAAGAATAATTTCGGTTTGAGACGCTGTACTTACATTTCGTGTGCCCCGAGGCTCCAAACCACTTGTATTCAAGGCCGCTTTTTAAATTTAAAAACAAAACCGAGATAGCGAAAACCGCCCAAAAGAAAAAATGGCGGGAAACCAGTTTTGGCGCGGATCAAATTGGTGGCTTCGTCTGTAGTCTGTACTCCGGCGCAATCTATTTTCGGACGAGTGCAAATAAAGTCACTGACTTTTGAAATTCAAGTTTTTTTGCACTTATTACAGATATATATTTTCATATTAGCTATTAACTTAATTAAAATAACAATTACGTTATATTTGGAGTACCTTTAATAAAATAGATAGGAGCTTATGTACTTACTATCTTAAAAATAACAAAAGTTAGGTAGGTACATACCCTAATATACTACAAAAATAACTAACTAACTAACCTTATTAGGGTAAATGATGTTTAGAAAATCATAAAATGCAGTATGAAAATTGTTAATATGTAGATAATAAAAAAACATAAAATATTAAGTATCTATAATTATACCTACTTGCTCATGCGTATTTTATTATAGCAAGTAAGTTTACGGTTTATGGAGAGTTTAACTTTTAATTAATCACAAGACCACGTGACAAATTCCATAAATATCCAATATTCGAAACTAGATATATTCTCTATTTTATTGGAATAAAATAGGTACTTAATATTAATGCATCTCATATCACGAAATGCATCTCCAATCATTATTTACATCAAACTATTTATTTTCCCCCACGTAAGATATATAAACCTCCCAAAACATGTAAGAAATTAAAATACAACCAAAAAACATTTACCTTCCATTTACCAAGAGTCGGACAGGGTACAAAAAACGTTCTAATACATAACCCGAACCCGTCCACTAATCGGACGCATCAGCTTAAATACCTATACCGAGGTACCTAAATACAAAAGAGTGAATGCAAAAAGGTTAAAAAAAACGTGCGCAGGCGCAGCGAGCAAAACCGAAAACGGCCGAATCGGGGACCGTGACCTTACTCTTTGCTCTTGACTTACTTGCGCGTGCGCATGTGTGCGTGTGCCGAATGCAATTCGGGTACTTTGACTGGCTGGTTTTTTTTGTCGTGCACAAAGATTAAGGTGGCAGTAGGGCGGATGTAAATCACATTTAAATAGGGACAGTCGGGTATAGATGTAAGTAACATTTTGTATACGTGGCTACCACATATCTACGTGCTAATGTATTTTTTATTTAGGTAAGTTGCATAGATTCTTAAAATTGTGTTAAAATAAAAATAGAGAATTTATATGAACTTTACAAATACGTACGTAGATAGGTACACCTCAGATTTTTAATAATTGTGTGTATTATGAAGTGTGTAGGAATTAATACTACGTAATAAAATTAATTATTTACCTAATTAGGAATTCAGAAAATAAAAAAATAAAAATCCGAAAGTAGTTGGTAAATCCACACATAAGTACCTATTTTAATAATAATACAGCTTAACAAAAAAGACAAACCCGCTGAGTTTCTTGCCGGATCTTCTCAGTTATGGTTAAGTTCCGATCCGGTGGTAGTGTAAAAAAAATGTGTACCTAACTGACAATTTGTAAGTGCCTCCGAAGGCCTATACATAATAAAGACATTTCATTTCATTTGATCAGCGTTTAGGATTGTGACCGTTAAACCTAGAAAATTATCAAAGACTTTAACTTAAATAGATATGTATATAAATTTAATATATATCACACTGGATTTAAAATGTGGAAACGGCAACAGAGTAGTAAACAAAAAGCACCTTCTACCAACATAGTCTATGGCCTGCAATTCGGATACTTTTTGTCGTTGTTTGCACCACTACATCAGCATGCATCCCGTGCATGTGCGCGTGAATTTTTCGCATGCGTTTGGGCAACGCACTCGGCGATGGCACTGACCTTGGACAACGCAGCTGCGCGAGGGAGCGATGGTGCGATTCGGTGATTTTGACAACTGATTATTCCAAATTTGAATTTGGTTATGCAATTGACTTGTTGACAGAACGTTCTGTTTTTGAATTTAACAATAGCTGCTTAGTGTTATTTGAAATGATAGGGTAAAAGTAATTTTAAATAGTTCGTAATAATAATAATAATATTGCAGTATCATTAAAGTAGACATTTAATGCATATTCCATTTTTTACGTTCATATAGGTATATAAATTGATTTAATATTTTTTCAGGGTTGCCAGATCCAGATGCCCCAAGTTTTCGTATGTAACTCGAACCTGCCAAATCACTACATCCTACCTAGTATAAAGCAAACTAGCTTCTCGCTGTCTGTCCCTTTGTATGCTTAGATCTTCAAAACTACGCTACGGATTTTAATGCAGTTTTTTTATTAGATAGAGGATCAAGAGGAAGGTTTTTATATATAATATAGTGGAGAAACAATGATAATTTTAGTTTTTTTACTTATAGGCAGAAAGAAGTTCGCCGGTTCAACTAGTTAAAATATAATTTAAATAAATCTTTAGATTTTTTTCTGAAATTTATTCTCTGTTCAAAACCACACAGACAACATCACTACTGGAATCCAACTGTAACCCGAAAACAGAGAGAATCACTAGTGGAAACAAAATGTAAATACTTATAGTTATAATGAAAAAATATATAAGTACTATTATTTGCTTCATAAATAAAACAAGTGTTTACCTATCAGCTATGTTAATCCGTTTATTGGAACATTTAACATATAATCGTATAATAAATCGGAAAATGATTAGACGGCACACACACATCCATTTCTAGCGTGAAGCATTTCTTGTGTTTCGTTGAAAGGGTGTGGTTGCCGGCACCCTTTTATATGAGGCGACTATCATAGTCCCCGATAGTAAAAAATCTGTTATTGACTTCAGATAGAACCCATACCCAATTTGAAGTTGCTTAATGTCCATGGGCGCCAGGCCTCTTAGGCGAACTCCATGCTCGTTTGCTACTTCAATCAGTTAAAAAAGACGGAGTTTTAGGTTTAACAAAATAGACGATTACCAACTATAGGTTGGCTTTTCTCTCGAACATATAATACCCGATATAAAAACAAAATTACGAAAATACCACTGGTCAGCAATAAAATTACGCTTATCTAGGGTATTTTTATGAAAAGCCAAAATTGCGTGCCCGTTCGCAATAGGACAAAGCCTGTATGAGCTTTCGAGGGTAGCAGGGGTTGTAGAATAACAGAAATAGTTCGCTGCATCCGGTAAGACACGCAAACACGAACAGGTGACAATTTCGGCGATGCATTGTTTTTACTCTAATTGGATTTTAATTAGGGCTTTTACGTGACGTCATGTTTTGGTCTAAAAAGGTTCATGTCAATAATAAAGTAGATAAGATGTACAGGATTGTAGGACTATTTTAAGGGTTAACCCAGCGTTACCAAACCTTTTCTTATACGGGCCACAAACACGTTTCAGCGGAATATCCCGGGCCGCAAGCAGCGGCGTAACGTGAGGATGAGTTGCTCGCGGCGAAACAAAGAAAATAAAAACGGTCGTGAGCCATACTTACTCCAAAAAAGGTCGCCAAATATAAATTCAGCCGGGCCAACCAAAAGGACGCGGCGGGCCTATGCGGTCCGCGGGCCACAGGTTGAGCATAGCTGGGTTAACCTATCAATAGTCAAACCAGTGCAGAATATAAGGCACTTGTGTAGGTATATAGAAGTAATACGGAGGTACTTACTTCTAAGAAACATTACAATGATAGTCAAATAGATTAAATATGTTATGGCTGTACAGTTCAAGAGTTACTCTTGCTGCTCGCAAGGTAAATTGTGGAACGCTTCATGATTTTGCCATTCTTCCGCAGGTGACGTGCTAATATATTCTGTATTGCTCTAATTTTAGTATATGTACCTAGCATAGCGTACTGTACTGTTGTGCTATTCTGCGAAATAAGCAGCAAGCGGATCATAGGTATAGGTAGGTGTTACGTTCTGGTGTTGAAAGATGGCAGATACATTTCCTTACATGATTTGGCTGAACTTAATTATGAGACTGACGACCCGCATGGCGGAGCGGTTACCATACTGGTCAGACGCGCAATGGGTCCTGAGTTATTTTTTTATAGTGGGTAAAAAAGGTACCTATCTTTCTACAGAACCACAATTTTCGAAAGTGTATAGTTTCAGTGCCCAAAATTATACAAAACAAATGCTTACATTACTGTGACGATTTTGCCGTCTAAATGAGGGCAGTCCGACGAAACGTGGCTAATGCATTTTATGCATGCGATATTTCAGGTATTTCGGAAATTACATTTTGAACAAGGTACGAATAAAGTGAACGCTATTTTCGACATTGAGTACGACTACAATCAGCGTTCGTCGTTAATCAACTTAGCGAATACCGTTTTGGTTGTTATTGCATTAAAGAACGATAAACGAAGAGTTGGTTATAACCGTAGAGAATTTTTATTAGATACAGGCTTAGAATTAGGAAGCTGAAGTGGTTATAGGCAGGCCGCATCGGTCGTAGGACAGACAACCGGTGGGGTAGAATTTCTATCGGTTGTTCCCTTCCCTTTCTTTCGATATTCTGGACAAAGCCTTGTGTCCCTGGGAAGCCTTGTGTGTAGGCCCTCTCCTGACCAGATGGGCTTATGACCCAAAGTCGGTGGGTAACCGCTGAATGGCAAAGGACCAGTTAAAGTAGCGCATATTGATTGATATGAGCTCATAAAAGTCCACTGCTGGACATAGACCTCTCTTGTCTATATCCAGCTGTGGACTTTGATAAGCATTCAAATCTTGCATTTAAATGTATTGAATTGATCTATGAGTTACCCTTTTTAACCGACTTCAAAAAGGAGAAGGTTCTCAATTTGGCCGGTATATATATTTTTTTTAATATGGAAACAGCAAAAGAATATGCAGTTGACTTGATTTAAGTGGCTGAAGTTACCCTTAGACATCTTCAACTTCTGATAAGATAACAGTTTACATTAGATAAACCACAGATACGTTGCTATCTCTGAGGACTCCTAAGTTGAAAGGCTTTGGATAAGTTTATCTCCCACACCCTTTACTCGACATTTTTATTAATTTGTCACCGCCTTCTGTGCAGTGATTAGGTGTAAGTTATATGTACCTACCTATAAGGGGAGTTTAGGACATTCGTAGTTCTGGAATCATTTCGAGTTTTGTTTTTCCAAAACCACCTCCCCTAGCATAAGATGAGAAACAAATTTTGATTCAGAGTCTATTTATTTCGGACAAGGTTTAAGATGAGAAAAAATTTCAGAGGCTAGCTGACCTATTTTTCGCTAACCGCCACTTTTGGACTCTAGAATTCCCTTGACAAAACTATCCTCTATCTCTAAATCTCGGACATCAGTAACTTTTCGAGGAGTGCTACCTTTAGTCACTCATAGTCACATTGCCACTGAATCGAAGGTCGAACATCTCATGTCTCTACAACCTTCAAACCTACATTGGCTTTCATTTATATACGGCGACCAAAGTGGCTCACAGATGTCCAAGGCAGTTTCCACTTACCATCAGTTTGACTGCATGGTCGTTTGCTACTTATTTTTATAGAAAAAAACATGCGTGCGTACAAAGTACACATGTCAGAAGTGAAACTTCTTTGGCGAACTAATTTATAAATCTTGTTTATATTTATACAAATCTAAAACTTTAAATTTCCCAGATTAAGAGGAAGGGAAAAAGGCGTGATACGACGTTCGCTCTGTCTTACTTTTTCTCTCAATCTTTCTCACTCGCTTGCTCCCTACTCTCACTCCACGGCTAGTTGCTCATGCTACGTTCGCCCTGTCTTACTCTCTCTCAATCGGTCTCGATCACTCTCTCTCTCTCTTTTCCGACTCTTCCGTTGCATACCGGCGTGACGTTTCATCTGTAAAAATTTTACCCTCATGCGCCTAAAGAAGTTTCACTTCAAAAATAGCTTTACGTACTTAGGATAGATTCGTCTACCTATGGACTTAGAACCACGAAGGATTTCCTTTCACATTTTGGAACTATTTCCATGATACTGTGGAGAATAAAACACCAGCTTCAAATTACATGCACAACGCATTAGCGACGTTTGGAGATTTTCGGCACACATTTTGAAAACTGGGTCAACACTGTCAGCTCTCTATGTGAAACATAAGATTCGTGTCAATATTATTATGAGTTTTTAATCTGAGATTTAATGGATGATTCAGTTCTTGTGGAGGCAGTGCCCCAGTTGTTACGAATTCAGTAGGTTTATTATTTGTATCATGATTAACCCTAAACTTAGTGAAGGTAGGTGATAATTTATGGTGGTAGATCCTAAAAAAAATTTTTGATATACATTCAGATGTATCTAGTGTAGCGTTGCATAATAATGCATTTTGAAAGTAGCATGTTAACGCAGTCCAGCACGTAGTCCAGATAACATACTCCTACATGAAGCCAGTCGAGTAACCCTGCATGGCGGCTGCATTTAGTAATTCTTCTATATTCTCCATCTAAATCTTTGAAACTCGAACACAGTAACACAATAGTGGTTTAAACTAACATGAAGCATATACCAAAGGTAACCAGTACCAGTAAAGGCGACTAATAAGCTTCATCTGGCGTTGCAGGCGTCAAGAGTGGGAGCTCGAACCGTCTAGTGAAGTAACTCTGGTAAGGATGACGGTATGTATGGTACATACGGTGGACCCAGCTACTCGTCTGGGTATATATCCTATAGTGTATCGCGTTACTTGTCTTAGATAGATGTGCTGATTACTTTTGCGAACTCAAACTATAAAGAAAGGGACGCATTGACATCATAAGTAGGGATTGCAATCCGGCCTCATTTCAATCCGGCCGGATCCGGCTGTTTTTTTCTCAATCCGACCGGATCCGACCGGATCCGGCCGGATTAATCGAACGGTTAAAACAGTGTAAATAAGGATCGATTTCTAACGGTAATTATTTTTGTAATGTGAAATCTTTATCAAAATATACAATCACCAGATCCGGTGGAGGTCTGGATCCGGTGGTGAGTTGGTACCGGATCCGGTTTGTGTAATTTTGTACCGGATCCGCCGGATTACCGGATCCGGTTTTCCGGATTGCAATCCCTAATCATAAGTCACATAAGTAATTACGGAAACACTTTTGGAAATTTTTGGTACACATTCAAAACTGGGTCAGCACCAGTGCCTTTTTATCTATATGCCACTGAACATCGTCGCAGCTTCAATTTCACAATTCATAATATTCTTACAGTCTGTTAAAGTCAATTCCTAAAGAAACATAATTGAATTTTTGTTGTTAGTCTAGTAACGCCGTAACGCGGTAGTCTAACATCAAAAGATCAATTTGTTATTTATCTGGTACAGGTGGGTGACCCATACCCTAACAGTAAGACAATAAATACTACGTCCCTGTAGTTTTGGGATCAGAATAGGGCTACGGCATCCCCTGCCTGTGGTAAGAGGCGACTAAAAGGGGCTACCGGGGTTGCGGGCTGCTTGAGCTCGAACCGCTCGGTCAGGCGATTCCGGGAAGGACGGTGGTATGTCTGGTCGTATACTGTCGTAAAGATTAGACGGAGCGGTGGGCCTAGCCGCTCATCTCAGAGGATTCCGATTGCGGTTCTTTGGAGATCCCGGAGGCCTCTTTATAGCTCCGAGGACGGCCGCTGGGGGGGTTTTGTGCGGTAAAAATGCCACATAACTCTGCGTCGCTCCCATGGTGTCGGGTACCTTTTGAAGGTTTCCCCTTCGAGAACAAAAAAACGTACAATAAATTCTAAGCATTAAAAATAACGTAGGAAGAATATTTATTTGTTCTAAAATAACTGCAGATCGCTAAATCATCGCATCAAAAAATTAGGGCAAGTAAAACCGAATTTTGGGTAATATTTGGGTAGCGTGGTTTCTTAATGGAAGATTTCGGCATTGAGCAGAGCACGCGAAGCACGCATTAACTCTACTATGGACAAGGCAACCAATAACTTATAGAATTTAATTTGAGGCAATTGAAGTTAAAAGTTGGTAAAGCCATTTTATATATAGACTACCTAATGGTAGTTTATTGTAGTGTTTTACTCAACCAGGTACTTAATTAATGTTTAAATTGTTCTTTTAAATTACAAATATTATGAAAGTTCATATAATTATAATTAATAGAAATGAAACTTAGATAGGTCCCACACAAATAATTTGATAAATAAACTACATTTATTAAACTTCACTCATTTTACTAATTTTAAGATAGCTTCGGAACCTTTTAAGGTATGCCTAAGTAGTAAGGCTGACCTAAATCCACCAATTTGCACTTGACCACCGCAGTGGGCTATGGCCTAAACTCTCACATTCTGAGAGAAGATCCGTGCCCAGCAGTGGGACAATAATGGGTTGACGACATGCTTTAGTTTGTCCCAGTAGTTCCGGGACCAGAATAGGGCAGAATATACCTTAGTATCCTTTGCCTGTCGTAAGAGGCGACTAAAAGAGGCTTTCGGGGTTGCGGGCGGTAAGAGTGGTAGCTCGGACCGTCTAGCCAAGTAACTCCGGGAAGGACGATGGCATGTGTGGCCGCATGCCGTTGTAAACACCGAGGCACGGTGTGCAACAACTGTTCATCGCGGAAGGGCCCGAAAGGGGAATTGCGTTCGGAGGACTCCGGTTGTGTTCCGTTGGAGATCCCGGAGTCCTCCACGTAGCGATGAGGACGGCCACCGGGGGGTATTTCTGAGGTAAAAATCCCATGTAACCTGACGTTGTTCTCATGGCGGCGGGTACCTTTTGTAGGTTTCTTCGATAACAAAAGGTATGGTTTAATTAAAAATACAGTTTTGTTAAAAAAATGTTTTCTTAAAGGATATAAGGTTGTAAGTGCTATGATTTCTTAATACAAGAAGTGTAAAACAAACGCTTGAGCGTCTCAACTTTTAATTTATTACTATACTTAAGGGCTTTTTATTCGTGTTAATGTTGGAAGCCATCCCATTTAAAATTATTAAGTCTGGCCAGCATAGAAAAGAAAAGAGGGGCCATTTAAAAAATAAACTGAAACGTCTTATTTCTTTCATCAATCTCCGCACTAAAGTTGTCGCGCCGAACGAAGTGAAAAAATCATCGAAGTAAAAAAAGGAATCTCTTTCCTAACAAAAGGAAAGTAGCTTCCCGTAATTTCCGTGATGTTTCGTTTTCTTAAAACAATGAACTTCTAAAAGCGACAGCTAAAACAATGAGCTATTTTCTTATTGTTACATTTTAATTATAGTGATTAAAATAAAAAACAACAACTAGTTGGTGCATCGTTTTAGTGTTATTATTTTTTTCTATGGCAACATCGGCGATAAAGCCCGCGAAAAGCGCGCGGCAGGTAGTCGCATATAGTCAACCTGCGTTCTTTTGAAACTTCTCTTTTGCTTGAATTTTTAATTTCGCACCTCATACTATTTTTCCTTCAATTATAAGAAATAAAATAATTTAAACATTCAATAGTCTTTATTTTTTTAACTGTTATTATTGTAAAAAATAATAAAAACATTGACGCAATAAATGTTGTAGATAAAGTTAAAAGCAGGCATTATTAATTTGAATAATTTTATTGAGTATTTTAGCTAAATGTTAGTCATAAAGAAGGTAGCCAGGGATATATGACTCAAGGTTGCTTTCTAATGCTTATTCTAAGAGCCAGGACATACCTGCAGTTTATGTGGTACCTGGTATAAACACCTATTTGGTATCTACTTTATTAAGGTAGCGCCTTAGCTAAATACGAAAGATAATTTTAATTATTGATATATATCGCATGCTTATTGGAATACTGACTTAACTCAAAAAAGACGATTTTTGGGAAATCGCAAAAGAAGATCTTGCAATGAGGTCTCATCGTACTTATTGATGAATAAAATTAAAATTAAATGATAAATTAATTATACATGTTATTATTTAGTACATTTGATTAACTACCTATTGGATCACAGTAAAAAAAAAAACGAAAATAACATCTATCTATTTTAAAAAAATATTTTAAAAATTACACACTAAGTTAGGTCAGTTTTTTGTAAAAATATCAAGTATATTTTAAAATGCAAATGTTCAATCAAGTTTTAAGACCGTTTCAGTTTAAATCATATATTATTTTTGACAACTGTTTCAGTATTTAGTCTTTATTTAATTACATTGGGGTAAAACTTTTAGAGATTGAGTCACTTCATTCAAATTAACCACACGCTAAAACATAATATTGGCGGTTTTTTTTTAATTAACTAAAAGACAAGTGTAATTTTCAAACTTTTATTGCAGTAGCCATCAAATATAGCAAATCCAAGTAACAAATTAAATATATCAGTCTTATTTATAGTTTTCATAAATCAGCATAAAAATCAAGCCAGAAAATTGTTTAATTAATACGAACAACTGTTATATGGTTGTATCTTACATAAAAAATAACTATTTCGGTGTTCAAACCTATGAAATAAAACAACGTCATAATCAATATAGGTCAAATCTCTATAAAACATATAATAAAAACTTCTAAATGTTACATAATAATATTAAACTTCAGGAACATTATGTTTAATTAACTTTGGCATAAAATCAGTAATTAAGCAATGTTTAGGTTATCACTATTTAAATAATAGCATTATAAAAGTCCGAATAAAAATTTGGAATCAATTTTTTTGATAATAGCTCCCTCTTCTTTGCATTTTTTATTATGGCTACATATTGGTGAGGGGAATATATTGGACCAGACTTGAGATTTCTTTTAATTTCTTTTTCTATGAGGCTATGAACATTATCACCCTCGTTTTGTGTATGACCTTTTACTAAAAATTTGTGGGTGATACTTTTAATATTTAGATGAGTGACTGCATAAAGATAAAGCGCTACAATAAATTTATTTTTATTTTGACCGGTACAATTATCAGAGTAAAGAATTAAATGACAATCACTTGGTGATTCGACTGAGAGCTTCTCAAAAAATTTTAGTAAACAGGATCCGATTTCGTTGGACCCGCGTTTACCATCAGTTTCATTCCAGATAAAGCAATGTACATCATCATAGGAATCTTTAATAAGGCCGTCAACTTTTTTGTTTAAATTCGTGACTGTAAAATTGTAACTATTTAATTTTGATTTGTAATAAAATCCTGAGGTATCTCCTCTGGGAGATTGCAGAACAGCTTGCAAATCAAACACAATAACTTTATTTTTATCATCTATGTTGCAGCGATCATTGTATTTTTCGTGGCGGCTCAATGATTTTTCTTCTAAATGGGCATCATACGATTCCTTAACTAACTCTTTTTGTTCAGACGTTGAGTTCTTGTATTGCAGACATAAATCACATTGATCTTTTCTGGGATGAAAAAATGATATATTATATTCTTGTGTAAATACTTTATAAAATGTGCAATATCTACCGGCTGCTTTGTTATTTTTATTTTGATTTTGTTTAAAGTCTCTGAAAAGATCTGCAATTGTTTTCCCTCCATCAATGTACTCACGACTAGAATATTGCCTAATGTAATGGGATTCAATTCTTGGTATTGCTTCTATGAACTGTTTGATATCGTTTAGTAGTTGTTCATCAATCTTCACATGGTTGCTGTGCTGTCCTCTCATATCTTTTGCTAAAATTCCATGTTCATCTATTTTGCTTTTTACAGTACGTATAACACGATCAGAAATATCAAGGGTTTTCATAAAAAACAATTTGCACACTCGTACCGATTGCCCTTCTACTAAAAAATGGAACGCTTGATTGCAGCTTCTAGGATTACGAGCATTTGTATATTTATATTTTGGAGTTATATCGGTCATACAAGACTTAATAAACGCTCTTTGAGCATTAACCTGGCCGAGATTCCAATACGAATCAAAAATTGCTTGTCTTTGATCTACAGTTATCTTTTCAGAGCATTTGAGCCTACATTTATCGCCACAGGGTAGTTGAACAGAACGAGGTTTGACTGTTGTATTTTTTCTTGTAGTGTATGGCTTTCCAGCATTTCTCAGACTTTTTGCTATATTCTGTTTCCAGCTCTCTTCGTTCCGTTTACGTTTCCTTCCCTTCTTCTTTTCTTCTTCCAATGTAGTACATTCTCCGAAAACTTGTTTTAGCGAAACATCTGTTGCTGCATTAATGTTTGTTTGCTCCGACTGCTTTTTTTCTAATACCTGATCTATGTTATCTTGTCTTTTGTTCTGTTCATCATTCGATTCTGCATCAGAACCGTCACTGGAAGATCCTGAAGATGATGAGGATGAAGATGAAGAAGACGTAGAAGATGAGGAAGTCCCAGATGACTTTGATCGACATGGATATACTGGTATCTGCCTTTGCATTTTAGAGGGAACTTCGTATGTTGGATCTAGATCACTTAAATCAATATCACTATTTTCACATTTTGAATGTCCCTCATCAGTGCAATCGTGAACGGCTACGGTATTATGGAAGTGATTTTCATTGCTACCTGAAGCGGATTCCGAAATTTCAAAATATTCTTGTACGTTTAGGTAACGCTGATTTTCAGGCTTGTTTGTAATATCAGCTAACGTCTATGACAAAAAAAAACTATTTTAGTAGTAATAATATTAATATGAAATATAGAAACCTAATTTTTAAAGTCACTTGAAATTGTTACCGTCACTTTAGTTGATGACACCGATTTATGTTCTCTATCTTGTTTTGTCGATTGTGGCGCCGGGTTTCGAACTTGAACCAGCTCCATTATCTTTTTCAACCTATTGGTTGACATTATCAACCTAAAATAGAAATAGTAATATTATGTGTCTTGTACCAATAAAATTATATTATGCAGTATTTAGAAGAATAATGACTTAACATAAAATATTTAAAGTCAACAAAATAATTACTCATTATATTATAATTTTATTTTTCAAACAAAGACTCAACTAATATTGCGGCTCCTAAGTAACCATAACTTTTGAAGTAAACAGACTTATAGGTGAATGTTAAAAAATGTTATTGTTAAGGATGGATAAGTTTTAATAGTAAACTGACTAAACTCGGAATACGTCTCAAAAAATAGAGTGATGTTAAATATTAAACTGGCTAAAAACTTAATGTTACACGTAACATGATATTAAAATTTGTAGTACTCTAACCTAAAATTTAATTTGTCACTATAAGATTATATAAATTGATGAATCTTACCTTTGAATTTAGTCGTAAACACGCTCAACAACAATTGGGTCTTCGTTCAATAAAATAATAACAACCTCACTACACAACTGTCTGACACAAACTGGCATGAGTCATTATTCAACGAACACAAAGTGAGAAATCCCATAAGAGTGAAAGAGACGGATATACCGTTATAGTGCCAAAAAACCCCAATTTCAATGTAATTCAAACGGTAGACGGTAGATGGCGCTAACAGAAGCCCGTGTCTGTATGTAACTCATTTTTGACTAATCTCTTAATGAGACAGTGTTCCATTAAGCATGCGATATTATGATCAGTCAATAAGTATCTGTAAAATAAAATATTTTTAATGTTCTCTTACAGGTCTCTACCAATTCGCATTTGATTTCAAGATGCGGCTTTATATTTCAGACAGGCTTCTACCAGTTGTTGGAAGGCCAGCGTGGAAAGTACAATAATATTGCTGTCTAAGAATACAATACAATATAAAATAAATAAATGATTAAGTACCTACTTCGCAATAATCATAACTATTCTATCATAAACATCTTTTCTCTTAACTTTATAGGATAGATTTCTGTTAACATCCGAAACTATAAACTGAAAACAAAGACATTCACAGGTAGTAGTACATTTTATGTACATCTAAAAGAAATGAGCTTCAGTTGTTTAAATTTAATACATGTAGCGACATCTAGTGCCGAAAGCTATTATCATGACGTGATTAATGAAGTTAACGAATAAGATGTATCTGTAATATGTCAATAGATGGCGCTATGCAAAGTTGTCGCCCGTACAGTATACAATAATAAAATAACACTAAATAGAAAAAATACACAATTTCTTTTAGAAAAGTAGTTTAAGTTTAGTATAATTAATGTTTTTTAAACAATAAAAGTTAACGAATATTTTTATTAATTTTTTCAAGTATTGTGAAAGCCACACCGAAATGTCAACCCAAGTATTGCCAAATAAAATTCATTGTTAATTGCATTGGGAAATCATACTAAGGACTTGTCTGTATCTTCATAGAATTAAAAGGAACTAAGAAATAATTTCTTACATTTTTACAGACGTTAAAATAATAATGTCTCGTTTATGATTAAAATTTTTTAAACTACAACTTAAATATTTTACATTGTGATATAATATGATTTATTGTCATTTTGGTAACGTTATTTAGATTTTTTTATAATATAATGGATCAAATGATAAACTAAAAGCAATATATTAATTATACAGTAGTTACAAATATACGGTAAAATATAGTGAAATAGGAAATTTAGTTCCGATCATGACAACACCGAACTTAGTACCGTTCGGAATTTACACGACGCACGACCGCCTAACGTCCGCGATATTCTAACAAAACTCGTTGAAAATGCATACATCAAAATGGTAGAGTCGTTGCAAATGTTTTTATTTCTCTTCAAATCGAAGTACAGACGAAAATGGTCGTGGTTCTCGCCCTTCTTGTGTTCAGTACTCATAGTGTTATTGTTTTGTGATGGTGTTCTCTCTAGGTGTAGTGATCATAACTGTTTGAATGGTGTTTGTAAGAATGATACCTGTGTGTGCATCGAGGGCTGGCAGGGTCCGGAGTGCCAGCACTGCGGCGGGAAAATAAAGTAAGTGAGGACTTGCGCCGAAATATTGACAGTTCAGTGACCTATTTGACAGGTATGTCGTGTAGGTAGATTTTGCGAGAAAAAGCCGCTCGGATTATCCAATTATATTCTTTGGCTTCTTCATTCCTGTCCCGAGCTGTGTGCGAAGGTCGAGCGTTACATGTGTTTGATCGAGCGATGTTAGCTTCGATCCCGATTCAATCATTAGAGGACACAGACTTCAAACATTGTGGATGTCTGATTGTAATCAATTGAGTGATTACACGCACAGAGAAGCTATTGTGGCACAGTTTGTGGTCCGTTGTGTGACAATTCTTGTAACTGAAGCCAGGATTTTTTTCACTGATGCCTATCTAATTTTACATCATTCTTTTGTCTGTTCTGTGCCCATGTCACTACAGCAAGAGGTCTTGAACCTTTTTGAAATAGTTATAAGGAAACTTGCATATCTCTGTGCTGTATCAAATAGCAAAGATTTGTACAGTGATAATGAGGTAACGTCTCTTATAGAACAAGAATAACTTTGAGTACATAAGAACATAGCAGTGTCTTTGACCTCCCTTTCAGTAAAGCTTCAAATAGAACCAATATTTTATGCATTGTGGTTAACAATTCTGATATATTGTAAGACAAGGGTGTGGTTGTCAGCTGATTTGTATGAAGAGAGCATCTTAGTCCTCGGAAGGAACAGTGCCTGTCTGTGTCACATCACATAAGATTCTTACTTTATTTGGGGTTGATGTTAATGGGGCTTGATGAGATGGGGGATGAGGTTAATTACAAGTTTTTATTGGTAATGGTGGCAATTTACCATTAGATTGACTGTCTGCTTGTTTGATATGTTTTTTATAATAATGAAGTATCAAACGAGCGTGCAGTCTACCTGTTAGTGGTCAATGCCACCCATGGACATCTATAAAGAACTTCACACAGAAAATGGGTTTCATCTGAAGTCGGTCACAAATATGTTGTTACTCTCAAAGACTAGATGGTCACCTCATATGAAAGTGTGCCGGCAAGCACACCCTTCCTACGAAATGCAAAAAAAGCTTCACAATAGAAATAGGTGTGAAATGTATGCTAGAAATGTCTGTGACCTCACATAAGATTCTTACTTTATTTGGGATTGATTGCACATTTCTATTGGTAACGGTGGCAATTTACCATTAGGTTGACTGTGTGCTTGTTTAATACTTCCCTTATATTAAAAAAATATTGTACAATAATAAATTCTGATTGCTTTTTTGGCTCATTGTGAATCCATTACTACCCCTCGGCTGACTAATGTTCAAAATATGTAATTGTTAGGACTCAAAGCAAGAATGTCCATTATGTCAAACAGATCTTTTTACAATCATTTTATCATAAATAATTACTGATGCTCATAGATCCATTCAAGCCTTTATTCCTTTTTTGTGTATTCTGTAGTGCTACGTGTGGTTGATCACATATTAGTTGCTCATTTTTTTAATAGATTTAAGTAGCAAACAAGCATGCAGTCCAGCTGATGGTAAGTAAATACTGCTACCCATGGCCATCTTTTTTTTTTGTTCTCGAGGGGGAAACCTTCAGATGTACCCGACGTCGTGGGAGCGACGCAGGGTTATGTGGGATTTTTACCGCACTAAAACTCCCCCGGTGGCCGTCCTCGGCACTATAAAGAGGACTCCGGGAACTCGGTTCGACCGCAACCGGAATCCTCTGAGCGCGTTGCCCCATCGGGCTCCTCTCAGATGGGTGGCTGGGCCCACCGCTCCGTCTAGTCCTTACGACGGTATGCGACCACATATACCGCCGTCCTTCGCGGGATCGCCTGACCGAATGGTTTGATATCCCACTCTAGCCGCCTGCAACCCCAGAAGCCCCTTTTAGTCGCCTCTTACGACAGGCAGGGGATGCCGTAGCCCTATTCTGATCCCGGAACTACAGGGACGACACCTTATATCTAGGTTTGAAGTCTTTTTTACAAACACAAACTTTATTTCCCACAAATTCTAATTTGGCACTTTAGCATTATTTCCTTTCCACTGATGATATTTTGTATGTCTTACAACACCTTTCCAAATAGGACATAGCATCCATTGATGTAAGAAGGATATGGAGATTGCAGTCCACCTTATAGTAAGTGGTCAGAGCTGCTTAAGAAAATAAGCCCCATTTAGAACAGGGATTCCATCTGAAGCTTGATCTCCATCCATCCATCCATCAGCCTTTTGATGTCCACTGCTGAACATAGGCCTCCCCTAAATGGCGCCACTCCAACCGGTCCTGTGCCCTCTGAATCCAACGGTTTCCCGCTGTCTTCTTCAGGTCATCGGTCCACCTGGTAGGGGGGGCGACCTGTACTCCTTTTGCCTAAACGTGGTCGCCACTCGAGGACCTTCCTTCCCCATCGGTTATCGGTCCTGCGAGCGATGTGGCCGGCCCATTGCCACTTCAGCCTACTAATTTTGAGAGCTATGTCGGTAAGCTTCGTTCGTCTACGGATTTCATCGTTGCGAATCATGTCTCGTAGCGAAATTCCGAGCATAACCCTCTCCATAGCACGCTGAGCGACCCTGAGTCTCCGAATGAGGCCTACAGTGAAGGACCACGTTTCGGCGCCGTAGGTCATCACTGGCAACACACATTGCTCGAATAGTTTCGACTTCAGGCACTGAGGAATTGTGGACGAGAAGATACTACGAAATTTCCCGAACGCAGCCCAGCCGAGTTGGATTCTTCGAGTGACCTCCCTCTCAAAGTTGGACTTACCCATCCGGATCGTTTGTCCCAGGTAAATGTACTCGTCGACAACTTCGAGAGGAGTGCCGTCAACAACTATCGGTACGGGTGTGACATGGACGTTAGACATGATTTTCGTCTTGTCCATGTTCATCTTAAGACCCACCCGTTGTGAGGCACTGTTGAGGTCGCCTAGCATTGTGTTGAGGTCCGTCAGCGAATCTGCCAAGATGACTATATCATCGGCAAATCGAAGGTGCGTGATGTGTTCGCCATTGATGTTAATGCCAAGACCTTTCCACTCCATCAGCTTGAACAAATCTTCCAACGCAGCGGTGAACAGTTTCGGCGATATAACATCACCTTGTCTGACTCCCCGCTGCAGTTGGATTGGATTTGTGCTTCTGTCGTGTACTCGGACTGACATGGTGGCGGCAGTGTATACACACTTCAGCACCTCGATGTACCTATAGTCGATCTGGCATCGCTGAAGGGACTCCAGCACCGCCCAGGTCTCGATAGAATCGAAGGCTTTCTCATAGTCCACATAAGCAACACATAACGGCAGATTATACTCCTCGGTCTTCTGTATAATCTGCCGCAGCGTGTGAATGTGGTCTATGGTGCTGTAGCCTTTTCGGAAACCGGCTTGTTCGGGAGGCTGGAAGTCGTCTAGCCTGCGTGCAATGCGGTTAGAGAGGACTCTCGAAAACAGCTTATACACGTGGCTCAGAAGCGCAATGGGCCTGTAGTTCTTCAAAAGAGTTTTGTCGCCCTTTTTGAAGAACAGCACCACTACGCTTCTGCTCCACGCTTCCGGGGTTGTCCCGCTAGTAATGACGGAATCGAACAACTTTTGGAGCGCCACTAGTACGGGTTTACCGCCAGCTTTTAGCAGCTCTGTTGTGATTCCGTCATCGCCCGGTGCCTTGTTGTTTTTCAGCTGTTTGAGAGCCTCTCTAATCTCGTACAGGCTGACGTCCGGGAGGTCCTCAGTATAGTGTCGGGTCAGTTTGGCACGTTTGTCGCCCGCCTTGTTACGGGCGGGAGCTCGTGCGGAAGCATACAACTGTCCGTAGTATTTCTCAATTTCCCTCAGAACATCGGAGTTAGACGAAACCATGGTGCCCGATTCGGTCTTCAACCTCGTCAGCAGGCTCTGCCCAACGCACAGATCCCTGGCGAACACTCTCGAGCCCTGGTTTCGCTCAATAGTGTCTTTTACGCGATGGGTGTTATGAGCACGCCAATCGCGTCGCCTACTCTGAGAGATCTGTTTATTGAGCAGTCTGTATTTCGACATTGAGGCTGGAGACTGCACACATAGTTCTCGCCTCTCCCTCATGAGACCGAGAGTATGTTCTGAGAAAATCCGAGACCTACCACTGGAGTGGGTCTTAAAGTACTTAGACCCCACCTCGTGGACAGTTGTTACTACCTTGGTGTTAATTTCGTCCACAGAAACGCAAGAATCGAGACACGCGAAACGATTTCGTAGCTGAAGTTGAAACTCTTCGGAGCCCTGGATTTGGACAGGTGTTGGTCGGAGCGTAGACTTCATTAGGCGTGACCGTTCCAGCTTTACGTTGATATTTAATGTGCCTCTTACCATCCGGTGATCACTTCCGGTTTTCACCCTGTTGATCACAGAGACATCATTAAATATGTGCCGTTTGTCTGCCAAAATGAAGTCTATCTCGTTTTTAGATGAACCATCAGGACTTATCCAAGTCCACTTTCGCTGTGCCTTCTTCCTGAAGAAAGAGTTCATCATAAAGAGGCCTTCCCTCTCCAAGAAGTTGGCAAGCAAGTGGCCTCGGTGGTTCCGTTGTCCAATTCCAAAGGGCCCCACCTTCCGCTCGCCATCGTTCCGCGTGCCTAGTCTTGCGTTAAAATCCCCCATAACAACGGTAAAGTGGGTCTTTGAGGTATGTATGGCTCTACTTACGTCCTCATACATAACCTCGACCTCATCGTCTGGGTGTGTCGAAGTCGGCGCATATACCTGTATGACCTTCAGCGAATACCGTTTAGATATTCTGAGTATAAGGTACGCTACCCTTGACGACACACTGTCGACTGTTACCACGTTGTTGACGAGGGATTTGTGGACGAGGAACCCGACACCACCCTGAGACAGGTGGTCGCCCTCCCGGTGATAGAACAAGTTGCCCGATTTGAGGATTATCGTGTCCTCACCCTGTCTTCGGACTTCAGACAATCCCAAAACACTCCAGTTCAACTTGTCTATCTCTTCTTCCAGCTCCTGTATCTTCTCGTCGGTCCTCAGTGTCCTGGTGTTGTATGTTGCCAGGTGCAGAAGTCGTCGGTTGCGGTAGCCGGATCTCTGCCGGAGATTCTTAGCACCCCCTGCCCCGCCGTTACCTAGGCCGCTACCGTAGCCTGGAATAGCGGGGCTGCCGGGAACTGGGGGCCGGGGTTCTTCTGCACCTTCCATTGGGGGTTTTTGCCGATAGTCACCGCGCCTGGCAAGCGTGTTGGTGACCGCAGTAGGTGTAAGTTACACAAGGAGATGCTGCTGCCCATCTCTTGGATTTATGTCCCTTAGTCGCCTCGTACGACATCCACGGGAAGAGAGGGAGTGGTGCTATTCTAAAAGGCCGACACCACACGGCCGGGCCGACACCACACGGCCGGAAGCTTGATATCTGTAGCAAATTTCATTTAGAACAGGTTAGGGTTTCACTTATAGTCCATAGAAATGTTGCAACTAATGTGGACAAATCTCCTCATGTTATATGAAGAGATTTGTCCGTATGTGACCTCTGTGACCTGAACTTGTTAAAGAATTATTTCTATGTTAAAACTTTCTATTCATCTGCGTCTATCAAAGGTATTGTTTGTAATTTTTATGTTATGTATTTGTCTCATGTTAAACTAATAAACACATTCGAACCTAGCTCTATCCTGTAGTTTCAACCACATTCCTAAAATGTCACAACAGTTAAAATATATTTAACTAATAGGTGGTCGAACTAGTGTAGTTCCACCAGGGAGGTACCATTGCCACACTTATTTCTAGTTTGAAGCAGTTATGTTTTGGTGGAAGGGTGAGGTGGCTGGCTCACGTTTATATGAGGCAACCATCTTAGTTATTGAGAGTAGTGACAAATCTATGATTGACGTCTGGTAGAACCCTTGTTTTGTATGAAATGCTTACAGATGTTCACAAGGACAATGGCCACATACTTTTTTACTTTGCTTATTTGTTTCAATGTTATACAAAAAAAAACATAAAATACTTACCTTCAACCTTATTATACCTTCAACAATTTTCCCAATACATACTTTAGTCAGCACCATAGACCATGTAAGTCAGTATTAGAAAAGATATGTAGCACCCGGACTTAATGTTGAAATAGCTTTTGATAAAGTTTGTGGATTTTAATGAGGTAGTCATTTGACGACCCATGTGGTGGTGAGGTTACCATAGTGGTCTGACATGTTGTGGGTTCCGGGTGGGATTCCCGGCCAGACAGGTACTTATCCAAATGATGAGTTTAGATTCTTGTTCTGAGTTTGGGTGTCTGTGTATTCGTTTTTGTGTGTGTCCATGGCACCCACGACACAGGAGAAAATTCTGTGTATGGAGCGTTTTTAAATAATAATAATTATGTTCCCAGATTTTTAAATTGCACGCAGGCTAGACGACTTCCAGCCTCCCGAACAAGCCGGTTTCCGAAAAGGCTACAGAACCATAGACCACATTCACACGCTGCGGCAGATTATACAGAAGACCGAGGAGTATAATCTGCCGTTATGTGTTGCTTATGTGGACTATGAGAAAGCCTTCGATTCTATCGAGACCTGGGCAGTGCTGGAGTCACTTCAGCGATGCCAGATCGACTATAGGTACATCGAGGTGCTGAAGTGTGTATACACTGCCGCCACCATGTCAGTCCGAGTACACGACAGAAGCACAAATCCAATCCAACTGCAGCGGGGAGTCAGACAAGGCGATGTTATATCGCCGAAACTGTTCACCGCTGCGTTGGAAGATTTGTTCAAGCTGATGGAGTGGAAAGGTCTTGGCATTAACATCAATGGCGAACACATCACGCATCTTCGATTTGCCGATGATATAGTCATCTTGGCAGATTCGCTGACGGACCTCAACACAATGCTAGGCGAACTCAACAGTGCCTCACAACGGGTGGGTCTTAAGTTGAACATGGACAAGACGAAAATCATGTCTAATGTCCATGTCACACCTGTACCGGTAGTTGTTGACGGCACTCCTCTCGAAGTTGTCGACGAGTACATTTACCTGGGACAAACGATCCGGATGGGTAAGTCCAACTTTGAGAGGGAGGTCACTCGAAGAATCCAACTCGGCTGGGCTGCGTTCGGGAAATTTCGTAGTATCTTCTCGTCCACAATTCCTCAGTGCCTGAAGTCGAAATTATTCGAGCAATGTGTGTTGCCAGTGATGACCTACGGCGCCGAAACGTGGTCCTTCACTGTAGGCCTCATTCGGAGACTCAGGGTCGCTCAGCGTGCTATGGAGAGGGTTATGCTCGGAATTTCGCTACGAGACATGATTCGCAACGTTGAAATCCGTAGACGAACGAAGCTTACCGACATAGCTCTCAAAATTAGTAGGCTGAAGTGGCAATGGGCCGGCCACATCGCTCGCAGGACCGATAACCGATGGGGAAGGAAGGTCCTCGAGTGGCGACCACGTTTAGGCAAAAGGAGTACAGGTCGCCCCCCTACCAGATGGACCGATGACCTGAAGAAGACAGCGGGAAACCGTTGGATTCAGAGGGCACAGGACCGGTTGGAGTGGCGCCATTTAGGGGAGGCCTATGTTCAGCAGTGGACATCAAAAGGCTGATGGATGATGTTCCCAGATTTTTAAATTGAATTCAGTGTTTTTGGTTAGGTGCGAGTACATACAATGACATTAAGTAAATACATACACAATTTCTATATATTATAGAAATTTCTATTATTAATTGATGTCAATTATGCAAATGTATACCATATACAAACATGTGATTTTCAAAATTCAATAAACTTGTTTTTTTTTTCAAATTCAAATCTTTTATTGCCTGAAAATGGTCAATAGTAACATAAGTAATGGGGTAGCCAAATTGTTAATATGAACATTGCTATGTTCAACTCTGCTGTTTTTATATCACTCCAAAATAAAGTATATATACTCTAAATATATGTAGCAGTGATAATCTAATGGTGTAAACTCGATTTAATTGAGGGTTCCCAGATTGAATGACAGACATTCACTTATTTTTGCATTTGCATATGTATTAGATAATGTTTTAAATATTGTGAAAACACTCACAACCCTAACTTCAAAAAAAACTCAAAGAATTGTGATGTCTCCTTGGGGGATCATGGATTAAACAAATATCTCATTCTGCCTTGAGAGGAGACCCATGCCCAGCAGTGGGACAATAATATGTTTACAATATTTACTACATACTTTCTGAAAAGCATTTTTACATTATATGTTATGCCGAATACAAAATAATTGCCAAATATAAGTTGCAAGTATTAAAAACGTTAAAACAACATTAAATTCACAGTAGTATTTTCCTTGCACGAATAATTACAAAGTCACATAAACAAAACATAACCTTTCTCACCCATATTTGACTACTGGACAAATAAGTCCACTGGCACGACAACTATTGACCGTGAGGATTCAAACCTGTTCTGGACAACTGACCTTTTAGGTATTCCGATCTTATTCAGGTTTAAAAAATCTTAAATTTGACACTAAGTGGGAAATATTTGGGTGTGTGTTGTAACATTTGTTCTAATACATTTTTGTTGCGTAAATTACTATTAGAAAAACTTTAAAACATATTTAAAAGTACACAAGATTTATTGATCTGTTCAAAAATCAATAATCACATACTTATGATCAACTAATCTATATCATACAGGATTTTTTTGTCAAATAGGTATAAATAACACCATTTTTTTTTAATTAGGACATCTATATCTATACTAATATATAAAGCTGAAGAGTTTGTTTGTTTGTTTGTTTGAACGCGCTAATCTCAGGAACTACTGGTTCAAATTTAAAAATTCTTATTGTATTGAATAGACCGTTTATCGAGGAAGGCTTTAGGCTATATAACATCACGCTGCAACTATTAGGAGCGAAGAAATAATGGAAAATGTGAAAAAAACTGGGAAAGTTATTCATCCTTGAGGGCTTGCGTTGCGTGCCACGCGGACGAAGTCGCAGGCACAGCTAGTTTAGATATAAGAATCAATCCTTATTTACAGGTCAAGATTTGAAAATTGAAGTACCTATATTGAAAATAATACTGCCTGTCCTTCAAAAGATCACAAACAAAATAAAATTTACTTAAAGGTATATATATGAACCGCGGGCAACAAATCTGCTCATAGACCTGGGACTGATTGCAGATACTGGCGCATAAAAAAAAAATTTAAAGGTATAGAAAAAATAACATAAAGACAGCTAACAGAAAAGTTCAATGAAAATGAAAGCATTGACAAAATAATATTATAACTAGACATCGGATTATATGCACTTCGAAATGCTAATATATGCATGAAAATATGCGCAATTAAATGGTAAATGTGCACCAAAATGATTGAATATACACAAAATATGCAGTGTAAAAGAAACATTTATCTCAATTTTGGTCATCAAACTGAAGTCGGTATAGATTTGACAACCTTTTTTTATTTTTGGTCGTCAACGGAAACTATTTTGTCCAAAACTAATCAAAAAATGCCAAAATATGCAATAACGCTTACAAACTGTTATTATATATAGGTATATTATATCCAATGTCTAGTTATAACAATAAACTCAATGGATACTATACCAATGGATACCATAAGTACTTAATTTGGTTGGATTTGAAGAAGCCATACTTATCTGATTCATTACTTGTCACAATAACATATTTGTCTAATGTAGGACTCTTTATTTAATCTAGAGTATTATGGTAAGTTCATGACGAATAGTGTGGCGGTGCAAACTGGGCTGACACGCAGTGGGTCCTGGGTTCAATTCCCGGCCAGACAGGTATCTGAATGATGGGTTAAGATTCTTGATCTGGGTTTGGGTGCTTGTGTATTCGTCTTTGTATGTGTCTATGGCTTCCACGACATGGGAGAAAATCCTACTGCAGGGCTATAGGTGTTGAAAGCGTTTTATTAAGTTTATAGGCTAAAGTGACCACTTACTATCAGATGGACTGCATGTTTGTTCACTCTATGTTATAAAAACATTAGGCCAGGCTTAGGGGAGTGGAATGACAGGTATTAGATATGGATACCACAAGGCGAGGATTAGTTAGCTAAAGACTATTTACTTACAAATATTCTTCCTGCCTTATTCAGGTCATCAGTCCATATGGAGGCTACCCATACATTACTAAATATATCCGTCTGTACAAATGTATGTTACTAACAGGCATTAGGGAAGCCTTGCATTTCAGAATACATGAGTATTAAGGTAACATGAGACGTAGTAGGGGTGTGCGATAAATGTGCGGGGGTGAGCTCATGAAAAGTATTTGATATTTTTAGTACAAATAATAATAATAATAAACATTGAATTGTGAATAAAGTGATCAACATCACCAAGAGAAAAAAATATAGGTAGATAAATACACTCACTAAAAATATCACTTTCTACACTTACAGCCACAGGATTTTATCCTGTGTCGTGGGTATCATGGACATATTAAGACGTTTACAGAAACAACCAGACCCAGGATAGATTCATCATGCTGGATAGATTTATAATCCTGGATAGATTTATCATCGTTATCCCTGTAGTTCCGGGATCAGAATAGGGCTACGGTATCCCCTGCCTGTCGTAAGAGGCGACTAAAAGGGGCTACCGGGATCGCTGGCGGCTAGAGTGGGAGCTAGAGCTTGGCGGTACGTGTGGTCGCATACCGTCGTAAAGACTTGGCGGAGCGGTAGGCCCAAGCGTGGGAGGAGCCCGATGGGGCAACGCCCTCAAAGGACTCCGGTTGCGTTCCTTTAGAGATCCCGGAGTCCTCTTTGTAGCGCCAAGGATGGTCACCTGTAGTGCGGTAAAAATCCCACATAACTCTGCGTCGCTTCCAAGGAGTCGGGTACGTTTTGAAGGTTTCCCCCTCGAATCTACAAATCTAAAAGACAGCATTCTCCTTGCCTAACCTTTTTTGCGAACAAACTACTCCCATATGCTAATACTGTATCTACCTGTGACATTGCTCAGTAGTTAATTTTTTGAAGTGAAACTTCTTTAGGCGCATGAGGGTAAAATTTTTACAGATGAAACGTCACGCCGGTATGCAACGGAAGTGTCGGAAAAGAGAGAGAGTGATCGAGACTGATTGAGAGAGAGTAAGACAGGGCGAACGTAGCATGAGCAACTAGCCGTGGAGTGAGAGTAGGGAGCAAGCGAGTGAGAAAGATTGAGAGAAAAAGTGAGACAGAGCGAACGTCGTATCACGCCTTTTTCCTTTCCTCTTAATCTTGGAAATTTAAAGTTTTAGATTTGTATAAATATAAACAAGATTTATAAATTAGTTCGCCAAAGAAGTTTCACTTCTGACATGTGTACTTTGTACCCACGCATGTTTTTTTTTACATTTAAATCTACACAAGTGTGAATGAGCGCAATCTGCCGGGCTATCTAATCATGTTGTTACGGGTTTAATTGTTGGAAGGATATACCCATGACTGTGGCATTGAATCACAAGCGGTACAATGGCCGACTGTTGAATTAAACTAAATTGCTTTATCTACACTTGACATTGTGATGGCAACCCACCTTATTCGTTTAAATGGTATGATCTGACCATCTTTTACCTTTTTTTATCTGACTAAAATAGCAAACAAGCATGCAGTCCACCTGATGGTAAGTGGTCACTGCCGCCCATAGACATCTGTAATCAACATACAGAGCATGTGTTTCATCTGAAGTCAATCACAGATGCGTTGTTACTCACTAGGACTATGTTGGTCATCTCATGTGAAAGTGTGCCGGCAACCACACCCTTCTATCGAAACGCAAGAAATGCTTCCCGCTAGAAATGGGCGTGGGACACATTTTGGGTCTTAGGATTTTTAAGTCAGAAGTGAGTTGTGTTAGCATAATGGTTGATACTGCCTCTCCATCGAGGGTCGGAGGTTCGAACCCCAGGCGCGCACCACGGGTTTTTGTAAAATTATATGTGTGTTAGATATTTATTATCACTGCTCTACCTACAGTAAAACAACACTTTACAGCTGGAAGTTAAAAAAAGTTCAAAGGTATTTGAAGTCTATCAATCCGTACATACCCAGCGCAGAAGACTATGGATTAGGTCCAAAACTGAGAAAAAAAACTTTAGCTTAGCAGTAGCAAGAGAGCAGTGATAGCTAATGGTTGAAACTTACCGTCTCGATCGGGAGGTTCGAGGTTCAAACCCAGGCACGCACCACTGATTTTTCTAAAATTATGAGCGTATTAGAAATTAATTATCACTGCTTTTCAGCGAAGGAAGACATCGTGAGGAAACTTACACACCCGAGAGTACTTTAAAAAAAGTTCTCGGAGGTGTGTGTAGTCCACGAACCCGCACTTGGCCAGCGCGATGGACTATGGCCTAAAACTCTCATTCTGAGAGAAGACCCGTGCCCAGCAGTGGGACAATAATGGGTTGACGATAGCAGTGGGACAGTAATGGCTTGACGTCAAAAGACTTAAGCCAATGAGTTAGCGGTGCATCGCTTGGATACCGCTGCCACCCACTGCGACTTCGTATAGAACAAGGGTACTATCTGAAGTTATTTAGAGATGCTATATTACTCTCGATAGTACTTTTTTTTTTTGTTTTCGAGGGGGAAACCTTCAAAAGGTACCCGACGCCGTGGAAGCGACGCAGGGTTATGTGGGATTTTTACTGCACTAAAACCCCCCCGGTGACCGTCCTCGGCGCTGAAAAGGAGGACTCCGGGATCTCGAAACGACTTCAACCGGAATCCTTCGAGCGCGCTGCCCCATCGGGCTCCTCCCAGATGGGCGGCTGGGCCCACCGCTCCGTCTAGTCATCACGACGCTATGCGACCACATATACCGCCGTCCTTCCCGGGATTGCCTGACCGAACGGTTCGAGCTCCCACTCTAGCCGTCTGCAACCCCGGAAGACCCTTTTAGTCGCCTCTTACGACAGGCAGGGGATACCGTAGCCCTATTCTGACCCCGAGGCTACAGGGACGTCTCTCGATAGTACTGGGATTCCGGTGAGCCGGCAACCACATCCAACGAAACGCAAGAACTGATTACGTACGACGGTAGAAATAGTTGTTGTTGTACTTCTCCGGTCGAACTTCACTGATTCTACCCACCACTGATGAGGTACCATAAAGAAAAAAGTCTATATCAATGTTATGAAGAAATCATTTAATTCTAAAGCGACAGTATCGGTTCTTCTGAAGGTTTACCAATAATTTCTTAAAACATTGCGCTTTGAAGGTCGTTGGATTACGAGATGATCTAACCAATACCTGATAACGCTTAAGCGCTACCTATTTCATTCATTCACGCTTTTCACTTTTTATTTTTTGTCTTTTACTAAGTTAGTTTATAGTAGAGGTTTCCAAACTTTCGTCTGACGCCCATTTTGAAATCAGTTATTTTGTAGCGTAGTCTTTCACCTTAAACATTTTAATAACATATCGAAATTAAAGCTCAGTCCCACAGCAGATTGTTGACCAAAAAAGGTCGCGAAATTGAAAAACTCAACGCCCCCTTTAGTAACATCAGCTCCCCCCAATTTTTTCCGAGCCCTTACCCCCATAGACCTTCAGCGTCCACAAGGAGGCGTTTTCGCCCACTTTGGAAAAGACAGGTTTATAGCCACAGCTTTGAGTACTGTTTGTGAATATCTAACATCTTTCGTTATATACGTAATGTCCAGACGGCCCTTTATATCAATTAAACTATAAATAAAAGGGGCGTCTGTTAATTTGATGATTAATTTGATGATTGTGTCATTTTGATGATTTTTCGTCTCCTCTGTTGTTGTTAACCCATTATTGACTCACTGCGGGGCACGGGTCTACGCCTCTACGCACATAATGAGAGACTTTTAGGCCATAGTCCACCGCGCTGGCAAATTTTTCTCACGGTGTTTTCTTTACTGTAGTAGCTGTAATAAATCTCTAATACGCATATATTTTTTAGTAAATCATTGGTGTCCGGGACCTCGGTCTTGCCGATCGAGAGGGCAAGTTTCAACCATCAGGCTTTTTTTTTTTTTATTTGACTGAAGTAGCAAACGAGCATGCAGCCCACCTGATGGTAAGTGGTCACTGCCACTCATGGACATCTGTAATCAACTTCATACAGAACATGGGTTCTATCTGAAGTCAAACACAGATGCGTTGCTACTCCCGAGGACTATGATGGTCGCCTCATGTAAAAGTGTGCCGGCAACCACACCCTTCTATCGAAACGCAAGAAATGCTTCACGCTAGAAATAGGTGTGGCGGTGGTACTTCCCCGGTCGAACTACACTGATTCTACCACCTTCAAGGCTGTCTTTTTTTCTCTCTTGATGAGATGTAACGAGATCTGTCTCGACTCCTTACAAATCGCCGGTGACATTGTTCAAAATTAGGGGTAAAACATGTTGTAGGTACTTGATTTATTTCAGCTTTCTTCTTTCAGCTCTTACACGTTTTATTGCCAAAAATAGAATACGTTATATTATGCCGACACCCCTCTCCCTTCCAAATGTCTCACATAATTAAGTTACAGACAGCCAAATCAAATTTTAACACGCTTTTATTAGCTTCTATCGTATGTATCTGTCGTGTAACTGAATCTTTGAACACGATTTTGACCAACTTTGAATTATCGGATTAAGTTGAATTTTTGCATACTTATCAAGGACCGATGACAATGAAATATTAAAAACAAAAAAAAAACAGCGTGTTTTTTAGTATTTTTTATCTATTATTATATTTACGTCTGTCTTATATATTTTTTTAATTTGCATTCTTTTTTTTAAGAATAACCGACGCAATGGGCGTCATAACGGACGGTCCGGGCAACTACAGCGTGAGCACGCAATGCTCGTGGGTGATCACCCCGCCGCGGGTGGCGATCGACCCGCCGGCGCTGCGCGTGCGCCTCGAGAGCTTCGCCACCGAGTGCGGGTGGGACCACCTGTACGTGTACGACGGGGACAGTGTGCGGGCGGAGCGGCTGCTGGCTGTCTTCAGGTATGCTTTCAACGACACATTCTCCTACCCATTCCATTGGACGCGTAGGTACTCGCAATCAATTCGCCGAGTAACTCGCCGAACAATGACGAACATGTATCCGTCTAGTACGAATACAGACGCGTATGGGGAACGGTCCGGCGAATAACTTGGCGAATAACGTCGGATATACAAACCTCAGGTACGAATACAGATGCCTAATCATTTGATTCGCGCTAAATATACACGCCGAGAAGGACGATAATGTTGGTATGTACTATATACGCACTAGCTGGTTTTTTAGACACTCAAGCGTACATATTTGTCTGTCTTGAACGAGTATCCAAGTTGCTAAGTATAACGGACGGTCCGGGCAATTACATCGTGAGCACGCAATGCTCGTGGGTGATCACGCCGCCGCGGGTGGCGATCGACCCGCCGGCGCTGCGCGTGCGCCTCGAGAGCTTCGCCACCGAGTGCGGGTGGGACCACCTGTACGTGTACGATGGGGACAGTGTGCGTGCGGAGCGGCTGTTGGCTGTCTTCAGGTATGCGTTCAACGACACATTCTCCTACCCATTCTCGACGCGTAGATAGTCGTAAACAATTCGCCGAGTAACTCGACGAACAATGGCGAACATGTATCCGTCTAGTACGAATAGAGACGCGTATGGGGAACGGTCCGGCGAATAACGACGAATACACAAACTTCGAGTGCGAATACAGACGAGTAATCATTGATTCGCGCTGGACAGTAATGGACACGCCGAGAAGGATGAGAATGTTGGTACGTACTATATACACACTACCTGGTTTTTTAGACACTCAAGCGTACATATTTGTCTTGAACGAGTATCCAAGTATCCAAGTTACGAAGTAGTTACGGACGGTCCGGACAACTACAGCGTGAGCACACAATGCCACGAGCATTAGAATACAGACAAATACTTGCTGAAAACGATGGGATATCTGGATAAATAATAGTATTTAAAAAACCTGCTTGAGAGTGACCTACCTTTCATTGTTTGTTGTTACACGCGTTATTCAATTCAAGTTATTACATCAATTATAAAAAAAATTCAACCATGTTCCAACTCACTTATTTAATTTGTGCTATTATTACACTGTTATTAATTCGACGACCCGCGTGGCAGAGCGTTTACCATACCGGTCTGACGCGCAACGTGTCTCGGGTTCGATTCCCGGCCAGACAGGTATCTGAATCATGATTTTAGATTTTCGTTCTGGGTCTGGGTGTCTGTGTATTCGTCTTTGTGAGCGTCCATGGCACCCACGACACAGGAGAAAATCCTACTGTGGGGCTATGAGTGTATAAAAGAAAAAGAAAAACCTACTGAGTTCCTTGCCGGATCTTCTCAGTTGAGGTCGTGTTCCGATCCGGTGGTAGTCTAAAAAACAATATATGTAACTGACAATTTGTAAGTGCCTCCGTAGGCCTATGCAAAAAAAAATAAAGACATTAGAAAGCGTTTTCTGTTACGCGCCATCTTTTTTTTTTCGTTACGCGCCATCTTTTTCTGATACGCGCCATCTTTTTTTTTCCGTTATGCGCCATCTTTTTCTTATCCCTACCACGCGTGATATTAGATAGATTATTATAGATTAGATTATTAGATAAAGTTTAATAAAAGCCTTTTATTAAATATAATTTTATTTAACTTTATTTAACCAATTTCTGTAAAGTTGCATATAGTAAATTATTTTTTGAAAAATAACGTCATAAAGAAGTTTCACTTCTTACGAGTGTACGCTAGTACACGCACACATTTTTATTTTTAAAGCATTTTTTTTATTACACTGTTATTAATTCTCTCATTAATTCACTCGTTCCTTGTTCCCAGTGGCGTGCTTAGCAACAGCGATTCGATATGGACACGGCAGGTGGTCGCGCGGTCCGGCAGCGTGTTGCTGCACTTCTTCTCGGACGACGCGTACGCGATGGAGGGGTTCAATGTTACGTATTCAGCGTACTCGTGCCCGTCGGACGATCCGAGGACGAACTGTTCGAGTACGTATGATGGGTTTTTTTTTTTATCTGACTGAAGTAGCAAACGAACATGCAGTCCACCTGATGGTAAGTAGCCGCCCATGGACATCTGTAATGAACTGCATACAGAAAATGGTTTCAATCTGAAGTCAATCACAGATGCGTTGCCACTCCCGAGGACTATGATGATCGCCTCATATAAAAGTGTGCCGGCAACCGCACCGTTCTTTCAAAATGCAAGAAGTGCTTGACGCTAGAAATAGGTGTGGCGGTGGTACTTCCTCGGTCGAACTACACTGGTCCTACCACCTTCAAATATTCTATATTGATGCTGACTAGACTATTGAGTATTTAACGATTTTCCTGTATTTTCAAGTTGTACCAGTGTAGTTCGACCGAGGAAGTACCACCGCTAAACCTATTCCTAGCGTGAAGCATTTCTTGCGCTTCGATAAAAGGGTATGGTTGCCGCCACACTTTCACATGAGGCGACCATCATAGTCCTTGGGAGTAATAACGTATTTGTGATTGATTTCAGATGGAACCCATTTTCTGTATGAAGTTAATTACTGATGTCAATGGGCGGCAGTGACCTCTTACCATCAGATGGACTGCATGCTCGTTTGCTACTTCAGTCAATAAAAAAGTTCAGTTTTGGCGACGCAAAGAAAAAAAAAGAAAATCAAATTAGTGACTAACCTCTCTAATGTTATTTTAAAAAAGGAAAAAATCCTAGTGACCTCTCTGATTTTATTTTCTACACTGTGTTAAGATACATTAATAAAGACGAAGTTAGTTACATAAAGTCCATATTTAGCTGTGTCTTAGCATGAAGTGCACTGTATACTCCTTAGCTACTTTAATTTTACAAAATATTGGTGTTTGAAATTATACTTCTTAGGCGCGTTATGAAAAAATGATGAGAGTGAAATTTTAAGATTCGTCACGCAAAAGTCACAGTATGAAGTTGAAATTAACATGAGAATGAGAATGAAAATGCATAGCATTACCGCGGCAGTCCCCGAGTGCCGTTTTTTTTGAAGTTATACTTCTTTAGGCGCGTTATGAAAAAATGATGAGAGTGAAATTTTAAGATTCGTCACACAAAAGTCACAGTATGAAGTTGAAATGAATATGAGAATGAGAAAGAGAATGAAAATGATACGCAATAGCATTAAGCGGCAGTCCCCGAGTGCCGTTTTTTTTTGAAGTTATATACTCCTTTAGGCGCGTTATGAAAAAATGATGACAGTGAAATTTTAAGATTCGTCACACAAAAATCACAGTATGAAGTTGAAATGAGAATGAGAATGAAAATGCATAGCATTAGCGCGGCGGTCTCCAAGTGCCGCACTTTTTTATTTGAAGTTACACTTCTTTAGGCGCGTTATGAAAAAAATATGAGAGTGATATTTTACGATTCGTCACACAAAAGTCACAGTATGAAGTTGAAATGAACATGAGAATGAGAATGAAAATTATAGAAAGAAAGATCTTTATTTAGTAAATTTTTGGGTTACAATAATATTGATTACATAAGATGTTTAAAAAAAAGGGCGCCAAAAATTAATTATGCCGGTTAAGGCGTTCTAAATGTATGGCACTCACATACTCGTATTTATATGCAATAGTATTACCGCGGCAGTCCCCGAGTGCCGTACTTTTTTTTGAAGTTATACTTCTTTAAGCGCGTTATGAAAAAATGATGAGAATGAGGCGAAAGATAAAATAAAAAAAAGACTTTTACCTTATTACGCCAAAGAAGTATAACTTCTAACGCGTGTACATAAGTACACCCACACACACACTTTTTTATATATGAGAAAATTATTATAATGGGGATTAATCTTTGTTTTTCAGATCATGGAGAATGCGACGAGGGTTACTGTCATTGTGAACCAGACTGGGTGGGATTGGCCTGTGATAAACCACTATGTCCAGGTTAGTGTAAATATTTTCACATATTCCGTCTATCCGTCAGCTCACCTATTTCTAGCGTGAAGCATTTCTTGCGTTTCGACAGAAGGGTGTGGTTGCCTTGGTGATTGTCCATGGGCGACAGTGACCACTTACCATCAGGTGGACTGCATGCTTGTTTGATACTTCAGTCGGATAAAAAAAAAAGCTCTTTGAAGTCCATTAGAGAAAGCAAATAGGGTTTCCCTAATGGGGGTTTTTGTTAATACTAAAGTTCCCCAATAGGTTTTCCCTAATAGTCGTCTTGCCGTTTGTGGTCTACCTATATTTAATCCATCGAGGGAAGCAAAACACAACATTATACAGCTACATATATGTGCATAGAATTTAAGATTAATCTAAGAGAATTTACACAATTTACAATTTAATATTCATTTATTATATTCATAGCTTTTATCGCGGGCTTTGTGCGCGGCGACCGAATCAAGAAATTCCGTAACAAAAAATACCTAACACTCCCCACTCCGCTTACCATGTAGCGCGGCCGAACGTTCGCTTAACGTGTATGTATATGGTACGACAGTACGAAGCTCGCACAGATCGAGACAAGCTGCTCGGAAATCGAACGAATATGTAAGCAGTTGTTTGTGAGAAAGTATATAGTATCAGAGAAAAAACTTGGATTAATATCAAAGAAAAAAGATACTGCATAAATAAATACATAATTATAATTACATAACTTGTTTACCGCGGCAGTTCTCTCGATAGGAGTTAGTAAATTTTTGTGTGTTCTGCATCCGCAGACGATTGCAACGCGGCGTACGGCGCGGGCAGTTGCACGCGGATGGGTTGCGACTGCACGTCCTCCCGCACGGGGCCCTCCTGCGCGCGGGACTCCTCCACGGCGGGCTGGGCGTGGGCCTGGCGGGAGGAGGGCGAGGCGCGGCCGCGGGAGCTGCCCCCGCGGCACAACCCCCCCGCCGCCGCCGGACACGTGCTGCTCAACTTCAAGGACGATCTGCTGCGCGTGGGGGGAGAGACGTTCGCTGAGGCTGCCTTCGTTTATAGGTAAGGTTCTAGAGACACCCAAATTTTCCATAAACATGATAATATTTAAACACCCTCCCTCATCCCCATTAACCACGGTTTAAAACGTGCTGCCCAACTTTAGGGGTGATATGCTGCGCATGTGGGGAGGATTCTAAAGACACCGTAATGCACAATAACACGATGGTATATAAAAAGCCCAGGGGGGCTGTATATAAGCTTGCCATTGTGACCACACACGTGCTGTTCAACTTGTTGGCTGGGCGTGGGCCTGGCGGGAGGAAGGCTGGGCGTGGGCTTAGTGGGAGGAGGGCGAGGCGCGGCCCCGGGAGCTCCCTCCGCGGCATAACCCCCCCCCCGCCCGCCCGCCGCGGCTGGACACTTGCTGTTGAATTTTAAAGATGATCTGCTGCGTGTCAGGGGAGAAACGTTCACTGAGGCTACTTTTGTTTAGAGGCAAAGAGACACCATTCCCTCCTTGCCCCGGCTAGTGTACTTGAACCTCCTCCGCCCACCGCAACCAACTTACTTAACTTCAAGGGTTTAGAGATACTAAACCTCCATCACGGCGGGCTAATTGAGAGAATGGCGTGAGGAGGGCGAGGCGTGGCCCCAGAAGCCTCTTCCGCGATACTAGCCCCCCCCCCCCACTGTAAATGAGTCTGCCTTTGTTATCAAACAGTGAGTTTGACGTGGTAACCCACATTAATACTATTAAATTATAACACTAACCCCCAGCTGCAGCAGCAACTGAGAGGATATGCCAAACTCTTACGGACTAAAAACCCGTGGCGTTCCTCTAGACGCCCTTTGTGAACCAGGGGTTCTTTTTAAGCACTCGTCCGTAGTCCTGATGGCATCATTTGATTACTTGCCGTATGATTTGCCCTAAGAAAAAATAACATTAATCCATAATTACCTTCCATTCCAGATACAAAATATCAGAACGTTACTGGATAACAATGGAGCCCCGAGGCCAGGTGCCGGCGTCGAGGTTCGCGCATACAGCGGTCATTTTTGAAAATGAAATACTAGTCTATGGGGGAGTTGTGGTCTCCGATGAGCCGGAGAGGGGGTAAGACATACTATGCTCTATACATATTACTCATATCTAGCGATAAGGCAGACCGACTACCTGATGAAAAACAGTTACCTTCGATGTACATTTGTGATATCTGAAGAGTTGGTAATTTGTTTATTTATTTATAAATGTAGTTTACAAGATTACAGCTCGCACCAACGCCTTGCAAACTCTAGAACAATATAATTATACGAAATACAAAGAAATTAAAAAGTAAGTAGTAATAACCACAATATTTCTTAAAATTAGTCATGCATATTGAAAAAAAAACAATACATTATACAATATTTTTCATAAAATTTACAAATACTTTCAAGATCTTATTTTGAATTTTTCTTGAAGATCCCTATTTCCTAGGGCTCCCAGAATAATTCAGAAGGTAATTTATTCCATGTTACACGCGTCCGCGGCTAAAATTATCTAGTAATTATTGTTTACAAACTTTTGTAAACAATAGTAATGTTTAACCATATGCATGTTACTTATGATGAGATTTTTTTTTTATATAAGACAAAATTTTTAAACGAGCATGCAGTTCCTTTGATGATAAGTGGTACCTGCCGCCGATAGACATCTGTGAGCAATTTCATACAGAAGAAGGTGTCTATCTGAAGTCAATTACAGAACCGTCGCTATTCAAAAGGACTAAGATGGTTGCCTCACATAAAAGTATGGCGGCAAACACACCCTTCAATCGAAACGCATGAACTGCTCCGCGCTAGAAATAGGTGTGGCGGTGGTACTATCCTGTCGAACCGGCATACTTCAATAGTTATTCATAAATACTAGTCACCCGTCGTAACGGTCGAAATTCGACCGTAATTTAAATTAAAAAACTAAACTTCATATCGTCCAAAGTAGCACCAATATTTCGCTAATTTAAATAAATTGTAATAATTTTCAAACCAAATTGAACGCACCCGTTAAAGGTGAAAAGAGGCTTATTAACTAAGCTGCATTTTAAAGCAATAGCGGGTATTTTGACAAGGACATCTGACATTTTTGACGTTGTCAGTTTTCATAGTAAGACATTGAATGTTCTATTTCGTTTATTATGTATGTGTTTGGGTTAGATGAAAGGTAGTAAGTGTAACGTGTTTTTAGTTGATTTTATGTATGATTTATGCATTATTAGAAAAAAATATTAACATTGCGCAATCCTTCTCTACATCAACTATAACCGTGCGCAATTTCATACTCCTCCCTCTGCAGCAAGTATCTTAAAACGGTTCACAAATTTTTGCTTCACGTATGAATATATAGATCACTTTTAAAATGTGAACTTTATATGCTTTTTTCAGAGGAGGCCTGGCAGGCCTCGAAGGGAGAGGCGGTGAGGTGACGAACGAGCTGTGGCGAGGGAAGCTGGAGAAAGATCACATAGTATGGAGGAATGCCACTCCGATACACTGTTCTCCTATCAGACCCGCGCCCTTGAAACATTGCGGTGGGTACTTTGTGGGAAATCTTTCGTCTATTTCTCTCGTCTCTCATCAACTCATTGTCCCACTGCTGGGCACGGGTCTTCTCGCAGAATGAGAGAGTTGTAGGCCATAGTCCACCGCGCTGGCCAAGTGCGAATTGGTGGACTTCACACGCCTCTGGTAACTTTTTTTTTGAAAGATATACAAAGATATATAAATAATGGTTGAATCTTGGCTTCTCAATCGGGAGGTCCGAGGTTCAAACCCAGGCACACACTACTGATTTTCTAAATTACGTGCGTATTAGAAATTAATTATCACTGCTTTTCGGTGAAGGAAAACATCGTGAGGAAACCTACACACCCGAGATTTCTTTAGAGAATAAAAAAAAGTTCTGGGAGGTGTGTGAAGTCCACCAATGCGCACTTCGCCAGCGCGATGGACTATGGCCTAAAACTTAGTCTGAGAGAAGACCCGTGCCCAACAGTGGGACAATAATGGGCTGGCACCACATACTAATAATCAAATTTAAGCCTTTGAGATCAGAATAGAGTGAAATATATCTTAGAAAAAGGGCGAGATATAAATGATCTGAATTTTTTTATATAATTTTTTCTAGGAGGTCTACATCTTTCGGGCCACTCGGCTGTCATGGTGACCGTGGGTCTAACCTACAAGCCGATCATGGTGGTGTTTTTTGGTCATTCACCACACTACGGGTATTTGCACCTTGTGCAGGTATGTTTTATTGCATATGTAGTTTTTTGAATTAATTTTGTACATGGCTGCTAATGGATATATTTCCAATTAATACTATATATACATCTGAGTTCTATGTCAACTCCAATTCAGATGCTGAAACATATCGAAAACGGAAAGCTGTCTTGTTTCATATCGAAATTTACTAAAATACGTCGCAACGGTCGAAATTCGACCGTAATTTAACTCAATAATAAACTTCATATTGTCTTAAGTGTATATTTCTCAAATTCACATAAATTTTAGTAATTTACAAGTTATTTTGAACGCACCCGTTAAAGGTAAAAAGAGCATTTAAAAGCAATAGCAGGTATTTTGACAAAGACATCTGACATTTTTGACGTTGTGTTTTCCATAGTAAGACACTGAATGTTCTATTTCGTTTATTATGTATGTGTTTGTGTCAAATGCAAGGTAGTGAGTGTAATGTGTCTTTAGTTGATTTTATGTATGTTTTATGCATTATTTGAAATACTTTTCTTCGTCCACTATAATCGTGCAATAGTTCATACTAATCAGTCCGCGGCATATTACTTAAAAATGCTTTAAAAAATTTTGCTTCACGTATTAATATATAGATAAATAAAATAAATGTCGTATCCCCAGGAGTACCACCTGGACGAGGGGGCGTGGGTGGCAGTGGCCACGCGGGGCTGGCCGGCGCGCGCGGGCTTCGGCCACTCCGCCGTGTGGGACTACCTCTCCCGCAGGGTCTACGTGCACGCGGGACTCGTCTCCGAGTCGGAGGCCACACAGGTGGGTTCAACATGTGTTTTTATTTCTGTAGTAGCAAACGAGCATTCAATCCAATTGATGGTAAATGGTCACTGCCGCTCTGCGACATCTGTAATTAACTTCATACAGAACATGGGATCTATCTGAAGTCAATCACAGATGCGTTGCTACTCCCGAGGACTATGATGGTCGCCTCATATAAAAGTGTATCGGCAACCACACCCTTCCATCTCGCGCAAGAAATGCTTCACGCTAGATATAGGTGTGGCGGTGGTACTTCCGCGGTCGAGCTACCCTGGTTCTACCACCTACGCACTAGTTAGTACCTCCCTAAACTTGAATATTTACTAAAAACTTGAATATAGTTTACAAGCTACCTTAAATGCTAAACTTGTTAAGTACATCGATGTATCTGCGAAAGAAATTTTGAGCTATGTATCATCCATGACAAACAAGGGGTTTCAAAAGTTTCAAAATTCATACAAAAACAAAATGGAGAATGGATATTTGTTACAAAAAAATAAGTAAAGGTAAAAAAAAACTATAATTTTTTTTGACTTTTACTCTTCGCTAAATTTTTGTTCCATTTTGTCTTTTATATCAAAGCGCGTTGTACAAATAAGTATATCAAGATTTGTTTGGCAGAGTACTTACTATACTAATTCTAACTTGTAATAAACAAGCTATTACCCGCGGCTTCGCCCGCACGGTCGAAGGGAATTAACATTAGCATTAGATGGCGTGATTCAGAACTTGCGAACTAATTTTACTAGCGCCATCTATTAACAACAGTCTGGAACTACTAAATATGTATCAACTAACAAAAATGAGAGAGTGCGGTAAAAAGTAGTTTACGTCACTCACCGCCCTCCTAACTATCTCCCAACGTATAAACCATACCATATAATAGCTGTGTCGCGACGTGAAAGAGGAACAAACAAACACACTTTCACATTTATAATATAATATTAAAAGTATAGATTCCAGGTTCGATCCCCAAGCAAATAGATATATATTAATGAAATGAAATGTAATGAAATGTCTTTATTTTGTATAGTCCTACGGGGGCACTTACAAATTGTCAGTTACATTGTTTTTCTTACACTACCACCGGATCGGAATACGACCTCAACTGAGAAGATCCGGCAAGAAACTCAGCGGGTTTGTCTTTTTTCTTATTTATATCCATTTTTTTTATTTTTTTTATATAATTACAATCATGTTTTTTTACATGGTAATGAAAATTAGCTCCAATATCTTACCTTAGGAATTTATATGTCTATCTGGGTCCAGCTGTTTATGTATTTGTGTATGCGTTGTGTTTTCAGGCACCCTCCGCTGCGCTGTACGAGTACGACGTAGAAACAAAAGTATTTAAGCCTTTGCCGTCTTCGCCCACGCCCAAATATCTACACACAGCTGTTTTTTCATCTCCAGGTATTTTATTATGCTATTGTGATTAAAAAAACATTTAAAATGGAATTGTGAAGTTATAATATAAATGCAAAAGTTGTCAAGATATATATCGAACGATCGTCCCATCTACCTGTTTCTATTATTTGCTTTAGCTTCTCCTATAAAAGGGGTCTGAGTATTATCACAGGCGTGCATTTGAGTAGTCCTTACATCCCTATTATAGGAGGAGCAAATAATAGAAACAGGTAGATTGGACGATCGTTCGATATCAGCTTATGCACGTGCGGCCATTGTGATGTCATCTGTTTACGACACCGTTTTCGAGGGGGAAACCTTCCAAAGGTACCCGACGCCGTGGGAGCGACGCAGGGTTATGTGGGATTTTTACCGCACTAAAACCCCCCCCGGTGGCCGTCCTCGGCGCTGAAAAGGAGGACTTCGGGATCTCGAAACGACTTCAACCGGAATCCTCGAGCGCGCTGTCCCATCGGGCTCCTCCCAGATGGGCGGCTGGGCCCACCGCTCCATCTAATCTTTACAACGGTATGCGACCACACATACCGCCGTCCTTCCCGAGATTGCCTGACCGAACGGTTCGAGCTCCCACTCTAGCCGTCTGCAACCCCGGAAGCCCCTTTTAGTCGCCTCTTGCGACAGGCAGGGGATACCGTAGCCCTATTCTGACCCCGAGGCTACAGGGACCTGTTTACGACACCTGGCCTGCTCCTCTGACATACCCGATTATCGTTATTATCGTCAGTGAAAGATTTAAAGATTTTAGATTTAAAGATTTTTATTGTAATATAAGTCTATACGAAAATATAAGTCTGACGACCTGCGGTTACCATACCGGTCTGACGCGCAAGTTCTGGGTCTGAGTGGTTGTGTATTCGTCTTGTGTGTCCATGATGCCCACGACACGGGAGAAAATCCTAGTGTGGGGCTATGAGCGTAGAAAGCGTTACCCTTTATATATATTGCTTTGTTTCTACTATAAAATGCGATAATGTACATTATGTTGGTGTTCATTAAATAAATAAATAAATATGTCCTTCCTCACTGTGACAAAAGGCACGTACGACCAGTGTATGGAGTTTTAGTGTTATAATAAAAAATAAGGTGCATGTCCTCAGGCGTGATGCTGGTGTTCGGCGGCAACGCGCACAACGACAGCGCGGCGGCCGCCGTCAGCAGCGCCGCCGGCACCAAGTGCTACTCCAGCGGCGCCGCGCTCTACGACGTCAGGTGGGTGCAGGGCTTTACTAACTGGCTTGGTGTGACATGTTGTGCGGGGCCGTGATGTACGACGTGAGGTGGGGGCTTTTCTAATGCTGGGGCCACACTATGGCGATAACGCAAACATTTGCGTTGTAAAAAAGATGGCGCGTAACAGAAAAAGATGGCGCGTAACGAAAAAATGTTACACTAAATTTTTTTCCAACCCCAATAAAAAAGTTTCACTTCAATAATTACCGTTAAAAATCGATCCATTTTTTTACACTGTTTTAACCGTTCGATTAATGCCGCCGGATCCGGTCGGATCCGGCCGGATCGAGAAAAAAACAGCCGATCCGGCCGGATTAAAAATGAGGCCGAATTGCAATCCCTAGTTACAACGCGTTTTTATGTCGTATCTTGGTGTAACTTGTTATTTTTATGAGATGGGTGCATTGCGTTTCTAACTGGCTTGGTGTAACTTGTTGGTTTTGAATCGATATCTTTTTTTTTGTCTGACTGAAGTAAGAAACGAGCATGCAGTTCACTTACCATGTGGTCACAGCCGCCCTGCGACATCTGTAATCAACTGTATACAGAACATGTGTTCTATCTGAAGTCAATCACAGATACGTTGCCACTCCCGAGGACTATGACGGTCGAATCCGGTCGAAACGACATTTTCCTAAAGACTTTACCTCAAACGTGGCGGGGAAAAGGCGGGCGCGGTTAACCGCTTTTCCAGTTTAATATGAAACCGCGCCAACATTTCCAACCGCGGCGGTTAACCGCTACTGCATAAGAGTGCTTAGGAATGAATAAGTGAAATTATACGAATTTAACAAAAAAATTGTAAGAATATATTTATAATAAATAATAATAATAATAATAATAAGTGAAACATTTGGTGCGTGCGTTACAGATGCGGCGTGTGGCGCGCGCTGCCGGCGCCGCGCGACGCGCCGCGCGCCGCCGCCGCCGCCGCCACGCTGCCCCAGCGCCGCCGCCACACCGCCATCATCCTCGGCGGGTGAGTACCGGATGCTGAACATAACCATCAACCAATAAATTTAACTGGTGTAAGACCAATAGGCTATTTGACAGGTTTTTAAAATCCATTTTATATTATCTAGCAGAGGTTAAGGAACCCAGTAAAAATTGTTTTTTTTAAATTTTGGTACATATTTGCTGAAAAATATCAAATTAAAAATTCAATATTTAAATAGCGCGCAAAAACGCTACTTTGACAATATGGCGGGTTGGTGACGTCACTTGCCTGTATTGTCATCTGTGGCTCATATCATCCACATACATTTGTTGTAAACAAAAAACGAAAGTTTACAAGCAAGTGACGTCATCATAAACCCGCCCAATCAGGAGCATTTTGTGTCACGTGACAAACGTTTAAAAAAATGCATTTTTATTTAAGGATTTTTAAATAAATTTAATTATTATTTTCAACTTATGTTAATAAATAACCATTCTTAAACTCATAATATATACTGATAACAGTAATTGACATTTAATTTTTCGCATTGTCAAATAGCCTATTCGATATGAGCGCACTAAAGTCGTCGACAGTGGCCAATCTATAGGCTGTAGTACACTTCGTCCGGTACATTCGACACACCGCGCGGCATCCACAAAGGAAAGCTGATGCCGCCGACGCGGCTTTCTTTTGAGAAACGGCCGAGCGACACGGCCACATCGGCCGCTGTACCGAGGTGTATTGTACCGAGGGGTACAACCCCCCCTTGAGACTGTCCGGGTAAAGAGGAGACCCTCGAGACCCGAATAATCCTTATCCCTCCCTATACCGCTGACAAAGCCGTCGTATGTAAGGCCAGGAAGGGTAAGAAGTCCCATTCACGCCCAAAACATGTCCTAGACTATCCTGATAATAAGATCACTGCAAATATCGCCCATCGGCAAGGAGAATCCCCTCCCCGCCCCTTACACAAACCCAACAACAACAGATACTACACACACTGTCCCCGCCGGCGGAGACGAGGACCCCATTACAGCACAACCGTCACAAGGTATCCCCGCGTGATCGGTCGTGCATCGCCAGTGCCCCACATTAGCGCAACTGACCTGAGCCGAGGTCCGTACCTCACAGGAGGTGCCCTTAGGTCAGCCGCAATACCTATTTAACCAGAGGTGGAAGGCCAGGACGTCGGCAGCAGCCGGATCCGTAACCGTCCCTCCCTCTAGTGAAGGAGGAAGGTCGAGGAAACCGGAAACGGGGACCGAAGCTATCCCTCCCTTCCAGCCCAAAATCTTCTTGTCCCGGCTCGAGCTTTAGGCTCGCCTTAAAAAACTCGGTGAAGCTGTAAAGGCCACTAGGGCCAACAGTAACTACACAATTGCTAAAAAAAAAAAAGAAGTCCCATTCCGTCCCGAGCCGTCTTCCGTTACGCGTCTCGCCCCGCGCACCGCCGTAGGCCGGTCGCGGCGCACGCGCTATATTCTATAATACGGAACAATTGTCACTTGCCTAGTATTAATATTTTGTTTATTAGAATAAATAAAATTATTCTTACACTAATAATTTAAAACAACCGTGTTATTCGTTAAGCAATATTATCAATATTGAATAAAAATATCAACTCAATAATTTTAACACTATGTAAGTACTGCATTAAGATTCCGACTGAAACTCGTAAGCTATAGGGAACATTTTCCAACTCGCCTCGCACGTCGCCTATGGCCTGCTGACCCCGAGTCCGTAGACGTTAGCCATAGAAAATAATCACTCACCTCATTCAATAGTATGTTCTATTGCACTAAAAATACAGTACAATATTGATGTTTACGTGATAATTATTGTCTGTGATATTTTTATTCATTCGAACTAAACGATAATTTTGACATTTTATTTTTTTTATTGGCATACTGTAATCTGTATCGTAAGTTACATCAATTAACAAAATATTCAACTTCAGCAAAACTCGTACCTACTTTAATAAAAATATCAACTAATATTTTCAACCAATAAAAATATCGATAAAAATATTTATCATTTAACAGTTATCCAATAAATTTTCAACTACTATTGCCATCTCTCGTGAGTACCGTGCTATACGCCGCTGTCTGACGGTGGTGCATGATTGACGCAGGAAACTTAGTATATCTCGGAAAAATATGAATTTAAGTTATATACATAAAATACTAATTAAAATTATCAGCCCCTCTACCAGGTGGACCGATGACCAGAAGACCGGGAAACCGTTGGATTCAGAGGGCACAGGACCGGTTGGAGTGGCGTCGTTTAGAGGAGGTCTATGTTCAGCAGTGGACATTTAAAGGCTGATGGATGGATGGATAGAATTTAAATTATATATATAAAATCATTTAGGCATATTTTTTATGTTCAATATTTATGGGTTATTAATTTGCGGATGTTGGAAGAAACAGCGCGTTCTGTTTGCACGTCGTGTAATGACGGTCATTTATTCAGTTTCAAACATTTTATTCTCCCCAGATTCGACGGCCGTCTCCGCTCCGACGCGTTGTTATTCGAGACGGGAGACAAGTGTACATCTCGGCTGGACGAGATCTCCTGCCTGAACCACATTCGGTACGCGGGCATCGCGTGCGCGTGGCGACTGAGCGACCAGCTGTGTGTCGGTGTACGTATAGGGTTCTGTATATAGATATAGAGGCACAGAAGGGCATCAGTGTGTGATTGTCATTATATGTCGGGGACTTCATATTATTTAGGGGTGAGGCACGAAATACACCCATGCGACTTCCCCCCTCGAATTCATTTCCCCCCATTTTCCTATTTTTCGCGCGCTCTTTGCACTAGCGTCCGGAGTTGCGTCAGAGGGTGCGTTCCATTAGACGTGCACAAAGCGCACGCTCACGACCGCAGTTTTTCCCGTTCCATTACCGTGTGAGCTTTACTGACGTATTCTCTACTGGAACGTTCACTTCGACCCACCGTATTAGATGGGTCGTCGTGAGCGTCGCGTGGGCGCAAGTCATGACGTCACGAGTGACGCTTTCGCTGCGACGACGTTTTGGGCGTTTGGGGCTTTGTAAGCGTCATCTTGAACGCGCCCAGAGCGGTAAAACCATAATGACCGCGTTCTACCCACTCTATGATTAATGGTAGCGGCGTCAGATATATATATCCTAGACAGTGAAGATACTGATTATCAAGGGAGATAAGTACACGTCCAGACTGGGCGAGATCTCCTGTCTGAGCCACATACGGTACGCGGATATCGCGTGCACGTGCCGACTGACCAACAAGCTGTGTGTTGGTTGGTGTAATAACTTTAGAGTTTCAAAGATCTGAAGCCTCGTGACAGACAGTGTGATATATAAACGCATGTAGTTAAAAAATACACACTTGAATGTTTTGATAAAATAACTATGAAAAATCGCATCATAAAAAGCTTTATACCTTAAAAATACAAATCACATGAAAGATATTAAATTAGTACTTAAAATAAATTTATATCTTTATATTTTGTTTCAGATAGAGGAAGTAAGCTGGAAGGACACATTTGATAGTAACAAAGTAAAAATATGTACGCCGAGCTCGTCTACTGGTAAGAATTGTATTGTTATCCGTATTTTGTGTATTCTAAAAGAAGCATACATTTGTCGCATAACAGGGTAGACCTGTTAGGCGACAGGTGTCGGGAAAATAGGATTTCCGTAAAATCTTTTTTTAGTGCCGCCTAAGTGACCAATCGTTAGTGCGTAGTAGTGCTGAGTGTGACTATCTATTAGAGTCGTAATTATCTCCTAGTCGGTAATTACTACGGCTACTAGTGAATGCTTTTCTGACCGATAAAAGCCACACTACATTTTTATATACATTTTTATTTACGTGTATGTGGTACATGTGTGTGTGTTTGTCCGTATATCCCGCAGCGAATTTCCAAAAATCATTTCTTAGTGCCGCCTGGGTGGCAAATCGCTAAGGTGTAGGAACTCTGAGTGTAACTACCTATTAGATTCGAAATTATCTCCTAGTTCATAATGACTACAGCTACTAGTGAATACTTTTCTGACTGATAAAAGCCATTCTGCCCATATATAATAATAATAATAAATGTTTATTGACCATAAATGAGAGTACATGAAACGAACAGCCCTGACTCCCAGAAAAGCGTGAGCTGTGGACTGGGAGACAGTTCCTTCCCGATTCTATTGTTACAGTTACAGTCTTAAATCTAGGGTTATTAATCGCCTTTATGCACAGTTAACCAATAAAAAATATATAAAAGTAACATTAATATTAAACATTAAATAGTTAAACAGTAGTATATATATGAGTGTGTGTGTGTATGCGTGTGCGTGTGCGTGCGCGTGCGTGGATGTATGTGCTTGTGTATAAGGATTAATATATGTAATACAATAAATTTTTAGTTTCGTCGTAATTACAAGTATGCAAACATTCTATGATTTTACCTTTAATTTTATAATTTGATGGATTATTACATCTGTATATATGTGTGTATATACGTATATGTGTATACGTTGTACGTTTACGTGTATGTAAGACATGTGTCTGTACGCATGTCCCGCAGCGATATCGAGCTCGGAGTCGCGGTGCGGCGGCGCGGAGTACTGCGACGCGTGCGTGGCGGCCGGCTGCGCCTGGTGCGGCCTCTGCGTGCCCGCCGCGCACCTCTGCACGCGACACCCGCACCAGGTCATTTTTTATTTATTACTTTCACCAATGGTTATGTGGCGACCTCCCGCTACTCACCAAGAGATGGCGCTACTAGTATTCTGAAACATGCTATCGAAGCATTCTCAGAATCCTGCATATATACAAGTTCCGAACATCAACTGTCGGAGCACAGCCGCTTCCCAGGCATGATCACCTAGCCTGGCGGGAGATCTCCCGCCGTCAAAGTTACATCACGTACAGTTACAACACAATATGTATTCTAAGCTATTACAGAACAAGTATGTACCTTTTAAGGCAAACACAGCACGCATTAATCAATCAATCAACCGTTTATTTGCATGAATATAGGTACAAAGCTCTTGCGTGTATAATATTACAAAAATCAGTCTCTCTATATACAATATCTCTATCTAAAATACATAAAATTGGAAACATTTAAATCTACAATACATAATTTACTATTTAATTATAATAATTTCCAAGTAGTCAATGTCAATGTTATGTATAACAAAATTTTAATATCTACTAATTTTATCACGTTGAGACAATTTTAAAAATTTACAATTATTCATTACATAAGTCAATATAATCCACAATTATTATTATTTCATTTATTTATACGTTCTTCTAAGAACTCTTACCGAATAATACGCTTTTTCTATAAGATAATCTTTCAAAATTTTTCTATATTCATAAGTTTCTACTGACTTAATCTCGTCTGGTGATTTATTATAGATAGTGGGTCCCATACAGAATATACTTTTATAATACATTTTGGTTCTAGACGCTATTACCCGCAGTCTGTTTTTATGCCTATTTGATTTTAATTTGTCATAGCTGTTCACATGCTTGTTAACATTCATGGCTGCTTCATATATATATAGCGAGCGGAGCGTTAATATTTTTAAGTTTTGAAAATAACTCTTGCATTATTCAGTTGACCTTAAGTTACACATTGAGCGAATGCATTTTTTTTGTGCTTTGAATACACTATCAATACTAGATGCATTGCCCCAGAAGAGGATTCCATATTAGTATATATATATAAGATTATATCTTAGGGTTTTGGAAAATAAACAAATGTGTTGCTTTTGAAAATAAGAAACGACATTTCAAGTTTATTATTCCACCAAATCTATCTTTCTTCACAAAATATATTCTGAACTTTTAAAATTAGACAGACATGTCAAATTAAAAAAGAACTAAATAATTAAAGAAAACCTATTTTCTTCATATCTCCCCTCCCGGGGAAGAAAATTCATCTGTGAATTTCTCTTCAGAACTCATTAAATTCTTCTTCCATCTTTTTGTATCTGTTTCAATACTGCTCCGACGCCCTCTAGAGATCCATCAGTATAAATGTTTATTGGTAGATTTTGATCGAATATTTCTAGTATTGGTTGTGAACATAACAGGTTCTTAATTTTTTCAAATGATTTTTGACATTCTTCAGTCCAAATAAATTTCTGATTTTTTCTAAGTAAATTATGCAGTGGGGTCTAATATGATTGCGCTTTTTGGTATGTATTTGTGGTAAAAAAATATTTTTCCTAAAAATTGTCTAACATTCTTCTGAGTTTTTGGTACTGGGAAATTCCTTATCGAAATTAAGTTATCCTTCATTGGTTTTATCGAATTATATTGAATAATATGTCCTAGGTACTTGACTGAATCTGATGCAAATGTACATTTTGTAAATTTTAATCGAAATCCTTCTGTTAGAATTGCTTCTAGCAGCAGGATATCATCTATGTAATTCACAGTAAAATCGGTAAGTTTATATTTTCTAAGTATATTACTTAATATTCTCTGAAATATTGCTGGCGATGTCTTCAAACCGAAGGGTAGACAAGTCCATTGAAAGTGTCCTTCTTGTGTCACAAACCCCGTCTTCTTTCTGTCTTCTACTCTTAGAGGTATAGACCAAAAAGCTGAGTTTATGTGTAGGCTTGTAAAATAATTACAATTTCTTGTTTTTACCATAAGATCTTCAATTAACGGGAATGGTTGAGCCTGTGGCACGATTATCTTATTTAAATCCCTGAAGTCTATACATAGTCTTGATCTTTTATTTTCTTCTTTCTTAAATGCCAAAGTTACCGGTGCTGCAAATGGACTGTATGACTCTTCTATAAGTTTATTATCTAATAATTTTGCTATCTGCTCTACAATCTCTTCTTTGTCTTCTATAGGGCATCGGTATGGCCTTTTACTGCAGTATTTATCCACTAACAAATCTATTCTTGCTTCATATCCTTTAACTCTTCCTACATTATACTTATCTTTGGCAAACACAGATTTATAGTTTTGTATTAATTTATTAATTTCTTCCTTTTTCTCTTCATCTAAGTGATTAACTTTTATTTCAAATTCTTTTACATGCTCATTGAAATTTATTTCGTATTTTTTATCATATTTGTTACCGTCATTTTTCTCTTTACTTATCTCTTCTTCTTTTTTTATAATCTCTTCATGTAAGTATTGCTTTTGTGTTATTTTTAACTCCTCATTTTGTATAAGCTTGTATTTCTGTATTATGTCTAATCCTATTAAAAAATCATATCTGAAATTTGGGTCATCAATGATATAAACATCCACATTTTCTTCTTTTTCGAAGATTTTTATTTTTATATTTGTCAAACCATTTGTCTTTTTAACACCATTAATAGTAACTAAATTTTCTTCATTTAAACTATTTTTCCTAGTTTTTAATTTTAGTAATTTAGAATTAATGAGAGAAACATTCGAACCTGAATCATATACTCCATATACAGGGTGGACCAAAAGTCCGTTTATATTTGAAATGACGATTCAAAAAAAAGTAATTAAAGTAAATTAAAATTGTTTATTGTTTTCAATAGTTAACAAAAGGGGAATTTATTTCTTAAAAATCACATCATCCATATGCAAACCTTTATTATTCTGGCATTGCTGCAATCTAGAGCAGAAATTTTCGATAACAGCTTTACAAGTTTCTGTTGAGATGTTTTGGATTTCTGTGCGAATACGATCCTTTAATTCGTCAAGAGTTACTGGGTTGGTGCCGTAAACTTTAGCCTTAAGATATCCCCAAAGAAAATAATCCATTGGGGATAGATCCGGGCTACGAGGTGGCCAGTTAATGTCCCCTCTTTTCGATATCACTTTTGTTCCAAAAATGTCTCTAACTGCCCTTTAAGAGTCATTACATGTATGACAAGTGGCTCCATCTTGCTGAAACCATGAGCGTTGATTAAAACCAGCAAAATTTTGCAGCGCTGGAGCGAAAAAGTTTTGTAACATGGTGATATACCGCTCGGAATTCACCGTAACCACACATCCTCTTGAGTCTTCAAAAAAGTATGGACCAATAATGCCTCTTGCTGATAAAGCAGCCCATACTGTGACTTTGGGTGAATGTAGTGGTTTTTGGTGCTTTAATTTGGATTAGTGTCACTCCAATAACGACAATTTTGTCGATTAACATGCCCATTTAGGTGGAAGTGTGCCTCGTCTGAGAAAAAAATGTTTTTAAAGCTGGTGAACCGCTCTACCATTTCGTTTGCAAATTGCAACCTAGTGACATGGTCCTGAGGCCTCAATTCCTGTATCATTTGAATTTTATAGGGATGTAGATGTAAATCTTTCTTGAGAATACGGTTTAATGATGTGCTTGGCACGTTGAGGACAGCAGACCGCTTTCGAGTTGAAAGTCCAGGTTCGTCACGAACAGACGATTTTACTCTTTCCACGTTTTCGGGGTCCCTCGACGTTCTAGGCCGGCCAGATCGATGTAAATCCATTGTTGAACCCGTTTTCTCAAACTTGAGCATCCATTTTTTTATTAACACACCTGATGGAGCTTGATTTTTGTGTCGTATCATAAAATGATCGCAATACTTTCGTTGAGCTAAGGTCGCAGAATCGTTATTTCGATAGTACTCGCGTACACAAAACGCACGTTGACTACCGTTGAAGGACGCCATGGTACTAAATTCCCATTGGCCGCTCTTGCAATGCGTAACCTCTCCACCCCCCACCGCCGCCGCTGCTAGATGCGACAACCGATTCAACCGATTGGTCCACCCTGTATTTCTAATTTATCATTTAATAGTAGTTTGACTTTTATTAATGGTGTCACTATTAGTTTTTTGTTCTGTTTCATTTAATCATTTAATTCTGCTTCAATTACTGAATTGTTTACATGTCTTATAAGTCTTCTATTGTATCTATCATCATCTTTAACCTTAAACCAGCATGCAGTCTCAGGATGGTAACGAGTACCTTTATTTAACTTTTCGCATATTTTGCATGGAGTACGTTTTTTATTTATATTGTTTATCTTTTGATTTTCATATTTTCTGTAGGCTTCAGTTCTATTTTTATTTATCAAATATTCATACTTTCTCACTTCATTGAATAAATCTACTGTATCCTTTATTTCTTCTCTATTTATCTTCTCCAGTACAATCCTTGGCAAACCTGCCGCAATAACATCCACAAGTGTACCTGTATCTATTGATCTTCTCATATCAAATATAAGTTTCTCTTTTTTTTATGGCATAGTCCACCAACGAGCCATGCTTGTATTTAAATAACAGAGCATAAGTTACATGGTTCCAACCTTGACTTGCAAAAGACTCACAAAACTTATTTTTCCATGTTGTCCAATCTGAGTTTAGAGTGAATTTTATAATCATAGAACTGTACCAATCAACACAACTTTTATCCATGAATAGTCTGAGTATTTCAATTTTTTTCTCATCTTCCATAATATCAAAGCGTGAACATTCCCTTTCAAAAATATCAATCCATTGGCTTGGATTTGAGTTGTCACTTGTAAATTTTTCAATTACAAACTTTTCTGCAATGTATTTTAAATTCTGTTTTTAGAGTCTTGAGTGTTTTCAATTAATTTTTCTAATATTTTTTCCAATGTCTTTATCTCAGTATCTCTTCCTAATCCTCCAGATGCTTGTTTTTGTTCAATTTCTTCCAGGTATTGCTCTCCGAATTGTAAATTACCATCGTCATCTATGTAGACTTTACTGAGTTCATCTGTTATTGTTATCCAGACTTTTCGTGTCTGATGTCTTTTTTTTAAACTATTTTTTACTTTATTATACGCAGTTGTCTTTATCAATTCTTTATGCAGACCAACAGACTGTAGTTCCTCTGGTATAGCAAACACTTTTTCATCTTTGGTTGTTATTGAGATTACACAATAAATGTTTGATTTTCCATCACTCGTCGGCAATATTGCAAATTCAAAACGAAGCTGTTCCATAGTCTTCCTAACGTACGTATTTTGATAAACAAAAATGTCGTTTTATAAGATTATATCTTAGGGTTTTGGAAAATAAACAAATGTATTGCTTTTGAAAATAAGAAACGACATTTCAAGTTTATTATTCCACCAAATCTTTCTTCACAAAATATATTCTGAAGTTTTAAAATTAGACAGACATGTCAAATTAAAAAAAAGAACTAAATAATTAAACCTATTTTCTTTATATATATCAATCGATTTTTAAAGCAAGATACTTCTTAAGATCATTAATTGTGGTATGGTTTATATCCAAAAATCCATCACACTCATTCAGCAGCTTACAAAATCGTGGAATTGCAGAGTTTACTCCTAGAACAGTTCTACGAAATGGAATACGAATGGAATCCTTCTTCTGAAAGTGCCTCTCCGACTAACGAAGGTTGGCTGTCAATTCTGCAAACTTCCTTCCGTCCACTCTCTAATGTTACGTAACCAGGATTTCTTCCTCCGGCCCACTTTACTTTTGCCAGCTGCTTTTCCCATCATAATTAGTTGCAGCAACTCGTATCGGTTATGTCTCATGACATGTCCTAAGTAGGCAACTTTTCTTTGTTTGATGGTTTGCAAAAGTTCGCGTTTTTTGTTTACCCGTCGGAAAACCCGATGGAATCCTTAATAAATCTATATATTAATACGTGAAGCAAAAACTTGTGAAGCATTTTAACTAATATGCCGCGGACGGATTAGTATGAAATATTGCAATGTTATAGCGGGCGTAGAGAAGAAGTGCAGAATGTTAATATTTTTTTCAAATAATGCTTAAAACATACATAAAATCAATTAAAAACACATTACACACACACTACCGTGTATTTGTTACAAACACATAAATAATAAACGAAATAGAACATTCATGTCTTCTATGAAAACACATACACACGCTTACTACGCTCATAGCCCCACACTAGGATTTTCTCCTGTGTCGTGGGTACCATGGATACACACAAGACGAGTACACAAACACCCAGAACATGAAATCTAAACTCATCATTCAGATACCTGTCTGGCCGGGAATCGAACCCGGGACTCATTGCGCGTCAGACCGGTATGGTGACCGCTGTGCCACACGGATCGTCAACATAACGTCAGAATTGTCAGTGTCTTTGTCAAAATACCAGCTATTGCTTTTAGATGCAGTTTAAACCTCTTTTTACCCTTAACGGGTGCATTCTAAAGTACTTGAAAATTATTATTTTTTTTTGAATATGAGAAATATTCGTACTACTTTGGACAATATGAAGTTTAGTTTTTTTTTTAATTTAAAATATGGTCGAATTTCGACCGATGCGACGGGTGACTAGTAACACAGTATTAATATCATACAGTAGTCTAACTCTACCGTGTCCTTGAATTTTATACCTACAGACGCGCTGGACGAGAGTTCGCGTTAGGGCTACCCGCCTAAAGTATTTTAATACATCTGTATACTTGACTTTCTTTCTTACTTATTATGTATTTTATTCAGTAGATTTAGGCAAAAAACAACGCGTTCTTTTAATATTTAAAAGACTTAATAATAAATCGTACACAAATAACAGTTATAAATTTCACACTGAATAATATTTTACCAACCAAAATAAAAACACTGGACGTGTTTATGCACAATTAAAGCAATCAAAAACAGCCTAATATAGTTTACAACTGCTCTTCGCTACACTTTTATTTAAATAAAAAGAACCACTGCTTAAAAACGTCACTTCGCCCGCTCGCCACTAAGGCACATTCGCTAGCTGTTGGGTACCAAGTGCATACCGAAATCGAGGCGTGTAGGTACAACTTGGGTTTCGTGCGTTTGTAAGAAGTTAGAATACTGTAGATATTAGTACTGTGCTAGTAATTAAACTCCCGTGTGTCCCCAGGTGGCGACGACGATAGAGCAGTGCGGCGCGGAGGGCGCGGGCGGCGCGGCGTGCGCGCGCTACCACTCGTGCGCCGCGTGCCACGCGCACCTGCACAACCACGCGCATGTACGTACACCAAAATAATAATGTGTGCGTGCACTAGCGTACACTCGTAACAAGTGAAACTTCTTTATGACGTTATTTTTCAAAAAATAATTTACTATATGCAACTTTACAGAAATTGGTTAAATTAAGTTAAAGTAGATAAAGTTTAATAAAAGGCTTTTATTAAACTTTATCTAATAATCTAATCTATAATAATCTATCTAATATCACGCGTGGTAGGGATAAGAAAAAGATGGCGCGTAACAGAAAAAGATGGCGCGTAACAGAAAAAGATGGCGCGTAACGAAAAAATGTTACACTAAATTTTTTTCCAACCCCGATAAAGAAGTTTCACTTTTGTTTTCCAACCCCGATAAAGAAGTTTCACTTCAAAAGTAACCTATATGTTAATTCAGAATATCAGCTAACTCCCTACCAAATTTTATGAAAATCGCTCTAGCCGTTAAGACGTGAATAAGTAACAAACATACACACTCACAAACTTTCGCCTTTATAACATTATGTATTAGGCAATATTAGGTAACTAGCTGAACCCAGCGCGCATTGCTACGCCATCACAAAAAAACACCAGAAACCCTCGCGAGCTCATGAATAACAACTTTGCTAAAGATCATCACATGATCAAATGAATAGTTTACGATTCTATAGAGGACATACAGACAAACATTCATTTTTATATATAAGAAGAAGGAAGATAACTGGGCATGTGTGAGTCGGATTCGCGCATGAAGGGTACTTCTCTTTAAAACATGGTAAAAAAAATAGCGTTGTTTGGGGATCCCCTTAAATGTATAGTTTATTCCGTTTTTACTCTTCGTTTTTAGCGGAAACAGAAATACATCATCTGTGAAAATTGTCTAGCTATCACGGTTCATGAAATACAGACTGGTGACAGACAGACTGACTGTGAAGTCAGTCGAAGTAATAGGGTTCCTGTTACGGACGACGGCGTCAATACATAAAATAAGTTAGAATAAGTTAGAATAAGATAGGCATGTATTGTTATCCCACTCTAAATATACGCAATGTCAATAGATGTAAGAAAGAGACAGCGCTATAGGAAAGAAAGAGATGCAGAGTGGTGCCGTGTGCAAAAGTGGCTCGCACGTGATTGGTGGAGAGGCCGGTACCGCTGACTACCATACCCTGCTAATGTAAGAATCTTAATAGTACTTAAGCACGCCTAATGCATTGTTGATCATGTTGGGTACTTGGCATACATCAATAAATAAGATTGAAGAGCGAAATACGAAGTTTTTATTGAGACGCTACAATCTACACTCTACAATTTGGTCCTTCGAGCCGGATTCTGAAGATTTGGCACTCCACGACGGATTCAGAAGCGAATCTGTACTGCGGGCGATTCAGAAGCGAATCTACTCTACAGCAGATTCAGAGGCGAATCTGCGCTACTCGAGTAAGGACTGCAGCGCGTCGGATTGGATACGCCGGTCGCTATGAACACGAGAAGCCGTGTTCGCTCCGAATCTGGATACAGCGAGCCGGAGTTACCAGTAGGCACTAAGAGTGTGCTTGCACCGTCACTGCACCGCATTTATGAAGACTCGCCGCAATCGCCGTCAACTGTAGCAGGAAATATTCCCCAAGGGAGAAGATTGGAGTACTCTCCGCCACGAGCAGCGAGAGAGACCGCGCCAGAGGCGTCAATAGGGACGTCCATTATGGGGCCGCCTGCACAACCAGTTAGCACTCCAATGAGACGTGAAGCCGCATCACCAATACGAAGACCTACGTCACCGGCGTTGAGCATTCTCACTAACACGTCGAGAAAAAGCGCTGATGCAAGAATGAAGATGGCGCAATACGAGGCAGAAAAGGAACTCGCGGAGCTAGAAGAAAAGCGACTGCGCATCAGAGAGAAACTCATCAAGGCACGACTAGCCGCCGAAGTGACAGCGATAGAAGCCGAATCAGAGTACAAATCCAGCATATGCAATGAAAGAGTACGGGACTGGGTCGATAGAAGCATAGAAGAACAACGACCATCAGCACCGAAATTCAGGGAAGAGCCACAAGAGGCTCACCCCCCCGTTAAAGAGCAACGGGGGGAGAACGCCAAGTACCAGGGCATTCAACGACTAGCCGACGCATTGGAAAAAATGATTACGTCTAGGCCGCTGCCGCGTCAGACAGCAGAACTACCCATCTTTACGGGAGCCGTCGCAGAGTGGCTACCATACAAAGCCGCTATGGAAGATTCTACGAGACTCTTCAAATTCTCTCCAACGGAAAATCTTCTGCGTCTACGAAACAGCCTACGAGGGGAAGCACGAGAAACTGTACTTTCGCAGTTATTCACCGCCTCCAGTCCAGAAGTAATTATGCGAACGCTAGAAATGAAGTATGGAAGGCCAGAATTTATAATTGATCGAGCAATGGAAGAACTCAAGAAGCTCCCTAAGCTAGGAAGTGCGAGTACTGATCTATACGAGTTCGCAGTCAAGATTCAGAACATAGTCTACACAATCAAGAGTATAGACAGAAGAGGCTACCTACAGAGTCCGCTTCTTGTTCGAGACGTCATGGACAAATTGAGTCCGCATCTCGTCAGCAAATGGGCGGAGTACGCAGCCAATAATGAAGCTCGTATTATAGAAGAAAACGAAATGATCGTCCTCTCAGAGTTCTTGATGGCCGAAGCGGATCTGATGATCAGATATACCCACACAACCAGACGAGGTGTTCCAGTACCAGTAAAAAAAGAAGTGGCTCCAAAACGGGCAGCTACTAGAGGCGTATACACTGCAGAAGGCATCACATATGAAGATGAAAGAAGATGCTTTATGTGCCAGTCCGAGGGACATTACACTCCCGATTGCGCCAAACTCAAGGCACTCGACACCAACGATCGCTGGAAATGGGCCAAGGATAACAGAATGTGTTTCAAATGTTTGAAACGGAAGCACAACCGATTCTCCTGCAAAGCTAAAGCCTGCGGAGTTCACGGATGTACCTACCGACATCATGCGCTTCTACATAAGGAAAAGGCAACGGAATCGGCTCCTACGGTCAGCACTCTGAACGAATGCAAAACAGTCGACTCAACCGCACTAGTAATGAGCGTTACAGCAAAGAAGACATCTGCGGTATTGCTCAAGACCTGCAAGGTGAAGCTCAGTGGTCCACGGGGGGAGATAATTACGTACGCCCTCTTGGACGAAGGGTCCACGGTGACACTAATAGATGAAGTATTAGCAAACCAACTCACCGGTGGCGGATCGAAACAGCCTTTGAACATAAGAGGTATCAACGAGCAAAAAAGAATAGAGAGCAAGGCGATTGAGATCCAAGTGAGAGGTCTAAGAGAACAAGAAACATACACCGTCACAGCCCGCACCGTACGAGGGCTACAGTTACATCAACAACGTATACCGCATAATTTAGAGCGGTATCCGTACCTGCGCAGTATACGAGAGAAGATCTGCACAGGAGAAGCCAAGCCTCGCATACTAATAGGGGCTGACAACTGGCACTTAATAGTATCGCGACAGCTACGCGCTGGCAAGAAAACAGAACCTGCCGCATCTTGGACAAAGCTGGGTTGGGTGTTACATGGATCGGCACCAGGAAGAGCGATTTATCAAGACCAAGCAGCCGTACTTCACATCACCACAAGTGACACACAATTACAAAAGCTCGTCGAATATTATTTCGACGTAGATTCCCTTGGTGTGTCGACCAAAGAGAGGGTTAACAAGTACGAGAAGAGGGCCAACGATATTTTCGAAGCAACTGCCAAAAGGAAGGAGGGTCATTTCGAAGTAGGCCTTCCTTGGAAGACCGACAACCCCACACTCCCCGATAGCTACGAGTCAGCTTTAAGAAGACTACACACGTTAGAGAAGAGGATGACTAAGGAGCCCGCCTTTAAGGAAGTATATACGGCTCAAGTCACGAACCTTGTACAGAAGGGCTACGCGACCGAGTGCGATGGCAGCGAAATGAATAGCAATCGCAAATGGTTCTTACCTCACTTCGCCGTCACGAACCACAACAAGCCAGGGAAAGTGAGAATGGTCTTTGACGCAGCGGCCAAGGTGAAAGGAGTCTGCCTTAACGACTTCCTGCTAGAAGGGCCAGACTTATTGACTTCACTCACAAGAATACTGTTCAGGTTCAGAGAAAAAAGAATTGCCGTAACCGCAGACATCGAAGAAATGTTTCTCAGGATTAAAATAAGATCTGAGGACCAGCCAGCACAAATGTTTTTATGGCGGGACAAGCCCACCGATCCCCCAAGAAAAATGAAGATGGTATCGATGATATTCGGAGCAAGCAGCTCACCGTACCTCGCTCATAGCGTGAGGAATCGTAACGCCACAGACTTTGAGCAAGAATTCCCAGAGGCAGCTTTAGCAATTAAGGAGCGTCACTATATGGATGATTACTTAGACAGCTTCCAATCAGAAGACGAAGCTATTAAGATGGTCAAAGAAGTAATGTACATCCATCAGCGGGCCGACTTCAACTTGAGGGGGTGGAACTCAAACAATAAGAAGGTTCTTGCTAGCATTCCAGAAGAAAAGAGATCCCAGAACGTCGACGTACAGCTAGTGGCACATCACAAGGAGAAAACGTTAGGACTTCGATGGGACCCAGACTCCGACACTCTTACATTCAACACGGATATTAAGAGAGTTCCCGATGAAGTCAGGCTGCGACTAAGAGCTCCTACTAAGCGCGAAACCTTAAGCGCAGTTATGTCAGTGTACGATCCGCTGGGGCTCATCAGTCAGTACACCATCGTCGGCAAGATAATATTGCAACAATTATGGCTTAAGAAGGTGGACTGGGACCAAGAACTACCGCAAGAGGAAGCCTATCTTTTCGACGAATGGATAAAACGACTCCCAGATGTCTCAGCGCTAGCTATACTAAGGTGCTTCAGTATGAAGTTAACGCCGCAAGCCCGTATAGAGCTTCATATTTTCGTCGACGCGAGTGAACAGGCGTATGCAACGGTGGCCTATTGGAGGATCGTATACAAAGACTTAACAGAAACCATCCAAGTAATGGCCAAGGCAAAGGTAGCTCCGCTAAAGATGCTCACCATTCCAAGACTGGAACTTCAAGCGGCGTTGATTGGGGCGCGACTCGGTAACACGATAATAAAGGAACATTCCTGGAAGCCCAGACGAGTCACCTATTGGAATGATTCTAGAACAGTTCTGTGTTGGATAAGAAACGAGAAAAAGAAATACACTCCATTTGTCGCACACCGCCTAGCAGAGATCGCCGAACTCACACAAGCGGCTGACTGGCGGTGGGTGCCTACCACGCTCAACGTGGCAGACGACGCCACCAGATTTCAGAGCAATAAGATCGACAGTCATGATAGGTGGTTCACGGGGCCCCCATTCCTTAGGGCACCGGCAAACCAGTGGCCACAGGAGAGCGAGGATAACGAGACCGAGGAAGTGGCATGCTACGCCTATTCAGAAGATGACACTTACCCAGAGGACTCACTGCCCGATATCCGAAGGTTCTCCAGTTACTTAAAATTAATAAGAACTACTGCGCTAACACAACTCTTCATTGAGAAGCTGAAAGCCAAAAGGAAAAATAATATACATCTAGAAGTCGCACACCTGAGAGCGGCTGAACGACGTTGGCTTCAGAGAGCGCAGAGAGACTCCTTTAAAGAAGAGTTAATAAGGCTAAAACAGAATCAGCCGCTACCACGACGTAGTAGGTTAAAGAAGTTGGACGCCGTATTAGACGACGACATAATAAAGGCGAGAGGCAGAATAGGTGCTCTAAATAGTACAACGCACTCGAACCAGCCAGCGATACTCGACGGACGGCACCCGTTCACTCGTCTGCTCATCGAGAATTATCATCGCCGGGCGGGTCACGCGAATAACGAACGAGTCGTCAATGAACTCCGACAGCAATACATGATTCTACATCTGAGGCCTACAGTCAAGAAGATAGCTAGAGAATGTCAGTATTGCCGCGTATACAAGGCGGCTCCAAAAACGCCACCGAAGGGAGACCTGCCTAAAGTGAGGCTGGAACCGGGTCACCGCGCCTTCACCTACTGTGGGGTCGATTACTTTGGACCTATGATGGTGACCATCGGACGAAGACATGAAAAAAGGTGGTGTGCATTATTCACTTGCCTTACAACGAGGGCAATTCACTTAGAAATCGTCCAATCACTCTCCACGGACTCTGCTATTATGGCGCTAAGAAGGATGGCCGCCAGGAGAGGCTGGCCACTCGTCATATACTCTGACAACGCCACCAACTTCAGGGGAGCAGACGTTGAATTAAGAAATGTTTATGAGTCCTGGATTACGGTGCTACGAGATTTCAGTCTGCAATATAACACCGACTGGCGTTTTATACCACCGGGCGCGCCGCACATGGGGGGAGCTTGGGAGCGCTTAGTGCGTTCAGTAAAAGTAGCACTTAGCACTACGCTTAAAGAAAAGGCGCCCAAAGAAGAGGTACTGCAGACATTAGTCACTGAGGCAGAATACAGCGTGAATGCACGACCACTCACGCACGTCTCCGTAGAACCCGACGATGAAGAAGCCCTGACGCCAAATCACTTCCTTATCGGCTCATCTACAGGACTACCACGGACGGGGCCTTGCACCGAGGCGGACCGCAGCACCTGGCGAAGAGCGCAAGCGCTAGCGGACCAGTTCTGGCAGCGATGGCTTCGAGAGTACTTGCCAACACTCATCCCGCGGGGGCAAGCGAGCACTGTAGTTCCGCAACTTCGAGAAGGCGATCTCGTCATGGTGGTCGACAGCACGCTGCCCCGCAACACTTGGCCGAGAGGAGTCATCGAGCGAGTGCACCCGGGATCAGACGGCATCATCCGGTCTGCAGATGTCCGCACTCAAGGAGGCGTATTCAAGAGACCTGCGACTAAGCTCGTCGTCCTACGGATGAAAGAGGCTACGACGTGTCTGCGCCGGGGGGAGAATGTTACGGACGACGGCGTCAATACATAAAATAAGTTAGAATAAGTTAGAATAAGATAGGCATGTATTGTTATCCCACTCTAAATATACGCAATGTCAATAGATGTAAGAAAGAGACAGCGCTATAGGAAAGAAAGAGATGCAGAGTGGTGCCGTGTGCAAAAGTGGCTCGCACGTGATTGGTGGAGAGGCCGGTACCGCTGACTACCATACCCTGCTAATGTAAGAATCTTAATAGTACTTAAGCACGCCTAATGCATTGTTGATCATGTTGGGTACTTGGCATACATCAATAAATAAGATTGAAGAGCGAAATACGAAGTTTTTATTGAGACGCTACAATCTACACTCTACAGTTCCGTTTTTACCCTGTGGGAATAAAACCTTAAGAATAAATTCTGCAGTTGCTTTTCAATAATTTATTTATATTAACCATTTTTAGAAGTCTGCACGAAAATAGTAATACACAAAAATGGTATCAATTTCAATCTTAATTTTAAACAATTTACAACTACCGCACATTTTAGATTTTTTAATGTGACGTAACGTCGGGCGCTGTAGGGGCAGCCATCTTAGATTATGCAGGTGACATTGGTCATTTGATTGAAGGGAGTCGTCTGAGGCGCACGCGTCCACGTGCCCGGCGATTGAGTTCGGTTGCAGATTACTTAAACAAATTGTTTTCTTAATCGTGATAGCATAAAATTCAATTATAATAGTGGTATTTATCAATGGTGGGGTTTCCTAATTAATATTACCTCCCTGACCGTAAGTCACGCTATCTTGTGTAACTTATTATTCACCAACAATATGGAAAGTCGTGAAGTCTCCTTTATATGATATGAAATGAAATGAAATGTCTTTATTTTGTATAGGCCTACGGGGGCACTTACAAATTGTCAGTTACATTTTTTTTCTTACACTACCACCTCAACTGAGAAGATCCAGCAAGAAACTCAGCGGGTTTGTCTTTTTTCTTATTTATATCATTTTTTTTTTATATAATTACAATCATGATTTTTTTTTACATGGTAATTAATATATATTTTTATCTCTGATCGCAGGCGGTATATTTAAAATTCTATAGCCTTTGTATCTTTGAAAATTAAACCGACTCCAATGCCATGTAATATGTTACAATAATATCTGGAATAAAACATTTTTGAATTTTTTGAACAATCCATCAAGCCTTTTGGACTGTGGTGAGCGCCAAAGAAATGGACATACACCCTCTTTATAAAACGAATGTTTGTCTGTATGTCCTGTATAGAATCGTAAACTATTCATTTGATCATGTGATGATCTTTAGCAAAGTTGTTATTCATGAGCTCGCTAAGGTTTCTGGTGTATTTTTCTTTGTGATGGCGTAGCAACGCACAGGGTCAAGCTAGTCTAATATATAAAATACTCGTGTCACAGTTTTTGTTGCCAAACTCCTTAAAACAAACAGTCTTAAATAAAAAAGGAAGACTTCAAATAATAACATTAAAAATAATAATATAAATTTTACAGGGCAGTGAAGAGTTGAATCAACGGATGTGTTATTGGGATTACGATTCTGTGAAATGCAAACCTGCTAATGCTACGAGTGATATGAGGTATGCAATTTATTTTTTTAAACGTTTTTTTCGATCGATTTTTGATTTTTATTAAAATTACTTACAAGATTACCGCCACACCTAATTCTAGCGTGAAGCATTTCTTGCGTTTCGATAGAAGGGTGTGGTTGCCGGCACACTTTCACATGAGGCGACCATCATAGTCCTCGGGAGAAGCAACGCATCCGTGATTGACTTCAGTTGGAACCCATGTTCTGTATGATGTTGATGACAGATGTCCATGGGCGGCGGCTCTTACCATCAGGTGGACTGCATGCTCGTTTGTTACTTCAGTCAAATAAATAAAAAAAAAAGATATTTTTATATGCGTAGAATGAAGCCCAGGTTTGTGTTTTTACTGAGAGTGAATAGAAATTTCGCTATTGAAATTGAATTTCTGTAAATTTTATGAAAGTAAATGAGTCATTCATAGTTTTACTCCAAGGGCACCACTACAATGGGTAATAGTTTTATGTCCTTAAGGATTGTGTTTAGCACTGCTATGTTCTGTGTTGAAGGCTGTGGTCAATCTGATAAAGTGTAATATAATCTGGGGTCAATTACCAATATCCTTGGGGTTAGTGGTCACTAGTGTCCGACCGAAACATCGGATTACTAAAACCAAGGTGAATTGTATGCGTGTTTGCTTCTTGTTTCTTTTAAGTGATTGCATAGCTTTGAGCGCGGTGATTAAATCAAGAAATTTCGTAACGAAAAAGACCTAACGCCCCCCACTCCGCCTACCATGTAGCGCGGCCGAGCTCTTTACGTGTATGTATATAGTACGACAGTACAAAGCTCGCACGAATCGAGACGAGCTGCTCGGAAATCGGACGAGTATGTTAGCAGCTGTTTGTGAAAAAGTATATAGCATAAAAATAGTATAAAAAATCCCTCCCCGATTTACCCTCTTTACCTCCTCATCGAACTACACTGGTTCTATCACTTGGAAAGTTCTACTTGAAATCTCGCGTTTACAGGAGTGTGGCAGCGGCGGTGGTAGCGGGCGGCTGCAGCGCGGCGTGCTCCACGTTCACCACGTGCGCCAACTGCACCGCCGAGGAGTGCATCTGGTGCGCCTCCGCCGGCAGATGCGTGGACAAGGTGAGCGGTGGACGCCCTGTCTAGGAGTACGTGCGAGGTGGTTGACGCCTGTTCTAGAACTATAAGGGCGCCTTCACAAAGGTCGCAAGTGATGCGGCAGCGGCGCGACTGCAGGGAATGATATCTTATTACAGCTATAGTTGCGGGAATTTTTTAGATTAGGGCGCGCTGTACTCCCATAATGGAAATAATAATAAATGATGAATATTAATTTCAATAATATAAAAACATCCATTGCAGTCGCGCGACTAACGCACTGCGGCCGCGCTTCTTGCGACATACTGTGAAAACGCTCTAATGACTACGTCCAAGCTGATGATCTAGGGCAGAGAGGTGTGATGGTTGAAACCTGGTATTTCAATCGAGCATCCGAGGTTCAAAGGTCCCAAGTATCAACTTAAGTAACGGCTTATAACGATGCGTAATAGTATTGCGTAAGAAAAAAATTGAAAGACACTTGGATGAAGAAAGATTTATTAAATAACAATTGGCACTTTTACGCTATATTGTACGGTTGACGTAGATCGAAAACATCTTATTAAGAACAGGATGTATTTTTTGTATTAATTGAAGACGCTAAGATTAAGTCATAAAGTCAAGCTTACAATATTCCATATTATAAATAACGTTTACGAATAAACGTACTTTCTATACAATGAACATTCCAGGACGTCATATTCGTATATATTTGTTTCAGAACGCGTACGGCGCTTCGTTCCCGCTGGGCGGTTGCCGCGCGTGGTCGACGGGCGGGTGCGCGGGCGCGGGCGGCGGCGGGGGCGCGGGCGCGGGGTGCGCGGCGCACCTCTCCTGCGCCTCGTGCCGCGCCGAGCCCGCGTGCGGCTGGTGCGACGACGGCGCGGGGGCGGGCCGGGGGCAGTGCCTGCCCGGTGGGGACCGGCGGCCGCACCGCCCGCACGTGTGCCCGCATCGCAGGTGAGTGTCGCTAGCTGTTTGTTTGTGCATACTGTAGCATGGAGCCCGCGTGCGGCTTGTGTTGACGGCGCGGGGGCGGGCAGGGGGCAGTGCCTGCCCGCCGCCGCGCCGAGAACAGCGCCTGACCGGCGACCGCATCAGCCGTACGTGTGCCCGCATCGCAGGTGAGTCTTGCATGTAAATCTTTGAAGGTGGTAAAACCGGGGACCACCGCCACACTTATTTCTAGCGAGAAGCATTTCTTGCGCGAGATAGAAGGATGCGGTTGCCGGCACACTTTTATATGAGGAACCATTATAGTCCCCGGGACTAGCAACTCATTTGTGATTGACTTCAGGTAGAACCTATGTTCTGTATGAAATTGATTATGGATTTCCATGGGTGGCAGTGACTTCTTACCATCAGGTGGACTGATTGCTCGTTTGCTACTTCAGTCAAATAAAAAAATGCGGTATGACGTTATTATGTGACCGCATCGAAGGTAAGGGGGTTATTTACTGTTAAAATGTATGGCTGCATTGCCAATTACAGCTGTACCAAATCGCGTAGCGTGTCCCGATCATAAAGTGTAACTGATAAGTGCAATGTATTATTTGTCTTATATACTTTATATTATCACTAGCTCTTACCCGCAGCGTGATTCAGAACTTGCAAGTAAATTTTACTAACGCCATCTATTAACCACGTCTGGAACTACTAAATATTTATCAACTAACAAAACATCGATATTCTCATGGGAATGAGAGAGCGCGGTAAAAAGTAGCCTACGTCACTCTTCGCCCTCCTAACTATCTCACAGCATATAAACCATATATAATAGCTATGTTGCGACGTGAAAGAGGATTCATTTCACATTTATAATATTAGTATGGATTATGAACAAACTTTGTTTCCATTATTTTTATGTAAACAATATTTTATTTTGCTCGTATCCCCAGATGGCACTTCACGGCGTGCCCGGCGTGCCAGTGCAACGGGCACGCGCTGTGCGACGCGCGCGCGCGCTGCGTGCAGCCGTGCGGCGCGCGCGCGGTGGGCGCGCACTGCGACACGTGCGCGCACGCGCACTGGGGCTCGCCGCTCAACGGGGGCACGTGCCAGCGTGAGTGACGCCTCCGAACTAACTATAGGCAATGGTGTAGTTAGACGTGGACGCAGTGGGCCATCGCCCATGACCTCGCGAGGCCTCTTTGGAGGGACGGAGGCATTTTTAAGTGCACTGTGATGGTGGGTGTTGCTAGGCGTGGGCGCTGTGGGCCGTCGCCCACGGCCTCGCCTCTTTGGAGGAGGGGCGGAGGCATTTTTAAGTGCACCATCACCAATGGAATCTTGCGAAAGGGCGTCGTTAATAGGAGTTTAACCAAATCTACATTGGTCCGCGTTACGCCACTGCCAGTAGGTTCCGGCAGATGACACGCGCTATGCGACGCGCGCGTGCGTGCGCAACTTTGGCTAGTCGCTTAATGGGGGCGCGTGTCAGAGTGAAATGATTGAGCTAGTGCCATTTGTAAGCGAAATGTAGAGATGTTAAGTTATGCGTTACATATTAATGTATGCTTGAATATGATGTTTGGGGCATCTTTAGACAATTATATTCCTAGTAAATAATACAATTAGCTCTATGAAACTCTTTATGTTGTCTGTTGTTCTACCCACAAAAGCGTTACAACATGCAATCTGTAATGCCCGATGCGAATTACGACTTCACATAGTGTAAAACATAGTCTCTGCTGAGTGAATGCTTAAATCTTTATAAGTACGCTACGGATTTTAATGCACTTTATAATAGATAATGATTTAAGAGGAAGGTTTTTATGTATAATACATGCATAACATATTGGAGAAACACTGATAATTTTAGATTTTTGAGTTTTAGATGGAACGAAGTTAAACTATTCGCTTAATAGATAATAATCTCTCGTTTCCAGCGTGCGAGTGCAACGCGCAGGCGGTGTCGTGCGCGGCGGACACGGGCCGCTGCTACTGCAGCACCAAGGGGCTCGCCGGCGACCGCTGCGACAAGTGCGACAACACCAACCACTACCACGCGGACCTCTACAACAAGGGCGCTTGCTACTGTGCGTATCTACTCACCCTTTTACTCGCATTTCGTACGCCGTGGGAGCGACTCAGGGTTATGAGGGAATTTCCCCGCACTAACCACCCTCCCGGTGGCCGTCCTCAGCACTACAAAGATGACTCCGGGATTTTTAAAGGAATCGGAGTCCTCCGAACGCGTTGCCCCATTGGGCTCCTCCCAGATGGCGACTGGGCCCACCGTTCCGTCTAGTCTTTACGACCGTATGTTACCACACATACCTCCGTCCTTTCCGGGAACGCCTGGCTGGACAGCTCCAGCTCCCAGTCTAGCAGCCCGTGACACCGGCAGCCCCGTTTAGTCGCCTCTTAAGACAGGCAGGAGGTACCGTAGCTCTATTCTGATCCCAGATGTATAGGTACGGCGAATAAACTGAACTAGTAATATTAATTGTACAGTTGTAATTATGTCTTACATAAAAACTTCGTTTAAAAATCATCATAAATGTCATGTAAAAACCTGTACACAGGATATCACGTGCACCGGTCCCTATAAATACCTCCGCACTCTCCATACTCGAGTATTTTTGCTCGAACCGTCAGACATTACAGTCCTCTCGAGGACGTTGTTACGCTGTCCGAGAATTATACGAATTCTCTTTCGAAGATCATGACGCCACACTTTTTAAGAACGTTGGTTCCATCTTACGTTTCTCCCTGTAGTTCCGGGACCGAAATAGGGCTACGGTATCCCCTGCCCGTAAGAGACGACTAAAAAAGGTGCTTCTGGGGTTGCGGGCGGTAAGAGTGGGAGCTCGAACCGTCCAGCCTCGTATAGGACGACGGCATGTGTGCTGTCGTAAACACAAATGCTCACTGGGAAGAGCCCGAATTCCGGAGTCTTCCACGCAGCGCTGAGGATGGCCACCTTTTAGTGCGGTTAAAAATCCCACATTACCCGGGGTTGCTCTCACGGCGTCGGCGACCTGTTGAAGGTTTTCCCCTCGAAAACAAAAAAAAAGGTTCATCCTATATTAGGTATTCGTTTCATTGTTTACATATTTCAAGACTGCTGCACTTATTTACATAAACTTATTCGAAAATCGTTACCTACTCTCGTTCTAATTCAGGTAAAAAACACTGTGTAACATGTCCTGTAACTTTGATTCAATGAAATAAATTTCTGATTTGAACTCTTATCAATTATAGAGGATAGCGTAGGAAGTTAAAAATGCACAGTAGCTGATTATAATCGTTACTAAAATCAACGACTCAACAACTTCCATAGAATAAAATAATATTTATAATAATAATAATAATAACCATACGAGAACTAGATTTACGAAAGTCCATCTTTGTCGAGTTACAAAAATCAACAGTCTTAGATACCACATCAATCGTTCGACGATTTTTAAACATCTCAACATTATTAAGCGATTAAGATACTACAACAATACATATCTATATAACAATACATATTACATATGAGTAACAAGATACTTGGCTCGTGCCCGTACTTGGCCTCTAAATAACCGGTTTTAAAACCGAGTGGAAAGAGAATCTTTCATATAATAATAATAACTTTATTTGTATAAATGTGGTTTACAGTTGATGTTGGTACATTTTAGAAATTTGAGACTCACATTTGCCACATAGTGGCATACAAAGTATATATATTATCTTGAATTACATTACAGATTTTCGTAGGATTACATTATATTATTAGATTGTTAGGAATGAGTAGCCATCTTGAAACATATGACAAACCGGAACTGTAGAAGGCTGTCTAGGGACACGTCATTACCGATCGTCTAAGGCGAAGCTCTGCTCGATTAGCCTCCGATCATTTTATTTTTGTGCATTAATTGTTATTTCCATTTTTAAGATTTAAGTTGTTCAAATATTGGGTTGAAAGTAATTTCGTTTGAGTTTTATCCTTTTTTTCTAATTATAATTTTAAATTATATGTAACAAAATGAGTAATTAAAATACTTCTTAAATTATTCGTACTTGTTTATAAATAAAAAAAATCGTATTTTCCAGACGACCTCGCAGTCGACTACCAGTTCACGTTCAACCTGTCGAAGAAAGAAGACCGGCACCTATCGGCGATAAACTTTCGCAACGCACCCGTGAAGCCCGACGTGGACGCGGACTTCAGTATCACATGCTCTGCGCACGCGCGCATGAACCTCACCGTGAGGACGAAGGCCGACCCCGCTGAGAGGACGCTCTTCAGCGACCTCAACTGTACCAACTTCAGATACAAGTGAGTTTGGCTGGCTATACTATGTATAAGTTCGGTGCGTTGCGGACAGGTTAACATATAGGTACACTACGCACATGTGCGATTTGCACGCACGAAATACTCGCAGGCAGATGTCCTCACACACATACGCAAACACGAAGCACGTCGTATGTTCATTTGTTACTTTTTAGTACGGTAGGTAAGAAATACTACAACGCACACATTCAGAGGCGAAAGATCTACACATGTTTATACGTGCAGCATTCGCACGCAAATACGCACGAGCGAAACACGCAAAAGCACGCTTGAATACGCAAAAGTACACACGCATATATATAGTCATTTGAAACGTCCAAAATTACTTCCGCAACACGCCTGTGATGCTCGATGTAGACGCGGACTTCAACATTATGTGTTCTGCGCACGCGCATATGAACCTCACCATGAGGACGAATGCCGACCCCGCTGAGAGGACGCTCTTCAGCGACCTCAACTGTACTAACTTCGTAACTTCAGATACAAGTGAGTGTGGCTGGCTTATACTATGTATAAGGTCAGATGCGTTGCAGACAGCATAACATATAGGTACCCTATGCAAATGTACGATTTGCACGAAAGACTCGCAGGCTTATGTCCTCACACACATACGCAAACACGAAGCTCGGCATACGTACTTATTACTTTTTCTTTTCGTACCGTATCGTATTACTAACCGTAAAAAAAAGAAAAAATATATACTGTCCCCTGTAGCTGGGAAGTAAACTGAAAGGGGGCTTTTGAGGTTTTGGGCGACTAGAGTGGGAGCTCGAGCCGCCCAGCCAATTAGCCCGTGAAGGACGGCAGTATGTGTGGTCGCATGTGGTGGTAAACATCCGGAGACACGGTCAGCGCAAATGCACACCCGGGAAGAGCCGGTTGTGTTGGAGATCCCGGAGTCCTCTACGTAGCGCTGAGGTCGGCCACCGAGGGGTTTTAATGCGGTTAAAATCTCAGATAACCGGACGTTGCTCCCACAGCGTCGGGTACCTTTTGAAAGTTTCTCCCTCGATAACAAAAAAAAAAGGAAAACATACTACAACGCACACATTTATAATGCGTTAAAAGGAACGTAGTAAGTGAAATGATAATAGAGTTGCGTTCAAAACACTTAACCCGTTGAACTTTTACCTTATTTAGCATATACAAATAATCAAATATTTTTATTTCCTGCTTTTTTTTTAAATTTAGTGGTAACGTGTTTAATATGCAAATATGTTAGCTGAATTAGATTTTTTTTGGACATACTTTTTGTGAGTTGGGTTAGCGGGATAGTAAAGGAAGAATAAAACCACGTGGTATCTTTACTAAACATATTATTTAAACTAATCAAATCTAAAACGACCTCTAGAATGACGCACAGAACTTTCCATCACAGGTTCGCGAAGTCCGAACACTCTTTCGGCGTGGAACACAACGTGACTCTGACGACTTTCTTCGTGTACGTGTACGACTTCAGACCGCCGCTGTGGATACAGATATCGTTCTCGCAGTACCCGAAGTTGAACCTGCAGCAGTTCTTCATTACGTTTTCCTCGTGTTTTCTGCTGCTGTTGCTCATGGCGGCCGCGCTGTGGAAGATTAAGCAGGTTGGTTTTGTAGTGAACAAATGATTTTTAATTTTATATTAGCTGCCCCGACAAACGTTCTTTTGCCATATAAAAAATAAAAAAAAATGTTAAGGGTGGACAACCCTTAAGGGGTATGAAAAATAGATGTTGGCCGATTCTCAGACCTACTGAATAAGCATATAAAATTTTGTAAAATCGATCAAGCCGTTTCGGAGGAGTATGGCAACAAAAACTGTGACACGAGAATTTTATTTATTAGATTTGAACATAACTAACCAATCTCACCATTATGTCTCTCTCATTCTGAGAAAAGATCCATGCCCAGCAGTGGGTTTAGTGGTGGGTTAATGACAAACTGACGATAACTGACGATAATACGGACTAGCTACCTGATGGAAAGTAGTCACCGTTGCCTGTGGACATTTGTAACACCAAGTGTAAAAAAAAGCGGCTGCCCAGGGCCATAGAACTCTTGTCAGACCTGTAAGTCTGCCTACCACATCAAGTGTGCCAATCGATTTGGGTCACTTTTAGGATGAGAACGTTCTTGCTCATTTTATAATTGTTCTTCTTGCTTTAGTTAGAAGGGTGTATGTAGACTTCATTTGCTAATTCAGTTTCATTTGTTGATATATCGACGATGTTGATAAATCGTATTTGTTGATTTTATCGCAATTCGAATGACCTTTGGCAGACTGATCTTTTCGTGTTAGGTAGTATTTATAAATAAAACGCTTAACTTTTAACAATACAATTTACTGTTCCACAGAAATACGATTTGTACAGAAGAAGGCAGCGGTTGTTCGTCGAGATGGAACAAATGGCGTCGCGGCCGTTCAGCCAAGTTTGTGTCGAGTTGGAGAGAGGGGGCGGTGGTAAGATATTTATATTTTTACCTACATTTAGTATTTGTTATAATAAGAGCGCTTTCACATTGAGTCGTTAGCGCGGCCGCAGCGCGTCAGTCGCGCGGCTGCAACCGATTCTTTCTTATTATTGAAATATATATTCTGTATTAATTATTTTTTATCACTATTATAAAAGTACAGCGTGCTACCCTAATTTAAATTTCCCGCGGCTATAGTCGTAATAGCATTCTCTGCAGTCGCACGGTTGACGCGCTGCGGCCGCGTTACTTGCGACCTAATGTGACCTAATGTGAAAGCGCTCTAAATGTCAGCGGTCGAAATAAGGCAGTTTATAAAATTTATCGCCAAAAATGTAAGACAAATTTTCTTTCACTTTCAAAGTGCAGTACGATGTTTATAAAGGGGTGCTGTTCATACGGCACCGTAAGTTCCAATTTTGTACGTGTAAAATCGAACACTCATTGGTAGGTTTTGTGGAACGGTTTGAATAAAAATCATTGCTCGTTTATCATAATATATTTCATTATTTACAATATTTTACAATTTACAAGTAGCACACTATCACAATCGTAGAAGCAAGACTGCAGTCTTGCTTTCGTCTAATAAGTAGGTTGGATTCAAACCAAACGGTACTTCGGTGGCACTCTATTACCGGCGGCAGGTGGACGATGTAACTTAGTGTATAAATAATTGTGTGTCATTTTCCAGGCGGCGGAGTGCCGGCCCCCGTGGCGCTGGAGCCGTGTCGCGGCGGGCGCGCGGCCGTGCTGTCGCTGCTGGTGCGGCTGCCCACCGGCGGCACCGGCCGCGCGCCGCCGCTCGGCGGGCTGGCCGTCGCCTCCGCGCTCGTCACGCTCGGCCACCACCACCACCACCACAAGCGGCGCGACCGCTGACACGCGCAGGTAACCGGCGGCGGGTCGCTAGCGCCGCGCGCCGCCGCTCGGCGGGCTGGCCGTCGCCTCCGCGCTCGTCACGCTCGGCCACCACCACCACCACCACAAGCGGCGCGACCGCTGACACGCGCAGGTAACCGGCGGCGGGTCGCTAGCGCCGCGCGCCGCCGCTCGGCGGGCTGGCCGTCGCCTCCGCGCTCGTCACGCTCGGCCACCACCACCACCACCACAAGCGGCGCGACCGCTGACACGCGCAGGTAACCGGCGGCGGGTCGCTAGCGCCGCGCGCCGCCGCTCGGCGGGCTGGCCGTCGCCTCCGCGCTCGTCACGCTCGGCCACCACCACCACCACCACAAGCGGCGCGACCGCTGACACGCGCAGGTAACCGGCGGCGGGTCGCTAGCGCCGCGCGCCGCCGCTCGGCGGGCTGGCCGTCGCCTCCGCGCTCGTCACGCTCGGCCACCACCACCACCACCACAAGCGGCGCGACCGCTGACACGCGCAGGTAACCGGCGGCGGGTCGCTAGCGCCGCGCGCCGCCGCTCGGCGGGCTGGCCGTCGCCTCCGCGCTCGTCACGCTCGGCCACCACCACCACCACCACAAGCGGCGCGACCGCTGACACGCGCAGGTAACCGGCGGCGGGTCGCTAGCGCCGCGCGCCGCCGCTCGGCGGGCTGGCCGTCGCCTCCGCGCTCGTCACGCTCGGCCACCACCACCACCACCACAAGCGGCGCGACCGCTGACACGCGCAGGTAACCGGCGGCGGGTCGCTAGCGCCGCGCGCCGCCGCTCGGCGGGCTGGCCGTCGCCTCCGCGCTCGTCACGCTCGGCCACCACCACCACCACCACAAGCGGCGCGACCGCTGACACGCGCAGGTAACCGGCGGCGGGTCGCTAGCGCCGCGCGCCGCCGCTCGGCGGGCTGGCCGTCGCCTCCGCGCTCGTCACGCTCGGCCACCACCACCACCACCACAAGCGGCGCGACCGCTGACACGCGCAGGTAACCGGCGGCGGGTCGCTAGCGCCGCGCGCCGCCGCTCGGCGGGCTGGCCGTCGCCTCCGCGCTCGTCACGCTCGGCCACCACCACCACCACCACAAGCGGCGCGACCGCTGACACGCGCAGGTAACCGGCGGCGGGTCGCTAGCGCCGCGCGCCGCCGCTCGGCGGGCTGGCCGTCGCCTCCGCGCTCGTCACGCTCGGCCACCACCACCACCACCACAAGCGGCGCGACCGCTGACACGCGCAGGTAACCGGCGGCGGGTCGCTAGCGCCGCGCGCCGCCGCTCGGCGGGCTGGCCGTCGCCTCCGCGCTCGTCACGCTCGGCCACCACCACCACCACCACAAGCGGCGCGACCGCTGACACGCGCAGGTAACCGGCGGCGGGTCGCTAGCGCCGCGCGCCGCCGCTCGGCGGGCTGGCCGTCGCCTCCGCGCTGGTCACGCTCGGCCACCACCACCACCACCACAAGCGGCGCGACCGCTGACACGCGCAGGTAACCGGCGGCGGGTCGCTAGCGCCGCGCGCCGCCGCTCGGCGGGCTGGCCGTCGCCTCCGCGCTGGTCACGCTCGGCCACCACCACCACCACCACAAGCGGCGCGACCGCTGACACGCGCAGGTAACCGGCGGCGGGTCGCTAGCGCCGCGCGCCGCCGCTCGGCGGGCTGGCCGTCGCCTCCGCGCTCGTCACGCTCGGCCACCACCACCACCACCACAAGCGGCGCGACCGCTGACACGCGCAGGTAACCGGCGGCGGGTCGCTAGCGCCGCGCGCCGCCGCTCGGCGGGCTGGCCGTCGCCTCCGCGCTCGTCACGCTCGGCCACCACCACCACCACCACAAGCGGCGCGACCGCTGACACGCGCAGGTAACCGGCGGCGGGTCGCTAGCGCCGCGCGCCGCCGCTCGGCGGGCTGGCCGTCGCCTCCGCGCTCGTCACGCTCGGCCACCACCACCACCACCACCACAAGCGGCGCGACCGCTGACACGCGCAGGTAACCGGCGGCGGGTCGCTAGCGCCGCGCGCCGCCGCTCGGCGGGCTGGCCGTCGCCTCCGCGCTGGTCACGCTCGGCCACCACCACCACCACCACAAGCGGCGCGACCGCTGACACGCGCAGGTAACCGGCGGCGGGTCGCTAGCGCCGCGCGCCGCCGCTCGGCGGGCTGGCCGTCGCCTCCGCGCTGGTCACGCTCGGCCACCACCACCACCACCACAAGCGGCGCGACCGCTGACACGCGCAGGTAACCGGCGGCGGGTCGCTAGCGCCGCGCGCCGCCGCTCGGCGGGCTGGCCGTCGCCTCCGCGCTCGTCACGCTCGGCCACCACCACCACCACCACAAGCGGCGCGACCGCTGACACGCGCAGGTAACCGGCGGCGGGTCGCTAGCGCCGCGCGCCGCCGCTCGGCGGGCTGGCCGTCGCCTCCGCGCTCGTCACGCTCGGCCACCACCACCACCACCACAAGCGGCGCGACCGCTGACACGCGCAGGTAACCGGCGGCGGGTCGCTAGCGCCGCGCGCCGCCGCTCGGCGGGCTGGCCGTCGCCTCCGCGCTCGTCACGCTCGGCCACCACCACCACCACCACAAGCGGCGCGACCGCTGACACGCGCAGGTAACCGGCGGCGGGTCGCTAGCGCCGCGCGCCGCCGCTCGGCGGGCTGGCCGTCGCCTCCGCGCTCTTCACACCCTCGGCCACCACCACCACCACCACAAGCGGCGCGACCGCTGACACGCGCAGGTAACCGGCAGCGGGTCGCTAGCGCCGCGCGCCGCCGCTCGGCGGGCTGGCCGTCGCCTCCGCGCTCGTCACGCTCGGCCACCACCACCACCACCACAAGCGGCGCGACCGCTGACACGCGCAGGTAACCGGCGGCGGGTCGCTAGCGCCGCGCGCCGCCGCTCGGCGGGCTGGCCGTCGCCTCCGCGCTCGTCACGCTCGGCCACCACCACCACCACCACAAGCGGCGCGACCGCTGACACGCGCAGGTAACCGGCGGCGGGTCGCTAGCGCCGCGCGCCGCCGCTCGGCGGGCTGGCCGTCGCCTCCGCGCTCTTCACACCCTCGGCCACCACCACCACCACCACAAGCGGCGCGACCGCTGACACGCGCAGGTAACCGGCAGCGGGTCGCTAGCGCCGCGCGCCGCCGCTCGGCGGGCTGGCCGTCGCCTCCGCGCTCGTCACGCTCGGCCACCACCACCACCACCACAAGCGGCGCGACCGCTGACACGCGCAGGTAACCGGCGGCGGGTCGCTAGCGCCGCGCGCCGCCGCTCGGCGGGCTGGCCGTCGCCTCCGCGCTCGTCACGCTCGGCCACCACCACCACCACCACAAGCGGCGCGACCGCTGACACGCGCAGGTAACCGGCGGCGGGTCGCTAGCGCCGCGCGCCGCCGCTCGGCGGGCTGGCCGTCGCCTCCGCGCTGGTCACGCTCGGCCACCACCACCACCACCACAAGCGGCGCGACCGCTGACACGCGCAGGTAACCGGCGGCGGGTCGCTAGCGCCGCGCGCCGCCGCTCGGCGGGCTGGCCGTCGCCTCCGCGCTCGTCACGCTCGGCCACCACCACCACCACCACAAGCGGCGCGACCGCTGACACGCGCAGGTAACCGGCGGCGGGTCGCTAGCGCCGCGCGCCGCCGCTCGGCGGGCTGGCCGTCGCCTCCGCGCTCGTCACGCTCGGCCACCACCACCACCACCACAAGCGGCGCGACCGCTGACACGCGCAGGTAACCGGCGGCGGGTCGCTAGCGCCGCGCGCCGCCGCTCGGCGGGCTGGCCGTCGCCTCCGCGCTCTTCACACCCTCGGCCACCACCACCACCACCACAAGCGGCGCGACCGCTGACACGCGCAGGTAACCGGCGGCGGGTCGCTAGCGCCGCGCGCCGCCGCTCGGCGGGCTGGCCGTCGCCTCCGCGCTCTTCACACCCTCGGCCACCACCACCACCACCACAAGCGGCGCGACCGCTGACACGCGCAGGTAACCGGCGGCGGGTCGCTAGCGCCGCGCGCCGCCGCTCGGCGGGCTGGCTGTCGCCTCCGTGCTCGTCACACCCTCTGCCACCACCACCAGCAAACGCCATAAAGTCGCCCTGAAAAAAAAATTATGATGGGTAGCTAATAATATAAGTTCCGTGCCCTTTGAGATCCACTGCTGGACATAAGCAGCCTTTGTATAGTCGCTGCCTTTGCCATGCGTGTTGGTGAACGCACAGAAAGACACTGCTGCCCGACACTGCTGCCGATCTCTTAAATTTTGACACTTAGTCGCCTTATATGACATACACGAGTAGCGAAGGAATGTTGCTATTCAAGTCCGACATCACATAGAACAAATATTTTATATGTAAACTGTAAGCTACTTCATACAGAACAGAGGTTGTAGCTGAAGTGGCAGATGCGTTGTTACTCTCGCGAACTAACGTAGGAGTTAGTTCGCTTTCCTCATAGGAAAGTGAACCAGTAACTACATTCTTCCATAGAAACTACGTTAGACGTAGATAAATTTAATTCCGATATATCTGGCCTCAAATCAAATATTTCTTTGTTTCAGATGGAAACACCAATGTAAATACGAACGTACAATGTAAGTGTATATATATATAAAAGAATACGTAACTTTGTAACGTAGCGCATTGCTCAAAACTGTTACATTGTGTTACACAGCTATGGACGTAACGTGCTTTTTTTTTAAATATTTTTTTAAAGTGGACGTGAATAATAATCAACGCGATAAACGACTTCTGCCGTTTCCATTTTGACTAAATGTTGGGATAAATGAGTTGTTTTCTTGAGATTTTACAATTTATTATTTTGAAAATGTTCATCACAAATCAGAGGTTTGATTGTATTAACGGCAATGTACAATATATAATTGTTTGTTGCGCGATTTGACTTACTTCAAACACTTATACGATAGAAATAACAGTATGCAAAACAATTTCTAATCGATTTAGGCAGCTATTTTTAAATTGAGACTAATATTCATCGGTGGAAAATATATCAACGTCATATTGTCGTCTATGACCTATATTTCTACTACATACAAGCGAAAGGTCTAATAACAGAAGATCTTATACGCAGATAAACTTTAAAGACTGAATCACAAAATTTGGACAATATGATTTAAAGATGTAGACACTTAAGCAAAAAAATTAAGTATTTCAACATCGGCACACTTTCACACGAGGCGACCATCTTAGTCCTCGGGAGTAGCAACGCATCTGTGATTGACTTCAGATGGAACCCATGTTCTGTATGAAGTTGATTACAGATGTCCATGGGCGGCAGTGGCCATGTATACCATCAGGTGGACTGGATGCTCGTTTGCCAGATAAACATCAGTTTGAATATGTTGTTACCATTGTTATCAGCGGACACAAACTCGAAGGCAATAACTAGTATCGTATATGTTATATAGAAATGATAAAATTTTACAATGTCATTTGTTTGTAGTCTTTAATACGATTGGACCTCTGATTTCTTCTGCAAAATAAATTTTGTTATTTTGAGTTAATAATAAGTATTATTTATTTAAACTTTTTAAGAAAATGTGTAATCTATCAACCGTTTTTTTATTTTAATATTAAGTTATATCTTTGCTTTTCAATAAGAAACGTATTTTAGTCATTGAGACGAATCACAAATGAATTATTTTAATGAATGATGATTATATTTTATTTATTTTTTTAACAAATTGACTAACAGGACTTCCGTTCAAAGATATTATATATGTCTAGATCTATTTACAGATTAAACTGCAATAAATACAGATTTAAAACTAGTCGATGTTATTTTTTTTTGTCCAAAACGTATCTTACGCACACGTTTGTATATATATATATATATATATATATATATATATATATATATAACGTGTACGTACACGCGGGTCACGCACACATCCGTAAAAAAATGATTTTTTCTTAAATTGTATCTAGATATATATAATATTCCATCTTTGTACCCTATATACGATTTGCCAAACGTTATATAAAAGTACATATTTTTCTATAAGTTAAATATGAAAATATTATTGATATTATTAATCAAATGTCTATAAAAGCTTTAGTGACATCCGCAGCTATCTTTAAACTTAATGTATTTAATTAAATTAACTGTTCATTGTTTGAAAAGATCATGCCGATTTGATCAAATCAAAGATATGTCAAATCATTTATTTTCGAAAAATTGCTTATGATTAAAACATTTTTTAAGTAGAGAACTTCGTTCAGAGAGACTTCTCGCGATGCAGTATAATCATTATGATAAATAAATTATATAAAATGATCTTAAATTGTTAAAGTAATTAACGTATATAGAATATTATAATCGACATTTTTCTTTTGACAGTCGGTGTGATTTTTCCAACAAGAAAATGCATATAAATAGTATTGTCTTATGTATTATTATTATTTTATTATGCACTAAAGATATCGCGTCCAGCCGTGGAAATTAGATATGTTTTTTTTTTAAATATTTGTAATCATTGATCTACCAACTTTTGGATTTTGGGTCTTTTTCTTCAAACGTCTAAATGTACGACAAAATGAAATATGTGTTACAAGTTACAATTGTACACCAGGTGTACTCTCAAGCATTCTATCAATAAAAATGGCTTAACTGGCGTGCTGAGATATAAATACGCAAAAAAATCTAAAGGAAAGTAAAAATACGGTAGCTAAGTTTTCATTCATATCAAGTGAAGGTCACCATTGTGATCCGCGAGACTCATGAATCCGGTGATCATGTTTAAGTTCGGACCTTATGCAAGATAAAAAAAAAAGCTTCGATACCGTGTACTGAGAGGGTCGATCGATATAGAAATAGATAGAAACCCAAGATACACATTCAGCGTCTCAAAACTGTGCGGTGAAAAACAGCGCTCAATTTAAAAATTGAGCGCTCATTTCATGTAGTGAAATTTTATTGCTTTTTGCTTAGTGTTGTAAATACAACTTTAGATCATGGACGTAAGGTGGTATTGCAAAAATAGTGGTCGTTATGACCATCTATAAATAACTACGTACATTTGACGACAGTTTTAGGTGTCGTTTTTGTTCGAGACTGTATCTCTATATCGATGTTTTCCTGAGAAAAATAAATGAAACAAGAAAACTGACGAAAATATTTTCAAGTTTCCGTATGGCATATTAGATCCGATTTGAGCAGTGATATAGCTAATGGTTGAAACTTGCTCTCTCTCAATCGGGAGGTCGGAGGTTCAAACCCAGGCACGCACCACTGATTTATGTGCGTATTATACATTAATTATCACTGCTTTTTTGGTGAAGGAAAACATCGTGAGGAAACCTCACCCGAGAGTTCTTTAAAAAAAAAAAAACAAGTTCTCGGAGGTGTGTGAAGTTCACCAATTCAGACTTGGCCAGCGCGGTGGACTATGGCCTAAAGTCTCTCATTCTGAAAGAAGACTCGTGCCCAGCAGTGGGACAATAATGAGTTGACGACACGACACGATATTAGATCCATATTCATTTGTTTGTAGGTCAATGCTTGTACATCGTATTATTTATGAATATCGATACTGTTTGTATATATTAAGGTTCATGTAGGTGCTTGCGGTTTTGCTCGCTTGTAAGTGATTCGCCAATGGTCTGGCAGGTGGTTTTTGAAATATTATAAACGTAAGCGCTTAGAAAATTTGGTGGACTTCTTCTTGGTCAAAATCTATATTTATTAAAGTAAATTTTATCACTAATTTTATATCTGTGTAGTCTATTTTACCTTATAGTTTCGTAGTATTATCAAAATAATTAATAATACATTAAATAATTCGAGCATATGTACATGATTTTTACAAGTCGTTTTTCTAAAGTACTGCTTCAATTCAGCTCTAAAATTTAGTGTAACAAGAAATGTTTATTAACAGTTATCAATAACCAATAATTAAAACGTTTTCAATCATAACATTATTATATCTTAAACAAAATGAATACTACTGAGCGTTGCTACTCCCGGAGACTATGATGATCGCCTCATATAAAAGTGTGCACCCACACCCTTCTACCGTAACGCAATAAAAGCTTCAAGTTAGAAATAGGTGTGGCAGCGGTACTTCTCTTTTCGAACTACACTGGATCCACCACCTGTAAATTGCTATCAATAGGCAAAATTGACGATACTTTGTATATACAAAAAATGACTAATTAAAACATCATCCTGACGTCAGGTGATATAAGATATTGACTGAGAAGAAATCAACCAACGTTCTACAACGATGTGATATACGTATTATATCATCACTATAATTATTAATTTAGTGCGCACGTGACTACCGTAAATGTTATAATCAATGTTTAAAAAATTATGGTGATTGGTGCCAAAGGAATTAAGTTTGTAATAGAAATATCGACATTTTTAATGATCAACCTCATTCTTATATGAAATAATTATGTCATGCTTATGGAGACAGTTCTAAGCGCTAATGTATTCTGGTATGATATATTAAATTATTAAGAAAATATAAAGTATCGTCTGTGATCAAAGTTAGTCCGCAATTGCCCGCAATACACAAAATTTGTGTCTAGAAAGGTAGCCATTGCTAAATTTTGTGAACAACTTTATGCAAGACTAAAGTTATCAGAGGTTGATTTTGACGTCCTGCGTGTTGAGAGCGGTTACCATACCGATCTGATGCACAATGGATCCCGGGATATCTATTTTGAAACTAAGAGTATAAATAAGAGTAGTCAACCTAGAATCAGGGCTACATTCATTCGCACTTTTTCACAATAATTATTATTTGAATGGCATTATTATTTGAATTATTATTAAGACGCGGTTACAATTTGTTTATATTAATAATCCCACGGTGGTCCCGTGCGCGTATTAGTCGTCGTTAAACTAAACGTTGTAATCACTATGACATGTAAGAATTAATTGTGTACATAATACGGCTTCGACAAGACTATTATATTTTTCTTACGACTGATGTATAAATCGTGTAAAAAGTCTTTTTTTTTATGAAGGCATTTAATTTTTTCGGATGTTGTGTCGAATCGTCCTCGAATAAACGTCAATAATTATAATTAATAATTAATATAATCGTCTTACGTAAGAAACGTAGTGTGGTTTATTTGTTTATGAAAAAAAATCGAATATTTTATATTTATAGTATTTCTATTTATTTTAATAAAGTTAAAATGGATTCGAACACAACATCTCATAGAATTTAGTGTAAGTAACTATTTATATCTGTATAGTCATAGTTAGTGTAAAAACGTATTTTATTAGATAAATACTTGATTAAATATCAATTATTCGTAGGAACTTGTAGCTTTATGGATTTTTTTACAATTCATTAAATTATATCTAAGTTTGAAGAACGCTTTATTTTAATAAAATAACAAATTTGCATTTCATGCTTTGTTCATTGACTTTTAAATTTCATAATAATATATTCGATGCCGCACTTTCTTCTCAGGTATTAAATATATTAAGTTACATATTAGACTATATTTTTAATTTAATCATAACCCATTTCGCAATTGGCATTATTATTTGAATTATTACAATTTGTTTATATTAATAATCCCAGTGTGTCAAATATCCCTTAATAGGAGAATATAATTGTAGATTTTGAATAATGCACGTTTTTACAATTTTCTACGTAACATCACATATTTGGTTATTCCAATGTCCATTTAATGTAGGAAAGCCAGAAAAGAATACTCTTTTGTTTAATTGATCTCAAATATTAAAAAGGGGAGTTTATTACATTTTTCGAAAACAGTTGCAGATTTTATTAAATGCCTTTCTAGTGTTATAGTTTTACTTCATTAGGAATTATATTTCTTATTATAATTTGCGTTAGGTTATGACGAATGACTTCATTTGGTTTTTTTGTATTAAAATTACGTATTATTAAGAACTTGAAGCATTTATTTTAGCGTATTATTATTTCAATTACTATTAATTATGGACATTACATGACAATTATTATAAGGAAAAATATTGTCTACACAATGTTTTCTTTTAGAATTAAACACATTCTGCAACTGTTTTTGCTTTCGACATGAATAATTCCTCGTTTCTCAAAGCGCTCGAAGTATCATCATTATTATTATACACAATTATGCCATTATTAATTATTGTTATTCTTCGTTCCCCACAACTGCCAGAATAAGCAATGTAAGTATGGCAATACTATGTTGTAAGTGTAACTTGTACTTTACGTGTGTAGAATCACATGGAAATAACGACAATCGCTTCTTAAATAAAATAATTAATAATTTCGGAAAATCATTAATTAATTAAACGATAAGATAATAATTTAATATGTAAAAAGATGCGAACAAACTTTTACGTTTACAAACTTTAAGTGTAGACAATTGTGTTTCTATTTTATAAACATACTTCCAAAATGTGTGATTATTTTAAAGACATGATAAAATGGTTTCGTGTGTCCAGTTAACCTACCTCAATTCTCCTGCTCAATTTTAAGCAATAAATATATTTTTGTGTGTATTTCTTTGTGTTCATGCGAAGTGCTTTGTTAAGAAGCGAGTGTCGTTATTTCAGAAAATTGAAACCTATTTTTGGGTTCTTAAAACATAACGCCATTTTAATATTGTCGTATTTTGTTGTAAGATTATATTATTATTGTAGTGTACAACTATAATTACCGTTGGTGAAGGTGAATAATGCTTGAATTATATTTGAACAGCGTATTTAGTGTTCAATGTCCTCTGTACCTTATTTTATACACATACTATCAGTTGGACAAAGTTTTCTTCAAATTGTTTACATTTATCCGCCATTTGTAAGCAAAAACATGAGATTTCAAACAAAACTTCCCATAATTTATCAAATTAATCAACTATCATACTTAGTAATATGGCTTTGATTAAATTCTATTAAATATTATTAATAATTAAAGCCATACTGTATCGGTTTTGCTTGAAAACTCAAACATAATAACTTTAATATTCTTGTGTAATGAACAATTTTATTATAAAATAACATAGATTTATATACGGATCTTGAAATAGTAACGAATAACGAAATTGCCAGGTGTACATGAGTGAGCGTATAAATAATTAATAATGACTATTGAATCGGAGTCACAACTTTTAGATGTAAAATTGTACAATATTTCGTATTTTATGCATTTATTTATGATTTTTTTTTTAAATAAATGACCATCAATTTATCTTGCTCCATTGGAAAAATAAAATTTTATTAATGATTATCAATTATTTTTATGTCCCGTGTGACACAATTACTATTTTATGGTGATTATAAAATTATCAATTCAATAATGATTCCATTTGTAATATGTTTTTTTATAATTTGAAAATTGCTAAAATATATTATTAATTATTTGTGTCCTACAAGTTGTGATCCGATTATTTTGGATGGGGGCGGCGTTTTTACTTGCATTTTTAATGTATACAATTATCGGTACTATGGTTGGCAGCTGGTTGTATTATTAAATAATGAAATTGTTTTTCGTTTATTTTAATAATCGGCTATTAATAATGTTGATAATTATTAAATAATTTGCGAATGTGTGTAAAAACGCCACTTACGTTCACAAGTGAAAAAGAATCTGATAAAATATATTTACTGAAAATGTTTTACCACATAAAATAATATATAAAAATAATATAGAACTCGCTTGAGTTAGAATCATTTGACGACCAATGTATTAACAGGCATCTTAAAACGTTTATCATAAATAAGTTAGGGCAATAACAATAAAGCAATATTGTCCGTAAGTGCCAAAATATGAAAAAGAGTTTCGTTTACTCTGCAGCAGATGTAAATAATGTATTAAATTTTACAGTCATTCATAAATTCAATTTCCTCCATTTTCAGAGAGTTCTATCACACACTTGCTAATTTAATATAATTTTATGGTATTTTTTAAAGTCCGTTTATAGTGTTGTCGCGCGTTAGAAAGTTGACCATGCGATTTTTATTTTATATTTTTTACCTATAACGTAGCATTTATGTATGTACTGCAATAATCAATTTTTGTACTTTATTTCATATGAATTATTTACTTAATTTACAAGGATGACTGAAGAGTCTTTTAGATATTCTATTTTATAATGTGCCGTTTTCCCCTCTGCACCCCTCCCCAACATTTCCCTTAAATTTGAACATAATTTTTGAATGACATAATAAATAAGGTCTTGGAAAAAATATGTTGTAAAACAATTTCCAGTAAATATATGTATGTAATATTCTTTATATATGAGTAACATAAGGTTATAATTTAAAGTTAGTTGGGAAGAGTAACGTGAAGAAACGTTGTAAATATCCTAACATATAAATTATTGTACTTCATAATAAAAATAAAGTGATCAGCGTTTGTTATTTGATTTACCTTAACTTCACTACATAGTATAAAAGTCGCTTCGCACTGTCTGTCCCTATGTATGCTTAGATCTTTAAAATTACGCTACGGATTTTACTGCAATTTTTTTATGGACAGAGTGATTCAAAAGGAATGTTTTTTTGTATAATACGTGCATAATATAATGAAGGAAGGAACACTGATAATTTTAGATTTTAGACGGAACGAAGTTAATATTTCATAGTTCGCCGGATCCGCTAGTTAATTATAAAAATAAATACTAATTTCTTTTTATCACCCTGATTTCATAAACGACCATGTAATATCGACCTGATGGTAAGCGACGTCATGAAAGATTTTATGTCACCCTCAGATACGTTGCTACTCCCTAGGACGGAGATGTTCGTCTCTTTTAAGTGAGTCAGTAACAGGGTTGCCAGACATTCCGCTTTTGGCGGGACCGTTCCGATTTTTTAATTAAAATAAAATCTCTCGCGCGGGACAGGCTCAGTCCCACTTTTTGTTAAGGACTGAACTTTTGCAAAGAAAAGGTCGACAATTGCAAGTATACGTGAAACTGCAGTTCGTGGACCAAAAAAAAGGTCGCCAATCCTCCGGCCCCCCTACAGAATTTCTCCCGCGTGTGTGAGGCGCGAGGCCCTTTTTAACTCAAGAAGTAACTACTGACTTACTAAAAAAGAAATCTGGCTACGGTCAGCAACCACACCCTACCGAAACAAGAACTGCTTCACGCTAGAAATGGTGCGACGGTGTTACCCAGAATAAATATTGTTTTAAGAGCACTACACTGTCCAAATGTAATTTGAAAGAGCTTACATGCCTTTGTGAAGATTATAACTTTTTTTTCTGACTGAAGTAGCAAACGAACATGCAGTCCACCTGTTGGACTGATGGTAAGTGGCCACTACCGCCCATGGACATCTATAATCAACTTTATACAGAACATGGGTTCCATTTGAAGTCTATTACAGATGATTTGCTACAACCGACGACTAAGATGGTCGCCTCATGTGCCAGTGTGCCGGCAACCACACCCTTCTATCGAAACGCAAGAATTGCTTCACGTTAGAAATAGGTGTGGGGGTGGTGCTTCCCCGGTCGAACTACACTAGTTCTACCACCTTGAAAACTTATACTACAATGAAGTGTTTAAGTTATTTGTATTAACAAAGTAGCAAACGAGCATGCAGTTCACCTTATGGTTCGTGGACACTGCCGCTTACCGACATCTGTAATTGTCGCCTCATATAAAAGTTAGCCGGCAACCACACCACTTCTACAAAACAAAAGCCGCTTCACGCTAGAAATACGTGTGGCCACGGTGCCTTTCCAGTCCGAAATATATGTTAGGTATACCACCTTGAAATGTTTATCATCAGATTGCCTAAAAGCCCACTTCCTGAGACGCAGTCAGTAAATACTCTAAAAACTATTACCAAATAATGTAAAAACTTTCATAGATAACAAAATTCATTTTTCTGTGATATAAACATTTTTGTCAGAACTACCAAATTTAATAGCAGCTATGACGTAATAAATCAAAGTATGTTTTTTATTAATTTTGGATTCATTGTATTTTGTTTGAATTTTACCTATAATATTTACTAATAATTTGTTTATACTAATGTATTCTCGTTTCTCGTTCAGTTGTGACCAATGTTTAGCTATGTGAATTATTTAACTAATACCGATTTTAAAGTTACGTAAATCATTTTAAGCGTAATAATGACATGGGTGCAGAGTAAGTAGGATTCAAAATAAATTCAGGAATGGCATATTTCAAAGGAAGTTACTATTATGCTTCCTTATTAAGAGTTTTTGTTCTTTCTTTGACTATCTCTTCTGCAACATTTCTTGACGATCAGCCCTACTGTGCTTTGCGATACAGAAGATTATGCCAGGGCAAAGGGCAACATGTAGGGTGTCAGTATTCAAATGTAAGTACAACATATATTAATCTTTTGGAATTTATCTTTATCTTATGGAATTAATAATCAAATTACTTTTGGCGTTTTGAAGTTGTTAACTTTGTAGTTCGAATCCGGAAGTACCGTTGCGCCCCATTTCTGCCTAATAGAACCGTTGTGTTTGGAATTTAATGGCGATATATTTAAACTAAAGATATTTATTAAACTTGTCCCTCAAAAAGTTTAGGCAACTTGCATTTCTCAAACTATTACTAAACCATCGTCAACCTTAAAAGGCCAGCTATAAATTACCTGGATGCCTTCTAAATTGTGACGTCAGTGTTTATTTGAAATAAAAATATGTAGGTTCACGCACGTAACATTGAAAAATCTAAGCTAACACGGGAAATGCTACATACACACACACACATTTATATGAAAGAAATGTGGCGGAAAATTAGTAATGAACCATTTTTGCAGATAGGCCCGGGGGCGGCGTGTCAGAACTACACGCAAATTAAATTCACATCGGAATTACGACATTTTATCATCAGCTATATCAATAAGTGGGTATTCTCTATGAATCACATAATTATGTACAGTTAAGTTAAAAGCTCCTTACTCGCGGGGGTTATGCCGGGAATACAGAAACCGTGAATGATCATTAGTATTCCAAAACAGCTAAGACACAAACAGAAGGTGCAGAATATTTTTACATAAAAAGACTATGTCCACGAATAAATATTTTTTTTTGCTGCGTACACTAATTGACGACAATTTTTTAACTATTAGGTATATAATGAAAATGAGGAAACGGGCGACCGTCTTAGTTCTGGGGAGTAGCAACGCACCTGTTACGGACTTCAGATTGAACCCCTGCTTTATTTAAAGTTCCTTAGAGATGTCCAACGGCAATGGTGACTTACAATCAAGTGCACTATATGCTCGTTTGCTACTTTAATCATCAAATTGAAGTAGCTAACGAAAACATATAACAAAAATAATACCCATGGGATAAATAATTGTAAAAGATTAAATAAATCAATTCATTTCACGCAAAGACGTCGTCAAAGAATCGCCGCGGGAACTGAACGATGTAGAGGCGGAGCGTTGATACCCAAGCCACAAGTTATGATGATGGTTGTAAGTAAACTAGTTATCCAGCTTTTCATTAAATACTAATTACAGCTATCTGTAGATTATGTTAAATATAAAAATAGCAGAGAAGCACACGCTCTTACTGATGGCAAGTAACATGGCACACTTTCACATGAGGCGACCATGATAGGCCTCAGGAGTAGCAACGCATCTGTGATTGACTTCAAATGGAACCAATGTTCTGTATGAAGTTGATTACAGATTTCCATGGGCGGCAGTGACCACTTACCATCAAGAGGGCTGCTAGCTCGTTTGCTACTTCAGTTAGGTAAAAAAAGTGGCTACTGCCGCCCATAGTCATATGTAGGTAATCAATCACAGAGTTTAGTCATGACATCTAGTTTGGAGTCTAAGTTAAGTTTAGTCACAGATTCGTTCGCTCTCGATTGCGAAGTGACTGGTCAAAATTAAAAAGCCTAAAATGCCGGACAAGCTGGAAAGCGTTCAATGTGGCTGGGCATGCGTTCAAATGCCTGACTACCTATATCAGACTATCGACTTTAGATGTTATTATGTGGAAATAAGTGTGAAGGTAGTGCTCCTAGAGTTGTAGTTTAAAGTTCTAAAAAAACTATTTTTTTTTATTGAAGTAGCAAACGAACATGCAGTCCACCTGATGGTAAGTGGCCATTGCTGCCCATGGACATCTATAAGCAACTTCGTATGAAACATGAAGTTCTATCTGAAGTCAGAAGATGCGTTGCTATTCCCGAGGACTAAGATGGTCGCCTTGTATAAATGTGTGCCGGCAACCACAATTAATTAATTGAATTGTTCTTTTTACAAGGTTTGGGACCGTGAATTAGCATTGCTCGCTCAACGGTTAGCGGATCAATGCAGCTTCATCCACGACGATTGCAGAGCTACCGGTTAGCGGCTTTTTATAATTACAATCCTAGTAGAAATAATTGCTTCCCTTTAAAAGAAGTGGCCGTCCTAGCGCGTGTTCCCTCAAATTTTGATTAGTAGGAAAAAAAGGAAACCGCGGAGAAGACGGGGCGCGAAAACCAAAAGTCAGGTAATTAATTCGGATATTTAAAAATGGAATAATGGTCATTGACCCACTCTTTTGAGTGGGTTACTAGGTACACAAACTAATATTAACACCGAATTTTGTTTTTTTAATTGTTTTTGGCAATATATCGACTCCGTTTTTTTTATCTGACTGAAGTAGCAAACGAGCATGCAGTCCGCCTGATGGTAAGTGGTCATTGCCGCCTATGGACGTCTGTAATCAACCAAATACAGAACATGGGTTCCATCTTCACGATAGAAATAGGTCTGGCGGTGGTACTTCCCCGGTCGAACTACACTGGTTCTACCACCTTGACTCAGTTGCATGGATCGTGGTCACAAGTATCTGGATTAATTAATTGAATTATTAATGTTTGGATATAACTATGAATTAACGGATTGATTGAATTATTTTATTATCAATATAACATCTAGTCCGCTACCCCTACGCTGGTCAGACCGTCGGCGAGGTGAGATGGCGAGGGTTCAGTGGTAACGGTGGGTGGTCGCTGAGCGCGCAGAGAGCGATGCGTCGCGTGTTCGACGCCTGGTGGGGCGAAAGGCGGAGGGTACGACCGCAGCAGTTGGTGTCGCCATTCAGATTGGGTACCAAGTAAGTTAACGATTGATAAGGTTGGCTGTTACACAAACAATGACTATGAACACAACTTGAAAATATAATAAACAGATTAATTAAATTCTCGTCTGCTATACATATGTTGTCCAAGGTTGGTTTGGGGGAATGCTAATTCATAGCGTTTTTAAAGCCCAAAAGAAATGTCTTACAAAAATATTTAAGGGCCCTCCCATACAAATAATGCAGTTTTTGCCGTTTTTTATTTAAGATAATGGTACGGACCCTTCATGCGTGAGTCCGACTCACACTTGGTCGGTTTTATTTGGAAATAATAATAAAGAAGTATTTAATCTACTTCCTACAGGGGTTCAGCTTGGGGCCACTTCAGCCAGCTAGCAGTGTGGGCGCTGGCGGCCGCTGGCTGTGGAGCCAGTCGCCACGGTTCCCCACGCCGCTTGCTGTTGGTCTGCGACTTCTCCCACACCAACATGCTGGGGCAGAGCACCCTCATCCCCGGGGAACTGGCGCCCTGCCCCGTACACTATGTTAGACGAAGCAGATCCCCATATCCTCTATTATGTGCACCGGTAAGTTTTACCTTAGTTAAGATAAGATACGATAAGATATACATATATATGACTTTGTAGTACCTACCTACTACTAGCTGACCCTTTGTTTCGCCTAAAAGTCAAAAATCTAAGATTATCAGTGTACCTCCTAAGATTACCAGTGAAGCATTTCTTGAGTTTCAATGGAAGGGTGTGGTTGCCAGCATACTTTTGTATGAGGCGACCATCATAGTCTTCGGGAGTAGCAACGCATCTGTTATTGACTTCATATCAAACCTATGTTCTATATGAAGTTGCTTACAAATGTCCATGGGCGGCTGTGACCACTTACCATCGGCATCAGCTACTTCAATATTATAAAAAAAAATATAGGTAAGTAATTACAATATGAATACTTTAATTATAGACACGTAAACCACAACAAGGCAAGCCTCAAAGCGACGAGAGTACAGAATACGGTGCCTACGATGATTTTGCCGCGAAAATTACAGAAGAGGATGACGCCTCTTCAGATTTGAACTATAAAGAATTATTGCAAAAAACTCCTTGGACGAAAAGTGAAAAAATGGATGAAGATTTTGATTATGTTACGGAAGATAGCAGAGTACCAAGTACAGTCACTTATGTTTATGAGCATATATATGGCTTTGAGTATAATTACCAATAATCTTTAGTTAATATTATTCTTCTACTCTACCTAAATGCTAATGTAACAGTATTTCTATAACTACTAATGGTATTTATGAGTATGTGGCTTTGAGTGTAGGTGATCAAAAAATCTTAGAGAAAAATATTGTTCGTTCACTCTACCTAAATGCTAATGTATTAATAGTAGCTAATGTAGTAATAGTATTTCTATAGCTACTAATGGGGTTTATGAGCATACTAGCTTCGCCCGAGTTAAAAAAAGGATGTATCGATTGTCCCGTGGGAATGAGATATTTTCCCATGATAAAAAGTCCAGTATGTTAATCCAGAGGGTCAGCTAATTCCCTACCAAATTTTATGAAAATTGCTGCAGCTGTTTAGACGTGAAGAAGTAACAAACACACTCGCAAACTTTCGCCTTTACAATATTAGTATGATGGGCGAAAAAACCTTGTCTAGTCTCTGAAAGTCCTATACTTGATAAATTATATAATATTGTTAACTAGGTAGTTGACCGGCGAACATCATTCCGCCTAAAAGTCAAAAATCTTGTGTTTCTCAATTATATTATGCATGTATTATACATAAACTTTTCTCTTGAATCACTATTAAAAAACTGCTTAAAATTGCGTAGTTTTAAATATCTAAGCATACCTACATAGGGACAGCGAGAAACATCTTTGTTTTATACTATTGATAATTAAGTTATAAAGCCCATTTCTTTACGAGCTACAGCCTTACCGGTTTGAAAGATTTTTTAATGATATACCTATCATTTGAATAGATTCAGTTATCAGAATAAAAATTGTTATCAGAATAGTTATTAGTATAATTTAGAATTATGGTTTCAGCAACTAAAGAATTTTGACGCAAAATATAAAAAAAAAGTTAAAAAGCATAAATAAATGATTATAATCACAAAAATGCGGCTGCTTAAAAACAATCAACCGAATACCTAGTTTTTAAACGGGTTTTTGTTTTAATAACATTTAACAATGAGTAACATTGTATTTAGAGTTATATTTGCAGATAAATTTGGTAACACGACCAGATCTCATATTATCGCTAAGTTGGAAGAAGAATTGCAACCGAATAACACCTTTCGTCCGAAAATACAAAAGATATTCCGTCAAAGGTTAACGACGCCTATGGGCTACGGTAAAGTGCGGTATGGATTAGATACGATGTTACTACTAGTATTACTTATTATTAATCTATTGCATAGCATTTATCGAGGGCTTTGAGCAGGGTAACCGAATCAAGGAATTCCGTAACGAAAAAACCTAACACCCCCCAGTGCGCCTACCATGTAGCGCGGCCGAGCGTTCGCTTAACGTGTATGTACTAAGGTACGACAGTACGAAGCTCGCACGAATCGAAACGAGCTGGTCAGAAATCTGAATGAAAATGCTATGTAATAGCTTTACCGCGGCAGTCACAGAGTGCCGTAGGTTTTTTTATTATTATGATATGAATACTTTTGTATATTAATACGTGGATTCAGACAGACGTTTTATAACTTTTCCTTCAAATAAGTAGGTATTGTAGGTATACGGTTTTGTGCGGTCATTGTATTATGGCGGCGCTACGCGTTGGCCAATGTCTTCGCCAATGTTGTGGCCAAGACATCAGCCAAGAGTTCGTGAAGGCGTCCACACGTTGGATAGTTGTTCAGTTTGCTTCGGTTCTTGCCAACGTGTGAACGTTACTAATAAAAATCGCAATCATGTGCGTGCGGTCACTTTGAAAGCTAATTACAAACAAAACACACCGCCAACGTGTGGCCACGTTGCCAATGCTGGGCCACAATCTTTTAATATGCGTTGAAAAACAGACACGAAATATCTAGGGTCAATATGGAGACCAACACTCCCAACACAAAACAAACCCCCAATTCTACACGATGCCTAGGCCACAATATTGGCAAAGATATTGGCCAACGTGAAGAGCCGCTTTAGAATAATATCTACACGTGGGTAGGAGAATGTTTTTTTAATTGGAAGTCTGTAACCAAAAATGGAGTATTTTACAATTTTGCTAGTACCACATTGTCCATAATGACGGCAGAACACCGCCACGATAGTTTTAAAGATGCGCCTATTAAGTCAAAACGAAGAGACATTGTTTTAATAAATCCATCGGTTAATCATTCGCAGTCCATAAGTAAGGAAATATATTTAAATTTGAAACGACAGCAGACATTTTTTAAATGGAATGAAATGTATATTTTTCATATGTCAAAAAAAAATCCGTTACATGTAGGTGTAATATTAGAAACAATGCCTACTACGATAACACGATCAGTGCCACCTACACGTTCTGCGTGTTCTTGTAAATTATCGTGGTAATAGTGACACGCCAGGCGCAATCAAAGTACTTTGCAAAATACATCGGCTTCGCAGAAGTATTCGTAAAATTCATAGTGGCATTGAACGTAATAGATAAATCCACTAACCTTGCCTCGTAAGTCGATCCGCAGTCCAGAATCGTCCAGCACGGCGCTGCCACGGATCCTGAAGTAGGAACGGCCTTCTTCCTAATGTAGCATTCACTTCACAAAACACACGCGAAAACATGGTTACATCGCTTGGAGAAAATTAGGGACACAATGGCACACACTTTTAGTATACGTTTATTTCGTTTCCGTGAAAGAAAGAGGGCGCAGAGCGTACGTGTGCTCTCGCCTAACACAAGACGACGACTGACTTGTCGATGCGGCTCACAAGTGCAATGTTGACTTTGATTTTAATCTACCCACATTTATGTTAACAAAGATACGTCAACAATATGATTTTCATAATTATGTCGGTATTTCTAATCAGATTGAGTTAATACTACTGAATTATATATATTTTTAAATCAATTTACTTAATTAAAAATTATTCACAAGGATTGAACACTATAATTTTCAGATTGTTTGTCTTTTTGTCGTTGTACTCAAACTCACAAAAAACTATTCCTTTTTAAATATGATACTAACCTAAATGTAATAGGTAGGTAGGTATCTACATAAATTATATAGTATCTCTTTTATTAAAATCCAAGTATTTTTTCGAAAGTGTTTACATTATTGTCACGTGAAAGATTTTACTCGTTCGGGCTAGTGACCGTTCCATATAGGATTTTTGCCTCAGAAAAGGCCAACTAATAATAAAAAAATACAAAAAATGGTTTAGCAAGTGTCCTTGAATCACATGTTCACAATATTGTCCTGTGGGACATATATACATATTAAATGAAATTGAGAACGATGTACCCACTCATTTATAATGTTTTCTCGAAGTCAGTGTTCCAAACCAAATGCACTATAGGTAACAATATAGTTAGGTAACATTAAACTCCGCAAAACTTAACAAAATTATGTACAAAATGCTGAAATGTTGGGTGTCTTACAATTTAATTATTACTGCTTTGTGGTGAAGAAAATCATTCTGGTGAAAAACGCCTGAGAGTTCTTAAAATTAAGTTCTGAAAGGTGTGTGAATTCTACCAATTCCAACGACAACACAGCCTAATTCGCTCTTAGCCAACACGTTAGATTATGGCCTAAAACCCTTTTACCCTGAGAGGAGATTAGAGCTCAATTTCGGACTAAAATAGGTTTTACGACGATGTTTTCTTTTTAGAAAAAATACGATAAAAATATTCATCTAATACACCGGCTTATTACAGAGAACATCATGAGAAAGATTTTATGGTGAAAGCAAGATTTAAAATGGACAAAGAAAACCCTTATTATTGGAATAGTGCTGAAGTAACGACAGTTAGTAGATAATAAATATATCCTGAAATTAATATAATGATTTGCATTTTTAGAGACCTATAGCTGAGAATGGACGTTGCAATATTTGTAAATTTCAGGTTGCTTCGAGGCATAAATGGAAGCCGATTAGACAAAGACCACGCAGGTGACCCTACATTTTTATGTTTCATATTCATCTGTTCCTTGAATTTTGGCTATTTTGGCTAATAGTCACCGCGCCAAGCATGTGTTTGAGATCCCGGAGATCTCCACGCAGTGCTCAGGACGTCGGTTACCTTTTGAAGGTCCCCCTTCGTAAACAAAAAACAAGGTCACTTACCATGTGTATGCCAAATTTGAACGAAATTCGACCGGTAGTTTTTTGCGTGAAAGAGTAACAAACGCCTACATCCTCATAAACTTCAGTTATAATATTAATAATAATTCTTAATAAGAAATAATTTAATTATGTTACAGGCCGGGGGCAGCCGCGCTTCTTAATAAGCCTGTTGAAAAAATGTTACGGAGATCATCTGTTGTAAGTATCATAATCAGGTATATAGGCATAAGTATCATAATCAGTATAGGTAGGTATACCTCGTTATTTTGCCATTCGAGGTTGGTCAAAGATGCTTTGAAGAACTAAGTTACACCTTAAGGTAATTTACGCTTTAGCAAAAAAAATCAAACCAAATAGTAGAATCCTGGATCAACCAATGGATCAAAAGTTTGAAGAACTCTTTGTGTTTCCACTCTGGAAGATTCACGGTCACACCTATTTCTGCCTTTTTTATAACATTGAAGTAGCAAACGAGCATGCAGTCCACCTGTGATAAGTGGTCACTACCGCTCATGGACATCTGTAAGCAACTTCAAATAGAACGTGGGTTCTTACCAATTACAGATGCGCTGCTACTCCCGAGGACTGTGATGGTCGCCTCATATAAAAGTAGGCCGGCAACCCTTCCACCGAAACCCAAAAAATGCTTCACGCTAGAAATAGGTGTGGCGGTGGTACTTCCCCGGTAGAACTCAGTGTAGTACTACCACCATGTGGTGCTACCACATGTATTTGGACGTACCAAACATACAGACAACTATAAGCAACTCCAAACAGAACAGGAGCATCTGACTCTATCGGGTGAACTACATACATGTTAACTAGTACTTATGTTTTTTTTTTGTTTTCGAGGGGGAACCTTCCAACGGTACCCGACGCCGTGGGAGCGACGCAGGGTTATGTGGGATTTTTACCGCACTAAATCCCCCCGGTGGCCGTCCTCGGCGCTGAAAAGGAGGCCTCCGGGATCTCGAAACGACTTCAACCGGAATCCTCCGAGCGCGCTGCCCCATCGGGCTCCTCCCAGATGGGCGGCTGGGCCCACCGCTCCGTCTAGTCTTTACGACGGTATGCGACCACACATACCGCCGTCCTTCCCGGGATCGCCTGACCGAACGGTTCGAAATCCCACTCTAGCCGTCTGCAACCCCGGAAGCCCCTTTTAGTCGCCTCTTACGACAGGCAGGGTATACCGTAGCCCTATTCTGACCATGAGGCTACAGGGACGAACTAGTACTTATGCTAATTCAGCCTTCTAAGGAAGAAATTTAAACACATTTAATTTATTTTCATGACAATCTTAAATTTTCTTCTTGTTTGTTGTTCCTCTTCCCACCGCTTATAGCTTTCTGTTAAAATAGAACTCATAACCCAACAAGTTTAATTATGAGCTGATTTCATAAGTAACCAAATTATTTATACAATTTTGTATTGTAAACGCACGTCATTTGTGATTGGGGAAACTCAAAATTAGAAGTTGTAACGTTTAATTAAGTCTTATGTCAAGTAATACAATAATTAATTTATATTGAAAGCAATAGTTTAGTTGACAAAGAGGTCATTTAATATTTGACATTAGTTTTTGTGTAATTTGACGCATAAAAAAGTTGCTAAATCGAATTATTCAAGGAAAAGTTAACAAGTTGCGATTGAAACTTAGAATTTGGCTTATAAGGAGACTTTCGTTTCAGGCGTTCGTGGCATTGGATAATGAAGATATGGAACAATTATTTCGAGACACTGGATATCATAAGCATTGGAAGAAACAGCCCTTTCCGTGACACCAATTTAATTTTTTATATATTTTCGTAACTATTGTATTATATGTACAATTGATTAATGGTTTTTATGAATATATTGTTTTTGTGTAGTTTCTTTATCCTTGCATCGATCCCAAGATTTATTTTTCTCATTTTTATCAGTACCTATCTAGATAGATTTGAAGAACTTCAGTTTTATTTTAAAAAGTAAGGTTTTCTTTTTCCTTTTTCATAAATTACGTACCTATGCATTAAACTCGACCAAAACAATTAGGCGCACGACAGTTGAAACGTCATTAGAACTAGGGATTTCCCATCCCGATACGAAGTGTATTCTATTACCAAATACCAAGAGTATGTGGTTTACCATTATTAAAACATACACCATAGTGGTTTATTTTCAATAGTCGAGTATTTATTAAAGCACTTTCATTTGTTTAATATATTCGCAGACATGGAATATTTTCTTTCTTTTTTTATGTGTGTAAGAGACTGATGCCTGTTGCAGCACACATTCGATTTTCGACTTTGGAGACAGGAGTACTGAGCCCTCTTCTCTTGTTAAAAAAAATGCATATTTTGAATGTAAGAGTCCTTTCTCCTCCACGAATAGTCTTTTTCCTACCCATTTTAAGGTTTATTGACGAAAAATCAACTAATTTGATAATAACTTTAAAAATTAAACAATCACTCATTAAACTAACATTATAACGAAATAACATTAAACACGTGTCGGCTAACGTAAACACCTAGACGATACACGACTGCACGTCACTAGGGGATGCGCGGGGACAGAAGCGAGGTGCGGGGTACGGAACCGCTTTTGTTTTATGCGCCTTATTGTTGTGGTCAAGTAATACCTATGCAATAATCTATATGGTAGTTTATATATGAGACATCCGTAATCTAAGTATTTACCGTACTAGATAGGCATCATTTGATGGTTAGGTTAGACCTGTCTTTATTCGTATAATTCTAGTAACCTCCTCCAAAGACCAGCGAGTCTAAGTGACAAGGAAAATTAAAAGAATATTTAATGCAGTGACATATTTCAATTAATCAATAATCTTTAATAAAATTACTTTAATAAATTAAAAATAAACTAAGTTACTCGAAGCAAAAAGAAACCGATGATACGAAACAGCGACCTTTATTGAATGGATATTGTGAATTCATTACCAAAACATTGAGAATAATTTTCACGCTATTGTATATTGAAGTAAATACGTACCGGTTCTTAAAAAATGGTTTATCAATGCACAAGTAATTGGTGCGTAAAATAGAGATATTTCAAGAAAAGGCCCAGGGAAATAAAAATAATATAAAGGAGAGTGTGATTTTTTTAAATTTGTTGTGAAGTTAACTGAGTCAAGAACCTAATATTTTGATTTTTTTTCGAGAAACAAATTTATTGCCAAGGATTGTTTGAAAAGATTCAAATTAACATAATTACCGATTTAACCCTCTTAGCTACTAATAATTAACATGACAGTAGTGTCGCAGTAATTGTTGTTGGATCGATGTGTTGTTGTTGTTGTGGCAAGGAGTGTGACCGATGGATAAGGTGCCTATGTTGTATCACACTTTGTGCTATGTTGTTCAGATTATGTGGGTTTGAAGAGTGCTGTGAACCTTGGGATACTGAGGATTATTGAGTCCTAAATTTCAAAAAGAAGCCAAAAAACCCCTGATTCTGGATGAAATAGCAAGAGATTCATTAAGAGTTGAACTAATGATATAATTGTTGTACAAATGTGTTGTTGTTGTTGCGGCGACAGTTGTTGTCGATGCTTGAGGTGTCTGTGTTGTGTTACACTATGTGCGATGCTTTGCCACTTATGTGGATGCGACGAGTGTTGTGGAGCTTGGGAATCTGATGACTATTGAAGAAGAACCCACCAAATTAAATATTCCCTACTTTTCGGGTAAAATAGCAAGTTAAAATATTTAGACTCCAAGCACGGAAGAGTTAAAAAGTTGTTGTAAAAATGTGTTGTTGTGGGGACTGTTGTTGTCGGTGCTTGAGGTGTGTGTGCTGTGTCACACTATGCGCAATGTTGTTCCGCTTGTGCGGTTGTGCTGAATGCTGTGAATCTTGTAAAACTTATGAATAACTAATAAATTATTATATTTTATTGATTTTTGTTTGATTTTTCTTAAATTCAGTTTCTGACTTTTGTCTACCCTTAATTTTTATAATAGTTAGGTACTTTTGTCTATGGTTACGAAGATACAGATTTAATTTGATAGGTTCATTACAAACAATGCGTGTTTATTGTATTTTAATGAAACTTGCATTAAACGTTAACGCAAAAAAAACAACATATGTTTAAAAAAATGATCTCATTCTTAAAATTGGGTTTATTATTCGTTTTCTATGAATAATCTTGGTATGGATCCTTCTCTCCGCAGCATTTGCTACATTGGCAGTCACATTCGATGCCACATAAATGTAATATGTAAGCGATTAGCGTAAAACAAAATATACACCGTAAACTGCCACAAAAGTTACAACAACACATTCAAAATATTTAAAACACACACAATATTCATAAAAATATGAATAATCTTCTGGAAAAATCTCAAATAATGGACTATAAACAAATAATATTATAAAAGAAATTACACTGGTTTGAATTAAAAACGATCTTCTTTCAAATTAAAAGAAAGAACATTTTAAACGTCGAAGACAGTGTTATAAATAAATTGTCTTGTGAAATATTCTTAAAATTCCGATGTAAGTTTCAAAAACCTAAAATTAAAGAAATAATTGTTGTTTTGGATATTTAAAATTAATTATCAAGTTATATAAAGTTAAAACATGAATCAAGTTCAGGCTGGAAGCTAGTAAGTAATAAAATGCTTAAAATATTTTGTTGCATAACGGTGTTATGACTTTCCTTGTGTATTACGTACTTATTATAAAACCCAATTTAGATTACAATTTGTCAGGGTGTGAGTATTCTCGTCTTTGTATTTATGGAAATAAATGAGGTACAACCCATCATTGTCCCACTGCTGGGCACAGGTCTTCTTTCAGAATGAGAGAGTTTTAGGCCATAGTCCTCCGCGCTGGCCAAGTGCGAATTGGTGGACTTCACACACCTCCGAGAACGTTTTTTTTTTAAAGAACTCGGTTATGTAGGTTTCCTAACGATGTTTTCCTTTACCGAAAAGCAGTGGTAATTAATTTCTAATACGCACATAAAGCAGTGGATTTGAACCTCGGAGCTCCCGATTGAGAGGGCAAGTTTCAACCATTAGGCTATCACTGCTCCTTGTGTATTAGTTAGGTATTATAAAACCGAATTTAGAATACGATTTATCAGGGTCTGAGTATTCTCGTCTTTGTATTTATGGAAGTAAATACAAGGATTTAAATACCAGGATGTAAATTAGTGTACGACATTGGTCTTACACGATACGGAAATTAATATTTTTACGCAATTTTGAGTATGGAAAAAATTATCATCCGATATGGAGGACTAATTCGCACTTGGCCAGCGCGGTGGACTATGGACTAAGCTCTCTCACTCCGAGAGAAGACCCGTGCCCAGCAGTGGGACAGTAATGGGTTGACGACGATGGAGGACGCAGTCTTTCATATTTTCGGAAGGTGTTAAGATCCTCCGATTTCGGAAAATTAGCTGCCGGCTTTAAGGTCGACGGACCTTAGGAAGTACCTATTTGTGTTTATATTGGCTGAGTTAAGAGTTCAAGTCTGAACTTGATCCACCAGCAAGCGGCTGCTTCCGCCAGTGTTTTGTCACATACAATAGATCATATCATAAAAAAAATAATTAAAATGTGTGCGTGTACTAGCGTACACTCGTAAGAAGTGAAACTTCTTTATGACGTTATTTTTCAAAAAATAATTTACTATATGCAACTTTACAGAAATTGGTTATATAAAGTTAAATTCGATAAAGTTTAATAAAAGTTTTTTATTAAACTTTATCTAATAATCTAATCTATAATAATATATCTAATATCACGCGTGGTAGGGATAAGAAAAAGGGTAACGCGTACCTACCTAACGGAAAAAGATGGCGCGTAACGAAAAAATGTTACACTAAATTTTTTTCCAACCCCGATAAAGAAGTTTCACTTCAAAAACAATTTTTATTTCTACAGCCAATACTATCAACCGTCTTACAACGGCTACCAAGCGCCATCTGTCGGACAATGGGGTGACCAAAGCAACTATAATCCTAACACGCAAGCGACATCAGATCAAGCTTATGGCTATGGGACCAACCAGACGGAAGCACACAGCACCTACTCATACAACACCCCAAAATCGTATTCAACCCCTTGCATGGGGCGGTGCAACCCTCCTAAACTATACGCGGATACGTACAATTATTTAACGGAAAATCTAATGAAACCAGTCATTCAAGAAGTCTATCATGATCTGAAGAGTATAACGGCAGCGAATACTGTTGCAAATCATTCTTTGGCGAAGAACATTGGGTTAAATGATAAGGGACAAGCTCAAAATGTCCCTGAAAACACCCAAAACCTTCCACAACAGGGCCAGATATAGAATCACTCCGGGCATCTAAATCTGTTGAAAATATTATTGACTTCGGTATCATTCAATTAAGATAAAGAGATTAGTAATGCACAAAATGTTTAAGTTTGTCAATGTTGTTTGTTTGTTATTCAAATGTTGTACGATGACAACTATGAAGTTGTCCGTTTTGTTTTTTAAAAATGTAATGTAGATTAAGTAAAATTTGCTTGTGATATGTTGTAATAAACTTGTAAAATGCAGATTTTTTTTTAATAAATTAGTGGCAACTGGCATATAATCCATCTGATGGTATGTGGACACTGCCGTCTATGGACATCCGTAGGCAAGTTCATGCAGAGGGTTCTTTCAGATATCAAGTACCTATGTCTTCTTATGATTTCCGAGTCAGATGGTCGGCTAATATAAAAATGAGAGGTGGCACTGACGCCCAAAGATATTGTTTTACAAGAACTGTTTCACGCTAATAATGACGTTACTTTCATATTAAACTTAATTATTAATATATTATTACTAGCTGTTAAAACAAACGTTGTTTTGCCATATAAAAAATAAAAAAAATGTTAAGGGTGGACAGCCCTTAAGATGTTGGCCGATTCTCAGACCTACTGAATACTTATGCATATAAAATTTTGTAAAAATCGGTCAAGCCGTTTCGAAGGAGTATGGCAACAAAAACTGTGACACGAGAATTTTATATAATAAATTATATTAACAGCGTTGCACGAGGTCACTCGTGCTAGCAGAAGCTGAGATTTCTCCTTTGCTCACAAATTAAATGTACTTACCTAAGATATAAGTTTGTGTTTTCCATTTCTGTATTTTGTGTGGCAATAAAGCATTATTATTATTATTATTATTAAATAGCTCTTATAAAATGTTGTTCAATGCTAGGTAAGTATTCATTGAAGTAGGTACCATGTATGTAAGTATCTACCACATGTTATAGCCTGTGTATTACCTTATCGTTCAAAAACTGGGACATTTACCTATGTCGCAAGATCCAACGAAACGCGTTAAAAACGGTACCGTACTGTAAATAACTTATATTTAAGTAGGTACTTACGTAGTTCCTGGATCCGTCCCTGTAGTTCCGGGATCAGAATAGGGCTACGGTACCCTCTGCCTGTCGTAAGAGGCGACTAAAAGGGGCTTCCGGGGTTGCGGGCGGCTAGAGTGGGAGCTTGAACCGTCCAGCCAGGCGATCCCGGGAAGGACGGCGGTATGTGTGGTCGCATATCGTCGTATAGACTAGACGGAGCGGTGGGCCCAGCCGCCCATCTGGGAGGAGCCCGATGGGGCAACACGCTTAGAGGATTCCGGTGGTGTTTGTTGGAGATCCCGGAGTCCTCTTTTTAGCGCCGAGGATGGCCACCGGGGGGGTTTTAGTGCGGTAAAAATCCCACATAACCCTTCGTCGCTCCCACGGCGTCGGGTACCTTTTGAAGGTTTCCCCCTCGAAAACAAAAAAAAAAAAAAGGTACTTACGTAATCACTGCAATATCATATCATTTTTACATCCTGTCATAAACATCTCTCATATCTGTATCTCATCTCTGATTCATATGATTAGGAAGGTAAATATAATTAGTTCATAGAAATGTTTTATTTACAAAATATTTTTTTTATGATTTTTTGAAAAAATATAGATTTATTGGAAGGAAGTTCCAGGCAGGCTTGGAGGTCACAGGGATTATGCTGCGCGACCGAACTAAAGAAAATGTGATAATAAAACCGTAAGAAAAAAGCTTTAAGAACAGTACAGAACGCATGTGCTATAGTCGTACACCAGCGTATAATTTAATACCTATCTCTTTTCCCCTCTGTCGTTCCTACTAGCCGACCAAGCCAAGTAGACAAATGTCAAACGTGACGTCACTTGAAGGTTGATGAGTACTAATAAAAAAATAGCAATATTTTTTGTGAAATGTAGATTTATATCAATGAAATGTAAATATTAATAAATGTTTGTCTTAATAACTAATTCCCCCTATTGCACAAGGTCCTCTGACTGCTATCCAAGGAACTAGGAACCAAAACCAAACGTCTTAACTTATCTGGAGCATACATCACCATCATTACATCAGCCTTTATCATTCCACTGCTCGACATAGGCCCCATGCTGTGCCACAATGCTCGGTCATCAGCTACTGGTCGGTCATCAGCTATTATCTGGAGCATACACTTAGTAGGTATTACGCTAATTATTTTTCATACGATTGAAGGTGCAAACCATGTTGTCACGTGGTAAGTGGTCTCTAACGTACATGGACCACTGTATACAATTGAAAAAACTGGGGTTTTATCTGATTCAATCACATATGGATTGTTACTCCCAAAGACTAAGCTTGCCTCTTTCCCAGCGAAGCACAAGAACTGCTTCCCGATAGAATAAGGTGTTACGTTGGTACCAGGGTCGAATCGTGCTCGTTCTCAGGCCCTTCTTCTTACTGGACACATGCCCCACGATCGGTGGGGGTCCCTAAGTTCCTACTCAATTAACAATAGTCCAGTGTAATGACGGTCCTGCTCGTTCATCTGTTATTTGAAAAGTATCCTTTTAGGATATATCTATTTTTTATAATATCAGAAATGATTAGATATACAATTTCTTCGGAGAAGCAATTAACGCATATATCGCACAACAGGTACCTACTTTATCTTTTTACCTTCCGCTCCGTCTAAATGGACAAATAGTCTTTGGTGTTTATAAATACGTTTTCCTGACTGATAACGATACGTGTTGTAATGACTATACTGCTAATGTGTCCTCTCATGATAGCAACTGACATAGGTAAAGCCAGTGTCGCAACAGATTACACTATCTACCTTTAAAAATTTCAACGAATTAGTCATAAACACTTTAGTTTGTGTGAATGATTCATCTATTGTCCTGATTTAGTGAAGGTTTTGAGAAATATCGTCATTCTATTGTAAAGAACGCAATTGCACAGACGCGATGATTGAATAAACTTCGTAGTTACAATGTCGGGCAATTACTAAAACGTAAAAGTGTTTTATAGTGTTTTAAACAAAATAAGTGTCTTTTTCTCATAATATACTTAATTAAGTAGTAATAAATAACATTTTACTGCGAAATTATTATCTTTTCATCAAGTGAAAAGTGTTTTATAAGACGTTATATGAAGTGTAATTAAGATAACATTTGTATCTCGTCTTATATTTTATATCACAGAAGAAATTAGTGAAACCGAGTTGTAATCTCATTTAAATGTTTTAAAGTGCAGTATTATAAACCAAAAACACCTTGAACCATAAAAAACTCGTTTAAATTGTGTTTTAAGTGAAGTTTTCTTATAAACCAAAAACACCTCGAAAGATACCTACCTCAACTCGTTTAAAGTGTTTTAAAGTGAAGTTTACTTACAAACCGAAGCATCTCGAAACATAAATCTCGTTTGAAGTGCATTTGAAGATGTGTTGCTGCTGCAGTTGTGGGGCATGCGGCAAAGTGCTGAAGTGTCTGCTTTGCGTCACTCTTTGCGTTTATATCTTGAAGATGTGCGGCGTTGAGATAGACGACGATTGTTGTAATTGTGATGATTAAAATTTTGTTTATTTAATGTTCTTTTGATTTTCCACTTAAGTGCATAACTAGATAGATTTGACGACCCGCGTGGCGGAGCGGTTACCATACCGGTCTGACGCGCTATGGGTCCCGGGTTCGATTCTCGGCCAGACAGGTATCTGAATGATGAGTTTAGATTCGTGTTCTGGGTACTGGGTGTTTATGTATTCGACTTGTGTGTGTCCATAGTACCCACGACACAGGAGAAAATCCTACTGTGGGGCTATGTGTGTAGAAAGTGTGTGTGTTTTATTTCCATTTTTATAATGTTGAAGTAGCAAACGAGCATGCAGCTCACCTGCAAGTGGTCACTGCCGCCCATGGACATCTGTAAGCAATGTCACACAGAACATTTTATCTGAAGTCAATCACAGATGCGTCGCTACTTTCGAGGAATATGGTCGCCTTATATAAGTGTGCCGGCAAACTTCTATCGAAACGCAAAAAGTGCTTCACGCTAGAAATAGATGTGGTACTTCCCCGGGTGAACTACACTGGTTCTACCACCTATAAAATTAATAAATTAAATTCATTTATTTTTGAAATATTGTAAGAGCATCCAGTCCTTTGATGGCAATGCTACAGCCCTCCATGGACATCTGTTTTTAACACTAGACAGCGTTGCCAGATTTTTTAATCAAGTCGGGATTTAGAAACTTATTGATTGAAAAAAGTGGGATTTCATAGTCTAAAACGGGCTGCTTTTTCAGGTTCGTAATTGTATTGATACTGCATATTTTGAACATCCTGCTTGGTTGAACCAAGGGTATATGAGTTCATGGGGGCTAAGAGGCCGGACGGACGACAAAATCGACGAAAAAAAAAAATTTTTTTTTCTTCATGCGCAAATTTCAGTGAGTTAATTCCGAATCTCTCCTCCCCCTCTCTTCGCATACTACACTTATACTTGCGTATACTGAATAGTAAACGCGTCATGGCGACTGCACGCTTACGGTTAAATGTCCATGAGCTAAAAATGTATAGATTGGTAAAAACAGTATTCGCTTGACTTGCCATCCGAACCGAAATCGACAGCCTTCGACTTGTATTCAACAGACAATGATATTTCATAACCTATTGTGTATAAGATAACAATTTAAGAAAGGTTAGTTACGTGAAAACCATTGATACATTTTATTTTATTCGACTGAAGTAGCAAACGAGCATGCAGTCCACCTGATGGTAAGTGGTCACTGCCGCCCATGGACATCTGTAATCAACTTCATACAGAACATGGGTTCCATCTGAAGTCAATCACAGATGCGTTGCTACTCTCGCGGACTATGATGGTCGCCTCATGTGAAAGTGTGCCGGCAACCACACCCTTCTATCGAAACGCAAGAAATGTTTCACGCTAGAAAGTCGAACTACACTGGTTCCACCACCTTACAAAAACTAACGATAATGTAGATTTAAAAATGGTAGCCAACAAGACAATACATTTAACAACTAAGACTAGATAAGGCTTAAATTAAATGCTGTCTTAAGTCTGTCTGTAAGACGCTGATAGCCTAATGGTTGAAACTTTTAAACTAAAACTTAACTTAACTTTTTAAACTAGCACTTTTCCCTCAGAATGGAAGCTAGCTTTAATTGTTCCCTTACACAAAAGTGGAGATAAGGAAATGGTGCAAAACTATAGACCTATTTCAATACTTCCAGTATTCGCAAAGATCTTTGAGCAACTACTTTACCCAATCTTATCATGGCAATTTAAACAACTGATAAACCAAAATCAACATGGTTTTATAAAGAATAGGTCTACAGCTACAAATCTTGTATCATTTCTTAATTATATTAGCATAGAACTTGATAAGCGATCTTCAATCGACACAGTTTACACGGATTTTAGTAAAGCATTCGATAGCGTCAACCACCAGTTACTACTTCGCAAACTTTCTGCATATGGGCTAGCTGAACCATTGCTGGAATGGTTTTACTCATATTTATCTGAAAGAATGTTTATGGTGGTAGTCGGGGGTTATTCTTCTAAACATTATCCGGTACAGTCTGGTGTCCCACAAGGATCCCACCTCGGCCCTCTACTTTTTAACATTTTTATCAATGATATTGGTGAATGCTTTCTTCATTGCAAATATTTTTTGTACGTAGACGACTTAAAAGTTTTAAAAGTAGTAAACTCAATGTCGGATGCGGCGCTCTTACAAGATGATATTAACCGACTAATAGAATGGTGTTATTTAAACAAAATGGACCTTAATACTTCTAAGTGTTTTGTAGTCCATTTCTCAAGGAAAAAAAATGTTACTAATTATAAATATAAAATACATGACAACATTTTGGTTGAAAAAGAAAACATAAGAGATTTAGGCATTGTATTAGATTGTAAACTAAGATTCAACACACACATCGACAATATCTGCTCAAAAGCCTTCAAATGCCTCGGTTTTATTTTGCGTAACTGCAGAGACTTTAAAAGTCAACAAACAAAAATTTTACTTTATAATGGTCTTGTGCGTAGTGTTTTAGAGTATTGTAGTGTAGCGTGGAACCCATTTTATAACGTGTATATCAATAGACTTGAATCTGTCCAAAAACGTTTCTTGTGTCATCTAACATACTCATGCAACTTGGCCGGAACTATGCAAAATTATACTGATCGGTTGAAATATTTCAAAATGACTTCCTTACTGAATCGAAGACGAATGCTAGACATGTTATTTCTTTATAAACTTGCAAATGGTCTGCTTGACGCCCCGGAACTTCTATCACTGCTTAATTTTGCTACTCCATTTAAATTACCCAGAGCATCCCGGTTTAGTATTTTTGAAGACAAACAATCTTATTCTAATCTTGGTCTTAATGCTCCTCTTAACGGAATTATTCGCGAATTCCGGGTAGTCACAAAACAAGTGAATATTGACATTTTTAATGATAGTATTTACAAGTTTAAATATATTATTAATAAATTCATATATCATAAAATATGTTGACATATAAAATCTGTTTAATTTAAATTTAATTTTATTTAATTTTAATTTAATTTAATTTTAATTTTATTCCAGAAAAAATGTTTCTTTTCTTTATTACTATTGTTATTATCATTTGACTTACTTGTTACTCGCTCCTTTTTGCAAGCAGTCTTCGCCTATAAATGTAGTTGCACTTAGCTTTTCCGTATTGTATAATTGTGTTATTTTTATATTTTATTTGGTGTAAACTATGTTGGTGATCAAAATAAATAAATAAATAAATAAATAAAATAAATAAAACTTGCACTCTCGATCAGGAGGTCCAAGGTACAAACCCAGGCAACGCACCGATGATTTTTCTAAAATTATGTGCATAAAAATTAAATATCACTGCTTTTCGGCGAAGGAAAACACCGTGAGAAAACCTACACACTCGAGAGATATTTAAAAAAATATTATCGGAGGTGTGTGAATTCCACCAAATTGCACTTGGCCAGCGCAGTGGACTATGGCCTAAACTCTCTCATTCTGTGAGAAGACCCGTGCCCAGCATTGGGACAATAATGGGTTAATGAGAGAGAAATGCTGTCTTAATTACAGGCCACCATGGCAAACATCGTGGTCGAGTTTAAATACTTAAGATTATGTATCCATCCATCCATCAGCCCTTTGACGTCCACTGCTGGATGTAGGCCTCCCGAAAATGGCGCCACTCCAACCGGTCCTGTGCCCACCGGTCATCGGTCGACTAAAACATTAGACTCACAACCTTGAATTTGACACAAATACATACATAATAAACTAAATAAAACATTCATGTCTTAAATAAAACAAGTCAGCTTGTTAACATAAAATATATTTATTAAATGTCGTTTCAATATTACATTTCTGTAAATACTTACACAAAATATACAAATTAAAGAATAAAATGATGCTTATGATAAGGCCAGACAGATTAATTATAATTTAAAATGCTTTACGAAAGTTACGAAAATTACGTCTACGGCTTACATTATCTATACTAATATTACAAAGCTGAAGAGTTTGTTTGTTTGTTTGAACGCGCTAATCTCAGGAACTACTGGTTCGAATTGAAAAGTTCTTCTTATGTTGAATAGATCATTTATCGAGGAAGGCTTTAGGCTATATATATTTATAAACGCGAGTGAAACCGCGGGAACTGCTAGTAAAGAAATATATGCACAAAAACAACAGAAATGTCGTGGACTCACGCATAACAACTTTGCTAAAGACCAGTACATGATCAAATGCATGGTTTCCAATTCTATAAAGGGGCCGTTCAAATATTACGTAAGCAGATTTATTACAATTGTCTCTGTATCCTCGGGGTCAGAATAGGGCTACGGTATCCCCTGCCTGTCGTAAGAGGCGACTAAAAGGGGCTTCCGGGGTTGCAGACGGCTAGAGTGGGAGCTCGAACCGTTCGGTCAGGCAATCCCGGGAAGGACGGCGGTATGTGTGGTCGCATACCGTCGTAAAGATTAGACGGAGCGGTGGGCCCAGCCGCCCATCTGGGAGGAGCCCGATAGGGCAACGCGCTCAGAGGATTCCGGTTGAAGTCGTTTCGAGATCCCGGAGTCCTCCTTTTCAGCGCCGCCGCCGCAGACGGCCACCGGGGGGGTTTTAGTGCGGTAAAAATCCCACATAACCCTGCGTCGCTCCCACGGCGTCGGGTACCTTTTGAAGGTTTCCCCCTCGAAAAAAAAAAAGATTTATTACAATTATTTACTCCCCCCATCCCCGTTGTCAGCAAAACTAAGCTCTAACCCCCTCCCCCCATGCTTACGTAAACATTTTTCAATTAAAAATGTATTTTTTGTACAGTATTGAAATAAGTAAATAACTAGCGATGACGTAATCATCATCTAGACCCCCCTACCCCTCATGTCATCCGAAATAAACCAAACAATGAACCCCCCCGCTCCCCAATAGTGCATACGTATTACTTGAAAGGCCCCAAAGTACATACAGACAATCCATTTTTATATATAAACTAGCTGAACCGGCGCATTTCGTTTCGCCTAAAAGTAAAAAATCTAAAAATATAAGTTCCTTCACTATATTGTGCATGTATTAAACATACAAACCTTCCTGTTGAATCACTTTATCTATTAAAAGAAACTGCATTTATATCCGTAGCGTACTTTTAAAGATCTAAGCATACATAGGGACAGACAGCGAGAAGCGACTTTGTTTTACCTCCCGCATCTCATCAAGAGATGGCGCTACTAGTATTCTGAAACACGCGATTGAATTATTCTTATTACCCCGCATATATACAAGTTCCGAACAAGGACTGTCGGAGCACGGCCGCTCCCCAGGCTCACCTAGCCTGGCCGGAGATCTACCTTTACCAAACTACGTAGCGAAGAGTCCGGCCTGTACTGGTTTGCCTAGTATGGTTCGAAAAATCCGCAAAAAAAGTTCAAAAACCACACATCGTGAGTAATATTTTACTTAATTACGTAATTAATTTCAAGTCACATACACATTACCATATTTTAACATGCATTACATTTTCATTCTTCAACGTTCAATTCTTCCATTTGATAGTGTGCGATCCATTGCTATGTGTATACGCCAGCGCTTATAACATTTCATTTAATAGTCAGTGTAAAATACATCATTGTACAAACCGCACGTCTTTTCTTCCTAAATCAGTATCCTCAAGCTAATCTCGACCTTATTACTCAAACATATGGTCCATTCGAGTCGGAGCGCAGCGATAATTACCTGCATCGCCGGTCACCGGAGAACAAAAGATCGAGATAAGCCGCCGAGTATTCAATAGACTTGCGAGTTATAAGAAGTTTAAAGCATTAATTATTTCATTACTTTGGCTACGATTGGTGTTATTTCAACTTTATAATGGCTACAGAAACGGAAAAAGCGATAAATAGTTTGGAAAATATTGCACAAACTCTTAAGAAGACTCAACTGAATTTGAAAAAATGTCCGAAAGCAAGGTTAACGCGAAATTACATCGAAGCGCGTTTGAAATGTTTGGAAGACTACTGGGATGAATATAAGCAAGCTCACGCCGCATTAATACGCAATACGCCGAAGGAAAAAAGAGAAATACTGCCGTATATAGTGAAGGAAGAATTCTATGTACACGAAGAACTATATATTGAGTTAAGAAGTGACCTAAAGGATTTATTAGAATCCCAGCAAGTTAGTGCAAATATTTCTCCGTCTATTCAGAGCGACCCCCAGCAAACGCAAGTTGTGTTACCTAAAATTCAATTGCCTACATTTAGCGGCAAATACGAAGACTGGTTATCATTCCATGATTTATTTATTACCCTTGTGCATAACAACGTAACTTTGAATAACGTACAGAAGTTGCATTATTTGAAAACAAGTCTTATTGGAGAAGCTGCATCGAAATTAAAACATTTACAAGTGACAGATTTGAACTACGAACAAGCATGGAATATTTTACAAAAGAGGTATGGAAATAAACGTATAACCGTTGACGCCATTATGAAGAGATTGTTCTGGCAAAAGAAAATGGTAACAAATAATTCAAATTCAATAAAAAATTTACTGGACACAACATTTGAATGCCTAAATCACCTCAAAAACATAAAAATAGAAATTGAAAATTGGGATTCCATTATAATATTTATGATAGTTCAAAAATTTGATTCCGAAACACACAGAGACTGGGAAAATCACGTCAGTAATGTTTGCTTGGACTTCAACAGCCTGCCATCGCTTGATACATTTCGTGAGTTTTTGGAAAACCGATTTCGTACATTAGAGCTTACTGAAAAACAAAAGTCAAATGTTGTTACCCTGCGAGAGAAGTCGTTTCACATTACAACTAATGTAAACAGCGAGAGAAAATGTCAAATGTGCAACGAAGGTCATACGCTTAGCCATTGTAAACAATTTGGGAAGAAATTACCGGAACAACGAAGTGAGTGGATAAGATCAAACAATTTATGCTTTAACTGCCTTGCACCTGGACACTCTGTGAGGCAATGTCGCATCCCAACGTGCTGTCGATTATGTAAACGACGTCATCATACACTGCTTCACGAAAACAAAGATGTGAATACTAAATGCAACAACGAGAGTAATGATATAGTACAATATGAAGTAACATCACATATCAACAATGAGAAGATCAAGGAAGGCACAACGATTATGACGTCACACGCTGCTACGGAGCGATGTACAGCTTTATTGGCAACAGCATTTGTAAGGGTCAGAAGTGAAGACAACTACACTATTACACTACGCGCCTTAATTGACCAGGGTTCCCAAGCGAGCTTCATAAGTGAACGGGCTGCACAACAATTAAAGGCAAAGCGATATCCAATCAGGGGTACAGTTGTTGGCGTGGGATCAACTAGAGAAGACATTAAACAAGCCGTTCAGATCAACGTCGAGTCAGTATGTGATGAAACTTTCAGTTTGAAAGTAAATACATATGTTATGTCAAAACAGCTGACTACGAAGATACCATCCCGCAAAATTAATACAACCGATTGGCCTCATCTAGAAGGTTTAATCCTTGCTGACCCAAACTACTACAAACCAGGTACAATTGATTTGCTATTAGGTGTAGATGTGTATGCACGAATAGTACAGAATGACTTAATCAAAGGTCCACCAGGGTCCCCCTGTGCCCATAAAACAAACCTTGGTTGGATTTTATTTGGAGAAGTAGAAGATAAAGCATTGCTATCAAAATCAGTCATCGTTGCGCATCACCAAGTCATTGCGGAAGATTTTTTAAAAACACTTTGGGAGATAGAACATGACACAAGAAGAAAATACACGAAAGAAGAAGAACAATGTGAAAGATTTTATGAAGAGACGTACAAGAGAGATAATAATGGAAGATTTATAGTAAGACTTCCATTTCGTACAAACTGCCCAATATCCCCCGAAGGTAAGACAAGAGACATCGCAATGAAGCGATTGATTCAACAAGAAAATAAATTACAAAAAATACCAGAGTTGAGAGAAGAATACGATAAAGTTTTAGAAGAATATCTAGAACTGGGACACATGGAAGAAGTACCAGACGATGAAATAAACAACCGATGTGTATACCTACCACATCATGCCGTTGTACGAAGAGATAAAGTAACAACCAGACTCAGAGTAGTCTTCGATGCTTCATGCAAAGGCATTAATGGTGTTTCATTAAATGACGAGCTTGCAATTGGACCACTACTCCAAGAAGATATGAGGAACATATTAATGCGATGGCGCATGCATAAAGTATGTTTTGCAAGCGACGTCATGAAGATGTATAGAATGGTGAATGTAGGCAACAAAGATACAGACTTTCAACGAATACTCTGGCGTAGAAAACGAAATAATGAAGACTCAGAAGAAATCAAAGACTATAGATTGAAAACAGTCACGTTTGGTACAGCGTGTGCACCGTACCTTGCTATCAAGACTTTACAGAAGATCGCAGAAGAAGAAGGTGGAGAACATCCTGAAGCTTTAAAAGTCATTCTTGAAGACTTTTATGTCGACGATTTAATTTCTGGCTGCGACACTACAGAACAAGCAATATGTATTGCCAACCAAATTATAAATATTTTACAACGAGGAGGATTCGAGCTACAAAAATGGGCCTCAAACGACCCTGACTTTCTAAAATCTATAGACTTTGAGAAAATAACGAGAAAGGTTAACCTAGACTTAAAATTGGATGGTACTATAAAAACCTTAGGACTGTCATGGAGCTTGGAGGACGATGAATTTCATTACCAAGTATATTTAGAACCTACGCCCTCAACCATTACAAAAAGAAATATACTATCAGACTTACAAAAATTGTATGACCCATTGGGCTGGATAGCACCTGTCATTGTCACTGCAAAAATATTAGTCCAGAAGCTGTGGTTGGAAGGCGTAGGCTGGGATGAAGAAATTAGTAAAGAACTAAAAGAACAATGGAAACTATTTAGAGAAGACGTACAAACTGTCAATGACATAAAATTAAAACGTTGGCTAAATACTTTAAATGTTGAAAGAGATTCAATAACTCTACATGGATTTTGCGATGCCTCTGAAAAGGCTTATGCGGCTGTAGTCTACTGTCGTGTGCACTCAAAGGACGGCAATGTGAAAACAAATCTCGTCGCTGCAAGAACGAAAGTAGCCCCAGTGAAGACAATATCATTGCCACGCCTTGAACTAAGTGGAGCAACACTATTAGCCAAATTACTACAGAAGGTTAGCGAGGCTATGAGAATCTCAGCACAGAACGTATTTGCTTGGACGGACTCCACAATCGTATTAGCTTGGCTTCGTGGAGAACCTAACAGATGGAAGCCATTTGTTGCCAACCGCGTGGTTGAGATACTGGAACTTACAAACAATACCCAATGGTACCACGTGCAATCTTCTCATAACCCAGCTGATATAGCTTCAAGAGGTATATGTATGTCGGAATTAAAAGATAAATTGCTATGGTGGCACGGGCCTATCTGGCTATCTAACCAACAGATCGAGTATACCAAACCTTGTATACTATCCACAGACATAGAAAGAAAGAAAAATATACATTCTTACGTGAATACAACAGAATGGCAAGAAAAGATACAAAAACATATTAAATTTGAAGAATTCGATACACTTACTAATCTATTAAGAGTTATAGTACATTGCAAAAGATTTTTAAATATGAAAAGAGACCCAGCAAAACTTGAACAAAACATAACAACAGAAGAGATACAAAGAGCTTTAAATATATGCATTAGAAGAATACAAGAAGAAGAATTCTCAGATGAGATAAGAAATCTGAAAGAAAACAAATTAGTTAGGAAGACAAGTATATTGAAGACACTAAACCCATTTTTGGACGACGATCATATCCTCAGGGTGGGCGGTAGATTAAGAAACGCAGACGCCGATGAAAACATGAAACACCCAGTGATTCTGGGCAAAAGAAACAGCCTTGTGCCCCTTATACTGGCCGATGCACACCTAAAAACTTTACATGGCGGAATAACTTTAATGGTCACTTACCTGATGAGTAAATACTGGATCGTTGGCTGCAAAAGTTTAGTGAAACAACATATATACAAATGCCTTACCTGTGCACGGCAGCGAGCTACAAAAAGACAAATGATAATGGGTGACTTACCTAAAGCACGCGTAACTCCATCTCGACCATTTTCGCGCAGTGGAGTTGACTTCGCTGGTCCTGTGTATGTATTAAATTCCAAGGGACGGGGTGCCAAAACCAGTAAAGCATATATTTGCATCTTCATCTGCATGGCGGTAAAAGCTATACACCTGGAATTGGTTAGTGATCTAACGTCCGAGGCGTTCATCGCTGCATTTAAACGTTTCGTAGCTAGAAGAGGTAGATGCAATGAAATATGGAGCGATAATGGCACGAATTTTGTGGCATCCAATAAGGAGCTGACTTCAATGTGGCGAGAAGCAGGGTTAGAAATCCCCGGCACTGCAGCAATAGAACTAGCAAATGACGGTACACAGTGGCACTTCACTCCCCCTTACAGTCCTAATTTTGGAGGGCTTTGGGAAGCGGGCGTTAAATCAGTCAAGCTGCACTTGAGAAAGATTCTAACTTCGAACTTAACCTTCGAAGAGTTTGCGACAGTGTTAACGCAAATCGAAGCCTGTCTTAATTCACGGCCCTTAATACCATTGTCAACAGATGTGGATTTGATCGACGATATACAAGTACTAACACCAGGGCATTTTATCATCGGAGAAGCACCTCTTACTATTCCAGACCGAGATTACACAAAATATAACATCAACTTATTATCCAGATGGCAACATACTCAACGTCTAGTTCAAACAGTTTGGAAACGCTGGCAAACTGAATATTTATCTCGACTTAATCAGCGGCCCAAGTGGCTAAAAAATTCACCAGAATTTTCCATTGGTGACATAGTACTATTAAAGGATGAGAACATGCCCCCATGCAAATGGGCATTAGCAAGGGTACTAGAAAAGCATCCTGGGCCAGATGACAATACACGTGTATATACTCTACGTTACAATGGCAAATCAATACGAAGATCCGTATCAAACCTATGTCCATTGCCTATATCTAGAGACTAATTTTATTTACTTTGTTTTTTTTTGTATAATTATTGCATTTTAAAGTATATTCGCTCAAAAGGCATTAAAATTGTCATCATAAGTAAAGTTTAATTTATTTTATATAAATTCAGAAAAGGCCTTAACACCCTTTTGGTGGGCGGTATGTGCGATCCATTGCTATGTGTATACGCCAGCGCTTATAACATTTCATTTAATAGTCAGTGTAAAATACATCATTGTACAAACCGCACGTCTTTTCTTCCTAAATCAGTATCCTCAAGCTAATCTCGACCTTATTACTCAAACAGATAGACTGAAAACAAAGAACACGTATAAAAAATTATTATAGTATATACAAACTTCATGCAATAGGCATTCCGACTTTGCCCTAATTCCGGGACGAGAATAGGGCTACGGAACCCTCTGCCTGTCGTAAGAGGCGACTAAAAGGGGCTTCCGGGGTTGCGGGCGGTTAAAGTGGGAGCTTGAACCGTCCAGCCCAGCGACCCCGGGAAGGAGGGTGGCATGTGTGGTCGCATATCCTGCCTGAAATAGGCATCACGCTGGGAGGACTCCAGTTGTGTTCCGTTGGAGATCCCGGAGACCCCTCCACGTAGTGCTGAGGATGGCGACCGGGGGGTTTTAGTGCGGTAAAAATCCCACATAACCCGCGTCACTCCCACGGCGTCGGGTACCTTTACAAGGTTTTCCCTAGTAAAAAAAGGGCATTTCGACTTAATCCATAAGTTTTATAAGCACCCCTTTCCTTCTCATATCTAACATATGCGACAATGTGACGTCACGGAATTTAGCGTAACCCTTTTTTTTTGTCGAGAGAAACCTTCAAAAGGTACCCGACGCTGTGGGAGCAACGTATGGTTACGTGGGATTTTTACCTCACTCAAACCCCCTGGTGGCCGTACTCGGCGCTATAAAGAGGACTCCGGAATCTCCAAAGGAACTCAACCGAAATCCTCTGAGCGCGTTGCTCGGGCTCCTCCCAGATAGGCGGCTGGGACACACGCTCCGTCTAGTCTTTACGGCGGTATGCGACCACACATACCGCCGCCGGAACCGCCTGACCGAACGGTTCGAGCATTCCACTCTAGCAGCTCGCAACCCCAGAAGCCCCTTTAAGTCGCCTCTTACGACATGCAGGGGATACCGTAGCCCTATTCTGGTCCCGGAACTACAGGGACGCAAACGCTATCAAAACATTACCCTCCTTGTGACATAGTCGGGCATAAAGATCGTTTCTTACCGGATCTCGGAGCGTGTTTTCGGCAAATATGTGCTCTTCGGACTGTGGGCTCAGCGTTATCTTATAGTTCATTAGCGCGGCGCGGTCTTTCTGCTTCGCAAAAGTCTCTATGACCACCGAATGTATCTGTAAAAGAAATGCTCAGTTACTTTATGGAGGTTAGGCTAAGCTTGAAAATGACAAACTTCGTATTGTTATTTTTACTTATTATATATAAAAAATGTACAGAAACACTTAACCTATCGATCTACATTAATTACATTATCATAAATTGCTTATAAACAACAAAAAACATATCGAAAACATATCTTACTTAAAAATCCCATATAAACTGGTACAAATCTTCAATTTGCTACCTGTGGCGCCATCTAGCGGCGTTCTTAGTTAAACTTATTCCTTAACTATCGTATTTAACTTGATGATCGTGAGTAATGAAATGATAAAAATGGCGGATTAGTTATCATTTGCCTAAAAAACGCATTAAATACTGACAAGCGATCAATTTAGACAACATTCTCTCTAATGAGTGCAAAAGTATATTAATAGAATGCAAAAGTATACAATTATTAAATGCAAAAGTGTTCAGTTAATGAATGCAAAAGTGTTCAGTTATTGAATGCAAGTGTTCAGTTATTGAATGCAAAAGTGTTCAGTTATTGAATACAAAAGTGAACAGTTATTGAATGCAAAAGTGTTCAGTTATTGAAAAGAAGATATACAAAGAAAAAAGAAAAACCCACTGAGTTCCTTGCCGGATCTTCTCAGTTGAGGTCGTGTTCCGATCCGGTGGTAGTGTAAAAAACAATATATCTAACTGACAATTTGTAAGTGCCTCCGTAGGCCTATGCAAAATAAAGACATTTCATTTCATTTCATAAGAAGTAGGATTTACGGTTAAAGAACTTTATTCTCACTAAGAATTTAGAATTCACTTACATGAGAAATTAAACATTACAAACATTAGTATCTTATTCATAAAGTACTGGGATTTTATACATAAAGTGGGTAGCAACAAAAATACATCGTCGACAGAGTGGACTAGTGCGTAAACAAGACATGGAATAAGCGCGTCCTAGATACGGCTTGACACTTCAGGGTAAGTTATACTTAATTTTAGTAAAATTTTATGATTTGATTAATTGTTTTCTGTTTGTTTATTTGTTTGTTACATTTTCATAAGAAGTAGGATTTAAAAAAGTACCTTATACTTCTGTGCTAGCCGCAACCTGTCCTCAGTGCTTGCAACTTTGTTCACACAAGTGGCCAGTATCCGCTTGCTAGCTTGCAACTCGCTTAGCCTGGACAGGAGAGTCTCTATCGGAATGTGGGAGGACACCGTCGTACGACCCAGCCAATCCTGCAATTAATTCATTCGATCAATCATTCACTCAATTAATTGCCCATTCAATTAATTCTTTGATGAATCATATAAAATAATGAACCGAATGAACCGATCAATCATTCAACATTTCGCTCACTAAATCGATTAATTCATTCACGAATCGATCGAAAATTATCTTTTATATGATTGGTGTATCAAACTGACATAAACCTGATAGTAAGTGGTCACCGCCGTTCATGGATCTGTCAGCAACTTTATATAGAACATGGGTTCTATCTGAATACAATCACAGATGCGTTGCTACTCCCGAGGACTATGATGGTCGCCTCATATAAAAGTGTGCCGGTAACCACTCTCTTCCACCGAAACGCAAAATCTGCGTCACGCTAGAAAAAGGCGATGGCTTCGATCAAACTAGACTGCTAGTACCTTGTGAAAGTGGTACTTTTACTGTATATGATTTTATATACCATACATACTACAATCATAAATATAATAAAGATAAAGTTATGCCGGACTGAGAATAAATAATGCAATTATTATAATATTTTTTCTTTGTTTAAGAATTTAACATTTCGTGTTTATTGCATTGTAATCCATCTATACGTTATTTAAAGTTACGTTTTTTAAGTGTAACTGCATATGTCACCTAGGGCGCGTTCCAGATGACGCTCACAAAGCCGCAAACACCCAAAACGTCGTTCCACAAGACGACCGCGGTGCTTGTGGTCGCGGCGAAAACGTCACTCATGAAGTCATGACTTACGCCCACGCGACGCTCACGGCGACCAATCTAATAAGGTGGGTCGAAGTGATCGTTCCAGTAGTGAATACCTCAGTAAAGCTCACTAGCTAATGGAACGGGAAAAACTGCGGTCGTGAGCGAGCGCTTTGTGAACTTCTAATGGAACGCACCCCTAGTTAGAAATAATTCTAATGCTATATTACTTGTCACATACAGACCTTTTTAGTAAACAGCGACTCAACGATATCCCACTTGTGGGCTTTAGCGTGTACATGGAGCACCACCCAGTCGTATTGAAGAGACGTCACCTGAAAATAAAAAATAGAATATCTTTACAATATTGGTATTAGGTAATAACAATTATATGCTTTATTGTACTCAAAAAATGAAATAATACAATGAGATTACAATGTTAAAACACCTAAAAAACACGTGATAGAACCAGTGTAGTCCGTGAAGCAGTTCCTGTGTTTCGATGGAAGGGTGTGGTTGCCGGCACACTTTTATATGAGGTGACCATCATAGTCCTCGGGAGTAGCAACGCATCTGTGATTGACTTTAGATAGAACCCATGTTCTGTATGAAGTTGTTTTTTACAGATGTCGCAGGGCGGCAGTGAACACTTACCATCAGGCGGACTGCATGCTCGTTTGCTACTTTATATATGTAAATATCCCAAATGAACCCCATTTTTCAATCCTTAAAATTTTAACATAATTAAATACTCATTTAGTTTATTGTACAGTTTGTGGTACAACCTTTTATTGTCTCACAGCTGGGTACCAAATGGGTGGGCTGGGTAAAATAAATGAGTCTACGGTCTTAATGAGAGAGTTTTACACCATAGTCCACCGCACTGGCCAAGTGCGAATTGGTGGAAAGTTGTACAGTTTATTAGTTGAAATCTTGGTTTATGCGATTTCAGACACATACACAAACAAGTATACAAACATTCAAAAATCTGTTATTAATGTTTATTATTACTTATTTTCAGTCCACTAAGTTATTTTTTGTATATGTGATGCACAGACATGGGGAATTTTAATTTTTATGATAGTACGAATGTGAAAATTTTATCCACACTGGGCAATAAAATGGGTGGTTAGGTGGTCAAGAATGGTACCTGTTGTCTCTGGCAAAGTGTTAAAGGTGACATCGCATTGCCGGCCCCCTCGTTCCAATGGTGGCTGCAGCAATAGGCCAGGCAAAGCAGGGCTGAAGCCTTGTTAAGATCTGGTTTGTTCACGCATTTCAACCATTCTATAAAATAAAATATATTTTAGGTATTATGTACAACAGTTGCAAGATTTGATTTTAGACTAATACTAGCTCTTACCCGCGGCTACGCCCGCATGGTTAAAGGGAATTAAAAATGAGTTTTTAACATACTTGACACATTACCATTGACCACACTTTGATACACGTTAGACCATGCGGGCAGTGTTGCCAAGTCTCAAAAATGTATTTCCCTAAAGTCTTCATTAAAAACCCCATAATGAATTATTAATTGGAATTCTTCCTGGCAACCTGACTTGACGACGAAAAAAAAAATGTCTTCAGGTGTAGTGCATAACGTTTTTTTTCATTTTTTTTCGTCGTGAGGCATTGATTACACTGCGTTACAAATGAAAACAAAAATTAAGTACCCGTTGTGAAATGTCATGTTTTCCTATTTATTTGTATCGTTTAGTAAGAATACATATATATTTTTTTTCCATCACGTCTCATTTTTTTCCTGAGGATGTGACTAAGATATCAAGCGTCATTTTTTAAAAATTAAAAAATTGTAGTTTTTTTTACATTAAGCGAGTGTATTTCTTAACATTTAGGTATAAAAATACAAAAAAAAATACAGTTTATAAAATTTAAATCCAGAATGCCTTTAAATTTTAACTTTGTCGTTTGTGTTTTGAAGGATCTTCGCGTTTTAGACGCCAACAGTAATCGCCTAGCATAGTTGTGTCCCAACGGCCTTGAAATCGTTCTTCAAGCTTCCTAACATCTTGGTGGAACCTCTCACCCTGCTCATCACTTACAGCGCCAAGATTAGGTGGAAAGAAAGAAAAATGGGAATGAAGAAAGTGAATTTTTAAATACATTCTACAACCCAAGTTTTCGTAAGCTTTTAACATATTGTTAACTGTTTCGCATTTTCGGCTCTATGGTTGCCTAAAAACTCTTTTATAACTACTTTCAGTGATAACCAGGCATCGAGTTCCTTGTCAGTAAGCTTTTTATCGAAATTCGGGTCTTTCATCAATGTGCGTATTTGTGGTCCCACGAATATTCCTCCTTGAGTTTTGCGTCACTTAACTTTGAAAATACAGTCTTCAAATATAAAAATCCTTCTCCATTCTTATTCATAGCCTTTACAAAAATTTTCATCAAACCAAGTTTTATGTGGAGTGGTGGTAAAATTATATTTTTAGGGTCTACTAATGGAGTATGGTTCACATTAGCTTTTCCGCAAACAAACTCTGATCTTTCAGGCCATACTTTTGTAGTATAGTGCTTTTCAGTGGCTCGGCTGTCCCACAAACAAAGAAAACAACAGTATTTAGTAAATCCACCCTGTAGCCCGAGTAAAATAGCTATAACTTTGAGATCAGCGCATACTTTCCACCTAAAGTCTTTGTATTTTATCAAATCTAGTATTGATTTAATATTTTCATATGTTTCTTTTAAAACAGTTGAATATGCTATTGGTACTGACGCATACTTGTTACCATTGTGCAACAATACCCCCTTCAGACTTTTTTTTTGAACCATCAATGAATAAACGCCAGTCTTGTGTTACATACGGAATGTTCAATTCACTCATTAATGTTTCTAAATCGTTACAGTAGCATATATTTTCGAAATTTGAATAAAATGAAGCCATTTCTTTATTACGTTTCCGTTGCACAGATACTTTTGTGTAAGGTGCCAATAACTACCACTCTTTTAATCTAGATCCTAGTAATTCAGCTTGCCGAATTGATAAATCTAAATCTCGTATCAAATCATTCAATTCATGTTGATTTATCAGATGTGGACGGCCAAAAGAACTTGTGGAAGGTAAAAACTCAGGATCATTGCTGCTTTGGTCATTATGCTCTATAACATTCGGCAAATCTGGCTCTTCCGAAATTTCAATTTCATTTTGGGTAGGATGTAAAGGAGGAGGCATTTCTTCACTGTGAGGTACAGGTTTCGACATTGAAGGAACGTCAGGATACTGAATGTTGTGCTTGATTTTCTTTGTAAAGCCACGTATGTCAGTCATGCAAAAGTAACAATCATTGTAATGATTACTAGGTTCACGCCATAAAGCTGGAACGGCAAACGGCATTGACATCTTGTTTCCATTAATCCAAGATATGAGAGTAGCATAGCACGAAACCCAAAAAAACTGAGGTACCCATGGTTTATCTTGTTTAATAGCACGTCCGAAATAAAGTAAATATGCACTTCTCACTTTTTCGGAAACATTTTTTGATTGTGATTTCACAATATACTGTCCACAAACGTAACAAAACTTATTTGGTGCATTTTTGCAATTGCGACGGCCACTTAGTTCAGTATTCATGTTGGATTTTCAAATAAATACGTTTATAGATATTGATGTAATTGTATAGAAACGAATTATACATAAAATAAACCAGGAAAAAAGTATAATGCATCGAAAACGTCAACGATATCTTATACGTCTAAAGTGAGGGTAGTTAAAATAGTAATTGAGATGTACCTCCAAAACTAGACCTGATGGATACCACATATGTTTGGAACATTTAATCTATGACTCATTACCTATTCATTCCAGCTATCAGTTTAACGGGTACCAAAATCGTGTAACGTAGTGTTATATAGACTGGCGGGGAGATTTCCCATTAAAACACCTATATGTTGAAGTTATAAAAACCCTTGAAAATACCTATAAAAATTTTACACCCCTAAAAAATCCCCATCCTACTTGAAAATCCCCTAAATTTGGGGGAAAAACCCCTAAGTTGGCAACTCTGCATGCGGGCAAAGCCGCGGGTAAGAGATAATATTAATATAAAACCAGAACAACAATTTATCCAACACGAATTGAAAATTCAGTTGAATTTATTAGTTGCCTTTGACTTAAGTAAATTGCATGTAGCATTTGATAGCGTGATTCAGAACTTACAATTGAATTTTACTAACGTCATCTATTAACAACGTCTGGAACTACTAAATATGTATCAACTAACGAAACATCGATATTCTCATGGGAATGAGAGAGCGCGGTAAAAAGTAGCCTACGTCACTCTCCGCCCTCCTAACTATCTCCCAAAATATAAACCATATCATACAATGGCTATGTGGCGACGTGAAAGAGGAACAAACAAGCACACTTTCACATTTATAATATTAGTATGGAAATATGGATTATCGCGGTTTTGCAAAAATAATTTTAAAAACACATATCATAAGCTGCTATATTGCAACCGAACTAAAATTCCAAGGTTCGACCAGGGAGGTAGCAATGCCTAGGTGTGGCATTGGTCACCCTGTAGTCGGGGAGTAGAATACGGCTACGGTATCCCCTGCCTGTCGTAAGAGGCGACTAACAGGGGCCTCTGGGGTTGCGGATGGCTAGAGTGGCTCGAACCGTTTAACAAGCGACCCCGAGAAGGACGGCGGTATGTGTGGCTGCATCTCGCCGTAAGCATCGGATGATGACGGGATGGTACACGTCCCCCAAGAGATGAGCCCGTGAGGGGCGCTGCGCTAGGGGCCACCGGTTCGTTCCGTTGGAGTTTCCGAGTACTACAAGCATTGAGGAAAGCCATCGAGGAGGTTTTAGTGGGTAAAAATCCCACATAACCCGGAGTTTCTCCCAAGGCTTCGGTGTACCTTTTGAAGATTTCCTCCCCGTAACAAAAAAAAAGTGTGGCATTGGCACCTCCCTGGTTGGTTGGTGGTTGTTGGTGAAAGGAATTACCAGGCCACTTTTACATGAGGCGACTGGCTTGGTCCTCGGGAGTAGCAACGCATCGGTAATTAAATTCAGAGAGAACCGAACAAGGGTTCTGAATATGTAGTCGCTTACAAATGTCCATGGGTTTTACTTTTTTTTTATCTGACTGAAGTAGCAAACGAGCATGCAGTCCACTTGATGGTAAGTGGTCACTGCAGCTCATGGACATCTGTAATCAACTACATACAGAACATGGGTTCCATCTGAAGTCAATAACAGATGCGTTGCTACTCCCGAGGACTATGATTGTCGCCTCATGTGAAAGTGTGCCGGCAACCACCCCCTTCTATCGAAACGCAAAAAATGCTTCACGATGGAAATAGGTGTGGCGGTGGTACTTCCCCGGTCCTACACTACAAGGTGGTAACTAAAATATTTAGTTAATAACTTTTTTCCGGGTAGAAAAGATCACTACTTTATTGACCAACATTATATTAGATTTTGTTCTTTTTAATATGTGATGACAGTTTTTTCTGATCAAATGTTTTTAACACTTACCGAGAAACTTGACATAGTCCCCGACCATTTTCGCCTGGTGAGCGTCCACTCCGGGCTGATTGAAGTGATTTGCTAACAAATTGTTCAATTTCTTGAGCAGTGCGTCTGTGTTGCCACCCTGACTCTTCACTAGATGCTGGTATTGGTACATCTGAAACGAGAAAAAAATTAAATCTCTTTATTTCACAGAGCAGTGATAGCCTAATAGTTGAAACTTGCCCTCTCAATCGGGAGGTCAAAGGTTCAAAGCCAGGCACGCATTGATTTATGTACGTATTAGAAATTAATTATCACTGCTTTTCGGTGAAGGAAAATATCGTGAGGAAACCTACAGACCAGCGAGTTCTATAAAAAAAAAAAAAACAAAAAGTTCTCGGAGGTGTGAAGTCCACCAATTCGCACTTGGCCAGCGCGGTGGACTATGGCCTAAAACTCTCCCATTTCGAGAGACCAGCGCCCAGCAGTGGGACAATAATGGGTTGACGATGACACAAATTGGGAGTTGGTTTTTTTTTCTTCGGAACACAATCTACGTAAGATTTACCAGGTAGTAGCACCAGTGTAGTTCGACCGGGGAGGTACCACCGCCACACCTATTTCTAACGTCATGCAGTCCTTGCGTTTCGATGGAAGGGTGTGGTTGCTGCCATACTTTCATATGAGACGACCGTCTTAATTCTCGGGAGTAGCAACGCATTTGTCGGTCTTTATATATAACCTGTTCTCTATGAAGTTGCTAACAAATGTCCTTGGGCGACAGTGGCAAATTACCATCAGGTGGCCTGCATGATCGTTTGCTACTACAATCTTAAAAATCGCTCCATCGATCTCCCAGATCTGCCAGATTTATCCAACTTGAAATTGAACTAAAGTTAGACGACCTAAAAAGCTACCGGGATCAGAATAGGACTTTTTTCTTTTTGTTCAACCGGAATCCTCTGAGCGCGCTGCCCCATCGGGCTCCTCCCAGATGGGCGGCTGGGCCCACCGCTCCGTCTAGTCTTTACGACGGTATGCGACCACACATACCGTCATCCTTCCCGGGATTGCCTGACCGAACGGTTCGAGCTCCCACTCTAGCCGTCTGCAACCCCGGAAGCCCCTTTTAGTCGCCTCTTACGACAGGCAGGGGATACCGTAGCCCTATTCTGACCCCGAGGCTACAGGGACGATCAGAATAGGACTACGGCATCCTCTGCCTGTCGTAAGAGACAACTAAAAAGGGCATCCGGGGTTGCGGGCAGCTAGAGTGTGAGCTCGAACCGTTCGGTCGAACATTTGCATATGCATATAATCCGTTGTCTAGTGATCACCATTACCTACATCTCCCCTAATTATTAAACAGTTCATTAATAGTACTTACGGCTGCCTCTGGGCTTCGTCCTAGCATCCTGTAACAAATTAATTATATCAATAATCAATAACCTACACCGTTTGGCAAAATTATGTTATCAAATAGGTGGTAGAACCAGTGTAGTTCACCCGGGGAAGTACCAGCGCCACACCTATTTCTAGCATGAAGCATTTATAACTTGCGCGAGATGGAAGGGTTTGGTTGCCGGCACAGTTTCACATGAGGCGACCATCTTAGTCCTTGGGAGTGGCGACGCATCTATGATTGACTTCAGATAGAACTCCATGTTCTATATGAAGTTGCTTACAGATGTCCATGGCCGGTAATGACCACTTACCATCAGGTGGACTGCATGCTCGTTTGCTACTCCAATCTTATAAAAAAAAACATTATTTTAGTGACTATACCATATAATTGTACCAATATTGTTGTGAAAATAAAAATAATGAAAGCTGGTAAATAGACCCCGCGATTATATACATTTTTTCTGACATTTATAAAAAATCGCCCCTCCTCCTCTTTCTCTTTAAACGTGGGCGATAAAATTGGAAAAAAAAAATTAAAGAGGGTAGTAGGTGAAACTCGTGAGCAAACGCAGCGATTTCGACTCCACGTGTCCACCACCAATCCCTCTCTCGTTCCCAAATTCCAAAAAATCCATGACGGCTATCCTCCATCTTTTTTTCTCTTTTTGACAGTGACACTTGTCAATTCTAACCACGTGAAATCGAATTCGCTAAGGAGAAAATGTCAATCTGACGTTTGCATTAATTGGCAAGAGATGGCGCTACTTGTCGATGATGCGCCATATACCTACATATATAGTATACATTATAGCCTTTGTCAAATTTATGATTTAATTAATCATATAATACAATCCGACAAGCCGTTTTGTCTGTTGCACGTATCAAGAAATGGACATACGTACTGTATATACGTCCATAAAACATTTCAGTCCTGACCAATTAGGTAAAAAATCTAAAAAATATGGACATGTCTATTATTAGGTATTATGAGTCTTCCGAGCATTTTTTCCTTACAGCCGATGTATGTGTGTCTCCACAGAACTTTCTTTTTTATTATATACTAGCTGTTGCCCGCGATTTCGTCCGCGTTTCCGTCGTTTTTCATAAAAAAAAAGTAGCCTATGTCCTTCCTCACGGTTCAGTGGTTTTGATGTAAAATACAGATTAACTTTCGTATTTTAGTAGGTAAATATAATATGTCAATCTACAATATGGAGTTACACGTGTTATTGTGCGTCAACCATAAAAGATGACATATGCTGTCGTAGGATATCTTTTATATAATTTTAAGGAGAACATTTCCATACATGTCTGTGTAGCTTTAACCATTAAGGTTCCGTAGCGTGTGCAACGCGACGGAACCTTAAAAAATGGAATAACTTCTCCCGTTTTCCCAACATTTCCCTTCACTGCTCTGCTCCTATTGATTGTAGCGTAATTAAAAGTATACTATAACCAGCTCAGGAGTATAAAAAATAATTGTACCAAGTTTCGTTAAAATCCGTCAAGTTGTTTTTGTTTCTATAACGGTTATACAGACAGACAGACAGACAAAAATTTCACTGATTGCATTTTTGGCATCAGTATCGAACCCTAATCACGCCCTGATAGTTATTTTGGAAATATATTTTATGTACAGAATTGGATTCTCTATAGATTTATTATAAGTATAGATATAGATTTTAGCCAAAAGGAGTACAGGTCGCCCCCCTACCAGGTGGACCGATGACCTGAAGAAGACAGCGGGAAACCGTTGGATTCAGAGGGCACAGGACCGGTTGGAGTGACGCAATTTAGGGGAGGCCTATGTCCAGCAGTGGACATCAAAGGGCTGATGGAAGGATGGATAGATATAGATGGATATACTTACGTTAGCAAATCTGTCAGTTCGGTGACTTTGCCCTCACTCTGCAGGAAGCTGATGTAGTGGTTCAGGGCTAAAGGTCTGGAGGAGAGCAGCTCATACACCAGGTTCTTTTTCAGGGTCTGAATGAGGTATAGCACCACCTGAAAACATATCACTACATAGTATAAAACAGTCGCTTCCCGCTGTCTGTCCCTATGTATGCTTAGATCTTTAAAACTACGCTACGGATTTTAACGAAACTATTTTAAGAGATAAGAGTTATCCAAGAGGAAGGTTATTATTTATAATACATGTATAATATGGTAGAGAAACATTGATAATTTTATATTTTTGACTCTTAGAGCCAGTCCACACGGCGCGTTGCGTTGCGACGACGCAGCGCATCGTGTGTACACTATGATTATTAGTATGTAAAACGACGCAGCGACAAGGTTTTGACGCATAGCCGGCCACACGGGCGCTGCGCCAACTCCGCTCCGGCGACGCATGAGTACTCCTCCGCCCGGTTCGTCTCGGGCGCTGCAGTTCAGTCGCGTATACGCTGCGTCGACGCGGCGCATCGTGTGTACACTATGATTATTAGTATGTAAAACGACGCAGCGACAAGGTTTTGACGCATAGCCGGCCACACGGGCGCTGCGCCAACTCCGCTCCGGCGACGCATGAGTACTCCTCCGCCCGGTTCGTCTCGGGCGCTGCAGTTCAGTCGCGTATACGCTGCGTCGACGCGGCGCATCGTGTGTACACTATGATTATTAGTATGTAAAACGACGCAGCGACAAGGTTTTGACGCATAGCCGGCCACACGGGCGCTGCGCCAACTCCGCTCCGGCGACGCATGAGTACTCCTCCGCCCGGTTCGTCTCGGGCGCTGCAGTTCAGTCGCGTATACGCTGCGTCGACGCGGCGCATCGTGTGTACACTATGATTATTAGTATGTAAAACGACGCAGCGACAAGGTTTTGACGCATAGCCGGCCACACGGGCGCTGCGCCAACTCCGCTCCGGCGACGCATGAGTACTCCTCCGCCCGGTTCGTCTCGGGCGCTGCAGTTCAGTCGCGTATACGCTGCGTCGACGCGGCGCATCGTGTGTACACTATGATTATTAGTATGTAAAACGACGCAGCGACAGCGCTATGTCGACGCAACGCTGACGCAACGCGCCGTGTGGACGGGCTCTTAGGCGGAACGAAGTTCTCCGCGTCAACTAGTCAGATCATATACGTACCGTTTGACAAAAATAGAAAAAAAAGTCAAATTACGTATAAAAAAATGTAATATATGCATAGTGTTCACATATACTAGGGATGTAACGCAGTAATTTTATCGGAATCGAAATCGGAGTCGGAGGCGATCGGACTTAGTAACTTAAAAATGTAGCAAAAAGATGTTTAATTAAAGGCCAAATTAATGTAAGTAGTCACCCGTCGCAACGGTCGAAATTCGAGCGTAATTTAAATTAAAAAAATAAACTTCATATTGTCCAAAGTAGCACTAATATTAATTCTGTAATTTAAATAAATTGTAATATTTTTCAAGTCATTTTGAACGCACCCGTTAAAGGTAAAAAGAGGTTTATCTAAGCTGCATTTAAAAGCAATAGCCGGTGTTTTGGTAAAGACATCTGACATTTTTGACGTTAAGTGTTTTCTTATTATGACATTTAATGTTTAATTTCTTATAATAAGTATGTGTTTGTGTAAAATGAAAGTTAGTGTGTGTAATGTGTTTTTAGTTGATTTTATGTATGGTTTATGCATTATTTGAAAAAAATATTAGAATTGCGCAATCCATATCTACATCAACTATAACCGTGCGTAATTTCACACACCTCCGTCTGAGACAGGCGTCTTAAAAACGAATCACAAGTTTTTGCTTCACGTATTAATATATAGATATTTTATCTGTTCTAAGCTATTGATGTTGATGTTAATTTAAAGACAAATGACTATGCTTTCATCCCAAATACTTTGTAAGTTGTATACAGCTGTAAAAGCTAGGTTGTGAGCAATTAAAGGCAAATTGTTTCAACAGACTCCGGTCCACCCTAAAAGTTACCCGACGCTGTGGGCGCGTCCATACATTTTCTCAGGTTAAAAGTAGCCAAATGTAATTCCACATTACAATATTTTTAATATTTTTGTGATAAATTTCATCACGATCGTTTTAGCCGTTTTTGCGCCATTATCATATATAACGAAGTCGGCGTGTCAGGAAGGCCAAGAGTCTTCATTACTATCCATTCTTGAAGATTTCAAGTAAAACACAGGAGTTATACTTCTTGAGGAGGTCCGATCGCTTCGACGGTTTAATAAGAATCTTTTTCTACCGGCAGTCGCAGTCGGCCTTTTTATAATAAAGTTGGGTGAGGTAACAATAACAAAATTTATGGAGGGTAAACTAAATTAACATCTTTAGAAATTACTAAATATTGCTAATTTAATAGACAAACAATATTCGATCTTTAAATAAACTAAAATAATTATTTTCGTTAACGTGTTTTTCATAATTACGCGATGTCCCTACATATATATTTAAATATTGGAAGTAAACTTGTTTATGTAATATTTTTGGGTTAAAACAACAACGTACAGTTGCGCATCGATAATGTCAGCTGTACTCTTTATTTCCTGTATGTTTTGGATGACAGTTCTAGCAAAATTTGCTAATCTAAACAAATTCTATTCAAAAATATTCAGAATGATTAACGATACGGACAGCGCCATCTGACATCTCTTATTGAAATTATATATTGAATGAGTCACTGTTTTAAACTCCCGCCAATACTCGCTTGCGCCAACTTCTTCAGGTGCGTTCCGGATGGCGCTCACAATGCCCTAGATAAATTTATTAAAACAAATACACCAAGAAGTTATAAACGAATTAATTGTACATTTAGTGTTCTGGTACATGGAATTTCTCTGACATAGTCTAGAAATATATTTAAAAAATAATAATGTGAAAGTGAAAATACCTATTAAGGTGGTAGAACCAGCGTAGTTCGACCGGGGAAGTACCACCGCCACACCTATTTCTAGCATGAAGCATTTCTTGCGTTTCGATGGAAGGGTGTGGTTTCTGGCATACTTTCACATGAAGCGACCATCATAGTCCTCGGAAGTAGCAACGCATCTGAGATTGACTTCAGACCCATGTTTGATATGAAGTTGATTATAGATTTCCATGGGCGGCAGCGACCACTTACCACCACGTGGACTGCAAGCTCATTTGCTACGTCATTATTAAAAAAAGAAACAAGTCAGATTTAGTAATGATAAAAAAGGTGGTTCGCCAGATGGTAGAACCTACCACGCATATTTTTAGTGTAAAGCAGTTCTTGCGTTTCGTTAGGTGTGGTCAGATATATAATCAAGGACAACAAAGTTATCACGGAAAATATCAACCTAGTCGTGATTATCGAGGATTTCAGAGGTTACAACAGAGGTAGAGGCCAAGGTGAAACACTATATTTGTCACCAAAGTCACACAAGACCACACCACACAATGGTATAATATAATCCAGAAGTAAATCAGGTATTTGAGTGTACTCAAAATTAAAATTGTAGCTATAATAATGAAATTAACTCCCTATTAGATAGTGGGGGTACATATTACATAATAAGTAACGACACATACCTTTATAACTGTACAAATTTAAATAAACCTGTAGATGTACAATTACCAGACGGCAAGTCTTAAAAACAACTAAAGTAGGTAGAGTTAATTTTTCTTAAAAAAATATTATAATGAAAAATATTTATATTTAGAAAATATTTATTTTGTTAAAGGTATTAAGGAGAATTGCTTAAATTTATTAATAACTAAAACGTGCACAATTGTAGCTAGAGACCTAGAGATAGACTGTTGACCTCTGTGTCCACCACTGTCGGATCCAGGATCTGCAGAACAGCGTACGGGCGTCATGGGTCCCGTTCGAGCTCCGCCTCGAGTTCAAGTCGGCTCTGGGCCTTGCTCTCGGCGATTGCTGTTTGAACCGCTTTAGTTGCGGCCCGGTACTCCTTGTACAATTGCTCTCTTTCCTCGTCAGTGGCCGTGCGGCGTCGCCGCGACCTCGTGTACCGTCGCCGGGCGCTCAGACACTCTACCCGCAGCCGTGCTATGTGCTCCGTCCACCATTCGGGTTTATCACGCGGCTTCGCGGTATTGCCGTCCGTCATGACCTCCTCGGGACCATCCCCCGCAGCGATTGACCTGTCCGTGACCTGCGCGGCAGCGGCGGGCGAGTCCTGAAAAATTAACTAATAGAGAGAAATGGCGAATAGGGCACTCGGTCATATAAATTTTCAATATCTAAATCTCTCGTCAACCCATTATTGCAACACTGCTGGGCACGGGTCTTCTCTCAGAATGAGAGAGTTATAGGCCATAGTCCACCGCGCTGGCGGAATGCGAATTGTTGGTGCGAACAATATCTAATTGAGATAATTAATTATAAGTTAGTAGATGGTTTGCCAGATGAAATTAAAAGCGCAAATTGTATTCAAAGCACCGTATACACCTTTTAAAAATAATGGAACAAAGACAAATCAAATTTTAGAATTAATTTCTACTAATTTGAATGGTCCACACAACACAACAGGTTATAGTGGAGAAAATATTTATTGAACTATATCGATGATTATAGCGGATATATAACTATTTTTAGTATTAAAAGTAAAGCCGAAATTGATAATTGTTTTATAGAATTTGTAAATTTAGTAGAAAATAAATTTAACAAAGGATTAAGAATTTACAATGTGATAATACTTAACACGTTCAGTGCCAACAACTCGCCTTGCGAGTCGACCTAAATTATATAGTATTATAATTTGTTAAATCTGACTATAATAAATTTAATTATTTTCCTACAATTTGGATTTTAATTTTAATTTGAATATTTTTTATTTTAATGTAAATTTTTTAAGTTATGTTCTCTGTATTATTGTTTGACATAATTTGATAATTTGACTTTCTATTTGGACTGTTACTCGTTAATCATATTTTCTACTAATAATTTGATAATTTTTAATACCTATATATTGATAAATGTTAAATAATTAAACTTTAAAATGATATTAATGAATATTAAAAGCAATTTATACAGGTATACTAACACACTTGTCATTTACTAAGGAATTAGGCATTCCTGTAATGTTAGTTATGATTATTTAATAAATAAATAAACTTGCGACACGCCGGGCGAGTCCTATGTCTTTCGCCAATATTTTCTAAACGCGTCCGTATTTTCTACTGAAATTCCAAGTGTAGACTAAATAAACGCCAATATGAATATTTACACATTGGCACGTATTTTCGACTATTTTTCATAATTTAAGTACTACATTGCATTATACAATGCTTTGAACTTGCTAGGCGAGTTCACTGACGCAGGTCCTCAACCTTTTAATTGATGATTTATTACATGACAATAAAACATTGATTATTTATTATTGAAGCTGATTATGTACTTACTTTTGTTTTGGAAGAAAAATATAACGACGTATTAAATTCCGATTCGAGATAATTTCTTTTTTTATTCTTGATAGGCAAGCGTTTGACCGCAATCTCACATTATGTTATGAAGTACCTAATTTCTGAATAATTCTTACATTTAACGTAGGTGAGTAATGTTATTTTCACAATTATGCATTTTAACACAAGATTATATGTACATTTAAAAAATCAGAATCTTTTATCCTATAATTAGAAGTCGCACAAGTTAAATTTTTAAGCAATTTTATATACGCACTAATAAAAATGCAAAATATAACGTTAAAACAGAATTTAATCGAAAGATTGACAATCCCTGCATAAATTACAAAAAAAAACTTACCTTCTTTTTTATTTGTTGGGTTTTAGCCATGTTTATACTTGGATATACACTAAACACTTGCAAAACACTTTTTGATATAGAAATAAACGTTGTGGAGACTGCGTCGGGCACAATAATAACCACTTATTATGTTTAATTAAACACTATCCCAGTGAACTCGCCTAATGAGTCCATTTAAATTAGTATGTAGTGCCGGCGACTCGCCTGGCGTGTCCATCGCGAAATATAGGCGGTATTCAGAAGGGATTAAGAAATCCGATTGGCATTGAACGTGTTAAGTAGGATATATTTTAGAATTTTATACGGCAAAAAGGTTTAGAGTTATTATCATGTATACCCTACATCCATGAATTAAACGGAGTAGCGGAAAATTCAATCATGGATATAGCTAATGTTCAATGCAAGAAGCTAATATTCAAAGAAGAAATTGGCCACCAATTAAAACAGCAGCTTAATTAAAAAAAATTGAACGATTGCTAATATAGTACAAAAAAAACTTCTTAAGGTTTTACCCCGAAATATAGATATATTTCTGAAGTAGCAAACGAACATGCAGTCCACCGGATGGTAAGTGGCCACTGCCGCCCATGAAATGAAATGAAATGTCTTTATTTTGTATAGGCCTATGGGGGCACTTACAAATTGTCAGTTACATTTTTTTTTCTTACACTACCACCGGATCGGAATATCTGTAATCAACTTCATACAGAACACGCTAGAAATAGGTGTGGCGGTGGTACTTCCCCGGTCGAACTACATTGGTTCTACCACTTTGAAAGTATTAGCTAATGCACGCATTTACCAGATAAGACCAGTGGTGGTGTACCAGCATAGTTCGACTGGACAGGTACTACCACCACTTATCCCTAGAGTCAAGCAGTTCTTGTGTATCGATGGAAGGGTGTAGTTGCCTGCACGTATTCATACAAGCCATCTTAGTCCTCTGGAGTAACACTGGATCTTTTTTTTTTTATTTGTCTGAAGTAGCAAACGAGCATGCAGTCCACCTGATGGTAAGTGGCCGCTGCCGCCCATGGACACCTGTAATCAACTTCATACAGAACATGGGTTCCATCTGAAGTTAATCACAGATGCGTTGATGCTCCCGAGGACTAAGATGGTCGCCTCATGTGAAACTGTGCCGGCAACCACACCCTTCTATGGAAACGCAAGAAATGCTTCACGCTAGAAATAGGTGTGGCGGTGGTACTTCCCCGGTCGAACTACACTGGTTCTACCACGTTAAAATCTGTTTTTGATTTCAGATAGAACCCAAATTTTATGTGAAGTAGCTTACAGATGTCCATGGGCGGCAGTGGCCACTTACCATCTTGGACAGTAAGCTCGTTTGCTACTTCAATCAGATAAAAAAAAGCCACCATAGACATAGGATAATGAGGTTTAACTCTACTTACAGTCAATATAGCATTCCCATCACCGATAGCCACCGCACCGTCCAGGAGTTCCTTCTTGTCCTCCATGCTGCGGTGGGAGTGCAGGGAGCAGCTTCGACCCAGGACCAGCCTCTTTAACGACACTGCCACCGTTTGTTCAGGATCCTGTTTGGTGTTCGTGGGATGCTTGCCTGATTGGGCGAGGACAACTGGAATGGAAGTTTTTATTTCAACTTTTAGTTTGTGTAATATCTATTTTTCTCAATTTATATCTGTAACTGTAATATGTTTTTTTGCACAATAAAGAAATGAAATGTCTTTATTTTGTATAGACCTATAGGGGCACTTACAAATTATCAGTTACACATTTATTTTTTACCTTACTACCACCAGAAGTTGCAAACAAGCAGCAACAATTCCAGCTGATTGTAAGTGGCAGCGACAACATAGCCTAATAGACACCTCATGTCTTCATTTCTACTAAGAAACATTTCAGTCAAATCACTGAGGTATGCGGGGCGGGGGAGCGGTAAAAGAAAGCATTGCAATTGGTCGATTCAAGGTCGCAATCAATCATAAATTACAGTTAGTGATGGGAACGTTTTTGTAATGGGTTATTGATTAGAAATAATAAAATAATTATAATTGATTTTGACGATTAATAAATAGCTCATAGTAGGTATAGTAGTACTAATATTGAATTATTGGGAAAAATAATGAAAACATCATTTACCAATCTAAACCTTTAATACACTACATAACGCAATTCAAACCAGTACTAACATTGTTGTATAAAATCTATTTAAGCAAAAAATGAATTAATTATTCGTAAAATGAATTAACTTGGTATTCGGATCTACGGATTTTGTAATAAATAAAAAAAAATTAAACAAAAAATACAACCGACTTCCATGCAACAAAAAAGTAAAAAATTATCTAAATACATGTTGGTTTAGAGCATACACAGTAGGTACTTAGTAGTAGTTCCGAAGTCTTATGTATGTATATATATATATATATATATATATATATATATATATATATATATATATATATATATATATATATATATATATATATATATATATATATATATATATATATATACCGGCCGAATTGAGAACCTTCTCCTTTTTGAAGTCGGTTAATTAATCTGGTAGATACATAATTAGACATTAGAGTCCTCAAATAACTATAATTATTGGCAGTTTATGATTATAAGTTTAAAACTATAATTATTTATTTTAAATTCAATTCAAGTAATATTTAATTGCATTAGTTGTCATCTTTCATCACTTAGCTGAGGTGTACATCACTACCAAAATGGACGAAAAGGATAGATATATTTAATTTAATGAAAAGGAAAGGGATGCACTGTAAGAAGACATCAACGGGCGCTGTTTAAGACCAGTATAAGTTGAGCTCCAAGATAATTTGATTCCTGAAATTATAATTGTGATTACATGTGAAATGTTATGCCGTCTTTTTTGAAATTAGATGTTTTGCTACATTTTTACACCATCTTAATGATCAGGAAGTAATTTTGCTTCACTTTTTTATTTTTTAAAGAATTTATTTCGCGCTATATATAGTCTCGTAATACGATGTTCACAGGTCACATAAGTGGTCCGCACTGAAGTGTAGCTCGCGCTCGGTTTATTATATCAGCGCTAATAAACTGATGTGTTGCCTGAAAGTGTTCGCCTTAGATGCGGTGTCTATTAGGCTATGTTGTCGTTGGTAAGTGGTCACCGCTGATCATGGACATCTATAAGTTCCTTTGAAACAGGAGATCTATGTGAAGTCCAGAACTAAGATAGTTGCCTTCTATAATATAGTTTTTTAACTATTGTAGCTGTTTACGATAATTTAATCTGTGTATCATGTATATTTGATCAATAAAAATCTTAAATCTTTAAAAACACTATTTTTAAAGATTTAAGATTTTAAGCCGGCAACCACATCCTTCTACCGAAGCTCAATAACTGCTCACAAGCACACATGTGCCAGAAAACCATTAGCCCTCCTTCTGACCCTTTTTTTTTGTTATCAAGGGGGATTTCTATCTATAATAACCCCCCCCCCCCCCCTCCCCGGTTGTCATTGGCGTTGCGTGGAGGACTCCGGGATATCCAACGGAACACAACTCAAGCCCTTCGAGCGCAATGCCTCTCGGTGTTTACGACGGCGTGCGGCCACTCATGCCATCGTCCTTCTCGAGATCAGTTGGCTGGACGGTCCGAGCTCGCACACTTACCGCCCGCAACCCCAGATGCCCCTTTTAGTCGACTCTTACGACAGGCAGAGGATACAGTAGCCCAATTCTGGTCCCGGAACTACAGGCACAAACTTTGAATATGAATAGGACAGGACTTTGGATTTGAATCGTTGGACTAGCTCTATAAGAATCTGTAAGGATTTATTGTAAAAAAAATATTTATGATTAATGTGAAATGATATTACTTCAATGCATTTTTCTCTTTTGTAAAATAGTTAAAGTTCATGTCACCTTCCGCTCCCCCGAAACAATTTTGATACAAAGCACTTTACATGGCTGCATCACAACACTATTACAATTGTCCAAAGCTGGCTGTCACATAGGATACTTTGATATACTAAAAAACTTACTTAATTCCAAGGCCTTGGGTGACACTAGGCTGGCCAAGGGTACAGTAGCAACCCTGATACTGCTAGTATTCACATTGCTAAACACACTTTCCTCAGTCTGCCCAGTGTATGGCTTCTGGCTGATCGCTAAGATTTCTTGTGGTGATAACTGAAAATAAAAAAAATATTACATTAAACGAAATAGAATCTTCCATTATCCATATTTGCAAAAAAATGTTTGGAGGCCAGAGTTAGTGATAAATAGTATGCCAAATAGAAATTCCTATCATTTTAGAATTTTAGAGCTCATGATAGTAAGTGGTTGTTGCCACTCAGCGGCATTTGTAAGCAACTTTATTTAACAAGTTTTGCATGAAGTCTATAACATAAGATGAACCATGTGGCAGTGTGGTTACCATACTGTTTTGACGCGCAATGGGTTCCAGGTTCGATTCCCGGCCTGACAGGTATCTGAATGATGAGTTTAGATTCATGTTCTGGGTATGGGTGTTTGTGTATTAGTCTTGTGTGTCCATGGTATCCACGACACAGGAGAAAATCCTAGTGTTTTTTAGTTGCTACTACCAAGGACTAAAATTGTCACCTCATGAGAGTGAGCAAACACAACATCCTAACAAAATGCATTATATGGTTGAAGTTAATAAGTAGACATCGAATTGCATTGCATTGCATATGCAAATGCTTATAATGATAGTTTTTAAGTATTATTACATATTTTGGAATATTTTAATTAGGTAGTTTTGAGCAAACAAGTTTTCAGTTCATCCTTTTAATTCAAGCTGGACAACCAAAAACAATGGTTATCAAATGTATACTGCTTGAATGTTCACGACCAAAAAAAAGGTCATCAAATCTACACCGACTTCAGTTTGATGACAAAAAATGAAATAAATGTTTCCTTTTATAGTGCAAATTTTGTGTATATTTAACCATTCTGGTGCATATTTCACCCTTTTATACCATATTTGCCACATCTTTTATATGCCAAATTGCTAAAATATGCATTTTTAGCAATTTGGCATATAAAAGATGTGGTGGTGGTACTTTTCTCGTCAAATTGCACTGGTGATAGCAGATGGAAAACCCAGCAAGACCTAATAGGTACCAAGATTAAACACTACTTTCAAGTTATAGTTAAGTTACATGATTAAAATATGGAAAGTCTAGCACCAAAGATTTGACAACCTCGTGGCGCAGCGGTTATCACCGGCCTGACAAGCAGTGGGTTCTGGGTTTGATTCCCGATTCCCGGCCAGACGGGTATCCGAATGATGAGTTTAGATGCTTGTTCTGGATCTGGGTGTTTGTGTATTTGTCTGTGTGTGTGTCCATGGCACCCACGACACAGGAGAACATCCTACTGTGGGGCTATTAGTGTAGAAAGCGTTTAAAAAAAAAGATTGTACAAAAATATCGGTAAACAGTTTCGATTTTTATGGTAAATATGGAAGAATTCGGTCTGTGGATACAGATGTATGATGAATTTATTTATATTACGCACAAAGAGAATATAGGACTCGAAGAGTATAAGACACTATGGGATTCAAGTGACGAAATTATGTATATAAATTGAAAAAGGATGCATGGATAACAATTAGTCATGCGAAAACAAACAAATCCAGTGGATACAGCTTGTGAACTAAAATGTATCTGATTTTACTGGCGCTTTGTTTCGATACGCTGTAGACACAATTGACACAAAAGTTTCAACTAATAGGAAACAGTACTTGCCAACAAATTCTGTGAAAATGCCTCAGAACCTTATTATGTTTACGAATTTGTTAATATGCATTTCATATTTACCACATCATCATCAAAACTAAACGCTCTGGCTTTCGTTTCGCTCGTGTTCCAGTAATCATCGTCGTCCATTGATATTTATTATGAACTCTTGTGAAAAGGATATTTAAATGGATCTTTAGAATTTTTTGCACATTTTCAGCGCTATTGATTATTGATTACAAAATGAACAATAAACTTATGACATATTTGAGTGTCCGTCAAACTGACAATCAGAATTTTACACTTCAACCCGGCAAAAAATAATAACCGAATTAACACCTTTTGTTACAATAACCATCAAAAAATATCTTCTCAAAATAATAAATGAAACGTATCATGAACTATACGATAGAAAATGTAACTGTAATCATTATATTTACGCTATTACTTACTATTATTAGGGTTTTTTGGTTGCCAAATTGCTGAAGCACAGTTGTCAACTTGTCAAGGATTATTTCAGTGTTACCAACTCTCAATAGTTTATATCCCTAAATCCTCAATTAAAAACCCCTAAAAATCCCGACAATTAATTTGAATTCACCTTAAAAATATTATTTATAAAATTGATAATCAAATATTTCTATCAATTATTTGCCAATTATTTTAAAACATTTCCCCGAAAATTTAAATGAATATAATTGGATTATTCCAGGGCCAATACTATTACACCTGTGGCGACCTCCCGTGTTTTTGAATCACGCTATCGAAGCTTTCATATTACTCTGCATTTATACAAGCTCCGAACTAAGACTAAAGGAGCACGGCTCCCCAGGCATCATTTTATTAACATTTAGGGATTTTTGAAGTTATAAAAACCTCATCCTATTTTTTAACCCTAAATTCGGGGGGATACCCCCTAAGTTGGGAACACTGGATTATTTAGGTTTGCGACGTACAATATGTTGTATAAACAAAAACTATGCCGGCGCCAGATATAAATAATGCTCACAGATTCTGTGAGCATTATTTGTCTGGTTGTTTGACCTGCCAGATATGTGTTATAAGATTTTTAGTAAGTACAACAAACAAGTAGGCACACATACCTACATATTGTAGCCAATTTTTGTTTTATGTGCATGGAACAAGTAGGTATCACTTTATACTGTACATAAAGATGAAAATAGTGTTAATAAATCTAGGTACTTCCGCGAATATCAAAATAATATCTAAATTTCATTACTACTAACAACGACTATTTTAGAGCAGTGGTCGTCAACCTTTTGGTAACGGTGCATAATAGAGCATTTACCCTACATTAGTGATGTAAAAGTGAAATATTGGCGCACTGGGAAATATTCGCATGTTTTTAGATATTCGCTCACACAAAATTTTGAGAATACATTATTATAATAGCGCAATTGCAATTGGACGACGAAAAAATCTATACAAATTTAAGTAGAACTGCAGTTTGTGGACCAATATACATCCTCAGAACACTTGATGACTAGCACTTGATGAGTATGCACGCAATAAATAGCGGTAGATGCTGTTCACTCCAGCGCTCCCCCGGTTATGGGGATAAGTGTGGCATAGACAAAGTCAAGACTACTAAACTACTTTATAATCGGACTGTTACACACCTGGTGGGGACGCGTCCTCATAATTAGCCTTTTTTTTGTTTTCGAGGGGGAAACCTTCAAAAGGACGCCGTGGGAGCGACGCAGGGTTATGTGGGATTTTTGCCGCACTAAAACCCCCCCCCGGTGGCCGTCCTCGGCGCTAAAAAGAGGACTCCAGGAACTGGGTCCGACCGCAACCGGAATCCTCTGAGCGCTTTGCCCCATTGGGCTCCTCCCAGATGGGCTGCTGGGCCCACCACTCCGTCTAGTCTTTACTACGGTATGCAACCACTTATACCGCCGTCCTTCCCGGGATCGCCTGACCGAACGGTTCGAGCTCCCACTCTAGCCGCCTGCAACCCCGGAAGCCCCTTTTAGTCGCCTCTTACGACAGGCAGGGGTTGCCGTAGCCCTATTCTGATCCCGGAACTACAGGGCGCCTCATGATTAGCCTAGGGCGGTCAGAACTCTTGAGGAGTGGTTTTAATCGCGGTTTTTTGGAACATCAGGATAGGAGGAACGACACATTACATGCCCTGTATACATACCTACCTTACGATCCACTGAATAATAACGTTGTTTACTATCTAAACACTTGTATTAAATATTATTACTTACGAACAAAACTAAATGCAGACCAATTAACTGGTGTGAAAAATGCTTGTAACGCTTATTAACAACTATAATTCCTCAAAAATTATTACAAACACCAGTAAGTTATAATAGGTATAATATATATAATTTTAATGCCACAAAAAGAAGCAAAAATCTGTTAGTAGTATAATTTTTGGTCTGGTGATTTTTCAGAAAGAAATTATAGCAAAAAATACTAATATCTCAATACCTACCTTTTTATTTTTTACCTTATTACGTCAGAAGGACCTTATTACGTTTTACGAGAGTATGCACCTGTCGTCAACCCATTATTGTCCCACTGCTGGGCACGGGTCTTCTCTTAGAATGAGACAGTTATAGGCCATAGTCCACCACGCTGGCCACGTGCGAATTGGTGGACTTCACACACCTCCGAGAACATTTTTTTTGTTTCCCTTCACCGAAAAGCAGTGATTATTAATTTCTTAAAGGGACATAATTTTAGAATAATCAGTGGTGCGTGCCCGGGTTTGAATCTTGAACCTCCCGATCGAGAGGGCAAGATTCAACCATTAGGCTATCACTGCTCTATCACATCACAACCGCCACCTATTAGTGATGTAACGAATGCACATTTGGAAATGCGAATGCGATTGCGAATGTTGTTTTTTTTTAGTTTTTGGATCTAGACGATTTAACGATCTTTCTTTTCGCCAAATTGCAATTCCGTTTCAAGTTGGATAGATTTGGCGACCTTTTTTAAATTGTAATATTCAATATTCGCAAAACATTCGTATCAAAATTTTCGAATGTGAATATATACAAACATTGCGTGGTCTACCGTCTTTATAATGGTGAGTGTTCCGAGTAACTGTTTGATGTGCCACATCACCCTATCGCACCACTCGCCGACGGATGAAGTTCCATCCGCATCAACTGGACCCGTGGCGGTCCTCCACTGTTCGGTTTGCGCTTGAGCTGAGCTTCCTCCTGAGGTATTCCCGTGGCGCTATAACATGGGGTTCTTCAAGAAAGGTGTAAAAAGAGCTCTCCTCCAAAGCCGGCGATGCATTGGCGACTCCTTTGGTGTTGCAAATGTCCATAAGCAACGGTGACCGCTTTCCATCAGGGTGGCCCGTCAGCCTTTTCTTTAGGTCTAACTATACAAAAAAAAAACAATAAAAAAACATGCAAATATTCACGAGTGCGAATACGAATTTTTGTTACAATAGCATCAGAAGCGGTTACCATACCGGTCTGACGCGCAATGGGTCCCAGTTTCGTTTCCCGGCCAGACAGGTATCTGAATGATGAGTTTAGATTCATGTTCTGGCTATGGGTGTTTGTGTATCCGTTTTGTGTGTGTCCATGGTTCCCACGACACAGGAGAAGATACGAGTTATGAGTGTAGAAAGCGTGTTATATATGTATTTGCATTCATTTGGCACGTGCTACAGTATAAATGGCTTAAAGGATTATAACATAATACCTATATGACTTATCGTTTGAAACGACTTAGTTCTGAGAGTGATAAAGGAAAAAGGAGGCACGATTTTTTTATTATACCAATATGCAGTATTTATTGAAATCTAGTTACTAGACCATTACAAATATGGACGCAGAATATTTAATACTGTTATTAGGTATATTGTTTTCACAAAAATTCAAGAAATGTGTTAAAATAGAAAAAAAATATTTAAAAAAAAACGTGCGGCACTCGGGCACTGCCGCGCTAAAGCTATTGCATAGCATTTTTTATCAACTTAAGAAATTATTTTATTTGTTTATTTATTTATGCAGTATTTTTTTGATATTAATTCAAGTTTTTTTCTTTGATACTATATACTTTCTCACAAACAGCTGCACATATTCGTCTGAATTCCGAGCAGCTCGTCTCGATCCGTGCGAACTTCGTACCGTCGTACCTACCACATATACAAGCACGGTAAGCAAACGCTCGGCCGCGCTTCATGGTAGGCGGAGTGGGGGGTGTTAGGTTTTTTCGTTACGTAATTTCTTGATTCGGGCCCCACGCTCAAAGATCGCGATAAAAGCTATGGAATAGCTTAAAAAGCCAAATAAGCGTGTGATTCGTTTTTAAGTAGTCGAGTTTTTTTTTAATTTAACATTGTTACTTATTACCCAACCGGTTAGATGTTAGTTTGTAAGATATGAACGATCATTGGAATCGAATTCATTCACAGAGTGACATGGGCTATATAAATTTGAAATAAATGGCCTGAGAATAGAGAAAAAGGGGGAGAGACGGACAATTTTTTTTCATGATTCAATTTAAAAGGGTTAGTTTTTAATTTAACATAATTCAACATTTTTATTTTAACACGTTTTTTTTTCATAATTCAAAGGCTTAAATTTTATTTAGGACAATTTAAAAGTCTTTTACACGTTTTTTTATTTACAAGTATCACATATGTTAATCCTGTTAATTAACTTTGTGTATGCTAAATTTCAACCAATTTCGACCCATATTTGGGTGAAAGACTAACAAAATATATCAATCCTCACAAACTTACGTCTTTTTAACAGTAGGAAAATTATGAAACAAAATGAATAGATATTGAGTACTCAATAAGTATTTGTAACCGAGATTATGTCGAAGTAGGTCAAGCTGAGTATCAACTCACCTCTCATCTACCATTATATCTTATCTAAGACACCTTTCACCCAAGCTCTCTGTACACTCAATCAGGCACATGAAAAACTAGATGTCATTTCATGTCAATTGAGTGAGTTCGCAAAAGTTGTTTTTGATATATTGTCTTACAATATTATGTATTAGAGTAATAGAAAAGAATGTTCAGGTTTCTAAAAAATGTAAAATTGCCTAAGCTATTGGGTGTTACCTGTAAAGATAGACGTAAGTCTGTATAAATAAATAAATGGCACGCTTCCCAAGGGCAACAATTTTGATGAAGTTTTTTATATTTATGTTTTTTTTTTACTATAATTGTTAGTTATTATAATTATTTGTATAGGTTATATGTATTAGTTCTAGATAGGTTATATTATATTTAAATATAAGATGTTTTGTCATAATTTAGATATTTATGTTGTTAATAAAAATGTATAAATTTATTTATTAGACAATGAGTTCAATAAATAAATAAATGTAAATACCACGCTGACCAAGTGCAAATTGGTGGGCGTAGTATTAAGATTGTGAGACAAAACGCCTAGTGAGTACTCAATAAGTATTTGTAACCGAGATAATGTCGAAGTAGGTCAAGCTGAGTATCAACTCACCTCTCATCTACCATTATATCTTATCTAAGACACCTTTCACCCAAGCTCTCTGCAGGCACATTAAAAACTAGATGTCATTTCATGTCACTTGAGTGAATTCGCAAAAGTTGTTTTTGATATATTGTCTTACAATAATATGTTATTATGTATTATAATAATAGAAAAGAATGCTAAGCTTTTAAAAAAATGTAAATTGCCTTCGCTATCGTATTGGGTGTTACCTGTAAAGATAGACGTAAGTCTGTATAAATAAATAAATGTAAGTACCACGCTGGCCAAGTGCGAATTGATGGGCGTAGCATTAAGATTGTGAAACAAAATACTAGATATTGAGTACACAATAAGTATTTGTAACCGAGATTATGTCGAAGTAGGTCAAGCTGAGTATTAACTCACCTCTCATCTACCATTAGATCTTATGTAAGACAAAAACTATGTACCTACATTTCACCTTGGTTTTCCACAAGTCCGGTATACAATACCTGCTAATGTAAACATTAGTGAATTACGTGGCATATTGAATGCCTCATGAATGGATAATAGATGACTCTAAGTAGCTCCTTGGTTGAAAATGTAGTAGAATTAGTTTCAGTATTTTATGTTCTAACCTAACCTAACCAATCCTATATTAAGGGGACTTGTGTTCCTCCTTTGAGTAGTAGACTGTGGTACCTTATAAAGTTTTCTGAAGGTTTAAATACTCCTTCCCACAAAAAAGCAATAAAAATATTAAGTGAAAGTGAAATGTTTCATTTAATTCGATTTTCAATACTATATTTTATTTACTTTCAGGGTTCCGTACCCAAGGGGTAAAAACGAAACCCTATTATTAAGACTTCGATGTCCGTCTGTCTATTACAAGGCCGTATCTCCCTGATAGCCAGACAGTTGAAATTTATGCAGATGATGCATTTCTATTGCCGCTTTAACAAGAAATATTAAAAAACAAAATAAAATAAATATTTAAGGGAGGGCTCCCATACCAACAACGTGATTTTACAGTTTTTTTTTTGTTGTACAGAACCCTTCGTACGCGAGTCCAACTCGCACTTAGCCAGTTATTTATTCTTATTAATGTTTATGTATAGTCATAGTTTACATTTAGTTTTTACGATGTTGTTGACGCGGTCCATATTGTATTATAAAAAAAAAACACGCTACACTCATAGCCTGGATAGGATTTTCTCCTGTGTCGTGGGTACCACACAAGACGAATACATAAACACCCAGATCCAGAATATGAATCTAAACGAATCATTCAGATACCTGTCTGGCCGGGAAACGAACCTTGACCCATTACGCGTCAGACCGGTATGGTAACCGCTCCGTCACGCGGGTCGTCAGATGTATATATTCATACCCATTTGGGTAATATATTACATTTTTTTAGTGCCAATTTATCTTCATGGCCGTACCTAAACTTATCGATATATATTTTTTTTATCTGACTGAAGTAGCAAACGAGCATGCAGTCCACCTGATGGTAGGTGGCCACTGCCCCCTATGGACATCTGTAATTAACTTCATACAGAACAGAGGTTCCATCTGAAGTCAATCACAGATGCGTTGTTACTCCCGAGGACTATGATGGTCGCCTCATGTGAAAGTGTGCCGGCAACCACACCCTTCCAACGAATCGCAAGAAATGCTTCACGCTAGAAATAGGTGTGGCGGTGGTACTTCCCCGGTCGAACTACACTGGTTCTACCACCTTCATAATGATATGGCAATAAATAGTATTATCATAGACAACTGATAAGTTACATTTAAAATGTATTGCAGTAATAAATTTACACATATCAGGTCGTAAAAAAATAACAATAAGAATTTGATATAAGTACTTTATTATCATCGAGTTATTTTTTATAAATTGTAACAAAAGAGTGTAACAAACGCCTTAGACTTTACAAATATGACACTACTAATATAATAAACTTGTTATTTCTAGTGACAAAGACGCTAAATAAATAAGAAATACTGTTTTGTGTACAGTTGCTCAAACCATTTGTGTACACATGTATTGATGACTCACTTTTATGTACTGATAACAACATACCTAGACATTCATTTATTCTTTAAAAGTAAATTGCAATTTCATTTTCGTTTTTTTCTTTCACTAGATGGCTAGTGCAGTAGGTAACGTTTCAGAAAATCAGGAAATACTTATATAGCTCAATTGAAAGCAACTTCGTAAAATAACGAGATTAGAATAAGTGTAAAAAAGTTTCAGGCTTTTCTTTCAGTAGCCTTAAAATTACGAAAATTTGTGTGAGTGTAAAAAATATTTCTTGGAAACTGGTAGAGCGGTCCGAAGTCCTATTTATTATGCCCGCAAATCTTCAAAAGAAGTGCGACTAAAAAGTCGTCTCTTATGACAAATAGGGGATACCGTAGTTCTATTCCGGTTCCGAAACTACAGGAAACAAGAGTTATCTATTTCTTCGAGACGTTAACTTAGTCCTCACAGATAACTAAATTTTATATGCAATAGTTATAATTCCTTAAAGTAATAAAAGATAACCCGTTAGCAGGAGGACGACTCTTTGACCTGGGTACCTATGAAATAAATTTGAACGCCAAAGAATAATTATGATTATCATTATGCTTATTGCGACAGAATAGTAAAAGGTAATCCGTAAATCTTGCATTTGCACTAGTCGCGTCAAGATGATGAAGTGACTCGCGCGTTTCTTTGGCCCCGACGGTAAAAAAAAAAAATTTGTTTTCCCGCCTTTTTAATCTGTTCTAAAACCGTGAGTGTAGTGTGAAGTTTTTAAAATGAAAGTGCCAAAGATTTTTACGTCAAACATTCTACGAGAGTATGCGATCGTTTTTACTGGTAAAATATTCGAATTTTATTACATAAATTATTGTTATATTTTTTAATATTGGAATGGATATTCTTGAGAATATTATTTGTTAAAGTAAGATTTCATATTTTTATGCTATTTTCATATGGACCACGCCTGTTATCGTTTTTTTAAATTTAAAAAATGAATATTTTTTGGATACATTTTACCCCTGCATAAAATACTTAATAATAATAGATCACATAATATACTCTAGGCACTCAATATATGCAAGATTAATTGTAACTTATCTACAAATCTCTTCAAATATATTATTTCTGCAACAAAATAAATAGGTACTTGAGTGATTAGATCTTTATTAAGAAGATTATGCGAGTATTTATTATGCTATTTTTCACTTAAATTCTTATAAAAGTTATAATCTTTGTAATATTATTTTTAATTTTAATGGTTTTTAATAACCTTAGGTATCTGTAGAATTACCGCCACGCATATTTATTTTCATGTTGTCTTTAGTGTTAGTCTTGAATAGTAGGTATCACTCTTTTATCCTGAATATCCTTGCTAGGAAGTAAATGACAAAAACAATAGTCTTTAGCTAAACTACTGTTGCGTTGTGGTCTGAAGGGTGTAAGAGATAAAGATGTGTTGCTGCTCTCACGTATGAGATGGTCGCCTCGTATAAAAGTAAGCTGGCAACCACACGTAACCTAACCTAACCCAAGAACTTCTTCATGCTAGAAATGGGTGTGGCGATGGTACCTCGAAGCATACTCATTTTACCACCTTGCAAATATTAGATTACATTATAATGTAGCGTTTAATTTGCAATAAATACTTAATGTTGTTTAAAAAAAACCCTGATAATTTCTCGATTTATATACGAGTACGATACACACGAAAATTAACAATCTATTAACTATGTTTTGTGCCACAAAATTCCAGTTTAAGGAACTTCAAGCTAATATATCACGAAATTATCATACTGTCTGCTTTTTTGGCCTGTACTAGTGATGTGCCAAATGTTATTCAATGAACACTCGCGAATGAATATTCAGTTTTTTTTTAATTTGACACCAACGAACGCTAGGTTTATTTTCAGGAAGGTACAAGTGCACCAGGCATGTATGCAGATGCATGTACAGTTGTATATTATTTTGAAATGTCTTTATTTTGTATAGGCCTACGGGGGCACTTACAAATTGTCAGTTACATTTTTTTTCTTACACTACCACGGGTTTGTCTTTTTTCTTATTTATATCATTTTTTTTTAAATATACCTAATTACAATCATGTTTTTCTTTTTTACATGGCAATGAAAGTTAGCTCCAGTATCTTGCCTATTAACCAATATAAAATATAGATGTAGCGTAGGGGACGGTAGAATGTAGATTTGGCGACCAAACGGCAAGTCCGACCTTAGGTACAGATATTTTTGGTCGTCAAAATGCAGTTTACAGGTGGTAGAACCAGTGAAGCTCCGGAGAAGTACACCGCCACACATATTTCTATCGTGAAGCATTTCTTGCGTTTTGACTGAAGGGTGTGGTTGCCGGTAAACTTTTATATGAGGCTACCATCATAGTCCTCGGGAGTAGCAACGGGAACCCATATGGGTGAGGTTGCTTACACGACTTCACTTTAGCACAATTCTTGCGAATGCGAATGCGAATGCGAATGCGAATATTCGTTACATCACTAGTCTGTATACAAAAAACTTCCGTGAGTGTATAAACTAACATATACGGTTTGGATAGTCCACCAATTCGCACTTGGTAAGCGCGGTGGACTATGGCCCATAACTCTCTCATTCTGAGAAAAGACCTGTGCCCAGCTGTGGGACAATAATGGGTTGACGACGGTTTGGCTTTGGATGCAACGTGTCAGGGTCAAATACTTGGCCACGTAAAACACTGAACGATAAGGTCAAACCCAACGGTTGTAAAAATGGCCCTTTGCTTTGCTTAACGATATTTTAATGGGTAGCTATCAACGGGTAACTATTAAATATGAAGCTTGTGTCAGCTTCATACTGTAAATTGGTAATTTTTCATATACGATTTTATTCTAGGGGCCTGTCGAATTATGCTAGATAACGTTTTTTTAAAGACAAAAGCGCTGATAAATAAACAAAACAATATTCACGAAAATCACCAACCTAAGTACTTTTTGTGCCACAATATTAAAATTGTAAGTTCTTCAAGCCAATATTCCACGAAATTATCGTACTGTCTGCGTTTTTGTTCTTGTACAAAAACTTCCGTGTGTATAAAAAATAACATACACAATTTGGATGCAACGTGTCAGGGTTAAATATTTAGCCATATAAAACATTGAACGATAAGGTCAAACCCAATATTGTAATATGGCCCTGTGCTTCGTTTAACGATATTTTAATGGTTGTCTATCAGCTTGTAGGATGCAAAGTCTCTTCAAAACTAATATAGGTACACTAACAGTTTTGAAGAGACTTATTTAGAGAAGTATTTTAAAAGCAGGTAAACGTTACTTGATAGATTCTCAGTTTATTTGTGGTAAAAATTCAAGGCGCATACCGATTTTTTTCTATTATATTGAATTAGGAAAGAGCAGTCCACCCGATAAGTGGGTACTGTTGCTACCACGTTATCAAAATATATGTAGTAATGCACATAATTGTACAGGCAAAAACAGGTGAAAATATTATAAATCTACATATAAATGTGAATGTAAAGTTTGTTCCGCTTCTACGCTAAAACTACTCAACCGATTATAATGAAACCTTTTAGGTACCTATACGTAGTTTTAGAGATATTATGAACAGCTTAGGATACTTTTCATTAGGATACTTCGACAACGTCCCTGTAGCCTCGGGGTCAGAATAGGGCTACGGTATCCCCTGCCTGTCGTAAGAGGCGACTAAAAGGGGCTTACGGGGTTGCAGACGGCTAGAGTGGGAGCTCGAACCGTTCGGTCAGGCAATCCCGGGAAGGACGGCGGTATGTGTGGTCGCATACCGTCGTAAAGACTATACGGAGCGGTGGGCACAGCCGCCCATCTGGAGGAGCCCGATGGGGCAGCGCGCTCGGAGGATTCCGGTTGAAGTCGTTTCGAGATCCTGGAGTCGTCCTTTTCAGCGCCGAGGACGCCCACCGGGGGGGTTTTAGTGCGGTAAAAATCCCACATAACCCTGCGTCGCTCCCACGGCGTCGGGTACCTTTGGAAGGTTTCCCCCTCGAAAACAAAAAAAAAAAACAGGATATTTCGACAAACAATATAGGCCTTAACGCGAAGCCACAGGTAAAAGCTAGTAGGTTTAAATTAAAGGATTCTGAGAAGAGACATATCAACATACAGACTACCTAGAACTTTATTTGTTCACAAATTGTATATGCTTCCTATTGTACGAGTATGGATGACTTCCTGTCTAATCAGGCCTTCAATTTGTTGAGTTGTTGGCATTGATACTATCGGAAATAGCTTCCGTTCTGAGATCAAATTGAACAAAACACATTCGTCTTCAACGCATTTTTCTCCCATTGTGGCAAAGGTCTTCTCTCAGAATAAGAGTATTTTAGGTCATAGTCCAACGCTCTGGCCAAGGGCGAATTGGTAGCCTTCACACATCTTTGAACCTTTTTTTAAGTACGCTCAGGAGTAGGTTTCCTCACGAAGGTTTCCTTCATCCCAAAGTAGTGAAAATTTATTTCTAATACGCATTGATTTTAGAAAAATCACTGGTGAATGCCTAGGATTTGAACATTGGACCTCCCGATCGAGAGAGCAAGCTTCAGTCATTAGGCTATCATTGATTTCATTAGAGTAATGATCATTGCTCCGTCTAGGGTTTAAGACGATATGCGACCACACATACCGCCGTCCTTCCCGGAATCGCCTGGCTGGACGGTTCAAGCTTCCACACTAGCCGTCCGCAACCCCGCAAGCCCCTTTTAGTCGCCTCTTACGACAGGCAGGGGCTACCGTAGCCCTATACTGATCCCGGAACTACAGGGAAGTTGGGTCCCTGGAATGTACTTTCTAGTGATGGGTGTAAACGTCAACGATGGCTGTTTGGAGAAATTGTTACTTATAGACTCGTACTAAAATCACAGATTACAATATAAACATGCAATTATAATTTTATAATACTAGTATTTACTTTACGATAATTATAGAGCATGCAGTCTTAGGATATGAGTTATTTAGATTAGAATCTATATGTCACTTTTTTGTACAATCATATGTTTTTTCTGAAAAGAACAAACATACAAACATTCGCACAAACTTTCGCATTTACAATATTAATAGGATAATATAAGGTTATTTAGAACACAATTGGCGTCACCAGTTATTATATTTGCCAGAACAGTTATGACACGGATATTAGGTACACAGTATTGTTCGGTGTCCTACTTGTATGAGGTATGCAAAATAAACTATTGTGACTGACTAATATTTTCTCTCTCTTGAAGAATCACTAGTCACTAGATAGTATAAGACAAAGTTGCTTACCTCTGTCTGTCCGTATGTATGATTAAATTTTCAAATCTACGCTACGGATTTTAATGCAGTTTTTGAAGTGAAACTTCTTTTTGGGGTTGTTTGTAAATTTAGTGTAACATTTTTACGTTACGTTACGTTACGTTACGCGCCATCTTTTTCTTATCCCTACCACGCGTGATATTAGATAGATTATTATAGATTAGATTATTATGATTACTTTATCTAATTTAACTTTATTTAACCAATTTCTGTAAAGTTGCATATAGTAAATTATTTTTTGAAAAATAACGTCATAAAGAAGTTTCACTTCTTACTAGTGTACGCTAGTACACGCACACATTTTTTTAATAGATAGAGTGATTTAAGAGGAATGTTTTTGTGTGTAATAAATGCATAATACGGTGGAGAAACACTCATTTTAAATTGTTAACCTTTAGGCGAAACGAAGTTCGCCGGGTCAACTAGTATTAAATATATCACGGCCCCTGGGTGGCGGTCTCGGGGTTGGACCGTCACCCTGCGGATGGGGTCTTGGAGGTAAGGCGCGCCTTTGTGTTTTCTGGCGCGCCTTGCTGTTGGAGGGGAGCTTTATGCTCCACGCGAGGAGGGGCTGCGGGAGCGGCCAGGCACCGGCGGGTTCGCGGATGACTGCGAAAGCTTACCCGTGTTCCCGCTGTACGGTGCGAGGAGAAAACACAGTGGGGGTTTAGCCGGTAAGAGTCCGGCATAACCCAGCTGCCGCCCCGGGTGGCTGGGTATCCATGAGGATTACCCACTTAAAAAAAAAAAAGTATTAAATATATGATTGTAGGAGTCCAGTTTTTGTAATAATTTATTTTATTTAACACTCTTTAGTTTGCATAAAAAGAGTAGCATACAAGTGTTATAATTTTGTAATGATCTATTTACTAACGTTCATTTGTTACCCAATGATAATAATAAAAAAAAGTGTTTGTGTACTTATGTACCTACACGCGTCAAAAGTTATATTTCTTTGGCATAACAAGATAAAACTCTTTAAAAAAATACATCTTTCGCCTTATTCTGCGTTTGTAGTAAAACGATACTATCAATAGAAAAAACTACGATAATGACTATAGCTAACTTCAGGGTGACGGTTTGTGTGCGCGCGCATCGTAAAACTAAAATGTTGACTATAGCTAACCTCAGGGTGTCGGTTTTTCGTGACGGTGCGCGCACGCATCGTGAAATATTACTGTTATCATTTTTGCCTGACGCGCAATAAGACTTATAACCTCAAAAATCTCTGCCCCACCTTTTTCTGTTTACAAGCGCAACAGTTTCAATGATTAATCGCATAATAGAATCCGTCAAGCCGTTTTTGCTGTAGAGCGTTCCAAAAAAATGGACATAAGTAGGTACATAGGTACATACATACTCCGGATATTACCAGCGACTAATTAAGAGTCCTGAAGGACCTAATCTGTTTATGAGAACGCGTCCCCACGAGGTCTGTTACGATCAGCCTAAAAGCAGTTTATTAGTTGTGACTTTGTTTAATACTTTGAAAATTTTAACATGGTTCACATTACCGAATAGTGATATGACGAATATTCGAATATACTATAAAATTCGCTGTTTTTTGACATTCGCATGGGCAAGATTTGTGCAAAACATCGGATTGCATTTTGTGGACCAAAAAAAAAATGAAAGCCAAAAAAACATGATATCAGCGCGCCCCATGATCCTTGCGGCCTAGCTAGCCTGAGGGTTAATCAGACTCTGAACACTACCCTCCTTTTGATGCAGCTGAAAAAAAAATCCATTCTGAATATTTTCCGCTTAATAAGCACTGAGTATATCAATTGTCCCATGTCTGTGGGTGAAAGTGTCCAAATTATGCCGGTTTTAAGATTACATAATTAAAACATTTTAAACCTGTTTCATGGGTGGCCGTGAACAACATACATTATCGTTGTCAATATTGCAATTATAAAAAATGGGTGATATACTTATTAATTTAAATTACAATTCTTGCTTTACGCTTTCTACTGTTATCACCACACACTAGAATTTTCTCTGACCGATGCCTTTTTTATCTGACTGAAGTAGCAAACGAGCATGCAGTCCACCTCATGGTAAGTGGTCACTGCCGCTCATGGACATCTATAATCAACTTCATATAGAACATAGGCTCTGTATATCTGAAGTCAATCACAGATGCGTTGCTACTCCCGAGGACTATGATGGTCACCTCAATAAAAGTGTGCCGGCAACCACACCCTTCCATCGAAACGCAAGAAATGCTTCACGTTAGAAACAGGTGTGGCGGTGGTACTTCCCCGGTCGAACTACACTGGTTCTATCACCTTCGCCTGAAGCAGTTCTTGGGTTTCGGTGGGAGGCTGTGGTTGCTAGCTTATTTTCATCTCATCAAGCGCATCGTGACTGAGTTTAGAGAGAATCTTTGTTCTGTATGAAGTTACTGATGTCCATGGGAGGCAGTGACCACTTACCAGCCTGGTCTGCATGGTATATAGAACATCATAGGCATTCTATATGAACATTGATTCGATCAGAGATACGTTGCTCCTCCCGATTCCCGAGGACTTAGATGGTCTCTGGCCTCATATATAAGTAAGCCGGTAACCACAACCTTCTACCAAAACGCAAGAAGTGCTTCAAGCCAGCAAAACATGTGACAGTGGTACCCACCCGGTTGAAATACATTGGTTCCACCAGATGGTAGACCCAGTGTAGAGGGAGGATGGTCGCCAGATGGTAAATGCTCCCTGTAGGTAAATATGGGATTTAGGATATTAAAAGCCTTATCTATTCTATATATACTAGTCACCCGTCGCAACGGTCGAAATTCGACCGTAATTTAAATTAAAAAACTAAACTTCATATTGTCCAAAGTAACACGAATATTTCTCAAATTCAAATAAATGGTAATAATTTTCAAGTTATTTTGAATGCACCTGTTAAAAGTAAAAATAGGTTTAATTAGCTAAGCTGCATTTAAAAAACAATAGCGAGTATTTTGACAAAGACATAATTTTCATACTATGACATTGAATGTTCTATTTCGTTTATGTATGGGTTTGTGTCAAATGCAACGTAGTGTGTATAATGTGTTTTAGTTGATTTTAGTTGAGTTTAAAAATATAAATTAGCATCGCGTAATCCTTCTCTACATCAACTATAACCGTGCGTAATTTCATACTCCTCCGTCTGCGCCAAGTATCTTAAAAACGGATCACAAGTTTTTGCTTCACGTATTAATATATAGATAAAAGGGAAAATGACTTAACTACTGACATATCAACGCATACCCCTTCTTTAACTACTGTGATTAGCAGCTTAAAAATTTGCACCATTTTTTATTTTTTTATAGGTAGCCACTAAGAAACAATCATTAGAATTGTGCCCCCTGGTGATAAAAATGGGAGGTAAAATTTGTATGAAAGTCCGCCAATTTTGATGGTAACTTAATGGAACTTAGTATTTAGCTTCCTGGTTTAATATAATGGAAATTTATTTCACCATTTTCCTAAAGTGAAACCCGTAAGGGGGTAAAATGGGGGTTGCCACTTTTTTGTAAAATCCGTCAAATTTGATGCAAACTCAATGAAAGTATTTGGCTTTGTGGTTCAATATTATGATAACTGTTGCCAGAAAAGCAGGAGATAACCAGATAGAGCAGTGATAGCCTAATGGTTGAAACTTGCCCTCTCAATCGGGAGATCTGAAGTTCAAACCCAGGCACGCATCACTGAGTTATGTGCGTATTAGAAATTAATTATCACTGCTTTCCGGTGAAGGAAAACATCGTGAGGAAACCTACATACCCGAAAGTTCTTTAAAAAAAAGTTTTCGGAGGTGTGTGAAGTCCACCAAGTCGCACTTGGCCAGCGCGGTGGACTATAGCCTAAAACTCTCTCATACTGAGAGAAGACCCGTGCCCAGAAGTGGGATAGTAATGGGTTGTACCCCTGCCAGAAAAGGGGGGAGGGGTTTTATTCATTAATGAATGTTAAAGTCGAATGAATGGATCATATTGTGTCTTTTTTTTTTCTCGAGGGGGAAACCTTCAAAAGGTACCCGACGCCGTGGGAGCGACGCAGGGTTATGTGGGATTTTTACCGCACTAAAACCCCCCGGTGGCCGTCCTCGGCGCTATAAAGAGGACTCCGGGTACTCGGTCCGACCTCAACCGGAATCCTCTGTGCGCGTTGCCACATCGGGCTCCTCCCAGATGGGTGGCTGGGCCCACCGCTCTCTCTAGTCTTTACGACGGTATGCGACCACATATAGCGCCGTTCTTCCCGGGATCGCCTGACCGAACGGTTCGAGCTCCCACTTTAGCCGCCTGCAACCCCGGAAGCCCCTTTTAGTCGCCTCTTACGACAAGCAGGGGATGCCGTAGCCCTATTCTGATCCCGAAACTACAGGGACGATCATATTGTGTCTAGCGCGAACGAAGTCACTGGTTCTGCTAGTTTTCATAAAAGAATTGTCGTGGGTATAAAATTTTTGTCATCAAGTAGGTATAACCTAATTTAATTTGATAGTACGTAAGTGACACAAATGAGTCATTTTATGCAAATCTATCATTTTTATTATAGAATAAATAATAACCAATACGGTTACAAGGACATACATAATAATGAGAATATATTTGCACAACATACTCGTATGTATAAGATTGTACTGTTTCTTAAACATTTTTTTGTCTCAAATATAAATAGTGTGGCGACACTAATTATATTTGAGACAAAAAAAAATCTCCCTCATCCCTCCCGCTACTCAACAAGTGATGGTGCTACTAGTACATATTCTGAAACACGCTATCCAAGTATTTTCAATACCCTGTTTATATTCAAGTTCCGAACAACGACTGTTGGAGCACGGCCGCTCCTCAGGCATGATCTCCTAGCCTGGCAGGAGATCTCCCTTTGCCAAAGTGGTGACCCCGACGTGATTTGAACACGCAACCTTCTGATAATACTTATTGGAAACTAGGTTATTCTCGCGGCTTCGCCCGTTTCAGTCATGTCTATCGCGGAAACGAGTATCCTATGTGTTAATCCAGACTATAAACTATGTGTGTGCTCGATTTCAGCGAATTCAACCAATAGTTTTTGTTTGAAAGAGTAACAAAAAACGTACAGCCTCACATACTTACTCATTTATAATGTCAATAGGAAATAGGATAGAATAATGCGCCTTATGAAGTAGGAATAGAACGCAAATAATTTGCATAGGCAATAAGCGTGCAATTAAGAGATAATAGGTAATCCAAAAGGCAGTTCCCATAAAACTATACTAATATTGACTGAAGACCATATTACAAGTTTGCTGACGATAAAACTTTAATCCACGTAGCAAATACCTAATCCAGGATTTAAAATTTATTGTGACAATTTGTCTATAGGAAGTATTTTTGAGTAGGTTGTCATTAACCCATTATTTTCCTACTGCTGGGTATGGGTCTTGATGCAGTTCACCGACGGTAAGAGGTGACTATCGCCTAAGGCCATGTGCAAGCAACTTCATACAAAACTAGGTTTCCATCTGAAGTCAATCACAGATGCGTTGCTACTTGCAAGGACTGACATGGTCGCTTCATATAAAAGTCAGCCGGCAACTACATCCTTATACCGAAACGTCAAAGCTGTTTCTCGCTACAAATAACTGTGACTAAATTTTGTTGACTAATTACGAAATTTCCGTCTTGTCTGCAAAATACCCAGCCCAAGGTAGATTTGGATAGGAAAAAATAACCCTTAGGCCATGTAAATTTCTTGCCTGGAGGAGCTAAAGTATGAATAAAAGGTGGTAGAACCAGTGTAGTTCGACCGGGGAGGTACCACCGCCACACCTATTTCTAACGTGAAGCATTCATTGCGTTTCGATGGAAGGGTGTGGTTGCCGGCACACTTTTATATGAGGCGACCATCAAAGTCCTCGGGAGTAGCAACGCATCTGTGATTGACTTCAGATAGAACTTATACTTCATATGAAGTCTATTACAGATGTCTATAGGCGGCGGTGACCACTTACCATCAGGTGGATTGTATGCTCGTTTGCTACTCCATCATTATAAAAAAAGAATCGTCCATAATTTTTCATTATTTATCAATTTTAGCAAACCTGAGTATCCTGACTACCGGCATGAGCCTAGGTTGGCCGTCACCCATGCTGGTGAAGCTGAACGACCCCTCGCAGACACACCTCTCGAGGCCTATCACCATTGAAGAAGGATCTTGGATAGTTTCCCTTGGGTTCCTCATAAGTATCTTCAGTAGGTTATGTTAAAAAACTCCTTTTCTCCTTTGTAAGTGGCCGGTGCCAGCCATATACATTTGATATAATTAGACAGACTAATTAATCAAATAATATCAGAGTCTTAGTTGAGGTTTGCCTCAAATGCGTTCGTACCCCTGAGCTGATTTTGAAGCCTTTACTGCTATATCTAAAAGTATAAGAATGAAGCGCTGTTGTGCTCTTCTTTGCAGGTTGTGGTCAGTGGCGGCGCAAGACAACAACTGTGGGCAAGCTATAACTCGCGAGGCTCTCTGATTAAAGTCGATCTGCAGTTTGTCGACCAAAAAAGGACGCCAGATATATACAAATTAAAGGTGATCTGCAGAGAACTTTTGTCTGCGTGTTGCTTGAGGCCCTGTGTCTCTTGCTTCTTTGAACCGCGAGGCCGTAAGCGGAGTCTCACACCGCCCACGCCTTACGCCGCCACTGGTTGTGGTATAAGAGATATACTGATGCAAGGCATTCAAATTCAGTCCTCAAGGGTAGCAACGCACCTGTCACAAATTTTAGGCACAGTCCAAAACACAACAGCTTTTAACACACTTGTTATTAGTAAAAACTGGTACTTCATTGATGCCTTCAAGTTTTACTATCTCTAAGAATGAATGTCTTGATGATTCTGATTTTTTCTTTTCTGTTTTTCAGCAAATATCCCAATAGGATACCTCTTAGACGGGATCGGTCGAAAGTACACCATAATCTTGGCTACGCTTCCTAAACTATGCGGCTGCATCCTTATTCTTTATGGCAAAGAGGTTTGGGTGATCATCCTTGGGCGGGGTGTGACTTTGGCCGCCGATTCAGTTGTTCTCATAAGTGTTCCAGTCTACGCTGCTGAGATAGCTAGCGTGAGTATTTGATGAGTATTCTACGACTCTCGTGGAGGAGCGGTCACCATACCGGTCTGCCGCGCAATGGGTTTGATTGTCAGCATGATAGATTTTTGGATGATGAATTTAGTTTTTTGTCTGGGTCTGGATGTTTCTTTTCGTGTGTGTCATAGCACCCACCTAATATGGAGCTATGAGGGTAAAAAGCATTATTATAATTCTACTTCTCGTCATTTTTGAGTTAGGTTTACAACTTCAGAATTTCTGAGTTAAATTTGAATCATATATCTACTCTGGCGTAATAAACGCCATTCATGTACCATTCATGTTATAAACTATCCGTGCCGCTTTTTATTATATGGAAATATCAAAAAAGTATGCTGTCGACCTGATGGTAAGTAATCATTGCTGCCCGTGGATATACATAAGAAAATTTATATAGAACAAGGATTCTATTTGAAGTCAATCACAAATGCGTTGCTTACGAGGACTAAGATGGTCTCCAAATAAGAACGCGTGGCGTTAACTAATCTCTTCCATCAAAACACGTGAGTGTTTGATAGAAGAAATATGTGTGGTATCTCCGAACTATACTCTACCTTGAAACGTTGCAAAAGCAAACATGTGAAAGGTGCTTATACTAATTTATTTTCCAGAAAGAGCGTCGAGGAGCATTGGGCACGTTGCTGCAGATCTTTTGCTCCAGTGGCATCGTGATTGCTTACTCCGTGGGTCCTTTCGTCTCCTTCTATACCTACAACACAGTTTTGACTTGTGCGATCGCCGCTATTGGGCTATCTTTGCTCATTTTGCCTGAAAGCCCTAGCTACCAGTATTCTAAAGGTGAGGAAAGAAATCACATATTAAGCGTCGCTGATTTTTTGTCTGAATGTTTGGTCAGGGAAATATACTTATCAGAGGCGATTCTAGTCCTCAGGATTAGCAAGGATAGCTAGGATGCACTTAACATCATCTATTTATTAATTTTAAACTCATTAATAAAAATGCATGTGACTCAAACATAAAATAAAGAATCCTTAAAACTAGTGGCATGCAATTTTATTTAAATGAGTACAGTAAACTCTAAAGTATTGTGCATAAACATGAACCACCATATTATTTAACCTATAAAGACTAGGTATATGATTATGAATTTTATTAAGAACTAAGGATTTCGGGAATTTTGGCTAAAGGTTATTTACCTTATGAGCTTAAATGAGCAAAGCACTATATATTAACAATATATCATGTCAGACTTACCTTGTCTTGATTATAAATGTTTAAGGGTAATGATCACTTGCCATCAGATGACCTATTTTATAAATGGTCGTTTTAGATAATATCTTAATATTTTTTATTCTTTGTTAATCTAAAAAAATAGGTTTTATCTAACTGTAACAATAAGGCAATCGGGTCACTTGGCGGATATTAAACCCCTTCACCTATGTACATTTGCAATACCGGAGTCGCCAATGTACCGCCAGCTTTTAAGGAGAACTCTTACATCTTTCTTGAAAAACCCCATGTCATTGCGTTTTGGAAATACCTCAGAAGGATCTAATGAAAAACATTTCTGCTACATATATTTGTTTCGACAGTTTTTATACAACCTCCTATTAGTACCGATTTCTTACGCTTTACAGGAAAAATCGCCGAAGCCACTAAGACTCTGATCTTCCTTCGCGGCTCCGAAGCAGCAGTGAGAAGAGAACTCGAAGAGTATGAAACTGCGAAGAATGAAACGAAAATCAAATTAATACAGCTACTGCGGGACCGATTATTCTTGAAATCCCTCGGCATTGCGTTCATTGTGTCCGCGGGATCACAACTCGTCGGTTTCAACGCTGTCTCCTTTTACATGCAAACGATTCTGGAGTCCACCAACACGAATGTTAGGCCAGAGATCGGATCTGTGATAATTGGCGCTATACAACTGGTAGCTAGTTTGTGCACCACGCCTGTTAGTGACCGCTTTGGACGACGGCCTGTATTAATTTGGTCGGTGGCTGGGATCCTGATAGGACTGGTAAGTAGATCTGTGTGAGTTGAATGGTCACAAATTGAAGGTGGTAGAACCAGTGCAGTTCGACCGGGGAAGTACCACCGCCACACCTATTTCTAGCGTGAAGCATTTCTTGCGTTTCGATAGAAGGGTGTGGTTGCCGGCACAGTTTTACATGAAGCGCCCATCATAGTCCTCGGGAGTGGCAACGCATCTGTGAGCTGTGTGTTCTATATGAAGTTGATTACAGATGTCCATGGGTGGCAGTGACCACTTACCATCAGGTGGACTGCATGCTCGTTTGCTACTTCAGTCAAATAAAAAAAAAAAATGCGTTGCTACTCCCGAGGGTAAAAAGAGTTTTCTCAAAGAAAGTGAACATCTACACTTCTAGACGAAGCTCGTTTAACAGTTTTCTATATACTAGGATTCTCTCCAGTTGTAGGTGTCATGGACACCACACAAAGCCAAATTCATCAAAACACCCTATTTAAAGGTGGTAGAACCAGTGTAGTTCAACCTGGGAGGTGTCTCCACCACATCTATATCTAACGAGAAGCATTTCTTGCGTTTCGATGAAAGGCTGTGGTTGCCGGTACACTTTTATATGAGGCGACCATCTTAGTATTCGGGAGTAGCAACACATCTGTGATTGACTTCAGATAGAACCCATGTTCTGTATGAAGTTGATTACAGATGTCCATGGGCGGCAGTGACCACTTACCATCAGGTGGACTGCATGCTCGTTTGCTACTTCAGTGAAATAAAAAAAAAAAACCTGGGAGGTGCCTCCACCACATCTATATGTAACGAGAAGCATTTCTTGCGTTTCGATGAAAGGGTGTGGTTGCCGGCACACTTTTATATGTGGCGAGCATCCTAGTCCTCGGGAGTAGTAACGCATCTGTGATTGACTTCAAATAGAACCCACGTTCTATGTGAAGTTGCTTACAGATGTCTATGGGCGGCGGTGACCACTTACCACCAGGTGGACTGAATACTCGTTTGCTATTTCATTATTATAAAAAAAACACCCAAACCCAGAACAAGTCTATTAAAAATAGTTACTGTTGTAAGTTACAAGTGCAGCTAATATTAGTGTGTTAATATTCGTATTTTGCTCTTTTCTAGATCGGATTGGGAGGATTTTTCCAAGTATTGCAAAACCCTGGATATGAAGTACGAGGTTTCATGAACTATCTTCCAACGGTCTCAATGATCATCATCGTATACTGTTTTAGTGTCGGTAGGTGTTCAATTTATCATTAGACTTTTCAAGGTGGTAGAACCAGTGAAGTTCAACCGGGGAAGTACCACCGCCACACCTATTTCTAGCGTGAAGCATTTCTTGCGTTTCGATAGAAAGGTGTGGTTGCCGGCACACTTTCACATGAGGCGACCATCATAGTCCTCAGGAGTAGCAACGCATCTGTGATTGACTTCAGATGGAACCCATGTTCTGTATAAAGTTGATTACAGATGTCCATGGGCGGCAGTGACCACTTACCATCAGGTGGACTGCATGCTCGTTTGCTACTTCAATCAAATAAAAAAAAAAAAAACTTAAGAGAACCAGTTTAGTGGCAGTTTCTTTTATTGAAACAGCAAAAACATCTGTAGTTCTGAGATCAGGAGAGCTACGGTATATTCTGCCTCTAATAGGGGACTAAAAGGGAGCTTCCGGGGCTGCTGGCTTCAAAAATAGCTCGAATTGCTTAGCCAAGCGACGCTAGAAAAGACAGTGGGATGTTTGGTCGCATATTACCGTAAAGACCAGACAGTACGACCAGCCGCTCACCTGAATTGAGCCAGATAGGCCAACGCGATTTGAGGACTCTGGTTGCGTACTTTTGGAGATCCCGGAGTTCTCTTCGCAGAGCGAATGATGGCTACAAAAAGGGTTTTTAATATAGCAAAGCCATGAGGAAACCTGAGAGAAGATCTTTAAAAGGTTTCATAGGCGTGTGAAGTTTGTTTTGCACTCAGCCAGTATACCAAAAGTACTCTCAGGTGTGCAGGTTTCCTAGCGATGTTACCTTTCACCGCTAAGCAGGGATAATTGATTGTAAATTTTCACGTTTTCTTCCACGCGGCAGCCGAAAATGCTTTCAAAATGCGATAAGTAAATAAGGCAATGGGGTACAAATATTTACATATCTCATTAGAGGCAATTGTAGAGGCAGCTGGTAAATTAAATTTGTGACAATATTATCAATACACCAATGTGATTAGTATCGATCGGATATTTTGAACGAATATGCCAAGGTTTAGGGAGCGCATGAACTCCTATGGTCCTAATCAACAGTAATAATCCGTGAGAGGAGTCTCTAACTGAAAAGGAATTTGACATAATAAGAACTTTGTTACAACACTCAGGTAGATTTTCTCATCACGTATTTTTTCAACCTCAAACACGCAAATATCGTAACATAATTAGTGGTACAGGACGATGTCTATTAGAGAACATTTCTCGATGAATCTGGAGGACTGACACGTATATCAACAACGCTATTCCATTGCGTAATGCTAAGATTTATAGAGAGATCCACGGGTTGGCAACCAACGCTAAAAACAATGAGCTGATTAATTATAGCTAATATTCAATAGCGTGACTTCGACCACTGGCAGAGTTCGCAAAATACCGGTCTAACATTATAGGTTCCGGGTTCGATCCTCGGCCAGGCAAAGATCTCAGAAGGGTCTGGGTGTTGTTTGCGTATTCTTCTCAGTGTATGTACGTGACACCCACGACATAGAAGACAATATTGACGCGCTATGGGTGTAGAAAGCGCTATTAACACGCGACCTTGACGGCGCAACGTGCCTCCAACTACATAAAATGAGACCATCTTCTTATTTCAGGTCTTTTACAGTCTTAGACTAGAACATATTTTTACCAATTACAATCATAACGCTCGAATGTCCAACAGGTGTTGGTTCCCTGAACTGGGTGTTGGCTGCAGAGCTCTTCCAAAGTCCAGCGAGAGGCCACGGCGTCTCCATTACCCTGACTTTTGCAATGCTGACGATCTTCCTCCTGGTCAAGTACTTCTCAGCTGTGACCTTGGCTCTCGGAGCAGCAGCCACTTACTGGATATTTTGCGTCAATTGTACCATCACCTTGATCCTGATATTCTTGTTCGTGCCAGAAACGAAGAAGAAGAGCTTCGAAGAGATCCAAAAAGCGTTGATGGATAGATCTTTCTATTTTGGACGCGACAAAGAAAAGAAGGAAAATCTGGGGAATGTGTGATTTGAAACAGTTATTAATTTTAGTGCCAAATTTTTGAGCGATCTGTTAACAAATAAAAAGTACGCTGAAAATGAAATCATGTTGTTAAGAAAAAAACGTCGATGAATAAGTTTTACTATTTTGGAAACTACAGTGAAAGAGCATCTAGTATCTGTGATATGATGTAGTTACTTATTAAATGTTTGTGCTAAACTTTGAAGGACCCAAAAAGAACGAAATATGTAGAATATTGTTTTTAATTTTATTTCAGATTTCTTGGCCTTTGAATTATTAGAAATTGATTATAAGATAGCATTTAAAATGCTATCATTTAACTGATACTTCGGTCTCTCCATGACCAAACCAAAGAAGTCTTCAAAACTTTTTAGTTCATTATTGCTGAATGAAAGCTTAATTTAGCTATGATTTCAAAGATCTTGATCTTATGCTATGATACATTAAGATCCAAATTGATAATTTCAACCATCTGCAATTTTATCAAAATTAATTTCTTATAGATTTAGAATAATATTTGATTAACAGAAAAAATTGTTATATCACTGATTTGGTTGAAAGACCGCGCAATTACAAATTACTTAATTTTGAGTTAAAGCTTTTTTTATCTGACTGAAGTAGCAAATTAGCATGCAGTCCATCTGATGGTAAGTTGTCACTGCCGCTCATGGACATCTGTCATCAACTTCATACAGAACATGGGTTCCATTTGAAATCAATCACAGATGCGTTGCTACTCCCGAGGACTACGATGGTCGCCTCATAAAAGTGTGCCGGCAACCACACCCTTCCATCGAAACGCAAGAAATGCTTCACGCTAGAAATAAGTGTGGCGGTGGTACTTCCCCGGTCGAACTACACTGGTTCAACCACCTTCAAGCTACAGTTTTATCCTTATTATTAGCCTATTGTTAGCTTATGGTATATGTTGTTTTTTAAGCCTAACATAATGAATATTTATATTGTGATCACGTGATTCAACAGTAAACCACGTTCGATTTATTACAATGTATAATAAGTAAACAATGTATCGATACTATCGATAGCCATAGATATAGAATAGCAGAAGAGACAAAAGAGAAAAGATGTAAATGGAACGATCGAGAAAAAAACAATTGACGGTCGATAGTAAGAATGTTCACTCGGTAATAAAATAAGACGCAATTGTCACTAAGCGATTAGTCGATGTTTTTTTAATTATTATAAAATTATGGTATACCTATGTTGTTATTATTTAAGCCTACCTTAATGAATATCCATATTGTGATCACGTGATTCAACAGATAACCATGTTCGATTTATTACAATGTTTATTTAGTAAACAATGTATCGATAGCCGATAATGTCTAGTTAAGTAAACAATGTATCGATACTATCGATAGCCATAGATATAGAATAGGAGAAGAGACAAAAGAGAAAAGATGTAAATGGAACGATCGAGAAAAAAACAATTGACGGTCGATAGTAAGAATGCTCACTCGGTATTTAGTAAACAATGTATCGATAGCCATAGATATAGAGTAGATAGATAGATATAGAGTAGATATAGATAGATATATATATAGAGATACAGATAGATATAGAGTAGAAAAGGCAAAAGAGAAAAGTTGTAAATGGAACGATCGGAAAAAACAATTGACGGTCGATAGTCAGAATGTTCACTCGGTAATAAAATAAGACGCCATTGTCACTAAGCGATTAGCAGATGTTTTTTAATTATCATAAAATTTAAATATTACGTGACTACAACAATTAAGCGCATGAAACAAAAGCGGTTCCATACCCCGCATGTCGCTTCCGTCCCCGCGCGTCGTCTAGTGACGGGCAGTCGTGTATCGTCTAGGTGTTTGCGTTAACCAGCATGTGTTTAATGTTATTTCGTTATGTTATTTTAACGACTGATTGTTGAATTTTTAAAGCTATCATTAAATTAGTTGATTGTTCGTCAATAAACCTCAAAACGGGTTACTTAAAATACTTTTCCTGGAGGAGAAAGGACTCTTACAATCAAAATATGCATTTTTTTAACGAGAGAAGATGCATGGGCTCAGTATTCTAGTTTCCCAAGTCGAAAATCGAGTGTGTGCTGTAACAGGCATCAGTCTCTTACACAAATAAAAAAAGAAAGAAAATTTTCCAAGTCTGCAAATATATTGGACACATGAAAGTGCTTTAACAAATACATGACTTTTGAACATACACCACTATTGCGTATGTTTTAATAATGGTATACCTACATACACTTGGTATTTGACAATAGAATATACTTCGTATTGGGATGGGAAATCCCTAGTTCTAATGACGTTTCAACTGTCATGCGCCTAATTGTTTTGGTCGAGTAGTACACATAGTTTCTTCCACATAGTGAGAGGGTTTTATTTACAGTGGTGACTAATCCTGAAGTTTATATTTGCAAAAGGGAAAAATATTTGCGTAATTTCATACTTCTGGGTCTATCCCAATATTATACTATTTTAAAATATTGAAACTGGCTATCTTGACATTTATTAATTGATAGACTTTTGCACTAGAAAAATGGCGATCAATCGAATGCTCCCCGTTATTCTCAAGTTTCTGTTTTTGGTAGAAAAAGACTATTTAGCATAAATCTGACTTAGATCCAACATAGTGAATGAATCAAAATGGCGGACTAATATTTTTTGAAAATGGGTATTATATGATAGAGAATTAAGACGAGCAGACGTAAAAAATATGTTGATATAAATTTAGTCCTTGTACATTAGCGTAATGAGTAATTTTATATTTGTTTTAAGATTTTTTTTAGGATAAATTACGTGTTAGCAAACTTTAATTTTATTTATTAACTACAATGTATCTTTATTAACGAATTTGTTAAAAAACCGATCAAGTAAATAAATTTTGTTATTTTTTAAGAGAGGCCTTATTTATTTTGTTATTTATAAAATTTGAACGATTTATGGCCAAATTTACGAGAACCTGGTTTTACCAGAACAACGTGTTATTTTGAAAACTAAAATTTTTTTGGAGGTTAATTGTCGGGTTACACAAAATAAAATCCTTAAAATGAATTGACTTACAAAGACCTAATACGATCATTAAAAATGTTATATAATGACTTACCGGCAAATTTAAGAAATAAACATGATAATTACAAAATTTAACAAAAAGGTTAAATTTTGTAATTATCCATTGTACTTTTTTTATCTGACTGAAGTAGTAAACGAGCATGCAGTCCACCTGATAGTAAGTGTTCACTGCCGCCCATGGTCATCTGTAATCAACTACATACAGAACATGGGTTTCATCTGAAGTCAATCACAGATGCGTTGTTACTCCCGAGGACTATGATGGTCGCCTAATGTGAAAGTGTGCCGGCAAACAAACCCTTCTATCGAAACGCTTCACGCTAAAAACAGGTGAGGCCCTGGTACTTCCTCGGTTGAACTACACTGTCGTTAATTATAATACAGGACATTGTTATTGAAAAACATTAAAAAAGTCGTGAAGCACGACATTTCTTATTAATCAATGATAACGTGCTGATATCACGTTGCTGTTACAAAAAATTGTTTGAAAATGTAACACAATTAATACGTGAAGAAAAAACTTGTGAAGCATTTTTAAGTAATATGCCGCGGACGGATTATTATGAAATTTTGCACGGTTATAGTGGACGTAGAGAAGGGGTGCAGAATGTTAATATTTTTTTCAAAGAATGCTTAAAACATACATGATCAACTAAAAACACATTACCATTCATTTGTCACATGAAACTATGAAAACACAACGTCAGAAATGTCAGTGTCTTGTCAAAATACCCGCTATTCCTTATAAACTTATTTTTAACTTATCTTTCAGATGCGTTCAAAATTACTTGAAAATTATTAAATGTCATTTAAATTTGAGAAATATTCGTACTACTTTGGACGATATAAAGTTTAATTTAAATTGCAGTCGAATTTCGACCGATGTGACGGGTGACTAGTTTGTGCATAATATTAGAAATTAATTATCATTGCTTTTGGAATGAAGGAAAACATCGTGAGGAAACCAATACTCCTAAGAGTTCTTAAAAAACGTTTTTAAAAATGTTTAAAGTCTACTGATTTGCACTCAGTAAGCGCGTTTGACTATGGCCTAAAAGTCTCCCATTCTGTGAGAAGACCCATTCCCGGCAATTGGACAGCGAAAGGATGATAACGGGATTGTATTAAACACCTCCTGTAGTTCCGGGATCAGAATAGAGCTACGGCATCCCCTGCCTGTCGTAAGAGGCGACTAAAAGGGGCTTCCGGAGTTGCAGACGGCTGGAGTGGGAGCTCGAACCGTTCGGTCAGGCAATCCCGGGAAGGACGGCGGTATGTGTGGTCGCATATCGTCGTAAAGACTAGACGGAGCGGTGGTCCCAGCCGCCCATCTGGGAGGAGCCCGATGGGGCAACGCGCTGGGAGGATTCCGGTTGAAGTCGTTTCGAGATCCCGGAGTCCTCCTTTTCAGCGCCGAGGACGGTCACCGGGGGGGTTTTAGTGCGGTAAAAATCCCACATAACCCTGCGTCGCTCCCACGGCGTCGGGTACCTTTTGAAGGTTTCCCCCTCGAAAACAAAAAAAAAAGAAAAGGGCCTTGTACAGGTTGTGTTCCTTTGGAGCTCCCGTAGTCTTCTTTGTAGCGCTGAGGTCGGCCATTGGGGAGGTTTTCGTGCTCGTCGCTCCCACAGCGTCGAAGGGTTATATGAAAGTTTCTCCCTGAAGAAAATACATCATCACTTTGGTACTAAACGCATTGAGTCCGCATCATTGCATTATTGCATTACCTATGATGCAAATGCTTGATTTCTACGTTTTTTAATAGAAAAATATATAATGAGGGGTTTTGCTCAACAGCATTGTTGACGTCACTGTTTTCGCCTGTAATAAAATTAAGAACACAAAAAAAAAACAAAACAATATTGCATATGAACAATTATGTTCCTTCATAAACAACTATACCTATAGTGTGTTCTTTTTTTCTTCAAATATTACTGAACAGATTTCTGTGCGGTTTTTACTAAAAGATGATGGTCTACGTATTTTTTTACATTACAGTTTTATGTGAATTGACTGAAATGTAACGAATAATGTTGAAGATGTTGTATAAAATCCCGATTGCTGTGAGCTTTACTTGCGTACGCCGCATAAACTAGCAGAGCAACACTAACTTGAATTTTTGAATTCCTTAATACTTCCCGGAACTCCTCCACACAAATTAATGTTAAAAGTAGGTGCACCTATAATCTTACTTAGCTAATCCGCCTAAATTACTTCAAATACTATTTTTCCCAATTCGGAGAAGTTAAAATCTATCTTTATAATCGATGCGCTTTGGTTTAAATGTGCAGGAGTTGATTGAAAAGGTGTATCCCGATATTATTAATATGACCACTGACTATAATAAGTTCAAAGAAAGTTGTTTACAATATTGTAATTCGTCGAATTTTAAAAATATTTTCCTGCCCACAAATCTATACTTTAAATTCGTTTTTTCACTCTTCGTTTGTCCGGATGAGCGGCTCCTGAGCGGCTAAACCGATTTTTGATTGGATTTTCACTAAAGAAAATGAAAGTAGAATATGGAACAAACACACGTGGAAATAGGTAAACTACTTTTTAACATAAAATTTGAGCGGGGTCGAGATAGCGCGGGGAAAACTTAGCGATTGTAATAATCTGCACGTGGGCGAAGCCGCGGGTACAGCTAGTGTTAATAATTAATATAAAAAATGTAAATGCTAATTCATTTTCTCAAAACTATATGTAACAAAGTTAAGTATATTCTTAATTAATAAATCTTAATAAGTAAATGACTACACTTACAAGAGTCGTCCGTCTCATCCAAAAGAACAAGTAATACTGCCGATAGTGCCGATACTGCGACACCTTTTCAAAAACACAAAACTATGTGGGTACTCTTCGCCGCCAAAATGAAATAACACGTGACAAAATAACATTTCTAAGCAAATTACTTAGGTCTATGCGACCTATTCATGACTTAATTTTTAATGAATTTTGTAATGTAGGAAATCGTCTTTTAATTTTTTCAACATTCTCATTCAACCAGCAACAACGTCAACTTATATTACAATGCCATCTAGTTGAGAGCGTGTGAACTAAGACGAACAAGTTAAAAAAGTTACGTTTTGACGGTTAATTTCACGACCATCAGGTGGAACTGCATATTACGTGACCACAACAATTAGGCGCATGAAACAAAAGCGGTTCCGTACCCCGCACCTCGCTTCTGTCCCCGCGCATCCCCTAGTGACGTGAAGTCGTGTATCGTCTAGGTGTTTACGTTAGCCAGTACGTGTATAATGTTATTTCGTTATAATGTTAGTTTATTGAGTGATTGTTGAATTTTTAAAGTTATTATTATTAATTGATTATTTGTCAATTAACCTCAAATTGGGTAGGAAAAGGCCTATTCGTGGAGGAGAAAGGACCCTTATTTTCAAAATATGCATTTTTTTAACAAGAGATAATGCATGGCCTCAGTATTCCTGTCTCCCAAGTCGAAAATCGAGTGTGTGCTGCAACAGGCATCCGTCTCTTACACAAATAAAAAAAGAAAAAATATATTCCATATCTCATACTTACTCTTACTTACATATTCTTGATATTTGCTAATGTACGCGCATCCCCTAGTGACGTGAAGTCGTGTATCGTCTAGGTGTTTACGTTAGCCAGTACGTGTATAATGTTATTTCGTTATAATGTTAGTTTATTGAGTGATTGTTGAATTTTTAAAGTTATTATTATTAATTGATTATTTGTCAATTAACCTCAAATTGGGTAGGAAAAGGCCTATTCGTGGAGGAGAAAGGACCCTTATTTTCAAAATATGCATTTTTTTAACAAGAGATAATGCATGGCCTCAGTATTCCTGTCTCCCAAGTCGAAAATCGAGTGTGTGCTGCAACAGGCATCCGTCTCTTACACAAATAAAAAAAGAAAAAATATATTCCATATCTCATACTTACTCTTACTTACATATTCTTGATATTTGCTAATGTAATACATAATCTAATACATAATGAGAGCAGTGATAGCCTAGTGGTTGAAACTTGCCCTCTCGATCGGGAGGTCCGAGGTTCAAACCCAGGCACGCACTGTTTTCGGTGAAGGAAAACATCGTGAGGAAACCTACACACCCGAGAGTTCTTAAAAAAAAAAGTTCTCAAAGGTGTGTGAAGTCCACCAATTCGTCCTTGGCCAGCGCGGTGGACTATGGCCTAAACTCTCTCATTCTGAGAGAAGACCCGTGCCCAGCAGTGGGACAATAATGGGTTGACGTGACAATCTAATACACTTCGTATCGGGATGGGAAATCCCTAGTTCTAAAGACGTTTCAACTGTCATGCGCCTAATTGTTTGGTCGAGTAGTACTAAACGAATACTACGAGCTCCTTCAAATTCATAAAAAAAAGTAATTACTTTAAATCGATTAGAAATTTTAATGAAGTAAGGACTAAACGTTAGGTAGTATATTTCATACATTCATTTTATTAGATGACGGTTTAATATCACATCAAATACATATACAAAGATACACAAAAATATAAAAAAATCTATTACTAATTATCGTTACTTCTCCTATTTTTTCAAATACTTATGTTTAGCAGGTGATAATGTTTTAGGAGCAATGTACCCCTTGAAATCGTTAGATTTTTTACTGAGAGAGGAATACATTAATCACATCACTATGTACGTGCCATCAAGCACCACAAATGCCCTCAAATATTCTCCATTACAGCGAATATGTTCCGAAAACAACCAATTCTCTGTATCAATCAAAGAATTGGGCTTTTTTCGTGATTCAGGCTCAAACCTGAAAAATAAATTCACTACACATTTCTGTTCGTGACCTGCCACATATTATAATTATTTTAATTGTTTTTGTTTTTGTTATTTTATTATTTTACTAATTTGTTTTGTATTCTAAGAACACTAATATGTCTTTGGAGAGCGATGTTTGCACCGGTTATTGCCATGCATACTACAAAAGTATTTGTATTTGAAATATTTTATTTGTAATAAATGTTGTTTGTCATGCTGTTGGTGTGTCAATAATTAAAAAAAATACAACAAATGTAGTGCACTTATCAGCGACCTCCTTCACTCCTTTTGAAAACGTATATAGTCAATATGGAAATATATTATTAGGTTTTAGGATGGTCGTAGCGTCTAGCAAGACCGAAGCGCTATGGTTCCACGGCTTAAGGCCGAGCATGGAACGCTGAGGACACCGGCGGCGGTCAATTGGAGTTCCCGGAGTCCTCTTCGCAGCGTCGACGTCGGCCACCGGGGGGGTTTTAGTGCGGTAAGAATCCCACATAACCCGCGTCGCTCCCACGACGTCGGGTACTTTTTGAAAGTTTCCCCCTCGAAAACAAAAAAAAACAAGGTTTAAGGATTGTAATTTTTTTTAATGAAAAATTCTTTAGTCGCAATGACCTCTTTGGGTGAATAAAAAAATATGGAACTCGCTTCATCGTCACCGAACGCTTTCCATGACCTACAATTAAGTAGCTCATGTGTATTTATGTATGTAGACATAGGTACGTCCGAGTTTTTAACCGGCTTCAAAAAGGAGGTGGTTCTCAATTCGGCCGGTATATTTTTTTAGTACGTGTACCTATGCTCTAAAACAATATGTATTAAATTATTTTTTACGTTTTGTGACATGGAAGTCGGTTGTATTTTTTGTTTAATTTTTTTTAGTTTTCACTTCTGTTAGCAGTCCTGATGTCTGTCTTTTTTCGTTTAACTAACTGTCACAATGGTACCTGTGTACAAGTACGTAAGATCTTAAACTTGGCTGTTAAATAAAATAATTAAAATATATCTCCTTGATTCAATAAAACACCTAACTATTGCAAAATTTACGGTTTGTGAGAAATAAAATTGTGTTCGCATTTTGAAGAGCTTCTTACTTTTTTTTTTTTATTTGACTGGAGTAGCAAACGAGCATGCAGTCCACCTGATGGTAAGTGGTCACTGCCGCCCATGGACATCGGTAATCAACTTCATACAGAACATGGGTTCCATCTGAAGTCAATCACAGACGCGTTGCTACTCCCGAGGACTATGATGGTCGCCTCATGTGAAAGTGTGCCGGCAACCACACCCTTCTATGGAAACGCAAGAAATGCTTCACGCTAGAAATAGGTGCGGCGGTGGTACTTCCCTGGTCGAACTACACTGGTTCTACCATCTTACTAAAGGAACATTAATGAAAGGAACGTTACTCTTTCTTTAACGAGACGAAGAATTAAGTTATAACGAATAGTTTCGAGTCTTTCCTAAATTTTGAATTCAATCCCATTCGTTCCCGTTATGCAAAACATTGACTGAGAAACAATTAGTAAGTAATTAATTATCACCATCACACTTCGACAGAGAACATTTTTTTTATCTTTTAGCAAGCGAGCATGCAGTCCACCTGATGTTAAGTGGCCACTGCCACTGTCTGCCACCCATGGACATCTGTAATCAACTACATAGGTACAGAACATGGGTGTAACCTTTGTACATAATAATATGTAAGCGTGCGACGGCCGCGAGGAACAAAATTGAAAAATAAAAAAGAAAAATATTCGGTTTGACATTATTTGAATATCGCTAGTCTCGCGCCCGCCGCTCGCCTTGATGTATATGTTTTATTATTATTTCGGAATATATCTTCTAAATTGTGCTCAAGCGGTTTTTATTACTGCCGTCTTGGCCCCAAAGCTTACAGTGGTCCTTCGAGCCGGATCAACTTCCACCTGAAGTCAATCACAGATGCGTGGCAACCACACCCTTCTATCGAAACGCAAGAAATGCTTCACGCTAGACATATGTGTGGCGGTGGTACTTCCCCGGTCGAACTACACTGGTTCTACCATCTTGAAAACACACACACACACTGAAAGTTCTTTGAAAAAATGTCTTAAGTGTATAAGAAGTCAACCACGGCCCAAACTCTCTAATTATGAGAGAAGATCCGTGCCCAGCTGTGGGACAACAATGGGTGACGACATACCGTGTTGTATACAAGTAAGTATACCAAACCTTAGGTATATCTTTGGACTTTTAAACAATACATTTTACAATAGTTAAATAGGTACCTATTTGTAAACAAAAAACTGTTTACTGATTAAATATTAAGATTTAAGGCTGATTAAACAAAATTTGTTGCATCTGTAGATACAGTTGTTACCAATTTCATAATAAATTAAACAATATAATAATTAAATGCATTTCATTAATAAATAAGTTATCATAATACATAAAAACAGATATATTGAACTTCACACTATTTTATTATTGACTACAGACTCGTTTCACAGGAAAGTAGTGCATTCGACTTTTTATATACATACAAATTTAGGGCATCTCTAAATAAATGGTAATATATTTTAATTAGAGACAGAGACGCGTATTTGACCGACTTATTTTCTTTTTTGGGAATTTCAACAGTGTTATTAGAATTTAATATATTTAAAAATACATATTTATTGAATAAAAGTTTAAAAAAGTGAAGATGTTTACTGTTTCATCAAGTTCGTTAAAGCAATATGTAATAGTTATTACTGGTGAGTTGTTTTTTTAATATTTTCCGAGAATATCATAAGATTAGACAAAAGCAAGGGAAAGCAAATTTTTATAAATTACAAATCTTCAAAGCCGGCGATGCATTGGCGACTCCTCTGGTGTTGCGAATGTCCATAGGCGACGGTGACTACTTTCCATCAGGTAGCCCGTCTGCCTTATCGTTAGGTTAAAGTATAAAAAAAATATATAATAGAGTAACATAGATCCTACCTTGTCAAGGACAATGATTCGATCGGGAAGGAACATTTTTTTCTTCACTGTGAAGTAGTTATTATTAATTTGTAAAGCGCATAATAAAAAAAAATAGTGCTTTTAAATCTTGGACCATCAATTGAGCGGCCGAGTTGAGCTATCACTGCTATTAAAAAAAAAGAAAAAATCAGTTTCAAATTTCAACGGTCTTAGCAAAATATGTTTAGAAATACCTCGAAATTCTTTTTTTGCCATGATTATGACATGTTGTTTCAAAACATGATCCTTTTTTTTAAACTTTGACCGTTTCTAACATAAAAAACGGTTTGTCATTTCGTTAAATCAAACTTTGCATTGTTTTTGGAGGCGTATTTAACTGTAAAATGCATACACAATATTTGTCGCTGCATGAAGATTGGTAATTTAGCTGTTGATAATGTTGTTGTTCTGACAAAACCAATATGGACACATTATTTTCCTAATTTGCCAGATTTATAAGGAAAAAAAAAAACTTAAAATCGTAACGGAATTTTGTAACTTTTTGTTTTGTTTTCGAAAGATCTTTCAATTTTCATTGCATTCTCAGAAATCTCATTTTTTTTTATTCGATTTTCTTTCCAGTAGTGAATAAAATAATCCTATAGCTGAATTGCAGCAAAAAAATTGTCGAAAATTACTTCGTTTGCAAAATAAATCCAGCTACATCGTATTTGCTGATCGTAAAGCAATGACAACTATACGTTTGGCTTATCAATACAATAAATTGAGCTGTTTGATAATGCAATCCCATTTAAATGTGTAAGAGTCTATTCATGTGGAGTAATTAAGCGTGAAGTAAATATTATGAAGAAAGAATTACAAAAGATAATATTTATAATAGACTTATAACCCTTGCCCACTGCTGGGCAAGGGTCTTCTCTCAGAATGAGAGAGTTTTAGGCGATAGTCCACCGCGCTGGCCAAGTACGAATTGGTGGACAGTTTAACCTATTGGCAAGTTGTAAATCTATTTGTCACGTAATATACACTAATAATGAAATCTAGGACTTGCGTTTGAGTGCGATCCAGCCAAAGGCACACTCGATAGCAAAAAAAATTTAGATTTCTTATTTACGATTCAAAGGTAAAGAAATCATAATTTTACATTTTTGGAAAATAAATAGTGTTGCAGTTTTCAGTGTGCTGTATTTAAGTGAAACTTTTTTGTATTGCGTTAAAAACGTTTTAAAGCTCCAAGCTTTCAGTTTTAACATATTTAAGCAACGAATAAGCTACTTGTTCCACACATTCCAGAAGCTTGAGTAAATATAGCTTTTTTTTAAGTCTACCACCTGGAATTTAATTCTAAGCCATGCTATGTAACGGATAGCTCATATTCATTCAGCTTTAATTTTCTATTTTTTGGTGTTTACTCCATAAGAAAGAATTATAAATGGGCCCGGTATAAGAAAAATGTAAGAAGTAAAATCTACTGACGAATGACCTCGTTACGTGTTTTTATTGAGTATAACGCCATCTAGTTAAAACTTTAGAACTATTTTATCAGTACGCATGGATGGTATGCATAGGTTTCGTGATTACGTTTTACCGAAATCTCAATGATAGTTAATAATTTAAAATAGTAAATGGTTAAGATAAGTAATGTAAAGACTCTGTAAATACGTATAATATTAATATTTTAATATGTACTTATATATTGGGATATAATTTTTCAAAATAAACCATGTATTGGTATTATTTATATTTTTAGTGTAGTATGGCGTATTTAGGGAGTATGGCGCCATCTATTTTAAATGCGAGTAAGCTCCAGTCGTGCGTCGAAGCTGATACACACTCTTTTTGACTTCAATACGATCAGCTCTGGCTGCGTTATGGAACTTTGAATCTGTTGAGATATCGATCTCAGCAACTATTGCACAGACAACCACAGAGCTGTTTTGAAAAATGTACAGCAAAATCTTATAAAATATTTTGACGATCTTGAGAGAAGAATTTTGTTTCCATCCTTGACATAGTTCTGGAAAAATAGGAATAATACGTAATTTTTTTTCTAGGAACATCGGAACATCAACAATAAAATATGAGATCTTCAAGTAATTACTAATATTGTGTGTGCAATTTACTGTCAAAAACACCTCATACACATTCATACTTAAACCATTAAATAATTCATTACGATCTAAAGAACCGTTTCCATGCAACAAGCCGTCGTAGTAAAAAAAATAAAGCAACAGGTTTTTCAGCATTACCATTAACATGTCCTAATCGACGATAAAATGAAAAAAAAAATTTTCGAGGTTAACCAAACTTGAAAAAAAGCTATTTACTAACATGCCTGTGTAAGTAGATAGTTTTTAGCATGACTCAAAGAGTAGCATATGGAGGTTGCATGGTGTGACGAAAAATCCAGTTTTTTCAAGTTTGAACGTCCCAAAAAACTCTCAAATTTTGTTTGTTATAACCTAATTTAACTTTATAATTGTTATGTAATTAATATTGACTACTTGGTAATAATCGTATTTGTAATTGTCTTAGTTTAATTGAGTTATTATTTACTTCAGTAAATCTGTCGATTCTATGTGTTGGTATGGACGCCGCATGGTCCTCCCCTATGTTGGTCAAACTGAGGAATCCAAATGAGACCCCGCTTTCGAGACCTATAACCGAAGATGAAGGTGGATGGATTGCATCTATTGGATATCTGGTTTCTTTTTTTAGTAAGTATATCGTACCCGTCCCTGTAGCCTCGGGGTCAGAATAGGGCTACGGTACCCCCTGCCTGTCGTAAGAGGCGAATAAAAGGGGCTTCCGGGGTTGCGGATTTGCTAGAGTGGGAGCTCGAACCGTTCGGTCAGGCAATCCCGGGAAGGACGGCGGTATGTGTGGTCGCATACCGTCGTAAAGACTAGACGGAGCGGTGGGCCCAGCCGCCCATCTGGGAGGAGCCCGATGGGGCAGCGCGCTCGGAGGATTCCGGTTGAAGTCGTTTCGAGATCCCGGAGTCCTTCTTTTCAGCGCCGAGGACGGCCACCGGGGGGGTTTTAGTGCGGTAAAAATCCCACATAACCCTGCGTCGCTCCCACGGCGTCGGGTACCTTTGGAAGGTTTCCCCCTCGAAAACAAAAAAAAAAGTATATCGTACCACCGCGAGAGCGCACTCGTCTATTCCTCGCGTTCTCGCTTCACTCAACGCTCTTCTGGATGCATAACCTGAGTGCGATCTGTTTGCGGATGAATGGTCGGAAATTTTATATGTTTGCTTGAAGTTTTGTGAGTGTGAAGTATAACTGCGGTGTCTACAATTAATATAATTGGCTTTCTTTTTATACCGTTTTAATTGTAGAAAATAAATAAATAAATTATCATCATATAAAATCATTTACTACTTGAAGGTGGTAGAACCCTTTCTGAATCGACTTCAATGGTACCAATGTCACACCTAGTAATAGCAGTGTTAAACGGTGTAGTGAAGTAGAAGCTTATCCTAGGGAACAGCTTAGTTCTCGGGCGTTAGCAAGTTTTGCTACTAGCCCTTTCTACGCGTTCGTAGCTTTTTTTTATCTGATTGAAGTGGCAGACGAGCATGCAGTCCACCTGATGGTAAGTGGTCACTGCCGCCCGTGGATACCTGTAACCAACTTCATACAGAACATGGGTTCTATCTGAAGTCTATCACAGATGCGTCACACCCGAGGACTATGATGGTTGCCTCATAGATGACTTCAAGTAAGATTCTGCTTTATCCGGAGTTTATCACAGATATCCATGAGTGATAGCCATTTATCATCACACTAACTGCATGCTGCAATACCACTCCGAATAAGATTTTTTGGTCACAGACGTGTTGCTACCACTGAAGGCAAAGTTTAAATGCCTCCGATAAATACCTTCACATCAGCGCACTCAGCCCTTAATAGTGAATACAGTATTAAGGGTTAAGTGTAGGGTTGCCACTTTTTTTTCATCGATTAAAGTACATTGGCTACAAAAAGTATAAAGAAAAAAAGGACGTAGCTTCAAAATAAAGTACTATTTATATTATTACTTAATTTTTGGCTCTGGGATACTTTTAGAACTGTGTGAGGTGACAGTTGGCCAAAAAATAAATGTAGATAGTAACTTGACACCCATATTTCTAAAAAAGGTCACCAAATTTAAATGTTATTCTAAATAAGGTAGCTACGGAAACCTTGTGATTAGAGGAATTTTAGTTTACTGATTATAATCAAACTTTTTAATCCCAGATATACAAAATAAAGTATTTTCGCGTACTTTATTTTCCTCATAAAGTATAAAGTACAATTGCCCCGAATAAAGTACAATACTTTATAAAAAAGTACGGGTGGCAACCCTAGTTAAGTGTGCTGATCAAGCCTTATAATAATAAGGCAGAAAAAACAAAGGCAGTAGAAATAACAAAGTGGTGTTTCCGGAGTCGAATCACAAGAGGTTCTGCCACTCACAGTAATATAATCTTCATTTGCTAAAGTTTATCAATGCATGCGTTTTTTTATATATTTTTTGTTTTCAGCGCTTCCATTCGTCAGTTATCTCTTGGATGCCATTGGTAGAAAGTACTGCATTTTGATTATATGTTGGCCAAAAATCATCTCAGGTCTGATTACAATCTTCGCTACTGAAGTATGGATGATATTGGTCTCTCGAGTCATTAGTGGTGTGTCTAATACTTCAGCGTTATTGGCGATCATGGTATATTGCACAGAAATTGGCAGTGTAAGTAGTAGTTGAGGATAAAATCTTTGTAGTTCAACTTCGAAGGAACTATCGTCTGACTTACTTTTGCTTATGAACAGCGTCTGACTTACTTAATAACAACAGTGTTAAACACTGTTGTATTCTGGTTTAAAGTGTGTGATAAATGAGTCATACTTTTCATAGACATTTCAAGTTAGCTCTCAAGTCACGCATCTTTGGCTAACCTTAGGTAAGACTGATCTTATTTGGAGTTTATCCAGGTGGTAGAACCAGTGTGTTTCACCCGGGGAAGTACCACCGCCACACCTATTTCTAACGTGAAGCATTTCTTGCGTTTCGATAGAAGGGTGTGGTTGCCACACTTTTATATGATGCAACCATCCTAGTACTCGGGAGTGGCAACGCGTCTGTAATTGACTTCAGATAGAACCCATGTTTTATTTTTAAGTTGCTAACTTATGTCTATGGGCAGCAGTGACTTACCACCACCACTTACCACCATGTGGACTGCATGCTCGTTTGCTACTTCAATCAGATAAAAAAAATCCATGGACGCGTAGAAAGGGCTCGTAGCAAAACTTGGCTTGTAGCACACGTGGCCACTTACCATCAGGTGGATTGCATGTTCGTTTGCTTCTTCAGTCACATAAAAAAAAACTCGTTTGCTACTTCAATTAGATAAAAATGAGTTGATAATATAGCCCATTGAGTGCCAGTTGCCATCAAATGTATCGTGTGCTCGTTTACTAATTTGATATTGTTAACAAAGTAAATAGCTAAATTTTTAAATTTCAATTTGTCGATGTTAACATTTTCAGTGTTTTTATCTTTTTATTTTTCAGGATGAAACACGTGGTGCTTTAAGTTCTCTGATCCCTTTACTTTCAAGTTTGGGAGGTCTTGCGATCTTGGGAATCGGACCTTACATATCATATTTTAACCTCAGTATTCTGTTTACTACTGTAGTCTTCTTTTCGTGCATTCCTCTGATATTCATTCCTGACACACCTTATTCGCTGTACAGCAAAGGTATCTGCTAAAACGTGACAAGAAATCTTTTGATTCCTTTTTATCATGGTTTTTATAATACGTTAGCTTTGTTTGTATGTATCTGTCTAACGAATTCGTTGAATGTGAACTTAACCTACTTTATCGTTTTAAAACTACACCTTTAACATGTTCTTGATATGATAGTAGAACCAGTGTAGTTCGCCCGGGGAAGTACCACCGCCACAACTATTTCTAGCGTGAAGCAGTTTTTGTTTTTCGATGGAAGGGTGTGGTTGCCGGCACACTTTTATATGAGGCGATCATCTTGGTCCTCGGGAGTGGCGACGCATCTGTGATTGACTTCAGATAGAACCCAAAGTTTTGTATGAAATTGCTTACAGATGTTCATGGGCGGCAGAGACCACTTACCATCAGGTGGACTGCATGCTCGTTTGCGGCTTCAATCTTATATTAAAAAAAATGCACTAAAAGTGCATTGTTCTTAACTTTGAAATTATCTTCGTTATATAACTGAAAATACGCTTTGCATCTTATTGAACTAAAAAATCAAAAGTAATATTCATGGCGTTAACAAAATAGAGTGTTAGAAGTTATTTATCTTATATATAAAATTCTCGTTATAATATATTATTAATGCATTTATACTCTCGTCAACCCATTATTGTCCCACTGCTGGGCACGGGTCTTCTCTCAGAATGAGAGAGTTTTAGGCCATAGTCCACCGCGCTGGCCAAGTGCGAATTGGTGGACTTCACACACCTCCGAGAACTTTTTTTTTTTAAAGAACTCTCGGGTGTGTTGGTTTCCTCACGATGTTTTCCTTCACCGAAAAGCAGTGATAATTAATTTCTAATACGCACATAAATCAGTGGTGCGTGCTTGGGTTTGAACCTCGGACCTCCCGATTGAGAGGACAAATTTCAACCATTAGGCTATCACTGCATTTATACATCTATGACTAAAAGCAAAGTTTAAATATGTTAAAAAGCACCCCACGGCTTTTTATGATACTAAGATATACTTCTATTAATATATTTAATTCGTTACAGGTAAAATTGAAGAGGCCGAAAAAGTATTAATATTTTTACGTGAATCCAAAGCAGTAGCGCAAGCAGAAATCAATCAATTCTCACATAGAGAACCAAAACAGAAATTTGATAAACGAGAGCTATTCACAGACAAAGCATGTCTCAAGGGATTGATAATAGCGGTGGTGCTGGGCATAGGAATTCAAGTTGTTGGATATAATTGTATATCGTTTTATTTGCAAACAATTTTTGACCTGACCAACACTAGTGTGTCGCCTGCTTTTGGATCGGTTGTTATCGGTTTTATTCGAGTGATAGCTAATGTAATTACGAGTTTCGTTACTGATAGATTTGGTAGAAAACCAATTTTGATTTCAACGCTGCTCGGCATGGCCACAGGAATGGTGAGTTTATTTGATTTATTGTAGTACCATGTAAAAAAAACATGATTGTAATTATATTTAAAAAAATGGATATAAATAAGAAAAAAAGACAAACCCGCTGAGTTTTTTTGCCGGATCTTCTTAGTTGAGGTCGTATTCCGATCCGGTGGTAGTGTAAAAAAAAATGTAATTGACAATTTGTAAGTAGGCCTATCAAAAAAAAGACATACCTAAAGACATTTCATTTCGTAGTATGATATTTTATCCATTCATCTATTAAGCTTGTTACGTCTTAATTACATTCTTTGGACAATCCAATGTGATTTGGGTCCAGATGCTACTGAACAAACAGTAAAAGAGAAGTCTCCAGAAACCGTTGACAAGGTCATTGCTTTTAGGGTCAACACATAATAACTACGCTGGCTTCTAAATTTCCATATTTTTTTATAACATTTTCAGAAAAAAATCCTAACTCGAACCGACTGATATGATATTTTGTTTCCACGTTTGTTTTGGTTGTATACGATACAATTCAGTATGTTTTTCGATGTTTTAGAGTCCGCTCTCAAAAACATTATTCATTACAGATATTACTTTTCCAAAAGTAACAAGTTGTCTAGCATTTACTTCTTTGCGTTAATTAACCCAAGTTTTTTTAATGTTAATTTTATATGCAAGTTTATAAGCAAACAATCATGTAGTCCATCTGATGGTGAATGGGCTCATGGACATCTGTGAGCAAGTGCATATGGAACAAAGGTTCTATCTAAAGTCAACCAAAGATGCGTTGTCACACTTGAGGACTCAGATGGTCGTCTCATAGAAATGTGACCGTCAACCTCAAGAACCTCTCCTACCGAAACTTTAGAACGTGGTAGAACCAGTGTAGTTCGACCGGGGAAGTACCAACGCCACACCTATTTCTAGCGTGAAGCATTTCTTGTGTTTCGGTGGAAGGGTATGGTCGCCGGCACACTTTCACATGAGGTGACCATCATAGTCCTCGGGATTAGCAACGCATCTGTGGTTGACTTGAAGATGAAACCCATTTTCTGTATGTAGTTCATTACAGATGTCCATGGGCGGCAGTGACCACTTACCATCAGGTGGACTGCATGCTCGTTTGCTACTCCAGTCAGATAAAAAAAACTCAAGAACTGCTTCCCTAGCTAGAAACTGAGTTGCTTTAGACGTTTTGTCGTTTTTTCAGGTCAGTCTGGGAGTGTTCTTCAGGCTACCACGACATGGTGTAGCAATTAGTGGTTTTCTTAATTATATGCCAGTTATATCTGTTTCCATTGTCAGCTTGTGTTACTGTGGAGGTTAGTGTCTTTTAACATAGAAGTAAAAACTGTTTTTGTACTTGTAATAATTAAATTAACATTATTGTTACCTTTTGCACACTTATTTAATTATGATGTGATGAATTTATTAATGCCATAATACTCGGCAAATGCTGCTTGAGTAATGAATTCAAGGACAGTTATAAACCTCCATCTCTTTCTGAGTTCGATAAAGTGACACAAACTAGGGGCGCCATCTGTTTTAGAAATTTTAATTCGATAAGCAATGTTATCAGTGCGCATTCAAAGAGCAGTGATAGCCTAATGGTTGAAACTTGGCCTCTCAATCGGGAGGTCCGAGGTTCAAACCCAGGCACCACTGATTTATGTGCGTATTATACATTATCACTGCTTTTCGGTGAAGGGAAACATCGTGAGGAAACCTACACGCCCGAGAGTTCTTTAAAAAAAAAGTTCTCGGAGGTGTGTGAAGTCCACCAATTCGCACTTGGCCAGTGCGGTGGACTATGGCCTAAATTCTCTCATTCTGAGAGAAGCCCGTGCCCAGCTGTGGGACAATAATGGGTTGACGACGAAGCAATGTTATCATTACTAGTCACTCGTCGTATCGGTCGTAATTAAAATTAAAAAAACTTAACTTCATATTGTCCAAAGTAGTACGAAAATTTCTCAAATTCAAATAAAATGATTCCACTAAATTTCAATTAATTTCCCTTCATAACGTTTTCTTTAACCTCAATCAAAAAACTCCCATATCGAACTTTTTCGCCTTGAGTTTCTTTTTTCTGTTAACAGGAGTTGGATCCCAATACTTCGTGGTCATCACTGAATTACTCGATGGTCCCGCCCGATCAATAGGAACTTCAATGAGCATCCTTGTCTCTACTGTTTTAGTATTCACCCTTATCAAATACACGATGGAGATCATGACAGCTCTTGGTTCAGATATAACCTTCTTTGTGTTCGGAATTATTTGTGTTCTGTTATCCATTTTCATTCTGTTTTTCGTACCGGAGACAAAACAGAAGACAATAGCAGAAATTCAAAGCGCGTTGAGAGGCGACACAGGTCGAGAGGCAGAAAAAGAGGAGAGTGACGTTATTTCCCGAGTTTGAAGTAAAGAAGAAGCAAGAAGTAGACGTAGTAAATAAAGAAGAAGCAAGAAATAATCGTAGTAAATAATATGATAAATTATATCGTATGTTTATTTATTGATGTATGAACGTAGTGGCTTTAAATGATCTAGAATGTCTCCTACTGTTTACATCTTTAGAATAAAAGATTTGTTACATCTGAAGATAGATTTGTTTCATTTATTTCTATTGTTCTTAAAGACATAAATGAAAATTTTTAATATCAATTTTGAACTTATAGCACTATTTTTATCCGACTGCGTCAGAATCAGAAGGAGCTTAATGTTTTTTATCTGACTGAAGTAGCAAACGAGCATGCAGTTCACCTGATGGTAAGTGGTCACTGCCGCTCATGGACATCTGTAATCTTCATACATAATGGGGGTTCCATCTGAAGTCAATCACAGATGCGTTGCTATTTCCGAGGAATAAGACTACCTCATATAAAAGTGTGCCGGCAACCACACCCATCCATCGAAACGCAACAAATGCTTCACGCTAGAAATAGGTGTGGCGGTGGTACTTCCCCAGTCGAACGACACTGGTCCTACCACCTTGAAAGTACCTTTTTTGTATGTATATCAATTTCTGTGGCACGCGCTACAGCCAAAATGGATTGACGGATTGTTGGCCATATTTTTTATTAACATAACAATCTCGGTATCAAATTAAAGGTAATTAAACAGATTTTTTTGGTTCTATTTTGGTTCGTCGTCAACCCTTTATCGTCCCACTGCTGGGCACGGGTCTTCTCTCAGTATGAGTGAGTTTAGGCCATAGTCCACCGCGCTGGCCAAGTGCGAATTGGTGGACTTCACACACCTCCGAGAACTTTTTTTTTTTTTAAAGAACTCTCGGGTGTGTAGGTTTCCTCACGATGTTTTCCTTCACCGAAAAGCAGTGATAATTAATTTATAATATTCACATGAATCAGTGGTGCGTGCCTGGGTTTGAACCTCGGACCTCCCGATCGAGAGGGCAAGTTTCAACCATTAGGCTATCACTGCTCCTATTTTGGTTAGTTAGCAGTTATTTCGTTTTCTTCTTATTTTTAATAATTTTGTTACATTTGGTTCTTCAGGCATTCGTTATAATAACACAATAATAAATATCTATAAATTAAAACGTGCCTAATTTCTATGCTTGATTTTTAGACCTAGACCCCCAAGCGCTTAAATAATATATTTTACAATATAGTTACATATTAGTTGTAAAATAATAAGTATGTCCTTATAACAAAAATATTAAAAGCTGATTAAACAAAATTTATCGTTTAAACAAAATTATAATAAATTATACAATACAATAATTAAATGCATATATTTAATAAATAAGTTGACGTCATGTGTAAAAATAAGCTTAAGAATCTCGCAGTATTTAAGTATTGATTACAGACATTTATTTCATAACACAGTAACACATTCGACTTTTTATATACATATATATTTAGGCCATCTTATAATAAATGGTAATATATTTAAATGAAAGACGTGTATTTGGCAGACTTACGTATTATTAACAGTATTTTCTTTTTTCATTTCAATTGTGTTATTAGAAATTACAGAAATTAGCGTGTATTTAAAAATAAATTCCATATTTTTTTAATAAATGTTTTTATTGTGATATTTAATTATTATTCGTTTTTTTTAAATTTTAATAAAAGTTTTATAAAGTGTACTAAGATGTTTATGGTGACATCAAGCTCATTGAAGCAATATGTTATTGTTATTACTGGTGAGTCTTTTTTATTTTTAGCAGTAGATTTATCAGTTAATTTTAGATAGATGTAGGGAAACGCCTAGAAGTAGTTTATTGGTAAACTTCAAAACAAAATTTAAAACATATATGTAGTAGCAACTTGAAGGAGTTGGTTCGAATAGAGAGGTACCAGAATTAATTTTTTAGAGAGCTGAAGTGTGTAAGTTACCTAGTGATATTTTGTACAACATGAAGATGTAATAAATTATTTTTAATACAAACATGAAAAAATAATCAGTGGTGCGTGACAGACATTCGAATCTTGGACCTTAGATTGAGCAGCCGGGTTTCAACCATTAGGCTATTACTGCTTTTGAGAGAGTTCAATACATATGACGACAGTAGTGCAGCTAAAGAAACTAAAACCTGTAATAGTATCGAATTCCTAATCGCTATTACGCGTTTATCGGGGCTTACCTGACTGCATCAGACAGAAGGTAATGTTTATCGATAATGTTAAGGTTATAAGTACATGACCTCAAAACATTGTCATCCATCTCACAAAACGAGTAATAAGAAATAAATAATAATATTTAGGGAGCTAATAATAATAATACAGCTACAACGCAACAATTAATTACCGTAAACTCTTTTGTTTGTTAACTATTAATAAATACAACGTGCTGCTATAGCAAAAAAATACAGACGAATTGATAACCTCCTCCTTTTTTGAAGTCGGCTAAAAACAGCTATTACATATGCGTATGCGTTATCGTTTAGACGAGTCTTTCCCAAAGTGGGCAATAACACCGCCTTGTGAGCGCTGGAAGCCTGGGGAGGGGGATGTGACTAAAGCCTTGGGTTCTCCAATTTGGCGACCTTTCTAATGTTATTATACTATTACTGTGTCTTTAAACTGTATGAGTGTGTACGCATTACGAATAAACTATTTCTTTATTTTTTTGTTTGACAAACTGCAGATCGACTTTTTGAATAGATATTGCGACCTTAATTTTCGGCTGACAAGTTTAATTAAATTCCAATAAAGACCGAAATGTTACTAAAGTTATTGAGGTGAAACCAAATACAAAACTGTTAGCTGTTACACGAAATGAGTTTGGGAACCTCTGGTTTAGACTTTAGTATATCAATACCATAAAATAAACTGGTTATGATTGCATGGAAAACATCTAGAAATATAATATTTATTATTCACGTGGAACAATTAAGAGTGGAATACATATTATAACAAAAGAACTCGCTACAAAAGAACATCTTTATGAGGTCACATTAACAAGTTATAAATCTATTTAATACTTAATATTCACTGTGATATAATGGTTGAAACTTGCCCTCTCGATCGGGAGGTCCAAGATTCAAACCCATGCACCCATCACTGATTTTTCTAAGTTATGTGCGTATTAGAAATTAATTATCACTGCTTTTCGGTGAAAGAAAACATCGTGAGGAAACGTACACACCCGAGAGTTCTTTAAAAAAAAACGTTCTCGGAAGTGTGTAAAGTCCATCAATTGGCACTTGGCCAGCGCGGTGGACTATGGCCTAAAACTCTCTCATTCTGAGAGAAGACCCACGTCCAGAAGCGGGACAATAATGGGTTGGTATCACCATGTACTGTGAACAGTGGCAGACTAATGATTAATGATTTCGTGCGAAAACCCATATAGCTAAGTTTTTCAAAAATAGTTTTCTACACTCATACGCTTTCTACACCCATTTTTTTTGTTCTCGAGGGGGAAACCTTCAAAAGGTACCCGACACCCTGGGAGCGACGCAGGGTTATGTGGGATCCGCCAGACCGCCGTCCTTTCCAGGATAGCCTGACCGAACGGTTCGAGCTCCCACTCTAGCCGCCCGCAACCCCGGAAGCCCCTTTTAGTCGCCTCTTACGACAGGCACGGGATGCCGTAGCCCTATTTTAATCCCGGAGCTTCAGAGACGAGCGTAATGGACTATGGTCCTAAACTCTTTCATACTCTTTCATAAAACACCCAGCAGTGTGTAGGATTGAGGGGTATCCAGGAAAAGACAGACTCGCTGAGAGAAATAAAGATAGACCTTCTAATAAAATATAACAACATTTTAAAAAACATAGAAAAAGCGTATTACTTACTAAGAGATTTTTTAGAAGGTATATAAAAGTAAAAAATATGAATGTGAACTTGACTTTCATAAAAATAGTTTTAATCCAATTAATATAATTTATTTATTCATTGGAATGATTTGTTTTACATCTAATTACATAAATTAATCTAATTAGACTTTAAAGTTGATAAAATTAATATTGACACTACTGGCAATAAACACATTTGTAGGATTGGCAATATATGTAAATGTCTTGCTTTAATTTTCATGCGAATAAACGATAGATTGATTGACATTTCTGAAATATTTAATGCACTCTAGAAACGATAAAATAGACCAGCTACCTTTTTTATAAGTTTGAAGTAGCAAACGAGCACGCAGTCCATCTGATAGTAAATGGTCACTGCCGCCCATGGAAAACTTTACATAATTTCATGTAGAACAAGGGTTTAATCTGTAGTCAATTACAGATGCGTTGCTATTCAGGAGGACTAAGATGGTCGCCTCAAACGAAAGTATGCCGGCAACCACAAACTTGCACCGAAACGAGAGATTGCTTCATGTTATAAAAAGGTCTGGCGGTGGTAGGTACCTCTCCGGTCGAACCTTTAAACCTGATAGAGCTTAGTTACCGTAAAGCAGACTTAAATAAGAGCAGTGTGGTGATAGGTTCAAGGTCTCTTAAAATTGTTAGGAGACGAGCGAGAAGAACATATAAAGGATCTCAGCCACTGAGAAAATTATGAATGCCCCGATCATACATATATTTTTTTTATCTGACAGAAATACCAACGAGCATGCAGTCCACCTGATGGTAAGTGGTCACTGCCGCTCATAGTCATCATAATCATAATTTAGTACTTATGATCAATGGCTAGTCTAAGGAAATCCTAATCCAGTTTTTAAATCCTGGATTTAAGTGCTTTATGAGTTGTGGGTAATGAAAAAAACAGAATGATTGATGATAAAACATATTTGTGACTCCGGGAGGAGTGTTATTCCATGAGACTCTTCTTAAAAGGTACAAAATTTTCTTCAAAGCTGATGGGCATTGGCGGTCCCTATGTTGCAGATGTCCATAAGTGACGCTGATTACTTTCCATCAGGTAGTCCACCTGTATTAATGTAATTTTTCAGCATTAATAAAAACAATGATTACTCATTATTTCAGTAAATCTGTCGATTCTATGTGTGGGTATGGACATTGCATGGTCCTCACCAATGCTGGTCAAACTAAGGAACCCACATGAGACGCCACTCTCGAGGCCTATCACAGAAGATGAAGGTGGTTGGATTGCATCCATTGGATTTCTGTTTTCATTGTTTTGTAAGTGACTTATAATCACATTAAACGACCTGAAGGTGGTAGAACTCTTTTGATTTAACCGTCACAACTAGTTCTGCCAAATACAGTGTTAAGCTCTGCTGTTTGCTGGTTTCAGTCATTCGAGGCAAACAAGATGATTCTCAGTAGTTAGCAAATGTAACAATATAACCGCGGTGGGCTATAGAAAAGTTTCTTCTTTTTTCTGCCGTTGATCACTGGTGTCCATGGATGCCAGCCGCTAAATATCAAATTAACAGCACGCTGTAATGCCACTCCAGCTAAGATTAATTTGGCCATAGATGCGTTGATACCTGTGTAGACGAAGTTGGAGTGTCATGGATATTCAGACCAAAAGACTCAACCCTTAACTCGGTAATATGTATTAGGCAGAATTACCTGTGTTGCTTCCGGAGTCGAGCCATATGGAGATACTATCACACATGCGCACATTTTTATATATATTTTTGTTTCTAGCGCTTCCATTCATCAGTTATCTCTTGGACCTCATTGGCAGGAAGAACAGCATTTTGGTGTTGTGTTTGCCAAAAATGATTTCAGGTCTGATAACAATTTTTGCCACTGAGTTATGGATGATATTGGTGGCTCGAGTCATCAATGGTGTATCTGATTCTTCAGCCGTGGTGGCGATCATGATATATTGCACAGAAATTGCTAGTGTAAGTAGTAGAAGGTAGAATCTTTTTTCGTTTGATTCCTGAGGCACCATTGTCACCGTAATGTTGCCTAACAACAACGTTAAGCGCTGCTGGATTCTGGTCTAAAAGATGCAGTAAGGGAGACATACTTATCTTAAAAATTCCAGCTTAGTTCTAAAGGGAAGGTGGTAGAACCAGTGTAGTTCCACCGTGGAAGTACCACCGCCACACCTATTTCTAGCGTGAAGCATTTCTTGCGTTTCGATTGAAGGGTGTGGTTGCCGGCACACTTTACATGAGGCGACCATTATTGTCCTCGGGAGTAGCAACGCATCTGTGATTGACTTCAGATAGAACCAATGTTCTATATGAAGTTAATTACAGACGTCCATGGAGCAGTGACAGCCTAATGGTTGAAACTTGCCCTCTCGATCGGGAGGTCCGAGGTTCAAACCCAGGCACGCACCACTGATTTATGTGCGTATTATACTTTAATTATCACTGCTTTTCGGTGAAGGAAAACATCGTGAGGAAACCTACACACCCGAGAGTTCTTTAAAAAAAAAAAAAAGTTCTCGGAGGTGTGTGAAGTCCACCAATTCGCACTTGGCCAGCGCGGTGGACTATGGCCTAAGCTCTCTCATTCCGAGAGAAGACCCGTGCCCAGCAGTGGGACAGTAATGGGTTGACGACATGCATTTTTGGCTAACTTAGAGAAGACTGAAGTGACCTTATCTGGGTTTGATTAATCATAAATGTCTATGGAGAGTTGGTGGCCGCTTACCTTCAGTTGGACTGTATGCTTGTGTGGTACTTCGATATTTTAAGAAAGTAAAGATATTTTTTTTTATTTTAGTTAGTTGATATTAGGATTTTTCTGAATTTTCATTTAGATTCTTATTTTTCAGAATGAAATACGTGGAGCCCTCAATTCACTGATCCCTTTGTTTTTAAGTTTGGGAGGTCTTGCGATGTTGGGAATTGGACCTTACATATCATATTTGAACCTCAGTATCCTGTTTACTATCATTATAATTATTTCGTGCATTCCTCTGATACTCATTCCTGACACACCTTATTCGCTGTACAGCAAAGGTACGTATTATATCTATAAAATATATGACCGAAAACTTGTCAATTTGTTAGCTTGGTTTTATGTATTTGTGTAATTGTGAATCTTTGAATGTGATTTGTTCCCAAAGAATACGTACTAGAATATATGTTACTCCGAAAAAAAAAAATTCAATATGACCGCCGGCAAAATATTCTTTAGTTTCTAGGTTGTACTCGTTATTACAGGTTAGGTACACTATTCTCCTCATCTACCTAGGGAATTGATAAGACAGGATGGTCGTGTGAAGACTAGTACTTACTTAAGACATTTACCTAAGACTGAATTATTTTTTTAGCTTTTTTAGCTTTAATAACTATTGTTTTTGAAATATCCCGAAAATTAATGTACAGACAAAATATAGAAGCTTTGTAGTAGATAAAACTGTTTTCTAGTATTTTTTAATATAGATAAAAAAAATCACTTGGATATAACATACACATAAGTATAGTTTTTTAATTATTCTCATTCCAGTCAAATTTCGACCAAATAGCTTCCAAATACATAGTTTCTACTTAACTAACCTGTAAATTTTAACCTTGCGATTCGTTGTAGTTACAATAACGTTGCTGTCTCTTCAGTAGATGTAGTAGAAGATGGTTAAGCTATTAGCTAACATACTTTTAGCTCCATTTGATCTGAAAATTTTGATAAAATGGTTGCAGGAAAAATTGAAGATGCCGAGAAAGTGTTAACATTTTTACGGGAATCTAAGACAGTAGTGCAGCAAGAAATCAATCAACTCTCACATAGAGAACCAAAACAGAAATTCGATAAACGTGAACTATTCACAGACAAGGCATGTCTAAAAGGATTGATAATAGCGGTGGTGCTGGGCATAGGAATAGAAGTAGTTGGATATAATTGTATAGCGTTTTATTTGCAAACAATTTTTGAACTGACCAACACTAGTGTGTCTCCAGCTTTTGGATCCCTTATCATTGGTTTTATACGAGTGCTTGCAAGTTTAGTCACAGGGTTCATTACTGATAGATTTGGTAGAAGAAAAATTATGATTTCGTCGTTGCTCGGCATGGCCATTGGAATGGTGAGTTTGAGAATGAATATTGCTTATTCTTTTATCCATTCATCTATCAAGCTTGTAACATCCTTATATTATCTTTTGTTGAACAATCCTACCTTTAGTTCCAAATATCATTAACAAGAAATAATGGAGTCTTCAGAAGACCAAGTGGCCATTGCTCTTTTTTTATCTGACTGAAGTAGCAAACCAGCATGCAGTCCACCTGATGGTAAGTGGTCACTGCCGCCCATGGACATCTGTAATGAACTACAGAAAATGGGTTTCATTTGAAGTCAATCACAGATGTGTTGCTACTCCCGAGGACTGTGATGGCATCTCATGTGAAAATGTGCCGGCAACCACGCCTTTCTATCGAATCGCAAGAAATGCTTCACGCTAGAAATAGGTGTGTACGGTCGTACTACACTGGTTCTACCCAAAGTTATACATACTATTACCTAAAATTACTGCTACCACGATGTGATCGCAAAGTGATTATGATGGCTATTAAATTCCAGCATAGTTATTTAATTAATATTTATTTAATTAATAGTGCTGTCATGACATTACATTTTGTATCCTCGTTTTGTTTTGAGTGACAACAAACGATTATCTTAGTGACGTTATTCGTATATCACTCGAAGTATAATGTGTGATGTTTTGGAGTCTCCACTCTTTTGGAGTACATTACAGATATAACTTTTTCAAACGTAAGGAGACGTACCGTTTTAAGTGTGTCTCATTACTAACCTTGGATCTTCGCCTTTTCAAAATGTGTTAATTAATGTAAGCAGCTACTGCCACTCATGGACATATGTTATCAATCCCAGATAATTGTTACCTGGATTAATATATTACCTGATGCACATAGCTACGTTGCTACCCCTTAGTTTAGTTGCTACTACTCAGTTGCCTTTAACACTGTCTTTTTTAGGTCGTCCTGGGAGTATTCTTCACACTTACACTACATGGTGTAGCAATTAGGAGTTTTCTTAATTATATGCCGGTCATATCTGTTGCGGTTATAAGCTGGTGTTACTGTGGAGGTAAGTTAGTTTTTGAAAGATATAAGTGGTGAATGTATGAAGTTCATCTGATGGTGCGTTCAAGTATTACGTAACGCAATTATTGAAGATTTTAATCCCCCCCCCCTCCTCTCCCCTGAACTTTGGCAGCAATTCTTAAAAAAGTAAGTTGCCTCGAAAATTGTGTTTTCCCATAACACATTCTTGAGATAAGAACACAATAGGGATCAATACTGATTTATAAGCAGAAATAATAAAGCCGCAAAGCCTCCGGAGTCCAAGCTACCGGTTAATTGAGCATTTTGTCTTCTTCGTGACTTCGTGTTTAATCTTTTTCCGGATCCATGTGTTAGTTGTCAATTTTACATGATTCCTGCACCAGATTTGATAAGTTATCATTAAGAAACTTATTTTCATTTTATTTGTTAGTATCTTCTAGCCTAGTATTTCCTTCTCTTTTTCTGTCAACAGGAATTGGATCCCAATACTTCGTGGTCATCACTGAATTACTCGACGGTCCCGCCCGATCAATAGGAACTTCAATCAGCCTCCTTGTCTCCACTGTTTCAGTATTCATTCTCTCCAGATATACGATGGAGCTAATGACAGCAGTTGGTTCAGATAATACCTTCTTTTTATTTGGATTTATTTGTGTTTTGCTATCTATTTTCATTCTGGTCTTCGTACCGGAGACGAAACAGAAGACAATAGCAGAGATTCAAAGCGCGTTGAGAGGCGACGCGTGTCGGGAGGGAGAAAAAGAGAAAAGTGACATTGTTACTCGATTTTGAAGTAGAAAAAACCGTATTAAAACGCATTAAATACCATAAAACTTAATTGTCTAAAATGATCTAGAATACTAACTACTTTTTACACAATTATGTTTGAAATAGAAAATAAGTTAAATCCTTTTGTTTTATTTGCCTCTTCTGTTCTTAGGGTCTTATCATACTAGCGGTTTGCAAGTGGCTGCGGGGCGGGTTGGACGCGCAGCGAATACGCCGTGGTTGCACAGCGAGGACGATGCGGATGCGTGGCAGATACGCATCGTTTTTGTTGCGTGTTTTAGCGAGTTACAAAGTTACAAAATGGCGTCCATGTACTTAATCGCGGGTCGTTCTCGTTGTGCATCCGCAACGAATTCGCTGCGCATGCGCGGCGTATTCATTGCGCGTCCGCTCCGCTTTGAGGACGCTCGCAATCCGCTAGTATGATAAGGCCCTTACAATTAAAAAAAAAAAAGAGAAATAAGAAATGAAAGGTAAACCATTTATTAATTTTGAAGTTAACGCAATATTTCTAAGCTTTCCTTTTACAACAAATAAATAAATTACTTTAAAAAATAAATGTTTAAAAAGTTTTTTTATGTAACTTTTTTTTAGAAAATAATATGTCAATTTTCATGGAACATAATTAATTATTATTTTATAACGTTGTCTTGTAAATTTGTTTATATGTAGAGATCAAAATTTGCAACTGAATTTTACCCCTTAAGGGCGGCATTCACGTTACAACGGTCGCACTAACTGTCGCAACGACAGTTCAAGTTGAAAAAATCGACGGACCTGCGACATGAGGACATGACCTTGGTCGTACAATCCACCTTAGGACCAAGCCATTCACGATCGAACTTTTCGCATACGACCGTAGTTTGTGCGGCAGTCCGTGCGACCGTCGTAACGTGAACGCCCTTTACTTCTACAGCTGGAATGTCATAGACATTTGTTTTGGCTGACGTTACTTTTTTGGATTAGTGACGTACTATCAAATACAATATGGCGGACGCCCTAAGATGCCGGCTTAATAATATTTCACATATGATATGGATGCAAAATATTTTTTTTTTCTTGTAAGATACGAAAAACAAAGTGGTATACAAGGAGTTTTTAGAGCGCTTTCACATTAGGTAGCAAGTAGCGCAAGTAGCGTGGGCAGAGCGTCTGCCGCAGGACGACTACGGATGCTTTCTTATTATTCAAATAAATAATCAGAATTTGTTATCATCATTTCCATTATAAACTCGCTACTTGCGACCTAATGTGAAAGCGCTCTTAAAACTTTTAAAATGTGCTCTGAATGTATGAAAAGGCATTAAAATGTTCAAGGGAAAATCCGTTATTAAAAAAATAGTTCAATAGTTGAAGCTATATAAACTTTCCAGGTTTTCATAATAGTAGCTACGGATTCAAATTGGTGACAAATCCAATTTGCACTAGTCAAAGCTGTCGGTAACTGGAAGTCCGAATGAAAAATCCGATTGGAAGTGTCAAAACCGTTATCACTACAACTCCATGTAATCTACACATGTTCTCGTGAATTAAACCCGCGTGGCGCAGCGGTTACCATACCGGTCTGACACAGTGGGTCCCGGGTTCGATTCCTGGCTAGACAGGTGAATGATGAGTTTAGATTCTTGTTCTGGGTCTGGGTGTTTGTGTATTCGTCTTTGTGTGTCCATGGCACCCACGACACAGGAGAACATCCTACGCTGGGGCTATGAGTGTAGAAAGCGTTTTAAGTTTTTGAAGTGAAACTTCTTTATCGGGGTTGGAAAAAAATTTAGTGTAACATTTTTACGTTACGTTACGTTACGCGCCATCTTTTTCTTATCCCTACCACGCGTGATATTAAATAGATTATTATAGATTAGATTGTTAGATAAAGTTTAATAAAAGCCTTTTATTAAACTTTATCTAATTTAACTTTATTTAACCAATTTCTGTAAAGTTGCATATAGTATATTATTTTTTTAAAAATAACGTCATAAAGAAGTTTCACTTCTTACGAGTGTACGCTAGTACACGCACACATTTTTTTTTAAAAAGGTCACGATTTCGTTATAGAAAAAGACAAACATTTTACTGTTTACAAATGTAACATTAAGGAAGTCACTAAAATGTGGGCAATGTCTTATTTTTTTAAACGTGATCAAAGCGAGCAAAGCCGCGAGAGTAACATATATCTTAACTGCCAGAGCTGAGCCATGAAGACCAAGCAAATCTACTAGTAGATATAACATCTATAAATTCTCGTCAACCCGTTACTATCCCACTGCTGGGCACTGGTCTTCTCTCAGAATGAGAGTATTAGGTATAGTACACCGCGCTGGCCAAGTGCGGATTGGTGGACTTCACACACCTCCGAGAACTTTTCTTTTTTTTAAAAGATCTCTCGGGTGTGTAGGTGTTCTCACGATGTTTTCCTTCGCCGAAAAGCAGTAATAATTAATTTCTAATACGCACGTAATTTTAGAAAAATCAGTGGTGCGTGACTGGGTTTGAACCTCGGACCTCCCGATCGAGAGGGCAAGCTTCAACCATTAGGCTATCACTGCTCTACCCCATAGCTTAGGTATCTCGAATACCTCTGGTAGCAAGTTCCTAGGGCTATTCGGTCTCTGTCCCTGTAGTTCCGGGACCAGAATAGGACTACGGTACCCTCTGCCTGTCGTAAGAGGCGACTAAAAGAGGCTTCCGGGGTTGCGGGCGGGAAGAGTGGGAGCTCGAACCGTCCGGCCAAGCCACCCCGGGAAGGACGGTGGTATGTGTATATGTAGGTGGTGCCGTAAAAACCAGTAGGTGCGGTGAGCAGTTCACGCCCACCAGGGAAGAGCCCGATGGGGCACACGCTGAGGACACCGGCGGCGGTCAATCGGAGTTTCCGGAGTCCTCTTCGCAGCGTCGAGGTCGGCCACCGGGGGGGTTTTAGTGCGGTAAGAATCCCACATAACCCGCGTCGCTCCCACGACGTCGGGTACTTTTTGGAAGTTTCCCCCTCGAAAACAAAAAAAAGGGCTATTCGGTCTGAGCACAAGCCCAGCTGAGGAACAAAAATATGTAAAAGATTAAATACCTCGAGAGCGAAATGTGAATAAATAAGCAATATGTTAATGCAATAAGAATAAATTAAAACAGACTGCACAAACAAATGTTTCATGGACTTATTCAATGGTATTCTATTGTTATGAATATGTACTAGAATAAGTAATAAGCAATGTATTTAGGCAGATTATTTAAAGACGTCTTTCATGCATCGAATGTATATGATTACATCGGTACATACATTTTTTTTATCCGACTGAAGTAGCAAACGAGCATGCTGTCCCCCTGGTAAGTGGTCACTGCCGCCCTGCGACATCTGTAATCAACTTCATACAGAACATGGGTTCCATCTGAAGTCAATCACATATGCGTTGCTACTCACGAGGACTATGATGGTCGCCTCAAGTGAAAGTGTGCTACCTAATAACGATTCTTTTAGTATATAAGTTGAAAAAGAGAAAACTGCTCAATACTAAGTTACCGCTGTCACTCATGAACGTCTTTTAACTCCAGATAAAGTAGAAATCTTAACTGAGTATAACAACAGTTACAACGGACGGTAACCCTAATAGTTTTGACGACCCGCGTGGCGCAGCGGTTGCCATACCGGTCTGACACGCAGTGGGTCCCGGGTTCGATTCCCGGCCAGACAGGTACCTGAATGATGAGTTTAGATTCTTGTTCTGGGTCTGGGTGTTTGTGTATTCGTCTTTGTGTGTGTCCATGGCACCCACGCAGAAGAAAATCCTACTGTGGGGCTATGAGTGTAGAAAGCGTTTTAAGTTTTTTAAGTTTTTTTTTATGTTATTAATTAAGCGTTATGGGTCTCCTTAACTCTGTACACTGCGACGCTTATTAATGTCGTTATCATCACTACATAGTATAAAACTAAAGTCGCTTCCCGCTTTCTGTCCCTATGTACGCTCAGATCTTTAAAACTACTATACAGATTTTAATGCAGTTTTTTGAAGTGAAACTTCTTTATCGGGGTTGGAAAAAAAATTTAGTGTAACATTTTTTCGTTACGCGCCATCTTTTTCTGTTACGCGCCATATTTTTTATTTTTCGTTACGTGCCATCTTTTTCTGTTACGCGCCATCTTTTTTTTTCCGTTACTCGCCATCTTTTTCTTATCCCTACCACGCGTGATAAAGTTTAATAAAGGCCTTTTATTAAACTTTATCTAATTTAACTTTATTTAACCAATTTCTGTAAAGTTGCATACAGTAAATTATTTTTTGAAAAATAACGTCATAAAGAAGTTTCACTTCTTACGAGTGTACGCTAGTACACGCACACATTTTTTTTAATACATAGAGTGATTCAAAACGATTTTTTTATGTATAATACAGATGAGGCAGTGCATAATATAGTGGAGGGACACTTATAATTATAGATTTTTGACTTTTAGGCGGAACGAAGTTAGCCAGGTCAACTAGTTAGACATAAATGTGTCTGGAATCGAATAGAGAATCGTAAATCGTAATCGTAATCGAAAAACCCAATGGTCGTATCACACGTACAATCCGTGTATCATGTATTCATATTCATATTCATATTCATATTCATTTATTTGCTTTAAATGTGGTACAATTAGGTTGGCATATGTTGTAACAATTTTCTCACATTTAGCTTTAATAAAGCATGCAAAATATTGATTCATTCCATAATTTGATATAATATCTAAATACCTAAGCTAATAAAAATAATTAATACATTGCATTACATTATCATTACATTTATCCAATTTAGTGGTATCGTCACAATTTTAGTGGGTAGTCAACGCTATATACATATACTCATTTTATATTATACAATGTCAATTTCAGTATACATTTTATGTCAATATTACTAATATTATTATTATTTTCATTGGTCAATACAAATTAATAGATAAATTAATACAATACAAATAAATCAATAAATTCATTTTACATATTTAATTATTTCATTAGATGAAGGTACTCAGCCACCGAATAAAAGCATTTTTCTAGAAGCCACATCCTCAGCGTACTTTTAAAAGTTGTCTTAGACTTGGCTTTTATGTCTGTGGGTAGCTTGTTATAAATTTTTATGGCCATAGAGAAAGCATTGTTACTAAACTTTGCGGTTTTAGCTAGAGGCAATACTAATTGGTTGTGAAATCTTCCTCTATAATTATAATTTAAGTCGCCCTTTTTTATAAATAGATGTTGGTGCGTATGAACAAAATTAAAGATTTCATATATATACACACAGGGCAATGGCAATATTTTTAGTTTTTTAAATAATGGCTTACAACTTGTCAAGCTTGTTGCATTACAGATAGCTCGAACACATTGTTTTTGTCCTATAAATACTTCATTAATGTTAACTGCGTTGCCCCACAATACGATGCCATAACTTAAAATAGAAGCCACAAAACCATGGTAGGCAATAAGTGCTGTTTTTTCATTGGTTAATTTTGTGAAACGTCTCAGTGCAAAAGCAAATTTATTTATTTTATTGCAAACCATACAGATATGTGACCTCCATGTACATTTATGGTCCAGTGCTATCCCTAAAAATATAACAGAATCTGCTTCATTCAAGTAATGATTATCATACATAATTTTTATACTTTTGTAATTAAGGTATGTGTTGTGAAACTGCAGGTACTTAGTTTTGGTCAAGTTGACGCTTAAGTTATTCTTTGTTAACCAATGTATGATTCGATGTACTGTGTCATTTATATCATTTTGAAAATAGTTATGATCATTGTTTTTATTCGGGATTATTACAGAAATATCGTCGGCGTATAATGTGCAGTAATGGTCGGTTATGGTGGGCAAGTCATTTATATAAATGAGAAACAATAGTGGGCCCAGTATGCTACCTTGGGGTACACCCGTTTTGCTATATTTAATTTCTGAGTTACAATTTCTTTCTACCATTTTTCCATCGAGATATTTAATTTCGACGTATTGGCTCCTGTTGCTTATGTATGTGCTTAACCAATTGAGGACAGGTCCTCGTAGTCCATACGCTTCACATTTCTTCAACAAGACAGAATGATCAACACAGTCAAACGCTTTAGTCATGTCGAAGAAGACTGCTACGACTGGCATTGACCTGTCAATATAGCGGAGCACTGTATTAATTAGGTTGAAGGTAGCCAGTACTGTGGACTTGTGTTTCTGAAAACCATATTGATTATTGTTCAAAATACTGTGTTTTCTTATATGTGTATTTGATCAATAAAAATCTTTAAATCTTAAATCTTTAAATCTTTAAAAATTTAATCCTAATCCTCTAGTAAGTGCATCGTAGTACAGATACAGTACCGTTCAGCAAATCAGGTGTCACAGAATAACACACGTAATATAGTATTATGTATACATACCAACTTTCACATTTTACCATACTTGTAAAATTATAAGCCCTCTAAGCCTAAACGGCGGTTGAAATTTTGAGGCGGTTTCATATTAAACTGGAAAAGCGACTAGCCACGCGGTTAACCGCTAGTGCGTAAGGGGGCTAAGACAATAATAGGTCGTGATCCGATCCGGTGGTACTGTAAAAAAAATGTGTAACTGACAATTTGTAAGTGCCCCCGTAGACCAAAGACATTTCATTTCATTTCAATATTTTAATAAGACACAAGCCGAATATCGTCATGGTATATGTGTATTCTATATCTATGCTCCAATAGGTGTATTTTTTCTGTGGCTGACTGACACATTTAGTAGTTTCAAAACATCAATCATGTTTTAAAATATTTTGTATAAATTGTAAAACTTCTGATAATAATCATGTTGAAATGTTTAAGACTTTTCTCCTCGAATCTACCGTTATATCTACAAGTAAGATATCAACAGTGCTGCTCGTAAGTTCATAATATTTTAAATAATGTACAGTAAAAGCTTAAGTCCTAACATAAATGTTGAAACCGTGAATGTATCGTACATTCGTGGTTTCAACATACGTGTTTCAAGGATTTGTGGGTTATAAGAATTCGACCGCTAGCAAGCTAGAGTAGCAAATTCTACAACAACTAGCGGGGCCCCGTGGCTTTTTTTTTTTGGTTTCGAGGGGGAAACCTTCAAAAGGTACCCGACAAAGGGGCAACGCAGGGTTATGTGGGATTTTTACCGCACTAAAACCCCCCCGGTAGCCGTCCTCGGCGCTGAAAAGGAGGAGTCCGGAACCCTCCGAGCGCGCTGCCCCACACATACATACAAATACCGCCGTCCTTCCCGGGATTGCCTGACCGAACGGTTCGAGCTCCCACTCTAGCCGTCTGCAACCCCGGAAGCCCCTTTTAGTCGCCTCTTACGACAGGCAGGGGATACCGTAGTCCTATTCTGACCCCGAGGCTACAGGGACGGGGCCCCGCGGCCTAACACCTACCTGCTATTTATTATATTTGCTATCCTAAAAATCTTAAACTGAAAGAGGATATAGATAGTAAATATAGAAAGTGTATTAGTATTAGGTTTTCTTTTTGACTTGAAGTAGCAAACGAGCATGCAGTCAATCTGATAGTAAATGTTCATTGCCAACAATGGACATCTGTAACTAATTACTTATAGAATAGAGGTTCTACCTAATGTAAATGCGTTGCCACTCTCGACGATTCGATGGTCCCCTCATATTTTGATCAGGGGGTACAACCCATTATTGTCCCACTGCTGGGCACGGGTCTTCTCTTAGAATTAAAGAGTTTTAGGCCATAGTCCACTGCGCTGGCCAAGTGCGAATTGGTAGACTTCACACACCCTGGAGAACTTTTTTTTAAAGAACTCTCGTGTTTGTAGGTTTCCTCACGATGTTTTCCTTCACCGAAAAGCAGTGATAATTAATTTCTAATTCACACATAAATCAGTGGTGCTTACCTGGGTTTGAACCTCGGACCTCCTGATTTAGAGGACAAGTTCAACCATTAGGCTATCACTGCTATATTATTTTCATCAGTAGGCATCCACATCTTTCCAACAAAACGTACGAACGGCTTCACGTCAAAATTTGGTGTGACTGTAGTACCTCCCCTATTAAGCCGGAGTGGTTCTACGATTGGAGATAAGCCCATTTCTCTATTTACTCGAAAATTTCCAGTCTTCAGTCCATTGGATTTTTGATTTTGATATTAGGTGCCCGAAACCAAGACATCTGATTTGCTTCAAGAACTGGACAGCTGAAATGGTCATGGAAGTCATCAACAGTGCAATGAATCTCAAATGCCAGCTGCAAGATTCACACCAGAAGAAATTGGTGAGCTGAATAGGTTCAAGTTTTGAAGGCCGTATTCTGAAGGGCTTAGGAGATGCAGACACATACTTACAAAACAGGCTAGATAGAGAAATCATTAAACGCTTATTTAATTAGAGACGACCCGTATGGCGGAGCGGTTACCGAACTGGTCTGACGCGCAATGGGTCCCGGGTTCGATTCCTGGCCAGACAGGTATCTGAATGATGAGTTTAGATTCATGTTCTGGGTTTGGGTGTTTGTGTATTCGTCTTGTGTGTGTCCATGGTACCCACAACACAGGAATAAATCCTAGCTATAAGTGTAGAAAACGCATTTTTTTTTCTTGATAAGTCTTTTAGGTTGGTAGCATATTTTTCTTTTATTGTTAATGGATATTCAATAACTACTTTATATTAACTAGCAATCGTAGCTATCATAATCGTGAATTGATTCCAGAGGCATTGCTCGTAAGAAAAATATTTGAAAATTGACGGTTTAGTGCTAGAAAAGGACAAACATAAATGCAATAAAAATCAATACTTAAAAAAAATCCAAGTCTCGCAACTCAGTTTTTCTACCGAAAAAAGTTGTGAGATCCTTGTAATACCAAGTCGATTATTAATTTATTCAGTCCCTGCTTATGGGACTTCCTGTCTTAACTTGTTACGTAATATTCTAACCTAACAACATGTTATAGTGACCATATCAATATTAAAAATCTGTATTGTATCTCACAAGTAATACATACATAAATTAGATTGTTTAATGCGATTGCCAAGTCAAGTATGGTACCGCCGTGCCACTTTTTTGCTCGACTTGGCGGGGGCACTGCCGTGCCCCCAGATGTTAATTCCCCAAAATGTAAACACAATTTTATTTCCACAAATTACAAATTTGGCTTTTGATCTTTGAATCTTTGAACGGTCTTTTATTCTCACTTTGCGATATTTGAAGAAGACTTCCGCAGTCCGCACTTTCATATTTCGTCAAACCGTTGATGTACCATTTAATTGACTTTTTTGTACCTAACAGGTTACTTTAACAAATTGCAAGATAATGATCCTGCAGGAAGTGAATGAACCGATTCTGAACATGGCAGTGTCGAAGGCTGCAACCCTTTTGGGTGCTGATGACGTCAACATTACCGATCATTTGGTGTGGAACCACGATTACCTTGGCAGGTAACCTTCAGTGCCAGATTAAGCCAGCGCGGGGCCTGTAGCAAATTCTGACAGGAGGCCCATAGTTTACTTTAAGTAAGGGTATTAAGAGCAGTGATAGTCTAATGGTTGAAACCTGCCCTCTCAATCGGGAGGTCGCAGGTTCAAACCCAAGCATGCACCACTGATTTATGTGCGTATTAGAAATTAATTAATCATCACTGCTTTTCGGTGAAGGAAAACATCGTAAGAAAACCTACACACCCGAAGTTCTTAAAAAAAAAGTTTTCGGAGGTGTGTGAAGTCCACCAATTCGCACATGGCCAGCGCGGGTGACTATGGCCTATAACTCTCTTATTCTGAGAGAAGACCCGTGCCCAGCAGTGGGATAATGGGTTGTCGAATCGAAAGGGTATTAAATAAAACAAAACTGTTACTATCAAACTTTTCTGGATTAAATCTGAAAAACTTTAGAGACGACACTTTCTATATCTACTATCTTAATCTTCATTCAGTTAGGATTTTTAGGATAGCAAAGATAGTAAAATATAAATAGCAGATAGGTGTTGGGCCGCGGGGCCGCTCTAGTTGCGGGGCCCTAGCATTTGCTACTCTTGATACGTGGCTAATAAACTTGGTAACCTTATTAACTAAATGCAAAAGTTTGGGAGGATGTATGTTTGTTTGTTACTAATTCACGCAAAAACTACTGATCAGATTTCGCTAACACATAGGATACTTATGGTAGACAACGTACTCTTTTTGTTACTTTCATATTACGTAAAAACATCACATACATACATATTTTTTGATCTGATTAAAGTAGCAAACGAGTTTGCAGTCCACCTAATTGTAAGTTGTCACAGTCAGTCACCCGTAGACCGTAAGCACTTTCATATAGAACTTCTATTTGAAGTCAATCGTAGATTCGTTACACCTCCCGAGGTCGACGGTCGCCTCATATAGACCACCCGGTAACCACACTCTTCCACCGTTACGCAAGAACTGCTTCACGCTAATAAGTATGGCGGTTGTACTTTCTCGGTCGGACTACGATCGGTTTTTCCAGATGGTAGAACCAGAGTAGTTCGACCGGGGAAGTACCACCACCACATCTATTTCTAGCGTGAAGCATTTCTTGCGTTTCGATGGAAGGGCGTGGTTGCGGGTACACTTTTACATGAGGCGACCATCATAGTCCTCGGGAGTAGCATCTATGATTGACTTCAGATAGAACCCATGTTCTATTTGAAGTTGCTCACCGATGTCCATGGATGGCAGTGACCACTTACTATCAGGTGGACTGCATGATCGTTTGCTACTTCAGTCACTAAAAAAAAACACTGGTTCTACCACCTGGTAACCACGATAAAAAAAAATTATCATTTAGCTGACTTAAGTTTTGTTTTTACTACATTATTAGGTTACCTTTCGTTCTTTTTAGAGTATTCTCTACCATGGCAGACGCGATCTTCGTGTCAACCACCACCCATATGTGCGTGCAGCGCTTCGCTGACCAGGCCTCTGTCCCGGTCATGTGTATGAGGTCCCGGACCCACGCCAGCATACAAGCTCTGGCCACTGTTATGAGTATCATGGTATGTGGTGGTTTAATTTAAGTAGCAAAGCATGCTGTCCACGTGTCAAGTAGGTTTTTTTTGCCCGGATATCACACGTCAACCCATTATTGTCCCACTGCTGGGCACGGCTCAGCATGAGAGAGTTTAGGCCATAGTCCACCGCGCTGGCCAAGGACGAATTGGTGGACTTCACACACCTTTGAGAACTTTTTTTTTTTTAAGAACTCTCGGGTGTGTAGGTTTCCTCACGATGTTTTCCTTCACCGAAAAGCAGTGATAATTAATTTATAATACGCACATAAATCAGTGGTGTGTGCCTGGGTTTGAACCTCGGACCTCCCGATCGAGAGGGCAAGTTTCAACCATTAGGCTATCACTGCTTTTGCTGCCCGGATATGTATGTAAGCAACTTTATATCAAAACGTATATTAGAACCAGCTTCCGGTAACGACCTTTTTAACAAAAAAAACACGGTTAATAATTAGACGACCCGCGTGGCGGAGCGGTTACCTTACCGGTGTAACGCGCAATGGGGCCCGGGTTCGATTCCCGGCCAGACAGGTATCTGAATGATTAGTTTAGACCTTAGATTCTTGTTCTCGGTTTGAGTGTTTGTGTATTCGTCTTGTGTGTGTCCATAGTACCCATGACACAGGAGAAAATCCTACTGTGGGGCTATGAGTGTAGAGTGTAGAAAGCGTGTAAAGATATGAAATGTTATCAATATCTCTCGTTAATTTCAGGAGGAGTTTGGATCAATGAAATGTGTTAATGTGTCATATTTGGGATCGCCACATCCTGTCCTTAATTCCTATCTGCTGCTATGTCCAATGCTCGGAGCCAATATTAAGTTCAAATGTTGCTGCGAGGCAAGTAAATCTACATCTATATACAGGTCCGAATATAGGGGGGAGGGGCTTTTCTTTTTTCTTCTCGAGGGGAAACCTTCATAAGGTATCCGACACCGTGGGAGCAACGCAGGGTTATGTGGGATTTTCACCGCAATAAAATCGGGGCCACAAAGAGGACTCCGGGATCTCCAAAGGAACGCAACCGGAGTCCTCTAGAGTGCGTTCCCCCATCGGGCTTCTCCCAGATGGGCGGCTGGGTCCACCGCTCCGTCTAGTCACACGACGATATGCGACCACAAATACCACCGTCCTTCCCAGGGCCGTCTGACGGAACGGTTCGAGCTCCCATTCTAGCCGCCCTTCTGGGGTTGCTAGACTTTTGAGTCGCCTCTTTCGACATTCAGGGGATAACGTAGTCCTGTTGTAATCGCGGAACTATAGGGATGCCGGGCCCCAAGCCTCACAAGGGCCCCCAGTCTAGAGTCTTCACATTCCGACTAGTTAACATTAGAAAACAACTTTTCTTCGATATTTTTGAAGTGAAACTTCTTTATCGGGGTTGGAAAAAAATTTAGTGTAACATTTTTTCGTTACGCGCCATCTTTTTCTGTTACGCGCCATCTTTTTTTTTCGTTACGCGCCATCTTTTTCTGTTACGTGCCATCTTTTTTTTCCGTTACGCGCCATATTTTTCTTATCCCTACCACGCGTGATATTAGATAGATTATTATAGATTAGATTATTAGATAAAGTTTAATAAAAGCCTTTTATTAAACTTTATCTAATTTAACTTTATTTAACCAATTTCTGTAAAGTTGCATATAGTAAATTATTTTTTGAAAAAAAACGTCATAAAGAAGTTTCACTTCTTACGAGTGTACGCTAGTACACGCACACATTTTTTTTGACTGTTTTACCATAAGCTACAGTAAATCAACGATTTCTTAGCGAAAAAGAATTAGAATGTTCCGTTCGTTAAAAACATTTTCATTTAGATAATTTATGTTATCGGTTATATTCAACGACAAAGTTATCAACACCATAATATCATAAATAGATTTTTATACAAGATTGAAGTAGCAAACGGTCATGCAGTTCATCTGATGAAAAATGGTTACTGCTGCCCATGGACATCTATAAGCCGCTACAAAACAAGGGTTCTACCTGATGTTAATCATAGATGCGTTGCTACTCCCGAGGACTAATAGTCACACCCTTCCACCGAAACGCAAGAACTGCTTCACGCTAGAAATAGATTACCTTTTTTGATATCGAGGGGGAAACCTTCGAAAGGTACCCGACGCCGTGGGAGCAACGCCGAGTTATGTGGGATTTTTACCTCACTAAAACCCCCCCGGTGGCCATCCTTGGCTCTGTGTGGAGGATACCGGGATCTCCAACGGACCGCTGCCGGTGTCCTCCGAGCGCGATGCCCTCTTCGGGCTCTTCCCAGTAAGCATTGTACTCAGTGCGCCTCTCTGGTGTTTACGATAGCACGTGGCCACACATGCCGTCGTCCTTCACGGGGTCGCTTGGCTGGACGGTTCGAGCTCCCACTCTTACCGCCCGCAACCCCGGAAGTCCCTTTTAGTCGCCTCTTACGACAGGCAGGGTATATACCGTAGCCCTATTCTGATCCCGGAACTACAGGGATAAGAAATAGATTACCTAATCACTTCAATTTCAACGTATCCCTTATTTTGGAATACTATGTTCTTTTCACGCCCAAACCCAATAAATTATAGACTCAACCCAAGAAAGGTCGACGCTATTTCTATATATTTGTCTCACTTACACTATTTTATCCTTTGAACGTGCCTGTCCTTTTGGTCGAACGTGATTGTTGTTAACTTGTATTTTTATGTATACCCTACCATAGACAAAAACATAGACTGGGCCCTTTTTTTTTTTTTTTTGTTCTCGAGGGGGAAACCTTCAAAAGGTACCCGACGCCGTGGGAGCGACGCAGGGTTATGTGGGATTTTTACCGCACTAAAACCCCCCCGGTGGCCGTCCTCGGCGCTATAAAGACGACTCCGGGAACTCGGTCCGACCGCAACCAGAATCCTCTGAGCGCGTTGCCCCATCGGGCTCCTCCCAGATGGGCGGCTGGGCCTACCGCCCCGTCTAGTCTTTACGACGGTATGTGACCACATATACCGCCGTCCTTCTCGGGATCGGGGATCGTCTGACCGAACGGTTCGAGCTCCCACTCTAGCCGCCTGCAACCCCGGAAGCCCCTTTTAGTCGCCTCTTACGACAGGCAGGGGATACCGTAGCCCTACTCTGATCCCGGAACTACAGGGACGACTGGGCCCTAGAATTAAATATTTAGGTAGGGTAGACTGGGTACGGTTGTACAAGATACGGCAGTGACCTGTCATCATAGCCATCTTTATTATTTAACACTCTTACGAAAATCAAGACGCCAATGATCTCAAAAGGTCTCGCAGTTACGTGCACACCTCTGCCATGTTGCAAGAGGGCGCAGTCGGGTCATTAGAAAGGGACGGATGTATAGGTAAGACAGAGACCACACCACGAAAACGACCAAAAAAGTCAAGTACGCTACTGTCATGTAGGGAAGCGTAAAGGTTGCAAGGGAATTAAAAGCGGACTGTACATCAGAAATGATGTTATGGTATTGCGTCAGCCTCTGTAGTAAATGCAGGCAGGGGCCTTATGTTGGTTTTCAACAGTCAAAAGTAGGTGTACCGAATCGGTTTCCGTTGATGTTCTTACACGTATACAAAAGAATATCGAATGTTCTTCTCTGATATAAGTGAAAAACTAGTGGACAGTTAAAGCTCATCTCCAAAGTTTCCGCGTTCGCGCTTTCAGTATTGGCGAGTAAAATATGTTAGGCTTATACGTAGGCGTACATAGGCGTAGGTTACGCATAAAATAAGTTTCTTTTATTTACAATGTAGTCTCCTTCAAAAAAAAAGAAAAAAATTGATAAGAATTGACAAGATATCGTTCCTTGGCGTCGTCTCACGGAACGCTAAGTCACACCGAATACGTTAAGTTACATTTAGTTTTGATTTACTCAAAATGTGTTACAGTCGTTTTGGTTTAAATTCTTTTATATAATTACTAGTTTATTTCTGTGACTTCGCCCGTTACGGGCACATCTACCTCGGTAATGAGTATTGTAAACCTATATTACTCGAAGTTTTCTAAGATAATTCTCATCTCGATAAACTTTTACAAGCACGACAATTCGAAAGTTATTTTTGATGCTGTTTCACGATGCTTTATCTTTTATTTTAGTCTGAGTTATACTTAGGTAGAGGTCGCTCGGACAAACTTTTCATTAGATTAAGGTTATAACATAATGTTTCAAGTTTAACATCTGCCAATAGCAATAATCTGACTAACATTTGTTTTTACTAGGGCCACAGATTTTATGTACGGGAATATATTTATTTTTCTTTTCATCAATATTTTTTATTATACGTTTTCCATTTATTTTTAACATTTTCATTGACCTATAGCGTATACGACGGCACCATCATAGTAGACATCTCATTCTGGACGCAGTTAGCCTCGGGTTCAATCCCCGGCCAGGTAGATGACAAAATGACAAATTTAGATTTCGATTAGATAGATTCGTCTTTATGTGTACCATTCTATGCCACCCACAACATACGAGAAAATCTGAGTGTGAGTGTAGAAAGTGATCGTGGTCCTCGGGAGTATCTGTGTAGTGTAGTTCGTCCGGGGAAGTACCACCGCCACACCTATTTCCAACGTGAAGCATTTCTTGCGTTTCGATGGAAGGGTGTGGGTGCCAGCACACTTTTATATGAGGCGAATATCATAGTCCTCGGGACTAGCAAAGCATCTGTGATTGGCTTCAGATAGAATCCATGTTCTGTATGAAGTTGATTACAGATGTCCATGAGCGGCAGTGACCACTTACTATCAGGTGGACTGCATGCTCGTTTGTTACTTCAGTCAGATAAAATGAAAAAAAATCGTAAAATTGTTTTCTTTAACAGAAATGTCCAGTCAGTCCCTTGCTTTACAAAATCAGCGAGGATATGACATGCACATCACAAACGGAGTCGAAGGAGTGCAAGACAAAGGAAGAGTTGTTCAAGCACACTAGAGTGGTCATATCTGGGCCCAGTCACAGTAAAAAGAAACCGGATTTCCAGTTCAGTCTAAGTGTAAGAATAATTTATACTTAGGTACAGCACAAACAACTCCTGTGAACAGTGACCATACAATTAGGTGGTAGAACTAATGTAGTCCACTAAGGGATACCTCCCTTAGTCGAACTATACTAGTTAGTGCCACTAACCATTGCCACATCTATTTCTAGCGTGAAACATTTCTTGCATTTCGTTGGGAGAGTGTGCTTGCCGAAACACTTTTATATGAGGCGACCATCATAGTCCTCGGGAGTAGCAACGCATCTGTGATTTACTTCAGATAGAACCCCCATGTTCTATATGAAGTTGCTTACAGATGTCCATAGGCGGCAATGACCACTTACCATCAGGTGGACTGCATGTTCCTTTGCTACTTCTCTTATAAAAAAATGCTTCATGCTAGAAATAGGTAGTACGGTGGTACCTCCTAGGTGGAATTGGCTATCCTAAACCTCAATTTGAGATGAAACCTATGCCCCGCAAAGAACCTTTTTGAAGACAGAGCAAACCTAAGAGCACGATTTCTAAAACATTTCAGGATATAGAGAAGAACACAAACCAACCCTGGGTTTTCTTTCACACATGTCCCCGGGGTGAAGAAGTTGGTGATGATCTCTTTCTCCACTGCAATGCTCGGACGTTCTCTGCATTTGAAAACATCCATTACATCGCTGCTGCATTAATGGCCAATGCCGTCAGAGGACATATATTTTGACATTCCTTTTGACTATGTTATTAGGTACAGTCAGCAGCAAATAGTTAGTGGCATTCAAACTGTCCACATTGTTAGATACAACCAAAGTGCTCAATAATATCGGCACAACCTACGTGTTCTAATTGTTCGCAACATCTTAAACTTCCAAATGACAGAACATTCATAAATTCTTAATGAACCACTCAAATTGTCACAAATTTAGCATCTGTTACGACACCAGCGGTAACCTAGCAGCGAGACTGTTCGTAAATATAGGTACATTTTATAATATTATACCTTATGTTGCGGATATAAGGTTCCTGATCACTTACGGTATAAGACATGGTAACAATGACTCTTCTCTTCTCTCTTTTTTATATTAACAACTATCCTTTTCATATCTTGCAATGACGTCATTGACTGTCAAAGTCATAGCATCGGTCTAGGGGAACAAGAGGCATGATAAGACAAGACGAGAGGACGGACGAGTAAGACGGGTCATGCCCACATACCGGAAACTAAACGCTTTTGCGAGATGGTGCTGCAGGCCATCAGAACCTGCTTTCAAACAATCCTCAATGGACTATGACAGTTGATTTACAATCAAATTTAGTTGAAGTCCATAATTGATGTAATATTTTTTTATGCTTAATAACTACAGAAACAAGTAAGAAATAGTATTGATTTGATGATTATGTTCTCCTTTATACGTTTACGTTTTCCTTGAAGTTGATGGGCAATTTTAACACTGCTTTAGTCTTACCGTTATTTTATATTTTCTTTTAACATAGTACAATTACTATCTTGTCCCAATGGACAAGATGCGTAAATGTCACGGGGCATAATGGGATACACCATTATATTGCATTCTAATAATTCCATCGACAGAGTTAGTAACTCATCCGGGCTCAATTGCGTCAAGTGTTGTTAATGTTCTGTATATGGAAACATACCCATATATTGCACCTGAAATACTTACCACATCAAGTTCTACAAACCTACCCTCGTCAAGAAAAAGAAGCCCTAAGTGGGTTCAGAACACACTTGAAAAAGAACAAGTTCAATCGATTGATTCTTCTTCCTGTTCTCTCCGGAAATCAACGTTTGCCAGTGACACTATCTGATGCTGATTCACCACAACAACATTATTCACAATTATTTGACATGCAAAAAAGAAGTTCCTCAAAAATTCGTTTTCACATACGAGCTTAAAGTTATTCGATCGTTACTAGCAAGGATGTTCAAAGGGTTTCAAAGGATGTATATTAAAAAATTAGAGCAGTGATAGCCTAACTTGCCCTCTCAATCGGGACGTCCGAGGTTGAAACCAAGGCATGCACCACTGATTTATGTGCGTATTATACATTAATTATCATTGCTTTTCGGTGAAGGAAAACATCGTGAGGAAACCTACACACCCGAGAGTTCTTTAAAAAAAAAAAAGTTCTCGGAGGTGTGTGTAGTTCACCAATTCGCACTTGGCCAGCGCGGTGGACTATGGCCTAAACTCTCTCATTCTGAGAGAAGACCCGTGCCCAGCAGTGGGACAATAATGGGTTGACGACATATAAAAAAAAAATAAAGACCAATGTATATTTTTTACAAACAATATATTTTAGTTAAAATATAATCGTTTTTCTGTAACCTCTACGGTTTTCTCATTTTTAAACTGATGAAAAGTATCTTCATTAAATTTTAAAACCCTAAATGAGATAAACATATGTCAATATTATCATTGCTCGCACAGTAAGTCATCCTTACAACATATTCGCAACATAAAGTTTAATTATTATATTAATACGTGAAGCAAAAATTTGTGACGGATTTTTAAGTAATATGCCGCGGGCGGATTAGTATGAAATTTTGCACGGTTATAGTGGACGTAGAGAAGGAGTGCAGAATGTTAATATTTTTTTCAAATAATGCATTTTTCATACATAAAATCAACTAAAAACACATTACACACACTGCCTTGCATTTGTCACAAACACATATGTACTTAGTAAATGAAAATGAAAAGACACAACGTCAAGAATGTCAGATGACATTTGATTTTTAATTTAAATTACGGTCGAATTTCGGCCGATGCTACGGGTGACTAGTATTATAAAATGTACCTATATTTACAAACAGTCTTGTTGCTAGGTTACCACTGACGCCGGAACATTTGTGACAATTTGGGTGGTAATAACATTATGAGTTTATGAACGTCCTGACATTTGGGAGTTTATGATGTTGTCAACAATTAGAACACGTAGGTTGTGCCGATATTATTGAACACTTTGATTGTATCTAACAATATGGACACTTTGAACGCCACTAACTATTTGCTGCTGACTGTACATATAAAAAGCTGTTTGTGCAATGTTTTCTTAAATTCAATAATGTATTAAATTGTCACAAAGTCTAATAAAAATGTCATGTCATGTCATTATTGTCCCATGCCCAGTGCCCATGCCTACTTATGCAACACAGAATCAACCCAAACAACAACAGTTTTGAGAAAAAGCCATTTTTGTCAAAATTTTGTAAACTGTATTGTTTTAGATTATTTTTAATAAAATCCGTTTACAATGTTGCACAAAATAATTTGTCTATGTATACAAATATGATATTAGAAATTATCAACATTTTTAATAATAGTGGCAGGAAAACATTGTTCCTTTTCGCAAAAGTACTTGGAGTTGACAACACGTCTGTGGGTAATCTCATGTAAGATTAATCTTAACTGGTGTAGATATCTTTAAAAGGTAGTTGCTACTTACCATCAGACGGATTACATTATTACATCTTGTCTGCTACTTCTGTTCAGTACCGGATTAGCTACATAGCAAGAGTAGCAAATACTATGGGCCTGCGACCAACACCTACTAGTTATATTTTACTATCTTTGCTATCCTGAAAATCTTAAACTGAAAGAAGTACATATAGAAAGAGTCTCTAAATTTTCCCAGATTGAATCCAGAAAAGTTTACTAGTAACAGTTTTGTTTTAATTAATACCCTTATTTAAGGCAAACTATGGGCCTCCTGTCAGAATTTGCTACAGGCCCCGCGCTGGCTTAATCCGGCACTGCTTCTGTTATAAAAAAACTTGTCCATCATAACTCAAGCCCCAAGGATAGAATTTAGAAATTAAAATTACTATTCCTAAGACAAAATATTAATGTAGAAAAAAGAGCTATAAATACCTGGTCTGAACTTAAGTGTTTGGTTAACTTGACTATAACCAAAGATGTTATTAAAATAAAATTACTGATTAAGTTATAAAATTTAATCTATTAAATTAATTCTTAACTAACAGAACTATATTTATGCATATGATATTAAAACAATCTTAACTAATCAACTCGGTTCTTATATTTCCCGCGCATAAACTTGGGTAATACTACAACTCCAGAACATGGTATCTGTCCGTACACCTCACATATACATGCTCTTTCGCAACCAGTGCCGAAGTTGGCTGGGTTATCCTTCTTCTCTGCGGCAATCGCTTCCGATTCCAAGACCTCTTTACTCTTCCCAACAGTATGCAATAAATGGTTCAGTATGTCTTCTTTCGATTTATTATCGATGTCAACTAATATCTGTCTTCCATCGTCGAAATAACACTTAATAAACGGCGAAGGGGTAAGATTCTTCAACGTAGCTACTTGTACGTCTGGATTTTTGTATTGTATCTGCGGTAAATACCAGAAAACGAACTCTTTAGCGCCTGTGTTGTTTTTTCCTATGATGTTGTATGCGACTGAGAAAATCTTGATTTTATCCTTAAATACCAGCTTTCCAGCGTTCAAATAGTCTAATGTACGCCGAATGGGTGCTCTTCCTTTCATAAACGGCATTATTTATGTGGTTTCAGTTAGTTTATTACTAGATAATATAACCTCACACTATTCGGATGGTAATACAATTGACAGATGACAACAACATAGCGACACTGACAGTTTGATAGAGTGTTAGGTCAGACATGTTGATGTTTCGTTCAGAAACAATATACTATTAATTTCGGAGGTAATGTTGCCAGTGTTTTGGGATCTCATTTAGATGCTGCATTTTATTTTTAATTCAACAAATTGTTTCTTTTTTAACATGTAAGACGTAAATTTTGTATCTAAATATTGCAGAGTTACTTTAATATAATTTTACTTTCATATTTATCTTTAATGCAGAAATTGTACAATAATCACATCACAATCTTTCATGATAACTATGTAGTTGATAAATGCCTTATTTGAAAGTACATACACGATATGTAAATACCGATACAATTTATTATGTTTTTAGTTTTATTATAAATATCATGATATAATATTATATCATCATATCGTTCAATAAATCGAAATACTATATTTCAGTAATTTGATTTTGTTCATTAACGGTGCTACTACCAATATTACCAGTAGTAACACGGGTAATTTATTTACCGTTGTTACTATTGCAGTTGTTAGTAGTAGCACTGATAACAAGGGTATCTTTTTTATTACTCCGTACGACTGATAGTAAGATTCGCGGTTATTTTTTTTTTTTTTTTTTGTTTTCGAGGGGGAAACTTTCAAAAAGTACCCGACGTCGTGGGAGCGACGCGGGTTATGTGGGATTCTTACCGCACTAAAACCCCCCCGGTGGCCGACGTCGACGCTGCGAAGAGGACTCCGGGAACTCCACTTGACCGCCGCCGGTGTCCTCAGCGTGTGATCTTCTCTGGTGGGCGTGAACTGCTCACCACACCTTCTGGTTTTTACGGCAACATGCAACCACACATGCCGCCGTCCTTCCCGGGGTCACTTGACCGGACGGTTCGCGGTTATTACCCGAGTTTTCGACTTTTGAACTAAATTAAACAACAAATACTTGTAATACTAGTAGAATGTTTACCAGAAATTTGAAGTAGATTGGACCAAGAAATCACGTGGTCCCATACAAACATATCATTTAATTCAATTCAATTATATAATGTATTAATATGTAGCCACTCTCAGCATGTAGTTTACTGTAATTGAGGTGACACTTAGTTTTAGTATGTGATATTTTAGTCATTATAAGGGTAAATGTTCACTTTATTGGTGTACCCCAATATCTAAATAAAACTTGGCCCCCGTTTTTCAGACCCTTAGGGTCGAATTTCTAAAAATCCTTCCTTAGTGCTTGCTTACGTCATGAACGGAACCTATGTACCAAATTTTACTTTCTATATAGGTTTAGTAGTTTCGGCTGTGCGTTGATATGTCATTAGTTATGTCAGTTTTCCCTTTTGCATAAATAGATAATAAATAAAATATCACGATACCTGGACTTCAAGGAATAAAAATGGGTAGGTACATATCTTGAACACTGTTACCAACATATCACCAACATATTATAGACTTTGGTACCATTTATTATCGGTCATTGTGTATCTTTGCACTTTTATATCTATGATCTCAACTAACTAATCACATTGACTTGAATGACTTTGATCTTAATCAAAACACAACAATGACATTCTACAAATAATCAATATAATTATAATCGAAAACAATGTCACCAATATAGCAATAATTTAATTTCATAATGATTCACGTAAAAATAATTTACTATTAGAATAGCGCAGGTAAATCAAGACCATGAAATGTGGTAAAGTGAAGAACCCTTGCAAAATTTGCTTTGAAAGCGTCACCAACAAAAATGGGCTTCAGTGCAAAGGCGCTTGTAAAAAATGGGCACACTACAAGTGCCTGAACTTTACGCCCGGAAAAATCAGAGACATAAAAGCGGGGTTAATAAAAATCACTTGCCCATGCCCTGGTTGTACCACTTCGGAACCTAAAGAAATCCTAACGAACCCACCCTACACCTGTACGAACCAGGAATGTCCCGCCTCGCAACTGCCGACGTGCCAGTCCACAGACTGTCCTAGTAAGCAAAAACCGATACCACAGTTCCAGCCGTACCCAACGCCATCTAGGCCTGCAACTCCAGAGCTAAACCAGATACCACCATGTCCGCCTCGTGAGCCCAAAGTTGCCACACCACCTAGAATCTCTACGCCTCCAATATGTCCCACGCCTCCCAGATCATCTCCAACGCCACCAATAAAATGTCCAACCCCTCCTAGAAGGTCTCCTACACCGCCTAGAAAAACTTCACCAAATAGGTATGCTTCACCTCAAAGAAGACCTGTTTCACCTCAAAGAAGAACTGATTCACCTCCTATAAGACCGAATTCACCGATAAGAAGAGGATCGCCGCAAAGACAAAAGAACGCTCGCCTGATGTGCCCCTCATGTCCTATGCATTGCCCTAAAAGAAACAAGGGGCCCCAACAAGCAAACGCGGACAAACTTTGCCCACCTCAAGAATCCCGTTCCTGTTCTTTGATTTCCACCAAATCCTCAGAATCAGGTAAGCTGTTTAATACTTGCTTCTCATCTCTCAAAGAACTTCAAGAGATGGTAGAACTATTTGGTTGTATCGACGAGGTATAACTACATCTATTCTTATGAGGCTGCCAACTTATCAGTGAAGAGTCGGGCATAGATCTTCATAGATAGCAGTGGCCACTTACAACCACTTACTCGTTTGCTACTTCAATAATAATCAAGCAACTCGATAGCACTACCACATCTACTCATAAACGCAAGTGTCCAATCCAACATTGAACCCATCTTGAGAACAATCACAGAATCAAAATATTTGGTTTCCCAGAAATATTTTTTTAATTTTTAAGGTGTACACTGTAACTTTGTATCCTAATGACGAGAGGACGAATTTCCGAAAGATCGAAATACTTGACATAAATTCATTTTCTTTCCAGGAAAGACCTGTTTCGACGGTCTCCGCTCAAGTTCTTCAGATTCTGAATTATCGAACGCTCAACAATACCAGAAAAAAGTGTTCTGCACGATCGAGGAAATGTGCAACACTGTGGGAATGCTATCTGATCAGCTCAGGGACTTAATGTGCAAAATGATGACTGCCTTTGAGAACAGAAAGTGACCAGAAAGAAAAAAAAACATTTAATACAAATTTTCAAAGAAATGACGAATTATTTTTATTCGTTCTCTTTCTTGTATCATACCAGTTGTTCCGAGATTTTTGTTTGAGCCCGAGGTAAATCCATACTTTCCATACATAATATTATAAATGTGAAAGTGTTTGTATGTTCCCCTTTCACGTCACAGCTATTATATGATATGGTATATATGCTGGGAGATAGGAGGGCGGAGAGTGACGTAGGCTACTTTTTACCGCGCTCTCTCATTCCTATGAGAATAACGATGTTTAGTTAGTTGATACATATTTAGTAGTTCCAGACTTTGTTAACAGATGGCGTTAGTAAAATTCACTTGTAGTTCTTAATCTCGCTATCAAATGCTAATGTTCATTCCCTTTGACCGTGCAGGCGAAGCTGCGGGTAAGAGCTAGTATATTATAAAAGTAGTAAAACCAATATAGTTTGATCGCATGGATACAAAAGTCATACTATTCTGGCGTGGACCAGTTTCACGTTTTGGTGCTACGATGTAGATGGGTTTTATAATTTATTATCTGACCCGGCGAACTTCGTTACGCCTAAAAGTCAAAAATCTAAAACTATGAGTGTATCTCCACTATATTAGGAATGTATTAGACATTCTTTTGGATCAGTCTATCAATATAAAAAAAACTGCATTAAAATCCGTAGCGTAGTTTTAAAGATTTAAGCGTACATAGGGACAGACAGCGGGAAGCGACTTTGTGTATGTACTATGTAGTGATAAGACTTGTGTAACAAAGAAGCGTGCAGTTCATCAAATGGTATGCGTCACTTCTGTCCAGAGATGTACAAGATACCTTGTAAAAGTATTTAAAATACAAAATGCGAGATACTTTTGAATAAACTATTTCAGACACCAGATACAAAATACTTTCGAGAAATGTATCTGAAATACAAGATACAAGATACGTATCTTTCAAATACTTTTTCAAAGATAAAATACTTTTTAACCGACTTTCAAAAAGGAGGAGGTTCTCAATTCGTCTGTATTTTTTTATATTTGTTACCTGATTGCTCCGGAATGGGTGAACCTATTTGGATGTTTTTTTATAGATTACTTCTGAACATGGCATTCATAAGAAAAGCGTATAAGTCTTAATTTTACATTGAGGATGTGTGCGATAAATGGACGAATAACTCAATATCACGCCAACTGATTTCAATGTTTTTTTTATTAGGATTCACAAGGCCCTCAAACAACCAGACCCAGAACAGAAATCTAAATTTATCATTCAGATACCTCTGGCTGGTATATATATAATCATAACAATAAGGGTATTAAATGAAAGCTCGTATGTAGCCTCTGGTCCGGTCTACTCCGGTCACTCCGGTCACTCCACTCACTTCACTTCTTTTCGATCCTTCCGCTCTTTCCATTCACTCCGCTCATTCCGGTCAATCCGCTTACTCCGGGCTCCCTGGTCAGTCTGGGCACCCCGGGCACTCGGGAAATCCGGTCACTCTGTGCACTCTGGGCACTCGGTGTACTCGGGCAATCCGGTCACTCTGTGCACTCTGGGCACTCCGGTCACTCCGGCACTCCGGACACTCCTAGCACTCCGGTCAATTCGGGCACTCCGAGCACTTCGCTCACTCTGGACCCTCCAGACACAACGAGCACTTCCGTCACTCTTCCGGCATTCCGGGCACTGTTGACACTTCGAGCACTCCGGACACTCCGGGCACTCTGGACACTCCTGGCCCTCCGTTCACTTTGGTCACTCTGGGCACTCCTGGCCTCCGGGCACGTCGGTCACACTGAGCAATGTTGGCACTCCGGGCACTTGGTCACTCTTGGCACTCCGGGCACTTTGGTCACTCTGGGCAATTCTGGCACTCCGGGCACTTCGGTCACTCTTGGCACTCCTGGCCCTCCTGGCACTTTCGTCACTCTGGGCAATTTTGGCACTCCGGGCATTTCTACACTGTGAGCAATTCTGGCACTCCGGGCAATCCGGACACTCCAGGTACTCTGGGCACTCCTGGCCCTCCGGGTACTTTGGTCACTCTAGGCAATCCTGGCACTCCAGGCACTTCGGTCACTCTTGGTACTCCGGGCCCTCCGGGCACTTTGGTCACTCTAGGCAATCCTGGCACTCCGGGCACTTCGGTCACTCTTGGCACTCCGGGCAATTTGGACCCTCCGGGCACTTCGGTCGCTCTTGGCACTCCGGGCACTTTCGTCACTCTGGGCAATTCTGGCACTCCGGGCACTTCGGTCACTCTTGGCACTCCTGGCCCTCCGGGCACTTTGGTCACTCTGGGCAATTCTGGCACTCCGGGCACTTCGGTCACTCTTGGCACTCCTGGCCCTCCGGGCACTTTGGTCACTCTGGGCAATTCTGTCACTTCACCGGGCACTTCGGTCACTCTTGGCACTCCGGGCACTTCGGTCACTCTTGGCACTCCTGGCATTCCGGGCACTTTGGTCACTCTTGGGCAATTCTGGCACTCCGGGCACTTCGGTCACTCTTGGCACTCCGGGCAATCCCTAGCCTCCGGGCACTCTAGCACTCCTGGCCCTCCGGGCACTTTGGTCACTCTGGGCCATTCTGGTACTCCGGGCACTTCGGTCACTCTTGGCACTCCGGGCAATCTGGACCCTCCGGGCACTCTGGACACTCCTGGCCCTCCGGGCACTTTGGTCCCTCTGGGCAATTCTGGCACTCCAGGCATTTCGGTCACTCTTGGCACTCCGGGCAATCCCGACCCTCCGGGCACTCTGGGCACTCCTGGTCCTCCGGGCACTTCGGTCACTCTTGGCACTCCGGGCAATCCCAACCCTCCGGGCACTCTGGGCACTCCTGGCCCTCCGGGCACTTTGGTCACTCTGGGCAATTCTGGCACTCCGGACACTTCGGTCACTCTTGGCACTCCGGGCAATCCCGACCCTCCGGGCACTCTGGGCACTCCTGGCCCTCCGGGCACTTTGGTCACTCTGGGCAATTCTGGCACTCCGGACACTTCGGTCACTCTTGGCACTCCGGGCAATCCCGACCCTTCGGGCACTCTGGGCACTCCTGGCCCTCCGGGCACTTTGGTCACTCTGGGCAATTCTGGCACTCCGGGCACTTCGGTCACTCTTGGCACTTCGGTGGCTCTGGGCACCGGGCATTCCAGGCACCCCGATCACTCCAGGTTTTCCGATCAATCTAGACATTTCTGGCCCACCGGGCATTTCGGCCACTCTGGGCACTCCAGGCACTCCACGCACTTCAGGCCCTTATCCCAATTTCAATGTTTTTATTTTTATTTTAGAAAGCATATACTTCAGGGGATCTGATGGGAGTTTGATTAGGTTCTATTCATTGGATCCATAACAAAGTAGTGGACCTCTTCAAATCTTCGAAGCAAATTAACGAAATTAGCGATACTCGGCCCAACATGATCTGCAGGAGTCCAGTTGGGTATAATATATAATAAGATTACTTAGCAGATATTTACTATGAAAGATTTGACCTTCAACTCCTCGATCCTAATGATGCAGGGGTACTGCTAGCCTGAACTATAAGAGTTACTTCCTAACTATGTACTAAGTACTGAGTATGTTCTAAACCAACATATTACATATTTTTTTTTTATTTTTTTTAATTTATTTAAAAAGGGCAGCCAACAAGACAATACATTTACACTTACAATTAAAAACTACATTAGGCTTAAATTAAATGCTGTCTTAATAACAGGCCACCACGGCATGCATCGTGGTCGAGTTTAAGTACTTAAAATTATATTAGAACACTTAATTGTACGTATTACAATAATAATTACGTATAGTATATGTATATGTAAATGTGGTATGTATGTATATATGTATAGTAAAAAAAAGGTGTTAATGATTACAAAAATATTGTAGTTAATTGAATGTAATTAATCTTGTATTAAACATTTTATAGAATTCTTAAATTTACTAATTTTATTATTAAATATGTCCAATGTAGGTTCTTTTGATAGGGCGTTGTATTGACGTTGAATTCTGTTCAATATGGAGTATTTACCCAGATTGCTCTTAGTCGGGCGTGTGATATTTGACTGAAGTAGCAAACGAGCATGCAGTCCACCTGATAGTAAGTGGTCACTGCCGCCCATGGACATCTGTAATCAACTTCATACAGAACACACAGATCACAGATGCGTTGCTACTCCTGAGGATTAGCAACGCATGGTCGCATGGTCGTCTCATGTAAAAGTGTGCCGGCAACCACACCCTTCTATAGAAACGCAAGAAATGCTTCACGCTAGAAATAGGTGTGGCGGTGGTACTTCCCCGGTCGAACTGCACTGGTTCTACCACCTTCAAAATATTTAAAAATATTACTTTTGACTTTTTGAGATGGAAGTCAGTAGAAAGTTATTGGTAAAAAGTTTTTATGAATGAAAACGACAATGTTTGGCCGTGACCACGATCCAAATATCGCCAAAAAAAATCCGCATATCGTGAGTCCCTGTTACGTCGCAAAATGTATAAATTTATTATTTACTAGTAGACCCGGCGAACTTCGTTCCGCCTAAAACATGTTAACTTTTTTTAATAAAGGATGACTGAGAGCGTTATAAACGTAAGAGTAGACAAATATAATCAGAAAGCTTCGAACTGCTAAGCTATCGGGAATTAAACGTATTATTGTGAGTCAACCATAAAAGATAGACATTATGCTATCGCGGGATATTTTTTATATAATTTTAAGCAGAATATTTCCGTCATACATGATTTCTGTGTAGCTTTAACCATTAAGGTTGCACACGCGATGGAAGCTTAAAAAATGGAGTAGCTTCTCCCGTTTTCCCATTGTAGCGCGATGAAAAGTATACTATAACCAGCTCAGAAGTATGAAGAATAATCGTACCAAGTTTCGTTAAAATCCTCGAGTAGTTTTTGTTTCTATGACGGTTATACAGACAGACAGACAGACAGACAGACAGGTAGACAGACTGACAGGCAGACAGACAAAAATTTTACTGACTGCATTTTTGGCATCAATATCGATCCCTAATCACCCCTTGATGGAAAAATCGGAATTTTGGAAATATATTTCATGTACAGAATTGATCTCTCTACAGATTTATTATAAGTATATATGTATGTAGTAGTAGGTATGTATTGATGATAATTGTAGCAAAAAAGAGTCGCCGTCTATCAATTTGGTCTCAGGCTAAATACAGTAGGTGCCGTTCTACGCATTTATTTTATTAAATGTCATCATACAAATTCACATTTCGTAGAGAAATAGTTTCTTAAGAGACTTCATTACTACTAAAAGTATCTTATCAAAAAAATATTAATAAAATACTAAGATACATAACAAAATGTATTTAAATACAAGATACAAGATAATTTTTCAAAAAGCATTCGAGATACAAGATGCAAATACTTATCTTTTATCTTGTATCTGTATCTTAGTTACTTGTATCTTAGATAAGTCACATCTCTGCTTCTGTCCATGGTCATCTGTAAGCAACTCCACACAGAAAAAGGGTTCTATCTGAAGTCAATCACGAATACGTTGCTACTCTCAACAACTAAGATGGTTAAATGAAGGTGTTAAACTGAGCCGGCAATCACCCAAATCAAGTGAACTGGATGCTTGCTACTTCAATGTATTATATAACTAACGATGTTTTTTTTTATCAAACTGAAGTAGCAAACAATCATGCAGTCCACCTGATGGTGGTCACTGCCGCCCATGGACATGTTTATATATTTATATATTTGTGTCCATTAAAAGACCAACATATTTGTTTTAACGTTCGAAACTGATGTTAGTGGCAGAGAGCAATAAGCTTGAAGCGAATGTAGAGGAACGCACGGGTAATGTTTCTATATCGTTAAACAAGCTTCAAGAGTCGTTACAAATTTTGAGAGAATTTCAGGTAATTTTGCTGGAATTTGCAGTGATTCAAGGTTTTATAAGATCAGACACATGATTTATCTTTAGCGTAAAGTTAATGACGCTTAAAATAAATGATTCGTGTTTCTGTGGCACAGACAAATATACAACTGGAAGATGAAATCGGAAAATATAGTGTTGAAACACTCTTTTTGTCTGCGAATCCTCCCAGTGGCAGTCTTTGCTGCTGCGGCCAGGACTCTGGGATGACTAACGGAACGCAACCGGGGTCCTATGAGGGACTAGGCATACCGCACCGTTTGGTTTTTCGGACAGTGTTCCACTACTTATAGGTCGGCCTACAATGCCGTTCTTCCAAGGGTCTTTGGACTGGACGGTTTGAGCTCCCACTCATGCCGCTCACAAACCCGTAGGCTCTTTTTAGTAGGTAGCCCCTTTCGACAAGTAGAAGATCCGTAGCATTACTAATTCGTGAACTACAGGAATGAAAGCCTAAGGTTTTAGTTGGACGTAAAAGTATACGGAGTTATGTAAGTATGTATAACATTCATACTAATACTAATATTATAAATGTGAAAGTGAGTTTGTTTGTTCCTCTTTCGCATCGCCACATAGCTATTATATGAAATGGTTCATACGCTGGGAGATAGGAGGGCGGAGAGTGACGCACGCTACTTTTTACCGCGTTAACTCTTTCCCATGAGAATATCGGTGTTAGTTGCTAGATATTTAGTAGTTCCAGACGTTGTTAATAGATGGCGTTAGTAAAATTCATTTGCGAGTTATTAATAACGCTATCAAATGCTTGTTAATTCCCTTTGACCGTGCGGGCGAAGCCGCGGGTAAGAGCTAGTATTCATAAAACTCCAAATGTGCTTAACTGAAAAAAGTAGGTTGATCGCATTATTATGAACAGTTGTATAGACCTGTACCTCAGTTCAATAGTACCTAGAGTATTGCCTCAATTAAACAATCAATCCTCAACTATTTACAGACAGAGAAACTAAAAAACTGTTTAATCGTCATTAAATCGTACAACAAAACTATATAATCTGCTTGAAACTGTATTGTCTACATTGAGGCTTGAATATAAAAAGCGTATAATGTTTTTCAAGATATTTTGAACGAACAAAAAGTTGAAGAGCTTTTCGAGTTACACGTGTTTCTACTTTCAGTTACATTAATGCACATATCTCTTCACGGAAATGTTTATTATGTTTAAAAAAATACAGAATATTTTTCTGGCATACTTTGCTTTCAATCGGTTATAATATTAGACAAGGTTATTCCAGCGGATTCGCCCGCCATGGTCAGTTCTACCACAGTAATGAGTATCCAATGTCCGATGTGTTTATCTAGGTAATAATTTATATATATAGGTAATAAACTTTGTCTATTGTAATACTTAGATTGCCGAAATTTCTAAAATTCAGTGTTTCTTTACTATAATATACATTTATTATACATAAAAACCTTCCTCTTGAATCACTCTATCTAATAAAAAAACTGCATTGAAATTCGTAACGTACTCGTATTTTTAAAGATTTAAGCCTAAGCCTAGATCTAAGCTATAGGGATAGACAGCGAGAAGCTACTTTGTTTCATACGTCTTCCCAAAGGTACCAGGAGTGTAGAAAACGGTCAAATGTGACCTCGGGCTCGGGTGGTTATAGGCAGTGCCACAACAATCTGGGCTATCTAACTTGCTATCGGAATATGAATCTACTTACTATTAGCCACGTATCCACCTCCTCTTTCTTCCAGGATCCTGGCAAGGCCGCGCGTTTCACACACATGCACACACTCTAAGGATGAAGACTTCACTTTAGTACACGTTTTAGTACATAAATAGATTATCTTCAATCAACTCGTAATAAAATCCTACTCTTATAATTAACTTCAATAATCAGGTCATAAGTAACACACATACGATTTTTGTACGAGTCGATTTAACAGTCGTTTCAACAAGGCTCACACCGCCAAACTGCTTTTCGGAGCTTAGCGAGATATACTACCCTCAAGTTTTGTAACAAATGTTATTATTTGATTCACCGCAAATTCGAACGCAAATATACAGTTTTCATTGTATATTTCATGCTTTTATAGGCGGCGCTATTTTTATTTTCAGGTTTTACATACTAGAATGTAGACTTGTCGAATTTTTTTGGTAAAACTGCAATTCAACTTAACCTGGTAAAGATTTGTAGACTATTGTTTTTTTGACAGTCAAACTGCATTTCTATATTCGCAAACTATTTTCAAATCGTATATTTACAAATGCGAATATACGCGAATGCGAATATACATTACATCAATACTACCCTCCGATTTGTCAAGTAAAGCTTTGTCATAGTTTGAAGACTCCAAATCCGATAGCAATTTTAAAATCATTAAATTAATTCAGATTGATTATTAACCTAAGATTCTTCTCGTCAACCCATTATTTTCCCCCTGCTGGGCACGGGTCTTCTCTCAGAATGAGAGAGTTTAGGCCATAGCCCACCGCGCTGGCCAAGTGCGAATTGGTGGACTCCTACCTACTACATACTACATACATACTAACACCTAGACGATACACGACTGCACGTCACTAGGGGATGCGCGGGGTAAGAAGCGAGATGCGGGGTATTGAACCAGTTTTGTTTTAAGCGCCTAATTGTTGTGGTTGAGTAATAGACTTTAACATAACAGGTCCTAGAGATAACATTATTAACATTGAAATAAGCTTGATAATCTGTATAATTAACATTGAAAAGAGGAAGTCGTTTATGAGTTTTATCTTTTTGATAGGAAAAATATGAAGAAAAAGACATTGTCAAATTTGCCAGGACCTAAATCAAACAAGGCGGTTATAATAATTAAACATGCTAACTTAAATGTGCTATAAATTAAGGGTATCGTAAACCTTTAATCATGTTTGGAATTTGCCAATGTAAATAGCAAAGGAATTCAGAATGTCAAAATGTAAAAAAGTGAAGAATCCCTGCAAGATATGCCTCGGACCAGTAACGCAGAAAACAGGACTCCAATGTCAAGGCGCATGCGAATGTTGGGTGCACTACACCTGTCTAAACTACACTCCTGGTAAGATCAAAGATATCAAGGCCGGTATAATTAAAGTCACTTGTCCATGTCCCGATTGCAAGTCAACATTGCCCAAAGAATTCCGCACAGATGAGCCCTTCAGCTGCAGTAACCTGCAATGCCCAGCGAACCATCCACCAAAGTGCGGGAATGCAAAGTGTCCTACGAACAATGGTGGAGATAAAATGAACCAGACATCGGTATCCAAGCCACCCTACCCGCTTGCCAAATGTGGGGTCGATTGCAAGAAGTACAGTCAACCAAACATTCCCAATGGAAAGCCACGAGTGGAGCCTTGCGTTCCTCAACATAATGGAGGAGTGCCAGGATACCCTCAAACACCTACAGCGCAGTCTGGTGCCCGTATTGGTGGACAAACCTGTCCATCTGGTTGCTCGTCTTCCCACAACGTACCAGGAGACCATAGGCAGTATCCTATGGATGGTTTACCGTCATTCGGAGCTCTGGAACAAATGTGTCACACAGTAGGTGAGTTGACGAACCAGATTAATTGCTTGATGCACAAAATGAAGCAAGCGGTACAAGAGAGACAAGGTGGGGGTTGCACTGGGAACTCCTGTACCGAAAAAGGTCCTAGGGCCTTGTGCCCTAAGCCGTGCTATTGTCCAGGTAATCCAGGAAGAAGAAAGTAAAATTGATAATAAAATGTCCTTGTCAACAAAATCTTCAGTTGCCACTAACTTTGATACTTGTGGTTTTAAATTATTTTTGTGCTTTACAATTACTTTGCTAATAAATATTATTAACACCATAAAAAGGATATTGTTAATCACATTGTATCCTCTATTTATGTTCTAGTGACAAATAAGTGGTGATTATTAAATATTACCACCATTATTAATCTTGGAATTAATTTAAACACCAAGTCTAACCCAAAACTGGTATTTGAACTTAACTAGGCACCAGTTACATCTTATGCACAGTAGACAATATACATACTTATAGAAAAAAACGTGCGGCACTCGGGGACTGCCGCAGTAAAGCTATTGCATAGCATTTTTTCATCAACTTTTTATGCAGTACTTTTTTCTTTGATACTATATACTTTTTCGCAAACAGCTGTTTACATATTCATCCGATTTCCAAACAGCTCGTCTCAATCCGTGCGAGCTTCGTAAAAAGAGTTGTTCATAGTTAGCGAATCATTGGCGAGTTCTTTGCTTTTGTAAATGTTTATAAATGATTGTATTTGCATCAGGTTAAAGTTGGTAGGTCATACGGGCCATAGTATTAATACGATATACGACAAAGTGTGTGTAAAATCAGGCTTTCTTGATTAGTCCCTGTAGTTCCGAGAACAAAATAGGTCTACGGTATCCCCTGGCTGTCGTAAGAGGCGACTGAAAGGGGCTTCCGGGGTTGCAGGCTAGAGTGGGAGCTCGAACCGTACGGTCCGGCGATCCCGGGAAGGACAGCGGTATGTGTGATCGCATACCGTCGTAAAGACTAGACGGAGCGGTGGGCCCAGCCGCCCATCTGGGAGGAGCCCGATGGGGCAACGCGCTCAGAGGATTCCGTTTGCGGTCGTTTCGAGATCCCGAAGTCCTTTTTATAGCGCCGAGGACGGCCACCAGGGGGTTTTAGTGCGGTAAAAATCCCACATAACCTTGAGTTGCTCCCACGGCGTCGGGTACCTTTTAAAGGTTTCTGCCTCGAGAACAAAAAAAAACATAGGATTTCTTGATTACTTACAATAAATATGGGCCAACAAAGGCCGAACAGGCCGGATATGGTTAAATTTGGCCGGACATGCATTCAAAAAGTCTTTTTTTTTTTGTTTTCGAGGGGGAAACTTTCAAAAAGTACCCGACGTCGTGGGAGCGACGCGGGTTATGTGGGATTCTTACCGCACTAAAACCCCCCCGGTGGCCGATCTCGACGCTGCGAAGAGGACTCCGGGAACTCCAGTTGACCGCCGCCGGTGTCCTCAGCGTGTGCCCCATCGGGCTCCTCTCTGGTGGGCGCGAATTGCTCACCGCACCTTCTGGTTTTTACGGCAACATGCAACCACACATGCCGCCGTCCTTCCCGGGATCACTTGACCGGACGGTTCGAGCTCCCACTCTTCCCGCCCGCAACCCCGGAAGCCTCTTTTAGTCGCCTTTTACGACAGGCAGAGGGTACCGTAGTCCTATTCTGGTCCCGGAACTACAGGGACAGCATTCAAAAAGCCTATGTCTGGCTTTTCTCAGATACCTACGGCAATGCTACACCAGGTAGCCCGTTTGCCGCATCATTATATATTTAAAAAAAATATTAATATTAACTTTTACATAAGTTTTTATATATCTTTTATAGTTCATTTATTCGTTAATTTTGCTATAGGACTCTGTGAATCATGAGAATCGTATATCAATGAAATGTAATCTAAATATTGGCTATACTCCCTTTTAATCTCAACTTGGTATAACTTTGACATCTGACATGCATTGTGCAAGTCTGATTGGCAATCAAACTAAGTTTGTTGATCCTGCATCGACCAAGACAGAATCTAGAATTTATTTAGTTAGTATTTTTCATAAAAAATAGAAATAGCCTTAGTATTAAATATCTAAATGCAATCGAGGTGTGCTTTATAATGTTTTAAAATATTTTTTTAAAAAATATTAAAAACATATGCATCTTGCGCATGAAATTTAAGGATAATTAAGGTTCGAATTTTTAGTATCATTGATTTTGGATGCAGGTATGCAAAACATGGGTGGCAGTAATCATTTTTTACTTATCTTCATTAAAGTGTTACAAAAACATATATAATTGAGATGATAAATCATTTTGGAATAAGAAACACTTTAATGTGTTGTTCTATTTTGAAAAGTTTTTATTTCACGCGTGTTCATTCCACTCAAGAACAAATACCAAAATATATCTTTATATTTCAATAAAATGATATTTATAGATTGTTGTATTTGTCTAGAAATATAGTATTATGTATTATGAAGAAGAGAAGAAATCTTGTGGAGCTATATGTGGAGTTTATAGGCAAGGATTTTGTAGTGGAGGAATTTGTATTTTATTAGATCTAAATAAACTGATAACGAAGAACCACGCTAGGTATAGTAGTATACGCCCTGTAGTTCCGGGATCCGAATAGGGCTACGGCATCCCCTGCCTGTCGTAAGAGGCGACTAAAAGGGGCTTCCGGGGTTGCAGGCGGCTAGAGTGGGAGCTCGAACCGTCCGGTCAGGCGATCCCGGGACGGACGGCGGTATATGTGGTCGCATACCGTCGTAAAGACTAGACGGAGCGGTGGGCCCAGCCGCTCATCTGAGAGGAGCCCGATGGGGCAACGCGCTCAGAGGATTCCGGTTACGCTCGGACCGAGTTCCCGGAGTGCTCTTTTTTGGGCCGATTACGGCCACCGGGGGGGTTTTAGTGCGGTAAAAATCCCACATAATCCTGCGTCGCTCCCACGGCGTCGGGTACCTTTTGAAGGTTTCCCCCTCGAAAACAAAAAAAAAAGGTATTACGTGACCACAACAATTAGGCGCATGAAACAAATACGCTTACGTGTTTAAGTTGCGCTTTAAAATTACATAATTTATCGAACTTGCTTCCCATCGTTTGCTACTTACATTGCTTAAAAATAAACGTATATGGAGTACCATACCCAGATTTGAAAAGTAGCTCTGCTATTTTCGGAACCTCCAGCCAAGTGACTCCGGGAACGACGATGGCTTGTGTGGCCGCATGCCGTCGTAAACACCGAGAGGCACGGTGAGCATCAATCGGTCACCGGTGAAGAACCCAAAGGGGCATTGGAGGACTCAGGCTGTGTTCCGTTATAGATCCTGGAGTTCTCCATGTGGCACTGAGGACGGCCACCGGGGTGGTTTTAGTTAGGTAAAAATCCCACATAACCCGGCGTTGCTCCCACGGCGGCGGGTACCTTTTGAAGGTTTCTCCCTCGATAACAAAATCTGCTATTTTAACATTTTCTTGACCTGAGTTTTAACTTGAAAACAAACTCATCCCTGCTATCTAGTTGCGATATAAAATAGCCTTACTTGAAACTTTAAGGAAATCGACCGTTTCTAATGTAAATACCAGAAGCACCTCTAAATTTTCAAGGTTATCCGTTTATCAAAAACTAAAATTTGATACAACCGCAGTAGAAGATATATCGATTATTGATAACTCTTTAGATAATAAACAAATAAGCAATTTAATGAACACTTCAGTAATTAGTCTGCGGGAGAATAGTTAGGACAAAATATGTTATGGCTCAAAAGTTAAATGGATCCGAAAAATTACGACTACAGTGCGGTTGAAAATAGAAAGAAGATGGCGCCGACTATTAAATTCCAGTTGTTAATTGTAGCTTGCAGTAAGTTTAATATTTATATAATGGACGTAGCAAACTAGCAGTCTACCCGATGGTAACTAGCTATTGACGCTGATTCACATTTGTAATGAACTCAGGGAAGACAAGAACTCGATGCCCACCACTGATTTTTCTAAAATTATGTGCGTATTAAAAAATAATTATCACTGCTTTCTTTTTCACTTGGCCAGCGCGGTTGACTATGGCCTAAAACTCTCTTATTCTGAGAGAAGGCCAGCAATGGAACAATAATGGGTTGGCACCACTTCTTAGCGCCGACTTGTGTTGTGCAGCGGTCACCACACCGGTCTGACATACAGTTCCGGGTCGATCCTCGGCCGGACAGGTATCTACATGATGAATTCAGATTTATGTTCTGGGTCTAAGTTTTTTTCCATTCATCGTTATGTGTGTCTATAGCACTCATGACACCGGAGGCAATGAATGAGTGGATACAGCGATATTTATTTGTTTTACGTTTAATTTAACGATACTCAACAATGATAACTATGACGATTAGGCAGGTCATTAGCTACTAATACTATTCTTATCTCCACAGTAAACATAGGTCAGATCATCGTGGGTTATAGCGTGGGATGGTCAGCACCCATCATACCAAAACTACAGAACCCAGAGCTAAGCCCCTTACCAGAACCCATAACGGATCTGCAGGCGTCATGGGTCGGCTCCTTACTCTACATTGGTGCTATGATTGGTAGGTACTAAGATTGGAGCAGTGATAGCCTAATGTAACTCGATTTCTCGATCTAGGGGCCAAAGTTCGAATCCCAGGCATGTTTCTAAGAATAATATGCGTATATAAAACTAAATTATCACTGCTTTACAGCGAAGGAAAATTGTGAAGAAATAATTGAGAGTTAGCTATAAAAAGTGCTCAAAGTTGTGTGATTAATTCGTGCTTGGCTATCGTGGTGGATTAAGGGCTAAAAGTCTTTTATTCTGAGAGACGACACATGCCCAGCATAGGGACAACAAAGGGTTGACGATAGATAATTTAATCACATTTTGGTAAGAGTCCATATTCGAGGAGTTTCAACTTGGACCTCAAGGGTAGCAACGCATTTATGGCTAAGATAAAACTAATCTTATCTAGGGATGATTATAGATGATTGATGGGGTTGATTATAGATGTTCTTGATTGCTACTTATAACCACATAGACCGGATGCTAATTTACTAAAAAGTACATTCCAGGTACGTATAAGATCAAGAGTTCAATCAGGCCTGTTTCGTTACCGTAAAACGCAGATCAAATTCTATAGACAATTGTCAATGCTCAATCTCGTCTACCGATTGGCCACAACGGTGACGGATGACAGACTGGCATCTGTGAAGGGACGCGTATCCTACAAGGCCAATAAATTCAAACGTTATTTGCTCACTAAGGAAGCTTACTATTGTTGTCTAAAAAATCAAAAAATCTTGTTAATCAATTCGCACTTGCCAACCGTATTGGGGTATGTATCGTCGTCAACCCATTATTGTCCCACTGTCGGGCACGGGTCTTCTCTCCGCAAGAGAGAGTTTTAGGCCATAGTCCACCGCGCTGGCCAGGTGCGAATTGGGGTATGTATGCGTAAAGTTTCTTCCATTTTTGGAAAGCTTTTTTTTTATCTGACTAAAGTAGCAAACGAGCATGCAGTCCACCTGATGGTAAGTGGTCACTGCCGCCCACGGACATCTATAATCAACTTCATACAGAACATTATAGGTAGAATTAGTGTAGTTCGCTCGGGGAAGTACCACCGCCACACCTATTTCTAGCGTGTAGCAGTTTTTGCGTTTCTACGGAAAGATGTGGTTGCCGGCACACTTTTATATAAGGCGACCATCTTAGTCCTCGGAAGATTAAATGCGTTAAAACTTCACCAAGTTCTCTGAGTTTCTGGCGTGTCACAATGACGCGAAAAAATAATGAATTTATTTTTCCCCAACCTATATAAAGTTACTTAAAGTACATGAGTTGTAGTGTACACATACTATTATATAAAGTGCATGCTTGTTTGCTACTTCATCACTGTTCACTACATAGTTTATAACAAAGTCGCTTTCCGTTGTCTGTCGCTATGTATGTTTAGATCTTTAAAAACTACGCTACGTATTTTGATGCAGTTTTTGAAGTGAAACTTATTTATCGGGGTTGGAAAAAAAATTTGTGTAACATTTTTTCGTTACGCGCCATCTTTTTCTGTTACGCGCCATCTTTTTTTTTCCGTTACGCGCCATCTTTTTCTTATCCCTACCACGCGTGATATTAGATAGATTATTATAGATTAGATTATTAGTAAAGTTTATTAAAAGCCTTTTATTAAACTTTATCTAATTTAACTTTATTTAACCAATTTCTGTAAAGTTGCATATAGTAAATATTTTTTTGAAAAATAACGTCATAAAGAAGTTTCACTTCTTACGAGTGTACGCTAGTACACGCACACATTTTTTTTCATAGATAAAGTGATTCAACAAGAAAGTTTTTATGTATGCATGCATGAATAATGTAATTGAGGAACACTAGTTTCAGATTTTTGACTTTTAGACGGAACGAAGTTCGTCGGGTCAACTAGTTATCATAAAAAAATACAATGACATTAGGAAGACGTGTCTTCTCGCTACTGCTAGAAAAATATAATTATCATCATATTTTTGTAATCCGTCAAACTTTACATCCGACTTCAAATCACGAATTTCTATGTAAGCGGATTATTGATATCACAATCAAAGATATCTAATGTAATTGTAATGTAATGTAAAAAACAAGACATAATAAAAAACAACAATTAACACACATATTGATGAACAGATAACAAAGAAGAGAGGCACATTTTTATATGAGGCGACGATCATAGTCCTCGGGAGTAGTGTCTGTGATGGACTTCAGATAGATTCCCATGTTCTCTATGAAATTGGTTACAGGTTCATGGGTGGCAGTGACCATTACCATCAGGTGGACTACATGTTCGTTTGCAGCTTCAATCTTATAAAAAAAAACTAAGTTTTTTACCGGATCTTTTCAGTTGAGCTCATGTTTCCATTTTGGTGGTAGTGTGGACTGAAATTTTTAGTGTCCCGTGGGCCAATACAAGTTATTTATTTTATTTTATTTATTTATTCTTTATGTACCATAAATTTTGTACAAAGGTGGGCTTAATGCTATAAGCATTCTCTGCCAGCCAACCTTTAGGCAGTCCGAAACACAATGAAGGCGGTATTAATAAAGATAATAAAGTTATGCCTATGTTTTGAGTTTGGTAGATGTTTGTAATTGGTAGTCAGCGCTCATTTTTGGGTTGTTCGATTGATATTGCGGCTTTCTAAATAAAAAACATGATAGGTATTCTTTAGTAAAAATTCAAAGTCGGTGGATTATAACAAACACACGGTGTAAAAATGCCTGTTATATTTTTTGCAATTTTTTCATTTCAGGGCCATACGCAACAGCAATTTTGTCGAACCTTGTGGGGCGGAAGCCATGCCTTATTATTGGAGGGTGTTTGAATATTGTGGCGTATATTTTAGTGATAACGACAACCAACGTTGCTATGGTGTTTGCGCTAAGGGTTATCAGTGGATTAGGCATGGGAATTACCATAGTGGGGAATATTGTTTATGTCGGCGAGATTGCGTAAGTAACATCTCATATTTTTTATGTTCTCGAGGGGAAAACCTTCAAAAGGTACCCGACTAAAACCCCCCCCGGTGCCGTCCTCGCCGCTACAAAGTGGACTCTGGGATCTCCAAAGGACCGGAGTCCTCTGAGCGCGTTGCCCCATTGGGCTCCTCCCAGATGGCCGGCTGGGCCCTCCGCTCCGTCTAGTCTTTACGACGGCATGCAACCACACGTACCGACGTCCTTTCCGGAATTGCCTGGCTGGACGGTTCAAGCTTCCACTCTAGCCACTCGCAATCCCGGAAGCCCATTTAAGTCGCCTATTACGACAGGCAGGGAATACCGTACCCCTATTCTAATTCCGGAACTACAGGGATGACATAAAGGGTGGGTACCCTTGGGAGAAATCAGTTTCTTTTTTTAAATAGCATTCATGTAACAGAGAGAGCAGTGATAGCCTAATGGTTGAAACTTGCCCTCTCGATCGGGAGGTCCGAGGTTCGAACCCAGGTACCCACCACTAATATTTCTAAAATTATGTGCGTATCAAAAATTAATTATCACTGCTTTTCGGCGAAGGAAAACATCGTGAGGAAATCTACACACCCGAGAGTTCTTTAAAAAAAAGTTCTCGGAGGTGTGTGAAGTCCGCCAATTTGCACTTGGCCTGCGCGGTGGACTATGGTCAATAACCATCCCATGCTGAGAGAATCCGTGCCCAGCAGGGGGACAATAATGGGTTGACTCGATTCATGTAACAGTTGGTAGGAAGAATATGATTCGAGATACGAGGCACTTCTTGCGCTTTGATGGAAGGGTATGGTTTATTTCGTTAACTTAGAAATAATAGGAAGATACAACTAGCCCCATCTGTTTTCAATCACCAGAAAGTCAAAATAACCTCTTATTTCAATTTTCAGATCAACTCATATTAGAGGCATTCTTCTGACATCTACTTCCATAGTTGGTATCACAGGAACCCTAATAGTATATGCCATCGTTCCATATGTGTCCTATGTAGCTACAGGATATATAGCATTAGCTGTAAGCATAGTGCATGTCATTGGCCTATTCTTCATACCAGAGTCACCTGTGTATTATGCTATGAAAGGTAAGGAAGACATAAGCGTGCTTCTATCTAGCAAGCGTAGGTATAGGTTTGTTAGGAAAGGGGGTTGAAAAAGTACGTTTTTTTTATATTTGTACCTAACGATACGATGTACGATAAGGGAGACGGGCCACCTGATGGAAAGTGGTTACCGTCGCCTATGGATATTTGCAACACCGACAGAATGCAATGCATTGCCGGCTTTGAAGGAGAGCTCTTTTTGCATCTTTTTTGATGAGCCCCATGATCGAATAGCCCGATAATCGAAAGAGTAGTCCGTAATCGATGTTGGCGAAAAAATAATTCGGCTTGTCACTCTTATGTTTCTGACCCTATGCACAGCAGGATCTGGAGTAAATTATCTTCAAAACTGCTTATTGTTTATATATTTATAAGTGTAAAATAAATACGGGTGTACCCGTAATAATTATAATGACATTACTGTAGTAAAGTCTGTAATTTACTGAAGTAAATTCATTGCAATTACATTTCTAATTTTCAGGAAAATCCGTAAAAGCAACTAAAACTCTGGACTATCTTGGCCGAGCTGCTGATGTTAAGAGAATTCTTGACACCTTCGCGTCGAAGAAGGACGAAACCAGCAAGATCAGAGACTGGACAGAAATATTCACATACAAATCCAACAGACAATCTCTTTTCATCACTTTCGCGCTTGGAGCCTTCCAGCAGACCAGTGGAGTTGCTGTGGTCTTGTTCTTTGCGACTACCATTTTCGATCTGGCAGGGTCTACGATTGATCCAAATATAGCGACCATTATAATTGGAGTTACGAGATTGGTTTCCAGTTTGATAGCACCAACCTTCGTCGAGAAATCTGGAAGAAAGATCTTGCTTCTTATATCAATGGCAGCATGTTCTTTAAGTTTGGTAAGCATGGATCATTATCGCCTTAATCATCGTGAGAGGATGTATCTTTATTAACATGGACGTAACATTTATGTTTGTCTTTTTGTCTCGAAATCGTTAGATGATGTGATATATTTCAAACTCAAAACAGTATGTTTTTGGGGCAGTTTGAAATAGTTAACTTAAATTTCCAAAAAATTGAGTTTCGTTTATTTCGATCTCACTGTGAGATATCGAAAGTCGTATATATATATTTTTTTAAAACTTATTGTGTTTTTTCAGTCAGTGTTGGGGGTATACTTCCATTTGGATAAAATAGCGAGTCCAGTTGCTGGATCTATTGGATGGCTGCCACTCGTAGCTTTGATAGTATACTTTTTCTGTTATGAAGCAGGTGAGATGGTTGAGATTAGACCATTATTCTAGTAACTTGAAATTGATAGGGCAGTTGATTAAAACGATAGTAAATTTTTTATAATTTAAATTTAAGATAAATTAAGGGGGTATTTTAAGCGTTTTTTGGCAATTAATATAGAAGTAGCTGTTAATATTTTTACCTTACATTATTTTATCATTTGTTTATAGATTTTAGGAATACAAAAAAAAATCAACGTAATAGATGTAAGCCTAGAAGTGGATTAAATACAGAAAATGTTCTGGCCTCGTGAGAAGAATTTCTACCCTTGTATCCATTTGAAACAGCTTACAGACCGTTGGGTGGCAGTGACCGCTTACTCAGGTGGACTGCATGCTCGTTTGCTGCTTCAATCTTGTAAATGATAATAATGACAAGCGATGATACTGAACAAACAAATGCCCGCCATCACGAGAAGGTGGTAACGAGGATTGCATGACTAGTCACACAGCTGCACATGAATACGCCAGCTGTTTTGAAAGTCAAATTATTTATAAATTATAAAATTTCAAAGTAATTGTTATCAGCTGCAGAAGTTGTTTATGTTTAACCAACATGGACCAACAATGCAATAATTTAAGCCATTATATTATTAAATTTAAGTCTGTCTTTAACTAAACTAATTTCAAGGTTGTAGAACGTATTGGTACGACAGGGAGGTACCGCCACACCCATTCCTAGCGTAAAGCAGTTTCTGCATTTCATTGAAAGGTGTGGTCGTTGGGTATATGAGGCGACGATCCTAGTCCTCGGGATCAACGCATTCGTGATTGCCTTTAGAAAGAAGTCTTGTGCTGAAGTTGCTCAAAAATGTTCATAGGCGGCAGTGACATGCATGTATGCGTGGGTGGATTGCATGAGGACTATGATATTCGCCTCATGTGAAAGTGTGCCGGCCATACCCTGCTATCGTAACGCAAGAACTGCTTCACGTTAGAAATAGGTGCAGCGGTGGTACTTCCTCGGTCAAACTACACTTCTTCTACCACCTTCAAATTGATTCTATAATCCTTCGATTGCTACTATTATCTTTATTTTACAAAAAAATATTAGACTCAATTCATGAGCTTTAAGATGGATAATGTGATGTTCTTTGTCCAGGATTCGGTACCATCCCAAATGCAATCGTCGGTGAGATGTTCAGACCAAACGTCCGAGCTAACGGCTCAGCTCTAGCAATCACCCTGACCTGGTTAGTTGGATTTGGCCTCACCACCAGCTTTACCACAATGGTTGAAACCTTAGGCGGTGACGTCACCTTCTGGATCTTCGGTGGCTCCTGTATACTCGCCTTCTTTTTCACGCTGTTTTGCTTGCCAGAGACCAAAGGGAAGACCTTGAAAGAAATACAGGACATGTTGAGTTAATAAATATTTTAGGATACGTGTTTCTTACTTTCCTTTTCTTTGTCTTTCCTTCTACCTCCTCCGACTCATCGACCTCCCGCAACTCATCAAGAGATGGTGCTACTAGTATTCTGAAACACACTATCGAAGTTCTCAATACCCCACATATATACAAGTTCCGAACAACGACTGTCGGAGCACGGTCGCTCGATCAAAGGGTGTGGTTGCCGGCACACGTTCACATGAGGCGACCATCATTGTCCTCGTGAGTAGCAACGCATCTGTGATTGACTTCAGATGGAACCCATGTACTGTATGAAGTTGATTACAGATGTCCATGGGCGGCAGTGACCACTTACCATCAGGTGGACTGCATGCTCGTTTGCTACTTCAGTCAGATATAAAACAAAATTAAATAAGCCAGATACTTTAAAAAACGTGTTTAATTATTAAATGTTTCGTTAAATTCTGCCATGCGAAAATACGACATTCTGCCATCCCATTTTGTACTATCCGGCATATACAACTATCTAATATTCTAGTCCATTAGGTATACCTAATTTATAATAATGTTCATGAGCAAATTACCTGCATTAATAATAGATAATGAGGTAACATTTAGTACTTATTACATTTAAATCTATCAACTGTATCGACTTATTACAATTCAAAATTAACTTTAATTTCGTAAACACGAGTAAAACTGTGGATTTATGGTGGTTTAAAAATACTTTAAACAGGCAAAGTGAAATGTCGTCGCCTCATATAAAAATATGAGGCGACTATCCTAGTCCTCGGGAGTAGCAACACATCTGTGATTGACTTAAGATAGAACCTATGTTCTATAAGAAATTGCTTACAGATGTCCATGGACAGCGGTGACCACTTACAATCAGGTAGACTGCATGCTCGTTTGCTACTTCATTATTATAAAACAAAATGGCGCAGTACTTTTTTCTAAATCAAGCACAGTTTTACTTCGTTGCTTGCATAAGAGTTCAAGTAATAATCGAATTATCTTTTTTTTTTGTTCTCGAGGGGGAAACCTTCAAAAGGTACCCGACGCCGTGGGAGCGACGCAGGGTTATGTGGGATTTTTACCGCACTCAAAACCCCCCCGGTGGCCGTCCTCGGCGCTATAAAGAGGACTCCGGCTACTCGGTCCGACCGCAACCGGAATCCTCCGAGCGCGTTGCCCCATCGGGCTCATCCCAGATGGGTGGCTGGGCCCACCGCTCCGTCTAGTCTTTACGACGGTATGCGACCACATATACTGCCGTCCTTCCCGGGAACGCTTAACCGAACGGTTCGAGCTCCCACTCTAGCCGCCTGCAACCCCGGAAGCCCCTTTTAGTCGCCTCTTACGACAGGCAGGGGATGCCGTAGCCCTATTCTGATCCCGGAACTACAGGGACGAATCGAATTATCTAATACTAGCTGTACCCTGCGTGCGTTGCTACGCCATCACAAAAAAATACACCAGAAACCCTCGCGAGCCCATGAATAACAACTTTGCTAGAGATCATCACATGATCAAATGAATAGTTTACGATTCTATAGAGTAGGTACATACACAATGTTTATCACAACAAAGAAGATTAATCACTTTTGTAGTTACCGAATTTTGTGGTTGCCGGCACACTTTCGCATGAGGCGACCATCATAGTCCTCGGGAGTAGCACCGCATCTGTGATTGACTTCAGATAGAACACATGTTCTGTATGTAGTTGATTACAGATGTCTATGGGCGGCAGTGACACTTACCATCAGATGGACTGCATGCTCTTTGCTACTTCAATACAAAAAAAAACACATTTTTTCTTCATCATCAATCATATTTTACATATGCATTTCTCATTACTTTCAGTATAATAATCGGATTTCTATCTGACTTTGATTAGACTTCGTCCGACATGTCCGAGCATATCTACTCTCGAGGACTAATATGGTCATCTCATATGAAAGTGAGTCGGCAACAGGGTTGCCAGACGTTCTGATTTTGTCATCAATATTAAATGTCCCGCGAGGGACAGTCTCCGTCCCGTTTTTCGGAAAGGACTGGACTTTTGCAAAAAAAAGGTCGCCAAACCTATACAGTTGTTGATCAGCAATTTGTTCGTCAAAAAAAAATCGCCAAATCCTTCAGCCCTCCTACACCAAGAAGAAGCGCAGGGCCTTTTCTAGCGCGAGGACTGCTGACCCACTTGTGACTATGAACTCCCGCTATTTCCACCCAAAAAGTCCCCAAATCTCGACTTAGTAAAAAAATCAGGAAACGCTGGTCGGTACCGACACACCTAAACGCACTTCGCTGAAATGGGTGAGGTTGTGGTCTACCTTTGTCGAACTAAACTGGTTCAACCACATGATAAACTCTTCTTCTAATGGACTTTTTTGTCAATAGTCACCACGTCTGTGCATTTTAGTGACCGCAGTGGGTATTTTCCTGGGTGTTACACCTCAGTCGCCTTTTCCTACAAAGAAAAAAGAAAAAAAGAGTAAATAGATGGAATGGGGCTCTTCAAAGCCTACACACGACAAAACCATGAAAAACAACTTGCCTAATTAGCATAAAATATTAGTTATATTGGTACGTATGATTATGGTATCATAATAGAAAATAATGTAGCTTGTTCAAATAAAAATATCTAATATTGTGTATCTATCTATGTATCTAGTATGTATGTTATGTATAGTAACTACTTGTAACTATTTTTGGTAAGCCTAATTTTGGAATTTACTGAATGAATTTGAATTTTACTTTAACATTTACGGCCTTTTTTTTTGTTTTCGAGGGGGAAACCTTTAAAAGGTACCCGACGCCGTGGGAGCGACGCAGGGTTATCCGGGATTTTTACCGCACTAAAACCCCCCCGGTGGCCGTCCTCGGCGCTGAAAAGGAGGACTCCGGGATCTCGAAACGACTTCAACCGGAATCCTGCGAGCGCGCTGCCCCTTCGGGCTCCTCTCAGATGGGCGGCTGGGCCCACCGCTCCGTCTAGTCTTTACGACGGTATGCGACCACACATACCGCCGTCCTTCCCGGGATTGTCTAACATTTACGGCCTAGTTCTATAATTAATTTTTCAATAACAACTAGTAGAAAGAGTAATATTTGGAGTGTGATGTGGTTCGTCCCTGTAGTTCCGGGATCAGACTAGGGCTACGGTATCCCCTGCCTGTCGTAAGGACGAAAAGGAGCTTCCAGGGTTGCGGGCGGTTAGCGTAGGAACATGAACCTTCGGGGGTATCCTGCGCCAAACTAAAAAGCCTCAAGATGGCGCGCGTCAAAGCTGATGGGATGGAGAAACTCCAGATTTATCCCAACCAGAGAAGGGCTTGGATGCGGGCAAACGCCATCGTGACCACGAACGAGTAGTATTAGCGTACTCGTGGTCTCCATAAAGGGCGTCCAGAAGTACACCGTAGGGTTTTAGCCAGCGGGAGTCCGACATATTCTCTCAGCTGCCGCACAGAGAGGAAAAAAAATAAACTGTCGCATAACGTCGTAAAGACCAGGCGGTGGGCTGAGCCGATCACCTAGGAGGAGCCCGATGAGGCAACGCGCTCAGAGGACTCGCGGCTCCTTTGGAGAACCCGGAGTAGTGCCGAGAACGGCCACCGGGGGGTTTTAGTGGGGTAAAAATTTCACATAACACTGCGTCGCCCCCAAGGCATCAGATACCGTTTGAAGGCTTTCTCCACGAGAAAATATGGTGGTGGTGTGGTTGTGTTGTAAGAAACTTAGAAGGGATTTCATAAGAGGCGATCGTCCTAGTCCTCGGGAGTAGCAATGCAACTGTGATTATTAAAAAAAAACTCTGTGGACTTCAAGCTGTTTTTTTTATATCTGATTGAAGTAGCAACGAGCATGCAGTCCACCTGATGGTAAGTGGTCACGGCCGCCCATGGACACCAGTGAGCAACTTCAAATAGAACATGGGTTGTATCTGAAGTCGATCACAGATGCGTTGCTACTCCCGAGGACTATGATGGTCGCCTCATATAAAAGTGTGCCGGCAACCACACCCCCTCGAAACGCAAGAAATGCTTTACGTTGGAAATAGGTGTGGCGGTAATTGTAAATGTGTGTTGGTTTAATTTTATAAAAAAATACAAAAACCCTTTCACGCGAGTACATACGGGTGGCTTTGTAAGCATAATTATATAATTCTTCCATTGTTTGTATGCATGTACACAGGTGTATGTGTCAAATAAAAACCTTATCTTGTACCTCAGAGGTCGCATTGTAATAGACTATTTAAGCAATAAGAAATAGATATATACTGATATTTTTTTATTATTGTTACACGAAATAATTATAAATTAAATTATATTTCCAAATACAAAAAAAAAATATCGTAATTACGAAATTTGACGGAAAATACATTACAAATGAAATTAAATTTCCGTTTTAAGAAACAAATATCGAATTAAATTGATAATTATTCCTATATTAACATAATTGAACATCTAAAACGAAAGATACGGCCACAAAAAATCCAATATCATTATTTTTTGAAAAATAAAAATTCCAACGAAAAATTCGACGACTAATTAGCTATGTTATTTTTTAACATAAATTATTATCAACTATCAGTTTAAACATTTCGTATTAATTATTTCCGTGTGTTAATTGATATTAAACCATTTAAATGTAACATATTTACGGCCGCGAGTAATTTATTGTTATCGTCATGAACCGAGGTATTGTCACCCAGTTGTTAATTGTTACTTGTGGTAAGTGATCCTGAAAATGTTACTAATTATTTTTTTGTTACTCATATTGTAAATTTATTTATTACTTATTTATTAATTTATAATTAGAACGTTTGACTGACGACCAATTATACTAATTATTATAATGTAATATACATAGATATATTAAATAATTGAAATTAATTACGTTAAATATTACAATTAATTATTCGGGCATACATCACGCATTCATTCACAATACTGCAGACATTCTGATAAAATCGTCTTCCATTCATCTGTAAAAAAATCAAAATCAGGCGCGCTATTAAGGAGACTTAAATGTTTTAAGACTTCTAGGTACATATAGGAGATTGAATTTATGCAAACGTACAGCAATTTGGAACAGTGAAATGTGAAAGGCCAAAAGCTTCTCTTTTGTTTGAAAGTGAAAGAAAAGGATTTGGATTTTTGGCAAACTGATAGTTTATGACTTGGATTCAGACTTAAGAAATTTTGAACGTAGTAAAGGTGGTAGAACATCATAGTTCGACCGGGGAGGTACCCGTCACACCTATTTCTAACGTGAAGAATTTCTTGCGTTTCGATGGAAGGTTGTGGTTGCCGGCACACTTTTATATGAGGCGACCATCCCGGTCTTCGGGAGTAGCAACGCAACTTTAGATAGAACCTATGTTCTATATGAAGTTACTTAAACATGTCCATGGGTGGTAGTGACTACTTACCATCAGGTGGACTGCATACCCGTTTACTTCATTATTATAAAAAAAACGCGAATATTTGCGATTATCCGCATCGCATTTGCAAGAATTTTCGAGGGTAATAACGAATCGTATCGCCCAGAGACTTGACGACTTCCAGCCTTCAGAACAGGCAGGTTTTAGAAAAGGCTACAGTACCGTAGACCACATTTATACAATACGGCAGATTATACAGAAAACTCATGAGTATAATCTGCCTCTTTATCTGGCGTTTGTGGATTAAGAAAAAGCTTTCGATTCCATCGAAATCTGGGCTGTTCTGGATTCAATGCAGAGATGCCATATAGATTGGCGTTACATAGAGGTGTTGAAATGTCTCTATAAAGCTGCCACGATGACTGTCCAGATTCGAAACCAACAGACAAGCCCTATCCAATTGCGTCGAGGTGTGCGGCAGGGCGATATAATATCGTCCTAAACCGTTTACGAACGCGTTGGAGAACGTTTTTAAAACGCTAAACTGGGGTGGACGAGACATCAACATCAATGGCGAGTACATTTCTCACCTCCGATTTGCTGATGACATCGTCATCTTGGCGGAGTCTCTGCAGGATATCGAAGAGATGCTGCACAGCTTGAACGATGCATCCCGACGTGTTGGTCTTGACATGAATCTCGACAAGACAAAAGTTATGTTTAACGAGCATGTCATGCCAAGACCTATGGTCATCGAAGCGTCGACTATTGAAGTTGTGGATGAATACATCTACCTGGGTCAAGTCATAAGTCGATAGACGTATACAGTTGGGCTGGGCAGCGTTTCAGAAATTTCGTCAAGTCTTCTCGTCACCATTGCCTCAATGCCTAAAGACTACGGTCTTCAACCAGTGCGTCTTCCCAGTCATGACCTACGCAGCCGAAACGTGGACTCTGACATTGGGACTAGTCCACAAGTTCAGAGTAGCTCAGCTGCGATGGAACGAGCTATGCTTGGCGTTTCTTTGCGGGTTAAAATCCGTAATACGGAGATCCGGCAAAGAACTAAGGTAACCGACATAGTCGTATGAATTAGCAAGCTCAAGTGGCAGTGGGCTGGCCACATATGTCGCAGAACTGATGGCCGATGGGGCAGACGAGTTCTCGAATGAAGAACACGATGCGGCAGACGTAGTGTAGGACGCCCTCCGGCTCGCTGGACTGACGACTATAAGAGGGTTGGAGGCAGTGGTTGGATGAGACTAGCTGATGACCGAGCATTGTGGCACGGCATGGGGGAGGCCTATGTCCAGCAGTGGAATGATAAAGGCTGATGTGATGATGATGATGATGATGATGATGATGATTCGCAAGAATTGTGCGAAGGTTTTTCGAATATTGCATTGCAGTGCTTTGCAAAAAAAAGGCCGCCAAATCCATCCAAATTAAAATCGAACCGACGTTTGTCGACCAAAAATAACATTACTTATCACTAATACATACGCTCGGAAAACATTACACTCCTTTTAATGAAGGCAAATAATTATTACAAAACAAATACCCGACTGCTCAAAAACAATTAACTGATACAGAAAACAATCAATCGTTTTAAACAGGTTTTGTTTCAATGATTAAACATTGTCACTTGTTGCACTCTTTTATTAAATACTACTAGTACTAGTCGACCCGGCGAACTTCGTTCTGCTTAAAAGTCAAAAATCTAAAATTATCAGCGTTTCTCCACCAAATTATATATGTACTATACATAAAAACCTTCCTCTTAAATCACTCTATCTATTAAAAGAACAGAATTAAAATCCGTAGCGTAGTTTTAAAGATTTAAGCATACAAAGGGACAGACAGCGGGAAGCGACCTTCTTTTATACTATGTAGTGACTTATATGATTACTTATATGTATGTATTACAAATCTATAAAATAACATCTGAACCATTTGTTGGAGTCATATTAAGCTGAAATTTTGTTGATGTATATGTTTTAAGCTACAATATTACGATAAGTTTAGTGTTCTTAAACCAATGTGGTGGACGCTCCAAGATGTCGGGTCCTTATTTTTTTTTCGATACCGTAAGTGACATATGGGTGTCAAATTAAAGTGGTTTTAACGATTTTTTTTATCTGATTGAAGTAGCAAACGAGCATTGTCCACCTGATGATACGTGGTCACTGCCGCCCATGGACATCTGTAATCAACTTCGTACAGAACATGGGTTCTATCTGAAGTCAATCACAGATGCGTTGCTACTCCTGAGGACTATGATGGTCGCCTTACCATCATGGACAGCGCCTTACGTTTCGATGGAGAGTGTGTACTACACACTCTCCATCGAAACGTAAGGAATGTTTCACGCTAGAAATAAGTGTGGCGGTGGTACTTCCCCGGTCGAACTACACTGGTTCTACCACCTTAAAAATATTCTTTTGTTTTGTAACACGTCTGCTTTATTTTGTTTTGTTTTTGTTTTGGTAATTAATATTTTATTTTAGTGAACATAGGCCAGTTTATAGATGGATACAGCGTGGGATGGTCTGCACCGATCATACCCAAGCTGCAAGATCCAAAACAGACTCCCTTGCCTGGCTTGATCACTGAGCTGCAGGTTTCTTGGATTGGCTCCTTGCTGTATGTTGGAGCAATTGTAGGTAAGGCATGTTATTCCTACCCGGTTAGCGTTCAGGTAAGTTAGGTTAGGTTAGAAATTTTTTGATTTCTGGCCTCTGCAGCGAGGAGGGGTCGCGGGAGGAGAGGTGTATCGGTGTGTCGTTGCCGTGCACCCTTTCCTCTGCGGCCGTTTGGTGGTTTGCGATGGAATCAAAGAACGGAACCGCCGCTGGGTGTGGGAGGTCGATGCCTGTAGGAATGCCTTGCGGGTATCGGCTTGCCATGCCCAGGACCCCTCGGTGTCGGTCTCGGGGTTGGTCCGTCGCCCTGCGGATGGGGGCTTTGGAGGTAAGGCGCGCCTTTGTGTTTTCTGGTGCGCATTGCTGATGGAGGGGAGCTCCATGCTCCACATAGAGGGGCTGAGGGAGCGACCAGGAACCGGCGGGTTCGCGGATGAATGAGGATGAGGAAACGAAAGCATGCCCGTGTTCCCGCCGTGCGGTGCGAGGTGAAAACACAGTGGGAGTTTAGCCGGTAAGAGTCATAACTCAGCTGCTACCCCGGGCGGCTAAGTATCATGAGGATTATCTATTGGCCTTCTAGTTTCGGGACTAGATGGCTACGGTATACTCAGCCTGTCATAAGAGGCGAATAAAAGTGGGGCTTCCAGAATTGCGGGCTGCAAGAGTTGGAGCTCGAAGCGCCCGCTACGCAACCCTCGGAAGAACAGTGGTACGTGTGGTCGCATAACGTCGTATAGACCAGATAGACGTCTGGTCTGTTGGGCACCGCACTTAGACTATTCTAGATGCGTTTCCTTTTCCATTATTTTTCCAAAATTATTATTAAAAAAACTTTCTTCATGAGACAACCCGTTCAATGCAATGTTTCATTTCCAGGTCCATACATACCCAGCTACTTATCAAACATAATAGGACGTAAGCCATGTTTGTTCCTAGGAAGTCTGCTGAACTTGACAGCGATTGTCCTTATCGTGACCACCAAGAATGTGGCGATGGTGTTCGCTATCCGGATCATCAGTGGCCTAGGGATGGGCATGGTGACTGTTAGCAACTTGGTCTACGTTGGCGAAATTGCGTGAGTCGTCTTCAATGTAATGTAAATTTACCATGATGATTTACTCGAAGTACCCACAAGGTACCCTGTCCGCACAAAAAAAACAATATCACTAAAAACCTTCGTTGGATAATGCACAACAACTTTTGTAAATATCAGGATCAAATGCATTCTCCAAAGGAAGTACTGACAAACATTCATTTTTATATATGTAGATAGTACTTTTCTGAAACGAATTCTTCATAATTGTCCGTGAGTTATTGACATGACGCCAATTTTTTAAGGGATCATATTATGGGCATATGAATAAAGAGAACGATATAAGTCGTCGCATTGTTGCTTAAAATATAACGTTTTATTACTGTGCATTTAGGTTCTTTAAATATTTTTGCGAATTCTGACGCAAAATACGGAAATGCTGTATCCGAAAATATTAGTTTATTTATTAATTTATTTGCAGACAAATAATTACAAATAAGAACTGCATCTAACGATTAATCTTATGTGGTCTGTCAATATAACACTTTGTTGCAAAGTAATTAACATCATATCTTTTAAAGATCACATACAACTCAAATCTTGATAGATTTTCAGCTTTGGCGAACATTATCATTATGGGTTATAGCTTCTACACTTTTTACGTCAATATAAATTTTCATTATTACATTATTTTTAAAAGAATTAAGAGGAAGCAAATATTTAGAGAGAGCAGTGTTAGCCTAATGGTTGAAACTTGCCCTCTCAAACGGGAGGTCTGAGGTTCAAACCCAGGCACGCACCACTGATTTATGTGTATATTTGAAATTAATTATCATTACTTTTCGATGAAGGAAAACACCGTGAGAAACCCTATACACCCGAGAGTTCTTAAAAAAAAGTTCTCGGAGATGTGTGAAGTCCACCAATTTGCACTTGGCCAGCGCTTGGCTATGGCCTAAAACTCTCTCATTCTGAGAAGACCCGAGCCAAGCAGTGGGACAATAATGGGTTGTACTCCCAAATATTTAGAGAACTTCTATATGTAGGGAAGTAATTACTAATTTCCTTGACAAATAACATTTGTTTTGATTTGTTTTATATTTTTAGATCAACAAATATTCGTGGTATTTTGCTGACTTCGACCTCCATCGTCGGTATTACCGGGACCCTGGCTGCGTACGCAATTGGACCATACGTGTCGTACGCAGCAACGGGTTATATCCCGCTGTTCATAAATATAGTTCATTTGATCGGGATATTTTTCATACCAGAGTCACCGGTGTATTATGCTATTAGAGGTAAATGGAACATACATAGCTATTTATGGTACTTGTGGACTAGAAAGGCAGTGTTAGCTTAGAAAAACTTCAAACTCCCTCTAAATTTTCAAATTCAAAGGAACCGACGGACCTTCCGGTCTATCATTCAAGTCTTACACAAGCAACTCAGACATTTATAGGTATTAAAAATGATTTTTTACTACATTATGGCGCAAGAAACTATCGTTAGGAAATTTCACACCTGAGAGGTCTAATAAAAATGATTAATGGTGTGTAAACTCTATCAATTGTACTTGGCCTGCGCGGTGGACTAGGGCCTAAAACACCGTCCCTGTAGCCTCGGGGTCAGAAGAGGCGACTAAAAGGGGCTTCCGGGGTTGCAGACGGCTAGAGTGGGAGCTCGAACCGTTCGGTCAGGCAATTCCGGGAAGGACGGCGGTATGTGTGGTTGCATACCGTCGTAAAGACTAGACGGAGCGGTGGGCCCAGCCGCCCATCTGGGAGGAGCCCGATGGGGCAACGCGCTCGGAGGCTTCCGGTTGAAGTCGTTTCGAGATCCCGGAGTCCTCCTTTTCAGCGCCGAGGACGGCCACCGGGGGGGTTTTAATGCGGTAAAGATCCCACATAACCCTGCGTCGCTTCCACGGCGTCGGGTACCTTTTGAAGGTTTCCCCCTCGAAAACAAAAAAGGGCCTAAAACACAGAGAGAGTATGCACACCCAGCAGTGAGACCATAATGGATTAATAACATTGTAGACGAGAGTTTATAGCGTATTTTTTTATCAACGTTGGATAAACTGTAAGTGTTATGCCTTCGATGTCACGATCAGCTTTCTTCTACGAAAGTCACATTTAAGTAGCAACTTAGGATGTCTACAGGTAGTTTATATTATGCAAGAGAGCCGGAACACTGATAAAGTATGGTGGAATCTTGGTTGGCTGTAAATGTTCAAAATCCTTTCACAGGTAAACAAACAGAAGCGAAGGAAACCCTACGTCTTCTCGGTCGAGTTGAAGATCTGGAGAATGTCTTCGAAAGTGTTAAAGGCATTAATCCAAACGAAGGTCACAGTTGGAAAGCCTGGATAAAGATCTTCACAGTGAAGGCCAATCGGTGGTCCCTCTTCATCACTCTGAGTTTGTGCACGCTGCAGCAGACCAGTGGAGTAGCTGCTGTTCTGTTCTTTGCTACGACTATATTCCAAATGGCTGGGTCTTCTATCAGGTAACTGGGATTCTGAGCAATATTCTTTTTAATATAATGGTGTAAGCTTCCCACATCTAGGCAAAAGGAGCACAGGTCACCCCCCACTAGGTGGAACGATGACCTGAAGAGGATAGCGGGAAACCGTTGGATTCAGTAGGCACAGGACCGGTTGAAATGGCGTCATTTGGGGGAGGCCTATGTCCAGCAGTGGATCTCAAAGGGCTGATGGATGGATGGTCGGTTTCCTTCTTCACGCATCACGCAAGGACTAAGGAGTAGATTTCTGTACATCTTATAATTTTCATTTCTTAGTTGCTGAATTCAAATCTAGATAAAGTTAGTTATTTGAATATCTTCATTTAACACAAGGTTATAGGATGAGTTTTTTGAAGTAAGGTATCTCATACATAAGGCGGGCCTTTTAAAATGGTTATTCGATGTTATCCAAGGTCAAATAACACACACGCACGCACGCTTTCTACACTCTTAGCCCCACACTAGGATTTTCTCCTGTGTCGTGGGTACCATGAACACACACAAGACGAATACACAAACTCCAAGACCCAGAACATGAATCTAAACTCATTATTTAGATACCTGTCTGGCCGGGAATCGAACCCGGGACCCATTGCGCGTCAAACATGTATGGTAACCGCTCCACCACGCGGTTATCAAATCCACCATCAGATATCAAATAAGAATAGATGGTTATTATCAGACAGATCAAATTGCGAAACCATCATAACCTATAGCATTCATAATTTTGTCTTACAGACCAGATTTAGCAACGATCATAGTAGGCGTGACTAGGCTTATTTCTAGTATGGTAGCACCAACAGTCGTCGAAAGGGCAGGCAGGCGGATTTTGCTGCTTTTGTCCACTGCCTTTTGCGCTTGTAGTTTGGTAAGTTAGTGATTTTTGTTTTATAATTTTGGTTTTGGTAAATTTTATTAATTAAAACTAAATTCTAAATTCCTAGTTTTCAGTGCAGAATTTTCTTTTTAAACTATGACATAGCTTTTATCGCGGCGACCGAATCAAAAAATTCCGTAACGAAAAAAACCTAACACCCTCCACTCCGCCTAAAATGTAGCGCGGCCGAGGTTTGCTTAACGTGTAGGTATGTAAATAGTACGACAGTACGAAGCTCGCACTAATCGAGACGAGCTGCTCGGAAATCAGACGAATATGTAAGCAGCTGTTTATGAGAAATTATATTGTATCAAAAAAAAAAACTTTAACTAATATCGATCGTTATGTATACAATACCTTCTTAGGATTTAAATTGTTATTTTAAAGTCTATGTGAATCATTCTTAAGCTTTGCGATATATTTTGAAGTGTAGTTTGTATAAGCCTATTCAATTTGAGTAGTAAGACAATATTGACAGAAGCCCTGCTATCAAAGGGCTTGACTGCCTCGTTTAATGGCTTCAATAAATTAAACTATCTTACAACTAAATCAGGAAGTTAAGTAACGAAGACCAAATTAATTAGGGCTTATTTGTTGGCATGTTTATGACGTGGCCCAATTCGGTAGCTTCTCTTCTTGTTACGAATTTGGCGATGCATGAAATGTTAATCCTGATTTATTTTATTACTAGCCTGTTCATGTGCTTCTTCCGCTAGGTCATGTTTGCTTATGTTTTGAGGGATACTTGCCCTGGAAAGGGTCTGAAAAGCAAGGGCTGGTGTGGGCAACGTAGTCACTATGTATTTGTTAGTCTTTCACGAAAAAACTACCTGCTGAGCAAACCCGCGTTTATATCCTAGTATATATAGTTCTATTGTCTTTCAGTTTATCCTGGGCACATATTTTTACTTATCAAGAATCAAAAGTCCAGTGATTGCCGATGTTGGATGGTTGCCGTTAATGGCTCTCATTATGTACTTCGCCTCATATGAAGTTGGTAAGATATTTCATCTTTATCTCATTAGTATGCAAGATAATTTGTCATCATGGTTATAGTAAAAGTAGATTTTCATGGAATTTAGCGATGATGGCGATGAAATTATCAACCTGTAATTGTGATCGACGTTTTTTTCAACCGAATAATCGTTTGTGTATCAAATAGGTAATATATTTTTAATTTTTGAAGTTATTGAAAAAATGATTACTAATCCTCATATTATTGTTATTTCTAGATGACCTGGCGAACTTCGTTCCGCCTGAAAGTCAAAAATCTAAAATTATCAGTGTTCCTCCACTATATCATGCATGTATTACATAAAACCCTTCCTCTTGAATCACTCTTTTTATTATAAAAAAACTGCATTAAATCCGTAGCTTACTTTTAAAGATCTGAGCTTACATAGGGACAGACAGCGGGAAGCGGCTTTGTTTTATACTATGTAGTGATTAGTATGACTTTTTTACATAAGATTGAAGTAGCAAACGGGTATGCAGTCCACCTGATGGTAAGGGGTCACTGCCGCACATCTGAAATTAATTACAGATGCGTTGCTTCTCCCGAGGGTTAAGTTGGTAGGCTCATTTAAAAGTGATTCGTGGTTATTACAGCACATAATGCACTTTAGATAATTAATACTTTTTTATTTCTTATTATTGCACAAATTTTTTTTTAAAAGTTCAATTTGTAATTTTGTGTATTCATATATAATCTATTGTACTCGTATGTCTTTTAATAATATATGTTTTAATGTAGTCAACTTTAGTTGTGCCGTTTGTGTGTTGTAATTTTCACGAATAAACCTATTTTTTTTTTAGAGATACATAGGTATGGCGGTGGTCGTCCCTGTAGTTCCGGGACCAGAATAGGGCTACGGTACCCTCTGCTTGTCGTAAGAGGCGACTTAAAGGGGCTTCCGGGGTTGCAGACGGCTAGAGTGGGAGCTCGAACCGTTCGGTCAGGCAATCCCGGGAAGGACGGCGGTATGTGTGGTCGCATACCGTCTTAAAGACTAGACGGAACGGTGGGCCCAGCCGCCCATCTGGGAAGAGCCCGGTGGGGCAGCGCGGTCGGAGGATTCCGGTTGAAGTCGTTTCGAGATCCCGGAGTCCTCCTTTTCAGCGCCGAGGACGGCCACCGGGGGGGTTTTAGTGCGGTAAAAATCCCACATAACCCTGCGTCGCCCCCACGGCGACCCGACGCCGTGGGAGCGACGGTTTTGTAAGGTTTCCCCCTCGAAAACAAAAAAAAAAGAACACGCAAAGGGAACATATGCCCCTCCGCAAGCTTAGTCTAGTTGGTTTTCGGTGGGTTCACCACAAGTATTCGATTTTCGGTATTTCTAATTTGTTGATTTAACATATCTGTTTTCTTCAGGTTTCGGAACCATGCCTTCAGCACTAGTTGGCGAGATGTTCAAAGGAAACGCTCGGAGCACTGGTTCTGCTGTAGCCATGACAAGCGCTTGGTTGATTGGCTTCGGCGTGGCTTCTGGGTTCGGGTCCATGGTGAGGGTGGTTGGTGGTGACGTCACGTTCTGGATCTTCTCCTGTTCTTGTGTCGTCGCGTGTATCTTTACCTTCAAATTTGTGCCGGAAACCAAAGGAAAGACGCTGACCGAAATTCAAGAGATATTGGCTCGGTGATGATCTAATGTGTTTAGTCAGTGTTTTCCAAAGTGTGGGTCGTGATCATTTAAACGCCAAAGCTCCAGGAGATCCAAAAGCCATATCATTATGATACAATTGGTGTAGTCATTTTGTAAATAATAACAATTTTCTAAATATTGTACATACGCGATTATATACTGGTATTTGAACACTATGAAAAGCAAATTTATGTTGGTAGTTGGAAAGCTGTTCAACTTTATTTATTATTTGTAGTACGAAATGGTACGGAACCGTCAATGCCATGTTAAGTAATTAGATAATAATTACTATTCATTGTCTGTGTGGAAGAGCGGGGTACCCAGCAATACAGGTCTATAACCTAGTACCGGGGCCCTTGCCACTAGAATTAAAAACTGTTTTGAAATTAATAAAGATATTTTTATTTATTTATTTATTTATTTATTAATGCGCGAGTCCGGCTCGCACTTGACCGATTGTTCATGAAATTTCTTACGCCACTACTTTGTGGCCTTTTTTTTTAATTTAAATGAATGGTTTATAATATAAATAACTAATATAAGATTAACTATCATATACATACGTAGATATAAATCTCACAAAAATGTTTCCGAGCGTGATTGCTTCCGTAGTTTTAAGATGAAAGATAAACATGTAAATAATGAATAAATTATTATTCTACTTAACAGTGGAAATTATTTAAATCATATGTCAACCCTCCGGAAAATTTTAAACGAACAATGTATTACTGTGTCATTTATATGTTGAACACATATGTTAAGAGGTATTAAAAAAAATACTGATATACGGATACTTTTTACTAAAAATATTTTGGCAGACATTATTGTTTGTCAAAAATCTTAAAAATCTAGGTTCCACTGAAGTGAAGCCGCGGATAAATGCTAATAAACTATACAGTCGGGAAGATTTGACTCGTAGTACCGTGTCAAATCGAGACCTACATTGCATAATCAACTAGATGTAGGGAATAGAGTAGGTATCTCCAAGACGTTCCTGTAGCTCCGAGATCAGAATAGGGCTTTGGTATCCCTTCGCATCAACCCATTATTGGCCCACTGCTGGGCACGGGTCTTCTCCCAGAATGAGAGAGTTTAGGCCATAGTCCACCGCGCTGGCCAAGTGCGAATTGGTGGACTTCACACACCTCCGAGAACTTTTTTTTTTTAAGAACTCTCGGGTGTGTAGGTTTCCTCACGATGTTTTCCTTCACCGAAAAGCAGTGATAATTAATTTCTAATACGCACATAAATCATTGGTGCGTGCCTGGGTTTGAACCTCGGACCTCCCGATCGAGAGGGCAAGTTTCAACCATTAGGCCATCACTGCTCACTGCCTTACGTAAAAGGCAACTAAAAGGGGCTTCCGGGATTGCGGGCGGCTAGAGTGGCAACTTGACCCAGCCAGGCAATCCCGGGAAGGACGACGGTACGTGTGGTCGCATACCGTCGTGAAGACTAGACGGAGAGGTGGGCCCAGCCGCCCATCTGAGAGTCCGATGGGGCAACGCGCTCAGAGGATTCCGGTTGCGTTCCTTTGGAGATCCCTGAAACCTATTTGTAGCGCCGAGAACGGCCACCGGGAGGGTCTTAGTGCCGTAAAAATCCCACATAACCCTGCATCGCTCCCACGGCGTCAGGTACCTTTTGAAGGTTTCCCCTTTAAAACAAAAAAAGGAGTAGCGGGGCACCTTTCCAGGTGAATAATAATCGTTCTAACACAGCAACAATGTTAGGTATATGTGTGTATCAACAGTACCTAAAGGTACTTAAAGTATCCAGATGGGCCATTACAGTCACAAATAATAGCTTGTTAATGTTATCAGAATAATGCTTGATTAGATTATAACGTGTTTAGAATAGTCGAGCACGAAATTATTCTTTGGTAAATTCTTTATTTTTTTTTCAAACGCTTTCTACACTCATAGTCCGACAGTAGGATTTTCATCTGTGTCGTGGGTGCAATGGACACACAAACACGAATACACTAACATCCAGATATACCTGTCTCAAATACCCGGGAAGCGAACCAGAACCCACTGCGTGTCAGACCGGTATGATACCCGCACCACTACGCCGTGTCATTAGAAAATTAGCATACGAGAATGCACTCCACCTGATGGTAAGCGGCCACTGCCGCCCATCGACATCTCACCACTCATCTTGCACCTAGATAATGTCAGATGTATCTGAGATTAGGCACAAAAGCGGAAAACTAGACTTTGATAATCCAGAAGAGTATCTCGAAACAACTCTGAAAAGTTTTATTTGATAACATGGAATCCACCTGATGGTAAGGGGTCACTATCGCCCATGGGTACATGTAATCAACTTTATGCTAAACATGGGTTCTATTTGACATCTAACACAGACGGGTGCTATTTTCGAGAAGTAAGATGGCCGCCTCATACAAAAGTTTGGCAGCAACCACACCCTACAGGTCAAAAATCATCGTCACAAATGTTTGTTAGATGTTCGTTAATTTTTCAGATAGTAAAAGTTTTTTTAATTATAATTACAGCATGTTTTAAGTTATTAATCAATAACATTAAAATATATACAGATAGTTAATATGAAAACCATTTTAAGTTGAAAAATTAACACCAATCAAAACAATCCTCGTCACGGTGATTTTAGAAAGACGCACAAATTATTTTAAATTTGAGCAAAAATTTGGAAAAAAATAATTTAGTAGTGAAGGTGATTCCCTGAGAACCAACCACGTGAAATGAAAACAGGCCCGGTCCAGATAGCTGGTGTAGTATACGTAGTTTTGTTGTTAACTGTACAAATTTTCCGTCGAAAGATGAACACGTGGACACAATAAAATCGTTACGTATCCTATCGATAGTGATATAATTTGGGTAGAGTGGTCTAAGTTACACCTTTGTATTTCTTTTTTCAAAAAATAATTTAAATTTTACTAGTTTTAATTTTTTCTGATGTCTGAATTGGTACCTATTTAAAATTAAAGTACTAAGTATCTGTCAACTTAAAATGATAAATGTAAATTCATTTTAAGTTGACAGAAAAAAGGTAATTAAAATAATATTAGTAAATATTTTAGAAACAAGCTTTTATTTCAATGTACCGAAAAGAAAAAAAATAACTTTACAGTAGGCATCGTAAAATTTTCTATCATATAAAAGTTTGTCGCGAGATTGTCCACATGAAATTTCGTCCACATTAAATCTAGATTTCTGTTTTCCTGAACTATTTCTGCGACAAGCTATTATATGATAGAAAATTGTACAATGCAAATAATGGCTTTGCCTACTGTATTTTTTCCTTTTCAGTACACTGAAATAAAACAATTATTTTTAACATTATTTTATTAATAAATAAGTAATTACATTTATAAATAAAGGTTGTGTAGTTGAACAATTTATTTCTAGATACTATACCTAAACGATATAATCATTGTTTAATTTTAAATGTATTCCGAAAAGATATTACAAATTTGTTAATCCTATAAATCCCTCGAATTTATCATTTACTATTCCCACGGCTTTGCTTGCGTCGGTCTCATTTACCACGGTAATGTCATATATTTAAGTAATAAACTATATGTGTGCCAAGATCCAGCAAAATCCAACCGATATTTTTGCTTAAAATAGTACCAAACTATATGTGTGCCAAGATCCAGCAAAATCCAACCGATAGTTTTGCTTGAAAAAGTACCAAACTATATGTGTGCCAAGGTTCAGCAAAATCCAACCGATATTTTTGCTTAAAATAGTACCAAACTATATGTGTGCCAAGATCCAGAAAATCCAACCGATATTTTTGCTTAAAATAGTACCAAACTATATGTGTGCCAAGATCCAGCAAAATCCAACCGATATTTTTGCTTAAAATAGTACCAAACTATATGTGTGCCAAGATTCAGCAAAATCCAAACGATATTTTTGCTTAAAATAGTACCAAACTATATGTGTGCCAAGATCCAGCAAAATCCAACCGATATTTTTGCTTAAAATAGTACCAAACTATATGTGTGCCAAGGTTCAGCAAAATCCAACCGATATTTTGCTTAAAATAGTACCAAACTATATGTGTGCCAAGATCCAGCAAAATCCAACCGATATTTTTGCTTAAAATAGTACCAAACTATGTGTGTGCCAAGATCCAGCAAAATCCAACCGATATTTTTGCTTGAAAAAGTACCAAACTATGTGTGTGCCAAGATCCAGCAAAAACCAACCGATACTTTGCTTGAAAAAGTACCAAACACACATCCTCATACTTTCGCATTTATAATACAAATAAGATTTCTTATCACCCCACTCTACTCAGTATTTTGGTGCCATGGCCAGGAGATAAAATGTCTTCTTTTGTTACTAAAATTTATCAGTATCACGCGAAATCAGTAACGATAACATCATGATAGAAATGTTTCTATACAGATTATTCCACGGGGTTCCTTAAATAATATATTAATTCGACCCCAATTTAAAAAATAAATATATTTATGTTATTTTGTGATATTGTGATTTTTTTAAAGTTTTTATATACAATGCAAAATGAAACCTTATGTTAAAAAACAATTGTGCATTGCAGCGCCTAGTAAGTACTTCTTTATAATTGTAAATTTTTTTATTTAACTTTTTCGGATTTAAATTAACATTGATATTATCAACAGAAAATATTGTAAGCATAATGAACACTCATTAAAGAAACTATTTTTGTCGCATGTGTTTATGACCGCAAGCGTAATGCTTCCGCCTGCGTGCCTCTTGTATCCTATCATTTTATCTATTTTATATTTTTATTTATTGATTCTAAACTTACATCTAACATTACAGGGTACATTATTTAAATTACTATTTATATTATTAAATCTATTTATAACTATTTATAATAATATAATTAGCCTTTGTGAACTCCTTCGGTTTGCAACTGAATAAATCAGTATCATCAATATCAATTTTATTAACATGCTTAGAACAATCGGGAAGGAATGCAATGTGTAAACTAATGCATTAATTTAGGACACGCGTGAAAGTGTAAACACATGTGATAGGAAAAACAAAAGACCCTTTCCAATATCCTTGTTTTCACTACTTTTTATATATACTGTTCATTTCAAACCAGAGATTCGTGCACGCTTGCAATTAAATGATTATTTGACTCAAAATGGACCATCAGTTTATATCAATTAGCTTGGTGGACCTTTAACACAAACTACAGAGATTTAAAAATGGAATAATGGTACAATAAATTCGTCTACGAAAGCATGATTCTGTAAAACCTGTCGAATCAATTCTGTAAAAACGAGACAATTTTGCGTCTATACTTCTATACGGAGGACACTGTCAAAAAGAAGTCAAAAACGTGCAGGCCCTTTTCAAGACGAGACGTACGGTCATGTTAACATATACACACGATAAACATACATTTATTAATAAATTTAAGACCAAAAAGTATAAACGTTTATTAATTTGAATATGACAAAATATGAAATAATTAAAATTAAATTAATATAATATAAATTAACATAATTACATGTATATACAAAATAATAACTTAAATTTAAAAAGAAACAAAATGCCAAATTAAATATAAAAATCTGCATCCAAATTACTGTCCATAGGATGAGTTCCCAAAATGCTGGCAACATTACCTCGTTGAATAGCAAGGCTAATTCGTTGACCGAGGTATGTGCCAGCTTTCTGATCACTCGTTGACTCTATCAAACGTTTGGAAAGTTTGCATTTAATCCCCACGGTGCCATGGTTTCCACGCCAAATGCCAGAAATAAGTAATCTTTAATTATATCTCCATATTTCTGGCACTTGCGGATTTCAGCATCGGTCGCCACGACACCTGCTGCCCTGGAAGAGATATTAATATGAGAAGGTGCCAGTGTGTCAACACAAGTAGCGTCCCACACTAGACACCTTCCATTCTTCCAGGGGATTAGAGTTAAACCGTCGGGCCTCTTGCCATCACTACGTACTAAACCAACGTACTTTTACTTGTCATTAATAACGAATTATACAAATTACAGTATATCTAGGACAATTGCTGGTTGGCTTCGGTCTAGGCTGGACAGCACCAATCTTTCCCAAATTATACGATCCTCAGCAGTCACCGTTGTCAGATGTGATCACAGAGACCGAAGCGACACTTATTGGGTCGTTACTCTACGTTGGAACTATTATTGGTAAGTTTCAGGGTTCATTTTTAAGGATTGTGGAAGTTACCACTTAATATACTTGTATGGTCCTCTGCAATTTCAAATTAATATTGAATACCCACTGTTAATTGAATAGCCTTTAGCAGCTTAATACTGAGCTGGTTCTATTTGAATTGAATCACAGATGTGTTGCTTCTCCCAAGGACTAACATAGTCATTTCATAGGATTACATATACAAATTCTCATAAAACTGCACGTGCACTTAATACACTTTTTAATATTATGTACTTGTGAGATACTTATAAATGGTGATGATTATGTATCTTGTTTTATCTATATGGTATTATGTAAACCTCGCGGAAGAGCTTAGCCTCGTAACACAGGCATATTTTGCTTAAAAGGCGGCTCTGGCCATTTATATTGTAAAGAACCTAAACTGAAAAGCAATAAAGTATTTCCATCCTATCCTATTCATAGAAAAGTGATTCGGAAACGACACCCTTCCGCGAAACTACCTCAACATTCAATTATATGCATTCTACGATCTTACTTTTATACGTGGCGATCATCTAAGTCGTCGGGAGTAGCAACGCATCTGTGTTTGATTTTAGATAAAACCTTTGTTCTGTATTAAGTTGGTTACAGATGTCAATATGCGGCAATTTCAGGTAGACTGAATACTCGTTTGCTACTTCAATCTAATAAAAAGAAACCTTGGAAAGATTCTCTGTACTCTCTTTATGTATCGCAATCAAACCAATATCATTGTTTTGGTAATGCAGATTTGTTGATTGTTCGTCGTGATGATATATAGTGAGACATAGGTGAGAGACGTTTAATGAACGTAGAAATTCATATTGAATCACAATGCATAGTAGAAAATAAATCAACAGTAATTATCTTTTCACTTTCTTTTTATCAAAAGATAGCGGTATCAGTTTCCCAAAAAAAAAATTTAGAATCATTATATTATTTTATATAAAAGGTTCATTATTGCAAAGAAGCTAAACTTATAGATCATCTTTATTCAAAAAGGGTGGTATTGTTATTTGATTCCCAGATTTAATTACATCACACTCCTATTTTCAAACCTTTTCAGGACCTTACATATCCGGCGTCTTATCCAATCTGATTGGCCGGAAGCCATGCCTCTTGCTAGGTGGCACCCTCATCATCTTTGCCTTCGTAGTCCTGACGATGGCAAGGAACCTAGCCATGATCTTCGCTGGCAGAATCTTGACTGGGCTGGGTGCTGGCGTCATCTTCGTCACTAATCTCGTGTACATTGGAGAGATTGCGTTAGTATGTAGTCTTTATCTATCTCTTTACATGATTCTCGTTGATAAATTAGATTCAGCGCTTCGATATTTTTTTACAAGCTCCTTAAATTATTTATAAGAACCCTAAATTACCGATAAGATTAAACCCACGTCAAAATTATTTAAATCAATAATAATTGTGAGAAATTTATCGGAATTAATAATCGTATGTAATGGAAATATTGTAAGGAGCACATGCATGCATGAGAGTAATTTAAATAAAATCATAAAGGTTTATAAAATCTACTGACTCGGTCTAAATCCCTCTCTATCTAAAAACAGATCTTTGACGAGCAGTGAGAAAATAATGGGTATAGCAGTAGCAAATTAATGAATCATATTTTATATGTTAATAACATATAAAATATCGTAATTCATTGAATCAGGAAAATATCACAATATTTTTAAAATGAAAAAGGAATCTAAAACACATAATTTAAATTACTTTAAGCCAACAAAATTTAATTTCCATAAGCTTATCAGATTCGCTGTTTCAAGTCGATTATTTCAAGAACACGCGCAAGAGGATCCTTTGCGTATAAAGGGTGTATCTTCTCTTTTAATTATAAGACGTTTCAGAAATTAATTACAGAGAAGTGTACTTGGTGCCTATAAATTAAAGCTTTTCAATGCTGCATAATGAATATTTACAAACCGACGCATTTCTTTGATGGTCGGTTATAGATCTTTTGAAATCGTTCGAAAATTATCAAATGTCGTTGAACTTGCTTTATTCTGGTTTGGAAATATCCTTTCATTAGTAATTATGAGGATATTTGATCGCTTAAAGACTATATTATTTATAACGCGTAGCATATTTATAGATTAAATATTTATTCTTGGAAATTATAAGTTGGGATTCATTCAGAGTTTGTTCAATGTAGTGATGTCACTAATATTCGCATTTGCATTTGTATTCGTGAATATTCGCATGTTTTTAGATTTTTTCGCATTCAAAACAATTTATTTAGTTATGCACACAAAAAGAAATCGAAATACAAAAAGAGAACTTATAACTAACATTTAGTGCAAAGCCGACCTGAGACTGGACATTGGTTAAGACAAAGTGCACGCACTTTTCTATTACAAGAAAATAAAATAAAAAATATGAATATATATAAACATAAATATACATTAAAATATATACATATCCATATACATATTATAACACTTAAATAAAATATAGAAATAAATAAACATATGTACATAGAATAGGATACAAAGATAAAAATATTCATATACATTTAACACTAGACACAAATAAAATTAATGTTGACTCATGTTGTTAAGGACAAGGAGTGACACTTAACTCTTTTTTAAAGAAAGATATATTCTTACAGTCGCGAATATTCTGCGGAAGCGAATTCCACAATCTGCTTGTCCAAAGTGACATAATGTGCCACAAATAATTGTGCGAATGTTTAAAGAATATTGAATTGCAGTGCTTCCACCAATAATTCGCACTTAGCCAGCGCGGTGTCCTATGATCTAAAACACTCTCATTCTGAGAGAAGACCCATTACACATTTAGACACTACTGGACACAGCAGTGGGATAATAATGCGTTGACGAGACATCACTAGTCCAATGATACCGATGATGTATTTTGGCTTGAGTTATGCCAAATCAATGAAACAATAAATCTGCGGATTCAGATAGGAATCATTAGCGTTCAGATCCACAAATACGGATACGGATCAAAATATTATTTTAATTAGGATATCACATAGATTGGTGAACGATACGATTACAAAAGCCTTTAAGTATCTACATAATACATTATCGTATATAAAATATTCAGATGTTTATTTTTTGCAATAAAATGAGAGTAATCCTGCCTAATGCATATGAACATTTAGAATTTTACTAATATATTTACTCAAAATGAGTATTGATTTAATAATAGGTACACAAATTCCGCTTGATATACGCCAAAAAATTACCGAAATATATCTTCCTCTATTCTCCGATATCCACGTTTACAAAAATCCGGTACGTCACTACTTGAAAGATAATCTTAAACAAAGAGTTTTTGCTCAAACCTAAAAGGTAGCAACTCATTTGTTGCAGACCTTACTCGAGGGCAATGAAATATTCGCTTCTAACGTCACTCTCTTAGCCCTGCGTCAGCGTTAAGCCTTACTTTGATACTTCTACAGTATAAAAATGATTAATGCATATGTGATAACATGTATCCTAAAATCCCCCTTTCTATATGATTGATGTAGCAAACGAGCGTTCAGTCCACATGATGGTAAGTGATCTCTGCCGCCCATGGACATCTGTAAGCAACTGGATATAGAAAATGGTTTATATCAGAAGTCAGTCATAGATGCGTTGCTACTTCCGAGGATTGAGATGGGCACATATAAAAATGAACCGGAAAAGACAGCCGTCCATCGAAACACAAAAACTGCTTTACGGTAGAAATAGGAGACAGTACCACCTCGGTCGAATTACACTGGTTCTACCACGTTAAGATTTGTGGTCATTTCAAACATCACTGGCCAGGCGTTGAGACAGCATTTCCTCGCGCGCACCTCAAAGATGACGGGGTGGAGTAACTCTAACTATATCCTAACCAGAGATGGGTCCGCGGGCAAATTTTGCCTGACGGCGTTCGCCCCGGAAACGCCATTGGGATCGCGGACGTCCTACCCGTTGTCCCGTCAAAGGGCGTCCAGAAGAATATCGTGCTGTTTAAGCTGGTAGGAATCCAGCATATCAGCAGCACCCGCAAGGGCAGTACAGAGGAACCCGGGTAGGGATTCCCCACGAAAAAAAGCGTTCAGCGCTACTATCATATGTCTGTAATGTAAATAAATGAGCAATTATTGTGTATCATGTGTGTGATAACATCAGCTAATCGTACTAGTTACTTTAAGTTATGAGTCATAACTTACATCCGATATCTCTGATTCCAGGTCAACAAACTTACGAGGCATATTGCTCACAGGCACGGGAATATTTAGTACATTTGGCACGCTTTTAGTATACTCCATTGGACCATATTTCCCATACACCGCGACAGGATTCATCGGAGCTGCTTTGACCTTGATTCATTGTATTGGTATACTATTTATACCCGAATCGCCATTATATTTTATAATCAGAGGTAAGTTTACGAGTACATTAAAATAAAAAAATGTACTTTTAATTCCAAATAAATAGATGACAAAGATTACAAGGACGACATTTAAGTTAATTGAGGTAATGAAAATTCATGTTCGGAGCAGAAACATTATTCTAATATTGATAATTTGTACGTATACAATTTATGAGTTAAAAAATCGAGCTAATTATGTCTTACGGAAACTAAAACATCTTTACAAAGATCATGTCGTAGCACAATATTTAGTAGCTATAATATTTAATTTTGCAGATGATCTAGATGCAATGAAGCAAGTTTTACGCCATCTTGGTCGTTTTGAAGAAACAGATAGAGTTGTAACTCACAAAAACACTGAAGAGAAAAGTCTCAAGAAAGAATGGATTCAAATATTTACTGTAAAAAGCAACAGAAAAGCTTTGGCAATAACTCTGACCTTAAATATCTTTCAGCAAATGAGTGGTGTTATTGCTGTAGTATTTTTCTCTAAAACTATATTTGATATAGCTGGACTATCAATAAGTTCAAATGTAGCAACAATTATTATGGGATTGACGCAGTTGTTAGGTGGATGTATAACGCCTTTCTTTGTTGAGAGAAATGGTCGAAAGATCTTGCTTCTGGTTTCAACTGCGCTCTGCTGTTTGAGCTTGGTGAGTTATGAAGACCCAGAAATTTTATATTCCGTAAAATACTGAGTTTGGCTTATTCAAAATATGTATTTTTTAAATTTATAATACGCTTAATGTAGTATATCAAACTTGCGAGAAAGTAGACCCAATTCAGTCAATAGCTGATAAATTTTATCTATAACAATAAATTACTTTACCCTTAATAGACTATGGAAATAGAAAAACAGAAAAAGTTGTAGTCTATTTTTAAACAGTAATAAATAACAGTTGTAGCTATATTTAAAATGATAACCTAACTAATTAATTCCTTAATTGTGTATAATGTTTAAATTGCTTATACTTATTTTACACGCACTTATCTTTATTTAAATTAATAAAAACTGAATGGAATATTAATTATTCTTTCTTATCATAATACTAATATTATAAAGGGGAAAGTTTATGAGTGTGTATGTTTGTTACTTCTTCATGTGTAAACGGCTGGAGCGATTTTGATAAAATTTCGTAGGGAGTTACCTGCTACTCTGGATTAACACATAGGCTACTTTTTTCTGTGGGAAAATAACTTATTTCCACGGGACTATCGATTTTTTTAACGCGGTCGAAACTGCGGGATTCAACTAGTAATGTCATAGAACTGTTTCATTTCTTTGTTTCTTCATTATCTTTGTTTTATTTCAGACATTTTTGGGTCTATATTTTTATTTACACGATATAGACCATACATCTGCAAAACTTCAGTGGCTACCGCTAGTCGGTTTAGTTTTATTCTTCTTTTCATACGGTCTTGGTGAGTTTTAGTTTTTTGCAATTTTTATTTTCTACCAGCTGAATTATCCATGCTTCGCTACGAGACCAAAGAGTCGAAATTTTTAAATAGTGCAGAATATCGAAATCAAAACCCGCGTGACGGAGCGGTTACTATACCTGACGCGCAATGGGTTCCGGGTTCGATTCCCGGCCAGACAGGTATCTGAATGATGGGTTTAGATTTATGTTCTGGTTCTGGATGTTTGTGTATTCGTCTTTTGTGTCCATGGTACCCACGACACAAGAGAATATCCTTTTTTTTTTTTTGTTTTCGAGGGGAAACCTTCCAAAGGTACCCGACGCCGTGGGAGCGACGCAGGGTTATGTGGGATTTTTACCGCACTAAAACCCCCCCGGTGGCCGTCCTCGGCGCTGAAAAGGAGGACTCCGGGATCTCGAAACGACTTCAACCGGAATCCTCGAGCGCGCGCGCTGCCCCATCGGGCTCCTCCCAGATGGGCGGCTGGGCCCACCGCTCCGTCTAATCTTTACAACGGTGCATACCGTTGTGTGATCGCATGACCACACATACCGCCGTCCTTCCCGGGATTGCCTGACCGAACGGTTCGAGCTCCCACTCTAGCCGTCTGCAACCCCGGAAGCCCCTTTTAGTCGCCTCTTACGACAGGCAGGGGATACCGTAGCTCTATTCTGACCCCGAGGCTACAGGAACACAAGAGAAAATCCTAGTGTGGGACTATGACTGTAGAGAAGTATCCTATAGACTGGACAGTTATATAAACTACATCCATGCAAAATTTCATATAAATCGGACCTGTGGATTTTGCGTGGTTAACAAACAGACATCCACCAACTTATTTTTATATTATTATTATGAATAATCACAGATTATGCATTTAGTTATTATTTCGAATTCATTACAACGTCAAAATATTCAATGTTTTCATATCAATGTAGCCCATACCTACTTTACATAAATTCACTATTATGTCATAACCATTAAAGCTGAATAATACAAGTATTTCTAAGGCCAATTTTGGAGAATAATCTGTAGTAATAACTAAAAACTTATATGCATCCCATGTTATATAATTTTCCGTGGTTTGATTGAGTGGCATATATTTTTATTATTTTAGCAGCAATATTCTAATAAAAAGATTGTATAAACATATATTTAGCTATATACTTGCAACGTGCAATCTTAATAATCGTAGTAAAAATGACTTTAGATAGGACTTCCTTTGTGTTCAAGGTAATGCCAAAAAACAAATAACAGCTGATTGAATTGTTATTGCTATAAAAACAGTGTTTCCGTTTGATCATTTGGAATATGTGATTTTTTGGATTTATATTATAAATGCGAAAGTTTGTGTGTATATATGTGTGTTTGTTGCTCCTTACGCTAAAATTGCCGGTCAAATTTTACTTAAATTTGGCATACATAGGATACTCGCTACCGTAGACGAAACGATAGCGGTAGAAGATGCTCGAATGATCAACTCATCTTTTTTCCTTTATAAGATTGAAGAAGCAAACGAGCATGCGGTTCACCTGATGGTAAGGTCAATCCGGTCCATGGACATCTGTAAGCAACTTCATACAGAATATGGGGTTCTATCCTAAGTCAATCACAATTGCGTCGCTACACCTGAGGACTATGATAATCGCCTCATAAAAAAGTGTGCCAGCAACCACACTCTTCCGTCGAATCGCAAAAACTGCTTCACGCTAGAAATAAGTGTGCTCATTAAACGATGAAATGTTTGCAGGTTTCAGCATTATCCCTTCCACTTTTGTGGGAGAAATGTTCCAGTCAAACGTAAGAAGTCCTGGAGCCGTTTTCACTTTAACTATCAGCTGGATTTTTGGCTTTGGAGTTACCACTGTCTTTGGATACACTGTCACAGTTCTTGGAGGACATATATTTTGGATATTCTCCGGCGTATGCGCAGTGGCATTCCTCTTTACACTTTTATACGTTCCGGAGACGAAAGGAAAGACTTTGATCGAAATTCATGAGATGTTGAGTAAATAACTTAAATGTATTGTTGTTGTTGTTTTATTTTGACCTTAGTACCTCCCGTGGCATCTATGGGTTAAGATCAGAAATTGTCACTTACCATTACTTAGGTATTACTTGACCGCGAAAGGAGGGTAATTTTCTAACGTTCGTATGTTTGTATGTATGACCATTTATTTGGCACATGTTACAGTCCATACGACTTCACAGATTGTGATGTATGGCATACCATTTGAAACGATCAGTTGTAAGTGTGACATAGGCTTTAGATGTATTAAACTTGGCGTTTGCGGTCAGAGCAACTTTTTGGTTGCCGGCACATTTTAACATGAGGCGATCATCATAGTAGCAACGCATCTGTGATTGACTTCAGATGAAGCCCATGTTCTGTATGTAGTTGATTACAGTTGTCCATGGGTGGCAGTGACCACTTACCATCAGGTGTACTTTGCTACTTCAGTCAGATATGAAAAAAAACGGGGGGATGAGAATTTTTTTTAAATTTCCTTACTATATGGATATCAAATGAAAGCTAGTGTGAAGACCATTACAAATATTAAAGTATTATACAAGTACTGCTTTGACATTTTTGTTTTGACGCAAAATAAATAAAAACCTTAAATTACGACCGTACGTGTATATTCGAGCTCGACTTGGCGGGGGCACTGCCGTGCCCCCAAATTTGAATAAGGATAGTAATAACGTTGCATGTATGCATGTTGCGTATTACCACGTATTTTGAGTTCTTTCGTCAAAAGGAAAATAGAATCTTTATGTGATCACTGTATCTGTCTTACTTAAGGTAATCTTGGCCTCAGAAATGCGTAGAGCTGAGAAGTTGAAAAATTAATATTCAAACCTCCTTTTTTTTTTTATTGCCTTTTAGACGTAGCTACTTACGAAATTTCATGATTCTAGGTCAATGGGAAATAGCCTATAAGTTTTAAAATCAAAAATTATATGATACGAGCAATCAAATGTTTTGATCATGTTGAGTTATAAGTTTGAACCTTAAATTTAATAGACAACCTAAAAAAGGCGATTGATTCGTTTTAAGTCCATTTTTGTAAATAATTTAATGATTTTTCTTGTATTACGTTATTATTAACTTTAATTACATATTGCAGCTTGATAATTTCGGAAAAATGTTAGTTAAAAAAATGATAAAAAAACGTTTTAGGAGAAGGACTTTTGATTGTGTCGTCGATATTTGCAATAGATATTTATTATATTATAATCTAATCTAAAACTGAATGTAAACTTATATTGCAATAAAATGTACTGTCACCTTGATTACACAGATATTCTGTACTGAAATTTAATTTCTAGATATTATTGTATTAGCAGAAATTATAAAATGATTATTACTTTTGTGCGTTGTTGTGTTGTTTTGAAGTTTTTATCGTTTTCTGGTATGCCCTTCATGCTTGCCATTGACGTGAACTGTGAAGCTTAGTGTAGTGTTCAGACTATTAAGTTAGTTAGTACTAAATTAGTTCTTATTAAGAAAGCAACTGAATAAATTGTTTTAGACTCAAGTAGTATTTCAATGCATTACGTTCATGAGCATTTAAAATAATAATAAATTACTTTGTGTAAGCGAATATTACTGACGTTATATTATACTTGAAATATAAATTTTGAGTGTCTTCGACATCTGCGCGCTGTTTGTTGATATCTTTGTTTATAATATCTGTTGGTGTAAAATGAAAAATATATTAAAGTATACTGGTGTAACACAGCAAGTGATTGTGGCAATATGTGGTATGTTTTTGAAGTTTTATTTTTATTATAAGTATTATTATTATAATAAGTAATTAAGTATTATATATTATGAATTGTGATATGAAACATTTCGAGAAGTGTACTGTTTTTTTTAATAAATACCAATACATGGCTATTATTATGTATGGAAGACCGAATCAGTAGGTACTCAAATGGTCGTGTAGCACTTATAGGTCTTATAGTAATCTATAGGTAGAACCAGTGAAGTTCGACTGGCGAGGTTCCACCGCCACATTCATTTCTAGCGCGAAGCAGTTCTTTCGCGAAGTGGAAGGGTGTTTGCCGGCCCATTCTTATATGACGCGACCATCGCAGTCCTCGGAAGAAACAACGCATCTGTGATTGATTTCAGATAAAACCACTGTACTATATCAAGTTGCCTACAGGTGATCATGAGCGGCAGTGACCACTTATCATCATTTCAGTGTACGTGGGTTCCATGATCGTTGGCTACACCATAGGCTGGACAGCACCAGTGGTACCAAAGCTTCAAGACCCAGATCAGTCGCCACTACCGGGTCCTATCACAGAAAACCAAATGTCATTTGTCGGAACTATCCTGTTTCTAGGAGGCATACCAAGTAATTAACTAATTTTCAGTTTTATTATTTTAAAATATTGATAAAAAATATTGAAAATTTAAAACGATCTTTATTTGAAATTTTTGGTTGGAAATTTAAAAAAAACTTTATTTAAAATTTGACAGGTTATAAAAGCTAATAATCGAGTTTCTCAACTGACGTTAGTAGGTGTCATCGATCTTGAGGATGCTCACAGATGCTTTTCTCTACAGGATCTTAGGTCGAAGCTTCAAATTATTACATTTATTTCATTTCTACGTTTCATTAACCTTTGAAACCAAAAAACTACACACGACAATCTTAGGATGTATCAAAATTTCAAGGACAACATTATTGAGACAATCACAATTAATAGTCGGATCCCAGTCGGATTTTTGTAAAATTCTGTGTGTATTAAAATTCTGTACCACCGTTTTACTTTAAGTTTTAATAGGATTGTTACCGTTATCAAAGTATTAATTAATACTTTTTATCTATCTTTTAATCTTTTATCATTTTAGTAAATCTACAATAACAGTTTTAGTGCAATTATTTATGTTTCCAGGCAAGGTTTACTGCCTGGAAACATTTGATGACCTTAAAAGCCTTGTAGACTAAATTCTTACTTATTTTGACGTCATGCAAGAAATTTCCGGGTCGTTCTTCTAAAAAATTGTATGTAGAAAAATAAATAATAAGACCAAGGCAATGTTTTCATTTTCAGGTCCATATCTAACCGGATATCTGGCAAACAGAAAAGGACGTAAGCCGTGTTTGATGCTGGGTGGTTTGATCGCAGCTATTTCCTATATCCTTCTAGCCACAGCAACGAGCCTAACCATGTTGTACATCAGCAGGGCTTTAATTGGTTTCGGTGTAGCCATTATTACAGTACTATCACTAGTCTATCTTGGCGAGATTGCGTAAGTTTTTTATAAGATTGAAGTAAAAAATTAGCATCAAGTCCACATTAAAGAGATTACTATGCTTTAATGGTCAAAATTGGTCTGCTTTCAATGGACTTTAACGGTCAATGGTAAGTAGCTCCATACAAACATGGGTTTTATTTGAAGTCAGTCGCAGATGCATTGCCGCTTCCAAGGACCAAAATGGTCGTCTCGTTTGAAAGTGAGCCGGCAATCACACTCTTCAACCGAAACACAAGAATTGCTCCTTTCACGACCTTGAAAATTAATTTCAATTTCAAAGTGTCGTTTGATCAGTGTTTTAATCAATGCCCATATTTTTTTCCATTCTTTCAATATTTTTACTCCTTCCATGTGTGGCCATTTTACAGAATCTATGGGGTCAAGTTAGGCTGGTTCAGTCGGTTCAAATTTGTCAAGTTTTATACATCATATCTTAACTAAGATCTGTCATAATCATTCATTAATTAATTACATTTTGGCAAAGAGATCCGCCAGGCTAGTTGATCATGCCTGAGGAGCGGCCGCGCTCCGGTAGTCTCTATTCAGAACTTGTGTATATGCAGGATATTGAAAATACTTCGATAGCGTGCTTCAGAAATACTATTGGCGCCATCTCTCGATGGGTTACAGGAAGTCGCAAAAACATAGACTTATGACCCAAATTCATTATTTACTTTTTATGGGGAAAGTATATTTGTAGCGTGGCGATAATGAGTAGTAATTGCTGTTTTCGCCTTTCTTGATCAGATCTGATACACGGGCCGGAAATTAATAAGTATCATTATTGTCACACTATCTTTAAAATACTATCAATAATATTAATTCATTAAGGTAAGGTAAGATCCAACCCATCTTTTATATATTTTGCCGGTGCCATACTTGAAAATTATTTGCAAATTGAGAAGATTCCAATGACATATTATAATATGCCAATAAAATGGAGATATACATAAAAACATGCACTGGGAAAACATTTCCCTCCACGGTCGAGTATAGAGTTCAATTTCTCTCAATATTATCTCTACGTTGCGAGCTACAGATAGTATCGATACTATCGCAATCATCGATACTGTTGATTAAAAATCGCTAAACTTCCTATCGGTCGGCTGTCGATGACTTTGATTAGGTGCTAATGATATTGAGGGGCATCACTAGAGTCAAGTTTGAGTTAATATTTGAATACTAAATAAATGTTCCATTCTCATCTTGGTCCTCGGGAGTATCAACGCATCTGTGGTTGACTTCAAATTGAACCCTTGTATGAAGTTATTTACAGATGTCCATGCGCGGCAGTGACCACTTACGATCAGGTGGACTGCGTGCTCGTTTGCGACTACAAATTTCCAAAAAATACTTCGGGATACGGGAATTATATGAAAATTCTGATACACAAAAATTCAAAGTTTTGTTAAATGTCAAGTGAATCGATTATTTTCCAAGTTTTTCACATACATGAGCGTCCTCCTGAAATATTCCCCGGACATTATGATGTGGTGCTCTTCAAAACTACACTGGTGTTACCACCTTGAAAAATGCTACTTATTGCTACTTGTTACTATTGCTATTTGTGTTATTTTTTTATTTCAGCTCAACGAATATTCGAGGTATTTTATTGACTGGGTCTGGCATATTCCAGACATTCGGGACGCTACTTGTATACTCCGTTGGACCTTATGTCCAGTATTCAATAATTGGGTACATAGGGTCAGTATTGGCTGTACTATATTGCTTCGGAATTTTCTTCATACCTGAGACTCCTTTAGGTCATGTTTTGAAAGGTAAAGATTAGTAATAATTTAAAAGTCTTACTGCAATTAAGCAGTAAGCTGTGAATTATTGCACAAGTAAAATAGATATTTTTTTATGATTCCAAATCATTTGGATTCCTGACTGTATGCATATACCATGTCATGTCATGTTAATAGTTCTTAAAATAGTATCGATTTTATATTATATTGCATAACTGAATCGAAATCAATTATCTTACAACAAAATATTATTATATTATATATATTTTTATTTTATAATTTTTGACTGAAGGAGCAAACGAGCATGCAGTCCACCTGCTGGTAAGTGGTCACTGCCGCCCACGGACATCTGTAATCAACTACATACAGAACATGGGTTCCATCTGATCACAGTCAATCACAGATGCGTTGCTTCTCCCGAGGACTATGATGGTCGCCTCATGTGAAAGTATGCCAGCAACCACACTCTTCCATCGAAACGCAAAAGTTGCTTCACGCTAGAAATAGATGTGGCGTTGGTACTTCCCCGGTCGAATTACAATAGTTCTACCAGGTAATTTAAATGTTATTCAATACTAAATAGAAGCGCAAAAAACTTTAAAATGTACATTATATAAATTCCAGATGATGAAAATGCAGCAAAAGAAGTTTTAAAAAAACTAGATCGCTCTAATGATTTCGATGAAGTAAGAATTTTAAGAGATGAAGAACAGAAGAAAAACATTAAAGATGAATGGATAAATATTTTTACTATAAAAAGCAACAGAAAAGCTTTAGTTATTACGGTCATATTAAATGTTCTTCAACAGTCAAGTGGTATACTCGCTGTGGTATTTTTCACAACTACGATATTCGAAATAGCTGGTTCTTCAATAAAACCTGATTTAGCTACCATTATAATAGGGCTCACTCAATTATTTGCAAGTTTTGTAGCTCCTATCTTTGTAGAAAAAAACGGACGAAGGATATTATTGCTTGCGTCAACCGCATGTTGCTGCTTAGCTTTAGTAAGTATTTTTATTTCATTTATTTGTTGAATGTTTAATGTGGACGTATTTATTTATGGGGAGCAGTGATAGCCTAATGGTTGAAACTTGCCCTCTCAATCGGGAGGTCCAAGGTTAAAACCCAGGCACGTACCACTGATTTATGTGCGTATTAGTAATCAATTATTACTGTTTTTATGTGGAGGGAAAGGAAAGGAAAACATCGTGAGGAAGCCTACACACCCGAGAGTCCTTTTAAAAAAAAAATCTCGGAGGTATATGAAGTCCACCAATTCGCACTTGGCCAGCGTGGTCCACTATGGTCTAAAACTCTCTCATTCTAAGAGGAGACCCGTGCCCAGCAGTGGGGCAATAACGGGTTGTACCCCATTTATTTATAACGACATTACCGGCTGCAAATGTTGTTTTTAACACTGTAGTGAAATTATTGATATAGAATTGACATCGATTTCTTTTTCTCCACCATGAAAAAGGAAACATTTTTTAAACTAGTAAAGATCTGAGGAGACTATTTAATAATAATCGATACGAACTGTTACGACCTCCGGGAAAAAGGCTTTTAAACGACGATCGTTTGGCGTTTTAGTAGAACCCTTGCCTTATATGCAGTTGATTAACAATGTTCATTGGCTTATACTACTCACTTGCTAGCATTCTCGAATTCACGTCAATCTTATAGTAAAGTTCTATATTTTTCTAAATTATTTTTCAGGTGATTCTTGGAACTTACTTTTATTTAGATAGTATAGATCACTCAACAGCAGTTTATATTAAATGGTTGCCTCTCGTCTCATTAATATTTTTCTTCTTGTCATATGATGTGGGTAAGTTGATTTTAATGCTTTAGAATGAAATTCCCATTCGTACTCGCATTCGCAAATGTTAAAATAGTAATATTCGTTACATCACAAGTGAGTTGCATTCACTTCCTCCTCATACTCAAAACACGTTTAGTTACGTTATTGACTTTTCAAAATAATTTTGTAAAGAGTCCGTTCGAAATGAAATATTTGTAAACCATTGATTTGAAACATTATCTTAAATATATGTAGTAATCACTTAATGTATGTTTTCACTTATTTCTTTTAGGTTTTTCTATAATTCCGGTAGCATTAATCGGTGAGCTCTACACGTCAAACGTCAGAAGTACTGGTTCAGCGGTCACCATCACTATCGGCTGGTTGTTCGGCTTCGGGATTACGACTGGCTTTGGATTCTTCATCACAATCCTCGGAGGATATATCACTTTTTGGATGTTTGCTGGCGTTTGTGCCTTGGCTTTTATGTTTACTTTGTTTTTCGTTCCAGAAACTAAATTCATGACTTTTACACAGATTCAGGAAATGCTAAGTAAATAGTGAATTATTATTTGTCATTTTAAGTACGTTTTTGTATATTTTCACTAATAATTAATAATATATTTAATATTTTTAATTACCTGCACATATTACTTCAAGAAGTAGGCACACCTTTTATGTTTTTTTACTATCAGTAATTGACTAACTTAAAATTATCAGACATTTTGACAGAAAAGAAAAAAAATGGATTCAACAAAAGTTCATCACGGTCAATGGTCATATCAACTGTTGTAAAATACTTTGCAGTGTACATAACATCATTAATTTTACAGTAAAAATGATTTTCATTAATTATTTTTAGCGTATCGTAAGGTTCAAATGAATATGTAATTATTCAAGGTTATTTTAAAATAAATAAAGTAAATCACTAAAAAATATAAACAAATGTGAGGTCCACGTGTCATGAACAAATGTTTCACGGAACGTGGTCATTTGATCTTGATAATTTTTATTATATTATAATCTAATCTAACTAGCAGCAAAACAAAAATGCAAGATAAAATGCATTTAAAATATTACGTACATATTGTATAACCTTGAATGTATTAGTGTAGATTGGATAGAATTGAGAATAAGTGAATAGTGTGTAGCGATAATGTTTTGCCTTTAATCTTATTTATTAATATGGGAGATGTGGAATTTAATGAAGCATTTGAGCCCATGAAAATCAAAGCAACAGTGACCAACTTCATACGACTTATACTATTGAATTCTAGAAGCACCTAAATTTGATGATCATTAATTAAGTGAATGAATTGATATTACCTAATCTTATTAAAGTTAATCTCAATCTGGCACCTGTTTTATCAATTGCTGCATACAGCTTTATATTGTTTAGTGTTGATCATTTTGTTAGTAACGACTATAAAGGTAAAATGAAAAACATATTCGAGTATAAAGGTGTAATAAAACAGGTGGTTGCAACGCTATGGGGTATGTATTCCAATTTTACTATATTGTGGATTGTGATCAATATTGTGGTTAGTCTAACTGTACGGCCGGTCTTGAACACCATTCGTATTCTTTTAATGGGTGAAGTAAAAGGCGATTAAGCGGCAAGGTTGAGGAGATGAGCAGTATCGACTTTCAGCGTAGCATCAACATCTGTTGCGACAACTTGTATGCTAGACGTGGTGACTATTACTAAAGCCCATTAACTGCAAAAGATGGATAGATCAACAATATTGTGAATACTTTCTTTAACGTCGGTACATTACTTTTAGTTTTAACAGTAACATGATTTTACATAAAATCTGGTACAAATTAGAAACTGGGACTTCTTATATTCGAACATGGACTTTCAGTACTATCTTCTTCATTTAGTTGGTAATCTGTACTGTACACTGTACTCTGTGGTACTGTACACTTAATTAAACTCAGTGTAGTCTTAGATGTCCAAGAATTTTTAATCGCTAGATCATTTAGGATTTTTTCGTGAGTAGAAAGGTAATATTCATCCTAACACAGGACTCTTTGTACCTATGGCATTTTTAATACTCGTTATGACATGTTGTTTTCAGTATACTTGGGCACGATGACAGTGGGCTACACTATGGGCTGGACAGCCCCAGTCATACCAAAGCTTCAAGACCCAGAACAGTCTCCGCTACCGGAACCTATCACAGAGGCCCAAATGTCGTTTCTAGGGACAATTCTTTATTTAGGGTGTATTCCAGGTAATTTGCAATTATGATTTAAGTAACTAACTCCAAATATCGGGAATAAAGTTTTTTTTATTATATTATTAATCTAAATGCCTTATTAAAATAATGTTTATGGCTGCAATAAAAATGACATTCGTCAAACAGTTTATTTGATGTTGTTAAATGAATTAAATCTTAAAAATAGTCACAGACTTGTTGCAGCTTTAAAACATTGTTTCTCCACTTAAATAAGTATCTCTTAATGCTACTTGACTAAAATGTCTATTTAATTCTCTTCTCTTCTAGATGTCTTAACTTAGAGTCTTATAAAGTTATTATCATGCGTAGAGCCTGGCTGTGTTAATGTCACAGCTGAATAGACAATAATACACAAAGAGCTTTCCTTAAATTGTTACTTAGGCAATTCTCAACTACGAAGATATTTTTACTTTAGTAACTTCTAAGGAATGCTACAAAGAAATATTGATGAACGTACTCTTTAGGGTTCTAAACCAGAAGCATCACCGTCGTACCTATTTTGATATTTTTGGTCTGAAAGGTGTAGTTAGGAACACATAATTGTCGCAGGCGTCTCGGTTTAAATCACTTACGTAACATCTATGGAAAACCACAATTATGACTGAACTTATTTAGGGTTCATTACAACAATCCGTGGGCAGTAGAAGTCAGTAAGCACTTACAATCAGGCGGACTGCATGCTCGTGTGACTTTAACTTGTGTATAATGGAAAAGTAATATATCAAATAACACATTTTCTACACCCACAACCACAGTAGGACTTTCTCCCGTGTCGTGGTTGCCATGGACATACAAAGACGGATAAACAAACACCCAGACCCAGAACAGAAATCTAAATATATCATTCAGATACTTGGTCGGGAATGGATCCCAGAACCCACTGCATGACAGATCGGTATGGTGACCGCTAAGAAATAATAAAATTGAGGCAATAAACTTTTTTGCAGGTCCATATTTAACTGGATACCTGGCGAACAGAGTAGGTCGTAAGCCGTGTCTGATGCTGGGTGGTATAATAACAGTTATTGGGTATGTCGTTCTGGCTGCAGCCACAAACCTAATCATGATGTTTATCAGCAGGTTTGTTATTGGTTTCGGAGTAGCCATTACTAGTGTGGTGTCACTGGTGTACCTTGGAGAAATTGCGTAAGTTTAGAAATATATCATTTGAATGTTTTTTTTTAGAATACGCTTACCGCTTATGATTTTTTTAAATACGCTTACCGCATTAGTTTTCATTACTCGCGGGTTAATCAATTTGGACCATCTTGTATTCTGCGTCGGTTTGGTTTTCAAATACATAAGCGTCTCGTTATATCCATCAGCATCATAAATTGGGGTCCGTTATAGATAAAATATGATGAAAATATACCCTACTTTACCTATGCATAAATTGTTTGAATAGAGCAGCAATCTACAACTACCTTGTGGTGCACGTAACTGCTTTGCTGGCCGTAAGCCGCTCAATTCTGAACGGATTTAGATAAAATTTCCAGAGAATATTTTTGAAATTTTATACTTTGAGAATTCGATGAAACCTAAAAATAAAAATGTTTTTCCGTGCTCTATTTCATAAGCCGGGCTAGATATTATATCTGTGCCGAAATTCAGTGATATTGGTTCAGTAGTTTTCACGTGAAAGAATAACAAATATTCATCTTCACAAGAAAAAGTATGAATGTGAGGTAGTATTTAGTTTTTTAAGGGTAAACATCTTTAGCGCGGCTTTGTGCACATTTTTAATGGATAAAAAATGTTAAGCTCGCGTCAGGACACGTAACCTAATTGAAGATCGTAAGACGCTATGCTACTGTTTCTTACACATTTATGATTTTTCTGAGATAAAATTTTAATGTAAAATAATTGTAATATTTCTTAAGTACTTAATTTTTAATGTAGGTAATAAAAATTTCAATAAAATCCATCAAAATTATCAAAACTTATTATGGCACATGTAATCTTATAATTCTTATTAATTTTATAAATGAGAAAGTCTGTAAAGTACGTTTGTTATTCTTTAACGCAAAACCTACCGGATTTCACTAATATTAGGCACACACAGCGACAGATCAAGAATTCCGCTCTGGGCTAATTATAAGAACGCACCCTCACCAGGTGTGTTATAGTCGGCCTTAAAGTATTAACTACAGCTTGTCGAGCAAAAAAACGTCGCCAAATCTACACCCTCCGGTGTGTTAGTGTTTAGTCTCGGTCTAGTTGAAATATGTAGGGTAGATGCATGTTAGATTTATAGTGCATGTGAAAACACGATCTCAGCGCGCCCCCTCAATCCTCGCGCCCTAGGCTGCAGCCTAATTAGCCTAATAATTAAGCCCTGGGCACACACATAGTTTATGACCTAGATTACCACATAGGATACTCAATATTGTGGTAGACGTGACCGAAACGGGCGATACCGCAGAAATAATGTATGTTATAAATTCACAAATGCTATTTTAGGTATAAATTTATCAGTGTTATCCGAACGACGTAATGTTGGCGACGACCTACTTCAATTGCAAAAAATACTTACATTTTTATTACCCTACACTGTCAAACGGAGGGTAATAATGTTTTTTGAGCGCTGATGTGTATGTATGCATGATTATATGTATGTTTGTATGTATGTTCATTTATTTGGCACGTGCTACAGCTGAAACGGCTAGACGGATTGAAACATGTGACATATTGGAAATCGACATAGTTTGCAAAGAGACATAAGATAAATGTATTTTTTAAATTTTGACGCCCGAGATTAGCTAAAATAGAGACAGATAGCTGATTGATTTTTTAATCATAAGTAATATGGGTTCAAATATAAGCTAGTAAATATAAGATGACAGTAATATATTGTACAACTTTTGTGTTTCCGTTTATTTTATTATTAAGTCAAATAAATCATTATAAAAAAGGACAACTGACTAAAAAGTTAACTTTTGGCAGTTGGGGTTTTATATTTTCATAATAATTTCTACTTGCGTAACCCTTGATTTGTTTTCAGATCAACGAATATTCGAGGTATCCTGTTAACTGGGTCTGGTATATTCCATACATTCGGGACACTGGTGGTATATTCCATCGGACCATATGTTCCGTATTGGGTAACTGGTTTCATAGGAGCATTATTGGCTGCAGTGTACTGTGTCGGAATTGTCTTTATACCGGAAACTCCATTAGGTTACATTTTAAAAGGTGGGTTTTAAATAGTATTGTTTTTTTTTTTACTTTAGTATTCAATATGAATGAGTATGAATTTTACAAGATCTTCAACCCATTATCTTCCAACTGTTGCTACGGGACATGTTTCAGAAAAAGAGAGTTTTAGGCCATAAATCACCGCGCTGACCAAATGCGAATTGTAATGTACTCCACACACCTTTTAAAAACTAGAACCCTCGATAAAGAGGATAAATTACAAACATTAGATGACACTTATTTTTTTTATAAATAAATAATAAGTGTTTAAATTCGAATAAATAGCGTCTTATTCAATTTTTAGTTATTGGTACTCCGATCATGTCCTATTTTGTAACTGTATGTAAATAAAATACGTTATATCAAATTTAAGTTCTTTTGGAAGATATGATTTGATTAATTATTAATAAACAATGACTCTAAAATACCATTTTATTAAATATTGTGTTATTTTTACATTTTTACTCAAATATTTTCGTTAACCTCACGTAAAAATATTTGAAAACTGTTTATTTAGTATTTTAACCGTATTGTCCAATTATTCTAAATTCAGATAACGAAAAAGGAGCAAGAGATGTTCTACAGGATATAGGTCGTCCCGATGAATTAGAGGACGTGAAAACTCTAAAAGATGAAGTAAAAAAGAGAAACATAAAGGATGAATGGATCAAAATCTTCACTATCAAAAGCAACAGGAAAGCTTTCTTTATTACGATCTCTTTAAATATTCTGCAACAGTCAAGTGGTATAGTGGCTGTGGTATTCTTCACTACTACGATATTTGAACTAGCTGGATCTTCAATAGAACCCGCTATAGCTACCATTATAATAGGAGTCACGCAGTTATTGGCAAGCTTCATAGCACCTGTCTTCGTTGAAAGAAATGGACGGAAGATTTTATTACTTGTATCTACTGCATTTTGCTGTTTCTCTTTGGTAATTAGTTTATGGTTTTATGTACTGTGTTTATTTTTTAAGATTATAGTAGCAAATAAGCATGCAGTCCTAATGGTAAGTGATCACTGCTGCCATTGGATATTTTTAAGCAACTTCATACGGAACAAGGGGTTTATCTGAAGTCAAATACAGTTTGTCAATTGCGTTGCTACTCCCGAGGAGCCAAATAATAAGCCTAATAAGGAAATAAAAGTAACTGTCAACTACATCATACGCGAACCTACATCACCTTCTTTAGGTACCGGGGATATAAAAGACGCTCAACGAGATTTAGGGTCGATTATAGTCACTTACACAACATTTTGCGGCTACTTTACAAAGTTTAGAAATACAGATTCTACTTACGATTAGCCACGTGCGGTCCGTCCTTGGCTCTACTTTCTTCCAATATTCTAGCAAAGCCCCACTCGGTGCGTACCACACGTGTACACACCAACAATGAAACTACAGGTTTTACAGTCTCCACACATTAGTATCCACACACTTTTACTACACAGTTTACAGCTTCACAATTACCACGAAAATTAAAGGTAATAAGTAAACACCATTTCGTGCGAGCCAATTAGCGGCGGTCGTTACAACTACGCTCACACTGGCATACTGTTTTCGGAGTGCAGCGAGGCAACAAACTACCCTCCGCTTGGAAACATTTCAAAAAAAATATTTGTTATTCGTTGAAGACCCCAATCTCAACACAAGTTTAAAATTATTCAATTCAGTTTAAAGAAATTTGATTTTGAACTATGTTTATGAAGTAGGTATAGTGGCGGTACCTCGTATCACGAACCCAACTCGTTCTTCCTTGCTTTTAAAAGATATTTTACAATTTGTATTTCAGGTAGTCCTTGGAGTATACTTCTATTTAGACGATATAGAACATTCATCAGCAGAGAACCTAAAATGGTTGCCTCTAGTTACCTTAATTTTTTTCTTTTTGTCTTATGACTTGGGTAAGTTGTTATTTTTAAAGTAGAACGATTAATTTATTATTACGATTATTATTACGATTATTAATGTTATAAAAGGCTACAGTTTGTAAGGATGAATGAGAGTTTATTACTCCCCAAAAATTTTGGACGTTTGACACATTGATATATATGATCACACATTTGACATATATGATCATATTGCAGCTCCAACAGCTCGAACATTTTAATGTAATAGTTTAGTATTTTATTTGTTTTCTTTATATGCAGGTGTGTTTATACAGTCTAATTTATCACTTTTTCATAAATTAAACTTATGTTAAAGCTACTTTATTCTGTTGACGTGAAATATTCTTGGATTAATCCATTACTAAATTGTCTCATGAACAGCACATCCAATATAAAAGAGAATTAAGAGCCCGTTTTACTGAAACATTTTTTTTAGGTTTTTCAATCATTCCCTCTACATTAATTGGCGAGCTCTTCACTTCAGACGTCAGGAGTACTGGTTCAGCTATCACCATCACCGTCGGCTGGTTGTTTGGCTTCGGGATCACTACTGCCTTCGGATACTTCATCACGATTCTTGGAGGACATATCACTTTTTGGATGTTCGCTGGTGGTTGTGCTCTTGCTTTTGTCTTCACTTTGGTTTGCGTTCCGGAGACTAAGTTCAAAAGTTTTGTCGAGATTCAAGAAATGTTGAGTAAATAGACTGATGTTATTTATTGTTTTATTACAAAATACATAAACGTAAACGTATCGTAAAAACTTTGGTTCTTGTTTTGGTTTTTATATATTTCAATTATACAACCCAATTTTATTAAATTTATTCAAACATGTTACGGTATAATAAATTTTGTTTATGTGTGTTTTATGATTTGGTTTTATATGATTAAAGTCTTTTCTTTGTTCTTGTATTATTTCTAAAATAAAAGGTAATAAAGCATTGATATTCCAATTAATAATAATGCAGATGGGGAAAATTTAGGCAAGTTACATTCTGTTAAATTTTCAATTTATTTGGTAACCTTGTGTGGTCCAATTAAGCTAAAATCGGAGCTCTACATGAATGGGTGGCTACAGTTCCATTTACTTAATTATTGGCATCCTATATTTTCAATATTAGTTCTGTGTTGTATTACTGGTCTTTATATAAATTGACTCGGTTAGGGTTGTTAACGGAAGAAATTAAAAGCCATATTCCACCAGTCCAGCCAAATGCGAATTCTACAAGTCTACAGACTTCAACAGAAATTAAAGAACGTCTTTCAAAGGCCTCTCAGGCGTGCTAGTTTCCTCATGATATATTCTACCTTTGAAGCAATGTTTGCTTCATTAGAATCAATTGCATTAATTATAATCTAGTTTTAACTTTCATAAATTAATATTAAACGTCTTTCATTTCCTCGTATTTAAAATTAATTTAACTAACTTCGTGGTAGTCACACTGATCATTTTGTAGCATTGTACAATATTATACTATTAAAAGCTGAATAAATCTGGAAATCACAGACCTAGATTTAAATAAATAAAATCTGAAAGCTCCCTTTCATTTTACAAACATTACAAGTCACAAAGCTTGTAGAAAAGGATAACCGTGTGCCACAAGCAGCACCCCCAGTAAGCGTTTAATTCTTCAAAACAATGTCTTTTTTAAATAATTTTCAAGTTTAAGTATTTATTTTATTATTTTTACATAATATTTATAATATTATTGGCCGTGTGGTGTCGGCCTTTTAGAATAGCACCACTCCCTCTCTACCCGTGGATGTCGTACGAGGCGACTAAGGGACATAAATCCAAGAGATGGGCAGCAGCATCTCCTTGTGTAACTTACACCTACTGCGGTCACCAACACGCATGCCAAGCGCGGTGACTATCGGCAAAAACCCCCAAATGAAAGGTGCAGAAGAACCCCGGCCCCCAGTCCCCGGCAGCCCCGCTATTCCGGGCTACGGTAGCGGCCAAGGTAACGGCGGGGCAGGGGGTGCTAAGAATCTCCGGCAGAGATCCGGCTACCGCAACCGACGACTTCTGCACCTGGCAACATACAACACCAGGACACTGAGGACCGACGAGAAGATACGGGAGCTGGAAGAAGAGATAGACAAGTTGAACTGGAGTGTTTTGGGATTGTCTGAAGTCCGAAGACAGGGTGAGGACACGATAATCCTTAAATCGGGCAACTTGTTCTATCACCGGGAGGGCGACCACCTGTCTCAGGGTGGTGTCGGGTTCCTCGTCCACAAATCCCTCGTTAACAACGTGGTAACAGTCGACAGTGTGTCGTCAAGGGTAGCGTACCTTATACTCAGAATATCTAAACGGTATTCGCTGAAGGTCATACAGGTATATGCGCCGACTTCGACACACCCAGACGATGAGGTCGAGGTTATGTATGAGGACGTAAGTAGAGCCATGCATACCTCAAAGACCCACTTTACCGTTGTTATGGGGGATTTTAACGCAAGACTGGGCACGCGGAACGATGGCGAGCGGAAGGTGGGGCCCTTTGGAATTGGACAACGGAACCACCGAGGCCACTTGCTTGCCAACTTCTTGGAGAGGGAGGGCCTCTTTATGATGAACTCTTTCTTCAAGAAGAGGGCACAGCGAAAGTGGACTTGGATAAGTCCTGATGGTTCCACTAAGAACGAGATAGACTTCATTTTGGCAGACAAACGGCACATATTTAATGATGTCTCTGTGATCAACAGGGTGAAAACCGGAAGTGATCACCGGATGGTAAGAGGCACATTAAATATCAACGTAAAGCTGGAACGGTCACGCCTAATGAAGTCTACGCTCCGACCAACACCTGTCCAAATCCAGGGCTCCGAAGAGTTTCAACTTCAGCTTCGAAACCGTTTCGCGTGTCTCGATTCTTGCGTTTCTGTGGACGAAATTAACACCAAGGTAGTAACAACTGTCCACGACGTGGGGTCTAAGTACTTTAAGACCCACTCCAGTAGTAGGTCTCGGGTTCTCTCAGAACATACTCTCGGTCTCATGAGGGAGAGGCGAGAACTATGTGTGCAGTCTCCAGCCTCAATGTCGAAATACAGACTGCTCAATAAACAGATCTCTCAGAGTAGGCGACGCGATTGGCGTGCTCATAACACCCATCGCGTAAAAGACGCTATTGAGCGGAACCAGGGCTCGAGAGTGTTCGCCAGGGATCTGTGCGTTGGGCAGAGCCTGCTGACGAGGTTGAAGACCGAATCGGGCACCATGGTTTCGTCTAACTCCGATGTTCTGAGAGAAATTGAGAAATACTACGGACAGTTGTATGCTTCCGCACGTGCTCCCGCCCGTAACAAGGCGGGCGACAAACGTGCCAAACTGACCCGACACTACACTGAGGACCTCCCGGACGTCAGCCTGTATGAGATTAGAGAGGCTCTCAAACAGCTGAAAAACAACAAGGCACCGGGCGATGACGGAATCACAACAGAGCTGCTAAAAGCTGGCGGTAAACCCGTACTAGTGGCGCTCCAAAAGTTGTTCGATTCCGTCATTACTAGTGGGACAACCCCGGAAGCGTGGAGCAGAAGCGTAGTGGTGCTGTTCTTCAAAAAGGGCGACAAAACTCTTTTGAAGAACTACAGGCCCATTGCGCTTCTGAGCCACGTGTATAAGCTGTTTTCGAGAGTCCTCACTAACCGCATTGCACGCAGGCTAGACGACTTCCAGCCTCCCGAACAAGCCGGTTTCCGAAAAGGCTACAGCACCATAGACCACATTTACACGCTGCGGCAGATTATACAGAAGACCGAGGAGTATAATCTGCCGTTATGTGTTGCTTATGTGGACTATGAGAAAGCCTTCGATTCTATCGAGACCTGGGCGGTGCTGGAGTCCCTTCAGCGATGCCAGATCGACTATAGGTACATCGAGGTGCTGAAGTGTGTATACACTGCCGCCACCATGTCAGTCCGAGTACACGACAGAAGCACAAATCCAATCCAACTGCAGCGGGGAGTCAGACAAGGCGTTGTTATATCGCCGAAACTGTTCACCGCTGCGTTGGAAGATTTGTTCAAGCTGATGGAGTGGAAAGGTCTTGGCATTAACATCAATGGCGAACACATCACGCACCTTCGATTTGCCGATGATATAGTCGTCTTGGCAGATTCGCTGACGGACCTCAGCACAATGCTAGGCGACCTCAACAGTGCCTCACAACGGGTGGGTCTTAAGATGAACATGGACAAGACGAAAATCATGTCTAATGTCCATGTCACACCCGTACCGGTAGTTGTTGACGGCACTCCTCTCGAAGTTGTCGACGAGTACATTTACCTGGGACAAACGATCCGGATGGGTAAGTCCAACTTTGAGAGGGAGGTCACTCGAAGAATCCAACTCGGCTGGGCTGCGTTCGGGAAATTTCGTAGTATCTTCTCGTCCACAATTCCTCAGTGCCTGAAGTCGAAATTATTCGAGCAATGTGTGTTGCCAGTGATGACCTATGGCGCCGAAACGTGGTCCTTCACTGTAGGCCTCATTCGGAGACTCAGGGTCGCTCAGCGTGCTATGGAGAGGGTTATGCTCGGAATTTCGCTACGAGACATGATTCGCAACGATGAAATCCGTAGACGAACGAAGCTTACCGACATAGCTCTCAAAATTAGTAGGCTGAAGTGGCAATGGGCCGGCCACATCGCTCGCAGGACCGATAACCGATGGGGAAGGAAGGTCCTCGAGTGGCGACCACGTTTAGGCAAAAGGAGTACAGGTCGCCCCCCTACCAGATGGACCGATGACCTGAAGAAGACAGCGGGAAACCGTTGGATTCAGAGGGCACAGGACCGGTTGGAGTGGCGCCATTTAGGGGAGGCCTATGTTCAGCAGTGGACATCAAAAGGCTGATGGATGGATGGATGATTTATAATATAATTAATACCTAACTAAATTAAATGATTATTTACATTTTCACCCACGCATGCTCCCTTATGTTTTCTTATTCGGCCATAACTTACAATGAACTTTACCATAATTTGATAGAATAATGATTCTTTTCAGGAAATCTAATAAACTGGTAATAAGGGTACGGAGAATCGCAAATAGTGCAAAGTGTGGTGCGTAAGGATACGGCTATGTTGTGTGTCGTGATATAACTTAAAAAAGAAAAACGAACTAGGCTTGTCAACGGGTTCTCCCCGCCACCGCAATTTGGCCGTGACCACGATCCATGCAACTGAGTCGAAAGATCGGCAGAAAGAAATTAAAAATCGCATATCATGAGCCTATTTATCATCAGGTAGCCCAAGTGACTTATCGTAAGGTTGAAGTATGGAAAAACATTGTAAATGTAATTGTGGAAATGCAATGTTTCGAAATGTAAAAGTAGATTCTTTAACGTTCAGCAAACCGGTAGATTAAGTAAAGTGTGGCGCTAATCTTGAAGCGCGCACAAATTTCCTACTTAATTTTTCGTAATCGTTGTTTGCAGACGTAATATTGTTACACATTCATTTCCTTATCCATGTACTAGTGATATGACGAATGTTATAATTTGAACATTCGCGAATGCGAATATTAATTACTTTTTTACTTTTACGTCACATCATGGGCGTTATCAAACAAGCATGCAGTCCACCTGATGGTAAGTGGTCACTGCCGCTCATGGATATCTGTAACCAACTTCATACAAAATATGGGTTCTATCTGAAGTCAAACACATATGCGTTGCTACTCCGGAGTTTGCCTCATGTAAAAATGTGGAATGAGCGCCCTCCTGAGGTATTCCCGGGGCGCTACGACATGGGGTTCTTCAAGAAAGGTGTAAAACGAGCTTTCCTCCAAAGCCGGCGATGCATTGGCGACTCCTCTGTTGTTGCAAATGTCCATAGGCGACGGTGACTGCTTTCTATCAGGTGGCCCGTCAGCCTTATCGTTAGGCCTTAATATAAAAAAAAAATGTGTGCCGGCAACCACACCCTTCTATCGAAACGCAAGAAATGCTTCACGCTAGAAATAGGTGTGGCGGTGGTACTTCCCCGGTCGAACTGGTGCACACGTGCAAATGTGTATAAATTTGGAGACCTTATCTTTGGATTTCAATTTCTTGTATATTAGCAAGGCATTTGCACAATCCATGCAAATGTGAATGCGAATTTTTGTTACATCACTAACATGTTACTCAGTTACACGCTTAACTTTGTCTTATATCAAATTGTAGACTGTTACAACGGACATGCGTACATTTATTACGTACGTACAACGGACATTTATTTAGCGTATTAACCTTCTTTTAACATGCGTTGAAACTTATCCCCTAGAAATTATCAAAGTGATCACTCGTGTCGTGAAAAATGAAAATTATCTTCGCAAACAGTGGCATACGAAAGCAATTGAGTATAGCATCATGTGGTATGTTTATTTTTTTATACATAATACTCTCATTTAAAAAAGGATTTTTTATCCATTGCTTACTGACTTTTTAAAATGACTTTCACATATAACCTTACGCGGCACGGCTTAAATGAGGATTAATAAGCGAGTTAAAAAGCTTAAAAACCTTAGTACAATTTTACAGCAATCACTAGTGATGATTTGTCGTATGGCCTCGAATAATACTATTCCCTCACTGCCTGTAGATATTTTAAGAGCAACTAACGGCCTAAATGCAAGAGACGAGCAGGAGCATCTTTGTGTATATCAAAACACAGCGATTAAGAACGATTGATAGATGCGGTGGTTGTTGGCAAAAATCCACATTAGGGGTGGCTTTTGTCCACTAGTAGACACTGATAGCCTGACGAATAAAATTAATGAGAGCGTTTATTACTTTAGAAGCATAAATGTAGTAAATGGGTGCCCAAAGGGGAATGATCAGATATTTAAACATTAAATTCATTAGACTCCATCCAATCCAGATCATTAGGATACAGTATCTTTATAACTAGATACTGTATTATTTATCCTTATATGGAATTTTATCAACAGTCCAATTTCTTTTTCTTTAAATAACTTCTCTTATCGGACTGTTAAATCCACATTTACGTAATTACGTAGTTTGTAAACATGTCACCTTAATACTTCTTTACTAATAGGATAATTTAACGTAACATTGTTTTTTTTAATTGTGTGTAATATTGGTGCCATATTTTCTTTTCTTAATTGACATTCAAAATGTACAGGATCTTCTTTAAAAAAATATACATTTGATTTTGGTTCTAACTAAAGATGGTAGAATATTTCAATCAAGCAGATAGATATCACTACCACATGTTTTAGCGTAAAGTTCTTATATTTTGGTGGAAGAGTGTGGATGATGGCAAACTTATCTATTCGGCAACTACCTTTGTCCTCAAGCATAGTATAAGTATCTGTAACCGGGTTCAGCTAAATCCATAAGGTTCTCGGCCGTCATTGAGTATTATTCATTGATATCGGCGCACGCTCACTTGCAACTTCAATGTTATAAATAACTTGTCAGCAGCGATCTGTTTTTTTCTGGACACTGGATGAATATCGTCTTATTTTCCAGTATACATGAGCATGATATCATCAGGCTACGCTATGGGATGGATGGCACCAGTGACACAGAAACTTCTAGATCCAAAATTGTCACCACTATCAACACCGATTACGGAAACTGAATTGTCGCTCGTGGGTACAATTATTATTGTTGGAGCTATATTCGGTATTGATTTTATAAAACTTATTTATTATGCTTATGTATGTATTTGTAATGTGTGATTTTAGTCTTGGTCCACCAATTCGCACTTGTCTAGCTCGGTGGGCTATGGCCTAAACTCTCCCATTCTGAGAGAAGACCCGTGCCCAGTAGTGGGACAATAATAGGTTGACGAGAGATGTTAGTCTTGAGGTACGGTCAACCTACTTCGTCCCTTCTCGTGAATTTTGTAAGAGATGATTAAGGAATATGTACAACAGCTAATATTAAATAACATGATAGAACAAGTACGATTGGACCAGGAAGCTGCCACCTCCACACCAATTTTAGTGATGAATGAATTGGTGTTTTAGTGGAAGCGTATAGATGTCGCCTCCCTTTGGGATGAAAGGACTAATTAGCTGTCGAAACCAACGAATCTGTGATAATTTTTTATTGAAACCTTGCTCTTGCTCTTGATGGTAGACATTGCTTGTCTACCATCAGGTCGACTTCTAATAAAAAACCTTTTTGAGAAAGATTAAAGAAAGATAAAAATAACTCACACGTGATGTCCTTAATCTCTCAGAACCATATAATGTGCTAATTTATTCTTTATTAAATTTATAGGTCCATATATATCCGGATATTTGGCGAATAAACACGGACGCAGGCTTTGCTTATTACTCGGATCACTTGTAACTATTATAGGTCAGATACTTGTGTCATCTACCAGAAATTTGATCATCCTGTATATTGGAAGGCTCCTCGTAGGAATCGGAATTTCAATGAACGAAATAATTTCTATGGTATATCTAGGAGAAATAGCGTTAGTATACATTTTGAAATCTATAACTATTTTTATATTGGCTTTTTCGGAAGATTGAGAAAAAATGTAAATTTTACGTCAGGAAACCTTTTATAAGCTTCTCTCCACTGGGCAACGTAGAGGGTGTGTCGGAGTCAGGTTGCGACCATATACCGACTAAACTACTGACGGTGTCCCTTCGTAAGCTTACTCCGGGGGGCAGGGATACGCTTGCGCATTCTTTTCACTGCACTCCCCGGCAGCTTGGCCGCCCTTCGCGTCAGCCCCGTCTTTGGTAGGAGGCCTTGCCTCCTCTCTGAGATAGGCGCGCGTGTGACACGCACGCGCCAACTACCCGTGCCTGTTTCTGTACGGGCGGCTTGGCGAGCACTTTCTCTCACTCTTTCTGCCTCCTCCTTCGCTCGCATAATTCGCTCGCAAAAGGAGGAGGCCGCGTCTCATGCACTCTCGCTGCCGACCATAGCGTTTACTAGTGTCGGCAACGAGAGCCTGCCCTCTTCAACATTCAACCCCTCGCAGAGGACACGGCGCTCGCACTCCGCTGAAGCGTGGTGTCTTGTCTTCGGTGCCTTGTCTTCGGGACTTTTCTCACAATGATGGCACCGGGCCGTGGCTTCCTGCCACCGGTTGGCCGATTATTTCTTCCTTTGCAAATGTTAATTATTTGCCGTCAAATTTAAGAGCCTAATGAATATAATTCGCCATTACTTGAGGTAGCTAATATAGAATCTAGGCTAACAAAATATTTGCCATTAAAGTTTTTTCACAGGTTTATCAAATTGTTTAACTATTGAATATCTTTTTTCAGGTCAACTAATGTTCGGGGTATCCTATTAACATTGACTGGTATATTTCGAACATTAGGGACGGTATTTGTATACTGTATAGGCCCTTATGTTCGTTATTCAGTTGTTGGTTCAGTGGGAGTCATATTGCCTGCTATTACTTTCTTGAGGGTTCTCTTTATACCAGATTCTCCACTATACTATATTCTAAAAGGTACGGGCGCCTCTTATCTCATACTTTAAGTTATATTTTTTTAAGAATCCATATTTTGTACGACAGAAAGGCACAAGAGATACCTAGGGAGCGAACGAGCGTAATTTCTATATCATCAGCACACGTGGCAGACATTATTAATAAACATAATTACACCCTAAAAGTTAAGGATGCCGCGTTGTCAATTGACAGCGGTTTGAAAATGTTTAAAAAAACAGGTGTGCTATATTATGCCCTCATGTCTGCCTTTGGGGCTGATGATCACGGTCATCCTGTAAATCCAAAATACTCGAAAACGCAGCGACATTAAACCTAAATTGTCTGAGCCAAAATTAAATTGTATTGATATAAACTGCGCAAGTGAAACTTATGCAAATCATATACCGAAATGCTTTCTAGCTCCCTAGAACAATATCTCAAATGGTGGATCCGAATTTCATTTAGAAGTTCATGATTTAAATTATTGCTCGGCCGAAATCGTAACCCGAAAAGTCTATGTAACAGAAACGTAGTTAATCATTCCCAAATGTTTTTATTTTAATTTACTTAAAAAGCAATTGGCAACGAAAGTAAAATTTATTTTTGTAATTGTAGATAACGAAAAGAAAGCACAAGAAATTCTTAACGATTTAGGTCGCCCGGATGACTTCCAATCTGTGATGACTTTAAAAAATGACCAACAAAAGAGTAGCGGAAAGGACTGGACGCAAATTTTAACTGTTAAAAGTAACCGAAGAGCTATGATGATTACGGTTACGTTAAATGTACTTCAACAGTGCAGTGGTATTGTAGCTATAGTGTTTTTTGCAACCAGGATCTTTGAACTAGTAGGGTCTTCGATTCAACCTGATATTGCCACTATTATTGTAGGATTAACTCAGTTGCTATCAAGTTTCATAGCACCCATTTTTGTGGAAAGAAATGGACGAAAAATTTTGTTATTGTTGTCTGCTGCATTTTGTTCTTTAAGTTTGGTAAGTAGATTTTTTATAGGATAATTAGTTTGCTAGATCACAATGTATACTATGTCCATTATGAGATAGTCAGTTACAACGAGGTTAGAATTTTACTATTGACCTCATTTGCCAGTATCTTCTCACAAAATGTAAATATAACTCCCTGTTCTATTTGTGTGTTATATTTTGTATGTGTTGTGTGTATATTGTGTGTGTATTTGTCTGTTATATTTTGTATGTGTGGCAACCACTTAAGGCTATATTAGCTCTTTAATTTTATTTCAGGCAGTTCTCGGTGCATACTTCTACATAAATAACACAAATCTTTCATTAGCAGAAAATATAAAATGGTTACCGCTGTTAACGTTGATTGTATTCTTAGTGTCATATAATTTTGGTGAGTAACTATTATTTACATTATTAATTTTTTCAAGAGCGACAGTGTCCATATTCCTAATTGGAATGGGGTAGGATTTCTCAATTACCGCAGTAGAGCATGAGATAGATCCTGTGATCGCCAGCCTTAAAAAATAAAGCAGACAAACATATAATTTTGAGATGGATTGACCAAAATTTCGTTTGTGTGTATTCGTGAGATCTACACTCATTAATACACATGAACGTAATGAGTGACCTAGTTAAATACTAATATGAAAACTTATATAAATAACATTAATTTCATAATTATTTACTGTGGAATGTTTTGGGAGAGGCCACCCGTTTTCTCTCAGAATAGGCAAGACCTTTAGGTCCTTCAGTGTTAAAGCAACGAATAATTATTTATATGTATATTATAAGCTATTTAATATTTTGTTAATTTGTTAAGGTCTTACCATCATACCCGGCACTTTGATGGGAGAGCTCTTCGCATCAAACGTCAGGAGTACGGGGTCAGCGGTCTCCATTACTGTGGGTTGGATGTTCAGCTTTGCCTTGGCCACTTCCTTCGGCTCGCTTATCACAACCTTGGGAGGTCATGTGACCTTTTGGATATTTTCTGGGGCGTGTGCCCTGACTTTTGTTTTCACCCTGATATTCGTTCCGGAGACAAAATTTAAAACTTTTGTAGAAATTCAGGAAATATTGAATAAATAGTGAAACATAATCGAAGTCTTGTTTTCCTTTTCAAAAACCAGTCGGATAGAGGTAAGGTAAGTTAAGTGAAGACAGTGGTAGATCGACGATGGTAGATAGAAGGTGGTGATCCGCGAAAAGTAGCTGCAGGAAGTCCACTGGAATCAGCCAAATATTGCTATGCAAACTAAAGTAGGTGCAGTAATCCTTCATCCTTGAACTTTTCGGCTTCACATCTTCACAAGTGGATAAATAGTTATTTACATATATAAAAGACAAAAGTGACTGACTGATGTATCAACGCACAGTTCAAATTATATAGCGCTAGAAGCTTAAAATTTTACACACATATTTCTCTTATGCCGTAGGAGGATTTTTCAAAATTTAACTCCAAAGAGAGTGTAATAGGGGATAAAAATTTGTATGAAAGTCCGTCAATATTGATGCTAACTCAATAAAACTTAGTATTTGGCTTCGCGGTTCAATATATTGGTGACTGTTAACAAACTAGGGTGGGAGGGTTATGGCCAGCAGTAGGTCTCAAAAGTCTAATGGATGGATCATGTCATGGTTGCGCGAATGAAGTCATGGGTTCTGCTAGAGTATGCATATAAGCGGATCGTGTTTTGCGGTACACATAAGAAAAATAATATATGAAACGATAGGACAAGTTATACGCATACTGACCAGATCTTGGAAATTTAAATTCAGCCTTTGTATCTTAGATATTAATTATCACTGCTTTTCGGTGAAGGAAAACATCGTGAGGAAACCTGCACACCCGAGAGTTCTTAAAAAAAAAAAAAGTTCTCGGAGGTGTGTGAAGTCCACCAATTCGCACTTGGCCAGCGCGGTGGACTATGGCCTAAACTCTCTCATTCTGAGAGAAGACCCGTGCCCAGCAGTGGGACAATAATGGGTTGACGACACATCTGTAGGCCTTAAGTTTCGTTCCTGTAGTTCCAGGATCAGAATAGGGCTACGGCATCCCCTGCCTGTCATAAGAGGCGACTAAAAGGGGCTTCTGGGGTTGCAGGCGGCTAGAGTGGGAGCTCGAACCGTTCGGTCAGGCGATCCCCGGAAGGACGACGGTATGTGTGGTCGCATACCGTTGTAAAGACTAGACGAAGCTGGGCCCAGCCGCCCATCTGGGAGGAGCTCGATGGTGCAACGCGCTCAGAGTATTCCGGTTGGGGTCTGTTCGAGGTCCCGGAATCCTCTTTATAGCGCCGAGGACCGCCACCAGGGGTTTTAGTGCGGTAAAAATCCCACATAACTCTGCGTCGCTCCCACGGCGTCGGGTACCTTTTAAAGGTTTCCCCCTCGAGAAAAAAAAATCCTTAAGTTTAAATCACAGGCGCTTGCCTGTTTTTAATTTATTTTAGTTTTTGAATTAGAAATTAATGCTTATTTTGAAATTAATATCACACTATACCCACCTAAGAATGTTTTAAAAATGATGCTCATAAAGCATGGTCTATTAACGTACATTCGGCCAACGTAGTCAAGTATGGCCTAAACTCCTCTTTATCTAACATATGTGCAGATTTTCTAAACTATTAATCCAAATTGCATGCCATAAAAAGCAAATTTAATCTATATAAGATGCTTAATTTTTTAAAACCAGTTACTTTAATAAGTGTTAGTATTTAGTATGAATAAAATCCATAGAAACGACAACTTCATATTTTTTGATTATTATAAATATAAACAAATATTATTGTGGATTACACATAAATTATAGATAATTATATGCTGCCGCGGACTTTTATTTAGAACTTTTTAAGGCAAACAATACTGCCATAGCCGAGGAATATTATGGTCGCTGTTTATTGCAATATGGTGTTTTCACTTTTGTAAACGTATCGGAGTGGTTTTTCTAAATGAAATTGCGTGCTATTCGTATAAATTGTAATTTTACTAATTTAAAACTCACACTTAATATACATTTGTACAACACGCAACAACGAACAAACTACGCACTTAAATGTGAAAAAAAAACACAAAAGCATCAGCCGACTTCATTTGTTTAGAAAGAATTTAAAAGCCAGTGGACTGTAAAACTGGACACTATTGGTACTGGTTGATGAGCAGCTATATAATTTAAAAAGTTTGCTTAAGTATTTAAACAGTCGCCTAATGTAAAAGAGTGCTGGCAACCGCAACCTTCCATCTCGCGCAAGAAATGCTTCACGCTAGAAATAGGTGTGGCGGTGGTACCTCCCCGGTCGAACTAAACAGGTTCTACCACCTTCAAAAACGTACAAAGTACGAGTATTAATAGAAAAACATTTTTAGCTATTTTTTTTAAAGGTATGTCCTAAACACCATTTTTAGATCTTTTATCGCTACATTGTATAAAAAAACGCATCCCACTGTCAGTCCCTACATATTAAAACTAAACTACAGATTTTAAAGCAGTTTTTTTAGTAGATAGAGTGATTTAAGAGGAAGGTTTTTATGTATGTCGTCAACCCATTATTGTCCCACTGCTGGGCACGGGTCTTCTCTCAGAATGAGAGAGTTATAGGCCATAGTCCACCGCGCTGGCCAAGTGCGGATTGGTGAACTTCACACACCTCCGAGAACTTTTTTTTTAAATACCCCTCGGGTGTGTAGGTTTCCTCACGATGTTTTCCTTCACCGAAAAGCAATAATCATTAATTTCTAATACGCACATAATTTTAGAAAAATCAGTGGTGCGTGCCCGGATTTGAACCTCGAACCTCCCGATCGAGAGGGCAAGATTCAACCATTAGGCTATCACTGCTCTATTATGTATAATGTAAAATATAGTGGAGAAACCCTGATAATTTTAGATTTTTGACTTTTAGGAGAAACGACGTTCGCCAGATCAACTAATATCGTCATAAATTTTAAATGATATACTACGTGTTATTATCTATACTTACTATAAATTCTTTGAAGACTGTCTGAGTGTATATACAAAATGTTTAAAAAAATATAGGGTCATTTAGGACCACATGGCGCCATCTGTTTATAAAATTGCAATAGCCTTTACAGACTACATGGCTCCATCTATTGTCAAGTTGTAAAAAATCGTTATTTAATTCGAGCGCAGGATGTACGTACACAACTGTTACGTACATCCTGCGCTCAATATCGACCAATGACACATTTGACGACCCTCGTGGCGTTGCGATTCCCGGCCAGACAGGTATCTGAATGATGAGTTTAAATTTTTGTTCTGGGTTAGGATATTTGTGTATTCATATTTGTGGGCGTGGGGCTAGTGTAGAAAGCGTTTTAAGTTTTTTTCAGCGTTTTTAAATAGTCGATTGTTCATAATATTAATTAGAATTTGGAATAAAAATGCGCTTATATTTAATTCAATCGTTATCGATTCAGACTAGCTTTTTAGTTTTTCTTATTACAGGTCGTTTGTGAATAGTCTTAGGTCGATTGTTAAATTATTTAAGGTGGTAGAACCAGTGGAGTTCGGTCGGGGAAGTACCATCGCCACACTTATTTCTAGGATGAAGCAGTTCTAAAATGCAGCACAAAACAAACCCACTGAGTTTTTTGCCGGATCTTCTCAGTTGAGGTCGTGTTCCGATCCGCTGGTAGTGTAAAAAAATATATATAAATGTAACTGACAATTTGTAAGCGCCCCCGAAGGCCTATGCAAAATAAAGACATTTCATTTCATTTCATTTCAAAAAAAAAAAGCAGTAAGGCGGAAGGGTGTGGTTGCCGGCACGTTTCTATATGAGGCGACCATTTGAGTCCTCGCTAGTAGCAATGCATCTGTGATTGACTTCAGATAGAACCCGTGTTGCATGTACAATTATTTGCAGATATCCATGGGCGACAGTGATCACTTACCATCAGGTGGACTCCATGCTCGTTTGCTACTTCAATTAGATAAAAAAGAGACTTGTGATAGTAGACATTGGACTGTCGTCTATAGTTGTGAAAATGGTAATCAAGACGCGATCTATGAATGTGGTTTTTAATTTTATAATTGGGCAACAATGTAATTGTTTTTTTCGGATTTACATATATTACCAAATTGAAATGGAATATTTTAACTTAAACAAACCGGTTGATTAACTTTTTAAATAGTTGAAAACTTGTTTAAATACGCTAATCCTGAAAGTGCACCATTTTCCTTCTTTATTTTTCGTAATCGTTGTTTGCAGACATAATAATGTTACACGTTCGTTTTCTTATCGATGTATACAGTTTCACGCTTAACTTTGTCTTATATTCAACTGTTAACTGCTGCAACGGACATGCACATGTGTATTTAGCGTATTAACCTACTTGTAACATGGCTTTAAAACTTATCCACAAAAATTATTAAAGAGATCGCTCGTGTCGCGAAAAATGAAAATTACTTTCATAAACAGTGGTATACAAAAAACAATTAAGTATAGCATCATGTGGTATGTTTTTATTCATACTAGTCACCTGTCACATCGGTCGAAATTCGACTGTAATTTAAATTAAAAAACTAAACTTCATATTGTCCAAAGTAGTAAGAATATTTCTTAAATTCAAGTATTTTTCAATTTGCAAGTAATTCTCTTAAATATAAATTAGGGTTTAATTAAGTAAGGCGCATTTAAAAACAATAGCAGTATTTTGACAAAGACGTCTGACACTTTTGACGGTATGTATTTTCATAGTAAGACATTGAATGTTCTATTTCGTTTACTATGTGTTTGTGACAAATGCACGGTAGTGTGTGTAATGTGTTTTTAGTTGATTTTATGTATGATATATGCATTATTTGAAAAAAATATTAAAATTCTGCACACCTTCTCTACGTAAACTATAACCGTGCAAAATTCCATACTAATCCGTCCGCGGCATATTACTTAAAAATTCGTCACAAGTTTTTGCTTCACGTATTAATATAATATAATTTTTATAGTAAGTACTTATATATGAAAATGATTTTTATTTTATCCGTTATAACTGACCTTTTAAAGTGACTTTCACAAATAATCTTACGAGGTTGAGTTAAAAATAATGAGACTCGACACTGAATGTTCAGGCACGGTAAGTACCAGAGGAACGTCGCAATTTTTTAGTCCGAAAGAGTATGATATACACTATAATTTCGATAAAACTAATTTTGTCTGGTTAGAACTAGTTTTCACTGAAGGTAATTTTTAGCAGCATTTTAGTTTTAACAAAAGCATTTAGTGTAGACTAGTTTTAACTAGAGAAAACTCGTTTTATCTAAGAACGGGTTTTAACGGTAACACATACAGTTTCACGCTTAACTTTGTCTTATATCAAACTGTCGACTGTTGCAACGGACATGCACATGTGTATTTGGCGTATTAACCTACTTATAACATCTCTTTAAAACTTATCTACAAGAAATTATCAGAGTGATCACTCGTGTCGTGAAAAATGATAATTACCTTTGCAAACAGTGGTATACTTAGACAATTGAGTATAGCATCATGTGGTATGTTTTATCAATATTTTTTATAATACTTATAAATGAACATGATTTTTATTTTATTCTTGGTTTACTGACCTTTTGAAATGACTTTCACAAATAACCTTACGAGGTTTGGTAAAATAATGAGGATTAATAATAAACTGTGAGTTAAAATTCATAAAGACCTTAATACAATTTTACAGCAATCACTAGTGATAATTTGTCGTGTGGTCTCGAATACTGCTCCCTCAATGCCTGAAGATGTCTTAAAAATAACTCAGGGACTAAATGCAGGAGACAAGCAAGAACATCTTTATATTTATCAAAACATAGAATCGGGAATGTGATTGACAGGTGTGGTGACTGTTGGCAAAAGTCCACATTAGACGAGTCCTATGTCCATCAAGTGGACCCCGAAAGACTGATGACTGAATATTTTGAAGGTGGTAGAACCAGTGTATTTCGACTGGGGGAAATACCACCGCCACACCTATTTCTAGCATGAAGCAATTCTTGCGTTTCGATGGAAGGGTGTGGTTGCCGGCACACTTTTATATGAGGCGACCATCATAGTCCTCGAGAGTAGCAACGCATCTGTGATGGACTTCAAATGGAACCCATGTTCTGTATGAAGTTGATTACAGTTGTTCATGAGCAGCAGTGTCCACTTACCATCAGGTGGACTGCATGCTCGTTTGCTACTTCAGTCAGACAAAAAAAGGAATATACATAACATATACAGGATTTATGAAAACATTTTAAGTAATGATAGATGATTAAGCATTCAAATTCATTTGAATCCTTCCTATCCAGGTCATTAGAATAAAGTATCTTTACAACTCTATATTGAATTCTTCAACCTTGTGTGGAATTTTATCAACAATTCTATTTCTTTTTCTTCAAATAACTTCTCTTATCAGACTGTTCCAAAATTGACATTTCCATAATTACGTAGTTTTTAATCATTTCGCTTTAATAATTCTTCAGCTGGAGGGCAATTTAACGTAACATTTTTTTATTATGTGTCATGTTTTCTTCAACGTTTCTTCATAATAACGAAATAACTTGCGATTTATAAGGGGATTGTTGACGTTCAATAGTAGCCTTGAACAGAATCTTCTTTAAATAATATATATTTATTTTTTAAAGAATGAGGGTGGAATGTTTTAATCAAGCAGATACCACTACCACATCTCTCTCTTCAGTCGTTCACTCTTGGCAGAGTGGTCGTGGTTTCATAATGACGTATCCTTCGATGTTGCAGCTCTTGAGATGCGCCTCCATGCTCTACGGTCTTCAGCGTCCCGTGCACATTGAACAAAGGAAGTTTGTGCTGCCACATAATTAAGCGCAAAGTTCTTATATTTTGGTAGAAGAGTGTGGACATTGCTAAACTATTTGGACACCACACTGGTCCTCAAGAATGGAAGCATCTATAGCCGGGTTCAGCTAGTTCTAGTCTATTCCAAACGGAGTTAGTTACAAACATCACGGCGGGCATTGACCAATTATCATTATGACTGCATGTTTCTACTTGAACGTTATCAATAAGTGGTCATTACACAATAGTTGAGTTACTGGAAATTATAAATTTGATCTTATTTTTCAGTATACATGAGCATGATATCATCAGGCTACGCTATGGGTTGGATGGCACCAGTTACTCAGAAACTTTTAGATCCAAAATTATCACCACTATCACCACTATCAACACCAATTACTGAAACTGAGTTATCGCTCGTGGGTACCATCGTCATTGTTGGCGGATTTTTCGGTAATCATTATTTTTATAATGACTATTCGGTATGTATGTATTTACGTAGGTATCGTCGTACGCATGTATATGTGATGTGTGGTGTTGGTCTTGAAACATGGTCGGCTCACTTCTTCTCTTTCCAAGAATTTCGTAGGAGGCGATTGTAGGTTACAACTACTTACTAAGTAGTAAATTCAGTTGAATTCGACCGCGTATGTATCACCACCATACTCATTTACTTGTACTTAAGTAACTTAACTTTACTTACAGTTCTTACGTTTTGGTGGAAATATGTGCTTTGGCTCACTTCCATATGAGGCGACAATCTTAGTTCTGAGGAGTAGCAATGGATATCTGATTGACTTCAGGTAGAACCCCTGTAGGTACTATATGAAGTTACCATCAGATGGTCTGCATGCTCGTTTGCTACTTCAATCGGATAAGAAAAATCTAGGAGATTGGAAGCAACAAACTTATAGTAAATAGGATGATAGAACAAGTAATGTTCTACCAGGAACTCCTCGCCATTTCTGCTTCGGTGGAATGAGGTGGTTGCCGGCTCATTTTCATCGGCTCAACAACTGATCTGTGATTAATTTACGATAGAAACCATGTTCTACATTATAATGAAGATGCTTACAGATAGTCACGTAAGTCCCTACTATCAGATCGTCTTCTTATAAAAAAATTGAACATAAAAATAACTCACTTGTGATTTTCTAATTTTTCAGAACTACACAAAATGTGCTAATATAATATTAATTATTTTTATAGGTCCATATTTATCTGGATATTTGGCAAACAAACAAGGACGCAAACCTTGTTTATTGCTAGGCACTCTTATAACTGTTATAGGTCAGTTATTAGTGTCTACTACGAGGAACTTGATCATCCTGTATATTGGCAGACTTCTCGTGGGATTCGGGATTTCCATGAACGAAATAATTTCTATTATATATCTAGGAGAAATAGCGTTAGTATAAATTTTACTACCTATATTTATATATCTAATATCTATTTTTTCCTGAAAGATTCTGAAAGTGTTTCAGAAAAATGGTTTTTCTTAAAATGCATCAAGAATGTCATAAACAACACTCATAAAATTCGTCTAGACTTGCGGTCCGCAAGCCGTGGTCTGCGACAATCCATTTTCAGGTCACTGGTTTTCTCCTAAAAAAATATACCAAATCCCAAAACTCTTATTTAGGTTGTAATATTTTCTGCGGATTTTTTGTTGTCAAAAATTTTGGCCGTTTTTAAACTCTTTAAATCTTATTATTAATTGGTTTTTCTTTCGCAAACGTTATCTATTGCCGTAAAATTAAAGAGCCCTACTGCTTAATATGATTTGCTACGTGAGGTAGCTAATATGAGGCTTCCTAATTGCAATTACCTCCTCCCTTTTTAATTCGGTTCAAAGGGATAATTTTAACCGATAATTTAGGTCTAGAGTAAACAATACTTGCCATCTTAATTTTTACAGTTGTATCAATTTATTTATTTATTATTGCTTTAATTATTTTCAGATCAACCAATATTCGGGGTATATTATTAACTTTGACAGGTATATTTCGAACATTAGGGACAGTATTTGTATACTCTATGGGTCCTTATGTTCGTTATTCTGTTGTTGGTTATGTCGGAGTCGCATTGCCTGCAATTACTTTTTTAAGGGTTCTCTTTATACCCGACTCTCCCCTATATTATATTCTAAAAGGTACGCTCCTATCTCTTACTTGAAATTATGCTATGTTAAGAATCCACATTTTGTACTAGAGAAAGGCAGAAGATGCAGATCATTTTTATATATGGTAGATACCAATTCGATTCACAAATTCTTAATTTAAAAGTCTATATGACAGAAACATCGTTAACATTTTTAATTTAAAAAACGACAATATTATTTGTGGTTTTAGATAATGAGAAGAAAGCGCAAGAAATCCTTAATGATTTAGGTCGGCCCGATGACTTCCAAACTGTAGTGGCTTTAAAAGATGACGAACAAAAGAGTAGCGGAAAGGACTGGATTCAACTTTTTACTGTTAAAAGTAACCGAAAAGCTTTGATAATCACTGTCACTTTAAATATTCTTCAACAGTGCAGTGGTATTATGCCTATAGTGTTTTTCGCTACCAGAATATTTGAACTAGTAGGATCTTCGATTCAACCTGCTATAGCCACTATTATTATAGGACTAACTCAGTTACTATCAAGTTTTATAGCACCCATTTTTGTGGAAAGAAATGGACGAAGAATTTTGTTACTACTGTCGACTGCAGTTTGTTCATTAAGTTTGGTAAGTTGCTTCTTTATAAACTAACTTCAATATTGTGATATAATACCAATTATAGTTTGCTAGTTCACAATGAAACCTATGTCCTTTACGAGCGAATCAGAGTTACAACGAGGTTGGTTTGCATTATTAACTCCATATTTCAATATTTTCTTACAAAAATGTAAACATAACTCTTTGCTTTGCGTGTAAGTTTAATTTTGTGTGTGTGTGTGTGTAATATTAACGGTTTAAATATTGTTTTAGGCAGTGCTCGGTGCATACTTCTACATATATAACATAAATAATTCATTAGAAGCAAATTTAAAATGGTTGCCACTAGTGATGTTAATTGTATTCTTAGTGTCATATAATTTTGGTAAGTTATTTTTTTTTACATCGTAATATGCTTCAAGACCGCTGGCTTCAGCATTCCTAATAGAAATTGATTCTTCTATTACTACAGTTGGGCATGAGATTACGTCCCAGTAGTACCGGGATTAGATTAGGGCTACGGTATCTTCTGCCTGTCGTAAGAGGCGATTGAAAGGGGCTTCCAGGGTTGCGAGCGGCTAGAGTGGGAGCTCGAACCGTTCGGTCAGGCGATCCCGCGAACGACGCTGGTATTTGTGGTCACATAACGTCGTATAGACAAGGTGACATCTTTGAGGAGCCCGATGGGGCAACGCGCTCTGAGTACTTCGGTTGCGTTCCTTTCTTTGAGATCCCGGAGCCCTCTTTGTAGCGCCGAGGACGGTCGCCGGAGCGGTTTTAGTGCGGTAAAAATCCCACATAACCCTATGTCAAGGACCTTTTGAAGGTTTCCCCCTCGAGAAAAAAAAGGGTCATAAGATAAGCATACGTTTCTGTAAATTATAAATCATATAAAATAAATCAGTCTGCTGCTGATGTGACTAGGTTAACTACTATTACGTAAAATTATATGTATTTAAAGCACTCAATTAATTTTTCTTTATTATCGTACGTTTTGAGAACGGGTCTCCCGTCAGAGTTGGCAACTAGGTAAGAGTTAGGAAGTACCACCGCTACACCTATTTCTAGCGTGAAGCAGTTCTTGCGTTTCGATGGAAGGGTGTGGTTGCCGGCGCACTTTTATAACTACATACTACATAAACAAATAAAAAATAAACACCACCTTCACATTCTTCACTGTTAAATCATCTAATTCATAATTCCTAATATGTATATTCATTCCAATATACTCGTATATATTAGAAGCCCACATCGCAACACTAAACGCAATATCGCTGGAAGGACCGATAACCAATTTTAAAAAAGGTACTTGAGCGGCGACCACGGTTAAGCTAAAGGAGCACAGGTTATCCCAAAACCAGGTGGATCTGAAGAAGACAGCGGAAAATTGCTGAATTCAGAACCTGTTAGACTTGCACCACTTATGCGAGGCCTATGTCCAACAACGGACTTCAAAAGGTAGTTGGATACATGTATAATAAAAGCAAGTGTATATTTTTCTTAAAATTATTTAGGTTTTGCCATCATACCCGGCACTTTAATGGGAGAGCTCTTCTCATCAAACGTCAGGAGCACTGGGTCAGCGGTTTCCATTACCATTGGCTGGATGTTTAGCTTCGCCGAGTCAACAGCCTTTGGATGGCTCATCACAACCTTAGGAGGTCATGTGACCTTCTGGATATTCTCTGGAGTTTGTGCACTGACTTTTATTTTCACCCTGATATTCGTTCCGGAGACAAAATTTAAAACTTTTGTAGAAATCCAGGAAATATTGAATAAATAGTAGAACTTAATCAAAGTCTTGCTTTCATTTTCAAAACATTGGCTGATGCTGGTGTCAGATAGATTTGGTAAGTAAAGTTTCTGCAGGTGGTAGAACCAGTGTAGGTCGACCGGGGAAGTACCACCGCCACACCTAGTTTTAGTGTGAACATTGACTGATGCTGTTGTCGGATAGATTTGAAAAGTTAAGTTTATGCAGGTGGTAGAACCAGTGTAGTTTGTCCAGAGAAGTACCACCGCCACACCTATTTTTAGTGTGAAGCATTTTTTTGCGTTTCTATGGAAAGGTGTGGTTGCCGGCACACTTTTATATGAGGCGATCATCATAGTTCTCGGGAGTAGCAACGCATCTGTGATTGATTTCAGAAAAACTCAAGTTCTGTTTGAAGTTGCTTACAGGTGTCCATTGGCAGCGATAACCACTTACCATCAGGTGGACAGCTCAATCAGATAAAAAAGAAGTGAAGACTGTGGTAGATGTGCTGATTTCCTTGAAGAGGAACTTGATACGCCTTTTGCCACATCCTTCAAACCCGACCACGGCAACGTTTAAGAGATTACATCTTACATCTGAAAAATAATATTGTGACAAGATGTTCATTTATGATTCTTTTTCCACAGATTCTTAAAGTATAACATTTTAAAAATATTCTTCCAAAATTTTATGTAGATCCGTTATAATAATGTAATATATGCCTGGAGGCCTGTGGTCGAAACCGAAATCAGCCAAATTTTGAAAGTGGTTTATGTCTGGGAACTTTTAAACTAGCTGATTGACGGATTTTAGCTTAGGCGGTACTGTTGAATTTGCCTTGATTTAAAAAATGATAGTTGACAGAATAGCAAATTTATATAATTCGCAAATGCGGACAAAAAATAGAACAGAGATATATTTTATTAAAACAAAATTGTAATATATAAATTTCAAGCATATAAGATTTGATGGCATTCATGTGTTGCCATTTCAATGCAAATTCTATACATCTAAGAATTTATGTACAAAGTTTCATGATAATCGGTTGAGTAATTTCGGCGTGGAAGCATAACAAACAAACTTACAAACCGGACTAATTGACGGCACGCGAGGAAACAAATTGCAAAAAAGAAATATCAAAACTAAGTCAGTCACGGCATATTTATTTGTTGTAACTTATTTATTTAAGTGTTCCATGAAATATCATTGCAATCTAATTACCATAACAATATGGTCCAAGACATTGATGGTAGCAATGTAACAGAAAGTGCTACTAACATTTCAGTATATGGAGTCCGTGATAACGAATTAACAAATTTTATTTAAAGAAAGATTTACTTTGATTATGGAACTGAGATTTTATCTTTCCAAATTAACATCGCGTGTGATTATGAAAATCCGGACAATCTCGCTGCAGATTTTGCTGAACACATAGAAGTACCAAAATATGATACGTTATCTTTTGAGAATAATCGCTCTGTAATGTATGCGTTGAGACAGATTATAGAGCCTGAGTTATATAGATGAGATGCCTGTGAGGACTATCGTTGTCTCTTATATATATATTGACGATTTTCAACTAACCAGGTAAAATTTAGTCCGTTGAAATCTACACACGCTGTAGGCCTTGTTCCATACCTTTTCAAGTAGTCAAATAAAACTTGAGAATTTACACGGGAACTAACGGAATGTCAGTAAATGTATAACAATTTGTACAACGATACATGGATGAATACTAGTATTTATTTGCAGAACTTTTTTTTTACTTTCATGACTTCACCTTTCGTACCATAAACTATAATAAACCATGGAGAAAATAAAACTTTTTAACATATTTTTGTGACGGGGAAGAAACCTTCAAAGGATACCTTGGGAGTGACTCAGGGTTATGTGGGATTTTTACCCACTTAAACCTCCTCGGTGGCCCTCTTCAGCGCTTGCATCTCAACAAGGTGAAATCCGAGTGATCCGAGTAGAAACTAATTTACCTCCTAAAATAAACTAATTGAGTTTGAACAGGCGAGATGTGACATTTGTCAATGAATCTCGTAAAGCTAAACATTGTTAAGAAATATATGTCACTTGAAAAAAAAATCCTTACGTTACACTTTCGTTCATATTAATGGATAAATCGAAATGGGGTCCAGTAAACTAAGAAATGAAATGAAATGAAATGTCTTTATTTTGCATAGGCCTACGAAGGCACTTACAAATTGTCAGTTATATATATATTTGTCGGAGGGGGTGGTTCTTTTCCGCTCATCGTATCAGCATAACCTACTGTGGGCTCTGATAGGAATGTTAGCACGAGAATAAATTGCAGACTTGATTTTAACACACAGTATATTGCCGAATTAAACTTGTTACAATCATTGAAAAAACCAAAAAAGCGATTGTTATGTTTTTAAGCTCGATTTTTCAAAATGAAATGAAATAAAATGAAATGAAATGAAATGTCTTTATTTTGCATAGGCCTTCGGGGGCGCTTACAAATTGTCAGTTACATATATATATATATATATTACACTACCACCGGATCGGAACATGACCTCAACTGAGAAGATCCGGAAGAGGAAATTGTATGATAGAAGACTAGACAAAAGATAATATATATATTAAAATGTTTAGAAAATAGCAAAAGCGCGATTCAGGACCAAATGGCGCCGTCTGCTGACAAGGTGGAGAAGATTGTCTCGTCAGTTGTTATGTCGATCGAATAGTTTAATCAAGTAGTATGTTTGTACGATTACATGATGATCAAATAGTTTAGTCGACGTTAATGCGTATATAACTCTTTTTTTTAATTTTGATACTTTTTTTTTAAAGTGGGTAATCCTCATGGATACCCAGCCACCCGGGGCGGCAGCTGGGTTATGCCGGACTCTTACCGGCTAAACCCCCACTGTGTTTTTTGTTTTTTTTTTCTTTCTTTTTTTTTGTTTTTCAGTTTGTTTAATTTTGATACCTATATATTTATGTACTAGTTTCGTCTATTGATCGGTGATCAGTCGATTTGAAAAATCGCGGATCAATTATTTAGTCGAAGTAAAACACATCGGGATATCGACCGATAGTTGTACAAGTAATTATTAAAACGACAGATGTGTTTTTTTATAAAGTGTCAAGTTTGTCTCATGCGGATGTATGTACAAACTCCATACAGTTGTAACGTGCGACTAAACACTTGTTCAACTTAAAGTTGTAAATATGCGCAAGGCCTTAATCGGGTTTAAAGATTCTTATAATATTTTCGTAGTCTTTGTTTGAAGACGTAATAATGATATTAGCATTTCTTTACTTAATACAACTGTACATAATTACAGGTTGTCTTTTAGCAAATTGTAGCCGGTTGCAAAGGGCATGTGAATGTCGTTTATTTAGCGTATTAAGCTAACATGGGCTTGATAACTAATCTATAAGAAATTTTTAAAGTGATCACTTGTGTCGTGAAAAATGAAAGCAAATTCTTTCGCAAACAGTGGCATACGGAAACAATTAAATATAGCGTCATGTGGTATGTATTAATTATTTTAATTTTTATAATTACAATTTATTAGTACATTTGAAATCATTTTTAGTCATGTTATACTATTTTATAAGGACTTAATGAGTCATTCATGTAATTTGAAATTCGATTTTAATGAGGAGTTAATTAGTGTAGGCTTAGGATTTATATAAACCTTGTAAAAAATATCCAGTGGTAATGTTCTGTGTGGTGTGGATTTTGAACAGGAGACTAAAGAACATTTGCACGACTTTGACATTACTCTGTGCCTGGGTAATACAGATCCACTGCAGTCAAAAACACGGATACAGGCGCAATTACTTTGGGCAAAACCACTATTGGGGGAGGGCTATGTCTAGAAGTGAATCTTAGTGAAGACCATATAGTACCTGTGGATATAGGATTTCGCTTTTTATATTCAATGACATTTTTTGGTCGTTAATGTTTGCTAACTGTGTCACTGCAATTTGACGACCGAATATTTCACCAAATCTATTTCCACAACAAAAATTGAAAGGATTGGAAAGAATTTTTGCCCCCTTGCGTGAACTTTTATTTTTGATTCGATTTTATTATTTTCGAAATTTCCTATTCATGACATTTCGATGAACAGCCCTGGGTATTTCATCATAAATAATTATTTATAAATAATATTAATTATCATTAATATTAATTGTTTAAGGTGTGGATATAAGTTTCCTTCGTACCTTTTTTTAACATAACTTAAACAGTTTGCGAAGTGATTATATTGACGTTATAAAATAATTCTTTGAAGGATTTTTTTTAGTTAAATGTTTTTGTTTTCATTTGATTATCACTGTAATTTCAACTGGCTGACTTGTATGTTTGTCTACCATCTTAGTCCTTAGGAGTGGTATCACGCTTGTGTTCAGCTTCAGAAAAAATCTCTGTTCAATATAGTTGTTGTGTTGATTATTTGCTCTTGATTATAGACGACAACGTGACACTAAGACTTTATACTCATTTGATACTACAACGTTTGAAGTCACCATTTCAGAGGTTGATAAGTGTATGGATAACATGAATTGGCTTTATTTTTCAGTATACATGAGCATGATAACATCAGGCTACGTTATGGGTTGGATGGCACCAGTGACACAGAAACTTCTTGATCCAAAATTGTCACCACTATCAACACCAATTACAGAAACCGAATTGTCTTTCGTGGGAACCTTAATCATTGCTGGAAGTCTATTCGGTAAAATTTGAAATATTTATTCCGCATTCATGTAAGTATGAATGTGTGTCTATATTAACCACGTGGTATGGATCCTGAATAGCAATATAGGGAATATTCCTCCTCGCGAATGATGTATTAGAACGAATTTAGTTGGACCCGGAAAGTACCACGCACCTATTTCCATCGTCAAGTAAATCTTGCATCACGTTAGCAGGCTGTGGTTGCCGGCTCTCTAACTTAATCCTCGAGAACAGCAATGAATCTGCTATTGATTTCATACAGAAAGCTGGTTTTATATGAAGTTGCTCATAAGCAGTAATGTGTACCATCACGACCACAGCGTTCTCATTTACTACTTAAATATTATAAATAACTTTTGGACGTAAAAATACTTACACGTGATTTTCTAAATCTGTGTAACCAAAAAGGTGTTAATTTATTCTGTTTTCATTTGTAGGTCCATATTTAGCTGGATATTTGGCGAATAAAAAAGGACGCAGGCTTTGCTTATTGCTCGGTACTTTTATATCAGTTATAGGGCAGATATTTGTGTCTGCTACCAGAAATTTGATCTTGTTATACATTGGCAGGCTTATCGTAGGATTCGGGGTTGCTATGAACGAAATAATTTCATTTGTCTATCTAGGAGAAATAGCGTTAGTATGATTTATTTTTCAAATCTATGTCTGCTTTTATATATTATCTACTCTTCCATTAGAATGAGAAATACTATTAAATTTATCAGCATTTTCACAATATTTTGGAAGCGCAAGATAATCTTCCTTTATTCATCTGGTTACATTATGTCTTACTTCTTTAATTTGATTTGGTATCTAAAGGCTGGTCTAGAATACACATCAAAAAAAATGACTAAAGAAAGAATAAAAAGCACCCTCTTTGTTTATTTCAATACACTAATAAATCTTTGTCATACAATTTTAATATGAGTATTGATACAAATCGAAGAGTATTCCATGACATAATAAAATATATTAAGTTTTCCTTACTTCTAAATATTTATCAAGAATATCTGAAACTAAAATATCGTGTAGATTAGCGGTCAGCAGCTCGCGAAAATCTACTGGCGTCCCTTAGGTCCTTCTAATTTTACTTGTGGTTTATAAAAATATTAATTGCATAAAAAAATCTTAGCTACCGACACTTATTTCGCCTAAAAATTTATAATGACCTTTATAAATTACTTTCAATTTCCACCCATCATTATTGTTAGCTACTATGTAGTTCGCATATTCAAATGGTTGCTGACCGCTGGTCTAGGCTAAAAAATATTTGTGATCAATTTTCCATTCTAAAAATTTCCTTAATTACTGAATTGTTATTTCAGGTCTACTAATATACGGGGTATCTTATTAACTTTGACAGGCATATTTCGAACTATTGGGACAGTATCTGCATATTCTATAGGTCCTTTTGTTAGTTATTCTGTAGTTAGTTATGTTGGAGCTTTATTCGCTGCAATTACTTTCATAAAGGTACTCTTCATACCCGACTCTCCGTTATATTATATTTTAAAAGGTACGGTCATCTTCTATTTCCTACTTAAAATTGTGCCATTATAAAAATCTATCTGTACGTAAAAATGCACAATTGTCAGACAATCTTTCCAAACATAAATGCCAAATTTGTTCAGAAACCCAAGTTTGCTCTGCCGAGAATGTAATTTGGAACATCTTTATGACAAAAACATTATTGATCATTGGAGCTTAAGTAACGCACTTGTTAATGAGTAATTAAACATTTTTTTAATGGTTTTAGATGACAATAAGAGAGCACAAGAAATTCTTAATGATTTAGGTCGCTCTGATGACTTCCAATCTGTGGTGGCTTTAAAAGATGACCAGCAAAAAAGTAGCGGAAAGGACTGGACGCAACTTTTAACTATTAAAAGTAACCGAAGAGCTATGATGATTACGGTTACATTAAATGTCCTTCAACAGTGCAGTGGTATTGTAGCTATAGTGTTTTTCGCAACCAGGATATTTGAACTTGTTGGATCTTCAATTCAACCTGATATAGCTACTATTATCGTAGGAATTACTCAGTTGATATCAAGTTTCGTAGCACCCATATTTGTGGAAAGAAACGGGCGAAAGATTTTGTTATTATTATCTACTGCGCTTTGTTCAATCAGTTTGGTAAGTTGCTACTTAATAATTGTGACTTCAACATCAATACAAAATAAAAAAATATTTATGTAAATATTTGGTTAGGTACGCAGTTTAAAAGATCGAGTTTTAAAATTAAAATATTTTCAATCATATTTTTATAGGGTACCTACTTAGTGTTGATGATAATAATGTAAATATAAAATTATAAGATAACTCTTTGCTTTGTGTGATTGTTTAGTTTTCCGTTTGTCTGCGGCAAATATATAGAAGTATATTGTTTTTAATTATTTTTCAGGCAGTTCTCGGCGCATACTTCTACATCGATTATGTTAATCAATCATTAGCAGAAAACATAAAATGGTTGCCGCTAGTTATCTTAATTGTATTCTTAGTGTCGTATAATCTTGGTAAGTTACTTTCTAGACCTAGACCTTCTATATGACAGTTCATGTAAGGGTAAATAAATAAAACTTAATTATTAATCATTTATTTCCGTACGTTTTGGAAACGGGTTTCCTCTCAGAGTGAAAAGGTCATAGAATACTGCCATGCTAGTCTAGTGGAGATTTTGAAATTCACACATCTTGTAATGTTTTTTACAAAACTGTCAGCATTGAAGGTCTTGTGGCGACTTCACGCTACTCATCAAGAGATGGCGCTACTAGTATTCTGAAACGCTCTATCGAAGCATTTTCAATACCCCGCATATATACAAGTTCCGAACAACGACTGTCGGAGCAGGGCCGCTCCCCAGGCATGATCACCTAGCCTGGCCGGAGATCTCCCTTTGCCAAAGTCTTCTCACAATATTTGCATTCTATGTTAAGGTAATCATTAATGTCTAAAATAACAAGCTAATACTTCATTTTTTTTAGGCTTTACAATCATACCTGGCACTTTAATGGGAGAGCTCTTTGCATCAAATGTCAGGAGTAGCGGATCCGCAGTCTCCACTACTGTCGGCTGGGTGTTCGCCTTTGCAGTGACCACTTCCTTCGGTTCCCTCATCACAACCTTAGGAGGTCATGTGATTTTTTGGATATTCTCTGGTGTTTGTGCCCTTACTTTTCTTTTCACCATGATATACGTTCCGGAGACACGATTTAAAACATTTGTAGAGATTCAAGAAATTTTGAATAAATAAGAAATAATTTGAGTTTTGATTTTCATTCCAAAAAAAACTGATTCATCTGAACCTCACTGACTCATTTGAATTTAACATATCTTTCCAGCGGTGGATTGGAGAGGTGGCTTACCAGGTGGTAAGAACCAGTGTATTTCGACTGGGGAGGTACACCGCCACACTTATTTCTAGCGTGATGTGTTATGTTAGAAACACACTGCTCTTGCGTTTCTATGGAGTATTATTAACAGCACACACTTATATGAGGCGACCATCATAGTCCTCGGAAGTAGCAACGCACCTGTAAATGACTTTACATAAAACCATTGTTTGGTGAATTATGAATACTACTTTAAACTTATAAAAAAAATGTATAATATTATTCGATGACAACTGTATTTGAAAGATTTGCTTTATTGTCGCGTGTACTGTTATATTTATCAGAAGCATTAGTGTAAGGTAATTAATTACTCCATATAAAATTTATAAAATTACCGATTGTCCAGTGGGAATTAAATATTTTCCCACAGTAAAAACTACCCTATATGTGAATCCAGAGTGCCAGCTAACTCCCTACCAAATTTTATGAAAATCACTTCAGTCGTTTGTACGTGATCAAGTAACAAACATACACACTAACAAACTTTCGCCATTATAGTATTAGTATGAGGTTTGATAATATTCTACACTGAGATCGCTTCACAATATCAATAAGACAAGACTTATGGAACATGCTTATTAAGTTTCGCAGTAGGTTGCTGGTATTATCGGTTGATATTGGCTTTGTACTTCACATGGAACACATGTTTGCACTATTCCAAGTTATATGCGACGGCGTTATTGGCATTCAGGCATTACGTATCATCATATTCATACTTTCATAACATACTTCATACTAATAATATAAAGGCGAAAGTTTGTGAGTGTGTATCTTGGTTACTTCTTCACGTGTAAACGACTGGAGCGATTTTTATAAAATTTGGTAGGGAGTTAGCTGATACTTTGGATTAACATATAGGCTTTTTACTGTAGGAAAATATCTTATTCCCACGGGACAATCGAAACATCGATTTATATTCGACCATACATCATTTTGTTAACTAGTATGTAATAACAGTAATTATTATAAGAAACTAGATGTTCCAGTTTACATAGACATAGGTACGTACGCAATATATTCTGATCCGACTTCGTCAGAAGGAGATAATGTTTTCGAGCGAATCCAATGCTTCTCTAGCTCTACAACCCAAACCGCTTGATGGACTTTAATTTGTAACGTATCGCTCGATTTGTCTTAATATTGGAAGTAACAAAAGTTATTAAATTTGAATGAGGCGCTTTCAAATATAATAAAAAAGAAAGGAACGATATTCGTCCATTATAATAATATGTATCTGATCTGATGCATCTTATATAGATCATTACAAGTATCAATATATATTTAAGAATTATCATATGCTGCTATTTACGCAAATCCCTAAAAGCGTTAAATGAGATAACCTATCTGTTTAAGAATTTGAATTTGGATTAAAAATAATGAATCTCATAAAATAGTAATTATCATGTCAGCGCGACACCGCGTATTTATGAGAAACACTTCGTCGAAAATAATTATTTTAGTTAGTTTAAAGATCGAAAATTGTTTGTTTATTAAATTAGCAATATTTAGTGATTTTAAGAATTGTAATTTAGTTTAGCCTCCATAAATTTGTTATTGTCACCTCACCAAACATTGTTATAAAAAGGCGAGCGAACGCCGGTAGAAAAAAGATTCTTGTTTAACCGTCGAAGTGATCGGACCTCCTCAATCCCTACTAATATTATAAATGCGAAAGTAACTCTGTCTGTCTGTCTGTCTGTCTGTCTGTCTGTTACTCTTTCACGCCAAAACTACTGAATCGATTTTTATGAAATTGTGTACACAGATAGTGGTGACCTTGGGATCCATTATAGGCTACTTTTTATTTCAAAAAATGGGTTGAAAATGTTTAAATCGAGCATAAATGTTTGTATGGTAGTTCGTTTTTGACAAAGAGCTGTACTAATAATTCCGTCAAGTGGTATGATAGATTTGATTAAAAACATAGGTGAATAATAAAACATAAAAAAATATTGATTTTGAGTCGACAACATATATCCGTAAAACTCGGTATGTCGCGAATTTTGTTAAATTCCAATGCAAATGACATGACATTATTGGCCATTGCGCCTGGACGTCATCGTGAGTACGTTCAGATAATACATATAAATTGATAACAATTAGTTATCATTCAAATAGATGTGATATAAAGAAGGATGTCCATTTTTCACCTGATCGTGTGTAGTGATGTAAAAATCTTAAAATGCAGCTACTAAATAAAAAGGAACGCAAGAAATAAAGTTATTTGATTATTTGTATATGCTAAACAAGGTAAAAGTTTATCGAATTACATGTTTTGAACGCAACTCAACTATCATTTCACGTCACTACGTTCCTTTTAACGCATTGCTACTTGAATAATTATTTTTTCATTATTCTTTCAAGTAATTCTTTAAATTTTTTGTACTTTTTTAAAAGATTTCTATAACAGTATATATGCATGCTATCTAGAATAATAAAAAAATATTGGCATTCTCAAATCCATTCAAATCTCAAATCAATCAAAATCAAATCGCATGTATGTAGTATGAACTGAGTACACAACTGTTTTTCTTCTTTTGACATTTGACACTGTCAGTTCCGCGGAGTAAATCGATACTGAGCACGACATGAGATCTCTAATATACCTATTCATATATTTTTATCTTCGTTATGTTCAAATTTTAAAAATGATTATGAGACAATATACCAAGTTTTCAAATGTATGGGAAGTGGGCATTGTTCTTCGATTTAATTTATCCTTAATATGGGTTTATAACATGAAAATGTATTTATAATGCGAAATGTAAGATTATAATTACGAGGAATTCCCGATGAGTTAAATATTAGGTATATACTTGCGCTATCTCTGTTCTGTTGAATTACGTTGAATGAACATTTGATAGATGGCGTTATCTTCAACACAATTACGAAGTAATATCGATAAATTATATGTTGATGTTGAATTACTAATAATTCTGTCAAGGGCTAGGAAACACTGGATTGCAAACATAAATATAAAATAAATCCGCGATAGCATATCTATATCTCATAAGGTTAACTCACAATAATTATTTTTATGTTACATATTTTAACTAAAAAAATTACGTTATTTTCGAGTCTGTTGTCTTCTGTTCAGTATTAATCCATATGTAAATAAATGCATTCGTTAACTTCGTAATTTTAATATAAATCAAAAATTGTCTTATACACTTGATGCATCAATTAAATACGTTTAAAGATATTAAAGATTTCAAATTATGTAATTTCCGTCAAAGGGTACGCTATTAAAATTCCGTCAAGGGGTACGATAGTCTTTATTTAAAACTTATCTGAATAAACATTAAAAAATATTGATTTTGAGTCGACAACATACCTATATCCGTAAAACTAGGTATGTCGCGAATTTTGTTTTATTCCAGTGCAAACGACAATCATCATATTGGCCATTTCGCCTGGACGTCATCGTGAGTTCGTTCAGTAATAATACATATAAATTGATAACAATTAATTATCATACAAATAGATGTGATATAAATTTGATTTACCCACAATATAAAATTACTAGGAATTACCGATGAGTTATATATTAGGTATACTTGCGCCATCTATCCACTACTATGTTGAATTACATTGAATGATATGTTGAATTACATCGAATAGGTGGCGTTATTTACAAAACAACTACGAAGTCTATCGATAAATTAAATGTTGATGTTGAATACTAATAATTCCGTCAAGAGCTACGAAACACTGAATTGCAACCTTAAATATAAAATCAATCCGCGATAGTAGGTATATCTCCCATAACTTATGGTTAAGTCACAATACTTTTTTTATGTTCCATATTTCAACTAAAAATATTACGTTAATTTCGAGTGTGTTTTCTTCTGTTCGGTATTAATCCTTATATAAATAAATGCATTCGTTAGCTTTTACACTATATGCATCAAATAAATACTTTTAAAGATATTAGAGATTTAAAATAATAAAGATCGCGATGTGTCTCTCGGCAGGGGTAGGTAACCGTCTCGCTCGCGCATGCTAATACAAGCCGGCCGCCCATGCGTGTGCGTTATTAGAGTAATCTGACCACTTGATAGTGTCCAGTGTTGACTAGGATACGAATGTTAAATGAGTTTGTAAGAGTAGCGTCTTTTTGTTCTAGACCAGTACAAACATTGCACTTCACCCTGCAGCATCACCCTGAGAACTTTTAAATATACCTACTGCGAAAAGTTAAAATCAATCTTTGTAATCGATGCGTTTTGGTTTAAATGTGGAGGAGGATTTGGTTTACAAGGTGCTTCTTGGTATTGTGTGACCACTAAGATTGTCAATTAATTCAAAGAAAGGCGGTTTACAATCGTCTAATTTTAAAATTCTAATTTTAATTTGTCTAATTTTTAATATATTTTTACATAACAATTATGATCCTAACCACAAATACATACTTTAAATTCGTTTCTTCACTCTTTGTATGTCCGGGTAATCGCCAGCCGAGCGGCCAAACTCATTTGGATAGGACTTGCACTATAAAAAAAGGTTGTGGAATAACATAATTATAGATTACTTTTTATCATATAATTTCAACGGGATCGAGATTTGTGCGGGAAAAACTTTGCGATATACTCATTTTTACGCGGGCGAAGCCGCGGGTACAGCTAGTTGTGAATAAATCGAAGAAGTTGACTCCTGTGTTTTACTTTAAATCTTCAAGAAAGGAAAATAATGAAGACACCTCGACCATCCTGATACCACATATTCACTTCGTTATACATTATAGGGTGCTTCATCCAGGGAAAACAAATTAAAATGAAAAATCTGAAACTGTATTGTCACCACGTGGTTTATTTTATTTTAATAAAACAAATAAAAGTATGTGATCAATGAAATATAATTATATGCTAACTAGCATTACAATATTGTTGAAGAGCTTAATAGTAGCAATATAACAGAAAATAGTGTTATTTTTGTGCCGAGAGTTCACGACAGCGAATACACTAATTTTATTTATTGAAAGATTAACTAATTATCTAGCAAATACTATTTTATATTCGCAAACTAAGATCGTATGATTATGAAAATCTGGCAAATCTTACTACGGATTATTCTGAACACATAGAAATACCAAAATATGATAACGTTATCTTATTATAATAATCCCTTGGTAACTATGTATGCGCTGAAATAGATTATACAGCCTAAAGGTGCTGCCACACTGCTGTTTAAAAATGTTTACAAACATTTTCTAACACTAATACATTTATTAACAAATGTTAGAAATTTTTAAATTCTGTTAGGAAAATTCTAATGGAAAATGTTTACAAACATTTGAAATCTGCTCATTGGATTAAAATTTTTTGCTGAAAAAAAGGAAAAGCGCAAAATCTGGTTACGCCAAACACAAAGCTAGGCAAAAGTACAGTGTCAAAGATTTGGGCATTGACAGTTGCCTAAATGATTTTATGAGAATGAATAGTTTTAGAAATGTTTACTAACATTGTCTAACATGTTACATAACCCTAACGTTGATGCACAGCCCTAGTGCATCGCGTCCCACCCAGCAACCCAATGAGCTGACGCAGCATCTAGAACATTCCCACATATCGTGGGAATGGACATCATTCTGAGATCTAACATCGACTCGGTTTCACACCTTTCGTTTTAAGACAAAATGTAGTTGTAATTTTTAGTTTAAAATAAATGTTAAGTATGGTTTTGCGTTTCTCTGCGACCTCCGGCCGCCACCAACATAACTAACATGAAAACATTTTCTATCATTGTGATCGTTTGTTTGTTAAACAATGTCTACTAACGTTTGTAAACGTTTTTAAACAGCAGTGTGGCAGCACCATAAATTACACAAAAGAGATTTGAGTAGGGACTTATCGTCATTGCGTTGGTCTTTTACTGAAGCGTAACACAACCACAGAACTTAAAATTCACATTCAAAGGGAATTAATTAAATAATGTTAACAATGCTCTAAGATTAACGAGGCTAATTTTTATCCATAAAAACTAAAACTGCATGATTCGATTTGGAAGAAATTTGGAAATTACCCTAACCAAGAATGGTGGAATAGAAATCTTTTTATAATATTTCTTTTTTTTTTACACACTCACACACACACATGCGCAGACACACACACGCACACACACACACAAACACACGTTAGTGATGTGGCAACTATCTGTACATAAAATAAATAAAATAAAATCCATAATTGGCTGTATGTTTAGTCTGTAAGATTTGTGTTGTTTTTTTTTTGAACTTAAGAGCTGTGGATTTGTTGTTAATAAATAAATAATGATTCATAATATATTTATTGTAGAACATAGGTACAGAACAGGTGTTACAATATTAGATAGGAACAGAAAATGTGATCTCTATGTCCTGCCTCACTGGGCGTACAATAAGTTTGTCAGCAGTACCATAAAATTGAAATGTACCTAATTTGGCTACACACACTAATAAGAATACAAATGACTTATTTATAAATTATTCATTTTATTCATATTTAAATGTCACCACATAAGATTTGTTAGAAATATGTTTCCCACAACTAGGATAGCTTTGGAGCTTATAAGCATCGTGTCTGTGGCTCAGTTAAGATTCCTATATGAAGCTAGCAGATTCCAATGGACAGCATCGGACACTTGCTATCTGGTGAACTGATCGTTAACCATTGCAATATTTAAAAAAAAAACGTGTGGCACTCGGGGAATGCCATGGTAAAGCTATTGCATTTTTATCAACTTATGCAATTATAATTATTTATTTATTTATGCAGTATTTTATTTCTTTGATAATACCTATATACTTCCTCCAAACAGCTGCTTATATATTCGTCTGATTTCCGAGCAGCTCGCCTCGATCCGTACGTGCTTCATACTGTCGTACCATATACATACACGTTAAGCGAACGCTCGGCCGCGCTACGTGTTATGCGGAATGGGGGGTGCTAGGTTTTTTTGTTACGAAATTTCTTTGTTCGGTCGCCGCGCTCAAAGCCCGCAACAAAAGCTATGTAATAGCTAAAAATCGGCCCAAAGCAAAAAAAAATTAAATGTTCAGACATTAGCACTTATCTATTCCCGACGTTATATTATGTCACTTTAAATATCCCCCCTCCCTTTCGTAGTGTAAAGATACTAAGAAAAAATATCAAGAACACTTTGATATTTTCTTTGAAAACAGTTATCCTGATTTTGTTTTGTAGTTGTTGCCTTGAATTTAAAAAAAATAATTCACAAATGTTCTGTAGTTATAATGGTTAAATTCGACTACCACGTGAAAACAGATGAAATATACACAGGCCGTAGGCGATACCTGTCTAAGTCAAACAAAACTGTAATACATATACGGGAACAAACGGAGTGTCAATAAACCTATTCCAATTTGTGCGATGCATGTGTGGATGCTAATATTTGGTTATGAATCTACTGTTGTGTTACTTTCAAATTTACCTCTGGACAATATGGTGGTAGAACCAGTGTAGTTTGACCGGAGAAGTACCACCGCCACACCTATGTCTAGCGTGAAGCATTTCTTGCGTTTCGATGGAAGGGTGTGGTTGCCGGCACACTTTCACATGAGGCGACCATCATAGTCCGCGGGAGTGGCAACGCATCTGTGATTGACTTTAGATAGAACCCATGTTCCATATGAAGTTGCTTACAGATGTCCATGGGCGGCAGTGACCACGCTAGAAATAGGTATGGCGGTGGTACTTCCCCGGTCGAACTACACTGGTTCTACCACCTTTAATACTGAAAGTACATTTTCACCTCCTAGTTATTTGTTTTAATTTAATTTATTAATTTAACTGAAAACTAATAAACATCACAATATAATCCAAGCTTTTGATAGTAGCAATACATATAACAAAAAATAGTGCTATTTTTTGTGCCTGGAGTTTAGTATGGCGTACACACTTATTTTATTTAAAAAGAGATTAACTTTTAATTGTACAAATGAAATTTAATCTTCGTAAGCTAAGATCGTATGTGATCATGTGATCCGGACAATCCTGCTACAGGTTCTGCTAAACACATAGAAATTCAAAAATATAACGATATCTTATGAGAATAATCTCTCAGTAACTATGTATGGATTGAAATGGGTTATAAAACCTAAGTTACACAAAAGATGTCAGACATAGGGGCCTACTGTTACCACTTTTGTGTTTTATCTAATCGTAATACAACCACAAACCTTGAAATTAAAATCCAATGAGAATTTACTAAAACACGCACGCATTCTACACTCATAGCCCCACACTAGGATTTACTCCTGTGTCGTGGGTACCATGGACACACACAAGACAAATACACAGACACCCAGACCCAGAACATGAATCTAAACTCATCATTCAGATATGTACCTGTCTGGCCGGGAATCGAACCAGGGATCCATTGCGCGTCAGATTGGTACGGTAACCGCTTCGCCACGCGGGTCGTCAAAAAATCTTATAAAAAACGTTAACAATAGACAATATAAGACATTACGAGGCTGATTTCAAAACTACATAATAAGATATACAAAAAAAACCCTTAACTAGAAATGGAAGACAGGAGTATTTTTCCACAACTAGGAGTTCTGGAACGTATTAGCATCGCATATGAGATAGTCTTTTTTTTTTATTTTCGAGGGGGAAACCTTTAAAAGGTACCCGACGCCGTGGGAGCGACGCAGGGTTATGTGGGATTTTTACCACACTAAAACCCCCCCGGTGGCCGTCCTCGGCGCTGAAAAGGAGGACTCCGGGATCTCGAAACGACTTCCAAAGTAGCACGAATATTTCTCAAAATCAATTAAATTGAATCAATTTTTAACTTATTTTGAACCCGTTAAAGGTAAAAAGAGGTTTAATTAACTCAGCTGCATTTAAAAGCAATAGCGGGTATTTTGACAAAGACATCTGACATTTTTGACGTTATGTGTTGTCCTCTGAGCGCGCTGCCCCGCGGGATCTACTCAGGTTAGCGACTGAGATCACCGCACCGTCTGGTCTTTACGACGATATGCGACCATACATACCGCCGTCCTTCCTCTGGCTGTCCCCGGAAGCCCCGTTTTAGTCACCTCTTACGTCAGGCAGGGATACCGTAGCCCTATTCTAATCTCGGAACTACAGGGATGGAATATTACAATCTACCTTAACTTTATAAGATTGAAGTAGCAAACCAGCATGCAGTATACCTGATGGTAAGTGGTCACTGCCGCCCATGGACATCTGTAAGCAACTTAACATAGAATATGGGCTCTATACATACTCTCGAGTACAAAGATGGGTGCCTCATATAAAAGTGTGCCGGCAACCACACCATTTCATCGAAAAGAAACGCAAGAACAGATTCACTCTAGAAATAAATTGCGTGGTGGTACATCCCCGGTCGAGCTACACTGGTTCTACCACTATATTGTCCAGAGGTAAATTTGAAAGTAACACAACAGTAGATTCATAACCAAATATTAGCATCCATACATGCATCGCACACCACCACCACCTGGTACAATACCACGTAGTAATATATTATGGAGTAGAGAGAGTAGATAGAGTGTCTCGTCTACTCATTATTGGTCCACTGCTGGGCACGGGTCTCCTCTCAGAATGAGAGAGTTTTAGGCCATAGTCCACCACGCTGGCCAAGTGCGAATTGGTGGACGAAGATGGAGTACTTTCGAAATAATATAAACTATGTTTTTCAAAATGACTTTTAGTTGACATCAACGTAAACGTCCTAACTCCTTTCATAATTCGCTAATCAGGCAGCGATTTAAATAGACTGTACTAAACGTAATTCTTAGTATCTGCTTAAGCAAATTAACTGTCTTATAACTTTGTAATTCCTTATTCTTATCTTAAACTTATCTAATCTTGTTATTACCAGAAGGTAAAGGAAAACGGTAAGAGTTACAGAACAATTGTTAGTTTTGTGTTAGATGTATAATTAGAGTTTATTCTTACGGAAAAGTGACTAAAATGAAACAATCATTATTTTATAGTGAAACAACAAGAAAGATATTTATTTAGCAAAATTTGTTATCTATTTTAGATACACTAATAAAAAAGTGTCTAAAAACAGAAGAATTATTTTTATGTAGACGAATAATCGAAAAACAGGAAAGATTTCTCAGGGAAAATTATCGTGATGTAGATTTACAACATTGTCATTTTTACATTTTTTAAAGGTGAAAGTTTGTGAGAGTGGATAGGCCGATGTTTCTTTCTCTTTCGCGTAATAACTACTAAGTGGACCTAGTGTTTGTGACACAGTTTATGACCTTGAACAACAGAAGATACTCTTTACCGTGGTAGACTTGAATCAAACTGTGGAACTGCGAGTAAAACAAGTATTATTGAAAAGTGAATTAAAATAAATAGTTTTGTCCCAAAATGATATTTGCATCTGCTGGAATCAGAAAACAATTGTTCATAGCATTATGTGGTAAGTATTGCAGTATTTTCATATCATTTCTGGTAATAAAGGGGGGATGTCGCTTAAACGAGCAGTAATAGACCACCTTGCGGAGGGTTTTCTTATTCTCAGGTATGTAGGGCTAATCGCGACTAATTTTTTGTTACTGTTTAAGCAAGTGATAATTCATTTTTATACTTTTTATGTCTCAGTATGTAGTTTATCTGGTGATAAGTGGCCACTTTCACTCATAAACGAGACTGATGAGCTCCTGATAAGGTAAGGCTCCTGATTCTGCTCAAGATTGATCACAGATGCATTGCTATTCCTGAAGACTATGTAGAAATTCCCTTCTCTTTTAAATACACAAACTTAAAAAAAACATATTTCTACACCGGGGTTTTGAAACTCCATCAGACTGAAGTGCCAAATATGATAGTTCTAGTAACGATACATTTTATTTTCAGTATATCTAGGCCAGATCTTAGTGGGCTACAGTCTTGGCTGGACAGCGCCAGTGATACCCAAGTTGCAGGATCCAGCCACTTCTCCTCTTTCGCACAAAATCACGGAGATACAATCTTCTTTAGTGGGTACTCTAATATTTTTAGGCGGAATTCCAGGTAAATATCTGAGCCCTCTGGTGACAGTCTTGAATATCACTTTTCTTCCCGTGGATGTAGGAAGCGACTAAGAGGTAAAACCTAAACCTAACCATTGCGGTCTTGCCATGCCAGAAACGGTAATTACTTTCGAAAACACCTAAAATAGAAGGTCAAAAAAATATTTTAGTCTTTTAAGGCTGATGGATAGGTGCTCTGTCTAATCGTTGAAGTTATGCTGTATTTATTGAAGTACAAACGAGCTTGGAGTTTGTAAGGTAATACTGGTCACTACTGTGTATCAAAAAAAATCAGTTTTTATTCAGAAGTCAACTTTGGATGCGTTGGTAATGGTAGTAATTAAATCAGAAAGTCTTGTATAAATTTTGGTGTTCCGTACCTGATTTCCACACTTTCATTAATTGAGGATAGCTGTATTTGCTTATTATTAAGCAAATACAGCTATAAATACTTTTTTTTTATCTGACTGAAGTAGCAAACGAGCATGCATTCCACATCCCGACAACTATGATGGTCGCCTCATGTGAAAGTGTGCCGGCAACCACATCACGAAACGCAAGAAATGCTTCACGCTAGAAATAGGTGTGAATAGAAATGTTTAGCATCCATGAATGTCTCGATTGATCTCGACATGCTACTCGAAGTCTGAATGAGTTTTTGCTTTTCTACACCGGCAAGGACGATGTTTTGAAGCTTTGTTTAAATTTACATCACCTTCAAAGAAAAGCACAGTAACACTGATAACTATTTATTCTACTTACCTTTCTTAACAACTGTCTATTTCCACAAAAATATCATTTCTTCTAACAATATTCATATCTATTTCCACTATATTAATATTACTAGTATGAATCGATTTTATGGTTGATTTACCGTCAAAAGGTACCTATTAATATTAATCATTTTTAATATTTCACAGGCCTGCATTTATCAGGATATTTGTCCAATTTAAAGGGTCGGAAACCATGTATGATTATTGGCGGCCTCTTCGGGTTTGTCGCTTATATCATCCTGGGGACAGCTGGGAGCCTTACTATGATCTACATCGGAAGGTTTCTGTTAGGTTTCGGTACTGGTAGCATTGCAGTAATGACAATTGTTTATCTAGGAGAAATTGCGTACGTATTTATCATTTTTATTTTTATGTGAGCTTAAAACATGTAAATAATCAGAAAGGAGATGTTTCAATCTTGGCTAGGTATATGTACACCATCTCAAAAAATCGAGAAAAATCTCAAGAATCGGAAAAAAATACTTAAAATTTATAAAAACGTGTACTTTTCTGGTACAAAACCAATTAAAATCAACTATTTTCTTCGTTTTCCAATATGGCGGAACAACTGATTTAGACAGTCTGTGGACAAAACTATAGTTGTCATATCTGACAACTGTCATATTGATTCTTTTACTAGATCCATTCATCTGTCTTCTTGTTCTTAGATATTTTCACGGAATATTTTCGTGTGCGTATTGCGTTGGAGTTTCTATATCAAGTTATCAAACCTCTGGCTTACATGTCTTGGATTTCGGATCGCTACTTACCTCAGTTGATTTGACTTTCATATTTTGGACTGTTCATCGGTTAACCTGTTGGCCAGGCTTGTGAATAAAGGATTTACATACTCAACTTGGACTTCCAAACATCAACTGATTTATTCGGGTTTGAATTGAAATCATAATTGAAATTGACTAATAGCTATGAGGTAATAAGTCTTTGTTTACATTTGTTTACATAGAACCATAACTATACAATAGTTTTAAGGTTATCATAGCTAAGCTATATAATGTAATAATAAGTTTTTCCTTTTTTGCATTGGATCAGAATTCAAATAATCACTGACATCTGATTGTCATTGTCACAGTTTGTTTATTAACCTCAACTGTCAAAATGAAATAATATCGCCGCCATTATATTGTGTTGCAATTCTAACTTAAAATTCTTGTCTTGTACCAATAAACCCAGTCGATTTTAATAAAATGCTTAGTTTAAAAGTGCTCTACACTTTACTGGCTTTTTTATCATATGGTGTACAGATACCTGGCCAAAGGTCCATACATTTTGAAACATCTCCTTTCAGAATCATAAATGTATAGATTTTCGCATTTTTGCCGAATCCAGTTCATTTTCCTATGGTTCCGTACCCAAATGATAAAAACCGAGGCCTATTACTAAGACTCAGGTGCTCATCTGTCCGTTCATCCGTTAGTCGGTAACTAAGCTGTATCTCACGAATCTACATAACCAGATAGTTGAAATTTACGCAGACGATATATTTTATTGCCGCTATAACAATAAATACAGAATAAAATAAATATTTAATGGCCCCAAACATCAAACGTCATTTTGGTGCTTTTTATAAATAATGGTACGGAACCCGACGTGCACGAAGCCGAAGCCCGTCGAACTACACTAGTTCTACCACCTGGCCAATAATATAATAATCCAATTCACGACCTATGTTTAATATTTCAGATCAACACATATCAGAGGCATCGTTTTGACTGGCATTGGTATATTTATTACACTAGGCTCCTTATTTTCGTTCTCTGTTGGACCTTTCGTATCCTACTCTGTAACAGCTTATGTTGGAGCCTCTCTGTCTCTAGGCTATGCAATTACAATGTTTTTTGTATTGGAAACACCTATTTATTATGCGTTAAAAGGTAATTTGATTAATATGTTAAATATATTTTTTTGTAACTCAACTTATGTATTTATTTTGAAATAAAATATATAAAACGAGTAACATTAATTATTTCAGATCAAGAGGGTGCTGTTAAAAAAGTGCTAGAAGATTTAGGAAGAATGGAAGATATAGAAAAAGTGTTTTTGTCAAAACAAGAGCTCGAAGGAAGTAATAATTGGAAAGATTGGAAAGAGTTATTTACTCTGAAAGGAAATAAAAGAGCTTTGGCTATTTCCATAATACTAAATATGTTTCAACATGGGAGTGGCTTGCTATCTGTAACTTTCTTTGCAACTACGATTTTTGAACTAGCTGGGTCTGCTGTAGAACCGTGGATGGCCACAATAGTAATAGGATGCACACAATTATTCGGTGGATTACTAACGCCTATATTCGTGGAGAGATGTGGTAGACGAATACTACTTCTGATTTCGTCAGCATTATGCAGTTTAAGTATGGTAATTTGAAATGTTCTTTTTTTAAGTGTTCACACCGTCTGAAGTCTCAAAACATCTGTGCCCAACCTTTGATAAGTAATTTGTTTTATCTGCGGTTGTTTGTAGATGTCCTTCGGGGACAGTGGCCACTTACTGTCGGATGGACTGCATGCCTGTTTGCTCTTCTAGTATTATAAAAAAATAACATTTATTTAATTCTATTTTATTGTAACACAAAATGCGCATGTAGTTCAGATTTTTTCAAATTATTGTCGCTAGGAACAGTCACTTCTTAGAATGAGGTACGAGGGTACACACCATTACGCTTACCAAATGTAGTTTCATTGAATTCAAATAACACAAAATTTACTTCCCTTGTTAGTTTCTTACTCTCATGTAGAGCGTCAAAATTCAGCCGAATTTCAAAATCAGTCCCAAGCAATTGAGCTAAAATATTATATTTATACATGCCTGGATGATGATTCATGAGACAATATGCAATGTTCTGCAATTAGATTAGAAGCGTCATTTTTAAATCATTTACAGCGCTTACGACAAGATTGCAGGGTAACTAATATTTTATATACATCCATGACAAAGCTATTGTATGAATGAAAGGATTTTTAAGAAGGATAAATTACTGACAACCCGCGTAGCTGAGCGGTCACCATAACGGCCTGATACATAATGGGCTCCGGGTGCGATTCCCTGCCAGATAGATATCTGAATGTTGAATTTAGATTTCTATGCTAGATCAGGATGATTATGTACTCATTCTTGTGTATCAATAGCAGCCACAAAACAGGAGATCATTTTAGTGTCGGCTTATGAATGTCGGTTTAAACTATTTTAAATGCACAAGGCATTCTCAGTCCTCAAAAGTAGTATTGCACTGTCTAGTCGCAGTTATCACTATTATTGTTCACTCTTTTAATTCTTCTAAGGGTAAGATTATTATAATTCTTATTGTACGGCAGTTGTAACAATCGATCTACATACTAAGGAAAACTCCAGTAGGAAAACTGTTATCGGTGCACTGAGTTTGCGACGTTTCGGTTTAGTACGCCCTTCAGTACAGTCAAATTCAGTGCATCGCGAACAGATTGCCTACTGGGGTCACAGCCTTATTAAAATTTTACTACAATTTTATGTAATTAAGTAATTTAATTTAAAATGAGCTATTTTCCTTTTCAGCTAATTCTAGGTATTTATTTTTATTTACTTCATATTGACCATTGGGTTGTAAATAAAATAACTTGGCTGCCGCTTACATGCTTAGTTACATTCTACATTAGCTACGATTCGGGTGAGTTTTCTCAATTTAAAGTCAGTACTTTTCTTTCATTAGTAGTTATAGCTTTTTTTTTCGAGGGGGAAACTTTAAAAGGTACCCGACGCCGTGAGAGCGACGTAGGGTTATGTGGGATTTTTATCATTCTAAAACCCCCCGGTGGCCGTCCTCGGCGCTATAAAGAGGACTCCGGGACCTACAAAGGACTGCAGCTGGAATCCTCTTAGCGCGTTGCTCCATCGGGCTCATCCCAGATTGGTGGCTGGGCCCACCGCTCCGTCTAGCCTTTACGACGATATGCGACCACACATACCGCTGTCCATCCCGGGATCGCCAGGCTGGAAGGTTCAAGCTCCCACTCTAGCCGCCCGCAACCCCGGAAGCCCCTTTAAGTCGCCTCTTACGACAGGCAGGGGATACTGTAGCCCTATTCTGATCCCGGAACTACAGGGACGCAGCAGTTATAGCCTAATAATAAGAAACTTGCCCTCTCCGGGTCGAGGTTCAAGACCTATCTACTTCTGATATTTCAAAAACGATACGCGTATTTCAATTTGCTTTACAGCGAAGGAATACGTTAGAAGGAATACATAAAAAACATACACGTCTGAGAAGTCTAAAAAAAGGAAGACACCTCAGCGCTACTTTTTTTTTTGTTCTCGAAGGGGAAACCTTCAAAAGGTACCCGTGGGAGCGACGCAGGGTTATGTGCGATTTTTACCACACTAAAACCCCTCCTGTGGCCGTTCTCGACGCTAAAAAGGAGGACTACGGGATCTCGAAACGACTTCAACCGGAATCCTCCGAGCTACACCTCGGCGCTACTAGTGTAGAAACGCAATCGGAGTTCTCTGATCGCGTTGCCCCTGATGGACTCTACCTGGGCGAGCATTATGCTCTTCTCGACCTTTGGGGGCTTACAACTGTACGCGACTTTACGATTAGGATTCGTCGTCAACCTATTATTGTCCCACTGCTGGGCACGGGTCTTGTCTCAGAATGAGAGAGTTTAGGCCATAGTTCACCGCGTTGGTCAAGTGCGAATTGGTGGACTTCACACACCTCCGAGAACTTTTTTTTTTTTTATAAAGAACTCTCGGGTGTGTAGGTTTCCTCACAATGTTTTCCTTCACCGAAAAGCAGTGATAATTAATGTATAATACGCACATAAATCAGTGGTGCGTGCCTGGGTTTGAACCTCGGACCTCCAGATTGAGAGGGCAAGTTTCAACCATTAGGCTATCACTGCTCACGATTAGGATTAACCCGTTAGAACCTAAAGCTTCTCATTTTGAGAAGATTCTAATAATATAATTCAATCTACTTTTTTCAGGTCTGGGCATCATACCCAACACATTATCTGGAGAGATGTTCGAGCCAAATGTCCGAAGCAAGGGTTGTGCGGTTGCCATAACCCTGGCATGGTTGACTGGTTTCCTGGTTACCACCACCTTCGGAACCTTGGTGGCCATCGTGGGTGGTCACGTGGGCTTCTGGTTCTTTTCTGGAGTCTGTGGACTGAGCTTTCTGTATACAATATTCTTCGTTCCAGAGACTAAAGGCAAGAGTTTATTGGAAATTCAAGAGATGTTGAATAAATAACGTTTTAAGGACGTGTGTTTTCTGCGACATTTTTCAAAAAATAGATGACTGTATTCACAAAAAAAGAAAGAGAGGAAAAGTGAAGAAAAACATAAAATATATTTTTCTTTCCTTAAAACTCATTTTTTTTAAGCACAAACAAGAGTATATTACACGCTTTCTACACTTATAACCCCACTCTAGGATTTTCTCCTGTGTCGTGGGTACCATGGACATACACAAGACGAATACACAAACACCCAGACCTAACATGAATCTAAACTCACCATTCAGATGTCTCTCTGGCCGGGAATCGAACCCGGGACCCATTATGGCAATAGTGCTGGTTGAAACTATTCATGAAGATATGTCATATTTTAAACTTATAAAGCTTATAAATCCTTCCTTTTGTCTGTTCATTTATCGGTTAATTATTTGTTAAAAATTAGTTTTACGTTAAACTTAACTGATACGATTATGATGATTAGTTTCATAAAGTGATGATTAGTTTCACTCAGTCCTCGTCGAGACACCGTACCAGTTAGACATCTGCACGATTATTTAACTAACACCAGCGATTCTCAAAGTTTCTACTTATTTCGTATTCAAATGTTTAAATGTAAAAGGTGTGAAAGTGACTTTAGAGATGGAGTGCAATGCAGTATGTGCCTAAATCGATATGACTTTCCTTGTGCCGGAATTACCGAATCTGGGTATCGTAAGTTGGGTGAGAGGAAGACGACGTGGAAATGCAGTGCCTGCAAAAATAAAAACACTAGCCCGACACCTACGAAGAGCTCGGAAATTGAAAGTATTATGCACGAACTGAAGTACCTCTCCGCTCAAATGTCAACTATGCCGACACTTATACAGAATGTGAAGATCATCCAAGAACAAATTAGTGAGCTAAAATCAATAAAAGTTGAGCTTAGTGAGGTGAAGTCTACTGTTGATTCTCTACGATCTGCTCAAGAAGAAATAGCATCCTTACAGCTTCGCGTCACTCAGCTGGAGAAAAAAGCAAATGAAGATGACCAGAGGTCACGCCTCAATAATATTGAGATCAAGGGTATTCCGTATACGGCGTCAGAAAACTTATATACACATATATTTAAGATCGGTGACATAATCAATTGCAAGGTGACCAAGGAGCAAATAAACTACATTATGAGAGTTCCAACACAAAAAGGTCAAAATATTAAAAATATCATAGTTTCCTTGCATAACAGATATCTCAAAGAAGATTTCGTGGCTGCTGCAAGGATGTGTAAACCTTTTACTGCCGCAAGCATGGGATTAAGCGGAGACGGGAGAATCTTCGTTAACGATCACCTGACAATTTACAATAAAAGTTTACTGAACAAAACGAAGGCAATGGCAAAAGAGTTGGATTTTGCTTTTACTTGGGTGAAAGGATGCAAAATATTCGTGAGAAAAAATACAACTTCGCCGGTCATACATATAAAGTCAGAGACGGATTTAAAGAAACTTTCTCATTAACTAGTCTTAATATTTATTATTTATTTAGTATGAATTGTAAGCGTCAAAGTTTGAGAAGCGCACTTGTTTACTGCAATGAGCGCCCAACGTCTTTTGTATTCTTATCGCTCGATCTTTTTGTCTTTAATGAGTATTCAATTTTACTTGTTACGCTCTATTTCTTTTATTTTAAGGCTTATAATCGTCTGCATCTAACTATCATGTTAAGAAATTCTAATAAGTCAAGTCAGTTAATCGTTGTATCGTATGTAAATCTATTTAAAGATGCTTATTGCTTGTACTTGTATTCACTTAAGCTTTTTCTGACATTTATCGCAACATTTACAATAATAATTATGTCTTGCTTCGGGTTAAAACTAAGGTACAATGTTATTACTCGCGTTATGGTTAATTCTTCACAATGGCGGTAATCACTTTATATTACCAAAATGTGCGGGGGCTTAGAACAAAAACGTCTACATTTCGAAGAAATATATGTTTGAATAGTTACGATGTTGTGTGTCTAACAGAGACCTGGCTTATCGAGGGGATAAGGGACAGTGAACTTTTCGACGACCGTTATCTGGTATGGAGACGTGACCGAAACTATTCTGAGACAAATCAATCGTTAGGGGGCGGCGTACTAATAGCTGTGCGCCGTCCACTAGCGGCTGAGGGAAAAAGTGAGTGGTGTTCTTCAGCCGAAGATCTATGGGTTACACTTACTCTTCAGAATACTAAACACAACAAAACCTTTAATATTCAAATCTGTACTGCTTATATGTGTCATCAAAACATGGGCAATTCGTTTAGTGATCAGATAAATAACTTTTCTGATAAATTAGTTGATATTGTTCTTAGTCACGCGACTGACAAATTTATTATAGTGGGCGATTTTAATTTACCAAATTTAAATTGGGTGCAAGCATCACACATTGACTCGTCTCTATGTCCTGATAATATACAGGGATCAATTCAATCTGACTTTGTTGATAAAATAAATTTATGTAATTTAATGCAATATAATTCTTTTAGAAACTGCAAAAATAGAATCTTGGACTTAATATTTTCCAATAATGAAATATCTTTAACCAATTGCAACGATCCTCTTGTACCGGAAGACCCCTATCACAAGTCACTAGTTATATATGCTGACTTTGCTCAATATAGTACTCTTCACACTAGGCCCCGTAACAAATTTATTTATCACAAGGGTGACTATAAATCTATATCCAATGAACTAAGTGTAATTAATTGGAGTAGTGAGTTTCGCAGCCGATCGCTGGAGGAGGCCACAGATTTATTTTATGGTCACCTGTACAATCTGCGAACGAAACATATACCGAATAAATCAGTTAAACCTATCCCAAATTCCCCTCCATGGTACAAATCTCCACTTATTAAAACTTTAAAAGAAAAATATAAATACCATTGCAAATATAAGAAATATAAAAATCAATCTGACTATAATTCGTTTATTCTACTTAGAGAACGCGCTAAACTGTTAGAACGCGAATTATATAAATCTTACATTTCTAACACAGAAAATAATATAGGTAAAAATCCTCGAGCTTTTTGGACTTACGTTAAAAGTTTAAAACAAACCAATTCATATCCCTCAGTCATGAAGTACAGGCAGTGCACGTCTGGCGATGGTACAGAGATTTGTAACATGTTTGCAAATTATTTTTACTCTACGTTCTCCCAAAATAGCTATAATGATAATGTACCTGAACTGCGTGATGACCATACTTCATTCAATATAACACCTGATATTACTACTGTAGAGATTAATAATCAAGAAATTTATCAACTACTAAAAAACTTAGATCTAAAAAAGTCAGCCGGACCTGATTCCATCCCACCCGTGTTAATTCTCAAATGTGCCAAAGAGCTAACAGTTCCATTATCATTGTTATTTAAAAAATCAATACGTGAAGGTGTTGTACCTAGTATATGGAAGTCCGCATATATAACACCCATCCATAAGAAAGGAGCCAAGAATGAAGTCGAGAACTATAGACCTATCTCAAAACTTTGCTTATTTGCCAAAATATTTGAAAAGATAATACACCGACAACTCTCGTGTGCTCTCAAGCAATACTTCATTGATGAACAACATGGCTTCCTAAAAAATAAATCTACAACATCTAACCTTATTCTTTGCAGTGACTACCTAACAAAATATATGTCAGAGCCATCACAAGTAGATGTTATATACACGGACTACATGAAAGCATTTGACAGAATCGACCATATAATACTCTTGCAAAAGCTCCAGGTGGCTGGAATTAGAGGAAATCTTTTCAGATGGTTCTGCTCATATATTTTAAAGAGACATCAAACTGTAGTTTTGAATGGTTATTCATCATCAAAAATGTTAATTCCATCTGGTATTCCGCAAGGATCTTTGCTAGGGCCTCTTCTGTTCGTGATCTTTATAAATGACATTATTAAATGTTTTACTTACTCAAAAGTATTATTATTCGCAGATGATGTAAAAATCTTGCATATAATTCGTTCAGTTGATGATGCACGTAACCTTCAAAAAGATCTCGTTTCATTTCAAAATTATTGCAATCAGTTAAAACTTAGCCTAAACGTGAGCAAATGTTTTATTTGTTCATTTACTCGTAAACTGAATATTATAAATTTTGATTATAAAATAAAAGGTACTTCTTTAACAAGAGTAACCACTATAAATGATTTAGGTGTTAAATTCGACTCTAAGCTCCTGTTTGACACACACATCGATAATATAATTAGTAAAGCCTCCAAAGCACTTGGGTTTGTACTGCGCGTCTCGTCACAGTTCAAAAATATAAAAACTTTCAAAATTCTATATTGTACCTTTGTACGTTGTCATCTGGAATATGCATCACAGGTATGGAATCCTGTCTATAATGCTTATGTAAATCGTATTGAAAAGATACAAAAACGATTCCTTAGATTCCTACAATATCGAAGTAAAGAATTCATAACGGGATACACGCGACAATGTCATAAGCATCATTTACTCCCTCTTTATGAACGTAGGCGAATAGCTGACTTGGTTTACTTACTCAACATCACCAACGGTTCAGTAGACTCACCAGAATTACTTGAACATATCACACATAGAGTCCCTAAATTAAGTACCAGAACACCTGCTCCTCTTTATATACCTTCATGTAATTCTAACTATAGGCAAAATTCATTTTTCATAAGAGTAAGTAGGTGTCTTAATGCTAGTACGCGGGAGTGTGATATAGACCTATTTTGTACAAGTATACCTAAACTAAAAGAGGCTATGACTCGTAACTTTTTTAACAAGGCATAGTGCACAAATTATAATTTTAATATTGTAAAAAAGATTGGAAGTGTTTGTACACAAATTATTGTTTGCCAAAATGTTCTTATGTCTGCCAAAATGTTTGCCAAAATGTTCTTATCTTAAGGTCTTTAGTATTATTTGTAGGTGAAATACTGATAGCATTAATTCTACACGTGAAAACTTGTAATCGGCTTTTCTTTTGTAATAATTAGCACATACCCATATTATTAAGAAGCTGTAAGTTTTCCAAATAAATAAATAAATAAATAAGACTTCAGAACAATTAACTAATATTCACTTCAATACAAATACAATACAATAAAAAATATATATACAACATATATACAAGTATATATAGTACAACATCAAACACAAAAATATAACAAACAAAAAATAATAAGACAAAAAGTGAAGGTACAACAAGCGGTCTTATGACAAAAATAGCCATCTATTCCAGACAACATTAAGAGTGATAGAAGGAAAAATACAACAAATACAAGAGAGGGTGGGGTGTACAAAATTATATACCTTCAGTGTTCAAAGAGGCTCTCCTGTGTTCTGGACTTTAACGTGGGGTAAGGAAACATAGGCTTATACGTTCCAACCTAGTTTTCTTGGGTAGCAACGCATCTACTGCTAACCTCAGGTATGGGGTACAACCCATTATTGTCCCACTGCTGGGCACGGGTCTTCTCTCAGAATGACAGAGTTTTAGGCCATAGTCCACCGCGCCGGCCAAGATCGAATTGGTGGACTTCACACACCTTCGAGAACTTTTTCTTTAAAGAACTCTCGGGTGTGTAGGTTTCACGATGTTTTCATTCACCGAAAACCAGTGATAATTAATTACTAATACGCAAATAACTCAGTGGTGGGTGCCTAGGTTTGAACCTCGGACCTCCCGATTGAGAGCGCAAGTTTCAACCATTAGGCTATCGCTCTGACCTCAGGTATGACTGGTCTTATATGAAGTTGATTATAGCAGTCCAAGGGCGGAAGTGACCGCTTACCATCAGTATTAAAAACAAAAAGAAAGTCAAATAGTTGTAATATTATTTTTTACTAGCAGTTCCCGCTGTTTCACTCGCGTTTATAATATATATTTAGCCTAAAGCCTTCCTCGATAAATGGTCTATTCAACATAAAAAGAACTTTTCAATTCGAACCAAGTAGTTCCTGAGATTAGCGCGTTCAAACAAACAAACAAACTCTTCAGCTTTATAATATTAGTATAGATTAAAAGACATAGAAGTATTCTGAATAAAATTATTATAGCGTAGCTAATAATAATTTTAACACCTAATCTAAAATCTTTAAAACGAACTGAGGTAAATAAATCAAAAAAATGGTTATACAACAATGGATATGAAACATAAAAGTAAATATATGGAAGAAACGAAATGAGATTTGATAACGAAACCACTTTCGCCATTGACGGAACTAAGTGATAGACTCCTATTCCTCATCCGAACAATACACTCACACACCCATCTATAAAATAAAGAAAACATGTTCGAGAACTTAGGTTTATTAACACTGTCCCTGTAGTTCCGGGTTCAGATTAGGGCTACGGTATCCCCTGCCTGTCGTTACAGGCGACTAAAGGGGGCTTCCGGGGTTGCGGGCGGCTAGAGCGGGAGCTTGAACCGTTCCAGCCAGGCGATCCCAGGAATGACGGCGGTATGTGTGGTCGTATATCGTCGTAAAGACTAGACGGAGCGGTGGGCCCAGCCGCCCATCAGTGAGGAGCCCGATGGGGCAACGCGCTCAGAGGACTCGGGCTGCAGTCCTTTGGCGGTCCCGGAGTCCTCTTCATGGCGCCGAGGACGGCCACCGGAGCGGTTTTAGTGCGGCGTCGGGTAAATAAAAAGGCCCATAATATTTTCTCTCATGTCGTGCGCCCCATGGACATACAAAGACAGATACACAAACACCCAGACCCAGAACAGAAGTCTAAATTCATCATTCAGACACCTGTCCGGCCGGGAACCGAACCCAGAATCCGCTGTCAGACCGGTATGGTGACCGTTCCGCCACGCGGGTCGTTATTATACATATTATGGTGACAGGTTGTAGAACCAGTATGAAAAATGCATAGTAGCTACTTCCACTTCCATAGCAGTGATAATGGTTGAAACTTGCCCTCTCGATTGGGAGGTCCGAGGTACAAATCCAGGCAGGCACCACTGATTTTTCTAAAGTTACGTGTGTATTAGAAATTAATTATCACTGCTTTTCTGCGAAGGATAACATCGTGTGACAACCTACACACCCAAGAGATCTTTAAAAAAAGTTTTCGGATATGTGTGAAGTCCACCAATCCGCACTTGGCCTGCGCGGTGGACTATGGCCTAATACTCTCTCATTCTGAGAGAATACCCGTGCCCCGTGCCCAGCAGTGAGACAATAATGGGTTGAAGAAAGATTCTATTTCCAATTGGAGGGAGCTACAATAAGCTTATTATAAGTCTATACTATTATTACGTCTAAGACAATCCCTCTTTCCCAGACACCAATACGAAAGTCTGTAAAACACCGACAGAAAATAATTGCTATGACCGAGAATTCTTATTTTACCGAATAAATCCTGAAATAAATTCACAGAGAATAATACAGTTCTGAAGAAAATGCTTCGCTTCAAGAATTTATGTATTCTACGACAAAAATGCGTGGTCGGAAGATTTCAGAGAGTCTGACTTTTGTTTGAGTCTAGATTTCTGGATAAAGCGATTTTTAAATATGCCGTATTTTACCAAGCGTGCTAAGTTTTGCGCTTCTTTAAATATTGTACCCGTCTTTTGATTTCTAATTTTAGCAGTGAAAAATTAGGACTTATCTCTATTTTAAAAGCTTTTATTTTAACTTTGAAATTTAATATAAATTATCTATTTTTATTCTTTTACTTTTAAACTGTGCTAGCCTAATAATTTGAACATTTTGCCTTTAATCTTGTTGACCGAGCGTTGACTCTCATCATGGGCCTTTAATTATCCGAAGTTAAATGCGTATTTAAAATTATAAGTTTATTATCACATGCTTCAACGGTAAAGGAATACATCTTTTTTTTTTCTTTTTTTTTATCTGACTGAAGTAGCAAACGAACATGCAGTCCACCTGATGGTAAGTGGCGACTCCCGCCCATGGACATCTATAATCAACTTCATACAGAACATGGGTTCTATCTGAAGTCAATCACAGATGCGTTGCTACTCCCGAGGACTGTGATGGTCGTCTCATTATAATTATAATTAACTATCGCGATGTAATTATTGAAAATCGGCATACGTACATAGTATATCGATGGGTAAGTAGTTAGATCTTCAAGGTCGCTATTACAGATGACCCTCTCACTGTAGTCAAGGTGGTAGTTCAGTGTAGTTCGACCGGGGAAGTACCACCGCCACACCTATTTCTAGCGTGAAGCATTTCTTGCGTTTCGATGGAAGGGTGTAGTTGCCGACATACTTTCACATGAGGCGACCATTATAGTGCTCGGGAGTAGCAACGCATCTGTGATTGACTTCAGATGGAACCCATGGGACCCATGTTCTGTATGTAGTTGATTACAGATGTCCGTGGGCGGCAGTGACGTCGTTTTTTTCGTCGTCGGGGAAACCTATGGCCTGATGAATCCCGTTTTCCGAAGAAATACGGGAGGTCGCTAGGAATTCCAATTTTAGGGTATTTTAGGTTTTTTTATGGAGGCTTCAGGGGGATACATATTTGAGAGTTGGTAACCCTGCATAAAACTGTCTATAACCTTACTTTTTAGTTTATATCTAAAGTATTCTGGAGCAACAAGTTAATGAGTACCCTATGTCTCAATCGCTTTCTACACTCATAGCCTCACACTAGGATTTTTTCCTCTGTCGTGGGTACCATGGACACACACAAGACGAATACAACAAACACCCAGACCCAAAACATGAATCTAAACTCATCATTCAGATACCTGTCTGGCCGGGAATCGAACCCGGGACCCATTGCGCGTCAGACCGGTATGATAACCGCTCCGCCACGCGGGTAGTCAATCCTAGTCATAAACTATAATTATGTGTATTATAACTATTGGGCGTCCACCAATTCGCACTAGGCCAGCGCGGTGGACTATGGCCTAAACTCTCTCATTCTGAGAGAAGACCCGTGCCCAGCAGTGGGACAAAAATGGGTTGACGATGATGTGTGTTAAGGGAGAATGCCCAAGTGACTATGGAACTCAGTATCATATTTATAAGTTTGAGTTGAGTACTTTCAATTGCATATAAAAAATATTTTTAATTCTCGGCATTCAGCAGCAATATGGTATTTAGGGTTTGCAATCCCGCAGTATATTTTTTCCAGCTGGAAATTTGCGGGAAAATTGCCTTTTCAGCGGGATCCCGCTGTAATACCCGCAAAAGTTTAAACATATATATACATCAAATCAAATCAAATCATCATTATTTTGCAAAATAAGGTACAAAATGGTGTTGAATTTTACATTTCCTCTTATTTTTACCTATAAGGCATGCAATTCAATTTACAATTTATATTCTACAGTCAATTATTTAATATATTATGTACATTGAGTCATGATAAAATAAATGTGTAATAATTGATAAGAGAATGTCTAATTTAAAATATGAACATTAACAATTAACATGCATCACGAATCGAGTGTAATTTAACATTTTAGTGAATGTCAGCCACTGTCACGCAGATATATATATACATGATAGATATATACATGAATAGACTTATGCGATTAGTACGGAATATTTGTTAATCCAGTTATAATCCAGCCAGTACTTTTTGCATGGAGGAGTAACAAACATATATACCTTCTCACAACCTTTACAATATAAGGAGGACCTCATAGGAGGTGCTGGACTGGACTCGTGGCGGTCCTCCACGGTTCGGTTTGCACGCTCGTTTTTGCCACGGACGTGCAAGTTGTGGAATGAGCTTCCTCCTGAGGTATTCCCGGAGCTCTATGACATGGGGTTCTTCAAGAAAGGTGCGAAAAGAGCTCTCCTTCAAAGCCGGCGATGCATTGGCGACTCCTCTGGTGTTACGAATGTCCATAGGCGACGGTGACTACTTTCCATCAGGTAGCCCGTCTGCCTTATCGTTAGGTTAAAGTATAAAAAAAAATTGCTCTTCGGTCAGCCGCAATCCCCATTTAACCAGAGGCGGAAGGCCAGGACTCCGGCATTAGCTGGATCCGCAACCGTCCCTCCCTCTAGCGAAAGAGGAAGGTGGAGGAACCCGGCAACGGAGACCAAAGCCATCCGTCCCTTCCAGCCCACAGTCTTCTTGTCCCGGCTTGAGCTTTATTAATATACCCTCCAAACAAAAAGCAAGCAGTAGTGACAAAAGCCACACTCTGTATGGCCATAAAGTTATATAATAAACTACCTTACCAATTAAAACAAATAAAGAAAGACCACATATGTGCCAGAAAATTAAAAAATATATTAATAGAAAAATGCTATTACACGTATGACGAATTCTTAAACGATGATTTAAAAATATAAAATACAAAAAATATTTAATCTTCTAAAGTTACCAGCATTGTAATATAGTGTCTAATTGTAAGTCTTTTAATGATAAATACGAGTATGTGAGTGCGTGCCATACATTTAGAACGCCTTAACCGGCATATTCAATTTTTGGCGCCCTTTTCTTTTTTTTTAAACACCTATGTAATCAATATTATTGTAACCCAAAAATTGACTAAATAAAGATCTTTCTTTCTTTCTTTCTTTCTTTCTTTAGGCTCGCCATAACAAACCCGGTGAAGCTGTAAAGGCTATTAGGGCCAACAGCAACTACACAATTGCCAAAAAAAAGAAAAATTATAATATAAGTAAGATAAGTAAATTTGAATATAATATACCTCTATAGTATTTAAACAGTATATCACTGGTAATGACTTCAAAATGGCCGACGGGCCTGACTAAGTTTAGTTAATTGCTTGTTGCGCGATCGTGAAGCCTCCGTATATATCACTTTTGATTAACAATACAATTTGGGCTTGCTTTAGTCACATTAAGGCCTAGAGCATATACACAGCTTTTAGTTAAACAACTGTTTAGTGCCAGTACATGTAAATTTATGTAGGTCCACATATAACTTTTTTTTATCTGACTGAAGTAGAAAATGAGCATGCAGTCCACCTGATGGTAAGTTGTCACTACTGCCCATGGACATCTGTAGTCAACTTTATACAGAACATGGGTTCTATCTGAAGTCAATCACTGATGCGCCTCAACTCCTGAGGACCACGATGGTCGCCTCATATAAAAGTGTGTCTTATTGATCGTAGCATATTGTTTGTTGTTGTTTAAATAATAATAGATTAATTATAATAATTGAAATTAACATTATAGATTTCTTTAAATCAAAACAATTGGATATTATTAACTAATTTTTTTTAGTTAATAATCCGGATGGTTCGACCGGGGAGGTTCCACCGCTAGACCTATTTCTAGCGTGAAGCAGTTCTTGCATTTCAAGGGTGTGGTTGCCTGCACAATTTTATAAGAGGCGACCATCTTAGTCCTCAGAAGCAGCAACGCATCTGTAATTGGCTTCTATATATAGTTGGTTACGGATGCTCATGGGCAGCAGTGACCACTTACCAACCGATGGACTGCATGCTCGTTTGCTACTTCAATGTTATAAAAAAAGGAAACTCCCGGAGCAGATATCACTGGCCTGATATCAATTATTTTATGGTTAATTGATTTTACGTTGTATGTATCCTTCCACGAATGTAAATTGTCCTTGCTTAATTTCTTCAAAACATTACCCAATAAATAAGAAGAGGACCCAAAAAAGACTTTGTATTTCATATTTCCTATTTACAAGACAGTATAAGAAGTTTAAATCTTGAATAGTTTGTGAAGAAAAAGCTCTTCCCTTGGAACTCAGTAGAGTGGACTTATTTAATGACATTTTAAAACTACTTTACCCGCTGGGTTTTACCCGGCTTCGGTTTGACAAAGATTTCGAGGAACTTTTTGATCTGGTACCCTTATTAACCTTCCGCTTCGCACCACGCGCTGAAGGATGATTTGATCCACATCAATTGGACCTTGGAAAAGTGTGAAAAAGCCCTCCTCCAAAGTCGACGATGCAAAAAAATAATAATATATATATAAAGAAAATACTTTTCTATTATATTAAATATGTACATAAGTTGTAGATATCAGGCCACTTAGATTTATAATTGACATAAAGTATTGTAATAAGTGACATTCGAAATATTGAGAAAGACATTATTTTGTTGTAATAAAATTATAATTTATTATTCTAAATTAAGACTTGAAATAAGGGCTTTAAATGTTGTTTCTTTAATTTTCACAGGTGAGTGTATACTTAATTTAATAGATTATGTAATTTTGTTTTGGTTTAATATTGTTTAAATATATTGTAAATAAAACTTTAATTTTCACAGAGAAACGCAATTAAGTCTTTGTTTTAACCTAGACCTAAATACTTTATTATATATATATACGTGACGAATATATAACCTCTTTCCTTTGGGAAGTCGGTTAAAAAAAAACCGATAGGGTAGTTTTGCCCATAGACATGTTGGTGCTCCTGAGTACTAAGTTGTAACGCCTCAGGTAAATATTTTTACTTCACTATTCTTCAAATCTAAAGCAAACAATGTGTTAAAATAAACGTGACCGTAGTGCCTCCGAAGTCATATGGACATTCGCAACATCAGAGGAGTCCACAATGCCCCAATGGAGAGCTCATTTTGCACCTTTCTTGAAGAACCCCACGTTCCCCTCCTGAGATATTCCCAGAGCGCTATGGCTTCGGGAATATCTCAGGAGGAAGCTTATTTCACAACTTGCAAGTCCGTGGCAAAAACGAGCGTGCAAACCGAACTATGGATGATCGCCACGAGTCCAGTTGGTGTGGTTGGAACTTCATCCTTTGGCGAGTGGTACGGTGAAGAAAAGGTGACGAAGGCACAAGGTTAAAAAGTAAGCACTATTGTAAGCCGGTAGAACGCGGTAGATTTGATTACTGATGACACAAGTTTTGTACTCAATTTTCAATGGTCGTCAACGCATTCCACTGCTGGTCTCGCATGTCCTCTCAGAACGAAAGTTTTAGGACATACTCCACCTTAATGATCTATCAAGTGCGACTGAAGTCTTCACTTTGAGATATTGACTTTGAGAATTTTTTAGAGAGCTCGTAGGTGTGTGAATTTCCTCACGATGACTTCCTTTACCGAAAAGCAGTGATAAATAATTTCTGATACGCTCATCATTTTAGAAAAATCTGTGGTCTGGGAATCGAGTCTAGGACCTTCGATTGTGAGGTCGAATTTCAACCATTAGGCTATCATTGCTCATATTGCTAATAAAATAAAATATTATCATTACGTTTAAAAAATTTGAAATTTTAGTATTGACAACAATAAGACAAAACTTAGTTATAATGAGCATCGTCCCTGTTGTTCCAGGGTCAGAATAAGGATCAGAATAGGATCAGAATACGATATCCCCTCTCTGTCGTAAGAGTTGACCCCGATGGGGCAACGCGCTCAGAGGATTCCGGTTACGATTCGTTTGGAGATCCCGTAGTCTCTTTTGTAGCGCCGAAGACGGCCACCGGGGGGGTTTTAGTGCGGTAAAAATCCCACATAACCTAGCGTCGCTCCCACGGCGTCGGGTACCTTTTATAGGTTTTCTCCTCGAGAAAAAAAAGGCCCTCATTGTTCATATTGCTAATTAAATAAAATATTACCATTACATTTTTAAAATTTGAAATTTTAGTATTGACAAAAATAAGAAACAAGTTAGTTATAATGAACATACAGACATATATTTCAATTTTTCAGATATAAAGATCAGATTGTAGGAGCTCTCGAGAGCTCGATTGTATTAAAAGAGATCTCGAGGAAATGATTATTCTACTTCGATTCTTCTCGTCTTCATTTCAAAACTTATATTTAATTGCAGAATTGTTCATTGCAAATACAGATTTGATATTTTTCTTTTACTTGATTAAAGTAGTAAAAGAACATGCAGTCCACCTAATGGTAAGTGACCATTACCGCCCATGAACTGTCTTTCACAAATGCGTTGCCACTCCTGAGGACTATGATGGTCGCATATAAAAGTGAAGTCGGCAACCACACACTTCCAACGAAACGCAAGAAATGCTTCACGCTAGAAACAGGTGTGGCGGTGATACCTTCCCGGTTGAAAGATACTGGTTATACCTCATGGCAAATGGCGTTAATACATGCATGGAAGTCCGAGGTTCAAAACCAGTCACGCATCACAGATTTTTCTAAAATTAAGTGCGTATTAGAAATTAATCATCACTGCTTTTCGGTGAAGGAAAACATCGTGAAGAACCTACACACCCGAGAGATTTAAAAAAAAAAGTGCTCGGAGGTGTGTGAAGTCCACCAATCTGCACTTGGCCAGCGTGGTGGACTATGGCCTAATACTCTCTCATTTTGAAAGAAGACCCGTGCCCAGCAGTGGGATAATAATGTGTTGACGAGACGAGATATAGGTTTCTTCAAGATGTTTTCCTTCACCGTAAAGCAGTGATAATTAATTTCAAATACGCACATCATTTTACAAAACTCAGTAGTGGGATTCGAACCTCGGACCCTAGATTGAGAGGCCAAGTTTCAACCCTTAAACTATCAGATCTATAAATCGTCTATCAAATAAATAGCTACGTCTATGCATGTATGCATAAAATTTAATAGTAGATAAAGTTTCCGCTGAATTGAGTTCAATATTTACTCTGAAAGAATTGGACATTGGTGAACTGCTGAAACGGATTTTTCCCTCCGCTCAGCTAAATTTAGGCTAAGTTCATTAATATTTCCGCTTCATTTTGAGACAAACCTCGAGAGAAATACTCAGAAACCTCTATTTGACGACTTATGACGATTGAGTGTTAAATATTTATTTTACTAACTATGGCGCTTAATTGATATTAAATTCTCAAAACAGAAGAGTGTTTTTTATAATACAAATGATCATTCAAAGGTTTGTTTTAATTCATACTCTAAGAAGTTTAAAATGGGAGTTGAAAATTATAAGAAATAAATTAGGTTAGGTTAGGTTGGTTATGGGTTATGGACTATTGTTAGTCTTTGGTAGCTTTAACGACTATTGAAACTGCTATCAACGTGGTAAGTAAAGGTGGTAGAATTCTTTATGGATCGACTACGCGAGGACCACCGTCACACTTTTTTCTGCCTAATACCAGCAGTTTTATGAACTGCTGTGTTTTGAAGACGAATGTGATAAGGAAAGGCAGATGTCTAAGAACGACAATGGCCACTTACTATCAGATGAAGTGCAAGCTCGTTTAGTACCAAATCCATACTAATTTATAAATGTGAGCGTGTGGTTGTTTGTTCCTCTTTCACGTCGCCACATAGCTATTATATGATATGGTTTATATGCTGGGAGATAGGAGAACGGAGAGTGACGTAGGCTACTTTTTACCGCGCTCTCTCATTCCCATGAGAATATTGATGTTTTGTTAGTTGATACATAATTAGTAGTTCCAGACGTTGTTAATAGATGGCGTTAGTAAAATTCATTTGCAAGTTCTGAATCACGCTATCAATTGCTAATTCCCCTTGACCGTCTGGCCGAAGCCGCAGGCAAGACCTAGTCTTCTTTATAAAAATGAATGTTTGTCTGTAGGTGTCCTCGTAAACTATTCATTTGGTCATGAGATGATATCTAGCAAAGTTGTTATTCATGAGCTCGCGAAGGTTTCTGGTGTATTTTTTTTGTGTATACCTGTCTGACACGCAGTGGGTTCTGGCTTCGATTCCTAGCTAGACAGGTATGGGACCGTTCAAATATTACGTAAGAAGATTTACTACAATTATTCCCCCCCCCCCCAAAACCCCCTTGTCAGCAAAAGTAAGCAAAGCTCTAACGCTAATGCTTACGTAAACATTTTTCAATTAAAAATGTATTTTTGTACAGTATTGTAAAAAAGTAAATAACTAGCGATGACATAATCATCATCTTGATCCCCTACCACCCATGTCATCCAAAATCAAGACAAAGACCCCCCTACGCCCCAATAGTGCTTACGTAATATTTGAAAGGCCCCCTTTCTGAATGATGAGTTTAGATTCTTTTTCTGGGTTTTTGTTTATTTATTTTTTTGTGTGACCATGACACCCATGAGAGAAAATCCTAGAAAGGGGCGTGTGACCATGACACCCATGATACACGAGAAAATCCTATGAGTGTAGAAAGTTAAATTCGCCACCACCTTTTTAGGAATTTCCAAGTCTCAAGTCAGAGAAAGAAAGTAGTTGAATTCTAAATAGTCTCTGACACCTATGTCTCTCATCTTTAACATCCATCTCAATGGGACGACCAAAAAATGATTGCCAAATCTAAATATCCCGCGGATCCTGCCGCCCCCTAAATGTGCGGACGAGGATGCAGGTTGGATGTTAGTTTTCCTTTGGGAACTACCGTTTATTTAACACAAAAACGCAGATTTTGCCTCTCTACAAGACATGTCATCTGGGGCCATATAATGCTATCAGTTTATCCCCCCTATCAGAAATTCCGCAGCGCTATAAAACGTTTTCAAAATGTGTATAAAATATCGTTGAAAGACAAGTTACATAGAAGACAAAACAGCTTGGGACTGAGCAATAATATACATCACTATTTTAACGTCCACCAATTCGCACTTGGCAACCGCGGTGGACTATGGCCTAAAACTCTCTCATTCTGAGAGAAGACCCGTGTCCAGCAGTGGGAAATAGTAGGGTGTAACCCACTATTTAAACACGCTTTCTACACTCATAAACCCACTAGGATTTTCTCCTGTGTCGTGGGTACCATTGACACAAACACCTTACCCAGAACATGAATCTAAACTCATCATTCAGATACCTGTCTGGCCGGGAATCGAATCCAAGACCCATTGCGCGTCAGACCGGTATGGTAACCGCTCCGCCACGCGGGTCGTCAAATGTCAAAGTGTAGCGTAACTTTGCCAAACAGGGCTCTCTTTTACTGAACTGTAAGGCAAGATACTGGAGCTAGCTTTAATTACCATGTTAAAACATGATTTATATTAAAAAAATATAAATAACAAAAAAGACAAACCCGCTGAGTTTCTTGCCGGATCTTCTCAGTTGAGGTCGTATTCCAGTCCGGTGGTAGTGTAAGAAAAAAAAATGTAACTGTCAATTTGTAAGTACCCCCGTATGTCTATACATAATTAATCATACGTTATTGAAATTTAAAATATTAACTTTAAAATTTTGAATATTTTGTATACCCTAACGCGTCGAATATAGAGCTCACCATAATTTCAACCCAAACATCTGTATAACCTATATTCAGGAATAAAGATATTTGTATTTGTATTTATTTATAAGACATTTCATTTCATAATATTTTACATAACGAAGTGAAAGAGTGACGTCAATATGGTCGAGGTCTTCATTATAATTCATTCTTGATGATTTCAAGTAAAACACAACAGTAAACTTCTTCGATTTATTCACAACTGAGGAGGTCCGATCGCTTCGACGGTTAAACAAGAAATCTCTGTCTAGAGGCGTTCGCTCGCCTTTTTATAACAATGTTTGGTGGTGTGACAATAACAAATTTATGGAGGGTAAACTAAATTACAATTCTAAAAATCATTAATTGTTGCTAATTCAATAAACAAACAATTTTCAATCTTTAAACTAACTAAAATAATTATTATCGGCGACGTGTTTTTCATAAATACGCGGTGTCGCGCCGACATATATAAGATAAATTAGGAACAAATATAGTTTCTAAAAAGAAACTTGATACTTATCGAATTACCTGTCCGTTTCACGACACAAATAAGGATAAAGGAATCGTTATTTCCCAATAAACCTAAGTCCTAGAATACGTTTCAAATTGACATATCCTACTTAAGGCCAGTGAGCTTGAATAAATTCGTTTTATGTAGGCAATTGCTCGGTTTATTTTTGGAAGACAGAACAACTTTCCAAAACAACCGTATGGAGGCTCCATGGATTTATAGGCACGTCATAGCCCCATAGCATTCTTTTTTACATGAGAATAAGTGTTTACACATCTTTTTCGTTCCAATGACCCAGAGACCCTTACATAATCTTTTATTTCTCGCTTCTTATAAAGTTAATTAATAGGTTAGTAAATTATTTTTAAATGTATTAAACATTTTCGAAAGTTTAAATAAATTAGTGGTACGTGCCTGGGATTTGAACTCTGGAATCTCGATTAAAAAGCCGAGTTTTCAACCATTAAGCTATGGCTGTTTTTTAAAAGTCGCTTTGATTCCTTATCTACTCGTATATAAATACTAGACTATACCGCGGTTTCGACTGCTTTAGTCATGTCTACTACGGTATTAAGTATGCTATCTTGGTCATAAACTACGTCGTCCCTGTAGTTCCGGGAACAGAATAGGGCTACGGTATCTCCTGCCTGTCGTAAAAGGCGACTGAAAGGGGCTTCCGGGGTTGCGGGCGGCTAGAGTGGGAGCTCGCACCGTTCGAACAGATGACCCCGGGAAAGGACGGTATGCGTGGTCGCATACCGTCGTAAATACTAGACGGAGTGGTGGGCCCAGCTGCTCACCTGGGATGAGCCCAATGGAGCAATGCGTTTAGAAGACTCCGGTTGCGTTCCTTTGGAGAT